>OU426988.1:236096384-237346384 GCA_911387755.1 Chrysotoxum bicinctum | reverse complement strand
CAAATGTTGTTTGACTTTCTGCACTCGCAAAATAAAAAATGAAACAAAATTGAGCCTTTTAAATGTCATAATTTCTTTTATTTGAGCATCAATTCACATTCTAAAATCGAGTGATACAAAGGTATACAACATTCGCGCGATTAATCGCATGTAAGTTTAAAATTAGAACATGTCTTGCTTAGCATTTATATTTCAATCCAAACGAGCGATGGTTTTGGCATTGGTCGATCAAAATCTCAAACTAAAATATTCAATGAATGTGTCTTTATTAGAACATAATCGCGGTCGCACGATGGAGTAAAACTAAGTACATATATAATTATCTGTGGTAAAACGGTTGCAAATGTTTGTTTCAATATAACGCAAGTTGAATCGCGCTGTGATGTGCTTTTTGCTTTCCAGCCGAAGTTCTGCTCGCCGGTCTCGCCAGGGTCGTCCTGAAGAAAACACGAAACTCCAGAGTAAAAGGTCTTCAAACCTTATCACAAAATCTTTATTGAAAATAACTCTTAAATTTATAACACACAATATACTGCTACTAATATTTCACTTATTCCGGGTAGTTGAATAATCTACTTGGTCTTGCTGCTTCGCATCGTCGTACTGGTAGCTGCTGATTCGGATCTGGTAATTGGTTACGGGTATTCTCGTTTCTGGTAATTCGGCTTCAAACTGGTCCTATCATTCGGATATCGGCTTGTGACGGGATCCAACAGTACAACGCCCCTGGTGGCACTAATCAGAAGGTAGAAATCGCCCCTGGTGGCACTAATCAGCAGGTACTATACGCCCCTGGTGGCACTAGAACAGCAGGCTTAAACACTCTGGTTGATCAGCAGGTACCGAAGCCCCTGGTGGCAATTAGGACATTAAACTTCAAACTAAGACCCCTTATCACTGGTGGGGGGAAAACTTAATAAGAAATAGCTGGACAATCTCACCTACCTAATTTGTCTTTCTACGAAACCCCTTACCACTGTTGGGGGAAGCCTTTCAAAGGCAAGAAAAGCTAACGTGACCAATTCGTCTGTACTACTTGTCTACGACTGGATTTCGAAAGATTTATGCAATCAAAGTACTGTGCCGCCTGACTGTGTGTATGATCGAAAGGGTCCGTTCCGTTCACTCAGGTAGGTCCTCATGATGACTTTTCAGTAAAAACTGCATGTGAATTATGTAAAAATATTAATTTTGTTGATTTTCCTGTGACGTCATGTGTTCATGTTGCTTGTGAATTGAATTTGGCGAAGTACAATTCTCGGTATTAATACGAAAGTAATATAGAGTGGGGTAGCATGGGTCGCACGAACTTGCTCCTATGTAATAGACTATAGGAATTTTAAAAACGAATGTTATAGGAGAAAACTGTTCATAAGGATAAAATTATTTTTTTAAATTCTTTTAGTAGTAAGAGACAAAAATAGAATGCTGTGCAAATATGAATTTATGCAAGAACAAAAATTATAAGTCTTTGTAGTGGTTTCTTAAAAATAGCTTTTATATACAAACTTTTTGAAAGATTTTTAAGAAAAAAATTTGGTACGCCAATTTAAAGTTTTTATTATTGTTCGAATAAAAATTAAATTTACAAAGAAAATATTGAGCCGTTTCTGAGATATCGAAAAAAATAGATTTTTTTTCAAAAATTCAAAAAATATTTATTTTAAAGTTTTAAAATGCAATGTGTCTTAGACTACGTATTTAGAAGCTTCTCTATAAAAAATTTCATTAATAAAAAATTCGAAAAAAAATGGTTCTATGGTAGGTACAAACTGTTATATCTTAATTTAAAATTTGTTTTTATTAAATTAAATTTGTTCGTATAAATTAATTGAAAGAAAAAAATTTATCAAAATTCTAGGCGTGCCGTTTTCGAGAAAGAGACGATTTTTGAAACCATTTTTTCTATTTTTTTAGCATTTGTATGGTGGGTACCTTTATTTTTTACTTTTACTTTTATTTATCAAGTTCAAAAAAAATCTAACATGGGGTTTTCGAAATATATAGTTTTGAAAAACAAAATTTGAAGTTTTTTTAAAAAATCCAAAATTTTTTTTTTGAAAATTTGAGTACACAATTCTATTTATGTTTTTGGGGAGCGTTAGAAAACAAAATGATCAAAATCGGTTGTACCGTTTTTGAGAAAATCAAAAACAAAAAAAAATGGTTCCATCGGGGGGTACCCTCAGTAACCATTTTTCGGAAATTTTTTTCAACCATTACATAGCTTTAACTAAATGAAATTTTTGTTGTACTTTTATTTTTAAAATCTGTCGAACAGTTTTTGAGAAAAAAAAAATATTTATAAAATTTCGAAAAAATTCGTATGGCAGGTACCGCTTTTTTTTATCTTAAAAAAATAAAGAAAAAACCTGTGGGGGGCAAAAATTAAAAATGATATCTACCAAGCTTAAAGAAAATCGGCCGAGCCGTTTAGGACAGACAGACAGACAGAATTGCGAGACCTACTTTTTTAGTCTTCGCTATCATCGTAATGTCAGCTTTGATCAAAATCTCGACTTCGATTTTTTTTAACGAATGCATAACTTGTCTTATGTACAACATACAGTAAAACTTTTTTTTGAAAATTTTGATATACATACGATGATTTTGTAACTTTTGTGGTTTCTCTATCAAAAAATAAAATATACGACTGGATAAAAGCGTGGATTTAATTAGAGAAAAATGTTCAAATGCATAAAATTGCCGTCTGATTTCTAGAAAAGTATGAAAAAATCCTTTTTTTTTTGTTTTGAAAAATGAAAACGTGTGAACGTTTCAAGATATTTTGGCTTTTGTTTGACCAAAACCTAGTCCACGTTCACATTAGCACATATGTATTTTTTTATAATTGACACGCGCTCAAGAGTATTTTAAGAGACCCTTATAATGTTTAACACAGCATTGAAGATGAAAAAATTAGGGGGACAGAGAAAGGAGGCAGTGGCGTAGATAGGGGGGGGATCAGGGGGATATATCCCCCCCCATTGGGATCGATAATTGTTCAGCATAACCAGTCATGAACCAAATAAGTTAAAGAAACGCACTCTGAAATTTTTTTTACGTCTCTCACCAATTGATAACACTAGTTTACAAATTTTCAGTTTGTAGCGAGTACCTCCAAAAAAAAGTATTTTCTAGACTAATTTTGACTCTCTGAACACGAAAATGGCACTCATTTATTTTCCCAAAGAAGCGTTTTCGAGATATAATTTTTCGCCGTTTTTAGAAAATCGCTTGTTTTAAGTCATTCCGTAAGGATAGACAAAAAAATATTTAAAATACTTTTAAGATTTTAGGTGGAAGATATTGTTTTTACAAAACTAAAACGCACAAAATAATGAAATCGAATAATAAAAATGTGGAAGTTCTGAAACAGTACGTGAAGGCAGACCATTTCAGTTTTATTCTTTTTTTTAATAATTTATATTGAAAATATGACATATATTGCTTACACTTCTTCTTTTATGTGGCGTTGAATCTTCGCGGAGCTGCATTTATTTTGTGATTTATTTTTTAAATTAATATTATTTTACTTACTACAGTGTCTTGCATAAATATAACCTGTAAAAATGCGTTTTGTAGAAAATTAAAATGGGAATGACACCCTACTATTTTTTATTGAATGACATCAGTAAATTCAGAAGAAAAAAAAGTTTCGTCTCTTCTGGTGGTTAAAAATTAAAACAGATTTTTTGTATTGCAAAAGTATAACAGCTTTTTTATTTTGATCTGTTTTTTTTTATTTTAAGTAAATTTTTTCGGCTAAATTAGTAAAGGACATTGCTGCCCTATTTTCGACCAATCTAAAAATTGTTTTTGACATACTGTTGACAAAGTTATTCAATATGGAATCGTCTATACAGTTCCATTTTTCAACAATCGCCTCTCGCAGCTCAGCAACACTGTATAATTGCCTATTATGGGCATAAATATTGCGGGTCAAAATTCCCCAAAGATTTTCAATAGGGTTACAATCTGGAGAACGTGCCGGGAACACCATAAAATATATGTTATTCGATTCGTACCATCCCAAACTTTGACGACTAACGTGAATTGGGCCATTATCATGCTGGAAGACATGCCGAACTCGACGAAATCGTCTTAAGTAGGATACCAAATTATCCTGAAGCACCTGGGTGCAAGCTGAACTGTTCATCTTTGCAGGGGTGAAGGAAACTGCAACCTTACCACGGTCGCTGAAGGCCCCCCAAACCTTAAACTGCCACCGCTAAAGTTCCTCTTGAAAACAAACTTTTTTCCTTTCTCAGATCGTGCCAATATCCGTTAAAACCACCTGACCCATCAAGATTAAACTTTTTTTCGCCACTGAAAATAATCTAAAATAATCTAAAAAAAAAAAACATTCATTAGATTATGCCATTTGGAATAACAAGAGTTTAGTGTAAATTAATGGAATGTTACTTATGGTTTTCCAATTTCGTTTCATGTTTTGCCGGGCAAATTCTTACTTTTTTTTGTAGACTGTTGTCAAATTTGGAGCTGGCATCATTTTGCACCGAACAATCACTTTACTGCTTTTTAAGGCACAAAAAACCGATGAAACCGAAATTCCTAAGCCCAATTCGTCACGAACGTCTTGCAAAGAATGCGCCGAATTGGATGCAGAATTTATTAAACGCCTTTTATCTCGACGTGTCAGCTTCTGCAGATGCACGGGTCTTATTTTCGTCTCATAAGATTCTGGATCTTATAAGAAATTTCGGACGACACGATCTGATATTTAAATTTTCCTACCAATAGCCCTTAAGCTTGAATTTTGACTCTTTCCGTATCGATTAAATGTTTACCACGCGGCATTGTTTCTTGTCATTTCGAAGCACACAACTGAATCAAGCCTCAGAGAGGTTTGCATTGTGCGGTTACATAAAAATCTGTTTTTTTTTGTTTGTTTATAATCTACCCGCGCTCAAGGTATTATGATTACCCTTTAAATGTTTCAACACAGCGCGGGCGTGAAGGTGAAGTTAAGAAGAGAAAGAAGAGAAAATAACGGAACTTTTTTTCTTCTCAATTTACTTGATTAGTGATGCCATTCAATAACAAAAATATTAAAGTGTCATTCTCATTTTAATTTTCTACAAAACGCATTTTTACAGGTGCGGTTATACTTATGCAAGGCACTGTATATCAATATTTATTCTAGTTCATATTGAAATTAATGCGTATAGTATATTATCTTTAAAAAATATAATTTTTTTATGGCATACGTAATGAATTCAATGAAGTCTTGTTATTTGTTTTTTTTTTAATTATTAAAACTTAAAAAAAAATGAGCGAACTAGATCTATCCCCCCCCATAGCGAAAAGCTATCTACGCCACTGAAAGGAGGTGACGTGGAACATTGGTTTTGAATGTTTGAAAATTGAAATTTCAAGGGAAAACCGTGCTAGGTAAGACATTCCATAATCGAGTTGTGCGTATATTTGACGTTGTACGACCAAAATTTGGTTCAAGGGTGAACTGATGAGCATTCCTAGCGAAGCGGGTATCACATGATGGAGGGGATTAATGCAACATGGCTACTTCGACTAAGCATTGTTTGTGAAAGAAGCGATAAAACAAGAAAATACATGAAACATTCCGACGGTGTTCAAGAGATGGGAATGAATCCATGATACCTCAATTTCTTATCAGTTTTAAGGTTCGGTTCTGCATTCTGTCCAATAAGTGCAGAGAAGTTTTTGCTGCGCCTGCCCAAAGATGTGAGTTACACTCGAGTTTTGGACGTATAAACGCCTTATAAATGGTAGCCAGATCAGAAGAGGTGAAAAATTTCTTACATCGATAAAGAAATCCTAAGCATTTTGCAGCATTTTTGGCGGTCCCGAGAGTGTGGTCATTCCAACGAAGATCGTCGTTGACACACATACCGAGTACTGAGGGCTTTTCGGTTTCTTCCTTGCAAGTGCCATTTAAAGATAATGGTATAAGGAGGACATTTTGCTTCAAAGACAATAGACAGCGTTTAGTTTTCGAAGCATTAAACTCCACATAGTTTTTCATATCCCGTTTAACAATGCTGTAACGATCGGAGTTTAATGAGCTTATCATACGATACGGTTGCAATTCCACTTCCGAAGGAGATGGAAGTGAGTTTTAGAATGAGTATGTGAAGCTGAGAGTAGACTCATCGGCAAAACAAAAAAGTAAGTTAGAAGTTTCAGACAAGAGTTCATTTATAAAAATGAGGAAGAGATTCGGAGACAAAACGGAGCCCTGAGGAACACCAACATTTATTTTGTGAATATCAGACTTGGAACCGTCCAATACAACATGTATGGAACGATAATTTGCAATCCAAAGAATAAGAGTTTCGTTGATACCAAACGAACACATTTTCGATTAGAGAGCGTGGTGCCTATCTCTATCAAATGCCTTAGAAATATCAAGCGCAATCTTCTTACTTTCTCCAAAATAATGTAAAGAATTTTGAGTTTTGCTCTTATGGTGAAATTGTTCGACAAATAATTTGTATCATAAAATTTCCTTAAGATAATATCATGTCAGTTATTTTTCCAGATCGACACTATAACCACGAAATACCAATAATTCTCGAGTTATACGGTCATTTCGTTTCCAAACAGCACTCCATAGGTAGGAAGCAACGCTGTTCTCTTACATGGTGCCCATTGATTGCCTTATCCACAAACACACCCCACAGCACCCTACAGTTCCACGAAACTATACATTCACTTAAAGTGCCATCACCAATAATCTCATTTCATTGCATCCAAATTTATTTCACTGCACCTGCCTGCAATCCTTGGATACCTACTCAAAATACTTTTGGCTTTTTCTTGTGTCAGCTAGCAGCCACTGTGGCGTCCAACAACAACACTGATGCTCTCCGTCGAATCGGCCATGGCCTCACTTCATAACTCAAAAACGGATGTTATGACATCTTGTATAGAATGTTTTCTGCCTCTCAGACCGTGTTACCAGTCGTGCGTTCATCGTCGCAAGATTGAGGTGCTAGGTGCTAAATTATGCACTATGCAATATGGAACTAGGCACAGGTAGATAGGTATCGGTGTGTTGTCACGATGTCTCCACCAAGTGGAGCGTGGAATTTCTAAGCAATATCTAAAGTGGGCACGTTCTCTAGATGGAGTTTGTTGTTGGCGAAAATATAAAGTGCGCCAACGAAGACTACGACGACGACGACGCCGAACGTTTTAGGAGTTAACGTCTTCAGAGGACACATTTATTTCTAGCTCATTATGAGTGAGACACACGGTACAGTTGTATGAGATTCATTAAATTTAATTACTGCGTGTCCGCGCACTTGTATTTTTAATGGCGATTTATTGTATGCCATGTGCGTTTCTCAAAAATTCGCCTCAGAGAGGGTGTTGTGATATATCGTCCTTCGGCCGGCGTCGTTTTTGGTCTTCGTGGGCAGATTAATGAGCCGGTGAGGCATATTAACTCATATTTCGAATGTAAAATAAGAAAAGTAGAGAGATTAATTGCAGAGGTGTGTTAAACAAATATTGGTGGGACGTGTTTTGATCTATAGCTTTGGAAATTTATAAGGGAATGAAGGTTTTGAATTTGCTTAGCGCACATTATTAAATATTGATTAAGCTTCCTCGAGGTTACATGAATTAAACAATAAGTTTTAAGTTTGGATCTTCACTGATAAGTCTGTCACGACGACGGTTGGTAACAAGAAGTTACACTCGTTCGACATAAAAAGAGACAATTCTTTCAGGTTGACACAGTCTTTAATTCTTAATTTATTACTTTGAAAAATAGTTTACAAATTTATTTACTGTATTGACAAACGATTGAGAGTTAGGTATGATGAAAAGACAAAGTTGTGACATTTATTACAGCTTCGACAAAAGAAAACACCTGTTGAGATACGAGTTCGTCGTGCTTAAAGTACTTAGAAGCAAAGTTTTTGACTTTCAGTCGATGAATTATTCCCTCGCTGAGATCCGCATCACACAAGCCTTGCATGTGGACACGCCTTTATTATTATATAGGAGTTTTTAGAATACCTGAACGAAGGCTATGGAGCTTGTTTGGAGTACGACGATAAAGTTATTTTCGGGGATTTCAATTTGAAAGTCGGAAAAGAAGAAGTCTTCGACGACTTTAATAACCACAGTATCCAGGTAACAACAACAGATAGCGACTTCCGACTGATTGACTAAATATGGTAATAATTAGCACGCGATGAAGAGACTTATCGTCCTTCAAACGGTTGGATAACCAACCAATTCGAATATGTGCGAATCGACACATGACATGTATCGGACAACTTAGACTAGCGGATATTTCGAGGAGTTTACGACGAATCTGACCATTTCCTAGTTGTACCAAATCGTGAAAGCGGACTGGACACGTCTTATTAGGATGAGATCCTCCGAGAAGTGTTCCTTAAAAACGTTCTCGGTGCACTTTAAGTGTGAGCCATTGCTTCGACTAGTTGAAACCAAATGTCCAACCCAATTCATGAATACACCATACGCTTACATACAGAACACGAATCGCCGTGTAGAAGATTGAATCTCTCACCCACCATTGTTCTCAGGTGATCTGATGAACCTAGGGGCTCCAATTCTCCGTCTTGTCACACTCGCGGTCTGTGCGGGGCCCAACGGATCATCATTGAAGCAATTTCGTAGAGCGCACTGGGTTGCGATTACACAATATCCATTCAAAAATAGGTCCCACTCTTTTGACTTTTGAGATTTTTTTTGTTATAATTAGAGCACACTCAAAGGTTTTTTTATACCCTTAATATGCCAGAAACACAGTGTGACATTAAGAAATAAAATGCAAGTCTGGGTGGCACGAACATGCTCCTATGTAGAAGACTAAGCATTTCGAAAATGAATGTTATTAGAAAAAAATTGTTCATAAGCGTAAAATTATTTTTTTAAATGACTTAAACAATTCACTTAGTAGTTGGAGCTAAAAACAGGATGCCATGTGATTCAAGCAAATATTAGCTTATGCAAAAACAAAAATTATAAGTCCGTACTGGTTTCTTAGAAAAAATAAGCTTTTATAAAAAAAAATTTAAAAACATTTTTAAGGAAAAATTTTGGAAGGCCAACTTAAAGTTTTTATTATTTATTGTTCGAGTAAATATTAAATTTACAAAAAAAAATATTGACCCGTTTCTGAGATATCGAATTTTTCAAACAAAAAAATAGTTTTTCTTTTTTCAAAAATTCAAAAAATGTTTTTTTGTAAAGATTTGAAATACATACAATATTTTTAAACTTTTTAGGAGCTTCTCTATAAGAAATTTCATTAAAATCCGTTAAGTCGATAATGAGAAATTCTACAGTCAGTATTATCTTTTCTAATTTAATAAAAGATGGTAAAAACTAATGAAAAGAAAAAAAAATAAGCAAAATTCTTGAGACCGTTTTCGAGAAAACTGCTATTTTCGAAAACCATTTTTTAACATTTGTATGGAGAGTACCGTTAAAATAGTTTTTTTTGTCACATCATGTTATTTATATTGAGAAACTTTTATTTATCAAGTTTTTTTTTTCGAGCATGGGGTTTTTGAAATATTGAGTTTAAAAAAAATGAAAATTTTTTTAAAAGTCCAAAAAATGTTTTCGGAAAATTTAAATACACAATAATATTCAAACTGATCGCGAGCTTTATCAAAATCAGTTGTACCGTTATGAGAAAATCAAAAACCAAAAAAATGGTTCCAAATGGGTGCCAAAAATAAGCAATTTTTGAAAACTTTTCCAACCATTTCATATCTTTAACTAAATGAAATTTTTCGTTTTTTTTTTTTTTAATCTGTGGGACAGTTTTTGAAAAAAAAAAATATTTATAAAATTTAGAAAGAAATCGTATGGCAGGTACCGTTATTTTCGGTCTTAAAAAAAAAGAAAACAACGTATGGGGGGAAAAATTCAAAACGATATCTACCAAGTTTATCTATCTGTCTGTTGAACTAACTATAGTCTAAAAAAATTCACCGATTTTCTTTAAACTTTGTAATATAAGGCACTTTAGAATAGAATTTTTTAAAACTATACACAAGATGAAGAAAGAAAAATGTTTGTATCTTAAAATAACGGTAACGGCTTCTCATCGCTTGCTTTACCTTAAAATATGCTAGATGATCCGATGCCAGTAAACCACTTCAAAATTCAAAGAGTTGCGATTGTCTCATGTCATAAAGGATTTATCCGCCACCATATCTTTTTTGGCAACCTGGCTAGCACTGAAAATCCTTACTGACCTCAGTTCTCAATATTTCAGAGTTGCGGTACTATACCCTTGTAGAATAGTTATCAACCATATAGACCATTAACGCTGGACTTCTTCCTAGCTTCCTCGAACCTAGTGCACACTCTTCCGGAAATCCGGAATTATGTCTGCACATTATTGCATAGTGACTCGGACCATGAAGCTGTTCAACTATCGATTAATCTCAACCAACCCATACTCCTTACAACAGAAGCTCCTGAGAATTTCATTAATTTCAGACGGCTGGATAGACTTCAAAGAGACATAGAAGACAGCTTAACTCTCCCACCTTCAGACAGGAATCTTCTGGATATCGAAATCGATGCAGCAATTGTCAACTTTGAACATGCCGTATCTGATGCCCTAGACAAGCAAAAACAGTCTAAAACGTCAAGGGATAGGTACCAGGACCTTCCCTAGTACGTTCAAAATCTGTATGCTCACAGACAACGGCTAAGGAAACGTCTCCAGCGGATCAATCAAAGTGAACTGAATACAACAAACAGAAACTACCAGATAGTTTGGAATGAGCTACAGCAAGTCAACATCATGTTCCGGAACTCCATTCAATACCACAATAATATCCAATACAAGAAAAGATTACAAGCAATCAAGCTAGGACCAGATGCTTTCAAAAACATCAATAGGATAATTGGAAAACAGCCACAAATACCGAAAACCATCATCAGCAATGATACTGAAGCTACCTCGGCCCAACAGAAAGTGAAAGCGTTCGCCGACTACTTCGAAGGAAACTTCACACCGAGCCCACCTACTGACCCAACTTTCTAACGAGAAGTTGAGGCAACAGTTCAACAAACACTGCAACCAAATCCGGATAAAATAAATTTTAATATTATCAATCCAGCAAATGATCCCACCGACAGTCCACATTTATGCAATCTAGAGGAGGTTGTAGAAAACATCAGCAATTCTAAGCCAAAAAAGTCTGCTGGACCAGATGGTGTCTCCTACTACATCCTGAAAAGGCTGCCACAGGCGGTAATGATTTTCCTCACAATCATTTTAAACAACTGCATCAACAACTGTTACTTCCCCCAGAAGTGAAAACAGCGAAGATTGTGGCAATTCCGAAGAAAGGTGCCTCCAACTTAGTTTCCAACTACAGGCCAATATCACTTCTCAACAACATCAGCAAATTACTGGAAGAATTAATCTTACGAAGACTGAAGAAATTCTGCTGTGAAAATTCAATCATCCCTGACATGCAATTCGGCTTTCGAGAAAAACACTCAACCTTGCATCCACTCGTAAAGTTCCAACACGATATCACCACAGCCCTCAACAATAATCGTGTCACCGTCGGATGCTTTCTGGATGTCGAGAAAGCATTCGATAGCGTGTGGATAGACGGTCTAATCTACAAACTTCATCTTATGCAAGTACCTACGCCATTAATAAAAATTCTCTTTTCTTTCCAATCTTTCAGGAAATTTTTCATTCAAGTAGATAACTGCAAGTCAATTATGAAGACTATCAGAGCTGGAGCCACCCAAGGCTCAAAACTAGGCCCCCTCCTCTACAACTTGATGACTTCAGACCAACCTTCACCAATTGGATACGAGAACCTTCTGTATGCTGATGACTCGCTCACCTACGTCACTTCAATGTCACCTCTAATGGCTGTCCAAAAAGTAGAAACCCACTTTAACAGACTCTTCCAATTCTACCAGAAATGGGGCATCCGAATCAATACTTTCAAAGCGGAACTTGTCTGCTTCAGGAGACCTTCAACTAAGCCAAATGTCAACAGGTACCTGGGAGTGCACTTCAATGAGTTGCTAAGGTTTAACCTGCACTCAAGAAGTATTCTGAAAAAGGCCAGCTGGGCCTTCAGCCGTTTGCACCCATTGCTGAAAAGAAGATCAGGTCTTAGCCAACCGACAAAGATATTAATCTACAAGCAGCTCCTGCGACCTGTGATCAGCTATTCCTTCCCAGTCTGGTTTTCCATCTCGAAGACAGCTATGAAGAAACTTCAACTATTCGAAAGGAAGATACTGAGGATCTGCACTGGACTCTACTTCGACCGTCAACGACAGAAACACTACAGGAACGAGCATCTCTACACAAAAGCCAATTTAATCCCGCTGGACAAATATCTAGTTATTTCAACGAAGAAACTAATGGGGAACATCATCGACCACCCGAATCAGCTTATGAGAAGGATGACCACAGAACAACGACATCCCGAGCCAAGGTACATCAGTGTGATGGAAACTCTGGATGACAACGTAATCATGGACAACGAAGAAGTAGTCTCGTTCTACGCTGACATTGGGTCAGCCTACCACCGCGGCTAAAACGCCATCCCTGCCCACAACCCACAAAAATCACCACTGACAACCAGGAATGAACACCCTGAGGACAATACAACCGACATTTTAAATTTAATTTTTTTTTCGTCATGTAAATTTTATATAAAAATAATTAAACTTAAGTCACTGTATATAGTTAGGCCCCCTATGAGCCAACAAATGTAAACTTTCATACATATGTAGTATCTTATTAGTTGTAAGCCAAATTGTAAATAGTAGGAATAGTTATTGTAGGACGCGCGTTTTTTGCTGATGGCGGTGTCATTGTGTCATATTAGACAATGCTGTAACAGTTACAGGTGACCGCTACCGGAACATGTGAAGAACTTTTTTTTTCCGAATTAAATCAATTAGACCTACAGAACATGTGGTTTCAACGATACGGTTTTATGAGAAAGTTTTCCCAGCCAAATAGTAACAAAAATTAGTGATATCAACAGGCTTCACGATCTCCTAATTTGAAGCCTCCCTATTTCTTCGTATGTGGGTACTTGAAGGAAAAGGTTAACATCAACACACCAACCAAAATTTGTATGCTTAAGGACAACATTAGAATGGAAATTGTTGAAATAACAACACAAGTCTGAGAAATCATTATGCAAAATGTACGGCCAGAGCTGCCCACTTCACCGACATCATAACGATACATAATGTTAAAGACAAATCAATGATACATAAATTGTAAAATTTAAAAGTTACCGAAAAAAGGCGATCTGGAACATAAAACGCAGATTGTATTGAAGGAGTTGTTTTACAATTTCAAAAATTAATTTTATTCTTATTCGACATGCATTTTTTCAATACTAGATAAGCCTGTTACACCAAGTCGTGTATTTTATTTGTTTTGCCACAACGATACACTCATTTTGGTTCATCTAAAACTCTTTGCTTATATTTTTCTAAAGACACAACATGTGTTTGGGATATTCTATTTTAACGCCTTTTTGAAAAAAAAAAATCCTAATAGAAAAGAACGAAATTAAACATGAACGTCAATTGGTCCTAAAATTGAAATTGATGAAGCCATAAAATTAACTGAGTCAATTAATTAAAAAGGAAACCAATCTTGCTTGAGTGTTTGATGATTATTGAAATGAGAAACTATACACCGCCAGTGTTGTTGTAAAGGACCTCCTTTATTATCATGCGACAATGAAGGACTCCACAGAATAGTTAAATATCGATAAATCCCGCCAACCGACCGTTGCTAATGTGTGGCGACAGTTTTATACATCTGCAATGTGGGTTCTATTTTCTACAGATGTTTTAGTGTTACATTTTTAAAATGGAAACCAATCAATGGGAAGGAATATTTTGGAGCTCACAGTTGTTGGTGATGCTGATGGTTTATTAAAGGTTGGTACAATCCTTCCATTATAAAGAATGTTTATTCGCGTGTGGTTCCGGTGTGAGCACATTTTTTTATTTTAGAAAGTACATATGTCACTTGTAAGACCTATGAATTAGCTAAATTGCAAATTTCAGTTTCTTGAGCCAAAAATGAAAAAGGTATGAAGCATATTTTAAAATGTGCTTTTGATAAAACTATCAGTACATTTACGAGTACCTACTTTGTGGCGTAATGTCGTAAGTGCGTTGAACTGGAAGGGCTGGTTATGAAAATGCCCTTCTCACCTAACCCATTCGCAATTGGTATTCATGTTGTTTTCCATTAGATTTTAAGTAGGTTTCACTATTTGATTCCAATGGAATCTGATAAAATAAAATGCACGACTGGATCGCACGAACTTGCTCTTATGTAAAAGTACTTTGGAATCTAAGATACATTTTATAAATATAAACATGGATTTAATGAGATAATAATGTGCAAATGCTTAAAATTGCCGTCTGGTTTCCGGAAAAATATGAATTTATGCAAATAAAGCTTAAAAAATCGTTTTATTATTAAATAAACTTTTTATATAAGAAATTTCTCTAAAATTTTTCAAGAAAAAAATGTGGGATGCGAATTTTAAGTATTTAATAATATTGGTTTTAGGAAATAATTTCAAAAAATAATCGTTCATAGGTTTTGAAGATATTGAATTAAAAAAATTTTTTTTTTTTTTAAACCCAATAAATATTTTTTCGAATATTTTTATATACAATATTATTTTTAACTTAAGGGGACTCCTGCTAAAAATGTTGGGTTAAAATCCTTAGAGCCGTTAATAAGAAAGTCGAAAATCAAAAAAACGGGTCTATGGCAGGTACCCCTAATAACATTTTGCCCCAAAATTTTGTTTGACCAAAATGTAGTCCATGTCCATAATATCACACTTAATTTTTTTTATCAAAATCGTTAGAGCCGTTTTCGAGATAAATAAGATTTTGCATTACGGGTGTATGGGGGGTACCCTTAGTTTTGGAGCTAAAAAAAAATTTCAATTTTTCCTCTAGGGAATCACCGAAGACCCTTAACTACCGAGATTGAAAGAAATAGGTCCAGGGGTTTAGGCTGTAGTGAGAGGTACAGACATACAGACACACTGAAACATGTTTTTTGTGTACTAAATTTTCCTTAAAATTTTTATAAAAAAAATTGATATGCAAATTGTTAGTATTTAATAAAATACATTTTAAAACGTAATTTAAAAATTTAATCGTGTATCGGTTTTCAAGATATTGAATTTTCAAAAAAAAAATTTTATTATTTTTTTAAAAATCCAAAAACTATTTTTTCGAAAAAATTTTTAGTTTATATTTTTTCAAATGCAAAGCAGCTCCTGCATAAAAATTTTGGTTAAAATCCTTAGAGCCGTTGGTGAGAAATTCGAAAATCAAAAAAACCGTTCTATGACAGGTACCCCTAATAACATTTCCCCCCAAAATTTTTTTTCACTAAAATATAGTCCATGTCCATAATATCACACCTAATTTTTTTTATCAAAATCGTTAGAGCCGTTTTCGAGATAAATAAGATTTTGCATTACGGGTGTATGGGGGGTACCCTTAGTTTTGGAGCTAAAAAAAAAATTTCAATTTTTCCTCTAGGGAATCACCGAAGACCCTTAACTACCAAGTTTGAAGAAAATACCTCCGGTAGTTTAGGCTGTAGTTCGAGGTACAGACATACAGACATACAGACATACAGACATACAGACAGACAGACGGAATTGTCGGACCCACTTTTTTCGTCTTCGCTATCATCGTAATGTCAACTTTGATCAAAATCTCGAGTTCGATTTTTTTTCCAAATGCAGAACTTGCCCTATAGTACCTATATCGCAAGTAAAAAAGTTCTTAAAGGAACCGGAATTCGAAAAAATTGTTTGAACTCAACTCTGAATAGTCGATAGAAGGCTTTTGGAGTGATGGTCATGGTTGCTAGTTCAACAGGAATGCCAAGAGTGAGTTAAGTAAAACGACATAAGG
Organism: Chrysotoxum bicinctum; assembly: GCA_911387755.1. NCBI lineage: Eukaryota > Metazoa > Arthropoda > Insecta > Diptera > Syrphidae > Chrysotoxum > Chrysotoxum bicinctum. Next base: position 237,330,409 of record OU426988.1, on the reverse strand, counting down.
TCTTAAAACCTACTGTTTGACGTGAAGGCGAAGTTGACCAATTTTACTCAGTAACCTAAATATTGTATGACATATGCATGATGTGACAGTGATATTGAAATTAACAGATCTTAGTTGGTGACTACCGATCAGAGCTACTTGAAAAGTTAACGAGCTAAAGAGGGGAAACAAACATTCACTTATTCGAAGTAAGAAATAAGGACCAGGCTCTAAATATCGTAATCGAATTTCTAACCAGTGCAGTAGGGCGTTCAAATAAATATTCATTTTTTCGTATGAAGAACCATCAAAACTTTTACGCGCAGTTAGTTTTACGTTTCTGAATTATTACTTTGGAATTTAAGATACATTTTATAAATATAAAACATGGATTTAATGAGGTATGCATGAAATTGCCCCCTGATTTTCAGAAAAGTATGAATTTATGCAAACAAAGTTTAAAAATCCTTTTATTATTAAAATAATTTTTTATATAACAAATTTCTTTAAAATTTTTGAAAATAAAATTTAGTAATATAAATTTTAGGAAATAATTTCAAAAACTAATAGCTAATCGTACAGACATACAGATATACAAAAAAACAGACAGACAGACGGAATTGTCAAACCCACTTTTTTATCTTCGCTATCATCGTAATGTAAAACTTTGATCAAAATCTCGAGTTCGATTTTTTTTCCAAATGCAGAACATGCCAATACCTATGTATATCGCAAGTAAAAATAAAATATGGATACTAGAAAATTAATTAATCCCATTTATAATAGGGCAACTTTTTGAGACATTGCTAAACGACAATGGGCCGAAATTTCATCGGAGATGGAACTGACTGTTGCAGACATAAAGAAAAAATCTTAAATAAAAAAAAATGTTTACTTTCATATCCAAAGTTCACAGTCAGACCCCAGACCGGCACCATCCGAGATCAGAAGGAGTGTATACAGACGAACGTCCGAGACAGTCGTCCGAAAAGCTCCGACCCGATATCGGCCGATGATTCGGTTTTAGTGTACGCGAACTGATCAAGTTTAGCTAATTAACATTTGCATAAAAGAATTTTAAAAGGTTTTTTAAACAGACCTCTTTCTGTCAGCATGTGGACTCCCATAGTTCCTAGGCACTAGCAGTACTAGCACAATCCACGTGAACGGTTGTTGTTGGCTACAAACAAGATAGACGGGGAGGAGTATTCCAAATAAAGCACTTTCCAGACGGCCAGGAAAAGAATTCCCCAAATGGAACACCTGATATAAACTACTACAATATATTCGGATCTCAAGACTTTAAGAAACGATATATCCGACTATCCATTGTTGGAGTTATACTAAGAGACTGATCTTACAAGCTGAGGGTCGGGTCATCAGCGTGTCTTTTAGGCTACGTAAAAGTCCTTATATTGCGAACAACAGCCCTCTGATCCGGATAGAATTCTGATTAGCTCTGTTAAGCGAAATAATAAAAAAAAAAAAACATTTGGATCTATACGGGGTGGGCCATCTAGTAGTTTCTTTTTAAATGATAGGTTATTTTGACACTGACAGCTGTTTCCTCATCGAAATCTTGAATGAAAGTCAGTATCATACCTCTGCGGAACGAAATAAGCCGCTTTACGCTTAAACAACGTTGGGAAATATTGAAAATTTATTTCCAAGGTGGGTGCCGTGTAGCCCAAAAAGTGCATTTTTCGAAAGAAATTTTGGCCAAAATGAAGCACCCACCGCGCCTATTGTACGAAAGTTTGCGCTAAAAGTTCGTGAGACTGGTATGCTAGCGGACGCCCTCGTGGTCCGCGTAGTAGTACGGTGCACACTGACTAATGTAACTGCTGTAGACAAGAGTGTGAGACTCAATTCATATCAACTCGCCATGCATCTCAACATTTCACGTACTAACCGTAGGAGAATTCTGCACAAAGATCTATGATTTTTCGCTAACAAGGTTCAATTGACTCAGCAATTGAAGGCACTGAGGCAGCCACTTAAACGATGTTGTGCAACACCTCGGAGTGAACCAGAACCTAGTGACTTACAACTCTCAATTCCTGTGTGCTTGTTACCAGGGAACGGAGGGGACCTACAATTTTCTGCCGATTTCGAACGGTTAATGAGCAGCACTTTTCATAACAATAGATACTCTTGGAGAGTTTGTCAATTCCTCGCAAGAGGCAGTACACACCTGAAAAAAACTTTCTAGCAGCGGATGAGAATATGGTCATAATACATGGAAAAAAATTTATTTACTTTATTGTATTTTTAAAAGAAACTTGTATTTGGTCCATGGAATGTGAGGTTCCTTAATAGACAACGCGCAGGCGAACAATTAACAGAGGCCCTAGGCTGCGGAAAGGCAGATGACAATAAGGATTATGTTCTACGATCTCCTGAAACAAAACATATGAGCAGTGCAGTCTGCAGTATCCTAGCTATATAATTAGAAATAAACCAAATTAGAGGCCATGACATGAGGTTCATAGAGTTCCAAAACCTATAGTGACTCACAAGTTACAACTTTCAACTATTTCTGTGTGTGATTTTGAACAAATGAAGGGGACCTACAATTTTTTTCCGTTTCCGATCTCTTGGAGGATTTGTCAATCTCTCGCAAGATGTAGTAAGCCCCTGAAATTTTTTTTGTCGCGTCTGAGAAGCCAAGATCTATTGCATGACAGTCCAACGCAATAATCATTATGAAAAGGAGTACTATCCTATGTTATTGATATTCAAAAGATTTAAGCGCCAAGTTAAAAGGTCTAGCTTGCTAATTCAATTGGTACAACAGTAAACCTTCAACAACAGGCTCAGATTGTTAGAATCTGCTATGAGACTAAGAATTGTTGTAGCTAGTTCAAAGTCCTCACGTCTCAACATGGAGATCTTCCGATCAACCATTAATCAGACTTAACACATTATTGTTAGTGCAAGCCAATTCAGTATAAAGTATGTTCTGGGAACCAATAGTGACTCGGAGAACTAACTTTTGGTAACCAAGGTACTGTTATGGATATCTTGAACACAGCTTAACAACAAACTGTCAGAGAACTCGACGTCAGGCAGGTATAATCACAAGAGATCGCCAGATGCTTTTCCAATAGAATATTTAAGAGCTAACTTGGAAAAGCTCTACTTACTGACCTTTATCACCACCATCTAATATTGTGAGCCAATGCCTGTGGTGTACCAACTCAACGAAATTCCTGGAATTCCAAAAAGATCATGTTGCTCAACAAGAGTCATAGAAATCGACGATTCATATAAGGATCAGAGCTACTCGGGAGATCTACGACCAAAAGAAGAGAAAGCAACACCGACTTTAAAAAAAAAAAAAAAAAAAAACAAAGAAGCAAGAGAAGCACACGATCTAGGAAGCAGAAGGATGTCATAGCAAGAATGAAGAATGAAGTTTTATGAGAAGGTGAAAAGAATCTCTCAAGGTTGCATTACTCGAACTGAAGTTTGCCAGATAGATCAATGGATTATCGTAGTAGAATCATGTTCGGTGCTGTGAATATCGAAAAATAACATCGGGAAACTAAATAACACCGATGATGGACCGAATTCCGCTGTTAGATAATTGTACTATTTAACATATACCTTGATGACGTTGACTAATAATTCCATCCACAGATTCGATAGCACTGAGTTAAAAATAACTGCATTTAAACTTAAGTACAAGTAATCAACTGGAGTTGACGGCCATGGTTCTGAGCTACTTATAGCAGTAGACAAGTATGCTTCAGTTCATCTGCCAACAGCAGAGACATTAATTCTCTTAACATCACCTCCTAGGTCTCTTCTGCTGTGTTTTGAGTGACCTTAGGTGAAAAATACAACCTCGGAATAACTCATAAAATTCAAAATAACACTTACCTCGTTTTCATCGATTTCAAGAAATCGGCGCCGCCATTTGAAAGAACCTATGACGACAACCAAGATATTACCACTGAAGTCAAATGAAGAATAGCTCTTCCCAATCAGTGCTTGTGGGCTAAAAAAGAAACTTACCTTATCCGATCTTTATTAATACCGTCATATTCTGACTATTAATAATTATTGAATTTTCTAGAATTAATGACAAATAACAACTATTTTGCTAATCATTTTACCCACAAATGCAATTTCGGACGAACTCTTTTGTACAGAGATTCTTTTTCTCGCGCACTACACGAATGTGGAATGCTCTTCCATGCTATATTTTTCCCTCTCGTTATGATATGCAGAAATTCAAGCCAATCAATGTACCTCTTTTTTCATCCTCCTTGTATAATCATATAAAAGGAATATTCATATCCCCTTGAGTGCTTTTTAATTAGAAAAAAATTAAAAATAAAGATGGATGTGATAGTAAATTTCTTAAAAGTTTTTATTATTTCTGCAGCAAAAGTTTTTATATGTTTTTCTCAAGCTCACACTTCAATTTGGACAGACGTAGTACGATCAAAGCAATTTAGTATCACTAGTGCATCCAAAAAGGGTGCAATTACGCTAATCGAAAACACCCGACCTGCCGAAACCGTAAAATAAACGTTTCACATTCTTTTGATCCCCAAAAAAAATCTGTTTTTGGATACCACCGAATGACAGTATTTTTTTTTTTTTTTTTCTTGAATAACTCACCATAGCCACACATGTGATGAGAGTACACATGCAGTATTGTACTTATTTGTTGGAAACTGTATATCATTTCTTCTACTCTACGGATTCAAGTGATCGTTGCATCATGTTTTTGAAGTTAAATGATTTTGACAGCTGAACTGAAGATGAACAAATAAAAAAATGCCGATGAAGGATGAAGACTGACATATAATTTGTACAATTGGAAAACATTTTGAAGAGGTTTTTGTGGCTGAAGAGTTCAAGCAAGGTAATTGTACGGATCAATGCCATCTGAAATATTTCCACGATGAGGTTAATAATAAAATACATGAAAATGCCGAAGGGTGATCCTTATTATTTATGTGGCTTTGTTTCAAAGAAATAGCGCATTGATGTCTTGAAGGTAAGATTATTAATAACTGAAATTCTTAGGCTAGATGTCAACCATAGAACTGAAATTATATATGTAGGAAGAACATTTTTCATAGCCATAATTAATGTGTTTCTTTTAGAAAATACTAGTAAATGCGAAGTGAAATCAAAACCTGTGAAAAGCTCTATAATTTTCTGTGAATTTCAGCGCAAAATTCGGTCAAAGTTAATACAAAATTCACACACTTTTTTTTTAATATTTAAAACACAAGTTGACATTATTATGTATATTTCTTGTGTACGTTCGGCCCTCGGACGCCCGTTGATGTTTACACATATTAACCGTGCGGTGCGTCCCGGCACTCACACTTTTTTACTTGCGACTTATAGGTACTATAAGGCAAGTTATGCCTTCGGAAAACAATCGAACTAGAGATTTTGATCAAAGTTGACATTACGATGATGGCGAAGACTAAAAAAGTGGGTCTCAGTTTAAAAAAAAAAAATCAAAAAATTTCATTTAGTTAAAGCTAGGAAATGGTTGAAAAAGAATTTTTAAAAAAATGGTTATTTTTGGTACCCCCCAATTTTTTGGTTTTTGATTTTCAAAAAAACGGTACAACCGATTTTGATAATTTTTTCTTATGCGAAGGCTGCGAAACAGTTAAATTATTATTGGGTATTCAAATTTTCCAACATTTTTTTTTGGATTTAAAAAAAAAATTTCTTTTTTTTTTTCAAAACTCAATATTTCAAAAACCCCATGCATACATTGTTTTTTTCTTGTGATTAATTTTTACAATTCCATATCTCAGAAACGGCTCAATATTTTTTTTTGTAAATTTAATTTTTATTCAAAAAATAATAAAAACTTTAAATTGGCGTACCTACTAAATTTTTTTCTTAAAAATATTTTAAAAATTTTGTATTATTATTTATTTTTTTAAGAAACCAGTACAGACTTATAATTTTTGTTCTTGCATAAGCTAATATTTGCCTGAATCACATGGCATCCTGGTTTTAGCTCCAACTACTAAGGGAGTTGTTTTAGTCTCTTAAAAAATTAATTTTATGCTTACGAATAGTTTTCTCTAAATATTAACTGGCGCAAAATTTTAAACAGCCTTTTATTATGGTGTTAGTATGATACAACCTAACAATTTGCTAACTTTAAAGTAGCTTATTAACTCATTCTTAATTTGAAACATTTTCTTATTAGTGTCGTACGAAAAGAATTTTCTTAATAAATTGCTTCTGAACACCCCTAAAATAATGACATTTCCTGTAAAAAAGTAAGTACACGAACCTTTTTTGATGTTTGCAAATGTTAAAGAGTCATTATGAAGCTAGCACGATACTAAGAAAATAAAGAAGTTATTCGATGATTTTAACTTTAATAAAAGGAGGGTAGAGAAAGTATGATGCTATATTCGATTAAAATTTGCAAATTCGTATTTTTAACCTAGTATCATACTAAAAGAGCTTTAGCATCGTACCTACTAATACAATTAAAATTTTGGCCCATTGATTTTTGCAATTCTTAGGCTGCGACGTTCAAATCAGTTTTCATCGATTTGAAAAACACGTCCAGGTCTTCCAATTTTATAGCTTTCTTTACAGTTGTCCAAACCATGTTCCATTGTGATTATACGAGTATGTGATATATGTATGTTATTTATTGCTAATCTATGGAATAAAACTATCAGCATGTGAAGTTTCGTGCTACCTTAAAGAAAAGTTGGGCCAAAATTTTTAATAAAAAAATTTCGTTTGTGAATTTGTATTATTGTGCAAAAAATAATAAATTATAAAAAGGTTCTATGGTGGGTATACTGTCAGTAATATCTTTATATATATTTAAGCTAACAAATTTTTATCAAATTTCTTAGTGCCATTTTTAAGAATAATACGATTTTCGAAAACCATTTTTACATGGCAAACTTTTTTAGAAATTAAAAAAATGTTTTGAAAATTTTAGCACAAAATAAAATTCAAACTTATTAGACATGATCTTTATCATAAGTAAATTGATCAAAATCAGTAGCACCATTTTTAAGAAAATCGAAAACCAGAACAAAAAATGGTTCTAAGGTACACACATTTTATATCTATTATTTTAAAAATTTGTTCAACCATTTCCCAACTTTTTGAAATACTTGAATTTTCTTATAAAATCTGTCGAACAATTTTTAGGAAACGAAATGGTTGCTTAAATAAAAAAAATAGTTTTGGTTAAAAAAAAGAAGAAAAATACTTGGCTGTACTGAAATAAAGTGAAGGGTAACCGTGTTTAAGCAGGTTGCTATTATGCATGATACATTTAGGGGTTTGTATATTACCAATTTTTTTTTTTCAGAATTTTCAGTTGATAAATCTTTTCCAAACAATTTAAGGTTAAGCACCACATGTGCTTCAATTTTGTGAAACATCATAAATCTACTCTCGGCGGCATAAACATTCTTTTTTCATCCCCCTAATCACGAATCAGTGTATCAATGAGAAAAAACAAATCATTTCAAAAACCATTGATCACTTCACTGATAGTTGATGGTTTGGTTGTTCGTTACCAGAGGTATCAGAAACTCCGATCTTTTTTATTACTCCACCACGACACAACACTTTTCCCTCTGCACAACTCATTATAACCGGTGATTTTGATGTCAACATCATGAGTCCCCAATGAATTTTCGATATACATAATATTCAAGTCTTTAATCGTTTCCCATGACACTTTTATAGTTCATCTTCACTTAGAGTCGATTTCAGGCAACGTAATTAAGACGCACCATACAGCACCGTCAGCCCCCAGTGAATAAACATATATAATGTCACAAATTCGAAATATCATTTTATAGTCTCGAACACGCATCGGGCTTCAAGCCTTAGACAGGAACCAAATATAAGACCCCTTTCTCACTCAATAGAAGACACTTAAACTGTTTGGATTGGTAAAACGGCCATATAAACCATCACATCCGCATCCACCGCCAGTGGAAGAAAGGAATGCTAATCTAATTAAAACCATATGTGCAGATGTGGGGCGTTGAATGCCTTACGACCATCGAACTAACAAATGAGTATTATGCAACAATAAAAGATGAAGATGAAGCAATAAAAAGCACATATTCATGGTAAAATTTTAATCACTATTTTCAATAGGGTGCGATAATTTAGATGAAAAAAAAATATTTCAAAAACATGAAGATTGGAATATGTATTGGGAAAATATTTCCACACGTTTGATCAGAAACTGACTCAATTTTGTGACTATGCGAGCGGGGGAAGTTAAGGATATTTTTTAATGAATTCATCATTTTAGAAAAATATATGAAGACTTGTGAATACACCTTTTAAAAACGTTTCCAATGAGGACGGATATGAAAGAAACAAGTTGTGTTTAAAATACCAATTTTTTGCACGGCCTATGAAATCAATTATATTAAATGTCGAATATGACATCGTTCAAATGAGTGAGCTCCTCGCCTCGTCATCCGAGAGAACTAATTTTTGATGACTCCGGCTGATAGAATAGGCTTATTTTGAACGCTGGCACGGTTTACTGAACCCACCGACCCGAGTAAGGAACAAGAACAATTATTAAAACATCGAATCGAATGATCTCGGTGGTCAGTTGGTGACGAAAGGCATGTGATTCCAACAGGATGGTGCTACGTGCAATAAAGCCCGTCCAGCGAATCCTCAGCGGACATTTGAATGATGATATAAAAGGTGGTTAAATTTTAAGAACCGATCGCGATGTCGAACGTAAACCACACCTAAACATCAAGTTTTTTTTTCTGCATTTCATTTGACATTTCTCAATTTCAGACTAACTCAATTTGAGTCATGGAAAGATACACAATCTAACAACGCGTTAAAGCTATTCGGGCTTATTATGAAAATGGGCGTTCAAATCAAAATGCATATCGTGCACTTCGTGATTTGTTTGGTCAATTTACTCGTCTAAATCTGCGTACAATCGGAAAAATCGTGCAAAAATTTGAGCAAACAGGGTCTGTAGGAGATGTGAAAACACATGTGCATGCTCGTACAGCTCGTACTGCATAAAATATTGCTGCTGTTAGAATAGTAACAATATATAAATAACTTATGGAAATAATAATGACCTTTTTTTTTTTTTTGGATACCAAGGTATAAAAATAGTGTTAAATGCCACTTCAATGGTCTATAATCTTTAAATTAAAAAAATGCGTGAGGGTGGGGTGACCCTATGTATAAAAACATATCGTGATTCAATTCAACAAATTAAAAAGTTAAAAAAATAAATTATTTTCAAAAAACAAAAGAAAAAGAAAAAGAAAAAGAAAAAGAAAAAGAATGTTAACTTACAATTCGAAGCTCAAAAACATTTTTTCAAAAGTAAAATACGTTAAATAGTATCTATATTTGAGGAGATAATAACTGTTTATCAAACCAAAACATCAGAGAATAGTAATTCTAAGCTCATATATTCAAAATTAAAAAGTCAATTTTTAACGTGATTTACAAACATTCCAATATTGGATAGTGTTCTTATTGACTGAGGAAGTTTATTAAAAAGACGATACGAAAACACAGAATAAAAATTAAGAAAAGCAGTGGTGCAAAAATAAGGTAAAGACACAAAGTTTAAAAAGTTCCCACGAAGACTATAGTTGGAAATTAACCTAAAATTAAAATTTCCTGACCTCATAAAAATGTCTTTAATACGTTAAAGCAGTACAAATGTCTAACAGGAAGTATTTTGAGATTGCAAAAAAGTTCAAAGCTCTGATGTCGACGATGTTTTCGACAGATTTTTCTTATTATGGTTTTCTGAAGCGTAAGAAGTGGTTGAATTTTGTTCCGATAAGCTCCTCCCCACCAAGCAATTCCGTTCTGTAGCTTTGAATAATTAATTGTTGTAAGGAGTTTTGTAGAACAAACATTACGTAGATATAGAAGAAATTTCTTAAGGTCCAGTTAAAATATTTCCTTAAGGACTCCGAATGGCATGAAAAGTTAATCCTCGCCAATTAAGTTTTTGTTATTGTGAAAATATAAACAAGATTTGAGAAAAATAAATTGAACAGTTTTTGAGATACAGATTTTTCAAAAAAAAAATTCGAATATTTTTTTTTTTAAATCCAAAAACATACTTTTTGTATGTCTTGATATGCAATGTTTTTTAACCTTTTATGAGCTGATGACTCGCTCAACAACGCCACATCGCTGTCCAAAAAGTAGAAACCCACATCAAAAGACTCTTCCAATTCTACCAGAAATGGGCATCCGAATCAACACTTCCAAATCGGAACTTGTCTGCTTCAGGAGATCTTCAACTTGTAGAGTCATTTGCACCGCAAAAATTTGCAGAAATCTGGTCCTGAGACTCCCTGACGGATCCACTATAGTGGCAAAGCCAAATGTCAAGTACCTGGGAGTGCACTTCAACGAGTTGCTAAGGTTTAACCTGCACTCAAGAAAGGTTATGAAAAAGGCCAGCTGGGCCTTCAGCCATTTGCACCCATTGCTGAAAAGAAGATCAGGTCTTAGCCAACCGACAAAGATATTGATCTACAAGTAGCTCCTGCGACCAGTTAGCATCCAGTATGGTTTTCCATCTCGAAGACAGCTATGAAGGAACTTCAACTATTTACGGTATTTTATTGAGTATGATGCCAAGACTTTTAGCGTGGGCGATTTAGCATGAATTAAGGAGAATTGGAGGGAAGTTCGGGAAGTGAGGTTTAGTTTTAGCGATAGGTGTTGTTTTTGTATTGTACGGATTAAGTTTTAGTCAATTTCTTGTAGACAATGAGATAAAATATATGAGAGATCAATAATGAGAAATGAAAATAGCAAAGGACCCAGGATTGACCCTTGTTGTACACCGATATCTACAGGGAGTAACGAAGACAGTATACCATTATACGAAACATGCTTTTAGTCAAGTATCAATAAATAGGATTTTAAGAAATATAACAAAAACTCTCGTCAATGTAGGTATCACAGATAAGATGGGGGTTAATACAATCGAATGCTTTGGAAAAGTCATTCTGCACATTTTTCTGTAGTTAAATCGATGTTATACATAATTTTTAAATTCCAAAGTACTTTTACATAAGAGCAAGTTCGTACGATCGACATAACGGATTTTAATAAAAAAATTTGTAGAGATGCTTCTAAAAAGTTTAAAAAACATTGTATTTTAAAACTTTAAAAAAAATTATTTTTTTGAATTTCTGAAAAAAGAAATCTATTTTTTTGGAAAATTCGATATTTTAAAAACGGCTCAATATTTTTTTGGAAATCGAATTTTCATTCGTCTAATAATAGAAACTTAACGTTGACGCACCAAATTTTTTGTTTTTAAATTTTTTCAAAATTTTTTATAGAAAAGCTTATTTGTTTGAAACCTTTACAACGACTAATTAATTTATTTATTTATTTCATCATCAATTGAGTTAATCTCTTACAGACTATGATATTTACAAAAACATTTATATAATCTATTTATTAAAAAAATATAAATCTAAAATAACTTTAAAATTATCTCTACTATAATGAAAATTAAAATCAAAATCATTTACAATATTATTTATTTCCCTGACACAGCGATTTATTGGCTCATTTAAGGCATAATTAATTCTATGATTATCTTCCAGGAATAACTGGGATGTATTTCGGTTCCTAAGAAAACGACTTGGTGCATAAAATTTGATCAATTTGAGTAAAAATAAACAATTAATGCGATAGGATATTATATCACGTACAAAAATAATTGAAGACATCTTGCGTCGGTTTTCAAGAGTATGCAAGCCAATAAGCTGACATCTTGTATATTGTAATAAGGCATATCCATATTCCAATGAAGTCGCTTTACAACAAATCGAGTAAATTTTCTTTGAACTCTCTCAATTCTTACTGAATAAGTTATATAACATGGATTCCACACCACACTACAATAATCAAGAAATGATCTGACGTATGCAACATATATACATATAATGATTTGAGTGTATATGGATCTTTTAAACCCTTTGAATTGCGAATTACAAATCCTAACATGGAATTAGCTTTATTAACTATATAATCAATATGATTGTTAAACTTTAAACAAGAGTCAAAAATAACTCCAAGATCTTTCTTAACACAAACTCTTTCCAAAACAATATTATCGATAGAATAATTAGACAATAATGGAGACGAACGACGAGTGAAACAAAAACTTTGACATTTAGAAATATTAAGAAGCAGTTTGTTTTTATTGCACCATTCAGAAAGCCTATTAATGTCCTCTTGTAACAGATAAACATCAAAGGCATTTTTTATACCTGAAAACATTTTTTAATCATCTGCAAACAAAAGACATGATGAGGTAGAAAAAACACTAGGTAGATCATTGATATATACAAGAAAAAGAAGAGGGCCAAGATGGCTTCCTTGAGGAACACCAGACGTAACCGTTATAGATTTAGATATTGTTGAATCAATTTTAACATATTGAATGCGATTTCTTAGATATGAATTAAACCAATCAAGCAATTTCGAATGAAAACCCATTTTTTTAAGTTTTTGTATTAAAATTGTATGATCTACACGATCAAAAGCTTTCGCGAAATCAGTAAAGATAACATCTACTTGATAACCCTTTTCGATATTATTTAAAATAAAGTTAGTAAATAGTGTTAAATTTGTACAAGTTGATCTTCCAGATACAAAACCATGTTGATATGGAGAAATTATTTCTTTTAACAGAAAAGATAATCGATCACAAATAATTTTTTCAAACAATTTTGGAATCACAGATAATTTACTAACTGGTCTATAGTTCGAAATGACTTGTTTTGGGCCACTTTTATAGATTGGAGTTATAAAGGAAGTTTTCCAATCACAAAGAAATTCACCATATTCAAGCGATTTATTAAATATAAAACACAAAAGCCTAGCAAACGAAGAAGCACATTTTTTTAAAACAATAGCAAGTACTTCATCAGGACCAGCTGAATAACATTCATTTTTAAAATTCCTAGTCTATTACATACATACATACATAGGAACAAGTTCGTGCGACCACGTGTACCAAAAAAATACTATTGCTAAAAATTTGTATGATATTATGTACCTTTATTTTTTGTTTAAAAAAAAAGAAAAAAATGTGTCGGGGGCATAATTTAAAAATGCTATCTACTAAGTTTAATGAAAATCGGTCCAGCCGTTTAGTCGAACAGATACATAGACAGGCAGAATTGCGAGTCCCACTTTTTTGTGTTCCCCATGTGAAGTCTATTTAAACGAGTTTGCTTTTATTTACGAATGCATAACTTGGCATGTATTACCTATGTTTACATCGCAAGTAAAAAATCATATTCAGTGACAATGGTTATTTTTACCACACGAGGTCCGTTAAGTTGCAAGGTATTTGCAGAGAGCCTCTGTTTGGTGTGTATTGCAGGTCATATCGGTATGTCCTTTTTGGGAAATGACGATGGGCTTCCCATGAGCATCAACGGAGAGTGCTCAGCGTTAACGATAGATGAAAACCAATTTCGACAAAAGCAAATTGTATGAAATGGTTGTGAATTATATTGTCAATAGCTGCTGCTTTTTCTAAGTCGCAGGTCTATTCCAAAAGTCACAATAAGCCAATGTCCCAAAAGTCATTTAGTGGTAAAAATCAGCGATTTTATGAAGCAACAGTCATTCCTGATGACTCTGCCTTGCTCGAGGCTATTGAATGACGACGATGGGGTTACTAATGAATAAGTTTTCAATTCCATCCCGATCACAAGATCATACAAGCAACTCACACAGATTTTCCTCGACTACGAAACCAAGTCTTCAAACAAAGTGATAATTTGGACTTAGACAAAGGTGAAATCAATAAAATATGTAAATATGTATAAAAATGTAATTACATATTGGGGGCTATCGTGAACAAAATTTCCCTCGGAATTCTCCCCATCTTCAAAAATTCGAAACGACAATACTTCTGAACTGTTCATTGTAAACTGGCGACTGGCCTTTTTAAATGAGAGCCAAAGTCACTAGGAAACTTAATTCCCGATATCAATTAATTCCAAGGGAAACTTTCGATATTATTCGAGATGACAATTTTGAAAAATGGGAACAATTCCCAGGGAAATTTTATTCACGATAGGCCCCATTATGTATTTATATTTTTACTATTCTCTATAGTCTATAATATTTATATCAATGAATATAATTGAGAATTATCTCTGTTTAAGTGGAGCGATTGAATTAAATTCAAATAAAAGCTCAAGTGACCTCAACTCCAAGGTGCGTTTCGCCCAGGTACGAGCCCACTGTCGTACCTGGACGAAACGCACCTTGGAGTTGAGGTCACTTGAGCTTTTATTTGAATATAATATTTATATTTCATTTGACTCTTATTTAGAAAAACGAAAAGGAATAAATTAATCCCTATAGGGTGATGCGACCAAGTGGACTTTATAAGCTACTAGCCGACCCGTACTCGCGTTGCTTCGCAAATTGTAACTACGAATATTTTCTTAATATTAATATTAGCATATGAAAACATTTCTCAATGGGACTGAGCTTGCTACAATAATATTAATTTTAGTTTATGTATATGTATAACATACCGTATCGAATTAGATTCTCTTTCACACTTGAAAAAAAAGAGCTTGTTCATATTTGTGCATATTATTATAAATATAACAATATAGAAAATAATAAAATTTATTTCAAATAAACGGGTTGCCTACTTTCTGAGATCACTCAACCCAAACTGGTTTCGCTTTTAAAGAATGTCCATTTTTGTCACCCAAAATGCTATTGAGTGTATTCAAGTAACTTAAAAAATAAAATGCACGACTGGATCGCACAAACTTGCTCTTATGTAAAAGTTCTTTGGAATTTAAAATACATTTTATAAATATAAAACATGGATTTAATGAGATAAAAATGTTCAAATGTATGGAATTGCCGTCTGATTAATCTTTTTAATATTTAAGTAATTTTTTATATGACAAATTTCCTTAAAATTTTTCGAGAACAAAATTTGGGATGCCAAATTTTAAGTATTAGGTAGTTCGAATATTTGTATATACAATATTATTTAAAACTTAAGGGGGTTCCTGTTGAAAATTTTTGGTTAAAATCGTTAGAGCTGTTGATGAGAAAGTCAAAAAATCAAAAAAACGGTTCTATGACAGTATTTTGCCCCAAATTTTTTTTTGACAAAAATGTAGTTCATGTCCAATGTCCATAATATCACACCGTTTCGAGATAAATAAGATTATGCATTACGGGTGTATGGGGGTACCGTTAGTTCTGGAGCTAAAAAAAAGGCTTCTAGAGAGAGGTACAGAACAGACATACAGACTGAAACATGTTTTTTGTGTACTAAATTGTCCTTAAAATTTTTATAAACAAAATTGATATGCAAGTTATTAGTATTCAATAATATAAATTTTATAACGCCATTTAAAAATTTATTCCTGTATCCGTTTTTTAGATATTGAATTTTCAAAAAAAAAATTATATTAGTTTTTTAAAAATTAAAAAACTATTTTTTCGAAAAAAGTTTTAGATTGTATTTTATCGAGTGTATAGAAGCTCACGCATAAAAATTTTGGTTAAAATCGTTAGAGCTGTTGATGAGAAATTCGTAAATCACAAAACCGCTCTATGACAGGTATCGTTAATAACATTTCCCCCCAAACATTTTTTGTGCCAAAATGTATTTCGTGTCCATAATATCACACCTATTTTTTTTTATCAAAATCGTTAGAGCCGTTTTCGAGATAAATAAGATTATGCATTACGGGTTTTAGAGCTAAAAAAAAATGTCAATTTCTCCTCTAGGGAATCACCGAAGACCCTTAAGTACCAAGTTTGAAGAAAATAGCTCCAGTGGCTTGGGCTCTAGATCGAGGTATAGACATACAGACATACGGACATACAGGCATACAGACAAACAGACGGAATCGTCGGACCCACTTTATTCGTCTTCGCTATCATCGTAATGTCAACTTTGATCAAAATCTCGAGTTCGATTTTTTTTTTCAAATGCAGAACTTGCCCTATAGTTAGTACCTATTATAAATATATACCTACATATATCGCAAGTAAAAAGAGCCCACCCCAACATTGCTCAGCGATGTGACGATAGAATTAGAGAAACAAAAAAAAATGTGTGTGTTTCGGTTAGTTAGATAAACTATACAATGCGCAGAAAAATTGAATATGTAGGTAGGTAGGTAAGAGAAAAAACGTAACTATAGAATGGAACAGATATTAAGAGAGAAAGAGTATGGGAACGGGAATAAAAGAAAATTAAAAATGTTGGAATGATAATGACATGAAACAAAGCAGCGACCTCGCAATTGTGATGAAATCTAATTCCTGGATAAAATAAATTCAAAAAGTTTATAATTTTATAATTTGTTTTTATTTATTTCTCAGGTTGTATGTGAAACTAAGAAGTGATTTTGGGCTTAAAATTTGCGCAATAATATTGACTTTATGAAGCAATGCTAATCTTTGTCGATTATTGTATAGGTTTTAAGATATGAGTGGTTGTATAAGTCAACTAATGAAAAAAATGGACAAAAAATGTAAAATTAATAATATTTAAGTTTGAAAAATTATTAATGAAAAAAAATTATAGCCATAAACACTCTTATAACAATATAGAAAATAATTAAATTTATTTCAAATAAATCGGTTGACTACTTTCTGAGATCGTGCGTTACAAACTTTAAAATGGTTTCGCTTTTATATAATACGAGTAGTATAGAAGTATAGATTGTGTCTCCTTGGTCCAGGGTAATAGTTATGAAAATCAGGGAGTTTGTGAAGCAGCTCCCGTTGCTGATGCATCTGCCTATATTTTCGAAGCTGGTGAAGGTCAAAGGGATATTAAAGAATCAGTTTTCGATTCCATATTATTTTTATACTCTAGGTTTTCTAAAAAGTTGAAAATCTTCAAAAATTGCATTATCTTGTTCCCCAGAAAACATTTTTCTCAATATTTTAAAATGATAAATGTCAACTGTATGAAAGCATACTTTAAAAAGATAAACAAGCGTTTTGTTGGTTTTTAAGTTATATTTTAGAGACGGCTAGTTTTAAGCTAGTTTTAAATGCTTAAGATTTTGCACCAACGTGTCACCCAGTCAAGTTTCGGAGAATATTTGAACTATTTCATATCCCACTCAAATATTATTGGCAGCACTGTCAAATTAACACAAAAATTTGTTGTCACCCTACAAAAAAATTTGATTATATTTTATCTGTCCCTATTGAAGAAGCGTTTGGACAAATGTTTACATTTTGTTTGCATTTTAAAAATCGGGATGTCCCAAAACAAATCAAATACACATTCTGAGTCTTGATTCTATTGGTACAGTCAAAATAGTTGCTAGATTTCCTAACAGACAAATATCTTGAACTGATTATCTAGAAATAGACATACATACCCATCAACCCTTAGGACGTTGAAATATAGTACCGAAGTTAATGTGATTCAAACTTAACATATTCAATTTCAATTTTCTTAAGTTTAGAAACTATTAATATTAATCTTGGAATCCCATATGTAGATACCCATTTCTATTCCAAATTAAACATTAAAATAAATTCGTCTTACCTCTTACCTGACCTCAATGGAATCGTCCCCATATGCATACCTCCTTACACACATGTGACTCCCATCTGGCAACATTTTATATTTAAATCTTTGCACTCGTCGTGCGCGTCCGTCCAAAAGAAATCCGAAAGTATCTTAAGAATTTCCAATCAATTCTAAATAATACTATCGCCTGCGCCTCAGTGGCACAGATTCCGCTTGAATGGCACGTGGGACTTCTTACAGATAGAGAGCGAGAGACCATTCAATTAAATTCCAGTACCGTATCCCCGAAATGTAAATATTTTAATTAGATTCCAGATCGTCTCGCAGAATTTTCTCCCATATACCACCTACACATCTATCTATCTATGCCTAGCTCAGCTACCCATCGAGGGCAAAACGCAATAAATTATTTTAACTAGACTACACATGGGCGTAGTCGTGTGACCCTGTCCTAAAGATCTCATTTCGAATTCGGAGAGATGCGTGTTGTTCGTTATTCGGGAGATTTATATCCGCAAAGGAATTTCAAAATTCTTCTTATCCGCATCATGTGAAGTGATATAAATTACGCTCTGTGTCTTGTTTCCTCTCGATCAAGCTCAATTTTAATTGCCCCTCAAGGCATCCTCAGGCACACCAGGAACCATCAGGATAATGCGGCTTCTTTCAAACTTTTTGCACAAAATTAAATACATACCTAACAAAAAACGCATAGCTAGATGATAATTAAAAATAATGCTTAAGTCAAAGGATTAGTCCTAATCAAGACCGTAAGTACAAATAATTTACTTTTATTGAAGGCAAAATGGAAAAGCTATGCGAGCGAGTTTTATATTCGTTGGCGTTGCCCTTGGCGGCTTCGGCAGCGACGGAATCTTTTAATGCGGTGTTGTTTCAGTTTAACGATTTTCTTAAATCTTCCAGGGGTTTTTGGGATTAGGGAAATAATGGTGGGAAAAGTATTTCAATTTTATTTTCTAGTGAAGAGAAACTTATTTTTTTTTGCGGGGGGTTTGGTTTGGTTTTTGGGATGGTTTGGTGTTTTTCAAATAGCAAAACACAACACCACCACGAATTTTGGAAAAGGCATTAAAAATTAGCTTACAGTCGTATAGCCTCCGCTCGGCACCAATACCCCCTCTCAAGTTCAACACAAAATCTAACCTGAATTATTTCAATTTATAAGAAGATTAGGGTTGAAAGCATTTAAGTGGTTTGGTGGACTGTGAATTAACTTTTTAGATTTATTTATTCAAGGAGTTGAAATTACTCAAGCGAATTAGTGCTGTAATTAAGTATTTAATGAAAAATAAATCGTGAGATTCTATGAAGCTACCCATCTAGGTTGGAATGGTACCTATGTAAAGCCTGAAAATTTGAAAGCAAAAAGTTACTCGTACATGAATTTCGTCGTAAGCTGTTGGGATATCGAAAACCAGAAGTTTCATTTTAAACTACGTGGCATTTTTACATGCGATTTATAGATACTATTATATGGAAAGCTATGCATTCTTACGAAAAAGCGAACTCGAGATTTTGATCAGGCTTGACAATACGATGTTCCACCACAGCCGGAACGACTCAGCCGGTTTTCTTTAAACTTGGTATAAGGTATTTTTTAGCTTTTCCCCCAACACGACCAAAACTAAAACCATTTTTCCAAAATTTTATAAAATACTTCTTTTTCTAAAAAAAATCTTTACGCACATCTAAGAATATGTCAAATAAAATGCACTCCTGGATCGCACGTATTTGGAATTTAAGAATTGTTTTAAAATAAATATAAAACATGGGTTTAATGAGATACAAATTTTCAAATGCATAAAATTGCCTTATGATTTTTAGAAAACAATGAACATATTAAATTAATTTTTATATAACAAATTTCTTCAAAATTTTTTTTATGAAATTTTAATGCCAATTTTAAGTATTAAGTAATATAGATTTTGGGAAATAATTTCAAAAAATATTCGTAACACGTTTCCAAGATTTTTCAAAAAAAAAAACATTTAACTTTTTTTCAAAAACCCAATATAATTTTTTTTCGAATATTCTTATATACAATATTATTTTAAATTTAAGGCAGCTCATGTACAAAGATTTTGGTCAAAATTGTAATAGCACACTTAATTTTTTTATCAAAATCGTTAGAGCAGTTCTCGAGATAAATAAGATTTTGCATAACAGTTGTATTGTAGCTACCGTTAGTTTCGAAGCTAAGAAGAAGAACCTTAAGTACCGGTTCCTATCCATTTTCTATCCTTTCCCGATTCTGTTTAACTTGCGCTGTTCAAATGCTATCCAAGGTCCTCACACCTTTATCTTATTACAAATGGTTGCAGTGATGTAGGCTGAATCATCTACGACGGAATTGCCGGAATAACATTTTTCGTGTTCTCTATCATCGTAATGTCAACTTTGATCAAAATCTCGTTTTGCAATTAAAAATTCCAAAAATGATATCCCTATAGAACTTATGTTTAATTTCGATAGCTTAACGGATACAACTATTGGCACCCCCTTATTTTGGACCAACTATTGGCGCCCAATCAGTAAAAAATGGTTTTATAAAATCGAGTGACCCGAGCAATTAAAAGTTTTTTTTTTATTAATTTCCTTTATAATTCGTTTTTATAAGTACAAAAGTAAAAACGTTTTTTTGTTGTTAAAAAATGATCAAAAATTGAGTGTTCCCGCTAAGGAAAGAGAATTTGGTAAGCGTTCGTTTTTGATAATTGTATGGTATATTTAATAAAAATTTATAGTTTTTTTTTATAAAAATATATTAAACAAATTGTTAAATTTAAAGAAAAAGGAGTGTCAATAATTAGTTCCCCAAAAAAGTAGGCGTTCAATTATTGGCATAGCCGTGCCCATTATTCATTCTATGAGACTTCAATTTTTGGCACTGCCAATAATTATATACTTTTAGGAGAGCCAATAACTGTATCAATTGACAAGTTTCAAAGTTCCAGTTTCAAAAAACACCATGAAAAATACGGAAGTACATCAAAAATGATATATCCAAAAAAACGGGTTCAAAATTGTTAAATATTCCCAGATCTACATTTAATTATAAATCTGCTACGAAAAACATATTTTTTCATTAATTTTTGGGGTATCTACTAATAATTGTGCCCTTGGGTGCTAATAATTGTAGTTTTAAGAAAGTTTTTTCTAATTTACCTTTTTTAACATTCTATTTGAAGAAAAGAAACAATTACTTAAGTTAAAGTTTAAGAAAAAAAATTCAAATTTTCGAAAAAAAAAAATCAATTTTTTTTAAAAAGGAATTTTATGCTTATGAACAGTTTTTCTCTAATTACATTGGTGCAAAATTTTAAACCTCCTATTATTAAAATTTTAGTATGATACTACTACCAATTGCTTACTTTAAAGTAGTTTACTAACTCATTCTTAATTTTAAACATTTTTTAACTAGTACCGTACTAGACCAATTTTCGTGCAATAAACTAAGTGAACAGTCCTTTTGTGGCGTTTGTAAATAGCACCATACTAGAAAAAATAAAACATATATGTATTTGATGATTTTAACTTTAGTAAAAGGGTAGAGAAAGTATGATGCTATATTCGATTTAAATTTGCAAAATCGTTGTTTTAACCTAGTTTCATACTAAAACAGCTTTAACATCGTACTTAATCAACTTAAATTTTG
The DNA here is from genome assembly GCA_911387755.1 of Chrysotoxum bicinctum. Taxonomy (NCBI): domain Eukaryota; kingdom Metazoa; phylum Arthropoda; class Insecta; order Diptera; family Syrphidae; genus Chrysotoxum; species Chrysotoxum bicinctum. The sequence goes on along the minus strand of OU426988.1, from coordinate 237,309,167 downwards.
CGTCATTCAGTTTTTAAATTCTAAGTTTTTTACAAGAGCAAGTTCGTGCATGTTTTTTTTTTTGAAAATTCAATATTTCGAAAACCACGTTTTTTTTAATCTTGACAATTTACCAGTTTAAAGATGGTTGGCCACTAGCTCTATAAGGCCCATTTGCTGATACGGAACATAAGTACTTATGTTCCACATAAACTCTTATGTGACAGTAGAACATAAAGCGCTTAAGTTGAACATAAATATTTAAGTTTCGTATCAGCAAATGGCCCTAAGTGTCATCAAACTGCACTGCTTATAAATTTGGCTGCAAAGTCTTTTGGATGGGTGCCTCGATTTCGTTGAAAAACACATACATAGTCTGCTGATGGTCTAGACGTGAAGTTTTATTCAAAAAAAACTTCCACTTTGTCAGCAGTTGATGTCACCTGATATAGGTTTATTTCCTTGAATGCGTCCGGTTTGACGTCTTGTAACCTTTTCTGGAATTGGATATCGCTGTACCTAGTTTTAAATAGAGTTCCGAAATATTGCAATTTTGCAATGATACTAGATCAGTTGCCATGTATGCCATTATGTATGAATTATGACATCGTTGAAATGCCTGCCTTGGCTCCTTAAGGTAGTCTTCCAATTTCCAATCACTCTTCCGAATAGATTCGGCTGAACTTGAGCGATGGCCTGTGATATACATATTCCATCGTTGCATTTTGAGGTTTAGTAGTATAGACCTACGACTTCAGAAAAAAGGAGTAGCAAAATGCATGACCTTGGGGACCAATTCCCGTCACCTCTGCGAGAAATATCCTTTCCCTGAAATCTTTCATGCAGAATGTTAATTGTCGAATCCGCTGTAATCTGCTGAAACCACATGTTGTCTAGGTTAATATGGAGCAATTGTGGCCATAAGAAATTACTTACCTTCGTAGCCCTCCCTATTGATGGTGATCGTCCGACCAACGTCGTTTTCGAAAATGTATGGACCAATGACGCCACCGGCCGGCTAAAAATCCACAACAAACGACGTTAATTTTTTGAGAATAGGTACATTGTCACCTAGTGAACATCGTGTGGCTTGATGTCGTCACATATATGGCGATTTTGTTTGTTAACACAACCATTCATTCAAAAACGCGCCTCGTTGCTAAAGACGATTTTTCTGCCAAAATTTGGGTCCTCTTGCAAACGCTCCGCAGGCCAGTCGCAAACAAACGGCGTTGCATATTAACATGAGGTTTGAGCTCCTGGATTAGATCCAGGGTGTACGGGTGTAAGTCCAACTTCCGAACAAAACTCGCCAAGTTGAAGTAAACGAAAGGTCGAGTTCTATCGCATGGCTAGGAATTGACGTGGATCGAGACATTGAGACTTATTAGGCAAAAACCAAATATTACATAAATAAAATATAGCTTAAGCTATCTAATAAAAGTAATAGCTTGATCCAATGTCATACCTTCATACATAGGTTCTTCCAAATTCAGAGATTATTTACTTTGCCACACAAAACGAATGTTGAACGTGTAGATCTATTTTACTTAGAAATATCGAGACGGTTCTTTTTTTAGTGTAAGCATAATTTTACCTACGCAAAATCCAGCTTCTAAATATAAGCTCAAGACTTAGCAACAGTTTTTTTTATTCACAAGACGCAATGAACTTCGTTTTAGACAGAAATGTATGAGAGAAATAATCTGACTATGTTACAATGTGTATTGGTAATGCATACTGCAACAATATTAATTTCATCTCAAATAGATATGAATCAATTGAAGCGTACAACTACCCACTTAAATCCATGTGTGCACTTTCAGCATCCCGTTCGACACAATCGCAAGGTTAATTGCATTCTCTGCCGTGGTACTCTTGATCAATGGAAAAAGAAATGAAGGTGTGCGGAGCTTCGTAATGGCGCAAAATCACCCTTCACATACTAGGGATTTCGCCCAGACTAGACCAAATTCCCCCATTGAAATACAAAAGAAATTACAGAAAATTTAATCCATTCAAGCGTTCAACCCTCAGATGTCAGATACGCAAGGTGAATGAAGAATCCACTGATGCATAGATTTTTAGATACGAAAACGATACACGATATCACACATGCTAAAATAAAATTTGAACTGAACTGGCAGGACGCAGGACTCTTCTTGCATTATCCATTTAAATTTTCTTGGATCTGATGGTCCTGTGAAGTGTATAATATATGTGTGTATATGTGGCAGCAGCAGGACGCAGGCAGAGTGCAATTTTACTAGCCTTCCATTTAGATTGGATTAAGTGGCCATTTTCACCATTTTCCGCATTTTCACCCGTGTCTTTGCAGTGTGTCAACTTCCCTCATTTAATAGCTGAATGAGTGGTTTGCCTAATGGAAAAGGAATTTAGAAGGTCTTACTTCCTGTGTCGCGTTTATAGACGACGCATGTATATGTTCGAATTCGAAGGGAAAAAAATTGCGGCAGGTTTGCATTGCTGGTGCGGTGCTTGTAATGACGGTAAAATCCCAGCTTGAACATCTGCCAAGATTTTAATGTTGAAATTGTTTTGATATAAAAGGACGATGGGTAACGCTAAGACCGCAGCAGGGTGTGAACGTACGCATTAGGGTTTCAAATGTCATCACTTTAGCTTAATTGCAACATTCGCATTGATTAAGCATTGATTAATAAGCTATCGCTGTTAAAGTTTAAAATGGAAGAAATTTATAAAACCATATTTAAAAAAAACACCACATTTGCCTGAAAGATAGCTCTATAAAATTCAAAGTTAATTCATAAGAATTTCAAAAATCGCAACTTGAGGACCATCGATCGCCGTCTGACGATTAGTATATTATTATTTTTTTAAATCTACATAACTTAAATTTTTAGATCGAAAAATGGATAATTTTGAAAGTCAAAAAATAAAAACAGAGTTTTTGGGAACTTATTTCGGCCCCCTATTAATTCGTTGGCCCAAACTATAGAAAATTTGTCTTTTGGCTAGCAATGTTTGGAAGCACAATGTTTTTTAAATGTTTTTTTTTTTCAATTTTTTACAACATTTAAAATGGAAATTAGCACTAGAGAAGGGAGTACTAAATATTTTGTTATTTAAACTTTTATAGATCGTGATATTTTTTTTAAATTATTTTTTATTGCTCATTAACTTCGCCATAATAGATTAATTACCAAACCAGTAATTTTAACTCCTGATCAAATGTTTACGACAATGATTTTTTAAATGATCGAATTAACGCACAAAAATATTAATGCATTCTTGTAAAAAAATAATCAAAAACAAAAAAAATTGTCCCATGGCGGACCCTCAATAATTATTTTTCGGAAATTTTTTTTCAACCATTACCTAGCTTTAACTGAATGAAATTTTTTTGTATTTTTATTTTTTAAATCTGTCGACCTTTTTTTTGAAAAAAAAAAAAATATTTATTAAATTTGGAAAAAAATTCGTAGGTATGGAAGGTACCGTTATTTTTGGTCTTAAAAAAAAAAAGAAAAGATGTGTGTGGGGGAAAATTAAAAATGATATCTACCAAGTTTAAAAAAAATCGGCCGAGCCGTTTAGGCTGTTGTCAAACAGACAGACAGACAGAATTGCCAGCCCCACTTTTTTAGTCTTCGCTATCATCGTAATGTCAACTTTGATCAAAATCTCGAGTTCAATTTTTTTCCCCAATGCATTAACTTGTCTTATATGTAGCACATATCTAAGTCGCAAGTAAAAATTTGATATAGTGAAAGGTAGCTTGTAGTTAAAAAAAAAATCCAAAAAATGGTTATTAATGATATCCTAATGATTTCCTATAGATTCGTTTGTTTTCGATTTTCTCAAAAACTCTAGAATTGATTTTGATCAACTAAAATTCCTAAGAATTTTGAATAGCATTGTGTGCATTTAAAAAAAAGTAATATTTTTTCTAGAAAACTCAAAGTACATAATTTCAAGAAAAAATATATACATATTTAACACTGGATTTTAAATTAATAATATTGTTGTTTTCTAAAAATAACGGTACCCACCAATCCATATTTTTCTCGAAAACGGCACCTAGGATTTCGATATTTTTTTGTTAGTTTGGCAATCTATAATTCAATTAAAATAAAATGCACATCTGGATCGCACGTACTAGCTCTTATGTAAAAATACTTTGGAATTTAGAAATGTGTTTATAAATAGGAATAAAACATGGATTTAGTGAAATACAAATGTTCAAATCAATAAAATTGCAGTCTGATTTCTTGAAAAGTGTGAAGTTATGCAATTTTTTGAATACTTTTTTATACAATATTATTTAAAATTCAAAGGAGCTCCTGTACACAAATGTTGGTCCAAACCAAATCGTGTGAACCGTTAATCAAAATCGTAAGAGCCGTTTTTGAGATAAATAAGATTTTGCATAACGGCTGTATGGCAGGTATACCCTCAGTTTTGAAGCTAAGAAAAAATTTCAATTGTTCCTCTAGGGTCTAGGGAATCACCGAAGACCCTTTAGTACCGAGCTTAAAGGAGATAACTCCAGTAGGTCGAGGTACAGACAGACAGACGGAATTGCTGGACGTCTTTTAAAGCTATCATGTCATTCGCTCAGTAATGTGCTACGGGTACTCCGGTTTTGGAGGAAAAATTACTGCTATTCTTTTTGAAAAAGTTATTTTATTTCCCACTAACCACGTCTAACTTCATATTAGAAAGTGAAAGCGGAATACAATCACATTTTGTTTTGTTGCGTTTCAATTGAGCAAGAACTTCATAACAGAGATTTTGACTGAGGCAACCGATAAACGGCTATTGAAAATTCTACCTCAAAAAGCTCTAAGAACAAAAATACTCTTATTCAAAGACTGGGTGGATATAGCCATCAGGTCCAACATAAACCTTGACCTAAAAGAAAATAATATTCCACAATGGAGATCATTCACAAAAGTTTGTACAGGATGTGAAACAGGAACTTATGAAGGAGAGTATTGTTCAGGCTGAAAGGCTAATCTACCAGGTTTCTACTTTAGTACTCGTACTGCCCAAATATCAACAGTTGTTCGCGTGCGAGGAGGTCTAATAAAATTAAATTAAATACCTCACCGAGTAGACCTTACTATAACCTGTATTCTTTGCAACACTAGAGAATTCAAAAATGTGATTTATTTTCTTAGTTCCTGTCCTGTTTTGAAGGAGATTTTGATGAATTTTTATTAATAATATTGTTATTTTTTGACTTAATAGTCCCTTCATTTGACATCTTTTCTAATTTTATTGATCCCTAAAAATAAGTCAATGAACTGAAAAAAACATTGGTTCAGATGTCAACTTTCGCATAGTGTACAAATTTAAACAAAGGAACATATTTCAAAAATCAATTGAGAAAGAAATAAAAATATCTTCATCAAGTACTGGGTTAAAACAACCCACAGAAAGCAACATTTAACCTCCAAAGTGAACAACGAAAATCTGTAACACTCGACTGAATTGAACAAGAACCTTTCGGCAGGGATGAAAGTCTAAAACCGAAAAGGTATGTTTTTCTCTTCTAAAAATAAAAATAAATACTCGTACGTAGTAGATGGACTTCACCGGAGTATGTTAGAGTAGTAGTTTATCTCGAAAGCCGGTAGGCGGGGTCATGAATCCGGCAAAGACTTTCGATCAATTAGTTTAACGTTTTTCGTGCCTTAAACTATAGAGCGCATTCTAGGTTACCTTAGTAGAGATATTAAAGATGGAAATCCACTTGGCAATTCAACCTGTAGCTACCTGTACCGGACGCTTGGCAATTGGAGAGCATGCAAGCTAGGTATTCCTCACAACACAAACAGTCATAGCTCTGGCCAGCTCGAAAAGAAAACAGTACTCCAAATTCTCTGCTCTGGCCAAATTTAGAGCAGAATCATCAGGAAGCTCATTTTTTTAATGGAGATCAAAGACTTGATCTCTTTTCTCAACGCGACGAAATGACTCTAGGACGAACTTTGGTTACTTCTGTGCGGTGCCCCCGTTTGATTCCCTAGATCCCGAGGTCGTGGAATGAGGGTTTTGACAGAAGTTTACCATGCAGGGGGCCTAATGATTTCTCAATCGAATAGGCTAAAGATTTAGCACCAGTCAACAAACTTGGCACAGTGCAGATGGTCTCGGATGAGTGTGATGGTCCGGTTCAGTGAGTGTTCCAAATTCCGGATATTTGTGCAAAAGCAAATACACAATAGGATTCATCAAAACGTACTAGATCCTTTTTCTTTTTGTACTCAATCCAAACTGTATGACTCTGTGATAATGTCCACAATTTCCCATACCAATTCCTTTCACAGGTTCACACGAGTAGGTAATGCTATCAAAATGGCGCACTTCAGTATAAATTGGCTCACAGACTGATGCCAGTTTGCTCACTAGACTGATGCCAGTTCTAAATTTCTACCTATCCAGCAGACCAAAATCGTTCCATAGAAGCAGCTCTTCAGACCACTCATCTGATACAGCTTTCTCATATGATTCTCTATCTCTGAGACGGCCATGTGACAAATCAAAGTTTTAAAAAAATCTACTCCATTTGCATTAAGTAGTCATCCCTGTCTAGAATTAGTTCAACGCAAAGTGTGCGTGAAAAAGTGAGGCCCGATCAAATGCACTTTCTAATATTTATTTATATTTGTTTTTCATCCCTTTTAGCTGTCTACTGTGGCACTACACGTTTAGAGCGAGGGTGCTACAATACAATTGAGTACAACACGCATAAAAACAAGTGCATTTTTCATCACACAAATTGAATGAATGATTTTTTTTTTTTTTTTGTGATGTGATGGGATGAGGGTTGAGGTTGAGGGTTTGCTTTGGTTAGTGTAACAGGATTCATCAAAGTGAAAAATATAAGTGCTCACCATAAATCATCAGCACGATCCGCAACCATTTCTATATGCATAAACTTTACCCCTGACTTTCAAAAGGGAGTACCTAACTTCTTCATCCTTCATCCCTTATAACTTCGAGTTCTTTTACTTTTACTTTTTTTTTATTCTTTGTTGAATGCTTTAGCCACGACATCTAATGATGCCAATTTAATTCGCTAATGTAATGTTATGTCAACCAATATTCATTGTAGGCCAGAAATCCCCTTTATCTTGTTGAGAGAAGCCCCGAAGACCCTTAGATTATGTAAGCGAATGAATACAAATAATGTAAGCTTCATACATAAATAACAACTGTGCGAAAAAATCTATGAGATTTTATTTAGTGAAAGTAAGTCGGTGGCATTATTCTGGGAAAAGAGAACATTTGTACGGCAATATTAATTAAAGGAATAAAAGTGATTAAGGGATTTTTCCCAAAGTCATTTTTATAAGAGGTTGATACTTTCTATTAATTGTTATTATAGATAGGTACAAGTCGGTTCGGTACCTGCAAATATCAAATAAGAATTGTCGTGAAACCTTAAGGCTTAACTTCAGAAGATCTAATAAAATTGTATCTGCTCACCAGGAGATATGAGTACAAAATTCATCAATTCCAGGACCTTTAACAAAATAAGTTCACGAGAATTTATCCTAAATAAGTTATATATGAAATATGAATAACGATCTTTCCTTCTTCCCAAAATTAATTAGTAGACACTTATTTACAAAGATGGCAAGGGAGATTCTCAAATTTTTATTAGATATCACCCACTTACCTTTGTTAAGCAAAACTTACTCGCAGTATCACGAAAATTAATGTTAAAAGTCGTTCTTTTATCGTACAACTAATAGCGTTTGGTTTTCTGAAAGGAACAATAACTCTCTTTTCCAAAGAAATGGTAGGACTTAGCCAAAACATAATGTTGGATTTAAATTGATTTAATCATAGATACTATTTCAGAAATTTACAAATGGTATGAGAATTAAACGCACACATTGCTTAAACTTTATAGTGCTAACCACAACAAATTCGGTCCACTTATAAAGACATGTGGGTTTACTTGGCCAAGGTATGTGGCCGACAACACAACATGCCAATAACGGCTGAGCAGGTACAAGTTCGGTTTAAGACGGAGGTAAACAAAAACGAAAAATGTGATAATTAACAATATAGCTAGCGGAGCAATTTGGCAACAAATTTCTTTTGAGCTGTCGATGAACACCATCATTCAAAATGATGATCTAATTTTGCCGGAAGTTTTTGTTGGTCCAAATAAATTTCACAGCAAAGAAGATATTCACAAAACATCGAAGAATTGGGCTTGGACTGAAATTTAATCCACCGAGTCGGACACATACAGTAGGGCTGTGTTAATCAGGAACGATTCGATTTTTTTGATCCAATCATCAAAAGTATTGATGATTAAAATCACAAATTTTCATTTCAATCGATCCCAATCTCAATCATTTCTTTTCTTGTTTTTTTAAATAACTTTTTCGTGGCTATTAAATTATTAATATTTTTCGTCGGAGAAAATGGTCGGTTTGATTTTACAACGAAACGAAATCAATTTTTTTTTTTAATTAGGATCAAGTTGTATTCGATCAAATTTGGTACATTATTAAAGTGGAATTGGTTTAAATTTGGAGATTGAATTTAATCGAAATTGGAATGAATATCGAATCAGAACAGATTTAGATTTTTTTTTTTTTTAGATTTTAAATGATTTTTATTTCATAAAATTTACAAAATTTTTTCTATCTTTCGTTAGATGACATGGCCTACGCCGTCTGTCAGTTGGCAAATAATATACTTAAATAAATGTAATTTAATTTTTTTTATCCAGGTTTATAATTATATTTGGTGTTAGAAAAGTTCGTTGAATATTCGTGTTCTATAACTCAATGCTATTTTGACGTATCTATACAAATTCTCCCAGTCAGTTCCTCCATTAAGGATGTCGACAATTTCAACTTCATTCAGATAGTTCTTTCCAAAAATACTTCTCCTAGTTTCCACAAGCATAGGGCATCTTCCCACAAAATGAAATACGTTTTCTCTCTCTCTTAGGTTGCACAAGTCGCAGGTTTCCTGTAGGTCGCTTCTGTGAGGTACATGATTCAGGGGGAGTAACTCTCCTCGTGTTTTTAAGACAAGTGACATGAGGTCGGTTGAAAACTCCGCCCTGAAATAATTATTAACTGCCAAGTTGTAGTCAAGCTGCGCATAAATGTTCCTGTGAAACGAGCCCCTTGCTTTCCAAATAAAACCTTCACGTTTTTTTTCATCTACTAGGCTGATTAGGTTGTAGAGTTTGCTTTTCCACGTGTCGATTGATTCATCTTGAAGAGAGAGTGAAAGTCCACAGTACTGGGCTAAATTACTCCAAGACTCAAACCATGAAATTTTCTTTCTCATCACCAGCATTGTTATTTGCTTAGGCAATCGTCTATCATCCATTTTAATTGTTTTTAGAATATAGTCTACCTGCATCTAAAGGGTTGAAATATACAAGGGAGAAAGACCTGTTTCCAGCATAAGGATATGGTTAGCCGTACTGTTGGGTAGCTTTAAAGTGCGCTTTAAAAAGTATCTGAGAACCTGCTCCACTTCTTCAAATTCTTTATGTCCCCAAACTTGAGCAGCGTAGAACATTATTGCTTTGGCCGTTGTTCTGAAAATTTGATATTTAGCTTCATATTCGACATCTCTGCTGTGCATCACACTTCTCCACGTTGCATTTAACGCATTTTTTGCCTTCGCCAGTTTATCTTTCATGTGGTTCTTCAGGTTAAGATTTCTAGAAATCCGCATTCCGAGATAGTTGTACTCATTCACGATTTCAATATTGTGCTCTCCAAAATTCCATCTTTCGCTGCGACAGTTTCGCCCTCCTCCGTTACGAAAAATCATAACTTTGGACTTGTCGAGGTTCACCTGGAGCCTCCATTTATTGCAGTACTCGAACAATCGATTGATCATTAATTGGAGACTTCCGGTTGACTCAGCAAGAACAACGATATCATCTGCGAACATAAGCACTTTTATTAGAAGGTCTGGTGAAACTCGAGCTCCTCCTTGTAGAACTTCTTCGATGTCGTCGATAAACAAGGCAAAAAGTAGGGGACTTAAACAGCAGCCTTGTCTCAACCCTATCTCTACTGGAAACTGTTTAGATACCTTGCTTCCAAGGGTCACTGCAGAAGTTGTTGAATCGTATAACCGTTCCAAACTGTTTCCAAACTTGGTGGAAATTCCTTTATTGTAGTGCTTCAGCATTTTTGCTTTTCTGTCTATAGTGTCGAATGCCGCCTTAAAGTCAATAAAAAAAGCGTAAAGCTTCTTTTTTGATCCCATAAATATCTCAACTATATTGGTAAGTGAGTAGATTTGATCTATTGTAGAGTAATTTGCGCGAAAACCAGCTTGTGATTCACTCAATAAGTTATTTTCTTCTACCCAATTATAGAGACGCTTGTACAGTAGTTTTCCTAGAACTTTCATCGATGAATTCAGCAGCGATATACCCCTATAATTAGCAGAGACTCTATTGTCACCTTTTTTGAAAATTGGACAGATGATAGCCTCTTTAAAACAGCTTGGTATACTAGCGTTCTCATATGCTTGGTTCAAGGCTCTTGCTAAGTTTTCTACGAAGAGAATTGTGCTGAATTTGTAGAACTCTTAAGGGATTCCGTTTGATCCTGGTGATTTGTTGTTTTTTAGCTCATTCAACACCGTTTGAACTTCTAAACAAGAAAATGGTAAGTCGAGTTCATCGTTCTGTTGATAAGGTACTGCATACTGAAAGGACAAGGAAAAACTATCTTCTGTTAGCATTCGAAAATGTTCTGCTAAGTTTTCAATATCAACTGGTGAAGCGACTTGTTTGTTTGACGTTTTATTTATTTCGCGATAAATCTTCCAGAACTCGCCTGTATTTCTACAGCCCGCAAGGTCTTGACCAATTTTCCTTGAGTAGTTTTGTCTCTTAGTCTTTAGCAATTCTTTGTAGCTTTTATTTACGCTAAGGTATCGAATCGGAACAGTACTGAATCATTTGATTGAAATGAAAATGGTCGATTCATTGAAATGATCGAATCATTTGAAATGAAAGCTTTTACACGGCTTCATACGACACAGCCAATGATAATAAAGGGTGGTCAAATTTTAATGGCCGATGTTAATTTTGAATAAAATACAAATTATTAAGGAAATTATTGTCATTTCTTTTTATTATGATAATATTGGTATGGTTCAATTATGTATGGAACAAAATATCGGCCAAATGGCCGCCGCAACCACGGCGGCAGCGCGGCACACCTCCATCCGATAGTCCAAATTTTTGATGACTTTGAGGCATAATTGAGGTTCTATGTCGTTAATGTGCCGAAGTATCTCATCCCTTAGCTCCTGAATTGTTGCTGACTTATCGACGTACACGTTTTCTTTCAAAGAAAGAAGCCCAACGGTGTCAAATCACATGATCTTGACGGCCAATTGACATCGCTACACATGAGATAACATGGTAATTGAATTTGTCGCACAAAAGAGCCATTGTTTCGTTAGCTATGTGGCAACTGGCGCCGTCCTTTTGAAACCACTTATCATCTCACGATAGCGAACACCATTCACAGTAACTGTCTGACCGGGCTCATATTGGAAAAATACGGCCCGATGATGCCGCCAGCCCGTAAACCGCACCAAACAGTAACTCTTTGTGGGTGCATTTGTTTTTCGACAATCACTCTTGGATTATCATTCGCTCAAATGCGGCAATTCTGCTTATTGACAAATCCACTGAGATGAAAATGTACCTCATCAATGAAGATGATTTTCTTCGAAAATTGATCATGCACTGTTGCCATTTCTTGCCACCATTCTGACCATTGACGACGCTTGAAATGGTCAAGAGGCTTTAGTTCTTGAGTCAATTGCACCTTGTAAGTGTATAAATGCAAGTCTTTATGCATAATGTTCATCAACGACGAGCGTGAGAGGTGCAATTGTTGGGCACGACGACGAGTTGAGGTGGACGGCTCTTCAGCCACACTTTCAGGAACAGCAGTAATATTTTTTAGAGTACGAGCTGTACGAGCATGCAATGGTGTTTTTACATCTCCTACAGACCCGGTTTGCTCAAATTTTTGCACGATTTTTCCGATTGTACGCACATTTGGACGATTAAATTGACCGAAAAAATCACGAAGTGTACGATATGCATTTTGATTTTCATCCAAGGTTTTTACACACTGTGGGCTCTAACTAGCGGGGATAAATTCCATAGATCTCATTATTCTCGAGGTATCCAATTTGGGTTATTTTTCTATATAAATTAATAAATTAATTTTAATTTAATCAATATTATGAAGTTATTTTAAAAATATCTCCAATAAGTGTAACATGCACAAAGAATTAACTCCGTGGTGCAGACCATAGCTGAGCGAAGCCAACCACAATCTGCACCAATATTTTCGATTAGTCTTTTTCGCCCTACAACGAACTAGGAACGATAGTCCTAATTTTTGTTCACCTTACAGCAAACTAGGAACGATAATCGTAAGTGTTTTCTTAGTTGTCTAAGTCCCCAGCTAGGCTAATTGAGCTGCAGATTTTGATCAGATTTGTGATTTCGATTATAGTGAAGACGCAAAATGTGGGTCTCGCAGTTTTGTATGTCTGTTCGACTATCAGATAGCATTTTTAAATGTTTCCCCAATCGTTTTTTTTTCTCTTTTTTAAAACCAAAAAAATTGTAGGTACCTGGCATACAATTTTTTTTCAAAATTTAATAAAATATTCTTTTTTTTTTTTTTTCAAAAAGTGTTCCACTGATTTTTTTTTTCAAAAAGTTCACAAAATTTTATTTGCTTAAAGCTGCTTAAAAAAATTGTCGAAAATGGTTATTAATGGTTCCTCCTAGAACCATTTCTTGTTTTTAATTTTTGTTTATACTAAGTCTTCCCAAAAGTCAGGATAGTACCATATTGTGTATTCAAATTTTCAAAAAATTCGGAATGATTCTGGATGCTTCATTCCTGATAAGCATTGCTGCCCATTGTCCACTACTTTCCGACCTTAAACACTCTACACACTTCTGCTTCGTAAGCTGTTGTGCTTCCTCGGATGCCGTTTTAGCTCCAATTCCTGCCGTTATGTAGTTGACGTACTTACTTTATACCGCTAAGGCAGAGTCATTCGTGCGGCTACAAGGACGGCGAGTTCCGATACAAGTGGAACTGCTGTCATCTGCATGCAATACTTCGCTATGTGGAAGCGTGTCTGCCCAAACTTTACAACACCCTTGCTTCATATCACGGTTCGGAAATCGATTAACGCATACATCCCTTTCTTCATCAAAAAGAATATCTCCGTTTTGTATGTCACCAAACAGATAGATTTATGAATCCACACCAAGGTCAGATGACCTGGGTCACATATCTTACCAAAAAAGGTATCACCCAGCATATTCATGCGGAGTTTGCCAACGTAGGTGATGTTCCAAAAGTCACGTCCCAGGATTGATCCCTGTGTTTGCTCGCACATTTAGCATGTTTTTACATCTGGCTGAAATGAAGGCTTCCCTAACGTCCGGAGTTTGTAAAAATACCTTCTGCCTTGAGCTGCGATCGAAGAGCGGTCTTTTCTGAAGCCGTACTGTCTTACGGACATATTTCTTGAAGTTTGTTTTGCTAAAGTCACGGTCTCACATCTACAAAAGGACTTAAGTTCCCCCGAAGAGGGGAGGCTTGTAGGTCAGACGCTAATAACAGTTTAGAGTAGTATTCGTCGGTATGCTATATAAAAGCGAATCCGACGCACGAGGATGGTCAACGGGTCAACGCCAAGACAGACGTCCTTTTTCTACTTTCTTCGAGCTTTTCCATCATCATGTCCGGCGGATTGTTTGTTGTAGATGGCTGGACTAAACTCATCTTTTTTAAATGTTGTTAGACCAATGTGTATTCTGGTGGTCTGATAGAATGAGTTGAGAAAGGCGTGTTTACTTCGTATGCTGACCTTCTGAGCTCCGAGCTTTCGCATCATAATCTTATAGCCTAGCCCCCAGGATAAGAAGGTACTATTGACATTGATTAGCCTTGACATTACTATGAAATATGAAAGAAGATTGCAAGAAGAAGCCGCAAAAATACTCAAAAATTGTTATTAGAACTTCATATATTTACTAATGCATACGATAGAACTTTTTATGTGTTTCCGATTTTTTAAAACCAGTAAAAAAGATTTCGAGCAATTTACGATCAAGCTACTAAAGGCCCGTATAAGTTAACTAGCTTCAAAAATAATTAGGTTGACCTTCTAGTTATTAGGCATTCCGCAAAAGAATTATGGCGGATTTTAATTTAAGATTTATTTCATCCATGCATTCTTTCCTAGTATGTGGACCGGTGATTCCTCATTGACATATGTCTCAGAATCTACATGGTGGCAATCCTTACCACACAAAGTAAACGTAGGTGTCTTCTTTGTTTGCAGTGTCTATCAGTGTTGGGACTTCTACCACTTAAGTGGTATTTCTACCACTTTTTGCTGTTCATGAAAACCTACCACATAAAAATCTAATTCTACCACTTTTTGCAACTCAGATTTCACCTACTCGTATATTTCTACTTTGCCATATATGTATGTACCATACGACCAAAATCACTCCTAAAATTTATCCCAAATATTAATCCTAATATTTTAACGATTGCATGTCATAATTTAAGTTTGTTCTCCGCTTATGCTGCTAAATGTATACCGTGGCAAACAGAAAAATCATTAAAGGAATATATAAATATGTATTTCTATTTTTGCCACAGCTCGAAAAAAAAAACAAAAAGATTTCATTACTTTCCTAAAAGCACTTTGCACTAATGAGCATCAAATTTTAAAGGTTTGCCAAACTTCTTCGCTTAAAAAGAATCATAGAGCAGTGGAATGAATCCCTTGTTTGATTTTTAAATATATACTGCACTCGTTTGAAGAACCTACTTCTAAGGCTTCACAAATTTCTCATTCTTTTTAAAATAAAGGCAATTAAGTTTCTTGGAAATTTTTGTCAATAAATCTTAAAATTATAAATGAGTTAAGTTAAACAGAATATTTCAATCTGAGAACACAAAAATACACTTTTTGATCGAAAGTATGAATACTTAAAAAACTAAATATAAGGAAAAATTTGGTAAAGTCAGAAAATATTAATATAAACACAAATGTGAGAAACCCTGAAAACTATTTACCATTTTCTCATTTGTATTTTGGCCTTCACTTTGAAAGGTACTCATTAGAAAATGACATTTACGTTTTTGGTTTAGATCGAGTTTAAAATGAAGTTGTATAATATGTATGTATGTGACTTTCTTCCAGATAATAATGTGATCTTTGAAACATAAAGAACCGAAATATTATTTCTTTTATTTTTGTATTTGAATTATTTTCAATAAATTTATTTTCAATATACGATTTGCCACATAAAAATGGCTTTTAATTTCTACCACTTTTCTACCACTTTTTTGACAACCTTTCTACCACTCTTTAGCTTCTGCGAAGTCCCAACACTGGTGTCTATGTCTATTTAGGATACCTGTTATTATTCTTAGGTTGTTTTTATTTAAGTTTATGTAGATTGTGAAACGATCCTGTTTGAAATTACAAAGCAGTAGCTTCGAATATCTTAGCTTTGAGAGTTCTTTCCAATTCTTGGATCTACTTGCTTCTTCTTATTGTTGAATTTTGTTTTTGATAACGTTTTCTCTTATTCGGCAATAAGGTTCAGGTCCTGTTTAAGGGGTTGATGCGTCTATTTCTGCTTCTTCATTTCCATCAACACCTATGGAGTAGATACCCAATGAAGTGTGAACCTTTTCTGTCTACCAAGTTCATTAAGACTGTTTATGCACTCCAACACTAATTTAGAGTTGATGGTATATGAGCTCAGTGCCTTGAGTGCAGCTTGGCTATCTGACATGATGGAAATGTTCTTGTTACGATAGTTTTTTGCGAGATTTCGATCCACGCATTTCCTTATACCTCCGCTTAGAAAGTTTGGTTCTAGGCCCAATGATTCCTGCACCATAGTCCCTTCGCTTCTTCTCGATCTACATATCAGTATTCCACCTGATGGTATTTGTTTCGAGGGTGTAGTTTATTTCTTTTCCTACTTAATCTTTTTTGTTGCTTAACTACAGACAATTATACCGTGCATTAATTCCTGACGTATTCAGTTTTCAATGTTGTTAGTCAATCAAATACTTGTAGTAGCAAACATTGGATTTGAATATTTTTTCTTCTAAACGGACCAAAATGCGGGTTATGAAGCAGATACCGTAAATAAGAAACGTCTTCATTATTTTACAATGCAAATATTAAAAGGGACAGAATTCGCTGAATCACCTTTTTGTCGAAGTCACTTTCTGGGGCCTTTATAGTGTGCCGCCCGCATCTTTTCGCGATAGACATTTATGTTCTTCCCAACGGTAATTCAGGTTAATTGGAAAATTAATTTACGAATAAATAGGTCCCAAACTGAGAACCGAGCAACTTATCCCTCAAAATTTCTACCCACAATACTCCCATATGTGAGGTTGCCTTCTGAGAATACACTTCCAGGTTTTATTGTGTTTCCCTAAAATATTTTAAGCCCCGAAAACTAAACGAAGTAGAAAAATGCTCCCAAACTCCCAGTCAGTTCTTTTAATTGATTTTAATTGAATTTGATGAGCAATCCGACTGACATCAGAGTGGAACGACACACGCTTGACTGTTGTACATGGAGAGATGGGCTACTGCTGCAACAGGAACAATTTTTATGACCAACGCAACCGACCGGTGGAACTGCCGTGCAGCGTGAAAGATTCCATCAGCAACAATTGGTTGTTTGTTTCATCTGAGGAGAAAAAAAAATAAATAAAATAAAACGTGGGGAACGGTGTGTGGTGGTGGTGGTGGCAGGTTTTCGAATTAATTTTTGTTCAGAAGGAAATTCCTCGAAACGGTAGACCCGCTTAATTGAGAATAATGAAAGCAAATTCATGGCATCAACAAAAGTTGAAGGCACTAAGAGGGATTCAGAAGACTCGCACCAACCAAACCACCATTGTAAGACAAATCAACAGTACGGAACTTATGAGAGTCCGGGTAGATATATGAACCTTATTGGAAAGTTCGTTCGTTCTTCCTTTGGTCGATCGTTTCATTACATTTGTACGCCCATCAGCTATGGCATCAATTAAGGTGATCATCAAGTTAAATTGAAATGAATTGAATAACGGTATACACAACACAGCAGAGGTAATTTTGTGAAATACGAGATGAGAAGGCAAAGCCCTTATGGTCTACCACATGTGAGTGCAACACTTGAAGAATGAATGTGGGGAAGATTTATTTGTCTCAATAGTGCCACGCACCGGTATGCTGCAATGAAACGGGCTGCTTTAGAAAACCATGAAGAAAGATGCATGTTATGGTGCGACATAAAGCTGGTAAAGCAAATTTTGTACGTGCCATGTGGTATGTATGACACTAGCTGAATAAATCAAACAGTTCATGAGCAATTGATAGCGGATAAACACGAAAGACTCGAGGTATTTGGTGAGTAGATAGTAAGTCCCTTTTATTAAAGAAGCATACAAGAATTTGTTTAGGTGGAATAAGAGGTAAACCAATCCTCAGACCTCCAGTGAAACATTCTAAGGCATACCATTAGGTACGCCATTAAGCAAAACTTTTTTAACCTTAATTTAGAGTCCGAAGTTTATGGGTTAAGAGAAATCTAGTTTCCGTGAAGTTGACCCTGGGGATATATGAGTTTATGATAGTTCTTTTTCCTGTCATTCCGATCTGCTTTGAATTCTATCTAATATATGAAGAGATGTTTGGACTGCACATGTCCAAAGATGTAAGTTTTACTCGGGCTTAGGACGCATAACCGCCATATATATTATAGCCAAATCAGAAGGGTTGAAAAATATCATACACCGATAAAGAAATCCTAAGCATTAAGCAGCGTTTTTGGCGTTTCTAAAGAAGACCATCGTTAACACATACATATGTATACCAAGAATACTGACAGCTTTCGGTTTCTTCGATGAAAGTTCCTTTCTGGGATGATGGCATAGGGCATAGGGGCTACATTTTGTTTCAATGACAGTAAATACCATTGAGTCTTCGAAGCATTAAACTCTACATGATTTTGCATACCCCATTTAACAATGCTGTTAAGAGTGGAGTTTAATAAGCTTTTCATACAATACCGTTGCAATTCCACTTCGGAAATAGGTGGACGTGAATTTGAGAACAAGTTTGAGTATTAAAAGCTAAGGGTAAAGTCATAATTTGTAATTCAAAGAATAAGGGTTTCGTTAATACCAAATTCGCATGATACGCATTTTCGATAAGAGAGCCTGGTGCCAAACTTTATCAAATGCCTTAGAAATATCAAGCGCAATAATCTTACTTTCTTCAAAATAATGGAAAGATCTGTTCCACTCTTCGGTGAGATATGCCATCAGATCACCAGTAGAACAATTGCTTTTAAAACCATATTACCGGTCATTCCGAAGTTTTTGATCTTCGAGATATTTCTTTAGCTGATGATTGATTGGCTATTCCATGACTATTCCATAATCGGGGGAAGAAGATAATGAAATGAAGATCTTACAAGTCACTTCAATTCGGAGGTCGAACGAGAAATCTTCATTCCTAATCTTCGGGCTTATAAGATATTTTTCTACATACACATATTCTTTGGAAGAACTTGTTTAATGGGCAAAAGCATGAACTTTTCATAAGAATGTATGGAAATAAATTTTGAGAGAAAGATTCTTCGAGTATGAAGTATTCGGTCCAGAGTGTATTGACAGATTCCAGAGTAGAGGAGTCAACGAAGAACTCTACGGTCTATACCTACAGTCATGTCAGCATGATTAAGATGAAAATAAACCGACTAAAATGGCTGTGACACGTTAGAAGTATCGAGAGCACCATTCCTATCCCGTCTTCGAATGTACAACGGATAAGCTATGTGCATAGCTTCACATTAATATTGCACACAAACGAAGAACGATAGCAATTAACTTTGTGTTCATATGAAGATTTACAACCATAGCTGACCATAGAGACAGAGCTGGATAAAGGCGGCTTATTGCTCGAAGTCGTGTTTCATCCTGAACAGTAAGTACAGTCTTATGTAAAATTATCTAAAATAATCTAGTAGTACTCGAATTAAATTATCTATGATATTACTAACAAATTAGAAATCGAGATTCATCATCTTTTCATCAACTTCAAACCTGCATATGCTGTGTCGCCCAGGGAAAATATGAGGCTTAATGTGCAATTAGGGAAGAGATCCCTCGAACTCTTCCGAACATGCACACAGTTCAGGTAAGAAGACACGACTTCATGTTCATCATGTGACTTTTTCAATCTAGTTCTAAGTCAGTTGGTGCACAAGGCAGGTGTTTACACCGCGGTTACTTTATTCAACAGATCTGTCTAAAGGAGCCGCAATCTTCCCGGACCTTTAACATTCATCGCCGTGGGGCAACATATCCGTGTGCATCAACCTCAAAGGCACCAAGGCCAGCTTAAAATTTAAGAACTTCACCAAATTTGTTGAAGTGACAAAGAGGGATATGTAGATATCTTAATTACGCTTTCATTGCTATATGACTTATTATGAATTATTACTTTTTTTTTTAATATAAAGTTTATGTCTATATATGTATGTTATATATCTAATTAAAAAAAAAACGAAGAAAACCGGGAACCGAATTAATTAATTAGCAAGTAGGAACACAAAGCTGGGTACGAAGTGTACTAGATAGTAGTTTCGAAAAACCGTTTTGGGTTCGGAACCCCTACCTGCAGCTTAATCTTCCCTGTCCTCCCTCCTTTATTTCTACGCTCCACTTCTTCTAAGTGTAGCGTGGACAAGGCTTAGCCAAAGACAATTTTTCTTCTGGTCTTTTGCTAGGAGCAGGGCCGTGTCCTACCGATTCCTTCTGTGGCTACACTTCTTCAAAGAGTAAAAGAGACACGCTTGTTGCCGCGAACTAAGCACCGATTTTTCCTCCAATCTCTTGTTGGATTGCTGGAGGCATGATTGAAACTTAAACCCGTATGTGAAGTACCATATGTAAACGCTGTATAAAAAATTGTAAATAAATAAAGATTGAATTGATCTGGAGTTTGGAAACTTCTACCCAAGTTTTTTGCTTTTTTTGAACAAATTCTGGACAAATCATCATCAGCCGTTTGCAATGTTCTATAATAGAGTCCTTCACGGCAATTGCAGATCAGGTTAAATATTTTAGTCTTAAAGTAAATGAAAGCACGGTCAAGTACATGAAAGGCCAACTGTAGAAAGTCAAAACACGTTGACTATATTAGCTTAGCTTGGCCACATTGAGCAAATGAACAACACCTTTCCATTCACGAGGTCCTTCAAATTGCAGTCCCTGGTTCGAGGGCATAAAAAAGACCGAAACTACCATTAAAAGAACAAACCACCGTGGATGCTAGAGCACTTGTAATAAATGCCTTGACCTAGCATGTTTGAGATCGCTGGATGGAAAGCCACCTTGTCTCAGAGATAAATAAGTAAGTATGATCATATCGACTGACTGGAGAATACCAGACTCACTGATGCTTTAACTGTAAAGATAGGAATGTAGAATTGTATATCCTTTTTATACCTTCTGGGAAGCTGAGGTGAAGACTGGGATCGAAGCTTCTGCAGAAGTGCCTAGTAACATTGTGTTGCATATATACTCGTATGTACATATATAAGTCACAATCTGATTCCTTCTTATAGCAATCATGGTAAACATTTTATAAAAACTATCTGACACACACGAAAAACTTTATATGTGTGTAATATACTGTTCGAAGTGCAGTGCTTCAAATGGAGACCCATTGTTTTTTACTGCAAATCGGGTCTAGGCTTAAATCACTTCAAACTTATTGCACAGTCTGGTAGTTAATCTAGTTCTTAGTTCGAAATAACCCCGGTAATATAAAGAAAAACATTAAAATCCTAAAACCATTATTTAAGAAAATTTAGCCCAAACACCCTAAAGGTTTGAAAGAAATTCTAAATGTCACCGTACCCTTTCAGCTTAAAATGCTTTCATTTTCTTGATTTCACAAAATTTCTTATGAGACCCATTGAATCAAAAACTACACACTAAGTACGCCTTAGGCATATTAATAAATTTCCTCCCATCAAGAAAATCAATTCAATTTTACCAACTTTACATAAGTAATGAGTTTCAGGGAAATTATCTTGAAAGCCTGTATATCTACAGGGTTTATAAGGCCTACGTATCATATCATCATCTGTATCGAGAGGTACATGCGAATAGAAAACTTGACCACTCGTATCAATTTACAGCTCCAATTTCAAGAAATTATACCACACGAGTCGCATATTAACATACTCATAACCGTACAGTAATTGCCAGTGTCCTTCACATAAATTTTAAAAAGCCCAAAATTCATTGTCAAAAGACACTCGATCTGAATAAAGTGAATATGTTAAACAGGATAGCAATTAAGTTGGAAGTATTATGGAAGGGCTTTATGTAGCTGTTATAAGATATACGAAGGAAGGAATTTTCCTTTAATTGGTAGTTACTCTGGCAAAGCTCTGGACCTCTTGAATTTCTTCATTAATTAATAAAACAGGATAAGCATCCCCTACGTAGGAATGTAGGTACATATAAGCACACAGAGACACTCAACAAACAGAGATAAGTCTTGCAAGCTGAAAAAGAAAATGTCCGCCAAGCTATAAAGATTTCTATCTTGAAAATCAACTGAAAGACAATTTGTTTACTTGTACTTTCGGAAGCACCCTTAACTGCTACCGAATGCTGGTCAAGTAAATATTCTGAATAAATTGTCCAGTTTCGGAAACGAGTAATTTAAATTCTGTTAACACACTGATACTTAGCTAGGGAAAGTCACAGAAGGGATGTTAGTGTTACGAGTTGATGAAATTACAATGTGGAGTGAGTAAAATTGATCTATTGAAGAGTTAATTTTAATCGTATCTATTGTATTTTTACATTGTACAATGTACATATTATTGAATGCGAAGAGTTCAGATTTTCAAAAATACAATTTTTAAGAAAACCATACAAACATAATTAAAAAGAAAAATTCGTAAAAAAGGAAGGTTTATCAGTTTTCTTACCATTCTTCTAAAACAACAGGAAGATTCATTTAGGGGTCTCTTTATAGGATTGAGTTTAAATATAGGGATTTGTAACGCTTCGAGAAATGTATTTCTTTGAAATTTTCAACTTAATGTTTATTAGTGTTAAAAATCAATATAAATAATGAAAAGTGTGTCGTTTATGTTTAAAGTGGTCGTAGAATAAGTTTAAATAAACATTAACTCAAAGAAAAATCTGTGTAAATTTGACTATTAGGAAAGCCTACCTATACATATGTCTGGAATGCCTCTAAAAATAAAAATATGAATATTTTACCCTTTTAGACCACTACTAGAGTGTCTAGGGTGCCTAAGATTAATTTCAAATGTATTCAATTCCATTCCGTACCGCGGCGGCTTCTATTCACTTCGTATTCCCTTGCGTCCAACAAGTGTTTCAAAAAGGCACCAATTCGAGTTTAGGGCACACAAAGTGCGGTTCTAATTCATTCTGGGTATTGAATTTTACAGCCGAGGAAAGTTAGACTTTCACTTCGAAAGAATACTTCATAGTTGAACTTTGATAGAGAGTTTTTTTTAAATTTTTTTTTAAGACTATCAGTTGAAAAAACTATGTAATTCTACACAAAGAAGATTATGGTACTTCTATTCGTAAATTCAATACATTTTGAGAAAAGCCTGCTCATAATGTTTGTTTAGTATACTTATTTAGTCAGTAAAATTAAATAAAATTAAATTTTTATTTTTTATATGGTTTGTAGGTATTAGATTAAAAATCTCTTAATTAAAAAATATTTTTTTTTTTTCGTTTTGGGAGGTATTGCAAATGCCGTCGTTTTAAGAAAGTTTAGTTTTGTTTTTTCATTTAATAATTCATTCGAACTTCATTTTGCAACAAAATGATCTTTAAAAAAAATGGAGGGGATAAGATTTCCTAAAAATGAGCTTCTACAACGATCGGCTTAAGTAAATTCGAAAATCATATTTTTCTCGAAAACGGCACTTAAAATTTTGATAACAATTTTTTCCGTTTAATTTGTGTGATCTATTCAATACAAAATTGAAATTAAGGTATGTACTGTACCTACTATAAAACCATTTTTTCGAATTTTGAATATCTCATTATCGGCAAACGGTTTTTAAGCAATTTCTGTATATACAAGCTTCTAAAAAGTTTGGAAAACATTGCATTAAATTAAATTTTTATTCGTACAATAATAAAAATCTAAAGTTGGCCTTCCAATTTGTTTTTAATTTTGTATATAAAAGCTCATTTATTTTTTATAATTGTTGTTCTTGCAGATACTAATATTTGCTTAAGAAATCACATGGCGATGGTATTCTGTTCTTAGCTCACACTCTTAAGGGAGTTGTTTCAGCCATATAAGAAATGAATTTTATCGTTATAAACATTATTCTCTAGAATCTAATTTTTTTTAAATTTTTTGTCTTTTACATACATAAAAAGTTCGTGCATTTTATTTTTGCATTTAAGTTTTAACCACATCATTGAGATTTTGAAGCTTTATATTCTTCGCAGTTGGGAGAACAATTTAACGGATTATAAGTCTCTGACAAGAGATCCTTGATAAATATGAGAAAGAGGTTTGGAGACAAAACAGAGCCCTGTGGCACACCAGCATTAATATGAGAATAATATACTAGAAACCATCCAATACAATTATTTGTGTAGATAGGCCTAAGATGTTCTATCTCTTGCTGTTGATTTGTCGCAAGTTGAGAGCCAGCCGTGCTCACTATATCCCTGTTGGTGTGAAAAGGTAATTGCATCGACCTTGATGAGTTGATGATGGTATCCCACGTTCGCGACAACTTGAAACTGTCGTCTCGATTTAAATTACGGTGGCGTTTAATTTCAATAGCTTCGTGAGCTAGACGAGGGATGTAATGAGGCTCGTTAGCTAGAACCCTAGCTTGATCGAAGCGAATCCAGTGGTGTTCGTCTGGATAGTCCATTATGTGTTCATATATGGCGGACTTTTCCCTTTTTTTTGCTTACAGCGATTATTATGTTCTTTCAAACGTGTAGCAATACTCTTCTCTGAGTCTGTCCTACATTATGATGGCTCGCAGCTGCAAAGTACGGCGTATATTCCAGCTGTTTGCCGAGGGAAATGGTCTTTTGTAGATTGAAGGAAGTTAATCACCTTTTTGGGTGCTAAAAATATGGACTTTATACCATATCGATCCAAGACTTTCCCTACCCCGTCTGTTACATAAGGCAGAAAAGCTTTTTTCTCTAATCGGTTATCTTCCTTTTGCTGTGACAAACTTGGCTTCCACGATCTTTTTTTTGGAATAGCCATTTGCTTTAAGAACGTTGTCTACCAAAGTAAGTTCAGCGGTAAGATGTTCACTGTCACAAATCCTGTGCGCACGCTGAACCAGTGTAGAGACAACAGATCTCAAATTTGTCGGATGATGGTGGGAAGGAGCACGAAGATTTCTATTTGTGTGTGTACCTTTTCGGTAAACTGTGTGTGCTTATGAGCCATTTTGTCTCCTTATAACTTTCACATCCAAAAATTCAATGGATGATATTAGGGGGTGACCGTGGCGCTATGGTTGTGGCTCGCCTGTCAACCTCAAGATCACAGGTTCGATGGTTTACTCATTACATGTTGTTCAGGCATAAAACTAACAACATGTGATTGAGTTAAGACTATTATGCCCAACAAAATATGAATGCGAATTATAAGGGACATAAAAATAAGACGGCATTTATCCGCATTAGTTCAGCCGCCATCCCTGGAGATAAAAAACCTGAGACAACCACCTTCAGTCTCAAAACATCGTGCCACATATCTTTCCTATCCTTCTTTCTCTTCCTCAACTTTACGCCCGCGCTGTGTTGAAACATTTACAGGGTAATCATAATCCTTTGAGCGTGTGTAGATTATAAAAACCATCGTGTAAACTTAATTTTTGGGTGCTGTGAGTGAGCGTAATTTTTTCTTTGGAGCTATTCAAAGCATTTTTCTTGATGTGTTCCATCCAAATATCTGCAATTAAGGTGATGATAGGCAGAATTCCAAAAGAGCCACATAGCTATTGCAGATGCCGGAAGTTGAGATAAGCTCACGGTATATATAACGCGGCTAATCCGAAAAATTAAAAATGTCACGTGTTAACAACCGCGAAAACCTTAAAAGTTATATTTTGTAGATGGGTTCAAAAAGAACTTTCGAACCCAAATAAGAAGAGGTTCATCAATACCAAATGCATGCATTTTGGATAAGAGAACTTGATGTCAAACTCTATCCAATGCTTTTAAAATATCATGTATATCGTTAGAAGTCAAGTTACTATCCAATCTTGGGCTGTCATAAATAAAGCATGTAGGAATGATGCACTTATTCAATTTCAATTCAATTTATTTAAGAATGTTAAGGTGAGTACAAATAAGACGTAGTCTTTTATAGTACTTATGGACGGTGAATTTCAAGCTCATGAATTTAAAGTTTGT
The DNA here is from genome assembly GCA_911387755.1 of Chrysotoxum bicinctum. NCBI lineage: Eukaryota > Metazoa > Arthropoda > Insecta > Diptera > Syrphidae > Chrysotoxum > Chrysotoxum bicinctum. The sequence goes on along the minus strand of OU426988.1, from coordinate 237,283,620 downwards.
ATTTAAACAAAGGCCATATTGTGGTCGAAGCATATAAACAATATCATTCATATACGAGCCCAAACGCAAAATAGTTGGACTACCTATGATAAAAAAACAAAAATCTTCTGATTCTTAAATTCTATCGGAAATAAAATGAATATTTTGGTATTTTTCTTAAGATATATTTATTTTGAATAGGAATAAGTAACAAAAACAAAATGACTTCAATTAAATAACGGTATAGAGCAATCTTACAAAATAAAATAACGATTTAAACATTTTTTTAAGTGCAAAATAGTTGGCCTATGGGTCTTAATTTTTATTTTACCATGATGTTACGTCGCCTTTGGCCTTGATAACTGCTTCTATGGGTCGTGGCATTGTGTCAACTAATTTTTGACATTCTTCGTACCAAAAGACTCCCAAATATTTATGATTTTAGCTTTAAGGTCTTGAAGAGTCCGGCATGGTTATTTTCGCAGTTTTTGATTCATTTTATGCCAGCCAGTTTCAATTGGTGAAAGATCAGGGCTGCTGAAAGGCCATTCTAGTAAAGGAATAGCTTCAGCAGATAGCCACGCCATTGTAGACCTTGCAGTATGACAAGAAGCTCCATGCTGTTGGAAAATATAGTCTCCATCACTAGTTTGAAGTCGTGGTATTGATCGGAGAAGCTCATTTTCCAGAATATCCTCTACTTGGCAGCATTGACAATTCCATTTACAAAATGTAAATTGCCCAAACCCCGCCCCGACATGCATCCCCATATCATTAGAGATGCTGGAAACTTGACCGTTTTTTTAAGGCAATCTTTGTGAAAAACCTCTTGAATTTCTAATGACTCGTTTTCGTTCGTCGCCCACGCAAACTTCAAACCTGGACTCATCACTCCAAATAACGGACCGCCATTGACTTAAAGTCCAGTTTTTACGTTGTTTGGCCCACTCTAGCCGCTTTTTCTTTTGTTTAGGTGTTAAAAGTGGTTTTTCTTTGGCCTATGTTTTTAACGAATTAAAATTGCTCTAATTTAAATAAATCTAAAACAAACCTTATAAAATTTGTATCCAATTTTTTTCATAGTCCGTTTGCAAGTGTCGACCGAAACACTTTTTTTTATTCTTTCCCTCCATTGAACAGTTATTGCAGCGGCCGTTTGACTTCGATTTTCTTTTATTATTCTTTTTAAAACTTGGCAATCTCGAGGTTTTGCAATTGGTGGGCGTCCCGTTTTTTAACCGATCTCCACATTTCCACTATTTTTGAACTTTGAGATAATGTTTCGAATTGATAAGCGCGGTAAATTCAATTGTTTTGCGATTTTATGGCTCAATAATCCCGTTTCGAAGGCTTTATTTATGGATTCCCTAAGGACTCTTGATAATGCAACGCCACGCACCATGGTTGACATTAAACTGTTGCTGGCTGGCATAAAACAAGAGATCAATAAACAACAAAACAAGTGCATGTCATTTTTACTTGCGACTTATAGGTACTATAAGGCAAGTTATGCATTCGTAAAAAAAATCGAACTCGAGATTTTGATCAAAGTTGACATTACGATGATAGCGAAGACCAAAAAAGTGGGTCTCGCAATTCTGTCTGTCTGTCTGTCTGTCTGTCTGTCTGTCTGTCTGTCTGTCTGTCGGTTCGACTACAGCCTAAACGGCTCGGCCGATTTTCTTCAAACTTGGTAGATATGGGTTTTAATTTTTTACCCCCGGACGTTTTTTTCTATTTTTTTTTAAGACCAAAAATAACGGTACCTGCCATACGATTTTTTTTCGAAATTTTATAAATATTTTTTTTTCTCAAAAACTGTCCCACAGAATTTTTTAAAAAAAATTCCAAAAATTTCATTTGGTAAAAACTAGCTAATGGTTGAAAAAAATTTTACAAAAAATTGTTATTTTCGGTAGCCCCCCTGGGTCCATTTTTTTTGTTTTTGATTTTCTCGAAAACGGTACAGCCGATTTTAATAATTTTTTTTATGCCAAAGCTCCTCCAAAGTTTGAATATTATTACATATTCAAATTTTCAATTTTTAATTTTTTGGATTTTTAAAAAAAAATTCAAAATTTTTTTTTGGAATCTCAATATTTCGAAAACCCCTTGCTCGATTTTTTTCAAACTTGGCAACTAAAAGTTTCTTAATATAATCTACAAGATTTGAGAAAAAAAATTTTGTTTTATTTAAAACTAACGGTACCTTCCATACAAATTTTAAAAAATGGTTTTCGAAAATCGCATTTTTCTCGAAAACGGTTCCGAGAATTTTGCTAAAATTTTTTTTCTTTTGATTAATATTTACAATTTATAATTTAATAAAAAAAAATTTTAAATCTAGATATTACTGACTGTACCTACCATAGAACGATTTTTTCGAATTTTGAATTTCTCATTATAGACTTAACGGATTTTAATGAAATTTTTTATAAAAAAGCTCCTAAAAAGTTTAAAAAACATTGCATTTAAAAACTTAAGAAAAAATATTTTTTCAATTTTTAGAAAAAAAAGTAATTTTTTTTTTGAAAAATTCGATATCTCAAGAACGGCTTAGTATTTTTTTTGGAAATTAGACTTTTATTCGTACAATAATAAAAACTTAAGGTTGGCGTACCAAAATTTTTTCTTAAAAATGTTTTAAAAATTTTGTACATAAAAGCTTATTTTTTTAAGGAACCACTACAAAGACTTATAATTTTTGTTCCTGCATAAATTCATATTTGCATATCATTCTGTTTTTATCTCTTACTACTTAAAGAATTAAAAAAAATTCATTTTATCCTTATGAACAGTTTTCTCTAATAACATTCGTTTTTAAAATTCCTAGTCTATTACATAGGAGCAAGTTCGTGCTACCCAGTCGTGCATTTTATTTTAATAACGGTTAACTAAAAATCTATTTAAATCTTCATAGGCCAACTATTTTGCATCCCAGAGAGAGTAGTCCAACTATTATGCACTATCTTTGTTTGAGAGAATGCAAACTGGAGCCATATGTGCTTTTTCGAATTTAGTTCTGTTTGGTCTAATTTACTTATTAAATGTAATTTATTACATCGACAAAAAAAAATTTAAAAAAAACTGCTTGGGGACCAGAAAATATAGGCACATAAAAAATGTTAATTTGTTAATTGATGAGTAGGCCAACTATTTTGCGTTTGGGTCGTATGATGAGGCCATGATGGTGCGGGAAGAATGGTAGCAATAGGCAAGCTGAATTTTTACCGGCCTGGGTTTCTCAGAGTGCCAAAACTGCTGGCCTGTTATTCGCAGTATTATCATAGGTATACAGCACAGACATTTTTCCAAAGCCCCCGAATTTTGCTTTAATTGTCACTAGATACACTCAACATAACAAAAGACCCAAATCAGAAAAAAAACTATGCTTTAATGTATTGATCCGCTCCTGGATTTCAAAACAAATAAGAACAATTTTTTGATATTCCTTTTGGTTCAATCAGTTAGACACAATGCATGGCATAGTCCAAACAATGCATGCGACGACAAATCCAATGCAACTGTGGGTGTAAATTAGCGCTCACTGTGTTTGTCGATTTATTCGGTTTTCCACGGGTGCACTTTATTTTGTCCAATTCACTCGCACTGACTTTTTTCCCTCGGCGCGAGGGGAATTTTGCTTGTGAGTTTTCTTAATCTTTTCTTAAATACAATTCGCTGATATTTAATTCAAGGCGGGCACCGGTCACTTTCTAGATAAAACATGTTCGTATACTCTATGGGTAGTAAAGGGTTTTCCAATATTAAATTTTGACAGGTGATTGCAGCCATATTATTGAGGCTACATCTGTCAAATTAACTGATATTTATTTAGTCTGTCTTGCCACATGGGTTTCTTTCGGGATCATGCTATATATTCTGATTTCAGCCGTGGCACGATGGTTGTGTTCTCGCCTGTCAACCTCATGATCACAGGTTCGATCCCTGCCGTCGTCGTCTATGTCGTTTTAATTCCATTAAGACCTTCTAAAAATTGTCATTGGTTTACTGATTACATGTTGTTCAGGCATAACACTAACAACATGTAATTGAGTTAAACTAGTATGCCCAACAAGGATGAACACGAATAAAATAATGTGAATTATATAAGCGACATAGAAATAAGACACGGCATTTCTCCGCTTTAGCTCAGCCGCCATCCCTGGAGATAAAAATATCTGAGACAACCACCAACAGCCTCAGAACATCGTGCCACACATCTTTCTTATCCTTCTTTCTCTTCATTAACTTCACGGCCGCGCTGTGTTGAAACATTTAAAGGGTAATCATAATCCCTTGAGCGCGGGTAGATTATAAAAAAAAAAAAAAAAACTTTTAATTTCTTAAGCTTAATTCAATCCATCCAATCTTACTACTTGCGATATAGGTACTATAGGGCAAGTTCTGCATTTGGAAAACAAATCGAACTCGAGATTTTGATCAAAGTTGACATTACGATGATAGCGAAGACGAATAAAGTGGGTCCGGCAATTCCGTCTGCCTGTCTGTCTGTCTGTACCTCGATCTAGAGCCTAAGCCACTGGACCTATTTTCTTCAAACTCGGTAGTTATGGGTCTTCGGTGATTCCCTAGAGGGGAAATTGAAATTTTTTTTTTAGCTCCAAAACTAACGGTACCCCCCATACACCCGTAATGCAAAATCTTATTTATCTCGAAAACGGCTCTAACGATTTTGATAAAAAAAATTAGGTGTGATATTATGGACATGGACTACGTTTTGGTAAAAAAAAATTTGGGGCAAAATGTTATTAACGGTACCTGTCATAGAACCGTTTTTTTGATTTTCGACTTTCTCATTAACGGCTCTAACGATTTTAACCAAAAATTTTCGGCAGGAGTACCCCTAAGTTTAAAATAATATTGTATATAAAAATATTCGAAAAATTATTTTTTGGGTTTTTTTTGAAAAAAATTTTTTTTTGAAAAATCAATATCTTCAAAACCTATGAACGATTATTTTTTGAAATTATTTCCTAAAATGAATATTATTAAATACTTAAAATTCGCATCCCACATTTTTTTCTTGAAAAATTTTAAAGAAATTTCTTATATAAAAAATGTATTTATTTAATAATAAAATGATTTTTTAAAGTTTGTTTGCATAAATTCATACTTTTCTAGAAAACAGACGTCAATTTCATTTTAAATTCATGTTTTATATTTATAAAATGTATCTTAAATTCCAAAGTACTTTTACATAAGAGCAAGTTCGTGCGATCCAGTCGTGCATTTTATTATTATATTAATTGATGACATTGTCAACTATGTATATTGACTTTAGCAAATGCCTCATTTATGCTGATGATCTTCAAGTATTTTTAAAGATAACATCTGCAGTTTTTTTCAGGGGTGTACTGCCTCTTGCGAGGAATTGACAAATCCTCCAAGAGTATCTCTTGTCATGGAAAGTGCTGCTCATCAAAATTGTAGGTCCCCTCCATTCCTGGTAACACGCACACAGGAATGGTTGAGAGTTGTAAGTCACTAGGTCCTGGTTCACTTCGAGCTGTTGCACCACCAAATTCAATTCATCTGCAGATGACTGTCCTAAGATGCAACATGAACTGAATAGTTTAAGATGATTAAATCTAAATATGTATAAAGACATTCTTCGTAATTTCCATCTCAAGAAAACTTCTCACTTATGAATTTACGTATTCTCTTGAATCTAGGCCTCTTTCTTCAGAGAACATTAAAAGTGAAAGGTTTGGGGATTATTTTTGACTCTAAATTTGTATTCTCTCTTCATAATGATGCTATTGTTGCTATTAACTAAACGTAAGAGTTCATTGAAAGGAATTCCGTTGATTTTTCCCACCTATACACACTTGTGTCATTATCAACATTCTTTTTTAGATATAATTCAGAGAGTCCAAAATCGCTTCACCAATATGTATTTATAAAATGCGCTGAAATTTCTATCTATGTATGTTCCCAAGCCAGGCAAAGCTTTTTAGGGTTACAATCTCTGAAAGGCAGAGGAACAACTCACAACAGTAGTTTTTGCAAGATATTTCTTGAGATGCCCTGAGTTGCACTCCTATATATATATATGTACATACATATACGTATATGCTCCAAAGAGACATAGAGCGAACTTCGGAAGTAATGGAAGATCAATAAGATACTTCAATAAAATGTATAATCATGTTGGCTTATATGTATCTTTCCAGAGGAAAATTTAAGAATGTCTAATACTATCTATTTATTTTTAAGTCATAAATATTTGACGTTGATCAGGCTATCAACGTCAACGGCGAGCGCTATCGGTAGATGGCAACCAATTTAATTCAACAGGATGGCGAACCTTTGATCTATGTACGTGTCACAATGGACATTTTGAATGTTTCTCTCACGCGGTGGACATTTAAATGATTTAATATTCCATACATAATGTAAAAACATGGGCCTTTTTAATAGTTAAAAAATGCCAATGTTATCTCACTGAGGATTTTTTTTTATTCAAAGAAAGGAAATACCTATATACTTGATGGAAAAACCTTTACTTAAGAACATTAACACGATGTTCAGTTAAAATAAATAGATACAATGCAAAATTAACTCAAGACCTGGTTAAGTTTATCAGTTAACTTAATGAAACCATAAAGTAAACAAAATGTATTGTAAAATTGAAATTTATAGGATATAATGTTAAAATAACACAAACTTATGTGAAAATAACACAGCATTTTATTAAACCAGCTACAATGTTATCAGAAATAGTACCATGTTAATTTAACTATGATATACTGTTTTCGAAATCGCGTAGGTTCATATGGCAAAGTTCCCCTTGTAAATTCAAAAGGACACTTGTTGAATCAATGTCTGATGTTTTTCCCTCATTGCAGTAGTGGCTACCGTGGATCTACAAAAAGTTTCTATGATTCTTATTTTTCTTATACATATGTGGATAGTATTAAAACGAAACATTAAAAAATCTGTACCTATAAAAATAAAGGGCTATAAACGTTTCCACTTCAAATTCAACAACCAGAATATGTGTAACTTATCTTAAAGTCATTTGATTATTCACCGCACATATCGTTACCCATATATTCCACGTTGAATCTATTAAATAATTCAAAATTCCACGCCTGCGGAGCTGACTCTTTGTAAACTCTTTGATTACACAGCTCGAGTTTACACACGATAGCATTCTTTCAAAGACGTAACAAAGTGGTGCGTGTGTTTGAACAGGACACAGCACATCTAAGCCACAAATCATCCCCATTAAAATGCAATTTCTTCACCATTTCAATATCTCTAATTAATTTATTATCGCTTATCGCGTTTGACACATCTCCCCGAAAGCAATGGCGGTGTCGGGTGTATCCAGCCACAGCCACAGCCGAACAGTTCTCATCTGCTTGTTGCACCACAACCGACCATAAGTGCCGACCAATAAAAGCCTCTATGACTGTGACTGTTAAAAATCAGTACATTAAGAGTGCCATTCGACTCGTAAAGTAGATACGCAGATAAAATGCTTTGTCGTTTTCCAACATTTTCCCATTCGCACATGTTCCACATACATTTAGGCCGATAATCCTATCGTTTGTATTCCAGTGTTTAACCGTTAGAGGCACAGCGACTCCGACTGGCACAGCCACCAAGAAGGTCCATCGTAAATTTGGTGAGTGAGGCTGAACGCCCACGCACCGTTCCTCCATCCATATCCAACTTGAAAATCCCAAATCTGTCCAAGGGATATCCCTGTCCCCATCCCCTTCCTCACATTCTCGGGAATGGTCGGTTTTTCAAAATTCGCAGTGTGTGACTTTTCATCCCTTTTTTGTCGTTCAAACAAAATGGCAATACAGGAATGGGAATCGGTTTTGGTGTAATTTAAACGTTATGCATTTTTGAAGGGACAAAGTCTTGTTTGCCGAAACAACATCCAGGACTCAGGAAGAACGAGCATTTCTATGGAGATTTTTCGGGCATATGTTGGCCAGATAACACACATTGAACTAAATCAATACCAGAAACGATACGTAGTGTACACAACTCACTATCGGTTGTTGGAAATCTAAATGAATGCCACAGGACACAAACTTTCTACTGAGATTTTAGTTTCAAAAAAAGGGGTTTTCGAACTAAATTAAGAGCTTTTGAGATAAAGAAAACGAGCATATAGGACTTGGGAATGCGTAACGAATTGACGAGGCAATTTACGAACTCCTGCATGAAGTTCGAATTGATGCGACGACGATGACGCACGAAGGCAACTACGAAGATGATGAAGATTTGATTTGTCTAGAAGATGAAGTTTCTACATTTATACCACATTTCCCATAGATAGGTTTTAGTTTTTACAGAAAATTTCTTCTATTTTAAGATTTCCTTGAAGCGATAAACGGTTTTAAAAAGGTGCTGATTTTACACATTTTTTTTAAGAAATAACGGAAAAATAAATCGGGGTATGGAATACATTTTATTGTAAAATGAAGGGACTGTTTTTAGTTTTGCTTGATTTGCCAATAAAAACATTTGTAAGGGACTTACGTACGAGTATATTATGGGCTGATTTTCAGAGCCAAATTATTTCTAAAATCAGATCGGAGTACCCTTTGGCTTTGCCATGTAAGACTTACTATATAATCCCCATGAAAATGCAGGCTACAATAGGTTGTCCTTGCTAACAAATGAATAAATCTTAATATCGACTTTCCCTCTAAGGCCACGGCTAAGATGTGGATGTGTTAAAAATTTTGTCTAAGAATTGAATCGACTAATCACCTCGTGATTTTATTTACAAGGAGACTGACGAACAATAGGTTAATTTTGAACTTAAATAACTTCTTATTAAAATTGAGAATTTACACGAAACAACGAAAACTTGAATTTTTGTCCATTTTGCCCTCAGCTGTGTGGCTGGCGCAGGTCGGCCGTGCTGTTGTCCTTGAGCCAAACTAAATTGATTATCACTGATTAGTAGTGCTCTCAGTTGATGGTGTTGACAATTCCATTGCAAAAAAAGTATGGATTGATGATGCCGTAACACTTTCATATTAAAAATTTATAACATAAAGAAGTCTGTTGTCTGGAGCTAGACCGCCCGTCCGCCGGCCGGACTATCAATAACTCCAATCATCGTATTTGACTTTTTAGTCGTTCCAATTGATCTTTAGGTACTTGATCCCCTTTTGAGGTTCCAAATCCGAGTTGACACAGTGCGCGAGCCAATAATGACCGATTTATGGAGTCTGCAATAGGTAATTGGTGACTTTATTGATTGTTGTATCGAAGTCTATAGATGTAAAAAGTTGTTTCTATAAAAGTTCCTTATGGACTCCAAAACGACCGATCTTGATGAATTAATCATCGAATTAATTCAGCAGACGATCCTGTGAAGGTTTGGTAGCGATGAAAATGCCACGTGTCGTTGAATGTCAAAAGCGAGGCTTGTCACATGCCCAAAATTACTCTGGCTTAAACAAATAAAATGCACGACTGTGTAGCCCGAACTTGATCTTATGTTAAAGACTAAGAATTTCAAAAATAAATGTTATTAGAGAAAAACTGTTCATAAGCATGAAATTAATTTTTTAATGAATAAAACAACTCCGTTCGTAGTTGGACCTAAAAACAGGATGCCATGCGATTCAAGCAATTATTAGTTTATACAAGAACAAAAGTTATAAGCCGTTGTAATGGTTTCTTAAAAAACTAAGCTTTTATATACAAAATTTTTAAAACATTTTTAAGAAAAAATTTTGGTACGCCAATTTAAAGTTTTTATTATTGTCCGAATAAAAATTAAATTTACAAAAAAAAATGTTGACCCGTTTTTGAGATATCGAATTTTCCAAAAAAATAGATTTTTTTTTCAAAAATTCAAAAAATATTTTTTTTTATTTTTTGAGATATCGAATTTTCCAAAAAAAAATAGATTTTTTTTCAAAAATTCAAAAAATATTTTTTTAAAGTTTTGAAAAGCAATGTTTTTAAGCTTTTTATAAGCTTCTCTATAAAAATATTTATTAAAATCCGTTATGCCGATAATGATAAATTCGAAAAAATGGTTCTATGGTAGGTACAGTCAGTAATATCTGGATTTCAATTTTTTTTGTATTAAATTATAGATCGTAAAAATTAATCAAAGGAAAAAAAATTTTAGCAAAATTCTCAGAATCGTTTTCGAGAAAAATACTATTTTCGAAAACTATTTTTTAACATTTGTATGGAAGGTACTGTTAGATAAAACAATTTTTTTTTTATAAATCTAGTAGATTATGTTAAGAATTTTTTAATTATCAGGCTTGAAAAAAATCGAGCATGGGGTTTTCGAAATATTGAGTTTCCAAAAAAGAAATTTTAATTTTTTTTTTAAATCCAAAAAATAAAAAATTGAAAATTTGAATATGTTATAAATTATAATATTCAAACTTTAGAGGAGCTTAAGCACAAAAAAATGATTGAAATCGGTTGTACCGTTTTTGAGAAAATCAAAAACAAAAAAAATAGACCCAGGGGGGCTACCAAAAATAACAATTTTTTCGAAAATTTTTTTCAACCATTACCTAGTTTTAACTAAATGAAATTTTTTAATTTTTTTTTTTTCAAAAATTCTGTGGGGCCGTTTTTAAGAAAAAGACAATATTTATAAAATTTCGAAAAAAAAATCGTATGGCAGGTACTGTTATTTTTGGTCTTAAAAAAAGAAAAAAACGTGTGGGGGGAAAAAATTAAAAATGATATCTACCAAGTTTGAAGAAAATCGGCCGAGCAGCTTAGGCTGTAGTCGAACAGGCAGACTGAATTGCGAGACCCACTTTTTAGGTCTTCGCTATCATCGCAATGTCAACTTTGATCAAAATCTCGCGATTTTTTTTACGAATGCATAATTTCCCTTATAGTACCTACATGTGGGATCTCCTACAGAGAACTTGCTAAGAAAAAGCCAAAACACTGTTAGGGGTTTCAAAAGGACACAACCAACAAGGCAAAGAAAAATGGTGGTGGAATGATGAAGCTAAATCAGTTATAAGTAAAAAGAAAATGGCTTTCAAGGCTTGGTCGAAGTGCCCCTCTAATGATACAGAGCAAAAGTCACGCCTCGAAGTGGAATATAGAAACTGCAAGAAAGAAGCGAAAAAGAAGTGCGCCCAAATTCAAGCAAAGAATACAGAAAACCTGTATCGGGAGCTGGATGAAATTTCTACCCCGACAGCTGGTGCTTTTCAAGAGCTACGGCAAAACACGAATAAGGGAGCAACTATCTTCAAAATAGCCGCTCAAAGAAGAAGAAATGCCCAGGAGATTTGTTCGCCAAAGTTCATTAACAATGCTCAAGGCCAACTACTTGTGGAAGACAACGAAATTCTTCACAGGTGGCGACAGTATTGTGACGGACTTCTAAACGAACAATTTCCAAGGCTATACTTTCCAATAGCTTCACCTAACTTAAGCGAAGTATCCGACGTCACAGTCGAAGAAGTTAGTGAGACGGTAAAATACTCCAAAAAGGGAAAAGCTGTTGGCCCAGACGAAATACCCTCAGAGTTTTGGAAAAAGATGGGAGACATCGGGTTTAGATGGCTCATGATTCTTGTCTCCAAACTTATACGAGGTGATCGCATGCCTAATCAATGGAGGGAAAGTTACCTTCTTCCAATTTATAAAGGAAAGGGTGATACTCGAAGCTGTGATAATTACCGTTCGATTAAGCTGATGTCACACACCATGAAGATCGTTGAGCGAGTCTTGGGTAGCCGACTGCAAAAAATAATTAGGCTATCTGATGACCAGTGCGGGTTTTTCGGGGGTAAGTCAACCACGGATGCAATCCAGAGTATAAGAATAATTATGGAAAAACATCGGGATTCTTTGGAGGATTTGCATGTCGTATTGGTTGATTTTGAAAAAGCATTCGATCGGCAACCACGAGATCTAATATGGGTGGCCCTCAGGCAACGAGGAGTTCCAGAAACCTATGTGCGGATAATTATGGACATGTACATATGATGGAACAGTTACTAAAGTAAGATGCGCAGCTGGAGTCACCGAAGAATTCGAAATCACAGTAGGTGTACACCAGGGAAGTGTCTTGAGTCCCCTGCTCTTTATTACAGTTCTTGATTACATGCTTGAAGGCAAAGTGACGGATCCAAAAGTACATCAGTTATTCTTTGCTGACGATGGAGCCATCATAAGTGAAGACCCGATATCCCTACAACGAGCACTTGACGTATGGGTGGATGTTCTAGAAGGAAGTGGGTACCGCATAAGCGCGAAAAAGACAGAATACCTATGCTGCCCATTTTCTGATCCACACAGGCCTACTCCAGACATTTATTTGAATGGAGTAGTGCTTCCCAAGTGTGGAAAGTTTAAATATCTGGGGTCTATGATAAATAACGAAGCTACTTGTGATGACGATATCAATCATCGCGTAAGCGTAGGGTGGATGAAGTGGCGGGAAAATTCTGCTATCTTCTGTGACCGAAAAATGCCCCCTAAGCTGAAAGGAAAGCTCTACACTTCAGTTGTGCGTCCAGCACTCACATACGGTTCACAATGTTGGACAATGTACAAAAAGTATGAGAGTAAGCTTACGGCAGCTGAGATGAAGATGCTTCGTATGACAGTAGGAGTTACAAAGCTTGATCGAATTAGAAGTACGAAGATCCGAGGAAGCCTTCATGTTAAGAATACCATTTCCCAAAAAATTGAACACGACCGACTCAGTTGGTATTGCCATGTTCAAAGGAGAGATCCTGAGAACCCCGTCAAAAAGGCAATATCATATAACGTTCCAATTCGGAATAAAAAGAAAGGTAGGCCTAAACACTCCTGGTACAAACAAATGCAAAAACACCAGCATTCAGTTGGCCTCAGAAATGGAACAATACAAAACCGGGAGGCTTGCCGCCGATTTCTGAGGTCAACCCGGCGAACCCCACAGGCGGATCACTAGTGTGAAGCAGATACGTGGGAGAGTTATGATCCCCTCGACATCGAGATCATAACAGCGCCGAATCAAAGAAAGAAGAAGAAGAAATACCTACATAAATAAGTCACAAGAAAAAAATAAAATAAGCAATTATATGTATATCCTGAAAATAAATTCCTTGGTAATATTGATAAAAACGTTTTTGTTGAACTTCAACAAAATAATATTATGATAAAATTTAATCAATACAAAAGAATGATTTTGTTGATTTCACAAATTTTTTGTAATTCTGCATGATTTCTTGTCAGTTCAACAAAATACGCCCTATACAAATAATATTGTCAGTTTAACAAATCAAGTTTTCTTAATAAAACAAAATAAAACATCTTTTTTGCAATGTAAAAAAATTCTGCGAAGAGTTTTTTGATCATGACAAATATTTTGTGCATCATATTCAAAAAATCGATGTAAGATTAATTGAATTTGACAAAAATTACGTATTGTCAATACATACTCACAGATGATTCCATGTGAGATCGCAGGGACGAAACGCCAATTTTTGTGGACTTAAATCCCAAAAAAAAACTATTTTGAAATAAAAAACATTGTCAAATTGAAAGTTAACATTTTTATTAAGCTGACAAATAAATTTTGTGGATTCAACAAAAGAAATTTGTTAAATTGTCAAAGACTTTTGTTAATTTAACAAAACAATTTTGTTAATCCGATAATAAAAAAAAAACAAATTTGTGACATTAACAAAAACATTTACTGATATTACAAAAGAATTGTTAGTTCATATGACAAATTTATTTTGTAAATTCTACAAAAAACATTTTCGTTATTTCAACAAATCAATCTGTTATCTTGACAAATAAATTTTGTAGATACAACAAAATAATTTTTGTTAGTACCTCAACAAATTTCTGTAATTTTGTATCAATTTGATAAAACCTTTTGTTGGACGTATATTGACAGAAATTTTATCAGCTCAACCTACATTTTTATCATACCTAGATTTTATTTTCTGTGTACAAAACTTTTAAAACATTTTTAAGAAAAAAATTAGTTACTTCAACTTCAAGTTCTTATTATAAAAGTAAAATTCTGAAAAACAAATACTGAGCCGTTTTTGAAATATCAATTTTTCAAAAAAAACAAAGATTTTGTTTTTCAAAAATTCAAGAAAATATTTTTTTATAAGTTTTGAAATGTAAAATAAAAATTTTGTTCTCAAATTTTGTAGATTGTAATAAAAAACTTTTAAAAGTTTAAAACAAAAATCGAGCATGAGGTTTTCGAAATATTGAGTTTAAAAAAAATATTTATTTTTTTTTTAAATCCAGATAAAAATTTGTTTGGAAAATTTGAAGAAAATTTTGAGAAAATCAAAAACAAAAAACAGCCAACACTCAGACATGGCCAAGGCTGTTAAAACGTGCGAAATTATCAATGGCCTTTAAGGCTAGCCGCGCACTAGCAACTTTTAGTTGCGAAACTGCTTGGTTCGAGCAACTAAAAAGTTTGTGTTTTGACACAAACTAAACGATTGCCTAAAATAAGTTCGCCATTTTATTGAACATATAATTATCTGCAAATTCACGGACATTCAACCAAACAGTTCATCTGTTTTCTATAAGTAACCAAACAGTTTCGCAACTAAAAGTTGCTAGTGCGGGGCTAGTCTAAGAATTCGCTTAAAACACTTGACTGGACCTTGCGTGATTTTCAAATAAACAACCAATCCAAAGGAGACGATGATAAATGATGATAAATTTAAATTTAAAGTAAATTTTTTTGTGCTGCTGCAAAAACTTTTGACACAGTCATTACGTTAACTTGTGAAGCTTTTTCAAAATTTAAGTATTTTAACAATTGCTACCAAGTTAATCTATTCTTATTTTAGTAGATAATAGAAAAAAGCTGTACAAATAGGAAAAACAAGGTATCGCAAAAGAAATCATATAAATTTTTTTTACTTTACCTCTATCTCAACTTAAAAAAAAATATTTAAATTATGGGAATTTTTATTAGGACCTTTAAAATTTTGTCTGTTAAGAGAAAAAGATTAAATCCGTTAAGTGGCTGCAGCCAGTGTTGATACCCATTTGTGCCCGTCTTGTCGCATTTTCCTTCAATTTCCGCAAGATTTCTGGTTGGAACTTTTCATTCTCCTTTTAGTCTCCGATTATCTAAGGCTTCTTGGCATAAACCAGCGACTTCAAGTAGCCCTCAAAGAAAGAAGTCAGGTGATCTTGCTGGCCATGCCAAATGGCCAGAACGGGAGATTACGCGACCAGGAAACACTTAATTCACAATATCCATGGTGGCTCGTGCTGTGTGTGCGATTGCAACCACATGTTCACCAAGCCCCGCTCATCCAATTCCGGCATGAAGCAGTCGTATACCACGGCCCTGTAGCGTTCGCCAGTAACAGTGACCGTGAAAAACCGCACTACACTGTGGCTTTGAGTAGATATAATGGCTCTGCGTGCATCACACGTGGATTTTCAGTGCCCCAGAAACGAAGATTTTGTTTATCGACGTAACCGCTTAAATGGAAAAGCGCCTCGTCGCTCATGATGATTTTCGACACAAAGTCGTAATGTTCGTTGTTGAGATTTATGCAGGATGGCTTAACAGTAATTCACACGCGACGAAAGTTCAGCAGGCAATAACTGATGCACAGTTTGCACTTTGTACGGGAACATAATATACATACATAAGCATTTCACTAAAATTTGCTGTAAGGTCCATTTGGTGATGTCCAATTCAGTCAAAGCGGCGATATTCTCGGTCGAACAACCAGTCCGGTGGTGGCGGCCATATTGACATACGAGCCATTTACAAAAATTATTACATCTTCCAATAGGGTGAAACATTTTGCGGAACCCTGTATTTGAATAGCTATAGAATATCGATAGAACCCTTATTGGATCAGGGCCAGATGACCAGAATCATGAAATTTTTTGTAAAAAATTGAAGAAGTACTGGTAGAATTGTATATTCCAGAGGAGGGGGCTGCAAATTCTCCTACGGACGCCTATATTAAGTTTGAATATTTTTTTAGAGTGAAAAAAGAATTGAGTTATTCACTAAAAACTAATTTTTCGTCAAATCCAAGATGGTACAAATTTCCAGGTTTGTAAATTCTCAAATTAGATTATACGAGTATACAATTTAATTGCGGCCTTTCTCCAACAAAAGAAACAATAAACATGTTATTGTCTTTAAAAATCTTCTAAGATTATTGTGCAGTAGGTATACTTGCACAAAGTTGAATCGTAAATAATTCTCTGGGGACATAATTTCATATTCCCAAGAGTACCTATTCCAGAGCTGACGAACAAATGAGTTCCTTATCCAAATCAAACATATTGGTTATATCCTTAAAATATCCCTACAACAAAAACATTCTCCGAGCTATAAATTCCAATTAACGACACATATTTTTCCGTCAAGAAATTCAACAACAAGGAAAATATGTTTCCTCAAGCTCAATCTAGATCCAGAGTTGCGAAAAAATCTCCCACACCCTTAAAATCTCATCATATCTTCTCCGAACTAAGGATACAAAATAAATATATCTTTTATCCTTCGTTGGTTGGCTGTTCTATTTTTTTGCTGTTGCTTTTTGCAAAAACCATAAAAGTTAAAATATTTTAATAACGGTCGATTTTCTCCTGCGTCCTTCCTCAGCCCATCACTGGAGCCCCATTGTGCATTCAGTTTACAATGCACAAAGGTATGCTAAAGCGATTTCCATCAACCTCCGCCCGTTCCAGGTCCTGAGCGAATAATATCAATATCCTGGGGATAGAATGCTTTCAAGATGCGGTAGTTGTTTGTACATCGCCAATAAATATTTTTATCCACTGTAAAATTTGTGTCGAAACAACAACCCATCAAAAGTCGAAGAAGACCATAAGCCTGAGAAGGCAATGGCTTCCTTCCGATTTCGGCGGAAGGAATATAAGGTATTTCGGTTGCCTCAAGGATCCTGCCGCTGCCGCTACCTCCGATACCGATAGTATATGAAGCTTCGAAGAGATATACAGATTATATTTTGATTAAATTATTTGAGCGAATTTAATAGTCCTTTCCCCGTGTGCTTATTTGTATGCAAATATTATCTTATTTGGCAGGGATGTACTGTACGTTCATAGCTGTGTACCCGCTCTCGATTGATTTAATTCGATTGTGTTTCGAGCAACCTTCGGTCTGAAAACCCCTCAATCCTCTAAAACAACCGTTTATGTACGCCTTGGAAAACGCCTGAAGTGAGAAATTCCACATCTTGTATCCTTATGCAAAAGGTACAAAGACAAAAGCACACACAGAAAAAAAAACGAAAATCAAATCAAAAGTCGGCGTGTATGTCGAGTCTTTGGTTGTCATGTAATATATGTTTCGATTTCAATCAATTGGAATTTAAACACTTTTGAATACATCCTCCCCCCGCTCCATTATAGCCTTATATCCAGGGAAAGCCTTCAGCGTGCTTTATAAGGTCTGTGTGTGTATCTCATTTTATTGCCCATCATAGCTCCGAAGTCCTGCGAACAAACAAATTTTAAAGAAATCAGCAATTTTGTCAAGCAAATCCGAATGTGTTAGGATTTTTTCAAGAATTTTAATTTGGACAGGATTTTGTCTATGCACGGTGTTTCGGGAGAGAAGCTTACGATTTATAGGACGGTTGAATGGTGATTGACTTTTAATACGGGGAATGTATGAGAGTTTGGGTAGGGGAGGAGATGTTTTTCGGTTGAAGCACATTTGGAGAAAATTATTGTCTTCTTAAAAATGTGCTTCATAGTCACGTTGAAGATATTGCTTTTCCTTTCGCAATATCCTAACATGTTCAGCAATATTCCAGAAATGTGAAGGCAAGGGTCTCTTCTATACATCATTTAAGGTGCATTTTTTATATGACCACTTTTATATGACCCTTTTTTTATGACCACTCTTAAAATGTTTGAGCACAGTACAAGCGCTTAGGAGAATTGGAGAGTATTTAACAGGAGATAGCGATGCACATTGGCTTTGAATATCTGAGTATCGCAATGGGAGAAAAAAAATAAAGCTTATTTGATTCGATTCCGACTAACTTCAGGTAATTTTTTGCAACTCATGTTTTTAGTTTAATTGATTAACCTTTTTGCTTTTGCTAAGAGTGATAGTCTTACTTCCCTATATTGATCTGAGAATCTCATTACAATTAGCTTCATACAAATTACAAATAACTTACTTACTTTCTTACTTTAGATGGCATTTACAGTCCAGGATAAACTACTTAAAGCTAGACAAAAATTCATAAAAACTAGCCTAATTATCCACTAACTTAAAACTAACTTGCTTGCCCTTTGCGGGCGCTCTAAGCTTAACTATATCTTAAATCTAATACCTTTCGGCCTAAAAAACTATTTTTAATTCAAAAATTGAAACTATATCTATTTTGTTTTGTTTTCTCGAGACAATTTAAAAAAACTCGGATTCTTTATCGTTTTTACTTTTTTATATATATATTTTTTTTTTTTTTTTTGAAATATAATATGTACATTGAAAGAATGCACTAAATTTTTTTTTTTTTGTGCCACACTGACTGTCCCCACCTAAGAATATCCTTAGAACTATGTAAGTCGGCCAAGACAACTTGTCAACTATCGCTATCAATATTAGACAACCACCAGAACTGGTTCTCCTGTCTTACCCTGTCTTTCAGGTCCAGATCGGATCGGTTCCTACTGAACCGAAGTCGCTCCGTCTTGTGCGAGGACGTCTCGACTATAAAGGAGCCGCCTATCCACAGTACTACGGCCGACGTGGTAGATTAGCGGAACCGCCTCTCTATCCTGGATCAACCCTATACTATCAAAATAGAGGAATGCATTAGGTGCAATATGGCTACTTAAACGCACACTCTCGAAGTATTCTGTGTTGGGGTAGTAAGCCCCAAAGATTAAGCTATTTGCTGAGGTCATCGCTCTCGCAATGTGACTCCGAATCAGCTTTATCAAAAAATTATCTATTCTGTTAATGTTGGCTCCGTTGTATAGAGTCCTGTTGAAAGAGTAATGTTTGTACCCCGACTCTGGTGTTCTGTGTAATCCAAGACAACGTCTGAGACACTGCCTCTCAAACACCCGAATCTTTTCCATTTGAGATGGGGCAACGTTGAACCACACCGGGCACCCATAGGCAATCATCGGCCGGATGAGGACCATATAGCAAATCACCTTCACCCTGGTGTCAAGCCGGCTGCTGTAAAACAACCGTTTCGTCAGGGCAAAGGCTTCCCTAGCCCTGTTCAGAGCAGCATTTATATGTCTGTTGAAATACAACTACTGATCCAACCAGATGCCCAGCTATTTTACCACACTTTTGCTCGTCAGTGGTTGCCGGTGCGGCCCTACGATCATCAGCTTACGCCAGTTCTTTCTAGTATCCCTAGGGGCTCTAGCCAACGGAGTCCTAAACAGAATCGTTTCACATTTCTGAAAATTGATTTTCAACTTCCAGTCATCACAATATCGCTGAATCTTGTCGAAGTCACACTGTAAGAGAATTCTGATAACCTCAACTTTTGGAGCTGTTCTGTACGCTATTAGATCATCGGCATACGCAATTGCCTGAGTAAGACTACTTATCAGATCGCTGGCTGGTGTAAATGCTGAACAGAATCGGCGAGTTCACCGCTCCCTGCTTAAGACCATTCTTAATATCGAAGATTGCGGTAGAAGTTACATTGCCACTTTTGACAGCAAACTTTCTACCATTGAGCATGTCATAAAGTATATACAATAGTGGTTTACTTATGCCGAGTCTAGTCGATTTTAGATAGAGACCCTCTAACCATACGGTGTCGAAAGCCTTCTCCAAATCAACCAGACAAGCACCTGTACACTGATTTTTAGTTTTGTTCCATTGGATATCAGAAACGAGTTTAGACGCGGCATGAATGGTGTCATGTCCCGCTTTGAAACCGAACTGATTATCCGGTATGATATTATTGTCCTCCGCCCACTTGGACAGAGCTCTATTGATGACTTTCTCGAATACCTTGCTGAAACTCGGTAGAAGACTAATCGACCGCAGATTCGTCGGATTGGAGTTGTCCTTTCCCTTTTTCGGGATAGGATGAACCACAGATTGCACAAGCGGATGTGTTTGGCCGTCATGGCTCCTTATAATTCGTTTCTGTCTACCGCTATCGTATGCGACTTTAAAATCCATAAGGAAATGCTGTGTATCGATTTGAAAACTCTCGGGATTTTTTAACAAATTCTTTCGGAGTGTGAACATTTGGTCGATGGCTGATTCGCCGGCCCTAAAGCCAGTCTGATAGGGACTGATCAGATGCCGACAAACGGTTTTAAGCGACCACACAGTACAGATGACAAGATTTGGTATGCGACGTTTAGGAGACTTATACCTCTGTAGTTGGTACAGGTCAGAGCATCTCCTTTCTTGTGGATTGGGGCACAATTTACTGAGGTGTAATTCATGGGGCATACTTGTATCCAACCAAATTTCGAAAATAAGTTAGTGTTAACTCCCTAACAAGTCATCTCGCGCTGCTTTGATCAATTCGGCCTGCAAGCCAATCGCACCAGCAACCTTGTACACTTTAAGCTTGACTATCGCTAACTGCACTTCATCGCCCAAATTTAATGGATAGTTGGTCTCAGTCTCGTCTCGTTGCGCTTCCGTTTTGGCCTTTTTGCTCAACCCTTCTGTAGAACTTTCCAACATTCTCCCTGCTGCTACAGCCCTCAACCACCCGCTTCGTGTGCTCTCTCTTTTTCGTTCTGAGAAGTCGTTATTCCTCCTTTCGTTTTTTGCCCGTAGAACTTCCGGGTTCCTCTCACAGCTCTGATTCAGAATTGACTAAAAAGCTCACAAAAATAAGTATGACGGGTTCAGATCGAACGATCTCAGCCGAATTTACATGGCCTCACTCGTGCAAAATGTTCAGTGTTTCGGCACGTAGCACCATACAGTTGAAACCAAACCACATGTCTTCAATATCCATATCAACCGATTGGGGTTATAAATAAATTTGTTATCATCGATGATCATTGGTGATGGCCGGTCCAAGATCGTTCTCAACGATGTATGGACCAATGATGCTGCCAGTACAAAATCTAAACCAAACAATGGGTGCTTGGCAATTTTGTGGATCTCATGTAGATTACGATCAACGCAAAATCGACAATTTTATTCGTTTATAAGTCCATTCACTTAGAAATGATTCTCGTCGCTGAATATGGTTTTTTGGCGAAACACGCGGCATGTATACGAAGTGAACCAGGACCTAGTGACTTACAACTCTCAACCATTCCGGTGTGCGTGTTACCAGGAACGGAGGGGACCTACAATTTTCTGCCGATTCCAAACGGCTAATGAGCAGCACTTTCCAAGACTCTTGGAGGATTTGTTCAATTCCTCGCAAGAGGCAGTACTCAAGACCTTCCGCACGACAGCCCAACGCACTAACAATTATGCCAAGGGGTACTACAAGAACCATTTCAACCAACCAATATATAAGAAACGCGAAGGAGATATTTTGGTAGGGGAAATTGTCCACCAAGTATGGATAGAATGATGCATGCCCGGTGATTAAACTACTACCTTTAGAATCCCAATATATCTATCTCATATACAGGGAAAGTGCCCTTATGACTTGCAAGATCTTTCAAGATATATCTCTGTTAAAGTTTAACATAGGTGGCAAGCACGTATTCTGTGAGCTTCGTTAGCAATCCTGCAAGACTGTGATTGGCAAGAATCTGGCCAGGCCGAAGATGGACTATAGACCAAATCTTCACACGGGGACAAATCCCGGTAAAAATCAATAAATTTCAAGTCAGAACTCATCACCATTTCATCGCCGTCAACCCTGCATATGATAGCATTCACCATGGCAATTACCGTACTCGGCATACCGGGAAAACTGGTCCCGCTGTGCTGCCTGACATTGGACATTTGCATCGGCATCAACAGTTTCAGACCCAAAAAGTATTAATAAGAATTTTTATTTATATCAAGAAAATTAGATTAAATTTCAAATGTGCTACCAACCTATCCCTCATTCCTCAACCCCAATAACAAAGAACAAAATCAAAATCAAAAATCTTTCGTCCTTTTAATGTAGGAATTCCTTGAAAGCGTTTAGCATCTAAAGTGTATACATTTTCACACATCAATGTTATGCAGAAAAAGGCCCCGCACGATTTCAATCGCCCGAAAATAGAAAAACAATAAAAAAAATTCGCTTTAAAACGAAAACTATATTCACAGGACGCTATCGGGATATCAGCAGCACAACCCCACTAGTGTAAAACAATACTTTATAGCATTGCTGTAGCCAGTTCAGAGAGGTGGGAGACACAATTTATTGTTTCAGATATTGTCTTTTATGTTGCCATCAAATGACCAACTTTTACTTGGCTCCATTTATAGAGATTTGTGTTTGAAGGGATGGAAATGTTTCCTCCAGGAGAAGTTTAAATAGCACAGCAAAAAAAAAAAACAACTACTACTACAACAGAAAAATGTCTCCCTTTTATACGCTGAGGTGTTTATGACGATGTGTGATCCTCTTTTTGTCACAAATCGACAAATTTCACAAAATCCCTTTGATTTCGAAAGGATGATATGCAAATAATAGTCATTTGAATGCTAAATGGTAGACGAACATGCTTTGGTCACAAATTTGTAATATCTACAGTCTACACCTACTGGGTTGAAGACAACGGCAATAAAAATGGTGACTATTTTGTATTTAAGTTTTTTCTTCGAAGTATGTATGAAAGTAGGTAAAGAAGTCTCACTTTTCCCAAAAAAAGAAAAGGAAACAGGCCTTGGTTGTATGACCTATGGCTTTTTAAAAAAATTTGTATAGAAAGCGATCAAAAATAGGTACCTTCATTTCTATAAAAACCAAGGACTAAAATAAAATAGACATCACAATATCGAGGAATTAAGATGAATACATGCCGACAATTTATTAGATTATAATCTATAATTATTATTGAAAACTCAACCACTCTCTTTTAAAATGAAGAGTCAATATTCTGGCATTAGGGCGCTATTGCCCAACCATAGTGGAAAATTCAAAAACAGATATTGCCGACTATATCATTTAAACGGCATGAAATCTCAGAAAAATTTTGAGGACTCCAAAAGTTATTTTGTCAAAATTAGTTTCCAATTTCAGAACGTCTAAAGTATTTTGTGTTGATAAATCAAGATCAATTTATTGTTTTGACTTAGCTTACTCCTGCAAACGGCAAATTTCCATCCTCTGCTATTCCGATAATGCTTCTTCCAGTCACCTAGACCAAGCGAGCTGGCACCCACTATTGCTTTGCCTTTTAACCACAAGTTCTTCTTCCTTCAACCTGGGATATGGTATTCGAAGACTTATCTGAATCACTGTCGCTCGACGTGACCAAGCTAATGGACATGATTTGCTTTCTTGGACTACATTCACATCAGGTACACAAATATCGGTCACAAATTAATAATTAATTACGAAAAAGCTCAATATCACTTCAGAAGCGTAATTTATGACAGGCAGTATAAAAATTTTATAGAAAAGTTTAAACCCATTTGTTCCAACAAAATCAAAATTTCAGCGGTTTCGGAGGCTAATTCTTCGCCAGATGTCCATTGAAATATCGCTTGTAGTAGATGAACTTCTTAACTACTAACTGCGAATTACTTGCTATCAATATTAGCGTTATGTCTTAGTCAGATGACAGATGTTCATTTCTTGGTTGATATCTTACCAAGTCTTTTCTTCGTTTATTTCAAGACCAATAACTATCGTCGTTAAAAAATAAATATATTACTGTTAAGAAGTTAAGAAGCATATTACCGTATAGATTTTAAAATCGGTAACCTCGATTTTAACGGAGGTTCTACGCTGTAAGTGCTCCAGAACGAAATTAAAGAAATCACGTAAAATCCCATTCCCTGTCAGAAAACCTTTGCATATCTACCTGCAATGATGCCGATTAGCTATTCAAATCTCACGCCACACAGTTTGTTGAGTCATCAACATAAAACATACACATATGTATACAAAAACAAAAATAAACAACAATTTTTATAAGTTGTATATATAATCTGTCTTTAATAAACAAAAAATATATGCACATTTTGTTTATATATACTTATTATCTAGTTTATATACTTAAATTCTAAATTATTCTGCAGCATACCCTAAAAAATGAGATGATTAGTTCATGGTAAGCAAAATAAAAGCAAATATACAAACCACTGTGTCCATCGTGAGGAAAATGTCAGTCATGTCCACCGGAGCACCCGCGATGAGGAAACAGCGAACGAAAACCTAAAAGGGTATAAGAAATACATTAAAACTTAACAATTTAAGTGTTTGTTGAACAAATAACAAATTAAACAAAGCACAAACAATTTACAAACATATTTGTAGACAAACTAAGTATTTCTTTTTTTACTACAGGTTATATTTATAACCTACAAAAACACTACACTTATTGTAACATATAGGGACACCAGTTTTACACTTTTTAACAATTAAATTATTGCAATATGTTAATTGCACAACATTTTATTGTTTTATCAAACAAATTAAAACAAAATTGAAACACAAAACAAAAAAAATTACGAAATGTCACTCCCGTCATGCGCAAAAGAAATGTGTCAATTTGACAGGTAAACTTTAAGTGCCGAACAAATGTGGCACGTTAAGTATATAAAGTTTTAATTAAAGAATGTAATTTTAAAACATTTTTTAAAAAATTCAATCATATTTAAAAGATATTAAGGTTTTTAAATTTATTCGTTTGGTCAATATGTTAGAGGGAGACAGATAATAATAAAGGTAGAAAATGGCGTTTCGCGAAGGTGCACGAAAACAAAAATCATTCAAGGTAAAGGTGATGCCAAGGGTAAAATTTATCATAAATAAATAAAATTAATTCACCACACTAATTTTATAACATCCTTTTTTTAACAAGCTAAAATCGCGTTTGTATAAAAACATTGTTATAAATTATTAATTAAACAATCTTTAACTATTTACATTGTAATAATTCTATAAATCACAAAATTAAACAATTCTAATATATATTTTAAATTTTATTTTCAAGTGGTGAATACAAGAATAAAATTATTATGCTCTGGAATCACTTAATTCACCAAGTAGGAAGCACTTTTCTGCGCGAAACCACCTATAAAAAGCCGGAAAAATTTGCAATCAGCCTCTTTTAAGTTCCAGACATCATCGGAGTATCACAGAGAAAGGTAAAGCGTAAATCAAATTGAAATTGTTCAATAGTACTATATGTTGAACAAATATATTTTGATCTTAATTAAGAAAAATTTTGTAGTAAGGTGTAAAAAGGAAAAGAAATCAATTTGAAATCGATTGATGACCATATACGTCATTCGAACATATTTTGATATTTTCCTTTAGTTGGTCAGTAGTTAAGATAATTGTTTATTGTTTTATTTTATTCGATTGGAAAACGTTTGGACGATCCTATACGTCGAACGAATATCTTTCGAGACCCTTTTAACATTAAACATTTATAGTAAAGAATAAGTTTTAAACGGACAATAAAGACAAATTTATTAATTTAAAATATCACTACTCCGAAATTCTTTTTATTTTCCGCTTAACTTGATACAACTTCGATACGGGTAAGTATCAACGTTGGGCAAAAAACACAGTTGGATCACTTTTATCTGTACCCCGAAATCGCCCGTCCCCATGACGATGGCCCGTTCCCTGACGATGGATCATAAAAAGTTTTGAAGTGGATTTATAGTAATGCAGAACGACTTATGACGCTCAAAAAGTTCGATTGATACTTTGATGTTACCTTTGAGGAAAGCGAACAGCTTTCAGTTCTCGATATGTGCATCAAAAACCACCTTGTTTGGAATGACCACAAATTCGATGTCGCGAAAAACCCTGCTAAGTGTTTAAGTTTTCTCCTTCGATATAAGACATTAATTTAGCCCTTCTGATCAAAAGCTTAAGTAGAATTTCCATGGTAGCAATTCAACCGTAATACGTGTACTTCAGGGAATGCCCATTAGTTTCCCGTTGAACCCGACTTCAGAACTACTGTTAAATTCAGAGATTATTCCCCACAACAGGATTGTAGAATGCTTTACACAACTGATTACTTCCATTGCGATGTTCAGATTCAGACAATTTAATCCTCTCCAACTTTCCTAAACGCTAAGTTCCTTAAAACAAATATATTAGTAGGGACACGCCTCGCAAGTTCTTGCAGCAAATAGGATCGCCTTCTCTTAAAAGATGTGGCATATAGAGCTGATAATCCAGTTCCTCCAATCATTGGGTATGATTCCTTACACCAAACATACCTATTCTGTATTTGGTGTAAGAGCTGGGTCTTCGTGGTCTACAGCTTGCAATACATGATGTCCATCTGGCAGTTGCTCGAAATGGTGTGTACTCAGATAGACTAAACCTAAGTCTCTCCTTCCGCCTAACAAACCATTGTAGGGTAATCCAAGCGGAAATTCTGGCGATAAAGGAAGTATTATCTTGGCTTAAAGAAAACGTGATATTCAGTTCGAATATCGGCATCTTCTCAGATAGGTACTCAGGCTGCTTTAAAATCCCTCGCATCAGTCTCTTCAAACTCCATTACAGTCCAAGACTGTCGATCGTCTCTGATGGAGATGGCCAAACAGTCTAATATTCACCTATTCTGGGTGCCGGGATACATATGTAGATATTCCGGGAATTGTAAAGCCGACGAACTTGCCAGAATTGGAACGGAAGTGCCTATTTTGTCCGATAGGGTATATATAGGTATGCCTTTACTCGTAGCTACTATTAAACTTATGCTGAAGCGAATTGATCTGGAACAATCAAATACAAAATGGCTTAACAATACCACTTTGTTTGTTTGTTGTCCCTCAGTAGATCTCAGATCAGCTCCGTAACAGTTGTTATAACTGGACACTGTGTTATAGGTAGACACGCCACCGCACGACTCGGTGTGCTATCAAGCGATTTCTGCAGGAGTTGCTTGGACGAGGAGGAAGAGGAAACAATCCCACAACTTCTATGTACATGCCCTGCTCTCTCTTACAGACGCAAACTTCATCTAGGACACTATTTCTATAATGAACCAAGCGATCTCATCAACACAGACATTAAAAGTCTCCTTCGCTTCATCAGAAGCTCCAAATTGTTTTGAATAATAAGGAACTTTTTGTTCCCTATTAGATCGTGGTATTACAATGGAATTCTCCTGGTCTAAGTGTGTCAGATGCTTTAAATGACAGTCACTTTAACCTAACCTGATATCCAACTAAAGAAGACGGTATTCCTGATTCCTCTTGATGCTTGACATCTTGAAGATGTCTGCCTAAGCCCAAGACCAGATAAATGAGTGTTGTTGGTTATCGTCTGTGATTTGCCATGGCTCGAAGGGCTGTTGAGGTGCATTTTCCACATCTTCTTTCTTTATTTCTTATACGATGGAAATAATTGGCTGTTATTCAGGTTGCAAGTCACAAGATTCAGGTTCTCCACGAGATTATTAATTTTCACAAAAATAAAAAAAAAACTATTTTCGAAGAAAATTCAAAACGGGCCAAGGCCTCAACTAACAATATTCTGTAGCTAGCTCGTATCCAGTTGTGCAAGTTTGTTGAGGTCCTATCCCAACCTCAGGGTTGGATTTAAAAACTTTCCGGCCCGGACCAATTGGGTCCATTTGCTCTACATGACCCAGCCATCTCAGTCGTTGGACTTTAACTCGTTTGGCTATCTCGGTTTCGCTGTACAGCCCGTACAGTTCATGGTTGTGTCCATGGCCACTGACATCACGATTTCTTCTTCCAATTATGTCAATGTCGTTGGCGTTTCCGAGTAATTGGACAGACTTTTGAAAGACTGTGTCTCTAGTATTGACGCGTGAATTTTTTACTATTCTCTCAAGAACCCTATTGAAGTAGTCATTTTGTCTGATACCCTTTCTGACATCAAATCGATGAGATTTTTTCCTACCTTGATGGATCAACGTGAGTTCTCCATCGTCGTCCTGCACAAACGGAAACATTTTTCAGGGATGCCAAAACTAGACTTTGCTCTATAAATAATCCTACCTAGAGATGCTATCAAACGCGGCTTTGAAATCGATGAGATGGTGGTAGGTGTAGATTTGATGCTCCTGGGTTTTTTCCAAGATGTGCGGCAATTTAAATATTTGATCGATGGTGAACTTTCCTGGTCTAAATCCGCGCTTATATGGACCTAGCAGGTTGTTGACGAAAGGCTTCAGACATTCATATAATAGGGGAGAAATGATCTTATATGTAATGTTCAGGAGACTTTTACCTCTGTAGTTCATGCAGTTCAGAGGGTGTCCCTTCTTGAAGAACGGGCAGACAATGCTGAGGTTCCATCTATCGGGCATGCTTTTTTCCGACATACACCCAACCAAATCATCGCCACCCTCTTTGAACAGTTCGGCAGTGAGACCGTCAGGTCCAGCGGCCTTAAGATTCGATAGGCATAGCTATCATCACTTCGTCCAGGTCAGTTGGTTGGTATTGTTGGTCTGCGTCGTCTTAGTCGAATTGTACTCTCTCTATAGCAGCGGAATTCTCTTCTTCATCGCCATGCATATGCTTGCCGGCACTCATTGTTAAACCAGGGGTTTCGTTAAGGAGGTCGTATAAAACTCATCACATCAGAAGGGCCATATCTGCTGCTTCTTGGCAATGTTGCCATTGGTTTTCAATACTTGATACTGGCTGCATAGGACTTCTTAAGAGATTAATAGAGACTCGATCTGGCGATCTCTTGCGATTGTACGTCCAACGTCAAACTTACTTCCGTACTTTCTTGTCTTAGCTTGGGTCAGGATATCCGAGGTAGGGGTTAGAGTCGTTGACAATGCCTCCGAACGTGTGAACATCCTCTATACTGGAGAAGTGCCTTGCATCAATCGCAATATGGTCAATCAATCTGGTTTACAGGAGATCTGCTTGTCTCTTTGTGAATATCGAGGTATCTAATAGAACAGCGAGGTCGATCAGCTGTTAGCGGAGGTGGTGTCGTGCAAGCTGTATATTCTAACCGCTTCACCAAATATATCTTCTCTTCCTAGTTTAGCGTTAAGATCTCCTAGGAAAATTTTAATGTCATAACTTGGGAACTGCTCGTATGTTTTGTCGAGGTGACTTCGGTGCCTTAATCCTTCCCCTTTTTTGGGCTATGCGCGAAAATGAGGCATATGTTGGCGTATTAGCCTTTATACGGATCATCGTAAGGCGCTCGTTCACAGCTCAGAATCAGTTCATTTAAATTTCGCATAAGATAAAAGTTTCAAGCCTCAAAACATACACGCTGCGTTCAGGGAACGTTGATCGGATATGGATAAGACCTTACTGAACTAAGATTCATGCGATACATTAAAATACAATGGAAATGATTAATCATTCTCGTTTAAGGTTAGTTTTTTTTTTGTTTACTAACTTCAGGCTTGTTTGTTACCAGAATTCGGTATCATTAGAATATCATTAGCCCCCATTCAAGGAATCACCTTTTTATTTGCCAAACGCTTAACACCGAAACACAGTCATTGGGATTAATTGACAGCTTAGTCCCTAGCAACATCCAATTACATCCTTCGGCACGCAAAATCTATATAAATGATCTGCCGTGTCAATTAGAAGGTATTAAAGTTAATCCCTCACCTCCGACTGACATCATCCTGGTGGATGGTAGAGCCAGTCAGCCAGCCAGCTCACGCTGTCAGGTATTAAATTCCTATATGCACCTTCTTCCCCTCTGCCCCACTTCCGATCCGATGACTAGAAACCCGATACACCGGAGTGTAATGATAAATTTACCCAAAGCGCAAGTTAGTCCTCAGCAAACACACACATATCGTTCCCTTTTAACTCCCCACCCCTTCGAAAAGAATGTTATTTTGTCAATGCGTTCCCCATTTTGTAGCCTTTAAAAGATGGCAAAAGTATCTCAACCGATACACCATCCAGATCCAGAGAGACAATATACCCGCGTCAAGCTGTCAGAATGTGAAATGGCCAGCTGACGTGCCACGAGAGTCGTGGACACTGGACACCTCCAGCTTTTCGACTCTGGATCAGGACTATAGGAACAATTGCGTTAATTTACACACCTATACCGTTGTTGGCTGGAAAAAGCCACCGTTGCCACTGTTGCCACTAATCCAATAAAATGTGTATAATTAAATTTCTCTTCATTTGAATACGTCACTTGTGTTTCCAATTAAAACCTGTTGGATGTTTTTCAGGGAGCAGCATCACAAAAACACGAGAAAACAACAACTCCCAGCATGGTGGTTTTTGGACATGGTTCGTATAGCCGTATAGCCGCATGGCCGTATAGGTCGGCTCATTTGGCTTTGTCCAGTCTTGTTTTTGTTTTTTTTTGTCTTTTATAGATTTCGCTTGGTACTTTCGGTAAGGGGTGTCCTCCGATGAGGACGGTGAGGAGGAATCTAATTGATTATCCTGGCGATTTAATGAACCACGTAAATAATTATAAAGCTATTTTTAGTACACCAAATCCACGGTGGCGTTATAGGAAGGCGTAATTAAATTTTCACAAAATTTGCGATGCTATGCCGCGTTAACAATAGCCAGAGTGATTGCTGTTTGCTTGCTCTTTGAGGCCTGTAAAACGTTTCCAAAAATAGAAGAAAATATGGCACTCTTGCTTTCGAAAAAAACTTAAAATAAAACGTCAAATTATTTTTTGAATTGTGAAACTGTATGTTTAATCTTAGATTAAAATTAAAAGGGTTCAACTTACTTCTGGGTAATTTTTTAAGAGGAAAATGTTGCGGTGGGATTTTTTTACAAACAAAATTTGAAATGGAGAAATGCAAAAATGTTTCATTTGCCATGAAAAATAAATTGCGAGGGAGTAGGTATATTCAGATATTAAATAAGAAAGGAATTTCTTAGGGAAGCAGGGGAGGTTTATATGGGTATTGGAAGCTAGTAAAATTTGAATAAAACCTGGGCATATGGCACATGATTTTAAGGTATTTTTCAATGTTCGATCGAATACAAGAGAAATCGAGATGCAAAACCCCTCATACAAAGAGCTTTGGCACTATGTTTGACCTTTGTTTTCCAAAGAACAGGCAAAATGATATCAAAATGAAAAATCGTAAGACCCAATATAACAATTAAGGTCAAATGATTGTATTATTTCAGGTTCTTAAAACAAAAAATGGCAGTACTTATGAGTTTTGCACCCTTTGGTTTTGCCAAACCGATATTAGAGCAGTTTTATAGCCTAAATTCTTCGTCAAATTTCAACTCAAATATCTTTCTTAGTATATTAGCTCAGAGCTAAGTACTTTGAAGTTCTAGCTATCATCAGACGAATTATGTACTAGTCAAAGAATTGATGTTCGCGTTTTTATTCCTATCATGTCAAGTGTTTTGTTAGACCACAAACCTGTTCTGTAATAGCCGCTAACGACGCTATTACGGAACTCTTAAAGAGAACTATACTCTTAAAATTGGAAAGATCTGATGAAAGTCATACTCTCGAAAACGAGATTGAAGAAGTTACAATGTTTGCAATATTTTCTTATGCCAGAAATATGGATCAGTTCACCCAAGCTCCCAAGATATTATGTTCGGGTATAGAGTTCACTAATCACTATCATATTCGACCTTGAAGTTGGTTAAAAGGTCGCATAGTAGCAGCTTAAAATACATAGGTGTTTTCCAAGATGAATCTCAATATGAAGATTTGGTGTATGGTGGATTTGTCGGGCTACAACTCACACTGGTACTTGTCAGCTATAGGATTAAATCGTCTTACCTATTGATACAATGGGTAATGCTTTGACGGTCTTGTAGAGAGTCAAGGGTTCGATCATTAACCACTGTGAAAATTACTTTTATACTTACAATGAGGAACTTTCGGAAATGAAGATCAAATACTTGATCTCTTTTCTCATATCGACGAAATGGCTCCAGGACGAATTTCAGTTACTTCTCTGCCGTGCCCTCCATTTCACTCCTTAGATCTTGAGCTAGCAGCCTAAGAGCTTTACGGTGCGGGGGTCGGATGTTCATTCAATCGGATTGGCTACTGTTTCAGCACGAGTCAACAAGCTACCTTGCTTGGCACAGTACCGGTTAATTGTGGTGGTCCGATTGATTGAGTTATCAAATTTCCGGATGATTCTGCTAAGGCAAACACATATGTACTAAAACACAAAACCTTCTAGATCGTTTCTTGTTTTTGAAGTCAACAATGTCCACAATTTCATCTAAAGGTTCATACGAGTTATGGTTACGCTGACCATCCGTCTCGTATTTCCCGGGACAGT
This sequence comes from Chrysotoxum bicinctum, assembly GCA_911387755.1. Lineage (NCBI taxonomy): Eukaryota > Metazoa > Arthropoda > Insecta > Diptera > Syrphidae > Chrysotoxum > Chrysotoxum bicinctum. The sequence continues at coordinate 237,251,328 of OU426988.1, read as the reverse complement.
CCCGTATTTTACTCGTTTGTCCTGGCTAAATTTTAAGGAAACCCGGGACGTACAACTGTCCCGTATTTGATTTTTTGTCACGGGTTTGTCCCGTATTTTCATATATTTTTATTATTCGAATAACGTTCAAAATTTTAAACAGTCTTGTTTATTTTAGCTGAGCTGTTAGATGCTTTTCAAAATGTGTATTCACAAAAAAAAAACAATGCACAAATTTGAAATATATAAATCATCGCATTTTTTAAAATATAAGGTTATGTACTTCAATTCAATTTTTCAATTCAATTCAATCAAAAGTTCTAAACGATGATCTTCAGAAGAAATTTTCATACAAAGAAAAAAGAAATGGAAAAACCCAATATAGGTAGCAACCTGTTCAAAAATCGCTTATACGTTTTCAGTATGCAGTGGTGATATTGAACAGCACTTAAAAGCAAAACAAAAAAACACAAAGAATCCGACATTGCTGCCGCTTCAAGCGAAAGTTTACAATGATTTTTTAGTTCATCAAATTTTCAAGGACCTGGGGCCTATTGCACCAACTACAAATTACAAGTACAAATTTGTAATTACAAAAAAATTACATATGAAAAAAACTCGATTTCTTACAAATTTGTTAAAAAATGCTTGTAATCACAATTTTGTAAGATGGTGCAATAGGCCCCTGGAAAGAAGAATGCAATTAATGAAAGCACCTGGGCTTACCACACAATATAACATAACCACTCATTCAGGTTTAATTATTGCGCATCAAAACTTATAAAAAGTTGTTTTGATCAAATGTATTTCCTTACACTCACAAAATGTGATCTTTTGTGCAATGTTGTTGCACCTAATTCCATCGAAGAAATTAAAACTTCTCTATGCAAAGTAAGTTTTGTAACCGTTTTTTTTTTTCTGATTGTTCCAATCATGGCTGTACAAAACTGTGTCCGCTCTTATTTCGTTATTTTACCACCACAACAAGGTATCGTTGTAAAGATTTTAGATTTTGAAAATCTTCCAGGGGAACCATCTGGCATCAGTTTAAAAAATATGGCAATATAAACTGTAGTTTTGGCGGGCCAGCAAGAAAAAACTTCAAGCCGTAACCGGTATCGATCTCATTGGAGTTAATTGTGCTGCTCACGTTTTAAATAACTGTAAACAAACTGGAGTTGAATGTTCTCCAATAGATATAAAAGTTGTCATCATCAAAATCCACACTGTTCGCGTAGAAAAATTTAAAAAAAAATTTGCGAAAAAAAGACTGAATACCTTACTCTCAATAGCTAAGCTAGTAAAATAATAATAAAACTTTATAATCCCTCAAAAGAATTTGCATTTTACAATTTGCAAGAAATTTGCATTTCTAAAGTTGAAGAAGAAAAATATTAAATTGATGAAGGAAAAAGTCGAACAAAAATTAATTACTCAAAACGAATGTAAAGCAAATATTCAACAATTTTACATAACGTGTTAAGAATACTTAAACCAGTGGGATGTATTTTTCAAAGAACTTGATGTTTTTAGTTGGGTATATTTTCAAAACATTACTAACTGGCCAGAAATAGAATCTTGGTTATCTTTTGTCAACCAAAAGCTGATAGGGATACAACTATCAATGATTAAAACTTGTTTGACGAATTTGTTTGTCTAAAATCATTCTAAACCCAATAAATTATAACAAAATGGACAGAAAACAAAACTACTGTTGCCCCAAAAATGGAGAGAAATTTTAGAGGAATTTCGTAAGCAAAATATAAACTTCAAAAATCTTTTATTTATTGAAGAGTTCGACTTGTGTCTTCCAGGTTCAAATGGTCCAACCGAAAGTGTCTTTTCCATAATGAACAATATTTGAACAAATGAAAAAACGCAACTGAGTGTTGGAACTTCCATAGCCATGTTAATGGTAAAATTAAATTATAATTTAATCTACCAGGGATTTAAAAAATATTTTAAAGAAAATGGAAATATCATCTAAAAAATTTGTTACGCAAAAAAACAAACAATGATCTCTTGGACAATGTGTGATTAATGTTCATTTTTCAAAGTCTTGGTAAAGAAAGACTGAATATTTAAAAAAAATGAAGGTTTTGTTTAGTTCTAAGCATTTTGTACTGGGATTTAGTATTCTTTTGTTTTTGAGATTTTTGTTGATTTCTTACAAAATAAAAGTAAAAAAAAGTATGTCCCGGGTTTTGCTTTGGAAAATATGGTCACCGTAGTTATGGTAGCAAAATGGCACACTTCAGCGCTATTTATGCCACAGGGCTAGACTGCAAGTAGTCGCCATTTCTACCTACCTATAACTTGTCATGAAAAGTGCTGCTCATTAGCCGTTCGGTATCACCAGAAAATTGTAGGACCTTTCCGTTCATGCTTACATGCACATACACTGAAAATAAAATCTAGGTATATGTGATAAAAATGTAGGTTGTTCTGACAAAAATTTTGTCAATATACACCCAACAAAAAGTTTTATCATATTGAAAAAAATTATAGAATTTTTTTGAGGTAACAGAAAATATTTTGTTATGCTAACAGATTAATTTGTTGAAATAACAAAAATATTTTGTCAATATGACGAAATTTCGTAGAACTTACAAAATTAATTTGTCATTTCAACAATTCTTTTGTTTTATTGACAGATTTTTTTGTTAATGTTAAAAATTTGTTTTTTTTTTATTATTATCGGATTAACAAAATTTTTTTGTTAAATTAACAAAGATGTTTTGTTAAATTAACAACACTTTTTTGTTATATTTTGTTAAATTAACAAAATATTTTGTCAATTCAACAAAATATTTTGTCAATTCAAATTTTACAAATTTCTTTTGTTGAATCCACAAAATTAATTTTGTCAAAATATTTTTATTTTTGGGATTTAAGTCCACAAAAATTGGCGTTTCATCCCTACGATCTCACATGAAACCATTTGTGAGGGCGTATGGATAATACGCAATTTTTGTTAAGTTCAGTTAATCTTACATCGATTTTTTGGCAAAAAGCAAATGTGTCATGATCAAAACAATACACGCGCAGAATTTTTTGGTTTCCTTACAAAATAGTTTTATCTATCTTTGTTTAATTATTTATTTACCTTACTTGTCTGTTAAATTACAAATTTATTTATTTATTCATATTTATTCATATTCGTTATTTATTTATTTACTTGTTCGTTAAATAATTTATTAATTTACCTGTTTACTGAATAATTAGTTTCTTTGATGTTAATTTATTTAATTATATTTATTAACTTATTTACTCATTTATTAATTAATTTATTTGATCATTTATTTATTTATTTATTTATTAATTTATTTATTTATTTATTTATTGATTTATTTATTTATTTATTTATTTATTAATTTATTTATTCATTTCCTTAACATATTGTTTCTTCTCTTTTTTTTTAATTATTTATTATCTTAGCATTATCTGTGATATAGTTATAAGCAAAATTCAAATGAAGGTTTTTTGTATTATTTTCCTTTAAATTTAAAAATATTAAAATATATGCATTTCAGAAACCTAGTATTGATTTTCAGTAGTAAGATAAAATTTGTTATCATATTTTTGTGCTGTGCAATAACTTAAAAATATTGTAAACTATGTAATTTTCTTTCAAACAATAAAATGTATCTATCTATCTATCTTTTATCAATATTACAAAATAACTCAACCCCAGAAAAAAATATTTATCATTTTAACAAAAACAATTTCATTTTTTTGCTAAATTGACAAAAAAAAAATTAACAAAAACTTTAGGATATTGACAAACATTTACAAAACAGATTTTTTGTAGATACAACAAACATTTTGTTAGCATCACAAAAAAGTTTGTCGATGTGACAAAAATCTCTCTTTTATTTTGTTATATTAACAAAACTTGGTTTGTTAAACCGACAATATTATTTGTAGTGTATATTTTGTTAAATTGACAAAAAATCATGCTGAATTATAAAAATTAACAAAATCATTCTTTCGTATTGACAAAAATTTAGTCAAAACGGTAAAATTGTTTTGTTGAAGGTCAACAAAAAGTTTTTATCAATATTACATAGGAATTTATTTTCAGTGTAGAAATGAGAAATGGTTGAGAGTTGTAAGTCACTAGGTCTAGGCTCTTTACGGGCCGTAATGGCTTCTAATTTATTGATACTTTACGTATTGGTTCAATCATGCATCCCCCCCTCCCCAGCAAGAGACATGGAAAAAAATCGGGACTTCGTTCACGTTAAGAAGCTCTTCGGTGTTACTCTTTAAAGAAGGGTAGCCACAGCAAAAATTGTTGATACACGGAATTGCTGCTATCAAAATACTAGAAGAAAAATCGGTTTGGTCTAGCCCTTGTCCAAGCTAAACTTAGAAGAAGTGGAGCGCAGAAATAAACAGGTACAAACACCTTATTGCTCCTGGTCACAAAGTAGAAGAATAATCTTAGCTTTGTTAGCGGCAATAAGCATGTCTATGGTACTCGTTGAAGAAAAGTAGCCACAGAAAGAATCGGTAGAGTACGACCCTGCTTCTAGCAAAAAAAAAAAACTAGAAGAAAAATCGGTTAACGCCGATTTTAGAGGCTTAGAACCCAATATAGTTTTTCGAAACTACTATCTAGTACATGTACACTTCCTTCATGTACAATTCCTACTTGGTAATTAAATTATTCGGGTCCCAAATTAAATGTAGTCAGCTTGGTTTTCTTCCTTTATGTACACTAGATTAGTTCAAAACGTCAGGCAAAGGTAGAAGATATGCCACTGCCACATCTCTATATTAATATTTGAGTAAAAAGTCATTATGAACTGAGAGAAGTAAGCAAACTAACAACAACGTCATACATTCTCAGCTTATACAATAGTTCAAATTAAGCTCCCCTCTATTTTTTACGACAACACATTTACAAAAATAGTCGAGAATTGTAAGACGCAAGGTTCAGGTTCTATACAAGCCATTTTCTTCTTATTTATTCGGCACTCAGGATATTCAAAAAATATTTGCTCACATTTACTTACAATTGAAGAAGAAACGCTTATAAAAGATGAATGATCTGCTTAACTGGTACGCGTAAATTTTGAACTTTGAAAATTTTTTGATAACAAGGACAACAAGCCAAGCATCAGGACTTGTTACGAAAGTTGGTTGAAGAAGGAAATTCCGAGATGATTGGAAACACACTTCACATTATTCATCTCCATTTCTGTCATAAAGCAATCAAAACTTCTTGGAAACTTAACGAAAGAAAATTGAGAGGGTACTCTCACTCTCCTCACGCTCTTTTTTTATGGAATCAGTCTTGACAGAGTTGAATTAAGATTGAACTACGTTTCAACGACTTTTAATACAAACTCTCTATGTCCTCGATTGCGGTCGTTTAATGGTGTTGAATCGAAATCTTTCGATTCGGAACTTCTGCCATTACCCAGTATTTTTTTTCAAGATTGTAGCATTGTACATTACATATATGTATATAGCAAAATAAGAGATAGTTTTGGTGAAAAAATACTGTTTTTGGGACTCTTGCTATATCAAAGGTATTCTTAGAGAAAAACATATTTACGACAATTATTTAAGCTGTCCTTCTTTTTTGAGTTCATTTTACCCTTTTCTGAGGGGTTGTAGTGATAACTTGACTGTCAAGTTTATGAGTGGTAGTGCTAACTTGACGGACATGGTATATCACTATCTCAAGAAGAATTGCCTCATTTATGGAAGACCTCTTTTATAACCCCAACACATAAAAGGTCCCAAAGCTGTGAAGTTACAAGTCCGCCAAATCATAGTAATGTTAAGTCTGATCAAAATCTTGACCTTGATTTTTTTTAGCGAATGCATAACTTACAATAGAGAACTTATACAAATTACATATTTCAAAAACTATGTGCCAAGTTTTTTTTTATGGTGATGAGGGATCTCTAACCTAAGAAAAATGGAATTAAATTTGATTTATCTTCCCATTCAATTAGCTTTTTCTTCAAGTAGCCTTTCAAATAAAAAACGATTTAATTCGCCATAGGCTTCAAGTATATTCGACTTTAAAGAAAAAGACTCTTACAAAAAGTCCATTTGTTAAGTTTTAGTTTAAATAAAAATACAATTACTATTAATGCAAAGCATATTAAAACGAAATTAGAAAACAAAATTATAATTATTATTAAACTAAAAATAATAATAATAATAAAGTTAATAAATAATAAATAAGTTCATAAAGTTGTTAACATCAAGTAATCATCAGCCATTTTCTCCGACAGCACCACTTCTAAAACAAACAAAAATATATTGGAAGTATTTTAAACATACCATTTAATTCCATTTTGCCTCAAATAATTGATCTCAAAAGTACTCCTCGTTGTCATCTTTGGGTTTGTACCTACCTGCTCCACTGTTACTGTTATTTTGATTTCACCTGCTTCTACAAACACTTCAATAACTCTATCACTTCTTCTATAACTACAAACTACTATTCAACTACTACAGAAAAAGTTGCAATAAAAGTGCTTCTACAAACTAATTTTAATAGAAGTAGTTCTTACACCATTGCAAAAACTACCCCAACTACTACTATTACTTGAACTTCTGCTATTAATACATTTTCTATCAGAACTAATTAAAGTAGAAGTAGTACTTACACTACTGCTACTTCTGCTGTCACAACTCTACAACAATGCATCCCATTCTCTTTCTCGTCAAAATTCTCCTGTATAATATGGTTCCAGTACTATTACTGCTAATTGCTAATACTACTATAACTACTTCTATTTGTACTATTTCCATTTCTTTTTCTTTTCCTACACCTTATTTCCATTCTAGTTATAGTTATTTGAGTCCTGTCGTTTGGATTCGTACTTCCGCTAGAATTACTGCTGCTGCTATTCTTTCTATATGTAGTAGATTTAGGTAAACTACGTCTACTACTACAATTACCTATCCCTTTCCCTATGCTGTCATAGTGATTTATCTTTGGATATTTCTTCTGTTAGCAATCAGTTTCTAAACAGGAAATAAAAAAAAACAAAATAAATATATTTTTTATTTTTATAAAAAGTTTTACTCACAGTTTTTTCTAAAATTTCAGCCTCAGCAGGCTTTTACCAAAATTTCAGATTTCCTAAGTAAAAAAACGCTTTACCGGACTTCTTTTTACCAAAAAATGCAGTAAGCTATGGAAAAAAATAAAATAAAATTTTACATAATTTTAATTAACTTTTTTTACTTTTTTCAAAAGACACATTTTTACCAAATTCAAGTTTTTTTTTAAGAGCTTCTGATATTTCTCACAAATATTTTTTCGTAATGATTTTTTCCCGATTTCTGACCGCCTCGTCTTTTAAAGTAAATTTAGAATTTCAAAGCCTACTACCATCTACCATCTTATTAAAAATAACAAAAAGACAGTGAACATTCAATTGATTTGAGATTAGGGTTAGGATTGTTTTGTGACATAAAACAAAACAATCCTAAGCTCGTTTTCAAATCCGCACCATAACACCCCAGGACCTTCTTTGGGGTTCTGTTTCTGTCGTTACCAGTGAATACTCAACAATTCTAAGGCTACCGTATTTCCAACCAAAATGAATGTCTCGAAGATGGCCATTCGATGCACAAATAAAAAGTGCAATATTGTGGGCAATCCATGGAACCTAGGATACTAAGATGCATACCAAAATGAATATCTCGAAGATGGCCATCGAAATCTTTGACTATCGATGTTTAATGATCCCTACTTCAATGGATACCTTCCTGCCTCAGTACTCTACGTTAATATTAAAAAGTCAACGATAGGCGGAAAGAATCAGTTTTGACCTTATATTTCAGGGACCGTATCGGAATCCTGCTTTTTAAAATCCCGTTTTTTTAAAAATCGCGAAAAAAAAAGTTTTTAAATCCCACCATCTAAAATACCGCTTTCTTAAAATCTCGAGTTTTAAAATCCCGCTTATTTAAAATCATGGCCTGTTATAATCTCGCTTTTTAAAATTCTGACTTATCCCCTTAAATCCCACCAAACTGTTTTTTTTATATTTATATTTGAGTATTATATACGTCTTTACCTACATTAAAAAGATTAAGAATATTTGAATGCATCGCCTGATTTTTGATCTCGACCGTACGTATTTGTTTTTGATCTCTAAGATTAAATTAAAATTACATTTTACTCTTTGTAGATCACGCGCTATAAAAAAAATAATGAGAAAGAGACACAATATGAGTAAAACTAGTCTTTTGCGGCGCAGCGCTCAGAATATACAGTTGAATTAAAATGTGAACATACCCATAAGCTTATGAAAAAAAAAATTTTGTTGACTTTTAACTATTTTCTTACAAATTAAAAGCTTTTTTCTATCCGCGATTTTTTAAAATAAAACAACTGGTTTTGAATACAAAAACGGGATAATGAGAAACGGGATTATCAAAAAACGGGATTAAAAGAGACGGGATTTTAAAAAGCGGGATATCGAACCCGACCCGATATTTCACCTTGACTTATATTAAAGAACTTGAAGTTGTAATTTAATTTGGCATATATATATGTTATCTGTCCCTAATCCTTGAGTGTTAATCCCCAATGGTGGTTGTTGATGATCTGGTATCTATTACAGTTTAAATATGCACCTATGCATACCAGGCCCGAATTTTGCTAATTTTATTTCTTCGGTTTATTGAAGGTCAAATGATTCTTAGATTAAAAAAAATCAGTTAACCAACCCGAATTTCCTTTGAATTCTTAATTGTAGCCGCTGACAAAATGCATCTGCCATCTGTCATAAAACATCTTAAAACTGAACCAATTCAAATACGAGTAGTAATGCGCCCTCCTATACACTAGTGGGAGTATCTACTTTACTTTCTTTTTTCTGCGGAATTTTCAATAAAATCCTTCAAACCGAAATCAACTCTGCCGCTCGTTAAACCATAACCAAATTAGTTTTTAATGCATCCCCAATGTACAATCAAAGAAAAGAAAGTCATTAAAAATTATTCAAATGATTGTCGAAGGAGAGAACTGGTCGTTACAATTTCCCTCAATTCATTTTGTCAATTTCTTAGGAAAAACAATATCAATTCCTATGAAATAAATTTAAATATAAAAAGTCGCAGTGTACCTACATTAACCTGCTGTTGTTTCACTTCACTCAATAAAATACAAATAAACATGTTGGGCTAATTTTCCGGCAGAAATAATTTTCTATTAAAAAAAAGAAGAAGAAATACCCTCAACATGACCAAACGGAAAATTATTAACCATTTGGGAAAAATAAAATAAAAAAAAGTTATCCCTAAACCCTGGATGTGCAACCACAAAATCTATCTTTCACTCGCCCCATTGTCGATCCTTGTCGTCGAATAATTAAAATTCTAATTTAAATGGTGGTCCTGGTCATAAAAAAGTATGTGATGCGCCCTTCTTCGCCGCCTCATCATCTATCGGCATTGCCATTGCACCAGGGGCGCCACTTGTCATCTGCGGGCTCTCGAGCAAGACCAGATTGTGTGACAGTTTTACCTGGCATTTTGTCTTCTGATAAATTATAAAAAGAAATGCTTACAAAAAAAAATGTGTCCAACAAAATTTTCATTCGACGTTAAGGTTTCTGTCAAATCAAGAATGTTGAGACCCATCTTTCTTACCCAAATCAGACAAATCGGGGTTTGCTTTACTTGCAAGGCCTCGGAAAGTCTTTGTCCTTGAATTCATGGTCAGACTGTTTCAAATTCGCATTTTTAAATCACCGCCCACTGGTTTGTTCTGCCCAGTTGACACACATGGTTTACACATCACGGTCGGACGCACCTGTCTATCATCGGTGGTGGTGTACCCATTGGCTTTGTTTTCGCCCATTCCGTCGCGCCGCCATGCCACTAGATTCTGAAACCGAAAGGACATACACAAGATGAAGCCATTAAAACATAAAAAATCACAATCACAATTTGTGGTGTTTACAAAGTGCTAGGAAAATTTGAAAATCTGACTTTTTTAGTCGAATTTTGTTTGTCTATCCGAACTCAACCTAACCAAAACCAAACCAAACCGAACGGAACCGGGAGAGGGGTCCATCTTGTCAATGAAAATTGACCCAAGCCTTCGAGGGATGCTGTGCCGTGTGGACTGTGGATGATGGGTTGTATGAAAATATCCTTCTGTGTCGGTATCATGTTACCGAAAATGTTATTAGGACTTCGTTTTTGAGTCGCGGAGGCTGGGGTGCGGTTTTTTTTATATTTTTTAATGATTTTACTGCTCTTTTGACAGTTGTCCTTATGAGTCGGGCAACGATTGACTGACGCTGGGGTAAATACCGGTGCCATCGGAATAAACATTACTTTTTGGACGGAGTTGAGGGTGAAACAATAACGTTTCAAGTGAAGAGTCTTATTTTTTGTATTTTTAATGTTTATCTAGATTTTTATTGCGCTGTCCTCAGAGTGGATTTTGTTAGAATGATGAATGATTGAGCAGTGGAAATATAAGTTCTGTGGAGTTTTTTGTATGGGGCTTATTTTTTCATTCGAGATATGCTTAGAGCTGATTGATTTTTTTATGTTAATAGAGCTCAAGTCGTTTTGGTGACTTTGTTGTTGTTTGTGAACATGGAGTTCATAAATTATTTTCCAATATTTTTCTTGGTGTTTATGTCTTTTTTAATGTTATGGCATTTTTTTTTTTTTTTAATTGTATAGGTATTTCAGCTGTTTATAATTCAAAGAGAACAAAATGTATAGGGTCTCATGAATATATTTTGTATAATGCAGACGCACTAAATGTTAAACACAGTGACAGCGTTTAGGAAAGTTGCAGAGAATTTAAGAAGAGGTACCGTGCATATTCGTTTTAAAGTTATGGATTTTGAAGTAAGAGGAAAAACCAAGGCTATGCAAAACATTCCACATTCGTGCTGGCTAAAGAAGAAAACTCTGTACTAAACAGTTCGTTCGATAATGGACTAAAAGGCTAATTAATGGGCATTCCCGGTAGCACATGTATTAAAATTGAATTCTTCAAGGCGAGGAACGCAACTAGATGTTTCACTATAGAACAATGTTTTTAAAAACTACGGGAAACTAATAAAAGGCAAGAAACGTTGCAGAGTTGCTCGATAGGTGCAAATGTTTAGGTTAAAGTTTTATTACCTATTGTTTTAGAGCTCTCTATTTTATATTATTATCAAGGAAAATCAATGGGGATATTGGAACACCTGCTCAAATACGAAAATGGTATCAAAGCTTCGAACGAATGTAGTCTCTTTAGATTAGCCAGATCAGAAGGTGTGAAAAATGTCTTCTACCAAGGAAGTAAACTTAAGCACTTAGCTCCTCTTTTGGCGACGTCGAATATGTGATGGTTCTAAATAGGTGGTCCGTGATGCACATGCCGAGAACGGAGACCTGTTCGATTTCCTCATTGCAATTAACAACCCATGGATAGCGAATATTGGGCGCGTGGATTCAAAATCAACGACAAGAAACAACATTGAATTTTTGAAGCATTGAATTCTACGCGGTTTTTGGTTCCCCATTTCACATTGCCATAGAAATCAGAATACGCTGCGGTTCCCAGTCTACATTCAAAGGACAAAGAAGTGAATATCTAGAAACGAATATGAGAAGCTGAAAAAAAACATTAAATGGATTAAAAGTTTCAGACAGATGATCTTTAAAGAATATCAAAAAGAGAGTCGGAGATCAGATAGAGCCCTGTGGTACACCAGAATTTATTTTATGAATTTCAGACTTTGGATAACGTACAAAAATATGGAGCTAGAAGGTTTTGGTGTCTCTTAAGTGTGTTTGCTTTAGCACAATCATCACTCACTCAGACGGACCACACCATCTAAACTGTGCCAAGCTAAGCATCTAGTTGACTGGTACTGCAACAGTTGCCAATCCGATTGAGTGATTATCTGGCCCCCGCACCATAGATCCCCGTCAAAGCCCTCAGTCAGCTAGCTTGGGATCTAAGAAATCAACCGGAGGGTACCGCATGGAAGTAATCAAAGTTCGTCCTAAAGTCATTTTGTCGGGTTGAGAAAAGAGATCAAATCTTGGATCTTCATTTCAGAAAGTTCGTCAATGTCGTAAGAAATGTCCTTCCTAATGATTGTGCCCTAAATTTGGCTAGAGCAGGGACTTTGCAGAGAAAATGGAGGACAGTTTTCTTTTCCAGCTGGTCCCCACAGCTATGACAGTGAGTGTTGTGAATAATGCCGAACTTCACTGCATGCTCTCCTATTGTATATAGTGTCCGCTACAGGTAATGCACTTAGTTAAACTGCTCAGCTTACGGTTTTGATTCGCTAAAGCTAGCCCTAAACGACGAAAATGCTCGTTGAACTTGTTCGTGCTCGCTATGTTTTCCTCGTGTAGGGGCTGGTTCGCGAGCCGCTCGCTGTTGGCGAAAAATTTTGATTTTGTCGTGTTCGTTGGCTTCGATGTTCGCCGTGTAGGGCCATTTTCGCGAGCAAATCTTATTTTTGCTGGGAACGTTGCACAGTGGTTCCTCTTCATACATGGCAGTTCTCAAAATACAGTTTTTAATTTTTGTCAATAAAAACAAAATGAAAATACCTAATCAATATATGTAAATATTATAACACATGTCATTCGTAAATATTATCTTTCCTTTCTGCCTAATGGCCAAGTTACGGTACATTTAAGTTGACTCTGTGTCATTGGTTTTTCATTAAACATCTTTTATTTTTAAAAGCCAGAACTACTATTATTAATTATTAATAATATTTTCATTTTCAACAGCAGTTAGTATCTATTTATAACAGTTTTTAGCATTTTAAACAAGACTCTGAATTTTGAGCACTGCTTAGTATGAACAGGACCCACTGTGCGTCGCACAGGCTTACTCTGTGAAGAATCAACACGAAATGAATGTTCGCCAAATGTATTCGCCGACGAGCATGTTCGTCGTTTAGGGCTAGCTTAAGAAAAATTGAGAGAATTTTGCTCTGCATAACTGCGAGCGGAATGTTTACTTTTTCCGCAAGTGAGTTATGAAAGGCTGATAATTGCTTGGCCAGCTCCTCCGCGCGTTCATTCCCATTAATGCCATAATGACCCGGAACCCAGATAAGAGTGATATTATGGTTAGCATTGAGACTAGGAAGTTCATCCTGGCGTTGCTGGATCGATGTGGAATATGATATACTAGAATTTATGGCTTTAGCAGGCGCCTGTGATAATAGCCGTATTCCGGTTCTGGTTCGGCTCTTGTTTTAGTACCTTCCATGCTTCTTGGAACGAGACCAGTAGAGTTGAATAGGTGGAAAAGCTTAAGCAATGGTTTTGCCAGCTTTGAAGAACACCTCTTTAGAAAAATGTTAGGAAAACTCTCTGGGCCAGGGAATTTGTGAATACCAAGATCTTTAAAGTATCTAACAACTACACTAGTCCGAAAGAAGATTCTTCACATGTAGTTATAAACGTTTTCGAGTACAGGAGGAGTCATGACACTTTTAGGCATGGTTGAATTGATAGCAATCTTGATCATGCACAAATTTTTGTCTTTGAATATGATCACTTCAGATCTTTCTCTCTTGTCTGAAGTTATTCTAGATTTCCTCAGCAGGGTTGGCTTTATAACATCGGAAACTTACTACTTTCACCCTCTTTACAGCTCGAATCCAACGATACATCCTCTTTCAGTTTGATAGATTTTTCCCTATTGGAGATAAACTTTATCATTCCGAAAAGTTTTAAATTTTAAATAATATGTGCACTAGAGTCTACGTCACCATCGGGGAAGCATAGTGACCAATTAAATTTCAGTGGCCAAGTTTTCACAACCTTTTAAATTTTGAGTAATCAAAGAAAATTTACCAAGTAAGTACACCCTCAACATTTTTATCAGTTACGGTTTTGGTGATTTTTGGAGTCCTTGATCTCAGCAAACACTAATGCAAGAGTTAAAATTCTATGAGGCGTGTTTGATCAGCTGTGAATTAGAAGAAGATTTTCGAAAATCGCCTCGTTTTGATCCTGTAAAATGGGTGTAGTGTCGAGAACTTGGCTCGGCACTACCGTGCTCTTTGATTCACAGATTTCAAATACAATCACGGGTATCATATTCCCCACTCCTACCAAAAACCTATCCATATCTAAGATATCAAACAAAATAGCATGAGTGAAATGACTTTATTATTTCCAACGCTTCTTTGTAGGCCAATAAATTTAAGTCTGATAAAAAAAAACTACTCTGTGTTCTTTCCTTTTTCTCACGGGAGTTAGTTATTATTACAGTTGTAAATTATGCTTGAAAGAGTTTTATGTGCAATAAAAATAAACTCAAATCGTTGTTCAATATTAAGCAGTTTTTTTTTTTTTTTTTCTTAGACGAAGACATTTCTGTTATAATATTCGACTTCATTGCCAAATCGAAAAAAACTCTTGAACAAAAAATATTTTATGAATAATTCTAACGAAAGAAAAATCAATGAATGATGACGGATTTATAGTGAAATCTTCAAGAAGTTATGATTCAATTTTAAAGATTTATCGGGTATTGATTTTGAATAGCTGAATCGTTTGTTAAATGCAGGAATAGATAGTATGTATAGTAGACGGTATGCAGAGGGAAATACTAGTTTTGTGGCTACGGTATAAACTGTATTGAGTGGGAGTAGAATTTTCTTTATGACAAGTTGAATGAGATTTATTCAAAAACTATATTATATTAGTTATCACGGCCAGACCTTGACCCAACTGTAAAAAAAGCTTTGGTTGCACTTTTACCCAGTCGACACGAGCGGACATTGTGAATTCAATTCGTGGGAATATTTTATTATAAAATTGTAACTAGAATGTAAGCTAATTAAATGAATGAAAAATTATTGTTAGTCTTAAGCCAGACACGAATCCGAATAAACGTGAACAGAAACCAAGCTATCTGTGTTTCAATAGACCAGTTGCGGTTTAAAAAATATATTTTTTTCAATCCAAGGACAAGAAGTCTTTTACTTATTCTATGACATTATTTGTTTTCATTTTACTAAAATATTGCCAACATCGATGGTTATCGACAGCGATAACCATATGACGTACGATGAGGCAGTATTTACTGAGCACGAGCGTTTCAGGAGAGGAGATTCGTTTCTGCTAATGTTGTAGTATTAATTCTTGTTTTGTCAGTTAACAAAGGTCATAAGATTTTGTAGTCAATAAACTTAACTTTAAAGTGTATCTATTCGGTCTTTTACTTAACAATTTGTTGTTAAAAACGACTTCATTTTAAAGAAATATGAATCTAAAAAGTTGACAGTTCTTGATGTATTCTATGAAAACCCCGATGAGGTGTTTTAGACATAAATGTGACCTGATCCCCTACGCCACACATTCTATGCATTCGTCATTTTACTTGCGACTTATAGGTACCTACTATAAGGCAAGTTATGCATCCGGAAAAAAAATCGAACTCGAGATTTTGATCAAAGTTGACATTACGATGATAGCGAAGACTAAAAAAGTGGGTCTCGCAATTCTGTCTGTCTGTTCGAGTACAGCCTAAACGGCTCGGCCGATTTTTTTTAAACTTGGTAGATATCATTTTTAATTAACGGTACCTGCCATACGAATTTTTTTCGAAATCTTATAAATATTTTTTTTCTCAAAAACTGTTCGACATTTAAAATAGAAAGATACAAAAAATTTCATTTAGTTAAAGCTAGAAAATGGTTGAAAAAAAAATTTCCGAAAAATGCTTATTGAGGGTGCCTTCCATGGAACCATTTTTTTTGTTTTTGATTTTCTCAAAAACGGTACAACGATTTTGATCATTTTCTTATGCTAATGCTCCCAAAAAATTTGAATATTGTGTAAGTATTCAAATTTTCAAAAAAAATTTTCTTGGATTTAAGAAAAAAATTCTAATTTTTTTTCTCAAAACTCAATATTTCGAAACCCCATTCTAGATTTTTTTAAAACTTGATAATTAAAAGTTTCTCAGTATAATCTACAAGATGTGAGAAAAAAATGAATATATTTTACCTAAAAATAAAGGTACTCACTCTACAAATGTTAAAAATGGTTTTCAAAAATCGTATATTTTTTTTGGAAAATTCGATATTTCAAAAACGGCTCAATATTTTTTTGGAAATTTAATTTTCATCCGTACAATAAAAAAAAGCTTAAAGTTGGCGTACCTACCAATTTTTTTTCTTAAAAATGTTTTCAACATTTTGTAAGATCTTAGTTTTTTAAGAAAGCACTATAACGACTTTCAATTTTTGTTTTTGCATAAATTCATATTTGCATAGCATTCTATTTGTATCTTTTACTACTAAAAGAATTTAAAAAATTAATTTTATCCTTATGAACAGTTTTCTCTAGTCTATTACTTAGGAGCAAGTTCGTGCGACCCAGTCGTGCATTTTATTTATTTAAACAAATGCTCACTTACGGGGTTATGACTAACATTTGAATGTTAAATTTTAACAGAGTGTGCGCTTAGGGAGTTTAGGTAGGCTTAAGAAGGAGGTATTGAGGAACATTTGTCGTCTTAAAAGCCTGCATATTGAAAATAAAGTGAAAATATAGTCGGATAAGGAATTTTTCATACGTTACGTACGGCCCAATAATGAATCTGAGAACTTAAATATACAACCAAAGTTAGGCTTAAAGATATACTGATAAATCGAAGCGAAGTTTTAATGGCAGAGTTTTTCCAGCCAGGGTCCACGGCTTTTTACTTAGATATAATTATCACCCAAGATCACATCTTCCCTTACTATACCTTTGAAGATCCATGCTTCCAAGAGCCTGAGGCTTATCCTGACAGCAGGGATAAGGGGACATCCAGGATGCGGCGGGGCACGCTTGCATCTACCACAAGGTAAGTTAAGTTAGTTAGTTAAGTTAAATTGAATTTTATTTCAATAAATATGTTTCAATTGAAGCTTAGCCTCATAGTCATAATGGGTTTGGTCTATGGCCGTCTACTAGCATCTGGGACAATATAGCTCGTCGGAAAGTGGTTCTAACTACTCAGGGGTTACGACTTCAGGCCAGAGATTTAGAAACAAAATTCGGGCTCACTTATGAACATTCCTGGTGGATAGAGTATTACGAGTAGTAGGTAAATAAATTAAGGAGATGAAAGCGATTAAAAATTTCATTAGAACATTTTTGAAAATATTTGATATTTTTTTAAAAAATTAATGAAATACTACTCCATCTTTGGTTCCTCTATAAGCTCACAAGAAAAAGTTAGTTTTTCCGCAGCTTTTAACTCGATATTGCCAAAAAATTGCCTTGACTCCTTCCGTAATTGAGATCGTAAACGGTTTATGGGACAGAAAAATCTCGATGTATTATAATGGATAATATCCCTCAAATTGCTCTGTAGATGTGTTTCAGAACACTGGCAAAACCATTGCAAAAATTTTCCATCTTTCCTAATCTACTGGTCTCTTTCCGAGTTGATAAAAAACAGGATATTTGTTAAATCCTATCCCTAATAAAGGAAATTCTTTTGCCCCCTCTCAATATCGTCCAAAAATCTTGAGGAACAAAAGGTTCTTTATGGCTGGGAATTCGGCTTTCGTAGCAATAGATCCTTTGGTGATGTGATGTTATATCTTACCGAACAATGGCACAAATCTTTACATCATTTTGGAGAAGGTAAAATTTCAAAAGCATTTGATAGATAGAGTTTGGCATCAATCTGTCTTATCGAAAATACATACATTTCGTATTGATCACTCTCTTCTTCGTTGGATTAGAAACTATCTTTCGAACCGTTAAATACAAGTTGTATTGGATGGTTTTAAGTCTGTTATTTATAAAATAATTCTTGATATGCCACAGGGCTCCGTCTTTTCTCCTACTCTCTTTTTCATATTTATCAATGATCTTTTGTCTAAAACTTCTAATCCATCATTTTGTTTTGTTGGCTTCGCAAATTCGTTTCCATATTCACGTCCTTTTTCTTCAGATGTAGATTTAGAATTGCAGCGTATGATTACCTACTAGAATTCTCGATAGAATTGTCAAATGCTTCAAAAACTCAATACTGTCTTTTTTCGTTAAAACCCATCGAGTCAAGTCAAACGAATCCAGAAACTTAAGAAAAAAAATTCCGTGGCCATCAAAATATCTGAATTTATCATGAGTTTTAAAAGGCCAATTTGTTCGAATATCATTTTCTGTCACTTTGCGACAAATGCATGAAAATTTTTAAGATATTGATTTTGTCCTAATTTCTTGGTATTTATTTTTCAGATTTTGGGAATTCGTGCTTTCGAGATTCTGTCCCGAAACCAATTTTCCCGTCGCAAGTCAAATGATACTCCTTTAACAACACTATTTCAGCCTAAATATTTTTTTAGAATATCGCCTGCACTTAACGGATTATGCCTATCCTTTAAATGGAGAGCGTTTACGAAAGTTTGAATGGATTTAAAAGATACCCGTGCACATTGGTTTTGATTTTTGAGTATCTGGATATCGTAAAGAGAGGACAATATTGAGTTGTGTAAAGTAGTTCACATTCATGTAGTGCGGTCACGTTTCATGACGGTAAGAAGAAGAACCCACCTATTATACTAGATTTGAAAAATCATTTAATCTTAATTCTTAAATTAAAAACCACTTTCAAAACCTATCTCAGTCATTAAAATTAAAATGAAGACAACCAATTTGTAACATCATATCCTAATTTATAAAATATGCCCTTTAATAAAAAAAAATGCCCGTATTATATTTACACAAATAAAAACTGGACACAAACAAAACACCATCCCTTCTTCATTTGAAAACATTAATAATATACTTTTTTGCTATAACGCGCTGAGGCTACACTAATAAAAAATGCGAATAAAAAATTACATTTTTATTCGCGCCTCGAAATGCGATTTTTTTCACTTTGTTTGCTATGGTGATGGTCTTCTCACTTTTGGAGCTATGAAGTTTTTTTTTCCAACCGCAGCAACTTCATATCCTGTATCCTGGTTGGCTGACTCTGGTAAGGTCCTTTTGAGTCTGGGAATGAGTTCTAATTAAAATTTCACTCCTTTCGCGTCATTAAAATATATATTTCTACGTTCAGACATTTTTGTATAATTAGCATCTCGCACCCGGAACAGAATTTGGTTGGCGATTTTATTGTATTGTTGTTTTTTTTTTTCTCTTTCTGGTGTGTGTTTTTTCAGGGACTTCCGCTGACGAGACGATGATGACGATGACGTCGCGACCACGCCAACTGTTTTAGGAGTTTAATAGTCATGGTGGTTAGCCATTGTTGCGAAATGTTAAAAATTGAAAGTGGAGAGCTATGTATAGTATAACGGAAACCAAGGTATAGGTACATAATATGTAGGTGGTTGAAATTTTGAGTAGAAAATTTTCCTTAATACTCGTAGTTGATATAGCCGGGGCTGGACCTAAGAAATTAAACATGGTTGCAGTGCACGACTAGATGGAAGCTTGCAGACAAAAATATGATTTCAAGGATTCAATAGATGAACATTACGGAAGAAATCTGACTAAGGGCGTATCCAGACATGGAAGGTGAAGCATACCCACTAAGGACAGAGCTTCAAATATATAAAGAAATTAAAACCCACATTTCACTCCAGAAACCAGAAATTTACAAGATTTTGTTTAAATTTTTATCATTGTTAAATTAACTCGATAACATATTTGACAGGTAGATGTTTGATTTAAGAAGATACCATGTTATTTCAGCATAAAAAACTGTTAATAAGAAAATCGAACACATCGTGATATGACCGCAATATACTATATTTTTAAATATGAGAAAAAAATTGCAAGTGAACGGACAAGAGTTAGGACTCCACTGTGACCCTAGCCTCAATGCAAGGAAAACTCCTATGCATACTCGTACCTTGCGTTGTAGAGCATCCTGGTGGGGATGTCCAAAACTTGGATTAGAATGGTGGTTTTCCAGATAAAATTAAATGCACGACTGGGTCGCACGAACTTGCTCCTATGTAATAGACTAGGAATTTAAAAATGAATGTTACTTGAGAAAACTGTTCATAAGAATAAATTTTATTTTTTAAACTCTTTTAGTAGTAAGACATAGAAACAGAATGTTATGCAAATATGAATTTATGCAAGAACCAAAATAAGTCGTTGTAGTGGTTTCTTATAAAAAAGTAAGATTTTATATACAAAATTTTTAAAACATTTTTAAGAAAAAATTTTGGCATGCCAATTTAAAGTTTTATTATTGTTTTAATAAAAATTAAATTAACAAAAAAAAAACTAAGCCCTTTTTGAAATATTGAATTTTCCAAAAAAAAAAATAGATTTTTTTTTTTCAAAATTCAAAAAAATATTTTTCTTAAAGTTTTGAAATGCAATGTTCTTTAAACTATTTGGAAGAATCTCTGTAAAAAATTTCATAAAGATCCGTCATGTCATTAATGAGAAATTAAAAATTCGAAAAAATGGTTCTATGGTAGGTACAAACTGTAATATCTAAATTTCAAAATTTTTTTATTAAATTAAAGATCATAAAAATTAATTGAAACAAAAAAAAATTTATCAAAATTCTAGGCGCCGTTTTCGAGAAAAATAATATTTTTGAAAACCATTTTTTAAATTTTTTTCACATTTGTATGGTGGATAAAATTTTTTTTCTCATATCTTGTAAACTACATATATTAAAAAACTTTTATTTATCAAGTTTAAAAAAAATCTAGCATGGGGTTTTCAAAATATTAAGTTTTGAAAAAAAAAAAAATGCTGAAGTTTTTTTTTTTAAATCCAAAAAAAATGAGTTGAAAATTTCAATACACAATTCTAATAAAATTTTTGGGGAGCTTTAGCAAAAAAAAAATATCAAAATCGGTTGTACCGTTTTCGAGAAAATCAAAAACAAAAAAAATGGTTCCATGGGGGTACCCTCAATAACCATTTTTCGCAAATGTTTTTTCAACTACTACCTAGCTTTAACTAAATAAAACTTTTTTGGGATTTTTATTTTTTGAATCTCTCGAGCAGTTTTTGAGAAAAAAAATATTTATAAAATTTCGAAAAAAAATCTTATGGTAGGTAGGTACCGTTATTTTTGGTCTTCAAAAAAAAAGTGTGGGGAGGAAAAAATAAAAATAATATCTACCAAGTTTAAAGAAAATCGGCCGAGCCGTTTTGGCTGTAGTCGAACAGACAGACGGACAGAATTGCGAGACCCACTTTTTTAGTCTTCGCTATCATCGTAATGTCAACTTTGATCAAAATCTCGAGTTCTATTTTTTTTACGAATGCATACCTTGCCTTATAGTACCTACATATAAGTCGCAAGTAAAAATCGGTGTAACGAATGAAGTTCCGTATACCTGAAATAACCAAAATTTGGTGAATCCTCCTGTGGTTCACCTGCATTTTTTCGGGTAGGTCATCTTTCATAAAATAGCAGAAATCAGGACAAGTAAGAAATCCTTCTTATCTAAGTAACGGTACTTTTGGATACAAAACAGGTACAAGGATTGCAACATGGAACGTTCGTTCTCTGAAGAAGATCGAAATGTACAATCAAGTTAAACGTGAAATGCTTCAATTCGATATCAGCATTTTTGATCTTAGTGAAACTTAAGGAAGAGGGAAGATAGAATACAGAATGCTGACTCACGATTAACGAGAATATTATACTCTCATACAATGAGAATGATGGAGGTCCAAGATTCAATGGCGTCACTTTGCTGATTAAGTGAGAAAACAAAATTCTGATATCCTGGAACCCGATTTTAGTAAGAGCTTTGACTTCACAATTGATCTCCAAAGTTGGCAAGTGTTCCGCAAACCCATATTTAGGCCACAGGAACGAAAATTTTGATATGCTCCATAAGGCATCTGCAACGCTCGTCAGCTTGTGATTGATGTATACCTGTTTCCGCACAAGGTTTGTCACAAAGTCACCTGGATTACTCCTAATGATGAAGCATAAACCAAAATTGACCACTTTGTTATGCTTTATGATATATCAAAGATGGAGGAAATCACTTCGCTATGTTTGGAATGTGAACTGAGCTGATTTTGATAGCGACCATCAGCAAATATTACCAATCATTCAGCTGGCTATCCAGAGACCCTCAGAGGCAACACCAAGGACTCCATGATTCCTAGCAAGTGCCTTATCTGATCCAAATATATGTATGTATATCGCATTTACATCATTGAATTTATGGACCACGCATCCTATACGACAAGTACGACCAAGTAAGGAAAGTTCTAGTAAAAACTGGTTCCGCAACTATTCCGAGACAGACACGGTCTAGAGATCCCTGGATATACCAAGACAACTGGGATAAAATTACACACAGAAAAAAATTGAAGCATCAACGGAATGCAGTTATGCAGAAACAAGTTAGATGAGAGTGCAGCAAATGCGAAAAATGCTTCAGGTAGGAGCGATACAACAGGAAGCGAGCTTTACAGAATCACTAAAGATATTGTCTGTCAACGAACCAGCACAAACCGTTCAGACATAAACGGCAATCTTTTGGTGACAATGAAAGACAAGCTAAGAAGATGGAGTGCTCAATGACGACCAGAATGCGAGTGAAGATTTCGAAATAGTCCACGTGCGCATGTCCTTAATTTGCTATTCCACCGATTTAATGGGGAATGCACCTGGGAATCCTATAAAAATACAAGTTTCGTCTTGCATAATGGACAGTTTTCCCATTCATTTGAGGGGGGTAGAAGAGTAAGAAAAGGAGATATGCTATCACCAACAGACGATATACTGCCACGGTAAGCGTCAAAGATAGATATCGCATCCCATGGAATTCATTCGATAAGTTTTGCCATGTGTGACTGCGCGTAGCATTCGTGATTTGGTTATTTTTGTCAGACAACGCCGGAACCAAAGTATTGCCGAAGATTTCGGTAACTTAAAAAATCTGGCTCGTACTCGGGTTTCTGACGTATCAGCAGGTAAATGTCATTTCGCTAAGACCCTTACGACCAAAGTTAGGCTGGAGGGTGAACTGATGAATATTCCTAGCGAAACAGGTATCACTGGTGAACTGATTCAGGGGAGGAATGCAACTGGCTACTTCGAGAATTGCTTGTGATAGAAGCGATAAAACAAGGAAATACATGAAACATGTCAAAGGTGTTCAAGAGATAGGATGGGAATCCATGATAGCTCTGTTTCCTATCAGTCTTAACACTCTATTCTAAATTCTGTGCAATAAGTGGAGAGAAGTTTGTGCTGCACCTGCGCAAAGATGTGAATTATACTTGAGTCTTGGACGTATAAACGTCTTTTAAATGAAAGCCAGATTAGAGGGGGTTGACAAATTTCTTACATCGATATACATACATCCTAAGCATTTAGCAGAATTTTTGGCGGTCTCGAGAATGTGGTCATTCCAACGAAGATCGTCGTTGACACACATACAGAGTACTGAGAACTTTTCGGTTTCTTCGATGCAAGTGCCAATCAAGGACAATGGCATAAGGGGGACATTTTGCTTCAACGACAATAGACGCAGCATTGAGTTTTCGAAGCATTAAACTCCACACGGTCGGAGTTTAATGAGCTACGATACCAAAGCAATTCCACTTCCGAAAGAGATGGACGTGGGTTTGAGAACGAGTATGAGTAGCTGAGTGCAGAGTCGTCGGCAAAACAATGAAGTGGATTAGAAGTTTCAAACAAGAGATGATTTATAAAAATGAGGAATAGATTCGGAGACAAAACGGAGCCCTGGGGAACACAAGCATTTATTTTGTGAAGATCAGACTTGGAACCGTCCAATACAACATGTATAGAACAATCTAATTAGAAGGTAATATCTAATCCAAAGAATAAGGGTTTCGTTCGGAGTTTAGATAAGAAAGCCTGGTGCCAAACTCTATCAAATTCCTTAGAAATATCAAGCGCTATAATCTTACTTTCTCCAAAAAAATGTAAAGATCTGTTGCACTCTTCGGTGAGATATGCCATCAGATCAGCAGTGGTACGATTGCTGCGAAAGCAATCTTCGAGATATTTCTTGAGCTGATGATTTATCAGCGATTCTATGACCTTGGAAAGAAGGAACGAAAGTGCAATTCGTCATCAGGAGGATTTGAAGGAAGGGTCGCCTTTTTTAGGAACAGGCAGGACAAATGCTGTTTTCCATCTTCTAGAAAATTTTTCAGAACAGTAAGAGTGATGGAAAAGCTTAAGTAATGTTTTTTCCTGCGATTAAGGACACCTCTTCAGAAGCATGGTGGCTTACCATCAGGACCAGCGGATTTGTATGTATCAAGATCTTGAAGGGCTCTTGAAACTATACAAGTGCAGAAATATACATGTCCCATTGAATGACTTACGTTCTCAAGTAGAGCTAGCAGCAAAATGAGCTGCAAGTATATTTGCCTTATCTAAAGAACTAGCTATAAGGTTGTCATTGTAGATGAATGTTGAAACCGAAGATGAAATTGAATTTTTTTACGTTCTTGACAAATGACCATAAATATCTACTGCCTTTAAGACATGCAGGATTTTTTTGGCTTAATTACGTTTATACTTTTTCCAATCACTTTTCAATGCGGAAAAGCAAATTAGAACGCTCTCAACTAATTCTTCAGGAACTTTAACTGATCACTTTGCTTCCTTGATAGTAACGTAGACTCCAGGGAATGAGATTTTACCCGAATCCAGCTGTTAAAAGGTTATATGAATTAGCTAAATACGAAGTACACGCTTTGCATTCTAGAAATTCATAACACGTCAACTGCATGGGCTCTGTCAAATTGAGGGTGTGAACACAAGTCTTGGAGGGTTTCGAGGGGAGAAGGAATACCGAACCAAGCCATCGTTGATGCCATAGCGTTTTGCCTAGTTTACTCTTGTGACGAATTCAATTTACGTACTACACGAATGTTGATTGCTTTGCAATATTCATTTCTTTTCCATTAAACCGATGTGCTTAAGACATCATATATTTTATATTTATTGATGCTTTGCACCTACATTCTACAAACTAGGTACCAGGTTCTTCTGAATCACCATGCTCCAAAATAATATCTACTACATTGCTATCAATGCTCTAAAATTGATAAAAATCATTATTATTATTATTGTGCATTTTAATTATGCATTCTCGCACACGAATGAAACCAAAACTGATAGCATATTCCTATTAATTGAGCCCAGTCGTATAATTGAAAAAAAGAATTATTTTTATCGCATTCACTTTTAAATAAAATACACTTTACCTTATCGTTCCCCCTGCAATTTCTAAAAAAAAAAACGAATTATACGATAAGAACCAGATCCGAAGCGTTTGATTTGAATGAAGCATCTTCTTATCGGAAACAAGAGAAAAACCATTTGTAAAGTGCTTCTATTCGATGAACAAGGCAAATAGCCTGTAAATAGTGTCTTTATTATCAGCCTTATCTGTAGCTGAAGGTCAAAGTTTGACGATAAATCGAAGCTTCGAACTTTCCAGCTACACACTCTGTCTATGGTGGATCAGTTCGATTCTAGTGCTCGCCATCGTTTGTTCGTTGCCTCATCTGACCGAGTAATATTTCTAACGATGCTCCTTATTCGAAGCTTAGTCTTATTGATTGCAGTCGGTCTTGCTCTGGGAGAAGTTGTTAACTTCAAGCCATGCAGAGACTACACCGGCAGTTGTGTGGTTCATGAGGTTCATATCGATCCATGCCCACAAGCAGCTGAAAACAAGGCTTGCAGAATCAAGCGACGCAAGCCGGCTAGCATCTCGTTTGACTTTACCCCGGGATTCGATAGTGAGAATGCAACTTCGTCAGTCTATTGGGCCAGAGAAACCGAGGACTTGGAACTGGAAGATATGGATCACAATTCCTGCAACTACTCTTCATGCCCTTACAAACACGACCAAAAGAACACTCTAAGCTTCGAGCTGCCCATTCGTTCGAAATTCCCATTGAACGACTACGAGATCAAGTGGAGACTGAAGGGTGGTGCCGCTGGAGATGAGTGCTGCTTTACCACTGCCATCAAAATTGTCCGTTAAGCAATAGTTAAGACTTATATTTCTAACTGATATAGAATTTTTTTATACGAAATATTTCTTATCGTTTATTGTATTGAGAAGTTTGTGATGAAGAATTAAAATTTTAAAGGGTGTTATCAATAAAAAGTTTTCAGAAAAAAAAATTAAAAATAATGAACACAGTTTAATAAATCCAAGTTGGAAGATGGTTTTTTCATTGTCCTAGCAATGTTACTATGAAGCAGGGTGATGCAAATGACAATTTCTTTGAGAATGAAAGTACAACACTTATACATTGAAATTTGAACACGTCTATCTAAGTAAGGACTGAGTATCTTGAAAATGGGAACTTTTATCAAGTAAATGGTCTCGATCTATTTTTAGAGTATTCATATTTGCAATATTTCAACGACTACCAGGCTGAACACAAAGTGAATACAAAAATTCGATAGATTTTCCCACTTTTACGATTTGCATGAACGGAACAAAATGTCTTGGGAGGATCTCTAAACTTAAAAATTCTTGAGGAAATATTTTCAAAATAATTTCTAAGAGCAACCAAGTCTTCAAGATATCAAGAAAATCTAAAAAGTTTGTTAAATTTGATGTAACGGTTTCCTATTTAATACCTTAATTTCGAAGACTTCAATTGTAATTTCAGCAATTTCGTTTCTAATGTTTTCTTTAAGCATCAAGGTTCAGGTTGGTTTGGGAATAGACACCTTTTATTTTAAGTACCCCCATTTGAAGAAATCGGAAAGCATTAATTCAGTGGATCGTGGGGGCCTGTCAATATAACTACATTTTGAAATTTTTCGGCTAGGAAAAAATTTTCGTAAAATTGGTGTCGTACCACAAGCTGGGTGTAATGTGACAAGTGCTTGTTGGAACTAAAAGTTCTAAAGGCCTAATTCGGGCACTTAAAGGCGTCCAGATGGCGGTCACTATAGTAAATGTTACAGCGTTGTCTGGGAAATACTCGAAGAAATATGGGCTATTGACCCAGGCAGTGCAAATGGCGCACCATGTGATTACTGTACGAGAGTGCAATGGTCTTTTGCGTATCAATCGAAGGTTATCTAGATTTTTTGTTTAAGTCGCAGGTCAATCCGATTGAAATCCAATCAACCAGTGCTCTAAGGTGATCATTACACAAGCGAATGCTCAAATTTAGCGGAAGATTCACTGGAAATTGGACTACTCGGATCGGTTCCAACGACTCTTTAACGTTTGATGGCCAAATTTGAGACGACCGATTCGTTATTCAATCAACCAGCATGCACACGTCAAAGAAGATCGTGCAAGATCGGCTGAGAATATCGCCGCGGACCTTTCAAATGTGCACCAGAACCCAAGGTAGTCGATTCCTTGCCGTGCGCAAGATCTCGGCATTTCGCAGACTTCAATTTGGCAAATTTTGCGTCAGGACATTTCTGGGACAGTTTTGTCAATACCTCACACACAGCTTATTTTATTTCATTGGAACATCTATCTGCCTGTTGGAATCTATTGGAAAAATGACGAAAAATTCATCACCCTATGGAAAAATGTTATAACTTTTGCAAATGGCTTCGTACTTCGATCATATTTGATATTTTTACGAACTAGACAGCTGCAATATACAAACAAACAAGCAATCGGGCGGTATACTCAGCAAGAGCGTGGAATAATTGTGTCGATTTTTTTGACCAATAAATAAATCGGTCGGTGGTTTTGGCGCAGAGTGAATTTCGACGTCGATTTCCTAATCGTTGTCGCGCCAACTGTGCAAACATTCCGGCGCTTACCTACTCAACTTGAACAGTCTAGAACCAAAGGAGACCGTGAAGGGCGTGACCGCCATCGGACTGGTCGTTCGAGCGAGTATATCGCGGCTACCGATGTCGCTGACAACGAAGAAACAACCAGACGACCGACGCACGGGTCACGCAATTGGAAGTCACCAGACGGACCCTAAAGCGAATTTTAGTAAAAGGCTTGTAGGTACTTACAAAGTGCAAACAGGGCATCAGTGAATATCTGCTGATCGTCCGTTGCGTGTAACTTACTGTCAAGGTGTCAAGCCATCCTCAATATCAATAACAATGAGGACGATTTTGTGTCGAAAATCATCATGAGCGTCGAAACGCATTTCCACTTAAGCGGTTATGTCGATAAACAAAATCTTCGTTTCTTGAGCCTTGAAAAACCATTATATCCACTCAAAGTATAATTGTGTAGTGCGGTGTATTTTTTTAAGGATGGAAATACGGTATTGTTACAGGGCCATGTTACTGAGGGAATTGAATAAGCGGGGCTTGGTGAACCGGTAATCTTGCGGAAAGTCATGGAAAATGCGACAAAACGACGGATATCGTGTTTTCCAATTAACAGAAAAAATTTTAAAGGTTCAAATAAAGATTTACATGACCTAAAATCATTTTAACTTGCCACTTATAGGTACTACAAAGGCAAGTTATGCATTCGTAAAAAAAATCGAACTCGAGATTTTGATCAAAGTTGACATTACGATGATAGCGAAGGCGAAAAAAATGGGTCTCGCGATTTTGTCTGTATATGTTTTTGTCTTTTCGAGCCTTAACAGCTCAGCCAATTTTCTTTAAACTTGGTAGATAGTTTTTTTATTTAATCCCCCACACGTTTTTTTTTCTTTTTATTTAAGACCAGAAATAAGGGTACCTACCTGCCATACGAATTTTTTCGAAATTTTGTGAATATTCTTTTTTTCTTAAAAACTGCCACACAGAATTTAAAAAAAAATTATAAAATTTTATTTAGTTAAAGCTATGTAGGTAATGGTTGAAAAAAAAAAGTCCAAAAAATAGTTATTTTTGGTTGCCCCCTTGGAACCATTGTTTGTTTTTGATTTTCTCAAAAACAGTACAACTAAAGCTCATTTTTTTTGGAAACTCAATAACTCGAAAACCCCATGCTTCATTTTTTCAAACTTGAAAAATAAAAGTTTCTTAATATAATGTGCAAGATTTAAGAAAAAAAAATTGTTTTACTTAAAAATAAAGGTTCCCACCATACAAAATGTAAAAAAACGGTTTTCGAAATCTCCAAGAATTTTGATAATTTTTTTTTTATTTCGATTAATTTTTACGATCTATAATTTAATAAGAAAAAAATTTAAATTAAGATTTTACTGACCGTACCTGCCATAGAACCACTTTTTCGAATTTCGAATTTCTCATTATCGGCGCAACGGATCTTAATGAAATTATGTATAGAGAAGCTTCTAAGAAGTTTAAAGAACATTGCATTTCAAGATTTAAAAAAAAAATATTTTTTCAATTTTTGAAAAAAAAAAAAAAAAAAAAAAAAAATAGTTTTTTTGTAAACTTCGATATCTCAAAAACAGCTCAGTATTTTTTTTTTTTTGGAAATTTATTTTTTATTCGAACAATAATAAGAACATTAAGTTGGCTTACCAACATTTTTAATTAAAAATGTTCTTAAGATTTTCTCTAACAACATTCATTTTTGAAATTCTTAGTGTTTTACATAAGAGCAAGTTCGTGCGACATAATCGTGCATTTTATTTTGTTTAGTAAGGAAGTAATTTAAAAATAAAATTGGATGATTAATCTTACGCCACTTTGTATAAAACCTAAAACTCGACTAAAACTAATTACAACTACCAAAAATAAACTTACTACTTTAAACTAAAACTTGTTTTTTGTGTCACCCAAGCCGGCCAAGACGCATATATATCCAGAAAACTTTCTATTTCAGTTAGGTAACCAGCAGAACTGGTCCTGTCCCCCCGTCCCGTCCGGACCGGACACAGTCCTACTTAACCGGTGCACAGTGTGGGAATTCGCGAATTTAGCGGAATAAAATTAATAACGCTTGCATTTTAAATTTTTTTGTAGTTTTTTTTCTGTTTAGTTCATTGAAAATGTCTATACAATCAAATTTAACTCACATTTTGGTCATATTTTATTTAAGTTTTTGTAAAATGAGCTTTGAAGTGACAGGTTGTTTACACCAAAAAGTACTTTTTTTTGAAAATCATAATTTACAAAAAAATCTTTTGAGGAATGATGTATTGTTTAATTTTATTACAAATATGAATAAAATAAAGAAAAAAGTTAATTATTATCAAAATTTACTAGTTTTTTTTTGCAAACCGATATGTCAATGCCGTTGTTTATAAACTAAAGAAACTCTATTCTTAAAAAGGGTATTAAAACGTACAAGAAATTCTATTTCAAAGGAAGTTTTAAATTAGTTTTATTTCTAGACAATCAATGTTTTTTTTTATATTGGTAAGTGTTGTATCACGAAATTTTTCTGGCATACATCATCAAGGATACCAAAAATTAAAAGAACCGAAAACTTCCTGTCGAAAAAATACAGTTTCACTGGAATAGACAATTTTTATTTATTCTTGTAAAATAAAAAGCAAATTTAAAACAATTTTATTTAATTGGTTCTTATATGTTTTGTTTTTATTGTGAACAATTTTAACTTTACTATAATTTTAACTACATTCAACAATTCAACATATGTATATCTATATACATATAACACATTTTATTAACATTTAAGATTAGTTTGCAATTTCCAAAATTTCAAGAACCTCAGGCTCTAAGTTACTTCGTTTTCTTTTAGGAATACACCTTAGGCATGCTAGATATGGATCTGATGTAATAAGCAGCCTAAGAAATCAAATTTTATGTAAAATACGCATAAAAAGCACTTTTGCTCTTTAAATAAAAAAATCTTTTTTTTAATTTTTAAATTAATTTATTTTTGTTACTATTATTGGAACACCCTTTATCCGATATAATAGTTTTTTTTTATTAATTGATAGTTTCCGTTTTTAATTTTTTAAATAACTTAGTTCTTTTTTTTCTTACTGTTTACCTTGAATTTGAACACCCTGTATTTTTGTTGTAACTATCAAATTCACAAAATTATTTTTTTTGGAACACCCCGTGAAATAAAAAAAGTTTTTTTAATTTATAACATTCTTCTGCTAACCAAATCCCAAAAAGTTATTCGATTTTGACGTTATGCCATCATTTTTTTGCTGGATAGTCATTTAGAAACATTGAAAAAAAAAATATATCACAACATAATTGGGGTGTCAAATTTTAGTGATTATTAATAGATAATAAATCAAGCTTTGCAGTGAATATTGTTTCGAGGCGCAATAACGCGGAATAACTAAAGTTTTGCTCTAATAAAGGTACAAACACCGAAAAAAAAACATATTTTTTTAACTTCAATCACCAAAACAAAAATGTGAAACACCCTGTGAAATACAAAATTACTTACATTCTTATACCTTGATATTTAGGAAATATAAAAAAATAAAACTTTTATTAAAACACACACCAAACGCACGAAAAAAATTAAGAGAAAAGTAATCTCTTCTAAAAAATATACAGAATAAAAATCGCCAACTGCAACTTCAATGCATTTTTTTTTGTTTACATGATCCCCACCCAACAGTGCTTTTGTTATCACTTTCTACAATATTTTAGCTTTAAGAAAAACTGGTTTTGGCATCAATCGAGACTAGTAATTTTTCGAATTAAATTCCGCTAAATTCCCGAATTCCCACACTGTGCGGTGGTGCTCTGCTCAGCCTTGCGCTGCGACGTCTCCAGGAGCCGCTTATCTACAGTTCTAAGTAAGATGTGGAAGACTAGCAGAATCGCTAATCTATCCTGGACCAGCATTTGGCTGTCTAAGTAGTATAAATCGAACCGGATAAAGTCCCTTAAACACACTCTCTCAATAACAATCATCGTTAGGGTGGTACCTAAGGCCCAAAAATTGGGTCTAGAGGGCATAACTCTTGCAATGTTAAAAGGAATAAGCCTTAACAACTTATGTTGGTTCCGCTGTATAGAACCTGGTTGGAATAATGGTGTTTGTACTCCGAGTCTTCTGTTCTGTATAACCCTAGAGCAACGCCTAAGTTGCTCCCTCTCAAACTTCCGAATCTTTTCCAATTCAGATAGGGCTAAATTGAACTACACCGGGCTCACCTAGGCAATCATCGACCGGATGAGAGCCAAGTTACAAATCAGTTTCCTCTGCTATCAAGCCGGCTGCTGTAAAACAACCTTTTCGTCAGCATAAAGGCTTTCCAAGCTCTGTTCATAGCACCATTTATGGGTCGAAAAATAAATACTGATCCAATCAGATGTCAAGGTTCTTTACTACACTTTTGATTTTTAACTTCCAGTCATCGCAAAATCACTGAACCTTGCCAAAGTCGCTATTCACGCTTTCCAGCATACGTATGTTGTTTTAAGTTTTTCTTTTGGTTCAGCTGTGATTTTCTTTTCTTAATTTAATAAAAATTCCTAAACTTTTTAGTTCAACTCCGAGTTATTCATAATTACTTATGCTTACCCCAACTTACCTTACAACAATGAATGTTAGTTTAATCGATAAATCAAATAAATACAGTTAATAAATTTAACACATTTCTTATTTAATATTAAACAATCTTCTCGGTTGTATTAGTTTAATGGTTATGTTGCATAAATTAAACCAGTATCTAGGTTAAAACAACGAACCAGATTTATTTGATCTTACTAAGTAAATGAGTAAAGATTTCTAAACTAAATAATTTCTCTTTCGATCTAACCGAATGGTGATGGTGAAAATAACACATCTCATACTAAACTGACTGAAGATTGTTAAAACTGCACACCAAGTTGGTTGAAACAATGATTTAGATATAGTTACTCGTCATTAGCTAACTAACCGATTTGTCTGGGTTGATTTCAACCGGTTAAATTTGCATGTTGTATCTTGTATGTATATCAGCACTTCAGCAGTCTCACTTGTTTAATTTTACATCAGATTTACGTTTTTTTAACCGATCATTTTTTTGGGTGTACATAGAAGGCAGCCTCTACCGTCTGCCCGCTGCCACTAACATTTACGTATATAACGGTCAACCACCCCATCCGCAATCTGTCATAAGTCATAACCCAGAAAATAGGTATTTCCCAGTCCGCATGTATCCCCACTCGGAACCTGCAATAAAGAACATCGTTCTTAAGCTTCGAGCTGTTTTTTCCTATAGATTTAGATGTCACATTTGAAGACGTCTTTCAGAAGTAACCGGATCAACCTATTAAATATTTTAACACATTTTGTGGTTAGCAAGTCCAAAAGTGGCTAAAAATAATACAAATAAATCAAGGACATTTTAAGCTGGCAACAATTAATTACTATATAAATGGAATTCCACTTAAATTCTCGACCAACATCTAGAGCATAAAGTTATACAAATGTCTTCAACGTCTTAAGACCTTCTCGCCAAATGCACGAAAGCACTTATTACGCTAAATAAAATTTTGACTCAACCCTAAGACAATAAATACGTATCCGTATGGTATAACGAAAAAGTATTCTAATGAAATATAATCAAGCCAGATTAGCCGGATATTTGTGATGTACCCATTCGCATACACCCTCCACCCGATATGGTATTTCACGAGTCAGCTACCTATCCCTGGCACCAAACCGTGTATCCTTCGCATTCGCATTCGAATTTACTTGCAATTACTTCCAGCGAATCAAATCCCCAATTGGAGGTTTGTCCTTGCCAACACCCCGTGTAGCAAATAAAAAGGATATCTTTGTACAGTCGACGCCCGCCGCCGCCGCCACCGTTAAGAACGAGATCTGTGAGAGTTTGCTCATTTTGATATCTCTCCTCCTAGGTGGAATAGAATAAAAGAATAGACATACCAAAAAAAAATAGAACCAAAAGGACTAAATCACACGTTTCATTACGAAACGGGATTAATTTTATTTTCCTTTTTTGGTTTTTATTGGTCTTGGCACCCGCCATTGGTCTCATCTAATTTTCGGGGAGACTTATGAAAAGAAATCCGAAAACCAAACGCTGAGCTGAGCACACCGATATGCGATGATGATGGGAGTCCTTGGTCCTTGTATCAGCCATCATGCCAAATAAGGAGCCAATGAAGATGCTATTTTAAATTGTCGCTCTGCTAGACGATTGCTGAATGCGATGTACGAGTATCTACCTATATAGAAACTCTGAATCCGAAGGTACTCACGCGAAGGAGCAAATAAAATCTAGATTATCTTTGTGTGGAAATGATTAGGTCCTGGGAGTTGTGTCGTGTGACTGGGTCATTGATTCCATCGTCTTTATTTTCATCCCGGGGATTATTTCTTCATCTGCGCGTCCTTATGCTGCGTTATTTGGGTTAATTGAAATAAAATTCGTTTCTTTGTCTTTCAACTTTATTTTTTTTTGTTTTTGTTTTTGTTTTTCATTTATATTTATTTTTTGTCCTATTTAGTTTATGAGTGAGATTTACCTTATGACCTGAAGAGTGTGCACAGTTTTGAAAAGAAATGTGAGCTTCGCGTGAGGAACCTAATTGTTAACGCTTCTATACACCATAGATCTCAAGATAAAAACCTTTATACTAAGTGATTCTTTTTAATTGGAACAAGAAGGACGATCCTATAGAATGGAACTGAAGATACGTTGAAAATAAATTTCATTTAATTCGTGAATTATATTTAACTTATTTGGTTGGGTTGCCTACCTATATATCTAAGAATTTAAGCGTGCAAGGGTTTAAGTTAAATATCTTGTACTGTGTTGTATATTAACGTACTGTCAAGTACAGAGATTCTTTTTTTAGCCGCACTACACAAATGTGCAATGGTTTACTCAGCTCAATATTTACCACTCATTGCAATGTGCAGATATTAACGACCTTATTGCTCCCAGTGTGTTTATTATTTTAAGGGTATTCATAACCCCTTGAGTGCTCGTATAATATAAAAAAATAAAATGCACGACAGGGTCGCACGAACTTGCTCCTATGTAATAGACTAGGAATTTTAAAAACAAATGTTACGAGTATTAGAGAAAACTGTTCATAAGGATAAAATTAATTTTTCAAATTCTTTTAGTAGTAAGAGATAAAAACAGAATGCTATGCAAATATGAATTTATGCAAGAACAAAAATTATAAGTCGTTGTACTGGTTCCTTAAAAAAATAAACTTTTATGTACCTACACAATTTTTAAAACATTTTAAGAAAAAATTTTGGTACGCCAACTTTAAGTTTTTATTATTGTACGAATAAGAGTTAAATTTCTAAAAAAAATTAAGCCGTTCTTGAGATATCGAATTTTCCAAAAAAAAAAAAAAACAACTTTTTTTTCTAAGAATTGAAAAAATATTTCTGTTTAAGTTTTGAACTGCAATGTCTTTTAAACTTTCAGGAACTTTTTTATAAAAAAATTCATTAAAATCCGTAATGCCGATAATGAGAAATTCAAAATTCGAAAAAATCGTTCTATGGTAGGTACAGTCAGTAATATCTAGATTTCAATTTTTTTTATTAAATTATAGATCGTAAAAATTAATTAAAAGACAAAATAATTTTAGCAAAATTCTCGGAACAGTTTTCGAGAAAAATACGATTTTCGAAAACCATTTTTTTACATTTGTATGGAAGCTACCGTTAGTTTTAGATAAAACAAATTTTTTTTTTCTCAAATCTTGTAGATTATATGTTAAGAAACTTTTATTTGTCAAGTTTGAAAAAAATTGAGCATGGGGTTTTCGAAATATTAAGTTTCCAAAAAAAAAATTTGATTTTTTTTAAATCCATAAAATAAAAAAGAGGCTGGGTGCGACCCACACTGATAACTTTCCCATTTGTGGTCTTGAAAACTTTATATTTAGTTTTTTTCAAATAACCAAATTTTCAGCGAAACAAATTTTAGCTGTTAAATTCAAACAAACATTATTTTAAGATTGATAAGCATTTTAATTATTTAAAGAGATTTGAAGAAATTTGCTGCACTCCTTGACATGTTCACGGTTCCGCAATGTGTTTGTTGTTGCATTTTAACACCTCCATTGAAGAAGATGGTTTGGGTTACCTAATGTGGTTGTTGTTGCACATTTAACCCTTTAGTGAGCTCGTTAACTTGTTTCGGTCAGGTACTGTATCTGTTGTGATAATTAGTATGATATTTTGTATACATACGAGTACTTCGATCATAGAGCAGTAGATGGAAGATCGAAGTAGATGGTTTCATAGTGTAATTGTTGTTACGGTTCTTCCGGATTGAAAGGCTATGATCTGCACTGGATATACAATAGCCGTGTTTTTTTGGTAAAGTTATCCGAAGTACAGTAGGATTTTATATGAATAACAAATACAACAACCGCAATAGGATCACTACCGATACTCGAATAAACGTCAAATCTCTATCCGCAGCAGGATTTCACTTCTCCGTTTATCGGCAGTGATCCTACTGCGGATGTTGTATTTGTTGTTCATATAAAATCCTAAAAACACGGCTAATGACTCCTGTTTTAAAAATCGATGATGCTTGTGGCATACTATGATATTAGGAAATTTGCTTTGTTTTGTTGACGATGAGGATATTAGTCGCTCATTTTATGTTTGTTTTACAGAAAATGTGTTTAACTAATTTTAAACTTTTCTATTTAAAATGTTAAATTTCTTGTAATAATTACGAAGGTACATATTATATACTGAATTATAGATTTCCGTGTTTTTTAATATATCTGTGTTCCTACACCTAAGAAAACCTTGAGTAGAATTTTACA
Organism: Chrysotoxum bicinctum; assembly: GCA_911387755.1. Taxonomy (NCBI): domain Eukaryota; kingdom Metazoa; phylum Arthropoda; class Insecta; order Diptera; family Syrphidae; genus Chrysotoxum; species Chrysotoxum bicinctum. The sequence goes on along the minus strand of OU426988.1, from coordinate 237,214,775 downwards.
TCTTTTTCATGGACAAAAAGATAAAAAGATATTGTGACTTTTTCTTCAATTTTACCATAGCTATTAATGGAATTTGAATATGTGGGACTTGGGTACAACTGAACAACCTTATTCATATACGTATGTACAGTCAGAAGCGCAACAACCTAAAAAGCTAGGGGGGTGTCCAACCCAAAATAATCCAAATAACCCGACAAATCCGGGGCGTAGCGAGGTCAAGCTTAAGAAGACGATGCAAAGTATTCCCAAAGCCATTAACCCGACAAACCCGGGGCGCAGCGAGGCCAAGCTCTCGAAGAGGATTTCAAAAAATTAATTTCAATAGCTCTCTTGATTTGCGGTGTCAAGTTTTAAAACATTCTTACTCTTATATTACACAATCTTATAATCTAAAGTCGGAATAACAAATTTATTCAAGTTAAAGACATCATCAAGCACTACATTTGATACTGAGATTAAATTCAGTTTTTTCTAATTTTTTTATTTTTTAAAAATCCAAAGACTTTGTTGCAAAAAATCGCTTCGAATTCATACTTTAACAAATATTTGGAATAATTAAAGCTTAGATACACTAAAATTTTATTAAAAATCAGTATGTACAATTTTCAATCCAATCCTAGTGTATTTAGGCTTAACATATTTCCGATTTTTAAGGGCTTGATTTTTTTGGTGGGAAAATTTTCAAAAATATAATGAAATCTCGGTTCGTATTAATTTTAGTACAGGGTCCCCATTGAGTAAAATCTATAGTAAAAAACTTTCTATTTTTACAGAATTTAATATTATATACTTTATAAAATATAAACACAATAGCTGTAATAAGTATTGTCCATGTCCCTTGATAGGTAAGTTATAGTTTTAAAAATTGTTATTTAGTGCGCCCGAAGAGCACTTATGAACTGTTGATATTTCGAAAAATACAAGTCGTAAATCCAACCGAGCCACAAGCCGCGAGCCACTTCTAAAAGTTCGCGTACACTAAAACCGAATCATCGGCCGATATCGGGTCGGAGCTATTCGGACGACTGTCCCGGACGTTCGTCTCCATACACTCCTTCCGATCTCGAATAGTGCCGGTCTGGACAGTCTGGAGTCTGACTGTGAACCTTGGATTTGGATATGAAAGTAATAATTTTTTTCAATTGAAGATTTTTTCTTTATGTCTGCAACAGTCAGTTCTATCTCCGATGAAATTTCAGCCCATAGTCGTTTAGCAATGTCTCAGAGAAGTGCCCTGGTATAAATGGAATTAATTAATTTTTCAGCATCTATAATTTATTTTTTTTGCATGAATTTCATCGCAAGAATCAACCGGGCAACTGACGAAAAATCCAAACATGTTGGGATATGCCGGTTGATCGCTTATTATCAGGCGTCATCGGACGAGGTCAGAGCAATGTAGAAGTAGAAGTTTTAATAAAACTTCTAATGTCGTGCCCCGCTTCGTCTTGTGAAGCTGAACGAAGTTTTAGCGCGCTTCGACGATTGAAAACGTACATACTTACGCAGTACTGTGACGCAAGATAGATTAAGCAACTTAGCTATATGTCATGTGCATAAGCACATTTTAGATAATATAAATACTAATGATTTAGCTAATCATTTTGTAAATGTAAATGATTACAGAAAAACTGTTCTTGGAATAAGCACCGGATTTGTAAGAGTTCACACTTTCACAGCTTTGGGAGAAGCTATTTCTTTACATTGTCTTGTAAAGCTTGGCCCGTTGCACCCCGGGTTTATCGGGTTAATGGCTTGGGGGATAGCTTGTGTCACCTTCGCGAGCTTGGCCTCGCTGCGCCCCGGGTTTGTTGGGTTAATGGCTTTGGGGATAGCTTGTGTCGTCTTCGAGACCTTGGCCTCGCTGCGCCCCGGATTTGTCGGGTTAATGGCTTTGGGAATAGTTTGCATCGTCTCCTTAAGCTTGACCTCGCTATGCCCCTTCTTTGTGGGGTTAAGAATGTTTTAAAAAATCGTCACTCGGGTGTCTATCGATTTCGGAGGGGGTGTCCACCGACCTCTGGGGGGTGTCCGGACACCCTGGACACCCCCCGTTGTTGCGCCCCTGTGTACAGTACATACATTCTTCAAAAAACTAAGTTGATAATAAAATTATAAAATTATGTATTATATTATAGAAATTACTTTATTATTTCGGTTCCAAACATTTTAATTGAAAAAAAATTAAAAACGAAATATACAAATATAAAAGATATGGTTTGGTTATTGATGGAAGGGTACTTACAAAATATATCCGCTCTAAAACTACATATATGTATGTCAAATATAAGCCATTTGTTAGAAATTGTATTATGTATAAAATTAAATAATGGCAAATATTACCACTTTTTAGTAGATTTTTTTTATATTTTTTTTAAAACTGTCAATTCGATACTTGTCAAAATTTAACCATATGTAAATAATTGTATTATGTCGATAACTTCCCGTAAGAATGTACTAAGCGACACTTTTTTCGAAAATGACTTTTGTTGAGGAAATATACTATATGTTAAGGGCCACGTTTTGGCCTGGGTTTCGCCAACCTATTATGCATGAAAGGGAAACTAGACACTAGAGTACAAATTAAAAAATGCTATGCTATGTTTTCTCATTAAAATAATGTTGCCCCCTGAAATTTGTATCATCCGCCAAAAAAATTATGCTAAGCGACATTAATAATATCTCATTGTCGTGAACAACAAAAAATTTTCTTAGATGTCACTTAGTTTAACCAAAACTGTCTCTTAGCACACTATGATTCAACTAGAACTTTCTTCGCGTTTTTCGTTTCCTGAACAATTTTAGAAATGTCGCTTAATATACATTCTTACGGGAAGGTATCGATGTATAAAACAACATACTTAAGAAGGCACTATCGGTGTTCATTCCCAAGAAATTCGACTTGAAATACAATTTTAACTAGTTTTCACTAGAATTTTTAATATTTTTTTATTTAAAAAAAAAACTATTAATTCAATATTTGTCGACATTTTACCAATTGTACAAAATTAAACTATGTATAAAATAAACTAAATTAGAAGTCAATATTACTACTAGTTCTCGAGAAATTTGAGTCGAAAAACAATAGTTTTTTAAAAATTTGCACCAGTTGTCAAACACATTATTTTTCGTAAAATAAAATTATTTTGAGTTTCAAATTGTTTTCCGTTCTTAAATATCTGGGTTATGATTTTTTTTTTTTCAGTTTTTTTTTATTTAAAAAAATAACGGTATGTTCATTTTTTTCCAAATTCATACCAAATCTGTATGACCTTATAATGAGTATATTAATTTTTATTTGAAATCAATAGCATTATTTTTTCGTGAGATATTTGAAACTAACCAAAATTTTTTTTTAAACCGTTATAGTGAAAAAACTACTCACTGAATTTTTAATAAACTCTCTTTCAGCCTCTTTCGAAATTATTATCTATTAAACAAAATTTATTTGAAGTCGATATCTTTACTCGTTCTTGAGATATCGACGATGAAAAATGGTACCAGAACGTACGGACGTACGAACGTACGCACGTACGAACGTACGAACGTACGAACGTACGCACGTACGAACGTACGCACGTACGAACGTACGAACGTACGAACGTACGCACGTACGAACGTACGAACGTACGCACGTACGAACGTACGAACGTACGTACACACACACACACACACAGACATCTCTCTAAAAATGATTGATATAGCCTCTAGGGACCTTGAAACGTCGAGAAATGTCAAAAATTCCAATTTGACAAATCGGACCGATTATAATAACTCCCTATGGGAAGTTAAAAATTGAAAATTTGAATATGTAATAATATTAAAACTTTGAAGGAGCTCCATAAAAAATGCTTTAAATCGGCTGTACCGAAAACAAATAAAATGGACCCAGGGGGGCTAGCAAAAATAACAATTTTTTGGAAATTTGTTTTCAACTATTACCTAGTTTTAACTAAATGAAATTTTTCAAATTTTTCTTAAAAAATTTTTTGGGACAGTTTTTGAGAATAAAAAATATTTATAAAATTTCGAAAAAAAAAGAAAAAAACGTGTCGGGCGAAAAATCAAAGCCCATATCTACCAAGTTTAAAGAAAATCGGCCAAGCCGTTTAGGCTGTATAGTCGAACCGACAGACAGATAGACAGACAGAATTGCGAGACCCACTTGTTTGGTCTTCCCTATCATCATAATGTCAACTTTGATCAAAATCTCGAGTTCGATTTTTTTTTCTGAATGCATAACTTGCCTTACAGAACCTATATTGCAAGTAAAAAGGGAATAAACCTGTACAATAGTTCATACATTTTAACCTGCGGTTGCGGACTTGTTGGAAGTCAACAAGTTAGAAATAAACACTGGCAATTGTGTTTATCAAGTAAGAGCATAGGAAAGATCGGTTAGAATTTATTTACTGGTCAATAGTTTTGTTTAAATTTTTTTTTTAATTCTGTATCGGACAGTGATAATGAGTACCAAAGACCGAAAAAAATGTTCAAACAAAGAAATATTTTGAAATAGAACCCCATGTGATTATTGAAAAAATTGTGTAGAAGTTGTTCATTGTCTTATTTAAAGTCTCTCCCACAAATTACTTTACCCCAGATATATAAGAAAAGAACTAAGTGTAAGGAAAGAAAATTACCATACAAGACTTTTTTGAGAAAGGTTGAATGTCAGAAGTTGGCAATACTTTTGACGGTATTTTGAATAATATTGATGCACCTTCAAACAATGAAGCAGTTTTTGTTGGTGTGCATGGTAAACATGGTTAATGACGCATACATTCGCCATCGAGTAATAACTCAATATATGTTACCCGTTATAACAGGGCTAAGAAAATAAACTCGTTCCTTGATTAATTGTGCATTCGTAGTTTTAAAAGAAAAGTTTCCATATCATAATCACGTGCGAATCGAGCCCAAATTTGATGCAAATATATTTAAACTATGTGATACTCTATATATACTTATACTTTAGAGAAGATGATGCGCAACCAGACCACGGGTCCCGCAATTGGACATCACCAGACGGACCCTACGGTGGATTTTAGAGAAGGACTAACACATTTTCCCGTACAAAGTAAAGCCATCCTCAATCTCAACAACGATCAACGAAGAGGCGGTTATGTCGATAAGCAATCTTCTTTTCTTGTGCACTAAAACTCCAAGTCTGATGCACGAAGAGCCATTACATCCACTCAAACCCACTGTGTGGTGCGGCGTTCAACTGGGAGTTTCGTACTGACTTTGGCTCTCATTTAAAAATGCCATTCGCCAGCTTACAATGAACAGTGCAGAAGTATTGACCTTTCCAATTTTCGAAGATGGGGAAAACTCGATTGGACCGTATTTTTTTGAGGACACCATCGGCTATACAGTCACTGTTCCTGGCGAATGTTGCGAGGCCATGATAATAGACTTCTCACTCCTGGAATCGGATGAGCGGGTCTTCTTGAACATTTGGTTTTAAAAAGACGGTGAAACCGTCACACACTTTAAAATATCTCCTGCCATTTATCCCTTTTCATTTACTTATGACTTTTAGGGACTATAAGTCAAGTTGTGCATTCGTAAAAAAAATAGAACTCGAGATTTTGATAAAAATTGGCATTACGATGATATTGGGTCCCGCAATTTTGTCTGTCTGTCTGTTCTTCAAACTGAGTAGATACCATTTTTGATTTTTCCCCCACACGTTTTTTTTTCTTTTTTTTTTAAGACCAAAAATAACGGTACCTGTCATACGAATTTTATTTTTTTTTTTGAAATCTTATAAATATTTTTTCTCAAGAACTGTTCCGCAAATTTAAACAAAAATTTAAAACAATTCATTTAGTTTAACGGTGCAACCGATTTTGATAATTTTGAACTTTGAAAAGTATTGTGCAATCAAATTTTCAAACCATATTTTTGGATATTTGGAAAAAAATTCAAAACTCAATAAATTTCGAAAATCAAAAAGTTTCCTTATACAATCAACAAGGTGTGAGAAAAAAATTAATATATGTAAAAATAACGGTACCCACCATACAAATGTTAAAAAATGGTTTTCGAAAATCGTATATTTCTAGAAAACGGCACCTAGAATATTGATACAAATTTTTTTCTTTCTAAAGATGTGATTTAAGCAAACATTAGCTTATGCAAGAACAAAAATTATAAGTCTGTACTGGTTTCATAAAAAAAAAGCTTCTTCTATGTACAAAATTTTTAAAACATTTTTAAGAAAAAAATTTGGGAAGCCAATTTAGTTTTTATTATTGTTCGAATAAAAATTAAATTTACAAAAAAAAATATTGAGCCGTTTCTGAGATATCGAATTTACAAAAAAGAAATAAATTTTTATTTTTCAAACATTCAAAAAATATTTTTTTTAAGTTTTGAAATGCAATGTTTTTTAAACTTTTTAGAAGCTTCTCTATGAAAATGTTCATTAGTATACGTTATGTCGATAATGAGAAATTCTAAATTTGAAAAAAAAAATGGTTCTATTGTAGGTACAGTCAGTAATATCTTGATTTTAATTTATTTTATTAAATTATAGATCGTAAAAGAAAAATACGATTTTCGAAAACCATTTTTTTTAAATTTGTATGGAGGGTACCATTATTTTTAGGTAAAATATTTTTTTTCTTACATATTGTAATTTATATTAAGAAACTTTTATTTATTAAGTTTTAAAAAAATCGAACATGGGGTTTTTGAAATATTGGGACCTATCGTGAATAAAATTTCCCTGTTCCCAACTTTCAAAATTGACATCTCGAATGATTTTGAGAATTAAGTTTCATAGTGACTTTGGGTCTCATTTAAAAAGGCCATTCGCCAGCTTACAATGAACAGTGCAGAAGTATTGACCTTTCCATTTTTCGAAGATGAGGAAAACTCCGAGGAAAATTTTGTTCACGATAGCCCCCATGAGTTTTGAAAAAAAATTATCAAAATCGGTTGTACCGTTGTATCTTGGACAGAATGCTTATATTTTTCCTTCGGGAATCTTACGACTCAGCTTGGTAGATCAAGTTGTTCAACTGATTTGATAAGTGAAGGGAAATTGTTTCTACGATTATAACGGTTTTCATTGTATTTCAGAAATGATTTTCACTTGTTGAACAAGTAGGTAAATTGTTGACTTGTTGTTAAGTGTAATAGGAACCAGATATCATGATGGACGAATTGTAGTTACCTGTTCATTTCTAGCTTGTTTAATTTAAATAATATAAATCAATTTTATTTTGCAAGGAACATAAATATGAGATACAAATTTAATTAAATACAAATATTCATAAGTTATCTGTAAAAGTTACAGTCGTTATTTTGGATATAAAAATACTTTCAAATAGAATCCCCATCAAAAACATTATCAACTATTGAACATATTAGTCCTTTGGATTTACAAAAGACGCAAATTAAATGAAAATCATATTTTATAGCACATATCCTGTGGCGAACACCTACTTCCGTCAGTGAGTACTGGTCACTTTGTACACTTGTGGACCCTCATTTTTCAATAAAAAAAAAATAGTTTTATTACAAAAAAAAAGTCAAACTTATTCCAATCAGCTTTTCCTTAATGCAAGAGACCAACGTTCGCCCTAATTCCTTTAATCCAAAACAATGAGTTCTTTGTCGTTAATTAAAAAAAATCCCCTTTGTACCGTTCGTTCGTTTTTAACAAAGTTAACCACAACCAAATTAAAAACGAAACATAAAAATGCAATAAACAAAAATTACAACAACAACAACTAAAAAAAAACTCCAGCGATGTAAATTACAATTTCATTTTTCACTTTGTCGTGAATATCATATAAAATAATTCTCCTCCTCGTTATCAACAGGGAAACTACTTCAATGATGTTGATATCTGTTATTCTTACAGAAGAAAAAAAATCACCCTGGAAACGCTCTTTGAGATTCCTTGGACCGCCTTTCACGAAAAGGAATAAAAATTCCATATCTGCGTCGCGTTAATTCATCATCACTTCACAAAAAAAGAAAAAAAAAATTATAAAAAATTTAACAAAAAAAAATCCTCTTCCCGGAATAAGAGTACAAAAAGTGTCCTCTCCTTCCTCCCTAAAAATATAGGGAACCAACCGAACACTGTGGTGGAGCGATATGGCACTCAAACACAGAACCTCAAAAAAGACCGCAAATGATACACCCAGAGATACGGAGATTTTCGAGTCCATCTTTCGCTTCACCACAGTTACACAGGCTGCGGGAATGCGTGGTTTAATTAACTTTTTATCAGTTGCAAGAGGAAGCCAACTTTGTCGTTGGATAGGGTTATATGGCTCTGGTTATGTCGATCTGGCTATGGTTCTCTGGATCTAGGTCCAGAGTCCGTTTTTGCCTGTGCCCAGAGTAATCAACCCTTGGACCACATGCAGTCACACTTAGAGATGTGCTAAAGAGCGATTTTTAATGAGCAGCGATAGCATAGAGCAGTATACAAAATGAGCAGCTCTTAATAGCAGCTATTTAATCACTCTTAAAAAAGCAGTTATAGGTACCATTGAAAATCGTAATGATCAATTTTGAGAGTCATTTAGCTAGTAAAATAAATGATTCTTCTGGCGTCTCAATAAATGTTACCATGTCCTTATAACTCGAAAAAAAAATCCTTTCATTCATAACAGTTATTTTATATGGACGTTTGGGCCAAAATTGTATTTGTTTGGCAAGGGTAAATAATATAATCATAACCTTTATTGTAACCAAAAAATAGAATGCATCTATGTATATAACCACATCAATGTTCATGATCACCTACAACCACCAAAAGGACAAATTGCAAAATAATTATTTAAAATTTTTGATTTAACCCTTTTTCAAATTAATGAGATACACACACATCAAAAATAGTTTATCCCCTAACGGGTGATCGGTATTCGTGTCGATATGTTATTGGTAATCGCCCTCAATTTGTGAATTATCTAAATATACTATTGAGATTAATTTTTCATATAAAATCCTTCAAGTTTTAAACAATCCAAACTAAAAACACCTTTTTTCAAAAACATTTAAAACTTTCATATCAAAAAAACGATAATTTCCTAAAATTATTTTAAAGTTTTACTTATTTTCAAATAAAAAATTCATTTGAATGAACATATATGTATGTGGGTATGTACATAACACATAAGTAATTTTAAACTATAAATGTAATTTTTCGATGATCGCCTCCTCTGAAACTTTAATAGTGCGATTTCAATCAGCTCGCATTATTATTTTTCCTTCGCAATCACATAATGTTTGTAATAGCAGATGAGCAGATAAACAGATGAGCAGATGAGCAGATGAACAGATGAGCAACCGATGAGCAGATGAGCAGATGAACAGATGAGCAGATGAGCAACCGATGAGCAGATGAACAGATGAGCAGATGAGCAAAATGCTCAAAAAAGCAGTTAGCAGTTTAAAGAGCAGTTTGGTTTGAGCTCTCTGTTCATTTGATCGCTTCAGTGATTTTGAAGAACATCATGCAAACGGCTCAACGATGTTAGTTTCGTGTCTTGAAAGCAGAATAGATACAGAAAAAATGAAAGAGATATAAAATCACTTCATTAATTTTTAGTGCATCGTATATTTATACATACATATTGTTTCTTGCTTGTTCTTTCTTTGTTCTCCTCTTTGGAAAAAGTAATGTGTATGTGATGCGTAGCAAGGAGAGTTGTTGAGGATGCTTGTTGCAGGTTTTTGAGATACCTACAGGATATTTTGGTGGGTGTGAAATTATATTTCTTTTGTTGTGTTGAGTCATCATTATATCTCTTTTTTAAATGTTTGTGAGGTTCAGCACCAAATGAACAGTGAGCAACTGAACAGTCAAATTAAAGAGCAATCGCTTCTGCTCACTGCTCAGTGAAAAAGCAGAGTGATTAATAGCAGCTATCGCAATAGCAGCCTCACCACTAGTCACACTCAGCTGGGTGTGTAGTCGTATTTATATATCTACAAACCCTTCCGTGTCTTTCTTAGTTGGAACTTTGTCAGATGAAAGACTAGGTCCGTCAGTTGGACGCTGCGCTGATTGTTCGCGTGCTTATCACTTCGACGTGAACTCAAGACCGACTTTGGAATTCTTTGCCAGAGGGATCTGCGGTTTGTGGAGGAGGGAAATAGAAAAAGTGCAGTTGCTTTCGGGCAGGCAGCGAATTATTGTTTCGAGCTGACTCAAGCGATAAGGCCCTTGTTCTGCGGCTATGGCTGCTGCCTTTGTTTGATTACAACTCACTATTTTAATTTATCAACACAATGAATTAACCGTAATTGTGAAACTATGGTTGTCGTGTTTTCTTAGGTGATTAAGGTCTCCTGATATCGAATGTAATGGGTGTGTTTCCGGGAAAAACAGTGTTGATCACAGCAGAGGCGTAAGTGACTAATTGGCACGATGATTTATGAAAACATCGTCTGGCGGCGCGGCGGCGGCAGCGCCTTATGATATGATCAAAAAAATTTTATAAATAAGGCTTGTTATAGACACAACTATTGGCTCCAGGAAAAATGTTCCAGCTTAATGATTAAGAATTTAAAACTTGTTGGATACAGTTCAGATTGGATTTTAGTCAAAAAATTTGCGATTGACATGCGGCCCTGACTAGTCAGCTGATCGGTAACTGCGTTCAGAAAGCGAAACAATTCGTTAGCGGAATTATTCTTTGATTACAATTTCGGCGATGGCGCACTTCTTCTTGGCTCCACAAGTCTCCTGAACATCGCACACAAGGTCCTTTCTCCCCTATTATGTGAACAGCTGAAGCCTTTTATCAATGCCTGATAGGCCCTTATCAGTGCGGCCTTTGACCAGGAAAGTCCACCAACGATCCAACATTCAAACTACGACAGATACTGGGAAAATCTCAAGTGTTTCACATCGACACCTGCCAGCTTTTCATCGATTTCAAAACCGCGTATGATACCATCTTTATGAACTAACTATATAGAGCAATGTCTAGTTATGGCATCGCTTACAAACTTGTCCGTATGTGATGGATAACGATGGAGAACGCACACTGCTCCATCAAGGTCAGTAAAGTTCTCACCGATGTATTTGATGTCAAAAAAGATTTTAGGCAAAGCAATGCTCTGTCGTGCGACTTCTTCAACATCGTTCTTGAAAGATTAGAGCAAAACTCACGCGTTGACACTAGAGGCACAATCTTTCAAAAGTCCTTCGAATTACTCAAATTATTACGCCGACGATATTGACATAATTGGAAGAACAAAGCGTGATGTCTGTGGCGCAATTATGAGCATTGAGACGGAAGCGAAAAAGATGGGTTTAGCTGGCAATGAGGGCAATAACAAGTATATGCTGCTATCAAGAAATGAGACACAACATCGACGTCTTGGACAGAACGTCACTATAGACAGCTATAATTTTGAGGAAGTTAAGGACTTTGTATGCCTAGGCACCGCCGCTATTAATTCAGACAATAACACCATCGCTGAAATCAAATGGAGAATAACTCTTGCAAATCGCTGCTTCTTTGGACTAAGAAGGCAAATGAGTGGTAAAGTCCTCTTGCGAGCAACTAAAGTGTGTCCATCTATCAAAATATCATCATCCCGGTCCTTGTCTATGGTGCAGAGATATGGACTTTGTCGAAAGTGTATGAGAACCCTTTAGGATCGTGTGATCTTTGGTCCCGTCTGCACAGATTCGGAGTGGAGCGAAACCGACCTAGTCAAATGAATTAAAGTCCAACGACTGATTAATTAGGGAAAGTCGGGAAAGTCTTCGAATCCAAGCCGGAGCGACGACCGGCGCAGTAGAAGAAGACCGCGACTCAGGTCGCCACACAAGTGGGAGAGGACCTCAATAGACCTCAAGACCTCAATAGACTTAGTTGAAGCCCTGATCCACCTCTGACTGTAACGCCACCTTAAGTAAGAAATTGTTATGACTTTTCGTCCTGTACTTGAGAGCGTAAACGATTTTATTGGACAAATATTCTTTCGCACTCGTGAAGTTTCAAGAGTTCCTAAGAAGCTTGATACTCGTATATACAAATCCACTGGCCCAGATAGTATTACCAGGTTGTTCAATAAGTTTTGTCGTTCGATAAGAGAAGGCGTTGCTACTAGCCCAATTTTTTTTTGTTTTGTTGGTACACCTTTGTATATAAATTTTATATATACAATGGGTACACTCTTCATATTAACGTATGTGAAGTTTCATTTCAATCTGTCAATTCATTCTTTGTTTAGAAGCCATTTAGTGTCGCCGTGTCAAAGTATTTGTTTACGATGGAAAAAATTGAATATCGTGCAGTGATAAAATTCTTATTTTTGGAAGGTGTAGCACCAAAAGAAATTCACGAACGAATGTTGAAAGTGTATAATGATTGTTCACCTTCAATGAGAACAGTAGAAAGATGGGTTGCTGAATTTAAACGTGGTCGTACAAGCTTTGAAGACGATCCACGTGAAAGACGTCCAAAAAGCGCATCAACACCAGAAATCATAGCCAAAATACAGGATATGGTTTTGGAAGATCGTCGATTGACTGAGAGAGATTTAGTAAAGGCTCTACACATCTCATTAGGCAGTGTGAGCCATATTTTAAGTGAAATTTTGGGCTTTAGAAAGCTGTGTGCACAATGGGTGCCGCATTCGCTAACGATGGAACAAAAACACATTCGAATGCGACTTTCTCAGCAACATTTGGAGCGTTTTAAAAAGGATAAAGTGGATTTTGTGCGTCGATTCATCACTATGGATGAGACTTGGGTCTATCACCATGATCCCGAATCAAAACAAGAGGCTAAAGAGTGGTGTGAACCTGGTTGTTCGGCTTCGAAACGAGTTCGTGTCCGGAAATCGGCCAAAAAGGTTATGGCATCAGTTTTTTGGGATGCGAAAGGAATTTTGTTTGTGGATTACTTGCAAACTGGTAAAACAATTAATTCTGAATATTATTGCAACCTTTTGGACCAGTTGAAGGAAAATATTCGTGAAAAAAGACCCGGTTTGCAGAAGAAAAAAATCCTTTTTCATCAGGACAATGCACCGTGTCACAAGAGCATTTTGACAATGGCTAAAATCCATGAATTAAAGTTTGAATTGTTGGAGCATCCACCGTATTCACCAGATTTGGCCCCCAGCGACTTCCATTTGTTTCCAGAAGTCAAAAAATGTATGCGTGGCAAGCGTTTTTCATCAAATGAAGAGGTCATAACGGCTGTTGAAGCATATTTTGCAGACCTTCCGGATTCTCGATTCAGGGATGGGATCCACCGATTGGAGGATCGTTGGAGCAAGTGTATTAATGTTCAAGGAGATTATACTGAATAATAAAGTGTATTTTGAACCATAAAGTTGTGTTTTTCTTATCGAACGACAAAACTTATTGAACAACCGGTATTCCCATTGTTCTATAGACGTATTCTTCAGCTCAAGAAATATCTTGCAGAACGCAAGCTTCTCAATGACGGGCAGTTTGGCATTCATTGCAAAAGGTCCACTGGTGATATGATGCTATATATCTCAACGAACAGTGGAACAAATTTTTACATCTTTTTGGAGAAAGTAAGTTTATTGCACTTGATTTTCCAAAATCATTTATTAGAGATTAATTCAAGCTCTCTTATTGAAAATACTTACATTTGGTATTGATGAATGCCTCCTTCGTTGGATTAGAAACTACATTTCGAACCGCTCAATGCAAGTTGTGTTAGAAGGTTTTAAGTCTTAAGTTCATAAAATAAATACTGGTGTGCCACAGGGGTCTGTTTTGTCTCCGATTCTCTTACAACATCAATGATCTTTTGCATGAAACTTTTAGTCCAATAAATTATTCTGCTGTCCACAGGACTCACAGCTTATCGTATTCATTTCTAGATTCACGTCCTTGTCCTTTAAAAAGGACTAAGAAGGGCAGAGTATTTTAAATACTTTGAAATTCTGAAGTTGTTAGCATTGGCCAATTGAGAATCAAAGATCGCGTAGAAATTAATGCTTTAAAAACTCAATTGTGTCTCTTTTTGTGTACTTTTAAGTACGAATGTGGAATATTTTGCCCCGTTTTAATTTTCCCTACGATTTTAATATCCAAAACTTCAAAACCAATGTGCTTCAGTACCTCCTCTTAAACTGTATACCAATTTCCTAACGCTCGCACTGCCTTTAAAATTTTAGCGGTAGTCAAAAAATTGGCTGAGTACAAGATCCATTTGACCCAGAAGCTCAAAGGTCATGACCATAGACAACAACGTTTGTTTGTTGACTGGTCTTTTCGGAGCGTTCGGAAGATGATCCCACTTTTGGCTGAAAACTCGTTTTTAGCGATGAATCGCTACTTTAACATGCAAATTTCCTGTATATTGGACGACACCAACCCTCAAGAGGTTCACCAGGTGAAAATGGATTCTCAAAAAGTTAAGTTAGGTGTGGATTTTGGCCCGGCTGCGTCTTTGGTCTGTACTTTTTCAAAAACGACAGGCGGTCACCGTTAATGGCGGCCGCTACAATACGATAAAAACCAATTTCTTGTTTAACCAAGACATTCTGCCAGCTTTTTAGCGTATTCTCGTTGTCAGCTATAAAATCTAACTTCTTTCTTTGATTTGAAAAACTGTCAAACTGATTTTGATCAAATTTTGAAACTGGAGTTATGTACTTAAAAGTTTGAAAAGTACCATATTACATAGAAAGACTTTCCAATTTTTTTATTTAAAAAACAAATAAATTTTGCCACACGCTTGATGCTTTTGAAATTTGATAATTAACAGTTCTTTAATACCATCTACAATATGAAGAAAAAATTTTGTTTTATCTAAAAATAATAATAAATAAAACCATTCAAAAACAATTATGTTCAAAAATTCTATTTTTCTCGAAAACGGCACTTAGGTTAGGTTATAGGTTGTTGGGCTGACAATTGATGTCACTATCGTCACACTTAGATCAATGTAGATCCATTGTATTACCCGTGAGTGTAATCACTCTTTTCTGATAAAAACCTATGTGTTCTGTTGATCAGTCAAGCCATTTTGAGGCAGTTCAATATGTGAATTCCTGAAATATTAGAAAGATTTTCTAAATTGTCAAAGAAGTAGCTACCAAGCCATTTCCTTCTCTGGTGGCATAGTGAAGGGCAATGACAGAGAAAGTGTGATGTGTCTTCATGTACCTCTTCATCACCACATCCTCTACATAGGTCATCTTTACTTAGTTTCATTTTAAATTTATGATATTTTAGTCAATTATGTCCGGTGATTATGCTCGTGAGAGAGCGAAGGGACTTTTTATCTACTAAGTTGCATAATTTTGTCAGTTCTCTGTTTGTTAAAGCAAGTCCATACTTTCCTAGTGGTATCACAGGTGTCAAGTAGATTCCACCCTTCATCGGATTTCTTTATAATTAAATCTGAAATTTTCTTTTAAATGTTGCAGAGTGAGACACTTACCATCTCTGCTTGACTAGCGTCAAGCGCTGATCCCTGTCTTGAAAACTCATCGGCATTTTCATTACCTGGTATGCCGCGGCCGCTGTGTCCCGGTACCCAGCAGAGTCAAGAGACAAGCTTCGATTTTATCACAGTGGCAGAAATCGCTTTTACTGCCGCTTGGCTGTCAATGTAAAAGATGATATCAGCTCGTGGTATCGCCATCATTGATACCTGTCTAGCAGCTGTTGTCACTGCCAGGACCTCCTCTTGGAAGACACTGCTATGATCTGGGAGCCTAAGTGAGTTGTTTAGCTCAAGAGGTTCTAGCATCTAGCTTAAGTTAGGTTGAATTTGCTGAAAACCAAGACACTTACTCGTCGAACTATTTTAAGCTTTTTATGAAACGTGAAAGACTACATACTTCAGTACTTGCCATCACTCGGATCGTTAGATGAAATAAATAAAATAATTAAACAAATAAAAGAAATGAGAGACACAAGTTTAGTCTGTCTGAGTACACGGCTCAACCAACCCCCCAAGTAGACCTAGATGGGATGGGAACTCGGAAGTTTTTGTTAAAGTGTAATCCATATCTTGTGGAGTCATCGTAAATTGAAAGGTTAGAAAACCACTTATTTCTTAACGAAAAACTATTGCAGATTTTCGTTTTCTCAATGTAGGAATTTGATTCAGTGTCGAGTGTTTTTGAAGCGCCCAGTGGCAAATTGATGTAAGATATCTATATTTTTCAAAACTTTCTAAAAAAGATTTGATCTTCAAATTTTAAAATTACACAAAATATCATAATACGTGTCCAAGAAAATTATACTTTAGTGAAACATTATTAAAAATTACAGAATTTCGAAAAGCAGTGTTACGCATAAAAGTGAAAAAGTTTATACCGGCCCATTGAGAAGATTAACCCCTGAATTGAAAATGCGAAATCGTCCAGCTTAATTTTTCTGAATTCATTGGTGTCCCTGAATGACGTGTAAGGAGAAAACCAATTCGAATTCACCCTGGAATCCCTGTTACCATCATCCTTTTCTCTGAATATAAGGAAATATCAATATCAATTTAAAAATTGATATATTTTATTTCGCAACATTTTCAAACTTCCAATAAAAAATTATTTCCGCGGATAAGACATCAAAACAATTGAAGTAACAATAGAAAGTTCTAACTTTCATTGGATTCTTCAAAGCACTATCGCATAACACTTTAAATCTCCCCATTCTATTACAGCTGCGACTGTTGCCCTTCTATACAATGGACGATCTTTCTTAGCGAGGAATAAAATCCTGCCAAGTCACGCTTTATTAGCCGAATAGCCAGCGTAACGCCTTCCAACGAGTAGAACTTTGACAACAACAACAAAAAAAATCAAGGAACAAAGTATCAGAAACAGCGTCGGAATTAGTGTTTCACATAATTGTCTCTATTGTCTAAGCAACTGACATTCTAATCTGCCTGCAGAACTCCCCCAATAGAAAAGACATCACATTTCCCATAACACAAAAACTTTCCTCCAAAGAATCTTCCGCGTGGAAAACTTTTATTCAGGTTGTCCAACGTCATCATCATCATCAGCATCAGCATCCTGATTCCTGATACACTATTTTCCGTCAACAATAAAACAATGCGTCGTCGTCGTTGTGGCCCAAAAGTTTCACATCATAGGCCAGAAACACATTAAGGACACCAATAAATGCGAGCCAGGGCAAAAAGTGCGTCATTACCGGAAGATGGAGACGAAATAGATCCGAGCAGTAGCAGACGAAAGAGTGAGAAAAGCATTTGCGCTCCAGTGCGCCAATGAATTTCAGTTGTCATTGAAATAATGGTTTAATGTTCATTAGATTTTGCATTGTTTTCGATTTTTTTCTTAAAAAATAGTCCTGGAAGAAGGGGACGTCTCGTAGATGATGCCTCACAGGAATTCCAAGGCAATAAAAACTTTAACAACTTCACTTAAGTTTTATGAATAAAAAAATCAAAGGCATTCTTCAGCAAACATCAAAATCACCCTTGGCACCTTCTTAATCCTTGATTCAAAAAAAAAAAAAAAAAAAAAAAAAAAACAGAAATCCTTTGATTAACCTTAATTTTTCCGGACGGATGCTTCAATTTTAAATCCCTTACCTTGAGTTATATAGCGAAAAAAAACACAACCTTTTTTTGAGTGCAATTAAATTCGATAGGGCTCTTCACCGTTATCTTCAAATTGCACTTTCTTAAACGTAAAATGACAGAAGAGGGTTGAGTAAACCTCAGCATTTCTAGAAGACTTCAGGAGAGAAAAAAAAGTAAAAAGGATGAAGAAGAGAAAAGTTTTAATTGGCGTGATTTTTAAATGGTAAATACTTTTGGTTGATGGCAGTTGGTAGGTAATTTTGGCAGCGGTGTAGAAATTGATTACTGAGATTAAAAGGAGCAAGGATAAGGACATTAGCTTTTAAGCCTTTTAGATGAGCGGTGATGGTAACATTCGGAAGGCGGTGTTCAATTTCTTTTTAAGAGATATTTGTTTTTTTTTTTCTAAAAACAAAAAATCACAGAAGATGTTAAAGGAATTAAGCAAACACGGTTTCTTCATTTTCGGTCGTAAAAATAATTAAATGAATTTAAATTCGAATACAATTTTTACAATGGAACCATAAGGTTCGAGCTTTGGACGAATATAGGCCTGATAGATCAGAAGGGGTGACAAATTTCTTGCAACGTCGAAGGAAACGAAAACACTTAGCAACGGTCTTGGCGACTTCGAATATGTGGGCACTCCACACAAGGTGGTCTATGATGCACATACTGCGGATTGAGAGCTGTTTGGTTTACTCAATGCAAGTGCCGGTCATGGATAGCGACCTGGGCGGTCGCGGTGACTTATACCTTAAAGACAGAAGACAGCATTGAGTTTTTGCAGCATTAAATTCTACGCTTCTTATGGTTTCCCATTTGACAATGCTGTCGAGATCAAAATTTAATGAGCTTATCATAAACTGCCGTTCTATAATCACATGCGAAGAACAAGGACATGCATCTCGAAAGGAATATGAGAAGTTGAGAGTATTGTCGTCAGAAAATATTATTTATTTATTTATATAATGGATTAGAAGTTTCAGGCAAAAGATCGTTGATGAATATCAGAAAAAGAGTCGGTGACAAAACGGAGCCCTGTGGCACACCAGCATTTATTTTATGAACTTCAGTCTTAAATCCGACCAATACAACTTATATTGAGCGATTCAAAATGTAGTTTCTAATCTGACGAAGAAGAGATTCATCAATATTTACGATCAGCATTCACGATAAGACAGCTTGTTACAGAACACTTTCTTTCTCCAAAACGATGTAAAGATTTGTTCCACGGGTGACATATACCATCAGATCAATAGTGGACCCATTTTTAAGAAAGCCATACTGCCGGTTTTTTTGAAGCTTTCGTTCTTCAAGATATTTCTAGAGCTGATAATCTATCAGCGTTTCCATAACCTTAGAAAGAAGTGATGTGAATGCAATTGGACGATAGTTAGAGGCGTTGTGTTGATTAGGATTTTTGTGGTTTAAAAAAATTTAATATATGTTTTTTTTTATTTTTCAAAAAAAAAAAATGGAAATTCTAAGCAAAACTAAAATGCACGACTGGGTCGCACGAACTTGCTCCTATGTAATAGACTATAGGAATTTTAAAAACGAATGTTATTAAAGAAAACTGTTCATAAGGATAAAATTATTTTTTTAAATTCTGTTAGTAGTAAGAGACACAAACAGAATGCTATGCAAATATGAATTTATGCAAGAACAACAATTATAAGTCGTTCTAGTGGTTTCTTAGAAAAATAAGCTTTTATATACAAAATTATTAAAACATTTTTAAGAAAAAAATTTGGTGCGCCAGCTTTAAGTTTTTATTACTGTACGATTGAAAATTAAATTTCAAGAAAAAATTTTGAGCCGTTTTTGAGATATTGAATTTTCTAATAAAAATGATTTTTTTTAAATTCAAAAAATATTTCTTTTAAAGTTTCGAAACTCAATGTTTTTTGGACTTTGAAGCATTTCTATAAAAAAAATTCATTAAAATCCGTTATTTCCACAATGAGTTATTCAAAATCTTAAAAAATGGTTCTATGGTAGGTACAAGTTGAAACATCTTTATTTCAATTTTTTTTTTCATTAAATCAAAGATCGTATAAAATAATTGAAAGGGAAAAATTTTTATCAAAATTTTAGGCGCAGTTTTCGAGAAAAATACGATTTTTGAAAACCATTTTTGAACTATGTATGGAGGGTACCTACCTTTCTTTTTGGATAAAATACATTTTTTTTCTCACATCTTGTAGATTATATTGAGAAACTTTTTTTTATCAGTTTTGAGTTTTGAAAAAAAAAATTAAAATTTTTTTTAAAAATTAAAAAAAAAATTGAAAATTTGAATATACAGCGTGAGCTTTATCAAAACAAAAATTAACAAAATTGGTGCTACCATTTTTGAGAATATCAAAATGAAAAAAAAAAAATGAAGCCTTACCTCAATAACCATTTTGCGGAAACAATTTTTCAACCATTACCTAGCTCTAACTAAATGAATTTTTTTTTATTTTTATTTTTTTAAATTTGTCGAAGAGTTTTTGAGAAAAAAAAAATAATGCATTTACAGTAGTTGGCATAAATATTTTGACGAAACCTTTTTCTGACTATTGAACCTACACTTTGCTAATTATCGTTAAATAACGGCGAAAAAATAATGTGTAAAACAAAGAATTATGTTTTTAGCTCTATGCATGCCAAATTTTGTATTGTTTACATTTTGCATTCTCTTTTTGCTCATAAAAATGCATGTAAACAACGAATTTTTGTGTGGCATAAGTATTTTAACGGAATCTTTGTGTACCTGTTTTTACACTTTGCACGTCAAAACCAAGCAACTTATGCAGTATTAAACTTTATTTGAAGTGAAACGTTAATAAAAAATAAATTTTGATCAAAAGTTATTAAAAAACATGGTTAAAACAGTGGAGTTGAGTTTGGTTATCAGATCTTCCATTGTAGCAAAGCTTAACGCTGGAATGACAGTAAAAGACATTGCAAATGAGTTTAATGTGTCACGTCAAACTGTGCACTATCAAATTAATAAGTTTAAAAAGCATAATGATATAAGAAACTTAAGAAGATCAGGTGCTAGGCGCAAAACAAAGCCCACTGAAGACCGAATCCTTTTACGGGAATTTAAAAAAAATATTTTTGTGAAGCTTCAATCTGCTGCAGATAAATGGATTTTGACGGCCAAGAATCCAATCAGTGAGCGTACTGTCCGACGACGTTTAAAAGAAGGAGATTCCAAGACAATTAAAGTTAAGGACAAGTCAAAGGTAAACAAATTTAAAAGACTGGCCTTCGCAAAGGAACATCCGCACAAGCCAAAGGAGTTCTGGAGAAGCGTTCTATGGACAGATGAAAGCTCCTTTGAGTATAATTCATCAAAAAATAAATTTGTTGTAAGATTGCCAAAGGTAGTTAGGCAAAAAAAAGGCCCGTTTGTCAAAAAGTGAGCCACGGTGGAGGCTCTGTCACGTTCTGGGGATGTGTTGCTTATAATGGACTGGGTGACTTGGTTCCTATCACCGGCTCTATGAACAAAAGCCAATATGTTAGTACCCTAAATGATAATGCCTTTCCATCCGGAGATATGCTTATTGGCGAATCATTCATTCTGCAACAGGACAATGCCCCATGCCACAAAGCCCGGCTGGTAATGAATTTTTTGAAGGATGTTGGTGTTACTACTTTGGACTGGCCACCTCAAAGTCCAGATTTAAGTATTATAGAAAACGTCTAGTCTCTTTTGAAACGCAAAAGAACAGTTTCTTTAAATAAAATCAGAGAGGAGACAATTGCTGAGGTAACTTCCCTTTGGAAAGAGATATCTCCAGATATTCTTCAAAACTTAGTGGATTCAGTACCGAGGCGCCTTCAAAAAGTTATTGAAGCCAAAGGAGGTTATACATTTTACTAAATTCTTCATTTCTTTATTTTTGTGAAATTTAAACTTTGTTTTCTTAATAATGCATACTTGTCAAAATACTTATGCCAACGAGTGAAATTAATAATTTATTTATATCTTTTTAAGTTTCTATGAAAAAAATATTTGTTTGACTATTTTTAAGTTTGGTTAGTTATATATAAAAAGGAAAAAAAATAAACGAAAATTCTTTATAAAGCCATTAAAAAGTTCAACTGAAAAATGCACGATTTTTATTTCGTCAAAATACTTATGCCGACTAGTGTAGGTTATCATTGAAAGATTTTATACAAAAGCAAAATTTATTAAATATTGAAATCATTTGATTGATTGATTTTCACCATAGTTTGATCTACTAAATATATGGCACAATTTTTGCTGTAGTTCTATACTTGTACAACTTAATCTGAAATCCGAATTAGAACCGATGGAGATGATATTGACACATTAATAATTCCAACAATAAAACAAAATTGCAAATTTATGTACCTTCTATGATTAGTGAGTGAAAGAGGGCTTATTAAAGCGAGTATTTGAGAATAAGAAGAAAGTGTATTTTCATGTGACCATGGAAGAAAACGAAGGCAGAAACGTGAAAATCTTCTCTGAATTGCTTCAAGTCTTTTATATGAATTGAATAGTAATGTGACCATACTACACAACTATATTCAAGTATCGGTCTTACAAATGAAACAAAGAGAAGCCTAAGAACATGAGGGTCACGAAAATCGCGACCGAATCTTTATGAATTCTAAAACCATGTTAGATTTTTTAACTATGTCTGTAGTTTAAATGATTATTAAAAGTTAACTTGGGATTAAGAACAACTCCTTAGTCAGAAAACACTGAGATTTTAAGAAGAATATACATCAAACGTATAATTTAAAACAAATGGAACTTTTTTGAGTATAAAACTCATGGTTCTACACTTGTCAACACTTAAAAAAAGAATATTTTTATTGTACCATTCCCTAAATATTAATAAGACTTCTTGCAAAAGTAAACAGTCGGAAGTACCAGTATATTTAATACTTTTGAAAAGCTTAATGTTTTCAGCATAAATAAGGACGGACGAATTTTTTATGAGCGAAACCAAGCCATTTATAAATAAAATGAATAAAAGTGGACTTAATTGGCTACCCTGATGGACGCCAAAATTAACAAATTGATTCGAATACTCATTACGAAATACAACACAATACATTCTATTTTTTAAAAACGATGAGATTAAGAAATTTTGTTGTTAAAACCATGATTGTTTAGCTTTAAAATTAATGTATTATGACACAATTTGTCAAAAGTGTTACTAAAAACAGTAAAAATATACAGTCGACTTCTCCGCGTTTTTCAAAAACATCTAAGCAAAAAGACGTAAAGTTGAATAAATTAGTAACAGTAGATCTTTATTTGACGAAACCATGCTCATTATCACATACGATTTATTGAAGTACAGTGAAAGGAAAGAACATAACATATAATATAATAGACTCAAACAGTTTCGGTATCATCACAGATAATTTAGCTATAGAGGTTGGTAGTTCTTTATTTCATTTTTAGGACCTTTCTGGTGCACATATGTATAATAATGAATGAACTTTTCCAGGTATTAGGACAAAGCGCACTTTTTAAGGACTCATAACTTAAGTTTTTTTTAGAAGAAACCTTTCAGTGTTTAAGAGCCGAATAGTTTTTTTTTCAGTTTTTTTACTAAGCTAGAAGTGTTAAGCGTAATTAGGGATGAAAACCGAAAAAGGAAAAATTGTTCTTGCCTCTTTAACTCTTAAAATAGAAAACAATTTAAAAATGATTCGAAATTTTAAAAATTGTCATCAGATTTATTTCTAGCTAGCCAACTGGCCAAGTATTGTGTTTATGTACATGGAGGTGACTTCAATGCACGTTACACACTCTGGCTAGATACCAAAGAGTCTACACAAGGTTATATCACAACAGATGTCCAACTTTATGAACATCCTTCCCGAGTTCCAAAAGTTCTCTTGTGTGGCACACGAAAGTGCCGGTGGTTGAGATGAGAATCAAATTGAATTACAGGACTGCAAATGAACGACGTATTCCCTAATCCCAAGTTCAATACGTACAACAATTTTAATTAGAGAAGATTCCATTTAGAAATGGAAGAACGCCTCCTAGAAGTCGCCAGCGTCAACAACCTCAATAACAATAAGATCGATGACACCACTGATTAATTTGAAATAATGCTTTGGACAGGCAGAAAACTTCCCGCACCAGCAGAGATAGGTACGTAAACTTGCCCCAGCAAATTCCAGCAATATATGCTCATCGGGAATTACTTCGTAATGTTCAACAAGGCAGTGAAAAATCATCAAGAAAAGCATTTCAGGAAGAGACTCGTTGATATCAAGCTTGGTGCTGGAGCGTTTAAAAAAATCAATCTAAATGTTGGAAGAGCGAATACAATTTCAGACACCATCATTTACTGCCAATTTTTGCTGAAAAAGCTGAAGCTTTTGCCAATCACTTTAATGATAATTTACACACACATAGACCTTTCCGAAACTATCCAGGATGTATAAACTCACTTTGATATCTACCACCACTGAAAACTGAAAACCGCTACCCACAGATGTTTTCACTTCTGTTGACGAATTGGCTGCCATTATCATCACAGGAAACTCGAAAAAATCAACAGGAGTAAGATTTGTAATTACATACGTACTTATTAAAGAAACGCAACGTTTTCTACAGAAAAAGAGATGTCATACCGGAGTTCCAGTACGGCTTTCGAAATAAAAACCATAACCTGTACATTACCTGATGGAACTTCATTGTGGTTTTACACTTGGACGAAACAAATAGGAAACGACTATAGCGTGCTTGCTGAACATCGAAAAAGTTTTTGACAGCGTTTGGAGGGAACTACTATTCAAACTCTCGGAGCTTTGACTTCTTAATCACTTAGAATAATGAAAAAATTCCTAACAGCAAAACACCTATCATCAAGTAAGGAAATCAGCATTTATACTGACGATTTACGAGTTAACATACAAGAAACAAAGACGAAAAATTATACAGATTCTGAAGTTACATTTAAAGAAGTACTTGTGAATCAACTTTTCCAATAAACTAAAATTCAAGAATCATGCCCACTTGATATTGAATAGAGCAATATATTTTTTGCACTTGGTTCACCCGCGAACCTGGAGGTGAAATAGACAGGTAGTAAGGCTAAGCTGCTGTATAAAAGCACCACAAGCAACAACTTATCCGATCCGTTCTAACCTACGACTTTCCCATTCGGTTTACTTTTTCACAGCAGTGAAGATGATGAAGCGTTTTGAAAAAAATATGCTCTGAATTTGCGCTAGACTACACCGTAACACACGGACCAAAAATTTTTTACCAACTTAGAAGCTGTACGAGGAAGTAAAATTAATACAACTGTACCAACATTTTCTGCAACTCTCCGGAAAAATCACCAGGAACCTGGGACGTGGGACAACTCTTCCAGCACCAAATATGGCCTAGTGACGGGTATCTATACAAACGAGCCATCGAACGAAAACCTGGTTTTTATTGAGATCAGGTGTAGAAGATTTAATTCAAGTAGTACTTAATCCAACGATGATTATATTTACTTAGACATTGAAAACATAAATATCGTCTCGAAGCCCTTCAAGCTGGCTAACTTTGCGTCGGGACTTGGGCCTACATCCATACAAAATCCAACTCATTTAGAAGCTCAACTGACTGGGCTTCAAAGCGATTGGAAGAGGAATCCTATTTTAGCCGAAAAATCATGTTTAGAGACTAGGCGCATTTTTTGTTGAATAGATCTGTTAACAAGCAAAATTGCCGTATATGGGACGACTAGCTTCACTAGGTGACAATGCATCCTCAAAAAATAACCGTTTGGTCTAGATTTTGGGCTAGCGGCATCATTGATCCTTACTTTTTCGAGAACGAAGTTGGTGAGGCGGTCACCGTCAATGGCGAGCGTTACAGAACGATGATAACCAATGGCCCACATCGAACCATATGGAACTAGACTATATGATGTTCCAGCATGAGGGCACTACATGTCAAATACGGAATGCCACGATTGACGTTCTCCATGAACGATTTCTCGCGGAAGTGAACTGAATTGGACACCAAGGTCATGCGATTAGACCCCACTAGACTTTTACCTGTAGGGTTTCCTGAAGTTGCAGGTCTATGCGAAGGTGAACATAACACAGGTTATCGGTCAAACTCAGCCAGATTTGTGCAAAAGAGTCAGGGAAAATTACACCACATGGATCTTTGGCACCGTAAGAAGACGAAGCGCGCATTTGAACAATGTCATATTCCAAAAATAATGACATACATCGAGCTTTCAAATAAATGAAGAACTTTGTTAATACCTCATACACTTCTTCATTCTATTGTAACATTTATTGAAGAACCCTTTACATTAGTCTATTTTATCTCCTGTCCAAAATGAATTCCTAGCCGGCAGGTCATCAACAAGTAACATTGTAGATTTTGTTACTCCTGTGTTCCACAAGGCAGTCATCTTGGCCCAATATTGTTTTTGTGTGTTACGAGTAGCGTTGCCAGACTTCCCGGATTTCAGACATAAATTCATCTGTCCAGCCGAACAGCTTTTTCCCCGGGTTGTGACTCAAACTCACAAAATAATTTCTAATCGACCTAAATATCTTTCATTGACAAGGAACGATCGCTGCATTGTGATTTAACCTTCAGAAATTGCTTTTAAAATTTCAATCAAACAAACCTACATAACTAAACGAAGAATGTATTTTTATAAACTGACATCTGCCATTAAAATTGATAAAAGAAAAATATTTGCAAATGGCAAATGACAAAAAAGTCATTTAATTAATAATTAATAAAAGAATTTATTTATTTTGATCTACACGCATATTATGATTTTTAATTGTATCCCCAGCAATCCAGGGATTTTTCATTATTTTAGCCATTTGTCCCGCCGAGGTGTAAGAAAAATCTGGCAACCCTAGTTACGAGCACCCATGATTATCTATTTTTTTAGTTCCGCTAGATATCCCAAGCTGACTTGCGGTCTTGATTGCCTCTTTTTCATAACCAAGGACTCCTTTTTTTCTCCACAAATGCTAGATCTTCAGATTTGAGTCAAATGTACTTAGGACTTTTTGTTACCAATGTATCAAAGTTTTCAGTTCCTCATTAATTTCAACTAACTTTTTATCACTAGTACAAGTGTATCGAAAGTAAGGAAGAGTATTACTCTGCGAAGCTCTTAAAGTTTATAACTTAAAAAGAAATCACAATCAACCGCGCATCCCACATGTGCATATATGCACGCATTATTTCAAGCTTATACGATAGCGCATTATAGCAAAATGTCGGAAAATCAGTGAAATGCAATCTTCTCCTCTTGCTAGGCACTAGCAATATATTTCTCAAAGGAGCCAACCGGATATTTACCATCACGCTGCATATTATGTCAAACATTTATACCAACTACGACGGAAGTCGATAAGCAGAAAATTAATCAAAACAAACTGCATTGAGGTCTCCCATATGACTCTGATTGTTACTCAACTTTTCCATAGCAAACTGCATCAAAACCATCAAATTGCGTACAAACACGCTACAAGCTATCTAATAAGCTATACACAGTCGAATTGTACACCACGAGTACATCTAGTCACATGCACAATTGAATGTCAATTGCCCCAAGGGAATTAAGTCATCATAAATATCCTGCAGCATGCCGCGCTCACAGAATAAACTAAACATATGACGAAGCCAAACATCATCAAATGCTATCAATGAGAAGGAATGCTGTCAAACGAAACTGTCGGCGTGCATGTCATCATCCGAACTTGCCATACCAACTCGACGACGACGATGAACACGAAGATGAGGATGACAACGTCACTCTCAGGGGACACCCCTCCGGGTGGATCCTCCTGAAAAACCAACCTCTCATGTCATCGTGGTCGTCACGCGTTTCGCGGTGCGGCCCAGCGCACATCACTGGGACTAAATTCTTCAACTTCAAAGGAGGAGCTCAGGTCAATCATGATTATTTTTTTCGGTTTTATTTTTTTTTTTTAAATCACCAAAGGACTTCATTAATATGCAGCAGCAATTTTTCGCTAATTCCAATCCTCAGCCCACTGTGATTATAAGTTTTTTGTTTCGTCTTCAAATTAATCGCTCGCAGTTCACATGGATGGGGAGAAGGAAGGAAGCCATTTTTTCTTATTGTTTTACACTAATTGAACTGTGAGTAATTATTCTATTCGCCGCTGCAAGTGATGATGTGACGAAGATGTCCTTTACTCAGAAAACGATGACAATTTTTGAATATTAATATAATTTCATTTTCATTGATATTCAGATTTTTTTCGTGTACGGCGATTTTTTTTAGGGTTTGGCTAAGGGGAAAAAAATTGCTTCGCGGTTAAGCGTGTTATCATAGAAACAGTGCTGTGCACACAAAATTGCACAGGTAATTAATTATATTGAAATTCGGGATTGTAAAAGTCCTTAAAAAAAAGGTGTACGATACTTTAATACGTCTCGTATAACCGCACTCGCTTGACCTAAATGGTCATAATTATAAACATGACCAGCCTAGAACATGCAGGGACACCTTTACATAAAATCAGAAAATTATAAGAGTAATAATATGAATCGGCTTTAACGCCGAAGGACCACGGTGATGGACAAAACGATCGATTATTAATGTCGGTTGATATTACCCTAAGCAGGCTCGAAATGATGGATTAATTAACATCCTGACAGAGAGCCATTTGAGTATTCATGTCAATCTGGTTGTAAATCTAGAGTTCCGTTTCCACCAGCCGGTTGAAATTTTTAATATAACAAGATTGTCTGTATGCGGCGATCAGTCCGATTTCTTAAGAAAGGCCATTATCTACTTTGTCCCAACTCTAGAGAGTCATTCGCCTTTAATAAGCATTTCTGATGACTTAAATTGTTCAAGTCGAGAATAAATCATCTCTATACGATATAATTCATTGCCAAATCTCTATCGACATGACGCCAAAAGTCAGGATCTCAAGAAAACTTATTACTGTCTTGCACGATACAGATAGGGAGTAGCTGATCTTGTCGATTTCACACATGTACTCGGTTTTAACAAAAGAATGAAAGAATCTGATTTAATTTCTTTAATCTCGTTCTGTAACTTTAAATCGATTTTAAGACCACTTACTGCAATATTTGGGTTCCGCCTTAACGTTGAGATTAAAATTTAATGAACTAATCATACGTTGCATTCCTGTTCCACATCTGAAAGACAAGAATCTGAATAGTGTAACGAAGTTATACCTTTTAACCTAATTACTCCTTTTACCACACAGAGAAGACAGAACGCCGAAATTCTACTTCAATTACTATTCCGGATAAAATGGCCAGCAAGTACTGCATACCTCAAGGCGCCCACGCAAAAATGCAAAAGAGGACACACACTGATGGTTGGCGACGTCAACAAATAAATTTCGTTGGTCAGTTTTACAATCCACATTTGGTTTTAGCCGCCAAGTCGACAAGTAAGAGTTGGAAATTCATCAAAAGTCAGATTCTTCTTGCAACCGTGTCTTATGTACCAATCCAGTGTACATGGTAAAGATCATCTCAATAAGAAGCACACTGCTGGTCGCATATATACCAGGTAGCAGCTTCGAAACTTTTAGGTTTTGGCTTCCGCCGTTAAATAACCCCTCCGTTCTGCTCGTCTACTCATACTAGGGACTCTATCCCAATCTTCGCTGTCTTAACACTCTCCGAAAACCTTAGACTAGGGATAGGGACTCTATCGTCTATCTCAACTTTCGCTGTCTAAACCTCCGCCGCCGTAGTTAAGACTGGACTCTGTCTCAATCTTTGCTGTCTTAACCTCTTCCGAAAAGGTCAGACTAGGGAGTCTATCCCAATCTTCGCTGTCTGAACCTCCTATCCGATACCTGGTGATACGAAAACCCATATTGATGGTCATTGAGAGCATACGCTCTTCAAGATAATTCTTGAGCTGATAATTTATCAGGGTTTCCATGAAGTTGGAAAGAGCAATTGAACGAAAGTCACAAGAGGAACGAAATTCTCCGTTTTTAGGGATATGCTAGACAAATACAGATATTCATCCACTAGGAAAGAAACAGAAGGAAAAGCGTACGCAATGGTTGAGTTTTGCCAGCGTTGAAGAACACTTCTTCAGATTGAGAACAATCAAATTGACACTATCCGGGCCAGTGGATTTGTGTTTACTCGTATGAAGATCTTTTAAAAGTCTAGCAACTGCACGACTGCAAAAAAAAGATTCGTCGAATGAAATCTTGAACGCTCTCGAGTACAAGAGTCATGAAACTAAAAGGCAGCATTGAATTAACAGCAAACTGTGCTGCAACCAAATTGGCTTTCTCTAAAGAACTGTTGTAGAATGTGTCATTGAAAACGATCGATGGAACCCATGTTGAAACTGACCTCCGTACGCTTTTTACAAATTACCAAAATTGTGTATATTGTTTGCCTTAATTCTTGGTCATGTAAAAATTTTATCGTTACAAGTTTTTTTTAGCTCGTTTGAACTTATTCACTTATACACCATTTATGACCGGAAACTTACTTCTCTAATCCTTATAACCTCCTTACAGATTCCCTATTCAGGATAAACTTTCTCAATCCGAAAGGAGTTGAATTTGTAAGCATATCTGTACTCGAGGCAGTGCCACTTTTGAGAAAGCATATGGACCTGTTAAAGTTTCTCAAAAAATCGTTAAGACCGTTCCAGTTGAATTTCTCGTTTTGTCAGCCGGTAATCTAAGGCTTTTTTGTTATAACTGAAGTTTTTAAATACGAGAAATTAGCAGATATGTTGGTCTTATATGCCTTGGGGTGATCATACACTTATATTATTTGTATTAGGGTTAAAGGTAAGAAACAAGTCTACTGTGTTCGCTGTTTGGCCTCAACGTCAGGTTTTCGAATTTGATCGTCAACAAGCTGGATTAGGTGGCTTAGCTCAGCGAAGATCTCAATGTCAACATATCTTTCTTCGTGACTGGTCTGATCAGAAAAGTGGAGCCAAGAAGAATATACATTGGCTGTGTCTACCAGAGGCCTAAAACCTGTCGATCTAGTGCCTACCAGGGTCCCAAAACCTGTCGATCTAGTGCCTACCAGAGGCCTAAAACCTGCTGATCTAGTGCCTACCAGAGGCCTAAGACCTGCCGATCTAGTGTTGTTATGTGAATTTAAGTTTTGTTTTCAATAAAGATTTTGTATAAGGTTTTAAAGACCTTCCTACTGAAGTTTCGTGTTTTTCTTCAGAGCGACCCTGGAAATCCGGCGGGCAAAACCTCGGCTGAAAAACAAAAAGCACATCACAACCTGGTAAATGAAAAAAGAATAAATAATGGGTTTATTGACTGTGAGCTTAAACCATAAGAAATTAAATTTTATGTTTATCATTCCTTATAAAAATAAAAAAAATATTAATGGGGAACAAATTAAGGCACAGAGTTATACTCGCTTAGGCTAAATTCCGACAGACTATAATTTTCGGCTACTTGTTTTTCATTTAGTGTCAGAGCAGCGGCCTTGTTTATTGCTGTATTGGCATATGTCGGTTTTAAATGTCCCGGACATTGCAAGAAAATTCAGAGCAAACAAAAAATCCTAAATCAGACAAAAACCTAAAATTAATGTCAATTCTTTATTCCATGAGAGAGCTTTCCAATTCCAGATTATCACTAGTGTTATGCCTTAGTGATAACATGAACCGATCCGCCCCTGTTTATTTAGAAAGATTTATATTTATTCCAGGAGCTGTAATCCAAAAATGTTTAGAAAAGATTCGACCTAAGATTTAATTTTTCCACACAGCACTGTAGAACCGACCCTTTCATACCTCATACTTCAATAAAGTGTTTTTAATTTTTTCACAGTTTCTTAATTTTGATGAGGAAAGGATGAGATGGAAGATTGGCCGCAAAAGTTCATTAGGGCGGTGTGGTGTAGGTATTCTTTTTTTTTTTTTTTTTTGAAGAAATACCAAAATGTAATTTGTGTTACAAGCCATCAGGATGGTGAAAGGAACAGAGGCATTTTTTTTTCTTCTGAAGGACGACGTGGGTGATGTTTTAATTTGTTTCTCTTGTCAAAAGAATATTTTTTTTTTTAACTGAGCCTTTACAGGAAGGGTTTGTGGTTGAGGGAAGTTACTGAAATGTTTTAATTGCATTTTTGTTTTTGTACACAAAAAAAAAAAAAATCGTCATCAAAAGACTCTAAAACGGCATTGGTGTAGCTCATACATAAATAAATTAAATTGAGTTTGTCACTATAAGTGTGGGTAAGTGTTAAGATTTACAAAGAAAAGAATGTCACTGTACAATATAAATACAAAGAACTTCAAATGAAACTTAAAAGTTACATGAACTCTCTTTCAGGAGTCGAAGAACTTTCGGTAAAATGGATTTTTGAAAAAGACCAGATACCTATAAATTAAATTGAATTTTCATTTAAAATATGTCGTATCGAGCAAAAAGAAGAATCATGAAGAACATCAATAACAGAAGATCAGACCAAAAATATAAATGTTAAAAAAGAGCCAAGTTCTTCTATACAAAAACCTTTGCCTAACAAGTCAGCCGTGAAAAGTACTGAGATCTAAAAGTACGCCAAGTTCTTACTTCGTGAAGGTAATAGAGAAATTTTATTATTTAATGATTACTGACTAAAATTTGATGGGTTCACTTGTCAAGTTTTTAAAACCTTTCGAATTTGGGCATAAAAAAATACTTGCCAAGTAAGCCCATCAAATTTTAGTCAGTATTTACTCAGTTTAGTCAGATTTTCTATTTTTCGCTTTGAATGTACATTAGGCTATACCGCTCTACCAAATTTTATCATTCCAATCGGAAGTATACCATATAATTTACATCAGTTCTGAGGAAGTGGGCGGATACCACGCCTCTGAATGGAAAATCTTAAATTTTATATATTTTTCTTAGTATGCAATTTAAGCCCTGCCACTTTACCAAATTTCATCGTTTGACAGCAGTCGGAAGTGCACCATTCAACCAACACAAATCGGAGAAAGTGGGCGGATACCACGCCCCTTGAAAGAAAAACCTTGGTGTTTATTTTTGGTTCTTTATATGCAATATAAGCGCTACCGGTTCACCAAATTTCATCGTTTTACAGCAGTCGGAAGTGCTCCATAATAATTTGTGGGTGGCCGTGGCGCGATGGTTGTGTGCTCGCCTGTCAACCTCATTATCACAGGTTCGATCCCAGCCGTCGTCTATGTCTTCTTTAATTCCATTAAAACCTTCTAAAATTGTCATCAATGGGTTGCTGTTTACTCATTACATGTTGTTTAGGCATAACACTAACAACATGTGATTGAGTTAAACTAGTATGCCCAACAAAGATGAATACGAATAAAAAAAAAATAATGCGAATTATAAGGGACATAGAAATAAGACACGGCAGTTCTCCGCTTTAGTTCAGCCGCCATCCCTGGAGATAAAAAATCTGAGACAACCACCTTCAGTCTCAACATCGTGCCACACATCTTTCCTATCCTTCTTTCTCTTCCGTAACTTCACACCCGCTCTGTGTTGCAACATTTAAAGGGTAATCATAATCCCTTGAGCGCGAGTAAATTATAAAAAAAAAAAAAAAATGTCGGGAAGTGCTCCAAAATTCGGAGAAAGTGGGCGGATACCACGCCCCCTGAATGGAAAATTTCAAATTTTCGATTTTTTCCTCTGCTTGCATGACAAGACCTTCAGGTGTGCAAAATTACAAGATTCTACGATGTCGGGACGTGCTCCATAATTTTAATGATCTGTCAGTCAGATTTTTGTGATTTTTGAGGCCCTATATCTCAGGAACTGCTTATGCCTTAGCAAATATTCGGAGTTTTAAGTTTCTGACTTCATTGGTACTGAAGATAGGGAGGGGTCAAAAACCGCCTGAGTTTGTTCCTGTAAAAAGGGTGTAGTGCCAGAACTTGGCTGGGCACTACCGTACCCTTTGATCCTGCACAGAAAGAAGATGACTTACGTATACGTATACTCACAGCTCTCTATCTAGCGAACTGTTTGAATATCTTCAGCGTTCTACCAGAACACAATAAACATCAAGCACTGTGTTGGCTTGCGGCTTGGTAGATCGACGATTGACCAAATATTTATACTATTGCAATCCAACGAATTTCATTTCGAGATTCACCATCTATTCATAGAATTTAAGGGCCATTTATTCATCGTCAGGAGCCGAACTTCAGATTCCAGGAAAACTGATCAAGATTTGTTGCGTGATATCGAAAATCTGACGTATACTGTGACCATACATACGATATTGTACATTATATTGTTGCTACTCAATTGCCTCTGTAGTCTAAAGAAGCAGCGATTGGCAAGAGTTATTTTCCGTTTGATTTCAGGCTGTCTGAATTAATAGTGGTGTCTAGGTATACAAAGTCCTTAACTACCTCAAAATTATAGCTGTCTATAGTGACGTTCTATCGGTGTGTCCTTTCTTGATGACGGCATATATTTGGTGTTGCTCTCAATGAGCACTAAGCCCATCTTCTTCGCTTCCGTCTCAATGCTCACAAATACGTCACTGGCATCACGCTTTTTTCTTCCATTTTATGTCAATGTCGTATGCAGAATAATTGGACGGACTTTAGAAAGATTGTTCCTCTAGTGTGAACGCGTGAGTCTTGCATTATTCTTTCAAGAACGATGTTGAAGAAGTCGCCTTGCCTAAGACATTTTTTTTAATATCAAATGCATCGGTGAGACTTTTTTCGGCCTTGAGGGAGCAGAGTTCGTTCTTTCGTTCTCCAAAGTCATCCTGCACAAAGGGACAAGTTTGTCAGGGATGCCAACACTAGACATTGTTCTTTATAGTTCATTCCTATAGATGCTTTCATATGCGGCTTTGAAGTCGATGAAAAGGTGGTAAGTTCTGATTTGATGCTCCAGGTTTTTTCCAAGATATGCGGCAGTTTAAATATTTGATCGATGGTGAACTTTCCTGGTCTGAATATCCACTTATATGGACCTATCAGGTTGTTGACAAAAGGCTTCAGACATTCATATAAGGGGAGAAAGCATCTTATATCCAATGTTTAGGAGACTTATGCCTCTGTAGTTAATGCAGTTCAGAGGGTGTCCCTTCTTAAAGATCGGGCAGACAATAATGAAGTTCCATTCATTGAGCATGCTTTTTTTTGACAATATTTTGCATACACCCAACCAAATCATCGCCTGCCTGTTCGGTAGTGAGACCGTCAGGTCCAGCGGCTTTATTGGACTTAAGAGTCGATATGCATAGCTATATTAACTTCGTCCAGGTCGGGTGGCTGCTATTGTTGGTCTGCGTCGCCCTAGTTGAATGGTACTATCTCTATAGCTGCTTGGCAGTGTTGCCATTGGTTCTCAATACTTGATGCTGGCGGCATATGACTTATTAAGAGGTTGTTAGAAACTCGATCGGAAAAGGACCTTGCTATCTCTTGTGATTGTAGACGTCCAACGTCGAACTTCCTCGCAGTTCTTCCTTGTTTTGGCTTGTATCGGGATATTTTCAGCCAAACCTTGGCTACAACGAGGTAGTGGTGCGAGTCGATTTAATCCCTCGGAACGTGCGGACTTCCTTTCTACTGGCGAAGTTCCTTACGTTGATCGCAATGTGGTTAATCTGCTTCACGGTTGATTGATCAGGAGATCAACATGTCCCTTTGTGAATATCGAGATGTTTGAACTGCGTACTAGCTACCATAACGTCCTGCCTCACAACGAAGTCGATTAACCTGAATCCATTATAGTAGGTGGTGTCGTCTAGGCTATATTTTCCAATCGTTTCATCTCTTCCTAGCTGGGCGTTAAAATCTCCAAGATCAATTTTAATGTCATAATTAGGGCACTGCTCGCATGTTTTATCCAGGAGCTCTTAGAATATGCTCTTTATCCTCTGTTGGTGCATGCGCTCAAATGAGGCTTATGTTTGCTAATTCGGCCTTGATGTGGATTGGCGTGAGGCGCTCGTTCATATATTTTGAAACTTAAGATTTTTTGCCTGAGCCTAGTTCCAACACCAAATCCGCATTCAAATAAACGCTGCTTTTGTTCTCGATAGGAGTCGTCGTAGTCGATAGCAGTCTTAATTTTCGCCTCCCCGGTTCATCCAATCGCATTTCTTAGATAGTGGTAATATTTGCTTTGTAGCAGTTTAGGGCTTCTGCTAATTATTTGGCTGTACGTGGTCTATTCCCAAGTTCATTGTGCTTATTACATTTGCATGTTTCATCATCAGTGAATCCTTCCGTATCAGAGGCTTGTTTTTGCTTCACAGCTAAAATTATTTTATGTGACCGGAAAGTCACCCCGACGCACGACGGCACAATCCCCAACCTGGAGGGCCAGATCTTTAGTATGACTCCAAGAAAGCCACGTGCACGTGGGTACCATTTGAACATCCGAATAATTAACAGCATTGCATATGAAGGGTTTTTCAATTGGTGCGGATTGATTTTTACATGATTGAACAGCTCGTCCAAATAACAAAACTTTATTATCAGAATGAGTGTTCCTTAAGGCAAACGTTGGGACAGTTTTAAGATGGACGTGTTGGCCCTTCATAGTCGACTATTCAATGTTTCCGGGCCAAATTTGAAACGACCGATTCGGTAATCAATGTCCGAGAAAACCAGGAAGTCGATTCCTTACCGTGCACCACAACTCGGAAGTTAACAGACTTCAAATTGGCGAATTTGCTCAAGGAAAAGTTCATGACAAATTGACAGTTCCGACTGATCGTCGGAGCGTTTGGAAGAGGACACCAATTTTAGCCAAAAAATCATCTTAAGCGATTGGCGCATTCTTGGATGAATGTCTGTGATAACAAGCAAAATTTACATACGTATTTATATGGGACGGGGCCATCCCGTACTACACCAGGTGACAATGCATACTCAAAAAGTTACCGTTTGGTATGGATTTTGGCCCGATGGAGTCATTAGTCCATACTTTTCCGAAAACGATATTGGTGAGGTGGTCACCATCAATGGCGAGTGCTGCAGAACGATAATAATACATTTTGTGCACCCCAAAATTGAACCATATGATTCTAGGCGATATGTGGTTCCACTAGGGTGACGCTCCGTGCCACACATCGGACGCTACGATTGATACTTTGCATGAACGATTTGAGAAAAATGTTATCTACTAAAAAAAACTTGAAAGATATGTCACCAATCCCTTACGGGCCCGAGTGTGGGAAGATAAAAAGTTGGATCTTTAAGACGAAGGTCTTTTAATGAAAATAAGAAAGCCTCCTTTTGCTTCAAGTATCAACACAAAGGAGTTTTAAATGGTCTAATTTCGGCCTGGTAACATTTAATATTCATACCAATTTATTAAACATTAGAAGCAAATTACGTTCTTGATAAATCTGCAGATTACGGTCTTTCAATCTGTATGTGCCTACTTTAAAAATTCATCTATCATCCTTACTCTATAATCGCTGTATGGTGAAATGTACCGAAAACACAGACAACAAAAATGTAATAAAAAATTAATCATAGCACAAAATAAAAACCTTCTGACAAAAACAAACAACCGTTTTACAAAAATACTTATTACTTGTTATTACCATCAAAACCCCTCATACAACCCACTCCCTCCTATCAGCGTTATGTTCTTCAACAACAACAAAAAAATCGTTTCCGCTTGAAATTGCAACGTTATTACCTTCAGATTTACGTTTTCTTGACTTTTTTTATTCCTTCCTTCCGTTTTTTTCCTCAATTGGGAAGGATGCGAGCGGCAAAAAGCCGTCTTCAGTTCTTGCAATGAAAAGAAATCAAACAGTATCAAGGTGGAAAGGCAACACTAAGCTCCTTTTCGCTTAACATTCCATCTTTGAATTAATGGCAAACATCTTGAAATCGCATTTAAATACATTTGTATACATTTGCACAGTGAGTGCTGAAGAAATGAGGAAGGAGGCATTAGGAAGACGACCAGGACTCCGGTGCTTCGATACCACCCATCATGCCGAAACCCACACGCGCAACATTTCTCCACAAGTGAAATCAAGACGCTCGAAATTAAATTAAATACGCTCAGTTTACTTTTTATCATCAAGCACTCGTCTAGCACCGCACCACCCAACACGACCGTCAATAGCAGAGCTCAGAGCACACCTTCAGCCTCATTCCCAACCTTCCACATCGAGAGTGCAGTCAGTATCCTTGAAATTACTCCGGAGAATTAAGAAACAGCAGAGATTCCAGTTCTGATACACCAACGCAGCAAAAGCAGGAGGAATAAAATAAAAGTCCTACTTGCAGCATGGCACATGATACTCGTATAGCCAGGTTAGAGATGGAAACGGAAAGTATTTTATAAGGATTCGTAATTTATACGAGTCCTGCGAGCAGACTTACTTGATTTCCAAATGAAATGAATTCGAATGGAAATAAAAGGACAAACTCGTGGAGGAAAATAAAATGTCATGTCTTGAGTTTGGCCACCCAAACCAACGAGCTACGTGCGACAACAGACAACCAAGGTGAAAGATGTTTTTATTCGAGTTTATATTTCGGGTAGCTTCAAAGAAAAAAGTCTAAAGGTGTGAAATCACAAGATCTCGGTGACCAATTGTGATCACCTCTTCGAGAAATAACACTGTCAGAGAACTTTTCTTGCAAAATTGCGATTGTTTCGTTGCTTGTGTGGTATGTAGCGCCGTCGTCTTGTTGAAAATAAATATCGTCCACATCAATTATCTTCCAATTTCGGCCATAAAAAATTATTAATCATAGCTCGGTAGTGCAATCAATTCACCGTAACAGTTGCACAAGCTTCATTTTCGCAAAAGTAAGGTCCAAGCAAACCGCCCGCCAGCCCAAAAACCGCACCAAACAGTGACAAGTTGAGGATGAAGAGGCGTTTCAACAATCATTCTTGGATTTGCTGAGCCCCAACTGCGACAATTCTTCTTATTAAATAGCCTCCGAGGTGAAAATGGGCCTCATCGAAGAAGATGATTTTTCGATGAAAATCCGGATCATTTTGTTGAATTTCAAGGACCCATGCGACGTTGCTAGTGATCGACTAGCCTGAGTTATGAATTAAGAAACAGCAGAGATTCCAGTTCTGATACACCAACGCAGCAAAAGCAGGAGGAATAAAATAAAAGTCCTACTTGCAGCATGGCACATGATACTCGTATAGCCAGGTTAGAGATGGAAACGGAAAGTATTTTATAAGGATTCGTAATTTATACGAGTCCTGCGAGCAGACTTACTTGATTTCCAAATGAAATGAATTCGAATGGAAATAAAAGGACAAACTCGTGGAGGAAAATAAAATGTCATGTCTTGAGTTTGGCCACCCAAACCAACGAGCTACGTGCGACAACAGACAACCAAGGTGAAAGATGTTTTTATTCGTGGCTTACCAACTCCCCCCATCCTCGCAACCACCGGTGTGTCGTGACAGTGTCCTGGGGGATAGAATTTTATGAACTTTTGATTATGTTGGCTTTGGCAAGATGTCTGAATCAGATAAGAGCGGAAAAAAGACGCGACAAGGCACTTATGAACTTGAGGAATTACTTATTTCCGTTTGTGACTTGGGAGTGTCATTTAGGTGCTCAATTGGAGAACTAGGAATTATCTCAATTACGGTGGGATAAGGGAGGGTAGATGGGACGAAAGTGATCAAACTTAACATACAAACAAGACAGAATCGAAACATAACCTATATGCAAGGTTTTTCGGGTTACTTATAACTTGAGGTTCTTAAAGCTCTTGAGACGAAGATGTTAGCGGGATAAATTCTCTAAGAATACGAATTAACTACCAAATTAGTAAGAGTTTTGAATAAAGTGGACAGTTGAGCAAAGATCTGTGGTGTGTGAAAACTTTTTCTTCCTGCTCCAATTAGAAGTTTCATTTGATATTTAAAAAAAACGAGTATTTTTTCAGAGAAATCAATAGATGTTTAATTCATTGTAAAGAGGAAGGTATGCGATTAACATGGAAGACGATATCAGCCGAATTGCCGCCACGGATACGGTTGCAGCCCCATATCCCTTGCATGAAAAATTCCATGACCAATTCGCACATTTGCGATTTTATGTCCTCGATAACTTCACGAATTTAATCTTTAAGGTCTTGAATCAACTGTCGAGTTTATATTTCGGGTAGCTTCAAAGAAAAAAGTCTAAAGGTGTGAAATCACAAGATCTCGGTGACCAATTGTGATCACCTCTTCGAGAAATAACACTGTCAGAGAACTTTTCTTGCAAAATTGCGATTGTTTCGTTGCTTGTGTGGTATGTAGCGCCGTCGTCTTGTTGAAAATAAATATCGTCCACATCAATTATCTTCCAATTTCGGCCATAAAAAATTATTAATCATAGCTCGGTAGTGCAATCAATTCACCGTAACAGTTGCACAAGCTTCATTTTCGCAAAAGTAAGGTCCAAGCAAACCGCCCGCCAGCCCAAAAACCGCACCAAACAGTGACAAGTTGAGGATGAAGAGGCGTTTCAACAATCATTCTTGGATTTGCTGAGCCCCAACTGCGACAATTCTTCTTATTAAATAGCCTCCGAGGTGAAAATGGGCCTCATCGAAGAAGATGATTTTTCGATGAAAATCCGGATCATTTTGTTGAATTTCAAGGACCCATGCGACGTTGCTAGTGATCGACTAGCCTGAGTTATGTGTGTTAACTGAACCTCAAAAACCTTAGGTCTTAAGTGTTTATACCAAATACGGTGCAATGTCGTTTGTGGTATATGCTTAATTCCAATCATCGAAGAGAAATCAACAAATATGGGTTTTCGTTAACACTACGGGCTACAGCAGCAATATTCTAGGTTGTTCTTTAGCGACGGACACCGTTTCGATTCTTCACATCACTTCCTTGTTCCAACAGCTCACATTTTTCCACCAGTTTCACTACTGTCGGCCGAAAAGGTGCTTTACGACGACCGAAAAGTGCTCCAGTCTTGCGAACTGTGAATGCAAAATGTTCGCCATTTTTGTAGTGAATTTTAACAATTTCACTGTTGAAGCTATTTAAAATGTCAAATGTTGTCGACAATTAATTAGATTGAAAGTTAAGTATTGAAAAAAAGATATTGTATGGGGCTCTTTGCCATTAGATACAATAATGAAAGCTTCAATCAAAGATGGTTTTATCGAAAGTTATATACAGTCGACTCCGCTTAACTGGAACACTAAAGTTGCAGAAAATTTGTTTCAGTTTAGCAGAATTCTCATTAAAACGAACTTCTTATGACTGAAACTAGATTTACATATAAGCGGAGTTTTGAGCAAAAAATATAAAAAAAATTATGTTTCAAAATAAATTTGGTATGTCCCACATCATATAACCATTTTGAACATACATTAATGTGTATTTAGTAACAAAAATAAAGAGAAATAGATAAAAATCAAAAGTATGAAACCATCTTAAAGTATCCAGACTCTTGTAATTCAAAGCTCGTGCTAAGTACATAAAACACAAACATAAGAGATCATATCTTCAAGATCATCTAATTTATCGGAAGATTCCAAGCAATTTATTTTTAAAAATTTGTTAAGGATGCGAAGAGAATCATACGCTTCTGAGGACATACGACCAATATTTCATCATCAGAACGGTGTTCATTGGGCTCAATGGTAGATGCCCCTAGAACTTCAGGCCAGGGTTGCAAAAGCTTAAGTCACTTTTTAGCTTAAGCTTGGCTTTAATTCACAAGCTAGTGGGTGTCTTATGAATTAAAAATAAAATGCACGACTGGATCGCACGAACTTGCTCCTATGTAATCGACTGGGAATTTTAAAAACGAATGTTATTGAGAAAATTGTTTATAAAGATAAAATTAATTTTTAAATTCTTTTAGCAGTAACAGAATGCTATGCAAATATGAATTTCTGCAAGAACAAAAATTATAAGTCCTTGTAGTGGTTTCTTTAAAAGAAGCTTTTATATACAAACTTTTTAAAACCTTTTTAAGAAAAAATTTTGGTACGCTAATTTAAAGTTTTTATTATTGTTTGAATAAAAATTAAATTTACGAAAAGAAATATTGACCCATTTCGGAGATATCGAATTTTCAAAAAAAAGAAAAAAATAGATTTTTTTTTCAAAAATTCAAAAAATATTTATTTTAAAGTTTTGAAATGCAATGTGTTTTAGACTTTTTAGAAGCTTCTCTATAAAAATTTTCATTAAGATCCGTTATGTGGACAATGAGAAATTCAAAATTCGAAAAAATCGTTCTATGGTAGGTACAAGCTGTAATATCTTAATTTCAAAATTTTTTTTATTAAATTAAAGATCGTAAAAATTAATTGAAAGAAAAAAATTTTTATCAAAATTCTAGGTGCCGTTTTCGAGATAAATACGATTTTTGAAAACCATTTTTTTTTAATTTTTTAGCATTTGTATGGTAGGTAACTTAATTTTTAGGTAAAATAAAAAATTTTGTTCCACATCTTGTAGATAATATTGAGAAACTTTTATTTATCAAGTTTAAAAAAAATCTAGCATGGGGTTTTCGAAATATTGAGTTTTGAAAAAAAAAATTGAAGTTTTTTTTAAAAATCCAAAAAAAATTTTTTGGAAAATTTGAGTACACAATTCTATTTATGTTTTTGGGGAGCTTTAGCAAAAAAAAATGATCAAAATCGGTTGAACCGTTTTTGAGAAAATCAAAAACAAAAAAAATGGTTCCATGGGGGGTACCCTCAATAACCATTTTTCGGAAAAAAAATTTCAACCAATACCTAGATTTAATTAAATGAAATTTTTCTGTATCTTTATTTTTAAAATCTGTTGAACAGTTTTTGAGAAAAAAAAATGTTTATAAAATTTCGAAAAAAATTCGTATGGGGGGTACCGTTATTTTTGGTCTTAAAAAAAAAAGAAAAAAACGTGTGGGGGGAAAAAACTAAAAATTATATGTACCAAGTTTAAAGAAAATCGGCCGAGTCGTTTAGCCTGTAGTCGAACAGACAGACAGACAGACAGACAGACAGACAGAATTGCGAGACCCACTTTTTTAGCCTTCGCTATCATCGTAATGTCAACTTTGATCAAAATCTCGAGTTCGATTTTTTTTACGAATGCATAACTTGCCTTATAGTACCTATAAGTCGCAAGTAAAAAATGTAATTCAGCAGCTAGT
Organism: Chrysotoxum bicinctum; assembly: GCA_911387755.1. Taxonomy (NCBI): domain Eukaryota; kingdom Metazoa; phylum Arthropoda; class Insecta; order Diptera; family Syrphidae; genus Chrysotoxum; species Chrysotoxum bicinctum. The sequence goes on along the minus strand of OU426988.1, from coordinate 237,172,121 downwards.
CACTTTTCTTATTGAATTGGCTGGACGTTGTATTGATTCATTCAAAATGAATAAATCAAGTGGATTGTGTCTTCACTGACTTAAATAAGGCTTTCGATAATGTCTCGCATCGAATATTGTTACTAAAACTAAGAAAGCTAGGATTCAGCGCCCATTTTGTTGTATGGCTTCAATTTTATTTATGCAATAGATCATGCTCGGTACATTTCAATGGCCATGCCTCCAAAGCTTTTAACGTTAACTTTAGAATACCCCAGGGCAACCATTTAGGCAGGGGCGTATTTAAGGATTTGGCGCCCCGGGCTGATAAATTTTGCCGCCCTTTAGAACAATGAAAATAAAGTAATAAAAAATAATAATACAAAAACACAAAATGCATAATATGTATTTGATGTTTTCAAATTTTTTTTTCTGTGTGTATATTGCTTACAAAATTCGTTAACAATAGATTCGCTATATAAATTTTTTGTCAGTTCAGCTTCTATATTTAATAAAGCTAAGCTGTTAAGGCGTTCTTCGCTAATGCGAGACCTTAAATAGGTTTTCATTGTTTCAATACGGAAAACGATCTTTCTGCACTATAATTTGTCACTGTAGTGCACAAGTATGTATATTCTTAAAGAAACATAACATATGGAAATGCTTCCTTCAATTCTTTTTCTTTTATATGAAGGTTAAGCTGCCTTAAAGCTTAAACTCATATTTTCAGTGTTGTTTTGCTCAAGAAAATGTTTACGTAAGACACACTCTTCTTGAAAATCTTCTCCAAGATCAACCGGGTATAATGAGAGTGGTTGCGTTTTTTCGAATGGCTTCTTCACTGATGTGATTATTGCTTCATATGAGGAATTTCTTCTCCTCAGCGCACTCAATAATTGGTCGCAAATATGGATGAATGTATTTATTTTGAAATTTTCACGACCACAAAAAAGAACCTCCTCTTCGCGACACTCATCATCTCGTTTTTTCTTCTTGACGATTCTTTTTGATCCATTTTGTAATTTTCAGAGGTTTTGCTTTTTCCTATCTCTTCACAAACATCGAAGCATTTTCGTTTTTCTCTCATAAACAGTTTGTTTAAATTGCTTCTGAACACACCTAAAACAATGACAGTTCGTGCAAAAAACTAAGTAAACATATCTTTTCTAACATCTGGAAGTATGTAAGAGGCATATAAAGTTAGCACGATACTAAAAAGATAAAATAGGTATTCGACTATTTCAGCTTTAGTAAAATGTTAAAGATAGCATGATGCTAAATCTGATTAAAATTAGCAAAATCCTCTTTTTAACCTAATATTATACTAAAATAGTTTTAAAATCGTACTAATTCGACTAAAATTTTGCGCCAATAGTTTTTAAAATAATACATATCTTTTTATTTATGCATTATTATTAACTATTGTACAAAAAACAATCATTATATTGTTTCATAAGTCGTTCAAAAGTATTGACGAAGGGAAGGGTATTTGTATAAAGGGATACGAGTCAGCCAAAACTAAACAAGATTGAAGCATGATTTGCTAGGTATATGCAAAGAATACAATTTTGTGTGTGACCTTACATTTAAAATCCGGCTTGTTAGATTTTTATATTTTTTTTTAATAAAAAGGGACTCTGTACATGGTTTAAAAACAAAAAAATTAAGATCCGTCCCCCTGGGTCCATTTTTTTTTGTTTTTGATTTTCTCAAAAACGGTATAGCCGATTTAAATAATTTTTTATATGCCAAAGCTCCTCCAAAGTTTGAATATTATTCCATGTTCAAATTTTCAATTTTTTATTTTTTGGATTTTAAAAAAAAATTCAAAATTTTTTTTTGAAACTCAATATTTCGAAAACCCCAAGATCGATTTTTTTCAAACTTGACAAATAAAAGTTTCTTAACATAATTTACAAGATTTGAGAAAAAAAATTTTGTTTTATCTAAAACTAACGGTACCTTCCATACAAATTTTAAAAAATATTTTTCGAAAACCGTATTTTTCTCGAAAACGGTTCCGAGAATTTCGCTAAAATTTTATTTCTTTTGATTCATTTTTACGATCTATAATTCAATAAAAAAAATTTGAAATCTAGATATTACTGACTGTACCTACCATAGAACGATTTTTTCGAATTTTGAATTTCTCATTATCGGCACAACGGATTTTAATGCAATTTTTTATAAAGAAGCTCCTAAAAAGTTTAAAAAACATTGCATTTTAAAACTTAAAAAAAAAAATATTTTTTTCAATTTAAAAAAAAAATATTTTTTTCAATTTAAAAAAAAAATTTTTTCTTAAAAATGTTTTAAAAATTTTTTACATAAAAGCTTATTTTTTAAGGAACCACTACAACGGCTTATAATTTTTGTTCCTGCATAAATTCATATTTGCATAGCATTCTGTTTTTATCTTTTATTACTAAAAGAATTTAAAAAAATCATTTTATACTTATGAACAGTTTTCTTTAATAGCATCCGTTCTTAAAATTCCTAGTCTATTACATAGGAGCAAGTTCGTGCGACCCAGTCGTGTATTTTATTTTTATAATGTTTTCGTTTCATTGAAATTTGTTCCAAAGAATATTTTTTCTATGAATTTTCATTATACAAAATCGTTTATAAAAAATAAGAATAGTAAATGGTGAAAAACTGAGTGACATGTTGCAGTGAACTCTCTCACAGCCGGACACTTTTTTGTTTATCCTTCAAAAATATGTATTGTAAATTAAACAATTGTTAGGGGCAGATTGCCCTCTTTTGCTTATATGTTTTGAAAGTTCAATCGCTTCAAGAAAAATATTATAAATTGGCCAATTGCTAGAGGTGGCTTGCGCCCTTTTGCTTGTATGTTTTGAAAGTTTAATCGCTTCAAAAAATATTATAAATTGGCTTGCGCCGCCCCTAGCAGCTTTGCCGCCCCGGGCTGTAGCCCTTTTAGCCCTAGGGTAAATACGCCCCTGCATTTAGGGCTTTAACTTTTTAATTTACTCGTAAATAATTTACCATCTGTGTTGAAAATGATGTACTCGTAACAATCTTAAAAACTATTTCAAACTCTCGTGAATGTGAAAAATTGCTGATTCATTTTAAAAATGACGTGCCGTAACTGTTTGGTTCTTAACGTCGATAAAGTTAAGACTATGAGCCTTACGAGGAAGATTTCCTTAACTTCTTTTAATTACTTGTTTAATGCTGTATCATTATCACGTGTAAGGGGTATGTCTGTCATTGTTGTTTCATTTGAAGGAAACCTTGAATATGGAAAGAGAGTCGGAGACAAAATGGAGCCCTGTGGCACACCATCATTTATTTTATGAACTTTCACTTAAAATCATCCAACTTAAATTGTATTGAGCGGTTCGAAAGCAATTTCTTAATCTAAAGAAGAAGTGATGCATCAATACTAAATCCACGTATCTTCCATAATATTACCAAACTCTATCAAATGCTTTTGAAATATTAGATACAATAGGTAATCTTACTTTCTGCAAAACGATGTTAAGATTAGTGGCACTGTTCGGTGAGATATACTATCAGATCACCGGTGGACCTATTATTAAGAATTAAGAGCAAACTGTGCTGCAAACAAATTGGCTTTTTCTTGTGAGCTGACTTAAGGAGTGTGACTAAAAATTTGACTTCCTCTGGGATATTGTAGTATTTTTTGCCGTGATTTTTGATCATGCAAAAAATTTGGTTCTTTGAATATGATCATTACAGACCTTTGAATTGAACTTATTCCGGTTTTCCTCAGTAGGGTTGGCTTCATCATCGGAAACTTACTTATCTGACACTAATAACCTCTTAACAGCTCGAATCAAAACATGAATTCACTTTCGGTTTGATAGATTTGTCCCTATTCGGGATAAAGTTTCGCATTCCTAAAAGAATTAAATTTGTAAACATATCTGCACTGGAGTCCACGTCACTATAGAGGTTGCATAGTTCGTGAAGAAATCATTAATACCGTTCTAGTTACCAAACAGTTCTCTTGATTTCTCCAACTGGGTTTTGTTGACACGAGAAATTTGCAGTTATATTGTAATGGTCTGATGTGCCTGGAGGTGATAATACACTAATAGTGTATTTATCAGAATCAGGGTTAAGAAACAAGTTTAGGGTGTTCCCGGAATGACTAGCAATGTCAGGAATCCGAGTAGACTCGTTAACGAGTTGAGTCAGGTTGCTTAACGAAGAGTTGTGAACATTGAAAACGCCCGTAACAACGATCTCACTGCGGGGAAAATGAGAAACAATTCTCTAGTGCCCAGTGACTATCCAAACTTGGGATTACGTGCAGAAATATTGAGGTAAAACTAACGGCACTAAACTATAGCTGAATTCCGAGTGTTCAGAATTTTCACCAACCTAGGTTTCACTTAATGCCAGAACTGGTGGCCTGTCTTTCACAGTATGGACTTTTACAGCACAGAAATTCTTCCTGAACCCCCGAATGTTGGTGCAATAGAGTTAACAGAGGTCGGTGCTTAGCTTTCAGAATGCTACATTCGGATCCTATTCCCTATCCTTTCGATCGTGCATTCGAATTACTTAGAGATTTCCCCAAATTCTGCCCACACACGCACACAGATATAATTGAGAGTTGTAAATCACAGGTTCAGGTTCTCCAACGGCCAACAATCCGGGCTCTTTTTTTTAAATTAAGAAGACCTAGCATCTACGACCTAGCCGCCTATAAGTTCAAGGAAATATATTAGAGTCTGATAGGGTTGTCGCGATTTGAAAGCTATAAATGCAGTTGGTGGTGTGATAGCCCGTGAGAACTAGGGCATAGTTCTTTTGAGTTAAGTAAACTCTCAGTGTTATTTTTCGGCAAATATGAATTAAACGCGAATCCGAACGGTTGCGATGCACTTTATCATAATAAGTGATACTCTTGGAGGATGTTTCCCTTCCTTGCAAGAGGTAATACCCAAGAAGGAATGGGCTAACATCGTACATAGCCCTCCGGTGTGATAGGCTAACGCAGTGCGTTAGGGTAACTTTTTACAATAATCTTTGTTCTTCTACAATTCTTATTAAAAATAACTGTAACATTTTTCAAATTTTTATTTAAATCCACCATTTTGTATATTGTTAGATTTATAACCGGAGGTGAGGTTAGGTTGACGTGGCTGTCAGTTATTTATAAGGTTATTTCATGAGTTTGATGAAAGGAAATTATTACATATTTGGATGGATATTATCAAAAACAGGGACTTAGCCAATACATTGTTATTAACATGTATAGTTAACAGATCAGCACTAAAAAAAATTGATAATTTGCCAAAGAAGAGTTTCTTATTTATTACTCCACCAACTATCATCCAATTATTATTCTAAGGACATTGTGTACAGTAATCAAATGCGTACTTTCGTTGTAAGCAAATTGCTGTCATTTGTTCGACCACATTTATCACATCCTACAACCAGGCATTGGACTCAATTCCAATGATAGACCGACCGACCGACCGGCCGACCCCGCACAATACAATATCAACTGGAAAATAACTTTTTCCCTAATTACCCCCCAAATAACAATGTCGAAGCATTCTCATATGTATATTCATATTATGTACATATCTGGGCTGGGATATGATTCCATAAAGAACAATTTATTGTTCCGTTATGCCAAAAAGGACAACTATCATCTTCCGCCTTGTATTATCCACTTTATGCGATTATGGCCAAGATATTCCACATATCCGTTTTAATATTAGCGCCAAAAGCATACATAGATGCTTGGTCGTTCATAAAACAAAAACGAAGAACAATACACAGAAAAAAAAATTATTATTCAAAGATGAAAATGACACTAATAACAGACAGTAAACTGTGTAATGTTATGTAGTGAAAAATATGACAAGAGTCCTTCGCAAAGGATGTGCCAAATGAATACGAAATGGCACCAACATGGAGTAAGTGATGGTGTAGGCAGCCTACTCGTAGAGTTAGCCTTCCCAGTTGCATGCTTGGTCGACAGACTAGAGTCTTATTCGCTTCCATCTTAAGATTTTATCCTTTTCATTATTATTATTTTTTTTTTGTTTCATAATTTTGTTGCAAGGATAATAATGGATGATTAAGTTTATTATTTCCGCCCATCTTAATTATAAAATATAAAACATTATTATCTCCATCATGGGGACGCTAATATCTGCGTTCATATTTGAAAGGAAAAAAAAAACAAAGGCAAACAAAATATATCGCACATGTATCCTGGATCCTGGATGATATCCTAAGTGCAAGACGTTGACGGCTGGGTATGCAAGTGTAGAAAAGTATACTTTTATGATAATAGACCTCGATTATGTTTACAATATATGGCAACAGGATGTTAATTTTATTTTCAATTTACAGCAACTACCCATAATGGTTATGGTATAAGCTTTTTACTTTCAGCGTTATCCTATGTATCTCATCCTGAGATGGCAAGAAGATTAAACCCAAATGGGGTGAATGCAAAGTAACGTGCAGATTAATAGTTTCCGTAGGAAAAATCGAAGAATTCAAATCGTTTATGATTCATAGCCATTGGACAATTAAGGCAGACAAACATTAGATTTTCCAATGAACCGCTAATCAACCCGTACGTTTCTAAAAATACCATTTCATTCAAAATTTCGTGATATACATATACCATTTTGTCCTTCTTAATGAGCTCCTTAGCTGGAACGATCCTCCCAGTCATATATTTCACTTAACATTTTTCTCACAAGTTGTTTTTCTCGCATGATAGTTTTTTTCGCATGATATATTTTTCGAATGATATATTTCTCGCGTGATAATTTACCAGCATGATGGTTCTCTCGTATGGTAGTTTTTCCGCATTTTCAAACCTCGTTCTTGAATGTTTTCCTAATTGAAAAGGCAAAGGAAAGCCGTTCCGGGTAGATTATTCTATAATTGTGTTGTACGACTAAAAATACGAACCTCTCTATTTGACGGAACGTCCAAAATTAGGCTCGAGAATAAACTGCTGAGCATTCCTAGCGAAACGGGTATCACTGGAGAACTGGTAGGAACTAGCTACTTCGAGTGAACATTGCTTGTGAAAGAAGTGATAAAGAAAGGAAAGGAAAAGAAAAATCAAACATTTCGACGGTGTTCAAAAGATGGGAATGATTCCATGACAGTTCTGTTTCCTATCAGTTTTAGCGCTCTGTTCTGGATTCTATCCAATATATGAAGGAAAGTTTGAGCTGCAGCTGCCCAAAGATGTGGGTATAAACCTTATAAGTTGTTGCCAGATCAGAAGGATTGAAACATTTATTACACCGATATAGAAATCTAAGCATTTAGCATCGTCTCGAGAATGTGGTCATTCCAACGAAGATCGTCGTTGACACTCATACGGTGTACGTGTACTAACAGCTTTTTAGTTTCTTCGATGAAAGTGCCAATAAGGGACAATAGTACATATAAGGAGTACATTTTTAAACTCCACACGATCGGAGGTTAAAGAGATTGCAATTCCCCTTTCGAAAGACATGGACGTGAATTTGAAAACGAGTATTAAAAGCTGAGGGTAGAGTCTTCGGAAAAACAATGAATTGGATTAGAAGTTTCAGACAAGAGATCATTAATAAAAATGAGGAAGGGAGTCTGAGACAAAACAGAGCCCTGAGGTACATCAATTTTTTTTTTTATGAATTTCCGAATTGAAACCATCCAATATGACTAATCCAACGAAAAAGAAACGCATCGATACCATCCGTTATCAAGTGCCTTAGAAATATCAAGCGCAATAATGTTACTTTCTCCAAAATAATGTTAAGATCTGTCTTCGGTGAGATATGCCATCGGATCAGCAGTGGAACGATTGCTGCGAAAGATGTATTGCCGGTCATTTAGAAGGTTTGTAATTTGAAAAAAGGATGTAAGTGCAATTGTTCGGTAGAAGGAGGGGGAGAAAGGGTCCCTTTGTTTTTCCATCTTATAGCGAAAATTCCAGAACAGTAGCAGCGATGGAAAAGCATGCTTATTGAATCACAAATTAATATTGAAATTTAAATAGTTAAAAAATACCTTTTAAACTTGGCTTCAGTCGGTACAAGTCTGTTCACATTTTACATTAAACAAAAAAATTAAAAAATTGAAACAAACACGTCACTAGGCTTAAATGCATTTATTTATTTATTAATTTATTTATTTAAATAAGTCAAGTACATTAACTTTTTTAGATTGGTAATATAAAACATAGCAAAATTCAAATAATTATCAATTGAACATATATACAGACTATAAAATAATGGCCTTACACAACTCTCTATTTATATCAAAGTCGTTAAAATACTGTTATCAAATATTATTGTTATCTGATTAATAGTCACAATTGAACATTTATAAATATTAAGATGCATGTGGTGATTGTTGCACCAATCAGTTAAATTTTGAATGTCGCGTTGTAGTTGAAAGCAATCTAACAATGAGCTTACCGCCTTAAATATCTAAAAGTCTTCCGCAAATAAAAGCTTTTCCGCTGTCAAAATGACAGAAGGTAAATCATTCATAAAAAAAAATAAAAAGAGAAGTGGTCCAAGGTGGCTTCTTTGAGGCACACTGGAGTAGTTATTTATAATTTTAGATCAAATATTTCCAATTTTGACGAATTAAGTAATAGCTTGTAATCCAATTCAAGAATTTTGAATCTAACCCCATATTTTCTAACTTACTCGTAGTTATAAGAACTTTATGTTGAACGCGGTCAAACGCCTTCACAAAATCAGTGAAAATGACATCAGCTTGTGGTCTATTTTCCATTACTTGAAGGCAATATTTAGTGAATATTTCCAAATTTGTTGAGGTTGATCATCCACTATAAAAAAAAACATGTTGAAATTCCGAGATATACATGTGTAGTTCCTAACCATATAATGGGTAATTTGTTTGCTATTTTGTTTTTGGCAACACTGGTTTTATAGGTCACCAGTGCCGGATTAGCCACGAAGCAAGAGTAGCAAATGCTACGGGCCCCGCGCATTTAGGGGCCCCGCGCACCGACCTTTTCTGACCATAAAAAAGTATTATTATTATATTAGATTTAGTCACAATTACTAAGAAGAAAATATTTGCATCAAAATGATCAACTAAAATTTTATTTTTCTATCTGCTGGTCTTACCAAAAATCATGTTTCGCACCGCACCAAACGCAAATTGGACAACGGTATGAAATTCAGGTATTTATTGTCACCATTGATAACGTACTCACTGCTTTAGGTAAACGTATATGAACAGTTATCATAAAATTGCTGGCATTTTCGGAATATTCCGAGAGCTAAAATCTCTTCCTGATTCCAAATAGCTTTTTTGGCCTTTAGTTCACAAAAACTGGCGTTTCGTCCGGGTGATCGCACATGGACTCATCCGTTGGCTGTAAGGACCTTGTCAATACGCAATTTTTATTGAATTCAGTTCATCTTACATCGATTTTTTGACAAAAATCCAATGTGAACTATATCCAACCAAGATTAAAATTATAATAATTAACGTTGGAATATTTTGCCCGTGGCCGAGCATTGATTCTATATGAAGGTTTTTATAAAACAAATTCTATATACTACTGAAATAAATCAGCCTATTAGAAGACTTAGCACTATTAATGGATTTGTTGAATTTGTTGAAAATAGCAAAACCAGAAGAAATTAAAAATCTGCAACCATAGTAAGTGCTTACGCAGATGATTTGGAGGACAGTCTGGGCAACGAATTAGTGCAATTCGCTTCAATGCTCAATTCTGATGTGGCTGGTATTATTGACAGCAGGAATCATGAGGCTCTGGAAATGCAGGTTTACAAGTTGTTGATAAATAATTCTTTACAATCTTGTTTCCCGAACGTTGAAATTGCTTTGCGCATTTATTTGTCTCTCATGATCACCAACTGCAGTGGTGAACGATCTTTCTCAACATTTAAACGTGTTAAAAATAAATTGAGGAACACGATGAGCCAACAACGTCTTAATCTCCTCACTTTAATGAATATTGAACATGATTTACTCCGAGAAGTCGATATCAACAGCATTATTTATAAATTTTCCCAAATTAAATCAAGAAAAGTTTGTTTGTAACAGTTTTGTTTGGGGGGTGGCCGTGGCGCGATGGATGTGTGCTCGCCTGTCAACCTCATGATGACAGGTTCGATCCCTGCCGTCGTCTATGTCGCGCTAATTCCATTAAAAACCTTCTAAAAATTGTCATCAATGGGGTCATAAACTGTCAAATTTCATCAAAGGATGGCTACGATGTCAATGGATTAAAAAATGTCTAAAAATGCCAAAAAATGAGATTTTATTTGTTGCTCCGGAAAAGTGCAATTTTAGGGCTTTCGGCTGACATTTGGTACGAAATATACCTTGTACGTCATAACTGAATTCGTCCTCTATTCGTCAAGTCATAAACTGTCAAATTTCATCAAAGGATGGCTACAATGTCAATGGATTAAAAAACGTCTAAAAATGCCAAAAAAAAAGAGATTTTATTTATTGCTCCGGAAAAGTGCAATTTTAGGGCTTTCGGCTGACATTTGGTACGAAATATACATCGTACGTCATAACTAAATTCGTCCTCTATTCGTCAAGTCATAAACTGTCAAATTCCATCAAAGGATGGCTACGATGCCGATGGATTAAAAAACGTCCAAAAATCCACATACATACCGGATCCTGATACATCAAATAACATCATTTCAACCCAACAATTGTTTTTGCGGCCTACAACATCAACGACCAACCCGATCAATCATGTTGTTCAATGCCGAGTTCAACCCAGAAGTTCCAGTCCACCGTCCGTTTGGCGTTCATAATCCACGTTGATTGAATCGGAAGAAATGGAATCAAGTAAATCATGATTAATCGAGTAAACTGATATCGAAAATCGAGACTCATTGAAATGATTGAGATTGAAATAGAAAATCGAGAATCCAGAATCGAGAATCATGTAAATGTTTGAGATTGAGATCGATTAAAATGATTGATTTCGATCATCAATACTTTTCGATGATCGGATCAAAAAAATCGAATCGATCCCGATTGACACAGCTCTAGTGATGACCGTGAATTATCAATTCGGAGCCGTTCGCAGCAATTGGGCCATTTTGACATTTCGTTCACATGCATTTTTTTATTCGTAGCGAATGGCCTTTCAGCGATTATCAATCACTAAGAAAATTCTTTTAGAATGATTTTGAGGTAAGCCGCGCGCGAACAATTCATTCGTTGCAGTATAGACGGTATGTGGAACGCGAATAGTGTTTGACAGTTCGAAGCAATCATATTGCAATCCGGGACGTCAAATTTATTTTCTCAAATTTCTCTCATTTTAGCAATTACAACGCAAATTTTAATATATTAAACATTAAATTAGTCTGAATTTCTACCCTTTTGTAAAGTTTTTGTGGAGAATTTAGGCTTAAATATATTTTAAATTCCATTTGTTTTTTATTCGTTGGTCATTGGTCGCTCTCATGTGAATAGTCCTTTACTCTACTACGTAGAAAATTTTGCGGTGTGAAGCCGTATTTCTTCAAAGACGATGCGAATCGCAACGATACTGTGAATGGTGAGCGCTACCGTGCAATGATAACAAACTTTTTTTTGGGCAAAATAGAAGAGTTTGACTTGCATGACATGTGGTTTCAACAAGACGGTGCCACATGACATAGCACGCGTAACAATGGACCAATTGGGAGGCGAGTTCGGTGAACACTTTATTTCACGATAGCTCTTAAAACATCACTCGTTCGGACAGCTGCTCGATAGGAGCAAATGTGAGACGTGCTCTTATGTAAAAGTAATTCGAAATTATAAAAAAAATATTTGTACATAAATTATAAAACATGGATTTAATGAGATAAACATCTCGTTTGATTTCGAGAAAAGCATGAATGTATGCCAACAAAGCTTAAAAATCGTTTAATTATTAAATTATTTTTTTATATTAGAAATTTCTTTAAATTTTTTCCAGGAAAAAAATTGAGATGTCAATTTTAAGTATTTGGATTTTTGTTTTTGGTCAAAATCGCAAAGTTTTTACAAAAATCTAGTTCATGCTCATAATTGCACTCTTAATTTTTCTTATCAACACCGTTAGATCCGTTTTCTAGATATATAAGATTTTGCATAACGGCTGCATGGCAAATACCCTTAGTTTTGGAGCTAAAACAAATTTCAATCACCGAACACTCCTAGCACCAAGTTTGAAGAAAATAGCTACAGTTGCTTAGGCTGTAGGGAGAGGTACAGACATACTGAAACATGTTTTTATGTACTAACTTTTACTTAAAGTTTGTGTACAAAAAAAAAATGTTAGTATTTAATGATATCCATTTTTGACGTAATTTCAAAATCGTGTAAATTTGTATTATTTTTTTTTAAATCCAAAAACTATTTTTTTGAAAATTTTTATAAACCATATTTTTTTAAATTCAAAGGAACTCCTGGAAAAAAATAATTTGGCTAAAATCGATAGAGTCGTTAAAGAGAAAGTCAAAAATGAAAAAAAAAAAAAAAAAGGTTCTATGACAGGTACCGTTAACATCATTTTTTCCTTAAATTTTGTTTGACCAAAATGTAGTCCATGCTCATAATAGAACACTTAATATTTTTATCAAAATCTTTGAAGCCGTTTTGAGATAAATAAGATTTTGGGGGTTCCGTTAGTTCTGAATTTTCGATCAATATTGATATATTACTATGATAAAGAGGGATAGGAAAATTTGGATCTTGCTATTCTATGTTTGTTGGATAGTTGAAAGATAGCGTTTTTTGTTCTTTAAAGTCAGAAAGATGAAAGTACTTGTCAGACAAAATTTTTCGAAGCAAATTTTTATACAAAATAAATTAAAAAAAGTTCTCGAAAAATTCTTATTTATTATACCTCTCATGGAACAATTTCTTATTATTTCGGTTTTCTCAAAGCCTTAAAACTGATATTGGTCAATTTTCTTATGTTTCAAGAACTTAAATTTAAAAAAAACTCTATTTTTCGAAAACTCATGCTTGATTTTATTAAAAACTTACACCTAGAAGTCTTTCAACATCATTTTAAATATTTAAAAAAATTATTCTTATATTCAGAAATAAAGGTATTAAACACACAAAGTTGCAAAACATTTTCTAAAATCTCGGAAACGGCTACTAGAATTCTTATACAATTTTATCTAATTGAATCGGTCATTTCAAAAACCTCTTAAGTCACATTTTTTCCAAAATGCTTTTTTTGCTGAAAATGGTTCCTTAAAGGGAGATGCGTATTCTGGGTAAGAACCACGTAAGTCTGTACATTCCTTCCTCTTCAAATAATACCGTGGGAAAGACATTCATTGCATAAACAACATTACTCGTAGTCAGTAACTTAAGAGGTTCTTGCATGCACTACCAAAATGGCCGGAGTAGTTTTCTGAATTAGTTTTTTAAATTTGCTTTGCTCTGATTGGTTCAACAATATTCAAATCTTCAATTTGATAACAACCGTTATTCTCATTAATGTCATATTTGCTTCTTTCACACAACTGTTTTCTGCGAAAAGTAATTTTAGTTTTAAAAATGTCTTCAAGTGAAACAGAGTGATGGTGCGCCGAAAAAGAAGAGAACGTGTAATTCCTTAAAGTATACCTTAATGAAAATTATAACAAATTATAAAATTGAAAGACAAGCATAAACTAATTATCTAAGAGATTTGAAAAACCGAGGAACTGTCGATATCAAGTTGCAGAAGAGTACAATCATATGTCGAAGTAAGATCATTGAGCTTGATATTTCTAAGGCATTTGATAGACTTTGCCATAAAGCTATTATATCGAAAATACGTGAGTTTGCTATCAATGAAGCCCTTATTTGTTGGATTAGAAATTTTCTACTGGATTGTTCAATAAATTTTGTTTTGAAAGGTTTTAAATCGGATCTTCACAAACTAAATGCTGGGGTCCTGAAGGGCTCCGTTTTGTCTCGGACTCTCATTTTTATGAATGATCTCTGAAACTGAATGATCTTTTGCACTTCATTGTCTATCTCAGCTTTTCATACTCATTCGTCTCGTCCGTCTCATTTTTTGGAATTCATGAAATGGTGGCCAAATTTGTACAAAAAAACATGTTTGTCAACACTGAATCTTATAGAAAAAAAGTATGCTTCACATAGTATGCTTCACATAGAGAAGGTACTATCATAGGAATATTTTGATGGATTGATTTAACATTCATTCTTATTAATAAAGAAAGTTACAACTTCTGTTTCACTTCTATCAGCCAAGGCTTGTGTTTTAAAAGTGTCCATCAATAAGAAAATAGTGAAGATAATCAATCTATTACCTTAAAGATATTAAAACATGACAAAACGTTATTTTTAAGTGTAATTTTCAATAATAAGCAATATAAAATATGATTACTACCATTGTTTTGGTTAAATTATATACCACTTACCCCAGTCCTTGCTAAAACAACTTAAGTCAAGAACAGTTTTTTAGGTTTTTTTCATTATTTTTATTAATAAACTGTGAATTTTTTTCGCTTTTTAATTTTTTTACCACGAAAATACTTAATTAAGCATAAAAAAGTAGTTAAAAACTCATTTGTTTGTGCATGAAACAGTTTTTATTGATTCCTGAAAAATTCTAATTGAATGACTTATGAGGTTTTTAAAATGACCGATTCAATTAGACGATCTTTCATTCAATAATTTTAAATTAAGAAATAATTCACATTTTCTTTTATTTTCCTTATTATTTGCATAGCGGACCTAAGGTGGAATTTTAATATATTCAATTTTCTAACAAGTTTGAAAAACATTGTATATCAAAACTTTCCAAAATATTTTTTGAATTATTAATTTTTTAAATAATAAAAACTTTAAACTTGGTACCAAAATTTTTCCTTAAAAATTTTTTCTGAAATACAAAATTATTTTATTGTTAACCATTACAATGGTAATCTTTTGTTCTTGCCAACATTCAAATTTCTTTTTTGTATTTTTTGAACCTAGGTACAATGACGGTACCTTCATAATTTAAGGAAATTTTTCTTCTCAAAAATCGTTCAAGAACTTTTGGTTGAGAGCTAGGTCAATTATAAGCAAGCAAGTATGACAATCATTATTTCAAGACAAACCACAAAGTTTTTCGAACTTGTTAAGAAAATTGACGATTTTCTTCACTTAACAGTGGCAAAATCTAATTCAATTTCATATCACCCAAGCCACAAAACAAAACAAGATTGCGCAATATCAAATTTTTCACCACAGAAACCAGAAAATTGCATATTTGGCGATAGATTACATATAGCAGCATGGTAAGCCTGCTCACTAGTTATAAAATCATAATTAATGATAGATACCTATTATGAAATTCATCTACGATAAGAGAACAAAGAGGTTTTGGATTTGTTGGTCTTTTTTAAGATAAGACTTTTTGGTCCCGTCACATCTATACGTAAGGTAGGTACTTTTTTTTATTTATTTACATCTCAAATTTCATTTGACAATTCATCGTCAGGCGATAAGAATTTCGGATGGTGCCAATGCTATCTCTGTACCACCGTTAATTCTTAGGGTATTTGCTCCTCAACTAGTACTCGTAACTTAAAATGAGATTGGATGTCAGTTGGTTTTTCAATGGTTGTATTGCATCTACATGATGGCCGTGTAACTGCTCGGTACAGATTAGAAACTTATTGTCTTTTTAGCTTCAAGTCTGATATTCATAAAATAAATTCAGCATTTTCTCAGGCACTCTTTCTTATCTTCATAAATGATTTCTTATTTGAAGCTTCTAATCCACTTCATTATTTCGCTGATTGTTCAATTTTTTTTTAGAATCATAACCCTGTTCTTCGGCTGTGGAACTGAAAAGGCAGCTTATAAAATCTCAATCAATTTCGGTTTCGACAACATTATACAATGAGGTATCAACAACAGCGTGGAGTTTAATGATTCGAAAACACAAAGCTGTCTTCTGTCGGGCAAGCGAAAGTATCACACTTGCCATTATTCATGAATGGCATTTACATCAAAGAAACTAAAAAGCTTCCCATAGTCTGTAAGTGCGTTAATGGCCATCTGTTATGGAATAAATGAAATAATGAAATAAATAGTAAATAAAAAAATAACTTACAACTTTTATAACCTTTTGTAAAAAAAAGTATTCAGCCCTAGAAATTATAGAAGACATATTAATTACGGAAACTTTTGTCTCTCCTGAACACTGTCTTAACGTCTCCTGTTTTTCATTGTGTTATCGCTGGGAATGCTCATCAGTTTACATTTGAGCCTAACTACGTACGTTCTATCAAACCTTCATTGCGATGTACAGGTTTTTAGGATATCTCCTATTTGTTCCTCTGCACTTTACCTAAACTCTCGCAGTGTGTTAAATGGTAAAATTATAACGGCAATCATACCCGTGAGTGTGTTGTGATGCTTTTTCTTCGTGGCTGAGGTAAAACTCGTCGGTGTCCAGAGTTCTTCCCAAAGAAGCAATAAACTTGGGTTTGGAGGGTCTAAAGCTCCGAATGAAATAATGTTTTTTTTATACTCCAAAACTTTCAATTAATTTATTTCGTGGCTTCGTATTCATAACATGGTATTTCATATACTTTTATTAACAATATTTATTTTCTTAAAATAAATAACACAGTATTTCATATAATACAGTATTCATAAGCCTAAATAACTAACACGGTATTTCATATATTGTGTCCCTAGCACGCAACCTAGGGAAATAAACGGGTGGAACTCTAAAGAGAGAACTTTTCCAGTGAGCTGCCTTGAAGAGGAACCCAAAGGTCCAAAGGAAATAAACGGTCGAGAAATCTTATAAAAACTCTTGTCCCTAGCACCAACCAGTGTTACCCTTATGCGACTTTAGTCGCATTTTTGCGACCTTTTTTTGCTGTGCGACTATGCGACGACCTTTTTAAAATTGTTTAAAATTGCGACTTTTTCTTTGCTTAAACATTTACTATTTTACATTTATTGAAAGAATGTGTTCTTGGAAAATCTATTTCTGAGATTGATTATCGAAACGAAAATTATTTTAAAAAATTGAAGAAATATATATCGACATGGAAGCCGAAAATTGTTTAAAGGATAAAAAACTCACTAATTTTGAAATTATTTGCATACAAAAAAATGTACTTCAATATTATTTGACGCTTTGCGAAAAATTTTTTTCAAGATTAAATGTTAAAGATGAGAAGCTTTCTATTTTATAACATGATATAGATTCAAAAATAATTAGGTCAAATCAGGATTTTAACTATTTTGGGTTGGTTTCAAATTTTAATAGCTTTACAAATGAGCCAGAAAAAGTGGTAGAGCAATACAAACACCTGGAGCTTCAAGCGTTTGACAAAAAATATTGCAAAATTTTTGAAATTAAAAATATAGAAGAGCTTTGGTACAAGGTTGGTACTTTAAAAAATAGTTTAGGTGATAACCTATACTTTGACCTTTACGAATTTGTTTGTAAAATTTTAACGTTGCCACAGCTATTTTAAATCAGTTACCATACAGCAGCGCTTGCGCTGAGCGAGTTTTTTCAAAGCTTACGCTTATGAAAAATAAATTAACAAACCGTTTACAAAGGGAAACCTGCGAAAATATGTTAGCTTCCACAAATCTCATTGACTGTGATATAAGTGAGTGGGTTCCTGAAAACAACCTAATTAAAAAGTATAAAGAAACTTTATTAAAAAAATGAAACATTAATGTGATTTACATATCTTTTTAGGTATTTATTTTAAATTTAAACCTATACATACATATTAATTTATGTAAAATGAAGTCTTTAAATTAGGTTTTTTTTTTGTTATTGTTATTTTTCAATGTATACCTATCTAAGTGTTTAAATAAAGAAATTCAAAAATATATCTAAATTGTTTTTCCTATAGTAAAAAACAAATAATATTTAGGTATGCGACTTTTTCTTTCAATTGCGACTTTTTCAAAGAATTCGAATTTGCCACTTTTTTTTGTAAAAGCGACTTTTTTCTGCGACTTTTTGAAAAATCCCAGGTGTAACCCTGGCACCAACCTAAACGGGTGGAACTCTATACAGAGAACCTGTCCAATGAGCTGCCTTGAAGAGGAGATCAAAGGAAAGAAACGGGTTGGTTTAGTAAATAATAATACTCTTAATAATAATAATAATAATATATATTCCCCACTCTAGCTTATACTCCTAATAATCCTAAAACTTGTCCTACTCTAGCTAATGAAACCCTACTATTTTATAAAAAAAATTTAGATTAGCTTCACCAATACGGCAATGCCTATCTGTCACCGAAACGCCTTATACAAGGTTTTTGTTTGCGCCCGATCTTAAACTCTCTATACTCTAAATTGGTATCCACTTCCACTTCCACACTGGACGAGAATGAAAGACAATTTTGTCATTTTCCCAACGACTACTTATCAAATTGTTACGGATGCCATGCGTAATTCCATTTGTCTCACTCCGCACGATCATTTAATCACCCTGTGGTCTTCGAAATCGAATATTTTATACCAAATCTTTTCTGTCGGAAAAGAGAAAGCTTTCTTGACCGGAAGCAGAAAATTAAAATGCCTGCCCTCTGGCTAAGCTAGACTTGACTTCGTAAGCAATCGATCCTTTTTCTTGTGGCCGCCATCGAGTACGGACTTGTCTCCCAGGTAAAACAATTATTGAAGAAGTTTGGTTAATTCCATTCCAACTGAGACAATCATTTTATTTTCTATACAATCTATTACCCTAATCAGTGGCTCAAGAGTATCACATCTTCAAGTCGAATAATTAAAGCTGTAAGACTTATCTACGAACACCACGGTTTTATTTCTTAATTGTTTAAAACTGATGTTATTTTTCCAGGCTTTTATTCTACCAGGTAATTCAAACAAATAATAATCAGTCTCAGTGCAAAATTGTGCCTTACAAATAAATCTACTTTCCCACAGTCGATTGCTGATAAGAGCCCTGGTCCGCCAAAACCTGGACTTCATTAGAGTGACAATTGAGTCATTCTTCATTGGAAAACGAAAGCGTGGAGGAACGCCTTCCCCTTTCAGCTAAAGCCTATTCTCACGTCTTGACGGAGAAAGTATTAAGAGAATCACCGTTCCTTCAAAATAGAAAATCAACGAACTTACCACGACCGCTATAATACGACAAACTGCTAGCTGCACTTGCAGAACAACCAGATAAGGGCAGGTCAGTTCATCATAATAACCCCGAATCGACAACTCGCAACCTCTCGGCGGAATTCATTGTCAAACAGGTGCGGCGAGCGTGCGGTGCGTGGTTCCTTTAATTGGTTTGTGCGTGATTGTGTGCAATAGTGAGCAGGGCAGGTGATATAGACTCCCAGGAGCTCAAGAAGTGAGCATCCGACGAGGCGCTATCGGGGGGGAGGAAATTCAAGTGCTAGTCTAAAACTCTAGAAATCGTGTTTCTAAAGACTGCGTTGGATATCTGGTGACCCTCTGCTTCGTAGAAAAAAGGAAAGAAAAGAAAGACAGTTTAAATTCTATCATAAGAGAAAACAAAAGATCTACTTAATTTAGTGTTGGAGATATCTAAGTAAAAAAAAAAAAAAGTAAATGTATCAAAATTTATGTACGTTCGCGTCAGAAAGGTTTGGCAAGTGATCGCGGTATATTGAATTTACATGTTTACAGCTTCTCACCAAAATATTCAACAGCTACGTTGCGGATATTGTGTACAATCATCTGGACCGTAAGTGGTGAGTTCACTTCTTGTTTATGTATATATGTGTTCCCTTTCATTCGCTGATTTTAGAAAAAGAAAAATTTATATATAGATGTACATATATGTATGTATCACATACACATAACCTAACTTGCTAATCTTTTATGACGCAACAAATACAAAATCACAAGATCGATACCATCCTAGATCCACAGAATTGTTTCTTTTGTTTTGACATTGTCCAGAAGGGATTTTTTTTTCCTTTTATGCATTGTAAACAAGTGACATTAACCTAAGTATGCTTAACTCTAAAGTAAAAATCCATATAACATAAAACGTAAGTGAATTTATAATTTGAATTATTTTGTGATTTCCTACTTAAATACTACAAATTAAGAATCATGCAAGCTAATTTAATAAAGTTATAATTGAACTACTCAATATGAATTCAACATGAATTAACGCGGTGTTTATCTGTGGGGTTATGCGTGGTGTGGCTGGGGGGAATTTCAGAAGTCGGTAGAGTGATGTAAGTCACCTTGTCAAAAAGGAAAAAAGAAAAAAAAAAAACGGGACAGCTTCTTGTTTTGGAATCAGAGTATGAGCTGTCGAGGTACACGCGAAGCGTCAGAGGGAGGGAAAATTTAACAAGGTACTCAAGGCGACCACCACCTGTTGCCGGATGAACAAATATCGGTAGAAATATGAAAGTGTCCGTCCGTTGTCCTATATAGCAAAAAAAAAAAAAAAACACAAAATAGTCTTGGCATGAACAAAAATTCTTTGGTCTGCGTCTGGCTACTTGAGGATCAAGAACCACGCCCTCCGACGTGCCTAGCTATGCCTTCCGCAAGCATGCCAAGCCCGATCCTAACGAGTAGTATCCAGTGATTTAAGAAGCCGCAACAAAATCTACGGCTAGGAGTCAGTGTGAACTACAAGAAACAAACGGCAAAATTGTACGTGTATGAAAATGGGTGCTGATCACATGACTCCAGATACATACTGAATACGTGTAATATGATTATGAGTAATATAAGGCGGTATGTAGGCGTCGTAGCATTTTGCTCGGTAATATGATTAGGGGTCGTTGGTGTCGTAGCATTTTGCTCGGTAATGTGATTAAATTGTTTAATAATTGTAACGCTTCGTCACAGTGTGCAAATTATATTATAAAAATTCCTCGCAACTTGTGGAATAGAGGGGACCTACTATTTTCAGCCGAATCCCAAAGGCTATGACATGGCTTTATAGACTTTATAGGATTTTCCTATAAAACGCAATTGTTAAGCATTTGGTTGTTAGTCATAGAGAGTAAACAGTGCCTGGGCGCCATTTTGTTCGGTTTTCTGCAAACCAATTTACCTCTCTCCAACTCTTTTCGAGTGTCCTCGATTCATCCTCGACTATTCTTTGCCATGTCTGCTTAGATCGATCTGATCTTCTTCCTGACTGGGTACAATGGAGTTATCTTCGGGCCTTAAGGTTTTAAATTCAATGACTCCTTTATATAATGATGTCAACTGACTCCTGCTTTCTTCTTATGTGAGGAAACATCTATTGATAAAGGATTACAGCTTGCTACTGATTACGGTTATTTCCTTCCAAGTACTACACCCATGTAACAGTACTGAACTTTATTATAATCTATCAAGACGAGAAGCGTTAAAAAAATGTAACCCTACTGAACTCCACTTTGGACCACAAAGGCTTCTGACAGCTTACCTGTTATGCATGACATGAAATTTGTTTCCTTCGTATGGCGATGATATTCTGAAGAATATCTCTCCCTCGCGGAACATTCCATAAGAACTTCTGGTTCAATAGGAAGAGCTGGGGTATTAACTTGACCCATTGCTCGATAATTATCAACAAGGTTTTAAATTCAGAACGATTATCTACTTAGTTTGACATCTAAAGTTGGTTCAAGGTGTTCTGTGAAATTTTGTTCTTATGTTGTTGGCCACTTCTGGCAGAACGCTTAACCCACTCCAGTTTCTTGGGTAATTTTAAAATCACCCCTGGTTCCACTCATCCGGTAAGGGAAGTAAGGTATCTATAGATAGCTATGTGCTATTGCTTCTCTGTTTTATATCGACAATCCTCTACGCTGTGGTTGTGAAACCGTAGGCAACTCGATAGAACTAGCGATAATTATTAGATAGTGGCCACACTCCATTCTATGTCCTTGCCTGTTTCGGATATCAAAAAGACAAATTCTAAATGGTCGGCTGATGTGGTCTATCTGGTTCGATGTTCGCTGCCCATCAGAAGTCTCCCATCTTTTACAAGTCCGTGCTGAAACAGACTTCCTCCGATGACAAGGTGATTGGCGTTACAGAAATCTACTACCTAACCGCTCATCATTATATTGTTTCTTTCCTCATGAGCACCCATAACGTGCTCGATTGTAGTGTCAAGTGTTTCCGTTTCCTACCTTGGGCATTGTATCTCCTATAACTATTATTGTTTTAAATTGTAGGCACCACTTAATTAGTCGTAGGAGCTGTTACTTTGTATATTCAGTTGAGTTTTCCATCGGCAGCGCCCAGAATTGGATAATGATCTACCACTATACTCTGGGATTTAGCCGTTTGAAGCTCTTCCAAAACTGGTACGGTGTATACGAGTACAATGTAATACGTTGTAGTCTTGCACGCTTCCATTTGTTTTCAATAGTTCTTGGATTTATATAAATTGTTCTTTAAAATTAAATCGTCATTTTATTTTAATAAATTACTGTTCGTTCAGTGCAAAGTTCCAGACGGTACGTATAGTCGATCGGATAGATTTTGAATTTTGTTTTTTTAAACTGAAGTTTTTGAATAAAAAGTTACATACATAAATAAATTTTGTTAACATTTTTTGAAAGAAGAGCGATGTCAAATCTCCTTGCTGAAACCCTGTTAATGTTTTAAAAAGTTCGGAGAAGCTGCTGTACATTCCACTAAGCGATTTCTCATATCAAAGCCACAAAGCTTGATCGGTTTTCCGGGGATATATGAATTGTATAAAGTCGATTAAAAGATGGAGAGACTGGAGTTGGACTGTAAATTCATTGGTTCAAGGACTTAAGACGCGTTACACAGTTTTTTTAGAATATGATATTCAACGTAACTTTTAATAGGAAGGAGCACGCATCGATAGTTCCAAGCAAAAAATAGAATCACCGGTTTTGTAGAATGGAGCGGAGAGGTTACTAATCGGGGGATGTTTCCCTCCATCCATACTTGGTCGCTGGGACCTTACCATCACTTCACCTGTGTTTTCTAAGCTTCTCTGGTAGGCAATCAGAACCAGCGGCATTGTCCTTCTTCAGTCTTATAATAGCAAACCTCTTCTATACTTTTGGTGATGGAACTGTGTCTTCATTGAACATAACGTCCGTTTGAGCTGGCGAAAAATCCACATTGTGCGCAACATCTGAATCAAGAAGCTCAAGAGTATGCAATAGATAGTAAACAATACAAGCATGCAATAGAGTCATATACTTTTATACGTATACATATTTCTTACCACATCATCAACTATAATAAGTCTAGAGAAGGAAAAAAGGCAGGGTTTGCCATGCTTTCAATATTTCTTTTTAATTTTTTTTTTGAGTGAGAAAAGGTTTTCATCAAACTAATATTTTTTTGCTAAAATTAATAAACCCTTCCATGCATTAAAAACCACTCGACGGAGAATACAAATTTGGAAAAATAAATAAAAACATTATTCCCAAATGCACGGCCATCCAGCTCGGCCATCATGTGGAAAACTCATCATCCTGTTGCGAGGCTTAATTGAATTCAATAAAACCGAAGAGCACTTCATCAATTTCATATTCATCCAAAGTAAATACAAAGAGATATAAATCTCATCTTGCTAGAATATATCCCAACACCCAAATCCAACCCTATATTCAAAATTTCTCAAGTACCTATCTACATATATACGAGTAAATGTACCTTTTATTCGTATAAGTCCCTCGCTATACATCTGCCTGTCGAATACAGTAGCTACTGCTTCGTTCGAACTATCGAAGGCATCATCGTGCTTAACTTAAAGTTTCTTTCCATCCACATATCCTTTGGCCTCAACCCTCTGGCTTGGGAATACGGTACAATGTACCTCGCACAACCCCCAATCCCGGGAGACTTTTTAGCCAAACTCTTTAGTTTAACTTTACATTAATTTCAATTGTAAGTTTGCACTTGTTTGTCAGAGTGAGTAAAGGATACGCAAACATGTTGCCGGGTGTGTGTTGAGATGTATCTTTGCATCTGTAACATTTTTCTGCCGTCTTCGTCGTTGTCTACCTTAAGAGCTTCTATCTATATCTACCTCGAGTCGAGTGATTCAGATTCAGCGTACGCCCAAGGATACAACATCACTACTTGAACAAATGGCTGAAAATCTTCTCCGGAAGGAATTTTATTCGACAAAAACTTTGTCCTTACATACAAAAGGTCTTACATAAATAAAGGAAACGCACATTCTATTCGGGTGGATGCACCTTCATCGTAAGCTTATTTCTGAGCTCAAATATTGACTCCTCGAGCATACTTCCGGGGCATGGCGATGGCGGAGCACTTCCTCCGATATGGCACTATACCTCTCTGTATCTGCGCACCATATACACGACAAAGATGCACGACGTCATCATGATTTGTTGGAGGAATTTTCGCAGGTAATATATCCTTCGAAGGAAGATCGATTTACGATTACGGCGACTTAAAGATTTGCGAATATCGGATGGGGGATTTTCGACAACGTTGTTGAAAGGGTTTGTGTACTATATGTGTGCGACGCGCTTTGTTTTCCTTAAGGAACCGGGAAGTATGCAAAACTTTATACGAATCAAGATAAATAGCTTTTTGAAAATACCACACATTAGGAGGCTGCACTCTGAAGCTATTCTGTGTGTTAGTCTTATTGTGGAATGAAGTTATCCTTTTTAGTTTTTGGAAATCTTGTGATTTGTTTGCTATTGAAATGCAAATCAACAGGATATTGAGAGAGCAAAGTTTATGAGATAGTTTTGGGACTCAATTGGTTTTAAACTTGTTTTTTTTTTCGGGACGAGTCGAGATTGTTAAATAAGGAAAAAATGAAAAAATCACTTAGGTAATTTATACGAAATAAGTGGGTACAAGAATGGAGTGCATAGTTTTCAGAGAGTTTTAAATTTAAATTTTTTGAAAACAATAACATTAAAAGAATATATGAAAAGAAGTCTCAAATCCACATGGCTATAGTGGATAGTGAGCATAAATACGAGTACACCATTTTTAAAACTACGTTATAGTTCCTAATTGTTTACACGCACATTTGTCGAAAATACTTTGACGAGCGGTTATCGAACTCCGAATGCGAAATAGTTATAAAACTATCATACGAGAAAACCATCATGTAAGAAATTTATCTTGCGAGAAAATTATAATAAGAAAAAACTTTCATTCGAGAAAACTATCATGCGAGAAAACTGTTATGCGAGAAAACTATCATGCAAGACAATGATTGTGCAAGAAAACTTTCATGCGAGATATCCTTCATACGAGAAAATTATCTTGCGAGAAAACTATCATGCGAGAACCCTATCTTGCGAGGAAACTATCTTGCGAGAAAACTATCTTTCGAGAAAAATGTCATGCGAGAAAGCTGTCTTTCGATGAGCCTTAACATAGCCCCACAAAAAATAGTCTAGACGCTTTAAATCGCACGATCTAGGCGGCCAATTGACCGGCCCCACACGTGAAATAAACAGTTCACCGAACTCGCCTCTCAATCGGTCCATTGTTACGCGTGATGTGTGGCATGGGGCACCGTCTTTTTGAAACCACATGACACACAAGCCAAGCTCTTCCATTTTGGGCAAACAAAAAGTTTGTTATCATCGCACGGCAGCGCTCACCATTCACCTCATCTTTAAAGAAATACGGCCTAATGAATCCGCCAGCCCATAATCCGCAACAAACAGTGACTTTTTCTGGATGCATTGGTAGCTCTTGCAATGTTTCTGTCTGCTCTTTACTCCAAATATGGCAGTTTTTCTTGTTCACTTATGCATTCAACCAGAAATGAGCTTCGTCGCTGAACACAATTTTTCGATAAAATAGTGGATCTTCGGTCAACTTTTCAAGAGCCCATTCACCAAAAATTCGGCGTTGTGGAACGACCGTTCGGCTTCAATTCTTTCACCAGCTGTATTTTGAAAGGCTTCACACCTAAATCCTTCCGCAAAATTTTCCATGTAGTGAAGTAACAGAGGCCTAATTGCTGCGAACGCACTAAACTACTAAATCCGGATTAATTCTAATTAGGGTTTCAATAAATTACTTTGCTCAATCTTAATCTCAAGTCTAAAATTGTCAAGATCTTTTGACAGAACAAGATAGAAAATATTGTTTTTTTTTTTTTAAATCAAAGAATTAAGGATTAATTAAGACAAATAATGGTATGTTAGCGGTTAATTTTAAATAAATTCATAAGTGGAAAAAGGGAAGTTTTAAAAGTTTAGAGAATCGAACCCAAGACCTTCTGCATGACAGTCCAACGCTCTAACCATTATGCCTATCTATTATGTTAATTGTGTAAAATCCTACTTTACTTCAGATAGCTTTCCAAATAGAAAAATCACAGCTAATAATATTTGAAACAAGTACTAAAGCCCGAGTAAAAAGAAAATATAGTTTTTCTTAAAGACTGAAGCAAAAACAATTGTTTTAAATTTTGGAAAAAAAAAAAGATTTTTTCCTGTAGTCGGCTTAAATACGATGTGTTGCTGTTGAGCCCCTTCACTGATAACTTCTCTCATTTCTAATTTATTTGTTGAATACAAAAATATCTTCTTTCGAACTACACACCATTGGATCTATAATATACCTGCCCTCCACCCTTTATCAAAACTAAAATAACTTAATTTGCATCTTCAGTTCATTTGCTTAGATATTTGGATACATAATGAAGCTGATACCTTCCGTTCTGAAATAATAAACATCTGCACTTCACCTTAAACAAAGGAGTAAAAAAAAAAACAAACTGCAGATCATGACCAACAAAGCAACCCACTATCGAATTCAAAACAAATACAAATGGAACGTGTCATATTGCGAAGTTTGAAAACTTCAAACGACCAACTGCCACTGCCACCCAAATTGATTTCTGCGAACCCGGAGGTGACCGTCAGCCCAACTAAGGTAATCGTTGGACCAAACATGACCATACTTTTGACTGTCGTCATTCTCCGGGTGTGCCATAGACGGGATATTTTTGGATACACACTCGTCATTCCATCTGCAGATGCAATTCAGTTTATTTTCTTTTCTCATTAATTTTATGAACGCAGAATTTCGTTCGAAATATTATTTTGCTGTCTCAGCGAGGGCAATTTA
Organism: Chrysotoxum bicinctum; assembly: GCA_911387755.1. Classification (NCBI taxonomy): domain Eukaryota; kingdom Metazoa; phylum Arthropoda; class Insecta; order Diptera; family Syrphidae; genus Chrysotoxum; species Chrysotoxum bicinctum. The sequence continues at coordinate 237,145,085 of OU426988.1, read as the reverse complement.
TAATATCGCAACAGGAGCAACAAAAAACAAAAAGAAAAACAGAAACGCAAATCAAAATTTGGCCTCAATTTTTGAGAACTATGGTGAGCAGCTAAGAAAGAAGGTAGCATTAAGTTTTTAATGAGTTTTTCAATTGGGAATTATGTCGAAAGCAAATGATTAACTTATAAATGTGCCACTGTCGCAATATTTAGCCCATTTTTTAGATTCATATGAATTGTCTCATTTTCTGAACCTTAATTATAAGAAACCATCAGAGCTTCAACGGACTTTAAGATATGGGAATTGGCTGGAGTCCTATGTCGGACTCGGCATTGAAGCTTGAAAACATAATTTTCTATAATAAATATTTAAATCTGAATGAAAGAGGTGATACCCGGCAGCTGTACAAAATCACCAAAGACATTTTCGAAGAATGTAGGAAAAAGAACCATCCTGTGTTAAATGTAGACGGCAGCTTATTGGTGAATATAGAAGATCAGATGCGAAGGTGGATCACTCTTGGACACTGCTCAACGATGTCCAGGATGCAAATCTGGATCTGGCAATTGATGATGTGATGACTGCTACATTAAGTTCAAACGACAGGCAGGGAACACAATGGAGACCGTCTTACAAGCTCAGCCGTATAGACTATGCCGATGATATCTTTCTCCTAGCAAATAGCACCGGTGCGTGGCTTTAATCAAACGGAGTAAACGGAGAGGTAGCTGGCTTAAGGATTAACGTCAACAAAACCAAAGTAATGCATACCGGCCAAAACATCCAACAGCAAATTATTCTAAAGCAGGGGATCATTGAAGAGGTCAAGCAGTTTAATTATCTGGGTAGTTGTGTAGCAATTGATGGTGAAACAAACCTGGATGTTAACATCAGAAAAGGTAAGGCCCGACGTGCATTTGGAATCTTCTCTGCTGTGTGGAGCACTAGTAAAATATCACTACGCACCAAGTTGAAACTCTTCGAATCACATAAAATATGTGCTGTTTTAGGCCTGTGAAACACGGAAGTGCTCTTCTTACATCTCGAGCCGGTTACAAGCTTTCGTTAACCATAAACCAAATCAAACGTCGAGCTCTGGAAAAGAACCTGACAATTACATCTCGAAGCAATCTTTTAAATGGAATTCTCGGGGGGCAAGTCGTGTAAGAAGACCAAAAACAACTTGGAGGTCAACTGTAGTGGTACAATCAGAATAAAACCGCTTACGTCAAATCCTGACAGATGGAGGAATTGTTGCTGCCCTATGCACCAGATTGAGTTGAAGTGCTACTCCAGTAGCCGGAAACCATATAATATTTAAATCTAGTCACGCAAGTGAAAGTTGCTTTCAAATCAGGAAAAAATGGAACACTCGGGTTAACAGAATTCACAGCAATTCTACCACTTCTACATTAAAACTTAATTCACCAAATTTGACAATAAGTTGTAGGTTAAGCAAACACTTATTGTTTCTTGATTTAAATCTCATGTTGTGAATATTGAAGTTTTCAGCTAGAATAAAAAATTCAATGTTGGATGACTAAGCCACCTGAAGTTTCTAGAGAATGCCTGAGAGAGAAGCTCTCTGCAAACAACAAGAAATATTAGTCTCAATTTCGTGATATACTTAAAGAGGGAGTAGAAAACACAGCGTTGTGATCCAAACATCCCAAAGAAAGAACCAGTGGTATGATGATGAATACCAACTAACACAAATGGAAGAAGATGCAGAATATTCCGTAGTGTAAAAAGACAGTATCAGTAACAGTACATTGGACCTCCACTTCACGGTTCAACTTGGATCGTCTTTTTTTCTAATATTCGTGCTCTGAGAAAAAATTTCTTTCATGTATACGCGCACTGTATGTGTACCCAGTTGTTTTGCCACTAGATGCAACCCAGGTTGGTGTGAATACTGTACTGATCCTTCAGAAATTTGCCTGCCTGGTTTTACAATAATATTATTACTTTTTCGCCATCACGGCCTTATAATTTATGTTAGAGCCTTCTTCAAAAAGGACATTGTTCTAATATGAACTTTAGGTTTCTGTGGCTCAAATTTACTATGTATAAGTATGTATATTATTGTTTTATTTATAGGAGTGTCATTTTTAATAGCAATTCAAATCTTAATGAGTTTCATGCAGTGTCTGATTTTATTTCTCGAATTGTTTACCTGGACCCTCACACTGAAATCATTATTGCAGTAGATTTCAATGTGCATAATTCGAGTTGGCCCCGCTTTTCAGGGCAGACAACACCTAAAGGAAGGTATATTGAAAACTTTGCTGTACTTGAGAATTTGAATCATTCAATAAGACATGCATATTTCTGCACTCATACAGTTGGCAAGAGCCCTTCAAGATCTTGATGTAAGAAAATCCGCTGGTGCTGATGGTATATACCCCATTTTTCTGAATAGGTGTTCTTCATTGCTGGATAGACCATTGCATTAGCTTTTCAAACACTTTTACTCTTCTGTAATCTTCCTTAGAAGAAGGAAAATTGCATTTGCTTAACCTGTTGCTAAAGAAGCCAAACTTTTCTCTACCGCTCCCTACTGACTTATTGCACTTACGACCTTTCTGTCCAAGGTCATGGAATTACTGATCAATTATGAGTTAAAGCAAAAACTTGAAGATCGAAATCTTCTGAATGACCAGCAATACACCTTTCCCAACAATCGCTCCACAGGTGATCTGATGGCAACCTCACCGAAAAGTTAAAAAGATATTTACTAGAGAAAGTAATATTATTGCGCATTTGATAAAGTTTTGCTCTCTTATCGAAAATGCGTATGCATTCTTCTCGATCGCTCATTATATGTTGTATTGGACGATTTCAAGTCTGATCGTCAGAAAATTAATGAAGTTGGTCCCCAAGGCTCCATCTGAAACTTCTAATCCACTTCATTGTCTTGGACGACCCTCATATTTTCAGTCTCGTTCTAAATTGACGTCCATCTCCTTCGTAAGTGGAATTGTAACGGTTGTGGGGAACAGCACTTTTTTTTTCAAGGCACACATAATAATATAATAAAACTAATATAATATTTTTTTTACATAATACTTACCTTTATAATTCAATACTATGTATAATAATAATTCAATATAATAATATAATAACAAAATAATATAATACTTACCTATAATAAAATCATGTTATTATAATACATACTTTTAATAAAATACTTACCTATAATCATAATGCTAATATAATACATACCTAAATAATCCAATACTACCCTATAATAATGCTAACATAATACATACCTAAATAAACTAATACTTACCCATAATAAATAATTACAATATAATACTTATTTTAATAAAATAATACTAGAATATAATAACAATCTAAATATAATATTTATTTTAATAAAAAAATACTTACCTATAATAAAAAAAATGTCAATATAATACTTACCTTACTAATCAAATACCTACCTATAAAAGAATAATATAAATATAATATTTACCTAAATAATCCAATACTTACCTATAATAAATAATGTCCATATAATATTTACTTTAATAAAATAATACCTACCTATATTAAATAATACTAATATAATACCTACTGCTATAATAAAATACTTACCTATAATAAATAATGTTAATATAATACTCACTTTAATAATCAAAACTTACCTATAATAAATAATCTACCTTTAATACTTACTTAAATAAAATATTACTAATAATAAATAATTCTAAAATAATACTTACTTTAATAAAATAACCCTTATTTATAATAAATATTACTAATATAATACATTCATACTATAATAATCAAATACCTATAATAAATTATGCTAACATAATACTTACCTTAATAATACAATACTTACCTATAATATAATCATGTTTTTATAATACTTACCTTAAATAAATAATACTTACCTATAATAAATAATGCTAATATAATACTTGACTTAATAATAAAATACATACCTATAATAAACAAAGATTGTATAATACATGCCTTAATAATAAAATACTTACCTATAATAAATAGTGTTAATATAATACCTACTTTAATAAGATAATACTTACATACCCATAATAAATATTACTATATAATACTCACCTGATAATCAAATACTAACTTATCTATAATAATAACGCTAATATAATACATACATACATACCTAAATAATAAAATACTTACCTTATAATAAATAACCTAAATATAATACTTACTTTAATAAAATAATACTTAACTACTTAATAATACCTAATTCAAAAATATAATCAAATAATAATCATAATAATACTAATAATTATAATAATAATTCAAATGTTATAATAAAATAATAATAATCCTAATTCAAATAATAATAATAATAATACCTACGATAAAGAAGAAATAAATAATATAACATAATATGCCGGACTAAAAGTTCAACTAAGATCGCACATACATTACATAAAGAAGATTTAGAAAAAAGAAAAAGTCCCGCTGCCCACAAGCAACCACCCAAATGTATGTATGTATATACGAGTATGTACATACATACATAATATTCTTGAACTTGAACTTCCCATGCAGCAGGTCCCGCTAATCGATGGTATGATCTCTTTTTTTTGCTAATTGATTTATCGTATGACAAATCAACGGTGTTCCTAGCTGTTGATTAGCAAGAGATCATACCAGAAGAGAAGTGTCGTCACCTGTTGCATGGGTGGCAATAGTCATTCAGTGGTTGATAATTAAAATTTGCGGGTCGCGAAGCTGCTAAAGTTTAAATAGTAAAAGGACAAGCTACAAAGAAAAAAAATTTTAAGTCCAGCGGCGAAAAACAAAGTGTTTAATATTAAATAACTTATAAAATTAAAATAAAATAATTATACCAAATAAACAAATAAAAAAAAAAAAAACTATACTAAAGAACAAAAGTGCGATTGAAGTGCAAAAAAGTAAGTGCTGTGCCAGTGCCACCCCCTCTACTACCACAACCACCGTATTTATTCTTAAATAAAGAACAAAAGAAACCCCAAAATTAAACCAACAAAAAAAGTACCAATAGAAAAAAATAGCTAGTGCGAATCATAGAAAAAAAAAATATAAATTTAGAAAAAATTATAGCCCTTAAAAAAAAAAGAAAAAAGGAAAAGACCTACTGTATTTTGCCCTGAAAAAAAAAACCTGAAAATTAAAGAACCTGTAAAAGAATAAAACCTGAAAAGATAGAAATAAAAGAACCTGAAAATAAAGACGAAAAAAAAACCTGGAAGAAAATAAACCCTGTAATGAAACAAAATGAATCTGGAAAAATGAGACGAAAAATAGAGAAAGCCTGAAGATGGATGTCCCAGCCAAAGCTGAAATTTTTCCCCTCCCTTTGTGTAGTGTCCCCCGTGATCCTCCAATAGTAAAATTTTTAAGTTTGAAATAGGAAGTTGAGAAAAAAAAAATAAAGTTTTTATTAACCTGTAAATAAAGAAGAACAAAAAAAAAATAAATCGTAAAATTAAATTAAAAATCCTTTTGTGGTGTTCGTTGTATTTTGTTTTATTGAATGTTATGTGTAAAATAAATCATTAAATAACTACTCCAACAGCAAAGAAATTATCATTAAACCTAATAGACTTTGAAATGTAAAGTGTGGTTGTTTCGGTTAGTTTCAGTAAATTAAAAGTTAAAAAAAAAAAAAACAAAAAAGAAAAGGAAAATAAATACAAAAAAAAACAAAAGAATATATAAATGAATCGTCGAGTGTATAGAAAGAAGAGGTTATATATACATATGTATTAACTTAATTTTGTTTTAACTAACCAGCTCAAGAAGATCCACAAGATGCACCTCGGCGGATATCCTGAAGCGGCAAATTGGTAAATCTGTAAATATTCAAGTAAGTTGACTGAAACAAATGCTTATTTATTATATACATATATAATCAATTCTTTACTACCCTTTCGTGACCTACCTTTAATATTACCTGAAAACAAAAAAAAAATAAAATAAATAAAAATACTATATTTACCAACCAAAAATTAACTGATACCGAAAAAGAAATAAAAGCAACTTTTATAAGTAATTACAAAAGAATCGCGAATAACCACATTATTTTTTTTTTACTTACCGTTCATTTTTTCTTATATCGTATCTCAAGGATACTTCCTCTGCAAAAATTTCAATGTTAAATTTAGCTTTTTTTTTAAATTTTGAATAAAAGATTTTTGTAAGCATTTTTCACGAAAAGGAAAATCTCTTTTATTGTTATCGACAGAGATGACACTTCCGTTTTGTTCCTGATTTTCGAATTTTTTTCGTTGAAGTTTTTTTTCTTGGGAAGATTTCTTTTTGAAAGCCTGGACATGGTTGCCATGAGGCTCTAAATTTGTTTTACAGGTCAACGGTGGAGTGAAGCGATCGAGAAGACGATGAAGACAGGGTAAGCAGAAGGATAATTATCTTCGGTTTAGGGGCTGATGCATATTTAGGAGGAAGCATCAGCCATGGTGGTATCGGACTGATACAAAGGGTGGGCAAATCCTCCGAGGGTCGACAACATCTTGACCCTCCCCCTTTAGAAACACACCCTCCTTTCCCTCATAAGGCAATTTTAGTCCCCCCTAATCTTCGAACCCCGTTTCTCTTTTTTATAGGCATGAAGATGGAACACGTCCAGTGCTGCGGTTGCAACAACCCACCCCGCCGACGAGCTAAGCCTCACAACAGCAAGCATGCCGCGCGGCCGCAGACTGGACACCCTCTCCTTCTTGCTGCCTGGACCGGCCTTAGGTGCCTGTAGGCCTGAGGTCGTAGAGGTGGTATAGGAGGGAGAGGGCGAACACCGGTTCCGTTACACGGTATGATGTGATGAGCTCATTAAATTCCGATCTTCACAGGCTTACTGTCCCTACATGGCACTTTCATCGAAGAAACCGAAAAGCTGTCAATACTCGGTATGTGGTTTCGGACGATCTTCGTTGGAGTTGGAGAATGCTGCTAAATGCTTTACACATCTCTATCGGTATAAGGCGTTTATATGTCCTAAACTCGAATATAGCTCACATCTTTACTGGATAAAATTCAGAACAGAGCGTTAAAAATGATAGAAATCAGAACTATCATTGAATCATTCCCATCTCTTGAACACGCTTCTCTCATAAGCAGTGCTTCCTCTAAGTAACCAGTTGCATTTTTTCCTCCAATCAGTTCAACCGTTATACCTGTTTTTCTAGAAATGCTCATCAATTCAACCTCTAGTCTTATTTTGGACGATTGGTTTTTAGCCCACAGCACGGTTAAGGAATAATTTACCTGGCACTGTTTTTCTTTGCCATTCAATTTGCAAAAATTCTCCCTATCGGTCATGCTATGCTTAACATTATAACAGTCTCAATAAACCCTCTGGAGCAGCTGAATTTTCTAGTCAATTAAGAACCAGTTCCATCATCCAGCATAGAAGAAATGAGCTTAGCAATAACAAAGGTAAGAACAACAAGGCCGCAGGATCTGATGACTTGCTGCGGAGTCCTTCAAATTCGGATATGATGTTTTGCTAAAGTCTATCCACCAAATCATTAACCAAGTATTGGTGGACGGAAGCGTGCTTGATGACTGGACTATTAGTTCCATAAGGTGCATCTACTTAAAACGAACGAATGTTCTGCAATCCTTCTTCTTGCATATCCCTTCTAAATTTCGCACATAGGATCCTATTCAACCTGAACGTCTTAAACAGTTCTGCGACACTATAGTAGACAAGCACTAGTACAACTTCCATCCTGGTAGTTCGACCGTGAACAGATTATTCATAGTAAGTCAAATCCTTGAATGGACCAACGAATTTTAAGTCGAGACTCACCATCTTTCCATCGATTTCAAAGTCGTATATGAAAATATTCATCGCCAGAAAATCTACATATATAGGGGTGCCCGAACTCGGGATCCCGGAAAAACCGATTTAACATTGACATTGAAAATCACGTGGTTTAATATGCAACTAGGGAATCCCCGTAGCTTTTTCGAACTTTTACAAACATTTACAGGGCTTTGGCAAGGAGTTGCCTTATCTTGTTTAGATGCACATAATACATAGGGCAGGCGTTAGTATCGAGCACACTATATTTAAAAAATCTGTCCCAACGGCATGTAAGTAAAAGAACACTTCAAGACGGTTTAAGATCACGGGAATATAGTTAGTCTTGCAGTTAAAGCCGACAATACCAAGTACATTCTGTCAAAAAACAACCATCTATCCACTGAATATAACCAAATGTCACTTTTGATATCAAAAAATTCAAAGCAGACAAGGAGTTCATCTAACTCGGGGATCTTAATACACATTCCAGGAAAAATTTCCCTAGGAAGTCGTTGCTGCTTGGGTTTGTCGAAAGAAAAGGTTCAGACTCCTCATGCGAAAGACGAAGTGCATGCTCTACAAAACTCTAATACTATATCAGTCATGTATTACAACGCCGAGTGTTGGACTTTAAATTGAAAAGGGGAGCAGTTACTTGGGTGTTTCGAACCAAAAATTCTTGGAAGGATTGATCCTATGTGAGAAGAGGGCGAATGGAGTAGAAGATTCAACCGCGTACTCTAGAGCTGTGCCAAGATGTGGATGTTGTTCAAAAAGCCAAAATATCTCAACTACATTCGCTCTGGATACATCGGATGAATAGACAACAATCAACTAAAAGTGAATGGATAACAAAGCTAGAGCCAAGTCCAAGGTTCAAGGCTAAAAGAAAAGAAGATGAAACATTATGGTTAAGTATACCATGCTAGAGCACTTGTCCTAGAAGACCGGAAACAACGAGCTCTGGATTGTGTAGGATGAATCTGTGCCTCAGGCTGAGAGCCGAATAAGTAAGTATTAGTGAGAATATTGAGATATGCATATTTCTTGCCATCGTATATCATCTATGTGCCAGTTGTCCCGCTGCAGTTTGATAATTTCATTAACACCTGGGCCTGTTTTCGAAAGTATTTAGGTGAAGCTAGTATTTCCCAAACAATATTTCCTCTCTCTCTTGTCCCCAGTATATGTTTCCATACCAATCTAAGTAAAAGCCATAAAGCTCGTCGGCGTTAAAAAACATAATCAATTCTCCACACGAACATTTCATATTTTATTACTTATTTCAAAGTGATGGCTTTGACACCAACAACAAGGGGTATCTAACTCCACAAAGCTCCTTCTGCTGACACATTCAGATAAAAACTATTAAGTCAAACTTTAAAACAATCCAAAATTTATTGACGCATATAAACCGCACTGTTAAATGTCAATGTTAATAGACCATCATCATCAAAAATAGCCCAACCCAAGTGGAATGCCACTTCTGATGTGATACCTTTTGGAACATTTTCTTAAATTTAAATTGTCATCTCAAACTGTGTTCACCATTGATAAACTCTTACTCCTTTCGATACAAAAACACAACCATGAAGCTCCCTATGGGATAATTTCAACAATACTCTCTCTATATAAAATAGGTATAGGTATGTACTATGAGGACCTACATACATCTTGAGAAGATGCCCTTAAGAAACTTATCCCATATAACTAACGCATGCCAATTAATCCAACTTAAGAGGCTAATATTTATTAATTAGTTCAACTTAAAACGAAGGAAAAGTCCAGACCCAAGAAATTTATTTCATTAGATAACATGATGTTCCCAAGATGTTGGTTAAGACACCTCACCTAACAACTGAAAGGGGCGATATGATGCAAAGGGATGGCCGAGCGGGGGATGGATGATGGAATGAAGCTGGGGTCCGGGCAATGAAAATTGTGAGATAATTTTACATCGACACCGACTAAATTGCTCTAAAGTATACTTCAAGTTAAATGGATGCAGGCATATATCTACTGTTAGTTGTTGGAGCACATGTGTGTGAGCAAAACCAGCCACCATGATGCCTTAAGGAGGTATATTTTCATTGTGTAAAAGAGGGAAATTTTGCTTCAGGTCAGAAGACGTCATCACAAAAAGGAAACTTTCGCTGTAGACTGTGTATAAGAGATGGGTTGAATAACCCAGGATTACATTAGAGTTTGCAAGAAAAGATCTGAAAACTCAACTTAACGTTAACTGATACATAGACATCAAATGAAAAATCACTCTTCGCAATCGTTGTTTCTTAGAGGTTGCAAAGGGTGAAAGTCAATACAGAACCAAGGAGGAGTTATACAAGCCCTTAATTCTGCCCCCGGAAATAAAAGATCTGTTCGCGAAAAAAGAACTGTTCGGAAATGATGGCATCAATCCCGAGCACCTCAGGACAAAGCCATCTTAAAAAATGTCTTATTCGAATATCACGTTATCAGAACTTTATCAAGCTATTAAAAATCTTGAAAATAATAAAGCTCCTGGGTACGACCTAATAAACGCTCGCGTGCTTAAAGTGCTACCTAGAAAAGCAGCAATTAAACTTGAGCACATTTTGAATGCGGCGTTAATACATACTTTCATACGTTCCACGCCAATGGAAAGTCGCAGAAGTTTCAATGGTTCCAAAACCGGGAAAGTCTCCGAACGAAAAGAAATCTTATAGACCGATTTCCCTCTTGCCACTGATCTCCAAGGTATTTGAGAAAATCTTATAAAAGTGACTGCTTCCTATTATAGAAGAAAAGCTGCTTATTCCTGACCATCAATTTGGTTTTCGGAAAAATGATGTTCAAGCGCATTTCTAGACGTCTATGAACAAAAGGGAGGTGTTTTTTAGTGAGTAAGAATCTCACACTACTATGAGTACCGGGCTCATAGTGTCTATGAAAATTCTACACCGACCCACAAAAAAAAAAAAATTCTTATCAGGTGATAAGGAAGTCAAAGTTCAGGCATTCTGAATAAAAGTCCTTTTGTCCAAATACTGTCGAAATCTTTTTCGATATCCACCAAGCACATGCTTTAGTCGTTTCCTTTCTATTGCATTCAAGTGTGACGTCCCTTTGAAGTCCCAGCATTAGATTATGGCAGAGTTCTTATTCTGAAAGCCGTCTTGGAATTTCGGAATGACATGTCTTTCACTGCAACTTCAAAAAATTTGAATTTGTGTTGAAGACAAATTGAACTACGTTTCAACAATTTTATATCCGAACAGCGTCTTCGTTGAATTGAACGGGTTTAATTCAACTCGATTGTAGTAACTCAGTGAAGTTGATTCGACCAGATTAAAATATTTAACTACTATGTACGTTTCAATCCGCATGTGTTTTTCCTGTGCCTGCGATAAATTGAAATGGGTTTTCACCTCGATAGCGCACACTCAGTGAAATGCTTAATTTTAAAGCCCTACCGAAATTCCGGTATGACATTTCTTTCTTTGCGACTTCTATGAATTTTAATTTAAATTTAAATTTGAAAGAATGATGAATTGACGTGAAATTGAAATATAAGTTTCAACAATTTCTTATCCGACCTGCTTCTGCGTTGAATTGAAATGGATTTTCACCTCGATTGCGCACGCTCATTGCAGTGCTTAATCTTTAAAGCCGTACTGAAACTCCAGTATGATATGTCTTTCTCTGCAATATGTGTGAGAAAGTATGATGAATCGAAGTGAGATTGAACTGCGTTTCAACAACTTTGTATCCAAACTTCGTCTGCGTTGAATTGAAATGGGTTTGATTGAACTCGATTCTGCTTACTCAGTGAAGTTTAATCGATCAGAATTGAAGCGATATTAAACTAAGTAATCAACCTCTATGTGCACAACGTGCTTCTGTGTTGGATTAAAATGGGTTTTCACCTCGATTGCGCACACTCAGTGAAATGCTCAATCTTAAAGCCGTACCGAAAGTCCGGTATGACATGTTTTTCTCTGCAACTTCAATAAATTCTAATTTTAATTATAATTTGAAAGAATGATTAATTGACGTGAAATTGAACTATAAGTTTCAACAATTTCTTATCCGACCTGCTTCTGCGTTGAATTGGAATGGATTTTCACCTCGATTGCGCACGCTCATTGCAGTGCTTAATCTTAAAAGCCGTACTGAAACTCCAGTGTGACATGTCTTTCTCTGCAATATGTGTGAGAAAGTATGATGAATCGAAGTGAGATTGAACTGCGTTTCAACAATTTTGTATCCAACCTTCGTCTGCGTTGAATTGAAATGGGTTTGATTGAACTGGATTCTGCTTACTCAGTGGAGTTCAATCGATCAGAATTGAAGTGATATTGAACTATGTACGTATCAACCTCTATGTGCACAACGTGCTTCTGTGTTGGATTAAAATGGGTTTTCACCTCGATTGCGCACACTCAGTGAAATGCTCAATCTTAAAGCCGTACCGAAAGTCCGGTATGACATGTTTTTCTCTGCAACTTCAATTAATTCTAATTTTAATTTTAATTTGAAAGAATGATAAATTGACGTGAAATTGAACTATAAGTTTCAACAATTTCTTATCCGACCTGCTTTTGCTTTGAAATGAAATGTATTTTCACCTCGATTGCGCACGCTCAATGAAGCGCTTAAAACTTTACAAATCTGTCAATAACAAAAAGTGACAGCCATTACTTTGATAAATTTGGAAATCAAAACGTTTTTTTTTTATCATTTATCATTATAGATAAATAAAATGTCAGCTTCATCAAAGTGACGAGTTTAGGTTTTGCTATTTGCGCAAAAGAATTATTCCATTTTATTTGGGTCCTTCCAGAAGCTATCAATGTATTTGATCTTTTGACGTTTCAATAGACTTACATTGTCCAATTTTCCAGTGCTCGATGAAAATATCATGTACAATTGGAAAATTGGTACCGAAATTACTCAGACACAGAATTTTGTAACTAACTTGAAACGATTCATAACTTCCCGTCAAAAATAATAGAATTTTATAGAGTGAGTGAAAACAAAAAAAAAAGAAGTTTATCGGTAAGTTTTCTACAACTAAATTAACCATCGAGATATTTGAGCTCATATTTTAAAGTTCATAAATATTCTGCAGATATTCTTTCTAGCCCTACTGTTGTATACCTTAAGCAACTATAGTTGTCCACAATCACCACCACCAACCGCCTTCACTTCATTCGAATAACTTTAAATTAAATTTGTTGTCCTGTCGGTCTTAAGAATTATTATGTGGTTTCCAAGAGTTTAACACGACGTGTTGTTGTCGTGTTCCTTTTCCTCTGCATGGAGGAGGGGGCGATAGAGAATGATAGGTAGTGGTGTAGTGGGCGAGAACGATATCGGCCTTTTATGAAAATTTATCATCCCCATGTGTTGCCTGATGCTTGGCTTCAAAGAATGTAAATGTTCCTCTTCACAATCTTGCCTCCAACCACTCGCACATGAAAAGGACAATCCAAGTGTAATAGCTTGAGGTGTACAATAAGATCCTTGTATCTTCTTGAGTAGATTTTCTTAGAGAGTGAAGTTATAGTAACCCTTTTGGGCAAACCCACAAGGGTAGCTATCCCATATATAAGAGAGTGTCTCAGTCCTTTCGGAATTAAAATGATGAAGGTATTAAGTGGCCCAGGAGTTAAATGAATCGCATAAAGCTACACCCAGGAATAACCCTTGTGTTGTTCGAAAAAAAGAAAGGACAATAATGGGAGTCTCTGGGTGAAAACCCCAAGTCAACCCTGAAAGGAAGAGCAATTTTTCAGCACCGGCTCGCTGCTTTACTCGCTGCCGCTGATGCTTCTGCTGATGCTATTTTCAATGCGAGAGAGGTAATTATTTCAAACTGTCAAGTGGCTAATTTTGAACTTCCTGCTGTTCGCTTAGCGGAAATGGTTTTTGTGTAATGGCGATTGCCAATGACATTTCGACGGTTGCCGCTCGATAAAAGTCAATTGCTTCGAAAGTGATTTCGAGTGAAATAATCCACGAAATGCGACCGAAAACAGCCACCGCTAATGTACACCACCACCAATGGTGTTGTGAATTTAAATTCAATGTTCTCTGTATAGGCAGATAGAGAGTCGATAGGCGAGCCCCATCAGAAGCCGAAAGAAGCACCCAGGCATTTTGGGCCAGGACGCTCCCTCTATCTATATATGAACGTAGCTCTGCATGGTCGAATGGAAACGAAACAATAACAAAACGGTAAAATGTTAATGCCAAATTTTGTAGCTGCACCTATGGTGTGGGTGTGGGGCAGTTGGTTGTAGGTATAGCACCAGCCGCACGCACCGTGGGTGGTCTAGGCGTGCACTACATCCGTCTATCTACCGTTTGACGAAAATAGTTGCAAAAAGATCGACGAGGTGGCATTCAGCAGATATCTATCTATCTACCTCAAACAAATGGATTGTGATGTTTGCCTTTTTGACAGGTTGAAAAATTGAAATTTTTCTTGGCACTGATGGTAAGCCATCGCCAACGACGACGCACGTAGTTTTTACAGTGGCTTCTTTTGGTGTTTTTGAATGCCAAAATTATTCATTCTTAAAAAGTCATTCGAAGTTGCTGCAATTTGGTTTTTACGACATTTTCTAATTATTTTTTTTTTTAAGTTGTCAATAAAAATAACTATGGAACCTTTTGGTCAAAGTTCTGGAGATTGAACACCTTGATACGAATCTCTCGCCAGCAAGTTTTTCTTCATGTTTTGGAAATGGAAGAATCACTATCTGTTTTATTTATCTACAAATATTTAACTTCTACATAGAAATCAATGTTTTCATACTATGGCCTCCGAATCCTCAAACCGATTGAACTCAAGTTTTCAGACAACCTTTGATAATAATGAACCGAGAACGTCTTTTGTAAATATCGGTCCAGTAGTTTTCCAAAAACTTGGTTTTGAAGACGATACATCGTAATATTCCAGGTAAATTACTTATTTCAAAATTAAGGTAAGGATCATATAATTGTAGTAATGAATATTGCAAACATTTTTGGCAAAACGATCCACAGTGCAGCGATGTAGAACCAGTGACCACCAGCAAACTAAAAGAGTAATTTTTCTGTAAATGTATAGACTGTGCAAATTGAAAGAAAAATAAATTCAGTTCTAGATAAGCCAATACAGGATAAAAATTTTTCTTTAAATTCATCAAAGATGCACACACCTTGAAACACACTTTCAGCAATTTGATTGGCACCAAACACTTCTAAGTGGCCTGAATTTTTAAACAAGGTCGAAGCTTCAAGTTGTTGGTTGACTTTTTGCCGCCAAGACTAGAGACTAGAGAGAATATTTATTAATTTTATTATTGTCTTTTAACCGCTAAATTATAATTTAAATTAAAAGAAATAAATAGATAGTTCAATTATGCACATACAGATGCGGTCAAAATGATAGTAGTGTAAATAAAATCATTGCTAAGTCCCTGAATTTTCATGTTTTTGTGGAAGAATAGTCAGACGAGTCCCAGATTGTGTTATATGGTGGAAAGGGATCTCGTCAATATGTAAGAAGGACTCCAAACACAGAATATAATCCACTCTTCACAGCTAAGACAATAAAACAGGGAGGATCCAGCATAATGGTTTGGACATGTTTTTTCTTCCCATTGGTACCGGATTGAAGGCATTATGGATCAGCATCTTTATGTGAAGATCATGCAGAAAAATATGTTCCCATATGCTGAAGTTGAAATGCCACTGAACAGTGGCGTAGCGTGCCATCTCGGCGCCTGGGGCACGAGACCCATTTTGCCGCCCCATTCAATACATAATTAAAATTAAATTTCGGGACATCATTTCACAGGTAATGAGGTATCTTATATTGAAGGTAAAATAGGATCAGCGGTTTTTCTAACGGATTCTACGAGCTTACGAGCAGTGAAGTCAGAAATAACTATGCCAAAATCAATATTTGCAGCCAATTCTTGTTCAATCAACAATATAGCCAAGTTTGATACTCGTAGTTTATAGTGAAGCTCATAGTGGATCTGAGATAATTTTTGATTAGGTTCAACTTCGAAAAACTTCTCTCACAACTAGTGACACTAATTGCCAAAGTCAAATATATACGAATCAAGATGACTATATTTGGAACCGAAATCCACAGATTCAGTTTTTGAATGAGCTACAGGAGATCCAGTGGTCCTTTGCCCCTTATATCTTCCTCTGATTCAGAATTGGCGACAAACTGATGGAGACGCTTCCGCTCCATCTGGAACTCATCCTTGTCGATGTCTTCTAATACATGGGAAAGATCACACTCATACTTGCTGTCCAAAAGTTTCGCTGGCGGCAAAAATCCGAACTTGTCCGCTATTTCTTAAACTTGCTGGAATCGAGTCGTCATTTCTTGAATGATCTTCTTAAATGATGCGAACACCTCTCGACGGAGTTCATGCTCGTGAGACAAAGCTGCATCTGCGGATTCTTCACCAAGCATGCATTCTTCTCGTTTTGAGTTCGATTCTGAGTTTTTCGCTGAGAGTCTTAGCAAAGTCGATTGTGGCTTGGATGAATCGGTCTCTGCTATCCACTAGTAGAGTTTTTGAAGCGCAGAGTTTCTGAACACACTTATCCACACTCAGTCTTCGCTGCTACAGGTAAATCTGTGCGTCATCTACTTCAGGTAGCACTGCAGCCCAAAAGCCAAGAAAAGTGAGGAAGTTGAATGACTGCATGGCTGTCTGAAGAAGACTGGCTCCCGATCTTGTGTCGGAAGTTTGAGATGAATCCGTCAATTCTTCCAGTATGTCAAGAACTTCCTCAAACTTATTTTTAGGCGTCTTGACAGTTTCATTTCTAGCGCTCCAGCGCGTTTCAGTGACTCGTTTCACTGCTTGACATGAGACGGCAACCAAACCGTTCCACAGAGCAGTTGATGCAGAAAAGAAGGCAAATAGCTTCTCCAAAGTTCCAAAAAATGTCACGGAGTTCACTGATTCAGAAGCAGCGTGTACCCCAGCCAAGTTGAGTGAGTGGTTTGTGCATGCAACGAATGTAGCTTTCGGATTCAGTACTTTAATCCGGGATTGAACTCCATTGTGGATCCCTGACATTGTGGCAGCGGAATGCACTCTTACGGCTTACTCACCGTTTACGAATTCACGAAAATCAGCCGAGAGCGTCAACGATGAATCACAGGCAGGGTGGCAAATTACAAATGTACGTCATTGTTGTTTGTTGACTTGTCAAACGTTCTGTCATGAAACATAAATGATCTCTACTCTAGCCGCTTCACCGGCGACATTTTGCCGCCCCCGGCCTTCTGCCGCCCGGGGCGGGCCGCATCCATCGCCCCCCCCCCCCCCCCTACGCTATGCCACTGCCACTGAAATGAGTCGTTGAACAAGACAACGACCCAAAGCATACAAGTAAACTTGCGAAGCAGTGGTTCCAACAAAAGAAAGTTAATGTTATGGAGTGGCCTGCGCAGTCCTCAGACCTCAACCATATAGAAAATCTTTAAGCGATGTCAAGAAGTATGTTGCTAGTTGTAAGCCAACTACTAACACAGCTCTTTGGGAAGCTATACAGCAGTCTTGGAGTTGGAGGTCCATACCTGTAGAAAGATGTGAAAATCTTATTAATTCGATGCAACGTCGTTCTGTTGCTGTTATTTCTAACAATGGACATGCAACCAAATATTAATTTAACGTTCAAACACTAGACTATCACTTATGGTAGAAATTGTCTATTAACTTTCGTTTTTGTAATATTTAAAGGTAGATTTTGAATGCGCTACTATTTTTTTGACAGCTGTTTTTCTATATGACTTGGATAGATTTGAAGTTGCCAACTAATTTATTGAATTTGAAAATGATTTTTTTCTGAAATTAAAAGCCTAAAGAACATTAATTTGAAAATCAGATGACTATTTAATTCTTCAAAATTAATAGATTGATTTATTTTAGGTTTTGTTGTGTTCAAGGTTCACTACTATTATTTTGACCGCAGCTGTACATACGAGTATGTATATAGATATTTTTTTGTTTTGAAGTTTTTTAGGCTAGCAAACTTTGTATTTTTAAAAATGATTGATTCATAAATTCCATGAGTAGCAAAATTTCAATAAACAAAAGCTTTTTTTTTCCATTGAATTAATTTATTTTAAAATATTTATATAATTAATAATTTGTATAATTAAAAAACAAATCGTTTTTTTTTTTTTGAAAATTTATCATTTTTGATTACAATTATTCTGAAAAATTTATTAAAAGATTAAAATTATAACTATTGTATTTTTACAATTTTCTTAAAAACTTCTGAAAAGATAATGATTTAAATTCTTTGTAGGGGAGAGTGGGGTTAAGAGTAACATTTTTTTTTAAGGCCCTGCTGCTTTTCCAAGGTTTTGAAAATAATTCAGCCAAACCTTTTTTAAATTTTGAAAAGCATAATTTAGCTACAAAGTCCTCTAATAAAATGCAGCAAAGGTTGATGAGAAGATGCCAAGTTACGTTTTCATCAAGGTCCCTAAGTGCTTCATATACATCATTGGAGTTAAGAATTAATCCTCCAAAGTCAACTACATTTGAAGGAGAAATTTCGGAAAGCACATTAATAAATTCAACAGAATATACTGACTCAAAAACAATCGGCAAACAAATTATATATGACAGATATATCACTAAAGATAGCACCAGAAAATTCCATGCTGCTTGGACATCCTGTGGACTTTTTCTTCATATTAATAAATTACCAGAACTTTTTAAAATTAGATTCAATTTCAGATTCAGAATTGCTAACAAAATGAATATAGATATATACATATATGTAGATACAGATATATGTGTATAGATATATAGATACATATATACAGGGTGTCCCTTAATTCGTGCATAATATTCTTGGGTATTATTTTAAGAAAAAAATCGTTCCACCGTAAGGGTCTATCTCCAATTTTTATACAATATAGCGAGGATTTGAGAAAAGGTTTACTTTAGTGAACCTTGAACCATGTTAACGGTAATTGCGCTGTTAGTACTAATGATAGAAACTTCATTTAGGTCTTTATATTTAAAAGAAATACTAGCATGTTCCGTTTTTCCTGTCCATGCTAATTTTTTGACTTTGGTCTCAATTTTCTCCAGATGCGTAATAAGCATACCGTTTTACTTTTCTTTTTTTTTGATTGAACGTAACAATAATACAAATTAAACTCAATGACAAGTTTGCTTAAAACCCATAGATTTTATGATACTTAGAATATACGCAGAGATCACGTCACTAATATAATGCACAAAAAAGGGACTTCTGTCTCTCATTCTGGTTGCATTGCCATGCATAAGTGTGTCGCCTTTTAAAGCTCTCACAGGGATTCCGTAGTTTAAATTATAAATCGCCGCAAATGAAAGTAAAAAACGCGTAGGGCTACTGTCTGCCGATTCAAAACGACTGAAAACAATATTCAATTTACCTTTTCCCACAACGCCAAGCGGTAAGATAATAGGCGCGTTTTTTTTTAAGTTGAAAAGCAATACGACAAAACTCAATATACTCTTCTTCTTAAAATGTGTTCTCAAAAGCTTCAAATCCCAAAAGCTCCATAATAAAAACCACTGAAAAAGCTCTTTGCTTGCAATTGAGAAAGATAATGGTAACTCTGTTTTGATGTAGATAAAGAGCGCACGATCGTATTGAGTGACACTTAATACTCTCGTCTTGATATTGACAGTATCTCTATCTCATCAGCAGTGGGATACGACGGCGACGGTCATGTTGGGGTATACAACTTTTTGCAAAGAATTACAACAACAATTCCTTGAGAAAAGTCAGTGGCTTGCTCTTTTTTTAGTGGCATTTTTCCTAACGCATTGTAGTGAGGGTGCATCAGGCGCCTCTGCTTTAGAAAAAGCTCTCCCATAACGGCTGTCCTGACAATTTTTGTTGGACAGAGTATAGTAAAGTAGGATAGGATTAGAAAAAAGGTACCGATGCACGTGGGTTTTGAATGTCTGCACATTGCAATGAGTGGGAAACATTGAGCCGGGTAATGCATTCCACATTGAGGTTAAAAAAAGAATCTCTGTACTTGACAGTACTTCCGAAGTTGGGCTCAAGGATAAATTTATGAGCATTCTGGCTATTTCACTAGAGCACTGTTTATGAAAATAGTCGTAAAATAATGATAGACACGAAACATTGCGGCGGTGCCCGACAGATTCCAATATTTCCGTTATATTTCTACCAGTTATCATTTTTAAAGTTCTTTTTTTACTTCTTTGCTTTATTGAGAAAAATATCCCATTTCATAGAACCAACTAAATGGTCAAATCGCTGTGTGGCACGTAAGCCCGCCCTTATGGAACCAAATTTAGTTCTGTAGCCCTCGCCATTGACGTCCGTTTTCGAAAAAGTACGGACCAATGACCACCATCCTGGTGAAAATCGTGTGGTTTGATGTCATCCCATATATGGTGCTCAGCGAGCAAAATACGTTGTCTATGGTTATGAACTTTGAGATCCTGGGTCAGTTGAATCTTGTAGTCGTATAGGCCCAAATTCCTTTGCAAAATTCGATCGTGGAGCTCACCGCAGTGATTTAGCATCTGTAGCAAAATAATTAACAACAGTTTCGTGAATTTCTGCCTTCTGCGGATGCTTTGTCACTTGGTGGACCTCGTGTGGATTGGACTCTTCTCAAAGCTGGCAATTGTGTATCAAAAAATGGATCTCAAAGATGATCTCTTTCGCTGACATTATTCGCTTCCGAATGCTCCAAAACCCATTAAGCGAACACACCTGTGGCCTTATTTGTGATCGCTTCCAATGGTGATTTGTCCTTAGTGTCCGAAAAATATAAAACATAAATGAAAAATGACAACAGAGAAAACAACATGGGCGCCATAAACTGTCAACATCTACGCGTCCCTATTGCAAGATCCTTTTCTTTTTGCCTTCAATGCTTGTTTACATTTTAGCTTCAAACTATAAGGAGACGCTCTGCCTCAATATGCACATTCGGACTAGTATTGAAGGACAATATTTGAATATAGTATTATTTTCAAACAAAGATAAATTCTTAATTTCTCAAAACAGAGCATATACCTAGGAAAGCTATGAACGCAGTTTTGGTTGTCATTTCATTTTGTCGAGCTAAATATCAAAATTCGAAGCATGGTCATGTATCACCTTTTGAATTGGAAAAGGCCATACAACCCCTTCGCTTTGACTTTCTTGATTTCTTCACTTCTCATAAATTAATACAATACATTACACTTAAACCTTTATCTTCTCGGTCGACGAGTCAATGAATGGAAATTTTTAATCTTGAAGAAACACGATAAGAAAAACACTTCATGGACGAATGTGCAAGAAAAATATCCAACCGCAACGAGTCGAAAGGTATTAAACTCCACTCACGCTGGCCCTCAAAGTATACATTAATAATTATGTATGTTATCAAAACAAAAAAATTCCACAAGTCGACCTCAGAAAAAGATATCTCGCCATGCAGTGGCCATATGTTGCCTTATAAATCCTTTATCTTCTCATTTCCTTCGGCCAGTACCGCCTTCAACCGTTTCGATACAAGTCTGTCATATTTTCAATGCATATCTTTGCGGCGGTAATTATTTTCTGTTTATACGATAAACGAGCAATGACACTTTATCTTTTTATTTTCTTTCTTCAAGTCGTCAAATGTCGAAAAAAGTGTTATCTTTAATCCAGGTCCAGGAGGATGGATGGCGTAGGGCCTGCAGCTTGTAAACAACTTTGTTTAAAAAAGAAATGATATTTTCCAGGAAGACGTCTTTCTTATCGTTTTCTCCAATGTCTGTCCAAATGCTGCACCAATTGGTAGCAAAGGGATCGGCTTTATGCAAACCAAACGCCCTTTGACTAATTGATAACACATAGAGCACACAAAGGTGCTCAATATGGAGTTTCGAACACATAGGGTAGCCCACAGTGTGAAAGCTATGGTCGGTTAGTTATGTAGTTAATTATAGATGAATTCTCGGTTTGGCAAACACTCTGTTTGAGGTAGTGTAAGGAATATTTGGAAACAGGATTATAGTTGTTGCTTATTTGATTAGTTCGTGTGTTGCATGCCCACATGGCTACACGTGATGTAGAGGGTGTTAATGGTCAATGTGGTTACAATGTGTGGAAGTTCTTTCCAAATTTGTATATTTTTTTGTTTGTGAATGCAAATTTTGTGTAGAATAAGAGAGATGTTTATTTGATTAGGACGACAGGGTTTCACTTTGGAAATTATACAAAGTGTGGGTCTTTTTTTTTTGTCCCGAAAAAATATTTATATACTTTTACTTTTAACAATGGTTTTTATGAAGGCAGTAAGACGATGTAGATGTCTTGTTAGCGGTTACAATTGATCGCAGCTAGACTAACTCCACCTAGACTGTGAGGAATTAGAGAAGATTCCACTCAAACCTACCAGCAGGTTAGGGTAGGTTAGCAGTATCACCTCACTCGGATCTCAATGGATCCATTGTGCTCCTCAAGGTGTGGCATTCTGAGAAAACCAATGTGAATTCTGGGGCATTCACAAAGGAAGTGAGATAAGCTCTCATCAAGCTATTCATCCTGATACCCTCTGTATACGTCAGATGTCCTGATGAACATTCTGCTCATATGGGTTCCCATTAAATTTTGAACCGTAAGGATTTCAACCAAGAGAGACAATTGAGGCCTGCTTAGCTTCAGGACTTATTCTGTTTTTTTCTTTGAAATTTCTGACCAAAGATTCCTTAAAACCCGACATGACTATCATTCATTTGCGATCTTGAGGAAACTTTGGTGAATTCATATTTTTCCTGCTCCAGTGGCATAAGTACCAAGGGTACAATTTAGCTCAGCTCAAATGATAAACCGTTTTCGTACAGTTCATCAGACATTTCATTTCCATAAATGTCATCGAAGAATGTTCTTCTCCGTCAATTCAAATATGGAAACATATTTTGCGGCCTCGCAAACTGCAAGCACTTCCGCTTGGAAAATACTTTAAAAGTATGGAAGCTTTAATGATTTATCGATGGGTGGTTTATCTGAAAAGATGCCTGACCCTTCCCCAGCTTAGATTCTGTAACCGTCTGCAAAGGCCGATTCGCTTTTAAGACCCGGCTTTACATCCATGCGTGAGCGTTGAAGAGGATCCAAAGAGAACAGGAAAGTTTTGCTGATCAAGAAAACTGTTGACTGTCGCCTACTTGGCGACTGAATATATACAAAAGAAACAGTTCAATATGACACAAGTCCAAATTAGCCTTAAATTTAAAAACTTAAAAAGGTTTCGATATTGTAAACGCACAAATAATTTGTTTGTCGAAAAACTTTAATGGTTACATCTCAAATAAATAATTTGAGATGTATGACCTATTTTGAAGAAAAATATTTGGGAGAGATATCAGTCCTAAATTGAATTTGGAGTTTATGTTCCGTTTTTAATTTAAGAATTTTTATTTTTCGATTTTATTTACATACATACATACAATTTGACTAAAAACTGACTTCATTAAACTAAATGATGTTGGCTCATTAATAGGGTCCCAAGGTTCTTCTTTTGGGTTTATGTAATGCTTTTTGCTTACAATATCATATTATTAATGATTTTTTATTGATAAATGTCAATAGACTATTGATGATACTGGAGGAGTTGGTGTATTTCTGAGTTGGGTTGATCTTCCAGGTTCCTGAGAATAGTTGGCTCTCTTCAACATCAAGTCTGCATGATTCTTAATGATTTCAGTTTATTAAAAAAGAACTTCGTTGATAATTTGACTGTTACTTCAGTGTTTTCTGGAAACTTAAGTTTGATGGCATTACAGCGTAAAGCAAAGGGTCGTCTTCGAATGACAGTCACTTCTTTTTTGAAGTAGATGAGTTCGGTATTTTCGCTGTTAATCTTCAGTCCCCAATTGAGATAGTACCCCAATAGGTTTTTAATGTGCTCTTACTCTCTTATGGCAGCAATCTCAGGTTTAAAAGTAGTGGCGTATGTGATGCAGTCGTCTGCATAAAGCTTCGTCTTTATTCCTGGTTGATCGGAAGTTCACATTTTGAACAGCAGAGGTTCAAGTTTTGATCCTTGAGGCACTCCAGCGTTGATTTTTTCTCTGGGTTGATAATTCGTGTTTTGCCATCTGTACATAAAAATGTCTATGGGTTAAGATAATTTTCATTATTCTTACGAAGAGATTAAGAAGTCTAAGTTTATGCCCCTGTGTCAAATATTGCGGCTGAGACAATTTAAAAACTTATAAAATTAAAAAAAAAAACCTGAAACTGAAGTAATGTCGATTTTCCTGTTGGTGATATTCACGATGAAGAAGCTGTTCGTCCTGCATTTTAGTACTACATTTAACACTATAAATATGAAAAGTTTTTTGAACAACCTTAGCCTTTAAGTATCTTCTAAGTTAAACCATTTTCATACAAAAAGTTTTTTTTTTAATCGAATAAGTGGTTTCTGTCATTAGTAACATAGAAACAATAAAAAAAAACTCTTCTAATCTCTGTTAAAAAGTGAGCAGGTCAATTTAATTTTTTTGGCAGTATTTTAACAGCAAAACTGATGAATTTTGATATCTTTTTATATCCAACAGATGGTGAATGTGAAGAGCGTAAAAACACTCAAAAGATTGCATTCAATTCAATGCTATACAATTAATTCAGAAAAATGATTATAATATATTAAATGCCAAATTAATGTCAATTTCAGAATTTAAAGTGAAATTCAAACTGAAATTAAATGAATGCAATCTTTAAGTTGATTCATTCATAAAAGATTGTATTCTTCTTTAATCATGTTCATAAATGAATACCTTATACAGGGTGATTTGCATAAGGTGTGACAAAAAGCTAGGGCGTGTAGGTTGGACTTAGACAAGAAAAAAATCGTATGGGAGGGGGGGTCTATTCCCCTCCGTTTAGGCGGGAGGGGCAATTTAAGAAAAAAAAACACTTAAAACAGAAAAAAAATTATTAAAAAATAACGGTGACACCTAGAGAGTAATGCTATAGCATTTTGAAAACCCAGAAATACATTCTTTAATTTAGTTTTTAAATAAAGTTGTTCGAGTGAATAGTTTTTGAAAAATTAATTTTCAAAATGAAAATTTTGAAAAAAAAATGAATTTTTTTTTTAAACAAATTTTTTTCAAAATTTTACGTAATTAAGTATTATTTTTTTATTCAATATTCAATGCAAAAAACCGGATGTCAAAATGTTTTGTAGTTTTTGAGAAAATCAAAAATAACAAAAACTACTTTTGTTCTAAGAAAAGCCTTTTATTTTAGTTTTTACGTTTTTGGATTCTTAGGTGAATTTACGATTGAAAGGATTAACTTTCTTTTTACTATTTTTTTAATTATCGTCTTATAAGCATACAATAAAGTGACAAAGTACTGGATTAACACATTTTTTCATTGAGAACACCTGCGTGAGAGCATTGGATTAATATTGACCTGCGAATGTTTTTTAAATAATGCAACGTTACACGCCCTAACTAGTGACAGAAAAATGCAATTGCGAAATAAGAACAAAAATGTTCCTGAACCTTGAAATCAATTAAAATAAGAAATACCATACATGCATATTTAGATAAAATACGTAATTACTGTTTATTTAAATTTTTAACTATTTTTTAACTAAAGCTTATTACAAAAAATTTTCGATATGATCCCCAATTTGTAGTTACTACGAGCCCTTTTGCCCGATTTGAATGACAACGTTCCCTTGGCCATAGCAGACAATTTAATCTACCAGCAAGATGGAGCTCCAGCACACTACAGCCGCACTGTAAGGAACTGGCTTGATGAACATTTTAGTGACCATTGGATTGGAAGAGGAGGTCCAATAGAATGGCCGCCTAGATCGCCAGATTTATGATTAGATTTTTATGCTTGGGAATTCATGAAGAACTATGTGTACGAAGTGGAAATAGAATCTTTGGAACAACTGAAACAGCAGATTGAAGTGGCTGGAGTCAAATTGCAGGAAAATTTATCAAGTATAAATTTATGTGCAGCAATAAGAAGGCGCTATAATCTTTGCCTTCTACGAAATGGGGATCATATCGAAAATTTTTTGTAATAAGCTTTAGTTAAAAAATAGTTAAAAATTTAAATAAACAGTAATTATGTATTTTATCTAAATATGCATGTATTTCTTATTTTAATTGATTTCAAGATTCAGGAACATTTTTGTTCTTATTTCGCAATTGCATTTTTCTGTCACTAGTTAGGGCGTGTAACGTTGCATTATTTAAAAAACATTCGCAGATCAATATTAATCCAATGCTCTCGCGCAGGTGTTCTCAATGAAAAAATGTGTGAAATATGATCAATCCAGTACTTTGTCACATTATTGTATGCTTATAAGACCGATAGTTAAAAAAATAGTAAAAAGAAAGTTAATCCTTTCAATCGTAAATTCACCTAAGAATCAGAAAACGTAAAAACTAAAATAAAAGGCTTTTCTTAGAACAAAAGTAGTTTTTATTATTTTTGATTTTTTCAAAAACTACAAAACATTTTGACATCCGGTTTTTTATATTTGATCAAAAATTAACAATAGCATTGAATATTGAATAAAAAAATAATACTTAATTACGCAAAATTTTGAAAAAAAAATTGTTTAAAAACAAAATTTTCATTTTTTTTTTTTCAAAATTTTGATTTTGAAAATTAATTTTTCAAAAACTATTCACTCGAACAACTTTATTTAAAAACAAAATTAAAGAATGTATTTCTGGCTTTTCAAGATAATAATAATAATTTTTTTTTTCTGTTTTAAGTGATTTTTTTCTTAAATTGCCCCTCCCGCCTAAACGGGGGGAAATAGACCCCCCCTCCCATACGATTTTTTTCTTGTCTAAGTCCAACCTACACGCCCTAGCTTTTTGTCACACCTTATGCAAATCACCCTGTATACATCACTACGACATATTCGAAGCTTAAGCCTTGAAAGAGCGGTATATCCGGCTTCCAGTCCTTAGACTTATTTTAGAGGTCATGCTTTATTTTCAGTGGGAATTTCAAGCTATTTAATTGTAAGGCAGCAACAAAAATAGGACTCAGAGATGAACGTACTTCATGTTGACCAACTATAGCGAAATATACACTATTTACCAAATATCAGAATTACCACAGATTTTGGAAAAAACACAAGAATTTTAAATCGTCTACACACCCCTATCGATTACAGGGTACCTTATAATAGCGACTCTAGAAACGAACTGAACAAAGCAATTCCTTGTTTTGGTTTCCTTGCCGAACTTATCCGTTTGTCAAAAATGTTGATAAAGAATGCACGCTGTTTCATAAAAGTCGGCTCAAACCTCACCAATACCTTCGCTTTCAATAAAAGTATAAGACAAGGCAATGCAAGGTTTAGAAAACTCTAGTGACAACAGTAGAGGTAAATTCTTTCGAAATTCGTCTAGTTGCTCGCATATTAAATAATCAATGAGACCAAGACGAAGAACGTATTCAAAAAAAAATGGCAATCAACACAATCGCATGTCTTAATACTTTGTCCCCGCTATAAGCTAAGACAACGATATCAGCGCTGAGATTAAATGAAGAATAAATCTTGTCAATCGGTGCATCACTTTTTACTTGCGACACATATCTGCCTGTTTCTTTAAATACAGCCGTTTTTTCTCTTTTTCTTAAGACCAAAAATAACGGTACTTGCCATACGATTTCTTCCCGAAATTTTGTAAAATGTTTGTTTTTTTGTTTCAAAAACTATCCACAGAAAAATTCAAAAAATTTCATTAGTTAAAGCTAGGCAGCGCTTGACAAAAAATTTCTAAAAAATTGTTATCAATGGTACCCCACCTAGAACCATTTTTGTTTTGTCTTTGATTTTCTCAAAAAACGGTGCAACAGATATTGATTATAAAAGTTTTTAAATACAATCAATAAGATGTGAGAAAAAAACATATTTTGTCTAAAAATATCGGACCCCACCATACAAATGTTTAAAAATGATTTTTGAAAATCATATTTTCCCGAAAACGGGATCTATAATTCAGTGAAAATTAAATTAAGATATTACTTATTGTATCTACTATATAACCATTTTTTGGAGTTTTGAATGTCTCATTATCGGCATAATGGATTTTGATGAAATTTTTTATAGAGAAGTTTCTAAAAAAATTGAAAAAAACATTCCATTTCAAAACTTATAAGACAAATATTTTTAAAATTAAAAATAATTTTTCTTTTT
The DNA here is from genome assembly GCA_911387755.1 of Chrysotoxum bicinctum. Lineage (NCBI taxonomy): Eukaryota > Metazoa > Arthropoda > Insecta > Diptera > Syrphidae > Chrysotoxum > Chrysotoxum bicinctum. The sequence goes on along the minus strand of OU426988.1, from coordinate 237,117,066 downwards.
GAAAATTCGATATCTTAAAAACGTTTAAAATTTTGTTTGGAAATGTAATTTTTATTCGTTCAAAATTTTTTTCTTAACAATCTTTAAATAATTTGTATATTTATATTTTTTTAACCGCTACAACTATTTATTATTTTTATTTTAGCATAGACTAATATTTGCTTGAGGAATCACATGGCTTCCTGCTGTTTTTAGCTCCAACTTACATAAGAGCAAGTTCGTGCGAACTATTCCTTCATTTTATTAAGAAACTAATCATCTCAAATGTACAGCGGCATCTACCCACAAAATAAAAAAGTCAACAATTAAGGTGGCTGGATTATTTAGAGCGATTGCCGATTGGACGTTCGGGCCTGCAAAATCTTTTTATTAAAGCCCGAAAACTGGCGAGTTTAAACAACTGCATCAACAACTGTTACTTCCCCCAGAAGTGGAAAACAGCGAAGATTGTGCCAATTCCGAAGAAAGGTGCTTCCAACTTAATTTCCAACTACATGCCAATATCAATTCTCAACAACATCAGCAAATTACTGGAAGAATTAATTTTACGAACACTGAAGAAATTCTGCTATGAAAATTCAATCATCCCTGACATGCAATTCGGCTTCGAGAAATACACTCAACCTTGCATACACTGGTAAAATTCCAACACGATATGACCACAGCCCTCAACAGTAATCGTATCACCGTCGGATGCTTTCTGGATGTCTAGAAAGCATTCGATAGCGTGTGGATAGACGGTCTAATCCACAAACTTCATCTTATGCAAGTACCTACGCCATTAATAAAAATTCTCTTTTCTTTGCTATCTTTCAGGAAATTTTTCATTCAAGTACTCGTAGATAATTGCAAGTCAAATATGAAGACCATCAGAGCTGGAGTCACCCAAGGCTCAAAACTAGGCCCCTTCCTCTAGAACTTGATTACTTCAGACCAACCTTCACCAATTGGATGCGAGAACCTTCTGTATGCTGATGACTCGCCCACCTACGCCACATCAATGTCACCACTAATCGCTGTCCGAAAAGTAGAAACCCACATTAACAGACTCTTCGAATTCTACCAGAACTGGGGCATCAGAATCAACACTTCCAAATCGGAACTTGTCTGCTTCAGGAGACCTTCAACTGGTAGAGACCTTCAGACCGCAACAATTTGCAGAAATCTGGTCATAAAACTCCCTGACGGATCCCCCATAGTGGCAAAGCCAAATGTCAAGTACCTGGGAGTGCACTTCAACGAGTTGCTAATGTTTAACCTGCACTCAAGAAATGTTCTGAAAAAGGCCAGCTGGGCCTTCAGCCTTTTGCACCCATTGCTGAAAAGAAGATCAGGTCTTAACCAACCGACAAAGATATTAATCTACAAGCAGCTCCTGTGACCAGTGATCAGCTATTCCTTCCCAGCCTGATTTTCCATCTCGAAGACAGCTATGAAGGAACTTCAACTATTCGAAAGGAAGATACTGAGGATCTGCACTGGACTCTACTTCGACCGTCAATGACAAAAACAAGCATCTCTACACAGAAGCGAATTTAATCCCACTGGAAAAATATCTAGTTCATTCAACGCAGAAACTAATGGGGAACGTCATCGACCACCCGAATCAGCTTATGAGAAGGATGACCACAGAACAACGACATCCCGAACCGAGGTACCTCAGTGTGATGAAAACTCTGGATGACAACGTAATCATGAACAACGAGGAAGTAGTCTCGTTCTACGCTGACATTTAATCAGCCTACCACCGCGGCTAAAACGCCATCCCTGCCCACAACCCACAAAAATCACCACTGACAACCAGGAATGAACACCCTGAGGCCTGAGGACAATACAGTCAACCGACCTTTTAAATTTAATTTTTTTTCGTCACTGTATGTATATAATTAGGCCCGTATGAGCCAACAAATGTAAATGTTCATGCATATGTAGCATCTTATTAGTTGTAAGCAGGGTTACCCCTGGGATTTTTCAAAAAGTCGCAGAAAAAAGTCGCTTTTACAAAAAAAAAGTCGCAAATTCGATTTCTTTGAAAAAGTCGCATTTTTGAACAAAAAGTCGCAATTTTTCTTGTAGCTTCCCGTTGGATGAAGAGCTAGCACCTCCGATTGTGTCAGGAGCTTCTCCTTTTTTTGTTATATGAGAAATCTATTGGATTCGGGAGTGCTGGTTTTAGAAATTCAAAAGAAGGATATTAATCACCAATCATTACATTCGCATTTTTCGTTTCCCAAGCTGAAGTTGCAATTTGCAAAAGGTATATTTATTTACGAGTATTTCTAAGAAAAAGTTCTACTAATATTAATCTCAAGAAAAAAACACAAATAGTACCTACTTACTTTTTCGTCGCTTCGCTCAGCACAACTCACCCGTCCGACGCCGACACAAATACCGTTTTTGATGCCAAAAAACAAAACAACATTTACATTAAATAAAAATGTCAATGGACTACAGACAAAGCACAAAGGTAAGGAGATATTCCAGGAAATGTCAGGGTTAGTCGTCAGTGCAAAACACGTAAGAGAAAAAAAAAAACAATCTGACAGCGCCCCCGTGGTGGGAATGGGAAAACAAACGAAAACGAGAATGCGAACAGAAAACAAAGCAAAGACAATCATACTCACACAATCTCAAAAAATTTTGATGGTAAATGTTTCAGCAAATAAAAAGTCGCAATTTTAAACAATTTTAAAAAGGTCGTCGCATAGTCGCACAGCAAAAAAAAGGTCGCAAAAATGCGACTAAAGTCGCATAAGGGTAACGCTGGTTGTAAGCCAATAGAAGGTATGTATAATAAAACAAAATTGAAATTCAAGTGGAAGAGAGAACATCAATCAAATTTAGGCCTGAATTTATTTATTTATTTCATCTACGAGCTAAAAAGCTTAACAGATTACATTTAAATAGATAAGTAATGATAATATACTAATAATAATAACAATATTAATATAATAAATAATATAAATATAATATAGAAAATAATATAATATAAATATAAATAATATAAATAATAATAATAATAAAAGTTTAATAATAAAAGTTTAACAACAATACCAGATATCAAGTTCTTAAGAATAAGTAAAACAGTATATTTTTAAACCTTTTTCTTGAAAGAATCAAATCTATATGGTCATAATTCATAAACATTATTGAACTCTCTAATTGACCTTGAAATTGGTTCATTCATACCATAGTTTGTTCTATGCCTTGGTTAAAAAATAAGGTGTCTTTCCCTTAATGGGCGAGTTGGTCCATAAATATGAACGATGGCAAGTAACAAAGGACACTTAATATGATAACAAAGAATATCTCGCACGAAAACAATATCCTGAATTGTTCTTCTGGACTTGAGATCTTGTAACCCCAAAAGGCTTTGCCTGGCTTGAGAATTAGGGCTAAAATTCCATCGCAATTTATGAAATACATATTTTGTGAATCGATTCTGAACTCTTTGAATTCTATCGGAGAAAGTTTGTTGGTAAGGGTTCCAGATGATACCCGCGTATTCAAGATTTGGTCTTACCAAGGAAGTATAAAGAGAAACCAGTGTATAATGGTCCGTAAAATCAGAAGAATTTCGTTTTATGAATCCTAACATAGAATTAGCTCTAGCAACAACCGTATCAACATGAAGAGAGAATGAAAATTTTGAGTCAAAATGAACACCTAAATCATTCACTTTTAAAGTTCTCATAAGCGTATTGCATTCAAGAGTATACATAAACTCATGAGTGCGAAGTTTTCTAGATAGAGAAATAACGAAACATTTTTTGACATTAAGTTTTAGAAAGTTCAAATTACACCAATTAGACAGATTGTCAAGATCCTTTTGAAGCTTAAAGCAATCATCAATAGAAGATATCTTTAAAAATAATTTCAAATCATCAGCATATATAAGGCATGTACTATAAGTGATACAGTTAACAATGTCATCTAAAAATATAATAAAAAGCAAGGGTCCTAGGTGGCTACCCTGAGGGACACCAGAAGTACATTTAATTGATCTAGATGTATATCCTTGAACTTTTACTTTTTGGACTCTTCCAATTCAAAATGAAGATATCCATTTTAATAAGTTAGAATGGATTCCAAAGGTTTCGAGTTTGAGAAGCAGCATTTCATGGTTAACCGAGTCAAAAGCTTTGCTAAAATCTGTATATACAGCATCCACCTGACTTCTATTTTCGATAGCGTCCACAACAAATGACGAGAAACAAGCCAGGTTTGTAACGGTTGATCTTTCCGAAATAAACTCGTGTTGAGCATCACTAATATGTTATTTTACAAGAAAATCAAGTTTGGTTTTTACCAAACTTTCAAAAAGCTTAGGAATTGCCGATAGCTTGCAAATACCCCTATAATTATCAATATTATTTTTTGAACCCGATTTAAAAATGGGGATTAAGAAAGAGTCAGCTGAAATTGCTAGAGGAGTCAGTCAATGGCACCTATAACTTCTAACTATTAAAGTCGATCCTGTTCTTCGTGAAGATGTTAAACTAGTTTTGTTCTGTGAACTGTAAGACTATTTCAAAGATCTGCAACTCGACAGCGTTTCATTTGGTCATCCGTCATGGCAAGGATTACCAATTTAAGAGACAGATTGTGGAACAAATGTGGAAGCGATTCGAATTCATCAAGGTTGATGGAACTTCCAATCTCTTTGAAATTTAGTTACCTTCCTACATTTATAGATTGACTAACAAAATGGTAAAATGTGATATCAGTATGAGATAAGTATTGGTGCTTGCTGATAGAAAAGAAGCTCGATAATTACGTGAAGTGTGAAATAGCAGGTTTTGGTAGTCGCAACGAATTACCATATAGTAAACACTGTTCAGAGCATTTCTTCAAGAAGAGAATCCCAAAGCTGAGGTGATTTTTTCCAGAATTTCCAAACTTCAAAAAGAGTTTCTTTCATGAATTTTTGTGTATGACAAAACCAGTTGAGGAATACTTATTTATCTTCCAAATATTCTCGAAAAGCCAAAGTCCCCAAAAACCAGCCTACTTTCTTAACTAAGATTCACCTTTCGCCTAAGAACCATCTCCTATTACGTGAAAGAATATTCATTAAACTTTCTGCTGTTTATACTTAGATAACGCCTAGCTAACTCCATTGTCTGAATACACTCATGAAAATATGTCATAACCCTAAAGCCAGAGCCTCTCAAATCAACGAACGTACATATTTCAAAATTTTATTATAAACATCATGCTCATCAATGACATCAACTTCAACATATCTTCTCAAAAAAGCAAACAAAAGTGAAATTACGAGTATTACCATTCTCGTTGACGCCAACAATCCGAGAGTAGTTTTTAGGAATCAAAAAAAAAAATAATAAAACGAAACGAAACTATCTGTCGCATGCTCAGGCTGCCTGCGATGACGGTTGATTCCCTGAGATTACCCTAGCAAGCTATATATTGAGGTCTTCTGTTTCCCAGGCACTTTAATAACACTTTGCACTCGGCCTGGCCGATTCACTTAACCCCGTGAACGCTTCAAATGGAATTGATATGCTGTTGGCGTAAAGATTAGTAAGCGAGCAACGTGGATTGTATTTAAAATTAAAAAAAAAAAAAAAAACAAGAAACTTCTGCGTAGCGGGTTATTTTTATATCTACCCAATTGGAATACCGCTCTATCTGCACGGAAATTACATACATCCAGCAATTAGATGACACTGCACTGAGCTGAGTTCTGTACTCTCAAAGGGCGTTAATTAGTCCCTATAGCTAGCTATAGGCTAAGCATGGGAATCAACGGTGAATTCAAGTAGAGGAATGCCGCCCGGGTTAACAAACTCGAGCTTGGAAAAAGCGATGACGGTCGAGCTAATTTTAGATCTGAGCTGTGAGCTGTGAGCTGTCATGCAAATTGTATACTTTACAACTGGCAACAGTGGAAAATTATTAAAACGAGCAATAAAATGTTGAAAAATGTGTGCGAATTAATTGCTTATCTGTTGCAATTGAAGCGTGAGAGTTATCTTCATGCGATGACACGACGACGCGACGGGGGTATTGTTGGAGTTATGCGCGCTGATGATGGGTTGATGTTAATTATTATTACTATTAATTTTTGTTGCACGTAAAGATGGACTTTGATGCAAGCAATAGTTTGAATTAGAAGGTCTCATTTACATGATAACAGATTAATGATTATAGACCGGACGGTGTCATCACCTTGGATGGAGATGACTTCAAAGGGTGCATCTACCTACATACATAATGTACCCGAGTCATGAAGACAGGAAAAAATAATTTTTAGCCCGAAATCCAGTAGGTGGAGTCATGATTTCGCGAAAGATTTCCGACCCATTAGTTTAAGGTCTCTCTTACATAAAACTATGGAGCGCATTCTAAGCAAGGGTAAGTTTAGGAGACGGGCCTTCATGACTACCTCAGTTGAGCACACAATCCATTGCAAAGAATACGCTCTTGCTACCTTCTTGGACATAGAAGGAGCTTTAAAAAACGTCGTAACTGAATCCATTCAAGAATCACTTACTGTCTTTGGTGTAGAGGACTATATCAGTTAGAAATGGCGACCACTGGCAGTCTAGTCCTGTGGCTAGATAGATTGATAAGACAATATCAGACAATGGATAATTTCCATACCCAGCGACAGAAGGATTCAAGCTGGGTTTAGTATAAAACAAAACTCAAGAAAACACGTGAATAAAAAAAACACCCCAGGGTAGTGTTGTGTCTCCTCTTGTAGAGATGTGGTGTTGAATACGCGGATGAACTGGTACTATTAGATAGTATCGGAAAAGTGATACGTAAAATCTCGAAGATGGTTTTTTGGGGAAACCTGGCAACTGGACCACGAGTTTAACCAAGCTTAGACTGAACTGCTGCTCTTTACTACTAAAACTAAAATACCGCCTTCACTCTATCTCGACAAGAATATCGAAGTCTGTCCGGGTTTTCCAGTGCGAAATATTCGGGAGTTACCCTCGACCTTAAATTAAGCTGGAAAATAAATATTGGAAAACGGGTTAAGAATGGCATGTTTAACTTATAGTAAGCCATTTGGTAAAAAGTGGGGCCCGAAATCGAAGATGATTTTGTGGACGTATGGTTTGATTGTGTTGTGGATGAGAGACTTCTACATAACTATCTATACTGATGGCTGAAATATGGAGTGAGGTGTCGGTTCGGGTATTTTCTGTGAGTCGTCAAATGTCTCTAGTTCTATCGGTTAACTGATTTTACCAGTTTCTTTCAAGCTGAAATAAGGGAAGCATGTAAAACACTTAGACTGTATCAAAATTAAGCCCGAAAAACGACCATTTTAAAGGGCAGTCAGGCTGCTGTTACGCTTTTCTGTCTTCTAAATTGGTCCAGCAATGCCGAGATGAGCTTGCGAGCCTAAACATAAGCTTAAATATTACTTTTATCTAGGTCCAGGGTCACAGTGGAATAGGGGAAAATGAAAGGGCTGACGAGCTACCTAGGCAAGTATCAGCCCTTCATAGCTCAGTTGGGTAAAGAGTTAATATTTCTCGTGGTGTTATATGAACGGCAAAATCTTCTCAATTTTTCTCACAGAATTCAACTTTAGGTGGAAAAGTTTAACGATCTGCATTATATCTATAGAAAGATGTGTCCCATACAAGACATAGCCAGGGTAGTTTGAGATCCAAAAGAAAGTTTCTATTCTTCCAAAAACACTCCAGATTACAATAGCAGATTGAAAATAATTAGCAGAAATATAGGTTAGGTTAGGTTAAGGTGGCTGCTGGCCGGCAAAGCCAACACACTTAGACCAATAGTTAGTAGTAGTTAGTAGTACTCGTTAAACCATTTGGAGCTAGCAATAATGAAGCGTTTGAGACAATAAATCTCGGAATTTCTCAGATCACTAGGATCATTATAGTAGAAGTATCCCAAGTGGAGTCTACGTCCTTGTGCTAGGACAGGACAAGAACATAGAAGGTAAGAAACTGACTTCTCTTCTTCTCCATCTATGCAGCTTCTGCAAAATCATATGCAGGAACTTCAAGTCGAAAAGCATGTCAAGTAAGGACACCTATAACGGAGGATCTAACAATAGAAATGAGTTGTTTTGAGCGTTTAGCATCAAGCAATGGCCAACTTAATTTTGTTGACTGGCAAGTTGAGGTGTTGGCCCATCTGTGGTTCGTCTTCTTTATGGTACCTTGCTTCAGCAAAAGTTTACAATTAGCTAGAGGTATACCGATATCAGATTTTCTACCCGACAAAGGTAAGATTGTTCCATTTTTTTCCAAGTTCGTCGGCTTTACAGTTATCTGGAATGTCTCTATGACCCGGCACCCATATAAGCTGAATGTTGTTTTGCCATCTACACCAGAGATGATCGACAATTTTGGGCTGTTAGCGAATTTGTGGAGACAGAGTCCAATGACTTAACGGCAGCTTGACTGTCCGAGAAGATGCGTATATATCAGTAGTTGATATCACGTTTTCTTTCAGCCAAGAGAGGACTTTTTTGATTGCTTTGAACACGCTACAGTGATTGGGTAGACGAAATGAGAGACTTATTTTTAATTTTTCGGAGTATACGCCTCCACCGAGCCCGTCATCGGTTTTGGATCCATCTATATAGAAGTTAATCGCTTCGTCTGCCAAAAATGACTCATTCTCCCAGGTAGAGCTGGAAGGGATGGACACTCGGAGTTTTTATTGAATTTTGGATAAGGGGCGGTGTAATCGACGTTACTAGGTAGAGATCTGAACGAATTCAGTATAATGGAGTGGCCATTATTGATCCACTGTGAGGAGGCTTTAAGCCAAATAGCTGTGCTAGCAGCTGATTGTTTGCTAAAGATATTTAGCGGTATAAGATGAAACAAAACATCAAGTGCAGCGAAGGGAGTTGAGCGGAGTGCTCGCTCCATGATTACGCAGGCTGTTCGTTGGACTTTGCTGAGCTTAAGCAGGTTTATTGCTATTTCCAACGCAGTCCACCATACTCTTACTCCATATGTAAGAATCGGGCTAATGACCGAGATGTATAGCCAGTGTGTAATGTGGGTTTGTAGACCTCATTTGTTACCTACGGCCGTTTTGCAAGAGTATAGGGCTACAGTTGCTTTATTGATTCTCTATTGAATATTGGGATCTAGCCCCGAATTCCACCAGTGTAGTTTTTTTACCTCATTCGTATAAGAGGACAAACAGTTTGCAGAGATTTGTCGAGGGCTAATGTGAGGTCGTTTACTTTGATATCAAAATCCTCAGTGTTGTAGGGGGTACTATATAAATCAGATTTGACTAACCTTAATAGAGTTTCCCTATATTTTGGCCAGTTTGTTCTTCGATGGTTATGAAAGGTAGATTGGCTAGGAGGTTCGTCAATTATTATAATTGGATGTATCTATGACAAGAAAAAGAATGATCTTTTGATACTTTCCAGCCCAGCTCGTCCCCGAGCGCTGGATTACACAATCCCGGGTTCTTGGATTAGGATAGCAGAAATATAGGCAACGAAAATTTGCGCATCTTTATTTAAATAGATAAAAGCAGGAATACCTTCAACACCATTCTTCGAATTTGGTTAAGGACTTTCTGATCCTTTTAAATCATCAAACAAATCTAACAATAAAGACCCTATATTAACTTTTGGTGGATTTCCACAAGGGATGACATTTCCTTGCTTGTTAGAATACACCCACAAAGAATATCTGGCAAACACCTCAAGAGTCTTATTTACATCAGCAGATTATTCACCTTTGAAATTCATAGAACTCTACCAGAATTGATTCGGGTTAGTTAAAATCAACATTCATGACATCATTTCTGTACGAGATTAACTAGAAATAACGAATTCCGTTTTCTTTGATTTTTAAACTTTTTTTTAGATCTTTTAGATGTGTTAACCTTTTGCTATACCAAGGAGGGTTCGAAGAATTTATCCTAATTTTCAAAAAAAAAAATATTTCCTTTTTGCAAATGATCGTTTTGTGAAACACATTTTGCAAAATAAAATTGAAAAGTTGCAAAGTGCATAACCACATGACTTCCTCATCCATATCTTTATTTGTATTAGAACCTGCCTTACTGCAGCTATGGAGATTGTCCTCCATGGCTCCATGTATTCCCTGTAAACGATTGAGTAGGAGAGGAAACAAACTACACCCTTTACACAAATACTATCAAGTGGCACACTGATATACTTCGAGAACAAGCGAAGGGACTGTTGCAGAAATTTTGGGACCTAGAACCAAACTTTCCCTACCGATGGGGCAGTCCACCAGCATCTTCCAAGCCGAGTTACACGCCATAGAGAATTGCGTGGATGGAAATCTCGAAAGGAAATATCGAAATGTCAGCTGTAAATTGGTTTGGGAGTGCATATACAGGTGGCAACACTGGTTTGAAAGTGTAATAACTTACTTGAAAGATTGTGTCCGGAATATATTTAAAAATTTTAGTTATATTGAATTTTATTAGAGAAAAAGTATTCGAAAGATTTTTTTAATAATACACGCTTAAATTTCAAATAGAAATCAAAAGGCAAGTTTTCGTTTTTTCTTATAAGTTATCCTAGTTTAAGAAATCACTGTCGAGAACAAAGAAACCTACTGTCAGCGCAACAAAAGCAGTCATGTTTAAACGTCCAGTTTCTCAGATTTCACCAGAAAAGCTAGCTGAGATGAACAAAATCAGCAAACATTCAAATGTTCGTGTAGCAGATATGACGGTAGAGGACTTAAGTTTAATGTTTGAACATAAGCAAAAACACCTTGCGACCAAAACCGACATAGATGAATTACGTTTCGACATGGGGGCTCTTAAAAGAGAAAACGAAGAACTAAGAAATAATTTGAGTTCACTTAAAACGAAAATTAACTCACTAGAACAGCAAGTGGAAAACATGCAAAAACAACAGCTGGAAAAGAACCTGGTTATAAGAGTGGAAGCTAACCCGAACATCGAACAAAAACAACAAGTGGCTGATATTTGCTCGGACTTGTCAAATAATTCCATCAATACAATTAACACCAACGAAATAAGAGAAATAAAATCCTTTGATGCGAAGTATAAGAACTTTATTGTTAAGTTAGACAGCAAAGATGACGTGTTTGCAGTCTTAAAAAATACAACAAAACTTAAGAACACAAAAATTTCGATCCAAAAAGACTATCCAGCGGGAATACGAAAACGAAGAACACGCTTGCTTCACGTCAGAAGAATCATTAAGCACGTCCGGCGAGATATCAAAGTGATTGTGCGGGAAGATAAGCTTTTGGTAGATGATATGCTTTTCACTTGGGATGATATGAGTGGGTTAAAGCACGGAGATTTATGCGGATATACGAAGCTTATTGAAAAACTATAATAATAGAAACAAAGCTTTACATAATGATCAACCATTAATAACTACATACAATTACGTCTTCCTCGGTTCTAATTTTTATATATTAATTGCACCTAACATGACTTTCAAATGGTGCAGCCGTTTGTTGCCAATAGCTCTTTGTTTGGACTTAACGGTAAAAAAATGAGCTAAGTAATAATTTCGCCTGGAAAAAATAATAGAAACAAGGTACTTTGACTTTCAATTTGACTTAAATTTAGTTTTTTATTTTTATTGAAATAGACGTTTTATAGTATGTTTATTAATTTTGCACGTGTTTCAGTGGTTTTAATAAAAAAAAAATATAACAGTTATTTTAAAATTTTATAAAAATGGGTCGTGGAATGCATTGTACTATTACTGAGCGCAATTTAATAAAAAAAACTTCACAAAAAATGGGAAAACTATGGAAAAAATAGCACAAGCATTAAATTGTTCAAAAAAGAAAATATTTACTGCTCTCCATTCAAGTTCAAAGCCAGAAACAAGACGCAGAAAACGAAAGACCTCAACGCGGTTTGATAAGATATTGGTACGACTGTGTAAAAAAAGCCTTTTTCTCTTTCCAATGACTTGAAAATTGAACTAAATGCGCCTGTTTCAACTCGTACAATAAGAAACCGACTAATAGAAGCAAGGCTTCCTGGAAGGAGTCCCAGAAAAAGTATAATTCTTGAGCAAGAAAAATATTCTGCAGAGGATGAATTTTGCAAATAAACATGCCCAACGAGCGAATTGGAACAACGTTTTATGGTCGGATGAAACAAAGATAAATTTATCTGGTTCCGATGGCAAAATGTATGTCAGACGACCTTAGAACGCAGAATTCGATCCAAGGTACACAAAAAAGACTGTTAAACATGGTGGACGAAATATCATGATTTGGCGGTGCTTCTCAACATCTGGGGTTGGTCCAATTTTTTGGATAAAGGACAAAATATGTACTACTGACTACGTCCTAATCATAAATGAAGTTATGCTGCCATTTTCCGAAGAAAACATGCCAATTAAATGGGAATTCATGCAAGATAACGACGGCAAGCACTCCTCAAAATTGGCTAAGGAATACTTAAAAAAAATAAAAAAACTGCTATGGTGTGGCCATAGCAGTCCCCGGATCTTTATCCCATGGAACACCTGTGGGGTACACTTACGAGGAAAATTGGAGACTTGAGAGCCAAGAATAAGGAAGATCTGTGGTCTATAATCTAAAATTTATGGTATTCCATACCTTCCGAGACATGCGCTAAGTTGGTTCATTCCATGGGGCGGAGATGTCAAGCCGTCATTAAAAATAAAGGTGCAACGACCAAGTACTAAACGAATATGAACCAATTTAACTGTTAAGTTACTCTTTACCAAAAAGAAAAACACAATTATAATATTGTTTCTATTATTTTTTCCAGGGTAAAATGGTTGTTAATATTAATTTTAATTTTTCTCATTACTACTTTTTCTTTTTATTAACAAATTTAATATTGTGTATATTTTAAACTTTATAGAGACTTATTGTATGTATTTTTAATTTTCAATTTCTTTCCAATAAACTTTTTGTTTAAAAAAAACGGCACAGAAGAAGCTTGTTTCTATTATTTTTTCCACCACTGTATGTAATCTTAGTATTGTCTCGTATAATGTTGGAGGGCTGAATAGTAAATGGATGTTCCCGGATTTCGTATCCTTTTTGTACGCTTTTGATATTATTTGTGTATTGGAAACCCACATCAGTGTTTTAGTGAAATTGGGAAGAGAGAATACATCCAGTCATACTAACGAAAGGAGTGTAAGCACGAAAAGGTTAAGATGGAAAAACTGTTATAAAAACGAGTTTCAGTCAAGAATAGATATACTTATTATACAAAAAGAATCTCTCTCATTTGGTAAATACTTTCCCTTATATGAATTAGAATTACTAATATTCGAAGCAGCGAAAGGGATGGATAGACCGGCTGTTGTAAGAAAAAAAAATGAATGGTATGATTTTCAGTGTGAAAAATTAAGAAAAAGATCTTTGGCATTGCTGAAATTGCTTAGAAATCATAATATTCAAAGTCTTAAATATGCTTATGTGGAAGCTAGTAAAAATTTTAAAAAATGATGTAAAGAAAAGAAAACTAAATATGAGGAGAACCTAGCACTATCCCTTAGTCATTGTAGGGACTCAAAAGAATTTTGGGCTCTAACAAGGAAGATAAGTGGCAATGAAACTAAAACTCATGGAAATCTAGACTTAAATGTTGCTCGTGAGCACTTTGCTAGTCTTTTGAGCGACCACGTATCAGAACAACTGTATTTCAAGTATGCTAGACCATATCAACATAATGAATTCTTAGATGCTGATGTATGCAAAGAAGAATTAGAGTCAGTGCTGAACTCCCTCAAAGATGGAAAAGCAGCAGGTTCCAATGGAATACCTGCAGAGTTTTTTAAATACAATTCAGGAAATTTTATGGAGAAACTGACGGATGCTTTAAATATTATTTTTAAGTTCGGCTACCCGCCAGAACATTTTTATGAAGCGATTATCCGACCAGTGTTGAAGAGGGGTGATCCTATGGACGTAGAAAATTATAGAGGAATTTCCTTTTTGAACTCTGCACTTAAAATATACACTGCGATTCTCTCCAATAGGCTTACATTTTGGGTTGAAGAAAATAAAAAGTTAAGTGAGTTCCAATCGGGTTTTCGCAAGACCTATTCAACGGTGGACAACAAATTTATACTCTCAAATATAGCGCAAATAAAGATGAGAAACAACAAAAAGCTTTATGCGTTTTTTGTGGATTTTAAGGCAGCATTTGATAAGATTAATAGAAATGCATTATTTTATAAACTTCATAACTTAGGGGTGTCAACGAAGTTTGTATCTGCGTTAGAAAAACTACTTATACCATGATACGAGTGCCCAAGTTGTCAACAACAAAGGAGTGTCTATAAAGTTTGAGATTAACAGAGGAGTGAGACAGGGCTGTAATCTAAGCCCATTGTTATTTGCCTTGTTTATTGATGATATTGTTGATTTCCTGCCTTGCGGAGTTTGGATTGGGAACACTAATATCAAGGTCATTATGTATGCCGATGACATAGTCATTTTTGCTGAGTCCCCTACATCGCTACAGCTGATGATAAATAGACTGGTAGATCACTGTAAGATCTGGAGCCTAGAAGTAAATACTCAAAAATCTAAAATAATGATTTTTCAAAATGGAAGTGGAAGAGCTTCGAGAGAAGATAGTTGGAAATTTGACGGAAACCGTATAGAGTTAGTCAAAGAGTACACGTATTTGGGGATGGTCTTCACTTATAATTTAAATCTTGAAAAACATCTCAAACAAAAAGTAAACAATGCCAAAACAGCGATTATTTGTACTAACTGGAAGAAAGTGTTTAATAATAAACATGTGTCAATTAAAATTAAGTATAAAGTTTTCAACGCTACTGCACGTTCGATACTCTTCTATGGAGCGCAGGTCTGGGGTGTTAACAAATATGATGCAGTGGAAAATTTACTGCAATTCTTTTTAAGGAAAATCTTCTATCTGCCGAATAACACACCCAGATACATGTATTATTTAGAAACTGGTCTTTCAACTCTATTCGTCTCAACTTTAAAAATGCATGCAGATTATATCGTTAGAATTACGAATATGCGTAACTCTAGGATACCAAAACTTATATGGCTTTACGCAGTTCAGTATGAAAAAAACTGGTTTAAGGATTGGGCTGAATTGGCGGCAGACTGTGGTTTAACATTTAACGTTGAAGGGAAAAGTGCTACACAGATAAGAAAGCAGTTATATGAAATCATACAAATCACTGATGAAAATGAAAGGTATACCTTTATAGAACAAGCGAAATCTTCAACCGAGAGATATTATTACGCCAAGGTTAACTACAACCTCCGCGATCGTAATTATCTCAACTGTAGCCTGACAAGTGAAGCGATTGGAACTATTTTTAAAGTACGAGGGGAAATGTTACGCCTTAACTTTATTCCACATAGAAATAATCGGGTGACAGTATGCAGCTTGTGTAATCTACAAGTTAAGGAAGACGTTGGTCATTTTCTGGGGATATGTCCGATTCTACAGGAAATAAGGAGATTACAGTTTGGTAAAAACATCTTAGGAGAAAGTGAAATTTTCGATCTATTGAATGGAGCCAACTGGCGGATGCTATATGAATACTGTAAAATTGCGTCATCATACCGATTCAACATAATTAATGAATACTTTTAGTATTATATATTTTCGTTTTAGCTAAACTCAAAGCCCTTTAATATCAATTAAATTTATAAAAATATTTGTAAATGATAAATTTGCATAAATTTGATTTGCCTAACTTCAAATAATTTAATTTTAAAAATTTTTCAAATTCTATACCTTTTTTTATAAAAAAAAATGTTTTTCAAGTAAAATTAGCTTTAATATTGAATGTCACTCAGGCTGACGGCATAAATTGCCAAGTCTTTAACTATTCAAATTGTATATTTTGAACAAGAAAATGTAAAATTGATTTTGCTGTTGAATAAAAATCTAATCTAATCTAATCTACAGGCTAAACAAACTCGGCAAATACCTGGTCACGTGAGTGTTCATGGAAACGAAGAGACAGTCTTCTTAGAAAAAATAGGTGGATGATCCCCTTTAACAGAGTCTGAAACTCTGAACACTATTGCGGAATAAGAGAAAATATTATCAAAAACAAAATTAAACAAGAAGAGTAGGCAAGTAGATGCAAGAATTGAAAAGAACTCCCAAGAGTAAAGCAGACGAAACTCCTACTGGGCAAAACCACCAACGTCTCACAATCTGCATAAACTTAAATAGAAATAGTATCAGAATAATAACAGATTTCCTAACTGGACACTACAAATTTAGAAGATACCTACTTGGTGTGGTAAACAATGTCACATGTAGAATCTGCAACATGCATGAGGAAACACCGAACCACATACTAGGAAGATGTTGTCCACTGTCCAAGTGAAAAACCACCTGGGACAACATCAGTTGAAAGAGAGAGACCTGTCCTCTAGCAAGGTGCCCCAAATACTCATATTTCCAAGATCAATAAATTTGGAGGAATAACTATAAGCAAGCTCATCCATATTCAATAGACCTCCAGCTCGTAGTGCAATACCCCCAATAAAAATTCATTAATTCATTCATCCATATCTTCGATTTGATTCCAAACTCGGTTGACATTTGGTTAGGTATAGCGATGAGAAATAATGGTGACGGTTACACTTTCCTCAGTACAGTACAGTGTCTTTTTGCCGATGCAATAGTTTTTTGACATTTGCATGTGGATTTTAACAGTGAAATTCGGTCACCCAAACACTTGTAGTAAGTTTTCACAATTTTAACGTGCTCAACGATTGTTAAACGGTCCATATTGTAAAATTATAAGCATTAAACGAAACATTAAATCTCGGATGACAGTTCGGTTTGACGTTTGTTATTGAAGCAGAAATGTCAAATCCAGACACCACGAGTCGATCTTCGCGTTCAGGTGGCATTTTATTATTGTACGGAATAAATTTAGGCTTTATAGGTTTTTTTTATAGATTTATAAGTTTATGCTGCACAGCAGATGTACTTTTCACTTAGCCTCAGGTATCAGTACTCCATAAATACCTTAGGCAATTTAAAATTATATTTACAATGTACATTTCCACAAGCAACATTTTAAACAAGGTAAACTAGTCCAACAACCTGAATGCAACCTTGTTATTCCAGTTCACTGACTGATTTTCCTTTCTGTTTCATTTCAAATCAAATATTTGCTCGACATAAATAAATTATTCCCTCAAAACGATGTCATAAACATACACACGCGTTCTTTTTTCTCTCGTCCCGTTTTACCACCACAATCAACCTAAAAACTTACCCAACAACATTATCCTGATGATGTAATTGATGCACTTGATCACAATTGAATTTACATAAAACGATAAAAAAAATCCGAAAGAATCCAACAAATAAAAAACCCTCACATTTGCCCGTATGTCATCATTCCCCCTTTCTATGCTTTGTGATGACACGAGCTGCTACTATTATAGCGGTGAATTTCGTACCTGCCATCAGGAGGAATTCAGGAGAAAATTGTCTCTGTGGACTGAGAACAGGGAATCCCTCTTTGCGGTGGTCCTTCTCCTTACTTTGCCGTCATATGGGAAGGAGATTGGTAGACGAAGCGACGTGCGAGGAGGCCGATGCGGCACGAACCAGCATTAATCCTTCTGCTCGACTCGATTCCAGCTCGCATATCGAATTCATCGCTTCGCATTGTTCGTTGATTATTATTTGCTAGAAAAAAGGATCTTAAATCCCCATGTGTGTGTGACGACACTGAGGTGAAAAACCACCCCTCCATGCATGACAGATGGCAATCCTCGCGGGCTGCATTTGGCACACGTTCAGTTTTTTCTTCTTCTTCATCTGATGTTTGTTCCGATTGCAAAGGGGACGACGATTGCCGAATTTAGCTAGGTATAGTAAAAGTCGTTATTAAGGTATAGTTCCCGATTCTGATTCCAGAAACGGTGGACTCTATCTCGTCAGAGGATGTGGTTTAAATTTCCATCTTCTTCCCGGCCGGGTTAGACCCCTAACCCAGTTAGAAAGAACATTAATGTTGTGAGAGTGTATTGGAGTAAATCCTTTTTCACCTTTATATGCAGCACATTGCTTATTCATGAGAAAGAATTTCAATTCACGTGTTGGGCTTGGGGTGGTAAAAAGGACTATTAGTGCAACCCCGTCGTATTTTTTGATGAATTTTTAAATGTACATAAAAATTAGATTAATTGATTGCATGGCGGCTTCTGCGCGCATTGCCTCCTGTCCGTTTTTGTTCTTAATGAGATTTCGCCCTTGCGTGCACAGGATTTTGCATCGGCAAGTGAATGGACGCATAGAGCTGTTAAGCAGGATGAATATGGTAAACCGATTACAACTTTGTATTCACTTCAGTAACATTCATTTAGCTCTCGCACAGATGCGCTAGGTATATACTGCACGGTGTGGAAGCCAAATGGGTGCCGTTAATAAGACTATCCCAAGTATAAGGGTGTCAAATTTGAGGAATTTAAAAATGACTTTGTTATCCTCTTCGGTGAGAGTTTGTCTTTTTATGTGTGTGAGTTCTGGTTGCAATAAGACGTCTGAAAAATAAAATTCAAATCACTCATCATAGCAGGGGTTCTCGTTTACCTTGTTTGCTTAGTCTTATGGCACTAGCTCTACCTTCAAACAGGATCCTTGCTATCATAAATCAGTGTCATCATTCAAGCACTATAATGAACGTGAACTGAACCCACACATGATGCCGGACAGGGATCTTAATATCTTTTCATTCAACATGTGTTGGCCAAATGTGTTTATGCTCGACTTAGTGCAGGGAAGGTGTGAATTGATTTCGTTCAGACATCAGTCATTTCATTGATCCTTTTTTTTTTCTGCTGTGGCTTATAGGATGTCCTTTATTTTTGTATACAATTTTCTACCTATAAGGCGAGAAGTGTCAAGCAATTGAAAAACTACTTTGTGTGTCCTCATTTTCCCTTTTGGCAAATAGGTACCTACATTCATTTGGTCAATGTTGTTTTTTCTTTTATTTAAAGGATAACGCCAGGAGGCGCTAAAATTTCATTCATCTAATCACGTTCTGGGTGTGATTTTTTGAAATTGTAAAGGTGTGATCATATTTAATGGTACTTAGATACATACTGTTTGGATTATTCTGATGCGGGCGCTAAGGTATAGCGCCTTTTCTTTTGTTTGCTAGATAATTTCAAAGATTCGTCTACCTGGATATGTGAATATCTTATGAATGAAATGTTCATTTGATTATGCTTAACTACTCTTCAAATATGTTCTTATGGATTTTGAAAAATTGTTAAATTGTAAGGAAATCATATGCCTGCCTTTGACTGGAAAAACTTTTATTAAAAAGGGTTGTAGACCTATATGTAGGTACCTAGGTTTAATCAGGAACGAGCAAAAGAAGAAAAAAGAAAAGAAGGACATTACATCGAAACTGTTTCCTCCATTTAAGGTACTCATAACTTAGCAATGAAATAAGTAGGTTTCTGTTTCTACGGTAAGTCTTACTACATAGGCACTTCTGCTTCTTGGGCTGTAGCGTCCATTGGGCCCCAAACAGATATATCCCTATGTGTCGTTCCAATCAGTAATGAAGTTGCTAATTTAGCGGTGTTCATCTAAATACCACTTTATGAGTCATTTTAACCCAATTCCAACTGATGAAAAAAATGTTACCATTATCCAATTCTATCTTCAGAACCTACATATAGGATCAGCATACCTACCTACAATTAACCGATGTAACACCGTTTGGAAGTGGGCCTCTCAGTGGCGTGGGGCCAAATAACAAGATTCCTATCATCTTGGTTTAAAGTGGATAGGATTCAATAGGAGATGTCGATGCACATTATAGGACTTTACATCACAATGAAGGAAAAATCGAGAAGAGCAAAGTATTCCACAATCCACATTCTAGTAGTGCGGTTAAAGAAAGAACCTCTATATTTGACAGTACGTCTGAAGTAAACTAGACGAGTATTATGGGGGAATTTTTTGACGGGAGGAGTGCAACTGGCTATTTCAACTAAACATTGTTGATAGAAAAAGCGGTTAAACAATGAAAGAAAGGAGGCGTTAAGACAGAGTTCAAGAGAAACAAAAGTTTCCATAATGGATGGGCTTCCTATAAGTTTTAGGCCTCTATTCTGAATTCTATATATACAACAAGTTCAAACGAGTAATGGGGCACCAGTCCAGATATAAGTGTTATACGCAAGTTTTGGACGGATGTATATCTTACAGATCGTATCAGAAGGGAAAACAAATTCCTTGCATCTTTTAAGAAAACCTTATCATTTCGCTGCGTTCTGGGCTGGGTGGACCATCTAGTGGTTCCTTTTTAAATCATAGGTTATTTTGACACTTACAGCTTCTTACCGCTCGAAATCTTGATAGAAAGTGAGTATCACGCCTCGCTTTGCACTTGAAAAACTTTGGAAATTAATGAAAACTTTATCTCCATAGTGAGTGCTGTGTAGCCCAAACAGTGCGTTTTTTGAAAAGAAGCTCAGACCAAAATGAAGCACCTACCGTGCTGTATGCAAGTTTGTCTTGCGGGACTGGCATAGTAGTGGATAACACTCATGGTCCCCGTCGTCGTACGGTGCGCACAGATGAGAATGAAGCTGCTGTAGCCGGGAGAGTGAGACTCAATTCAGGAACATCAACTCGCCATCGAACTCAAACGATTAACATTTCATGCACTAGCCTGAGCATAATTCTCGGATCTCGGATTATTCACTTATAACGTCAAATTAACTCAGCTATTGTAGGCATACGACCATCCACTTGAACGACGTTGTATTTCTCATAATTAATTGGAATGTTTGCTCTAACTAATAAAGCCCTAAGCATGGAAAAAATTTAATTTTGTTCATTTTATTAAATATTTAAAAAGAAGCCTGTATTTGGCCCACCCTTTATATGATCATTCCATAAGAAACGGTCATTAACATTTTTACCAGCTATAGAAAGTTTTTCAGTTTCTTTGCCAATCATAGATAATGGCATGGGTGGTATATATCGCTTAGCCGACAGAAGACAAATTTTGTTTTCGAAGCATTAGATTTCATGTGGTTATTAATGCCCCATTGTATAATGATGTCGATACCGTTATCATACTCCACCATTTCAGTTCCGAATTTAAAAACCTGACAGTGCTGTCATCAGCGAAACAATGAAGTAGATTTGAAGTTTCAGACAACAGATCATTTATGAAGGTAAGAAAGAATGTAGGAGACCAAACGCAGCCTTGTGGCGCACCAGAATTTGTATGAATATTAAACTTGAAACTTAAAAAGAAATACAAATATTAAGAAAGAAAGAAGGAACTTAAGTGCAATTGGACGATAGTTAGAGAAGGAAGAAGATTGGCCTTTTTTATGGACAGGCTGATCATATACTGTTTTTCATCCACTCTGAAAGAGACTAGTAGATTAGGACAGATGGAAAAGCTAAACAATGGTTTTTCCAGCGTTGCATCAGAACACCTCTTCAGATCAATGGGAAGGGTACTATTTAGGCCAGCGGGTTTCGTTTACGCTTTCATGTACATAAGGAGTCCAGACACATTCTGGCAGCGTCAAACTAACATCAAAGTGTGATGCAAGTAAATTCGCTTTTTCTTTTGGGCTGACATAAGGACTGTCATTAAGGACGAACGTAGAAACGCAAGACGAAGTAGAGTAAGTATTTCGTAAATTGTTTACAAATGACCAAAATTTTTTTTTACCTTTGAGACATTGTAATATTTGTTGCTTTAATTGATGATCATATAAGAATATGCTTCATAAAGTATGATTATTATAGGCCTTCTTAGCTCGCCCGAACTTATTCTGGTTTTCTTCCTCAGTAGGGTTGGCTTTATAGCATCGGAAAAGTCATTCACTCAGAAGTTCTTTTATTGAAATTCATCGTCAGTTCAAACTGTACTAACCAATATCACAACTAATCAGTTCAAACTGTACTAACCAATATTGTAAAAGTTCGAATTGTACAAAAAAAAGTACATTCAAGCAACCGCCATGACACGCTCTATCTGCTTGATATCCAGCCGTAGTATAGTGGCCAGACGTGCGCTTGCTCGTTCTCCGTTTTTATTAAATTATCGATATATAATAATCGAGTCAATTAAAACTTGTTGCGATCCCGTTCCACTCCGGACTTAAGTGCAACCTAAGGTAGGTAAGTTAGACCCAGGATCAGGTCTAGCGACTTCCAAAAACGACTTTATTGCGCGAAAGGTCTTCTTCGACTCCGATTTAATCTTATACTTCTTCAACTTGATGAACTGGTCACTAAAATTGATTTGGTGCTTTAGCTAGCTCCAAAAGAGGCTCCTATTACCAAAACCTAAACCACACAACTCTTTAATTCCATCACCCGCAAGACTAAGAACAGCAATCTAGGTTAGGTTAGGGTTCCCATTTAGTTGTGACCCGTAAGGATTTGAACCAAGAGAGACAATTGAGATCTGCTAATCTTCAGTAGACATTATGTTTTTTTTTTTCTTTGAAATATCTGACCAAAGATTCATTGCAACCCGATAGGTGTCAATTGTTGACCATCCGTCATTTTCGATCTTAAGCAAACTTTGGTGAATTCTATATTTTTCCGGCTGCAGTGCATCAATTACCCAGGGTACAATTTGGCTCGGTTTAAGTAATGAACGGTTTTTGGTCAGTTGATCAGCCTTTTCATTTCCATAAATGTCACAGTGTCCCGGGACCCATCGAAGGGGGATTGAATTTGTTTCGCCGAGCAATCTCAATTCACTACGGCAACGACCAACTAGTTTTGACATTATGACAATTGACGAAATGGCTCTGATTTATCTGGCTATCTATGAAGATATCAATGTTCTTGTCCGTCAGTTCACATGTAAAAAGATATTTTGCGGCCTCTTGAGTTGGTTTGGAAAACACTGCAAAAGTTTGGGAGTTTTAATAATCTTTTTATAATTAATTATACTTGGGTTGTCTGAGAAGATGCCTGACCCTACCCCATCTTCTGTTTTGGAACCTTCTATAAAGACTTGCGTTTATGACCCCGTTGGAATATTTGTTACTGCGACTGGGTTAAAATCCATGTATTGTCAAATATAGTCTGCCGGAATCTTACAAAACAAATAAGTCTACCTTTTCGAAATCAGCAATTCTTCACTTGGGTATTCAATACTCTGTTTCGCTGAGCAAAAAATAATACTCCAAGTAAGACTTCTCGTCCCGTTCCTCTACCATGAACGATTTAAGGATGAACAACAAAATTAAAATAACGCATCAAACCACCAACTGATGTCGTTTTAGCCATTTTGGATTCAATTACCCTTTCATCATTATCCTTTTACCTACAGCCGCAGCCAACTCATATGTGTACCCTTCTTAGCAGAGAGGCAATTATGTTGATCTAAAAGTGTTTTCATTAGACCGATTTCCAGCACTCAAATCTGCAGTACCTATACTGCTAAAAGTACCAAAGGCATCCGCAGGAGGAAGAAGCAAAATATTGAAAAAATAATAACTGTCCTTCGATGCAAACAAAATAAACGCACGCTCGCTTTGTGTACACACCTTGATGCCAAGGATAAAACAATAATAGAGATAGGTATGAATGTATATTTGGAACTGTGATGTCTGCCTTTCTGTGTTCTTAAAATAACAGTATTGCTGATCCAGAGCACACACACACCGTATGTTCAATCAAAACTATATGCGGCACGCGACACACGACCTACCTTGTGTCATGTCGCGCTGCGATATACAGAATACAGCTTCAGCTTCAACTTCCACTTCGACATCACAAAAAGGACGCACCACTGTTCGTTCCTTCCACCTTTAATAAGCGTACCATCAGGAAGCGGGTGCCATTGCCTGGGCCTGCAACACCTATGCATCGACAATAATCTACCTTTTGGCAATATGACTATGTACACAGGCTCAGGCTGAGGCACAAGGATGCGAGCGATAGACGAAGTCGTTGTCCTGATTGCTTTGGTCTGACAAAAAAAACGGATACTTCAAGTTGATTACTCTCTAATATCGTGTCGGTGTAGTGATTTTGATTGCTTTCACAACTCACACACTCACCTATCCGAACGGGATATCCTCGTAACCTGTGTCCTTATCGAAGGATATTTGGCACGGGGTGCGAATCTAACGAATTTTTTTTTCCATCATTGAGGGTTAAATTGCCGAATGTATAACTCGGGAGCTGGGAGTTGGGAAACCCATGTGTGCAAGGATAGACTTTTAGACACACAATTGAAGGCCGCAGTAAATGGCATTTAAATGTGGAAACCGACGTGAGAACAGCTGATCCCAGCGATCAGGGGTTTCTGATTGCAAGCCAAAGGTAAGCCGTTCTGCCGGTGTTCTTTTTTGTTCGTTCTATTGTTGGTTGAGTGTGTGTGTGAGTTCTTATTGTTGTTGTACACTGTACAGGTTTGATTTCGTCAGACGAAGTCACCCCAATCGCATTGTTATTTGGGCGGATTAGGGCGACTATATCTACCTACTACTGTTGCAGTGCATCGCATTATCAGGGTGGTAGGATTTTGGGGTGGTATAGGTACATATATATGGTCGGTTTAATGCTGGCTCCTGGGTGCTGGCTGCTAGGTGATTAAAGGTGAATGAGATTCCGCTTTTGTTTGGTTCTTTTGTATTTATTTTTTATTGTATACCTACCTACCTTCATACCTCTGAATTATATCTAAGGGTGAATATGAGGTGCGTTATGCATGTTTAGATTGCATCGAGTGAGAATGGATTTTCTATTTTTTTCGTGGGTAAGTAAAGACTTTTTGGAAATGCAATGCAACTCCTGCTGATTTTTAGCATTTTAATCGATATTTTGGGTGATTTTAAATTTTTTGTTTTTTGTTCTCATGCACGATGAAAGCGCTAATGGCCGTACAAGCCAACGAAACCAATTTTATTGCTTTTAAGTTAGCTGGATGCAATTAAAGTGCATTCCAGAAGGGGGATGAGTTTTGTTTTTCAATTTTGACTTTCACTTTTATTTACGATTAAGAGGATTTTCACTGTTCAGTTCCCTTACTAGAAAAGAAAATGGCTGATTTAGCAATGGTCAGTGAATACAAAATAAAAATACAAAAAATGAAATACACATACATGTGTGCCTATTGTTTTTCTTCTTCCCAATAATCCTACTCATAATATCATAATAATATTTAAAATGTGGAAGTATGTTTCTTTGGATGCTTCAATCACGCTCGAACGGCTGGACGGATTCTAGTGAAATTAGGCATATAACTCGAGAAAGTTTTGATGTTGGCTATAGAATGCTTTTTATAACTCAATGGGGTTGCGAGAGACCCAACGAAGTGGCCGGGTAACCGCTATTATAGATATAAATAATTTTTATTCAGGAAGGCAGAATTTTATTACTTCTACATACTTTATTACAATAGGTTTGGTTAAATCTAAAAGATTGCAAAATAGACTTTTATAATATAGACTGTAGGACCCCTTGGCATAATGGTTAGTGCATTGGACTGTCATGCGGAAGGTCTCGAGTTGGAGCAAGAAATTTTTTTTTAGGGGTGTACTGCCTCTTGCCAAGAATTGACAAATTCTCCAGGAGTATCTCTTGTCATGAAAAGTGCTGCTCATAAGTCATAAGCCGTTGGGAATCGACATTAAATTGTAGGTCCCCCCTGTTCCTGGTAACACACACACAGGAATGGTTGAGAGTTGTAAGTCACTAGGTCCTGGTTCACTCCGAGCTGTTGCACCACCAAATTTAATTTAATTTAATATAGAATATGAATTCTGACATGAGAGGATCAAATGATTGAAACTGATACTAAAGGTACCTACTAAGGTCATCACTTTGTATCGATGGTTACCCTTAAACTCTAAGAATTATGTAAATATGAGTCAAACCAATCAAAAACGTTGTAATGAAAACCATATTGCCAAATCTGTGCATAAAGGTGCGTGTCCATTTGAGAGTTCTTTCGCTAGTAAACGCTCGAGAGTTGCTCTCGGGTACCTGTCCATTTGAGAGTAATTTTTTTGAGATTTTACTATCGCGAGCTCACTAGTTAAGTTTTGGGGGATGATTTCATAACCGTGTCCACTTGATATATTTTTGCAAACCTATAATTTTGCCCGAACTAATGGAAACTCACGATGCGATGTACTGAATGGAATCTGGCGTTTAGACAACAATTTCGAAAACTCATTTCCCAATCTTCAAAATGGAAGAAGACACAACTATAATACTTCGCAAAAGGATTTCAGGGATGAATTCAAAAATTACTTTATGAGCCCATAAGGTGAAGTTCCTTGGCAGTACAGGCACATCACAGAAAATAATTAAGAAATCAAATACGTACCAGATTTGACTTTGTTGAAGCAGTCATTAAAAATGGAATAAAAACCTGCAAACCCCGAAAATATGGCCACCTAGTGCTATACTTCATCAGTTCCGGCTCCACTTTTCGTTTTTTGTTTTATTTGTTTTTTTCAATTCTTGTGACATCCGTTAATATTTTCATGATTATTAATTAAATGTACATAATAGATTCAATATGATTGACAAAAATTATTTTCTTTACCTGGTTTCGCAAATTATGAAGCTTTCTCTTGATTTCATTTTCATAAGTTCGTTTGTCCCCTTCTGTTCAATGTTTTTACATGTCAACTCTCGGACAGCTAATCGCAAAATACGAACTATGTTGGAATTCTGCGAGCTCATCTCCGATAGTAATAAAAAAGTGTGTCCACTTGCGAGTAACTCTCAAAAAATTCGTATGTCGAGAGTGAAAAGTCAACTCTCCGCTAGCTTCTCTCAAGGCTGTGTCCACTTGAGAGTTTACTCTCAAGAGTGGCCTGATAGCTACTCTCAGTGTTTTGCTCTCAAATGGACACGCACCTTAACAGCTAAGCTTTTTATTGTATGGCAGGATATGAGTTTCGGAAATTTCGAAACAAAATAAATTGAAGGCACAACTACTCGGCAGAAATGATGAGGACTTACAATTTTCTGCAGAGTCCGAACTACTAAGATGAGAAATATGGAAGAGCTCATTGAGGATTTTTTACTTCCTTTCGAGGGCCCTCCCCGATGGGTTTTACCTTGAGTGGGGAGGCTTAAGACTATTTCTCCAGCAATCCAGCTGGGGATTTAGGCAACTATAAGAAAACCTAAAAAGTGATCAGACGAAGTCACGGCCAAAACATAAAAAAATTAATTGAGATAGTGTTCTCTTTTGCTATGTTGTTTTGGTTTCAGCAATCTTGGATAAATGATGCTAAAAATAGTCGTTAACATTAAGAAAGATTGCTTAGGACTATCGTTCCTAGTTCGTTGTAGGGCTAATAAAGGCTAATAAAGGGGGCACACTCCTAGTTGTTGATTACTACTTCCATCGATTGTTGGATGTGTGTATTCTAGGGTTGACAGGCCCTGAGTTTTGCAGTAACTTATCTGTAAGTGACCTCACGGTTGCGAAGCTCCACCGGAAGCTATATTCTGGCGCCATGGTTTTTAAGCGAGCTTGAATTCGAGAGGTGTTAGATAGACCTCGTCCTATAGCAATAGAGGTGTGCACATGCTGCAACATGTCACAGCATTGCTACTGATATGGCTTCGGCTATATCAGAGCTCATGGTCAGCGCTCAATCTGACTCCTATGTGGGTAAGCCCACCGTGAAATTGAGTCTTAATTGACAGGTGTCAACGTTAAACACAATACGGGCAGTTTCCTTGGATAAATACCCGTTTTTATTGGTGATATCTAGACAGTACAACAAGTCGAAGCCTGCAAGAGCAATCACGAGAACATGGTATTAGAGTCGTTACTGAAAATATAAGACGAATATACTCGATATTGTAGAATTGTGATGACGAATAATTTTTTTTAAATTCTGCCATTAGGAAAAATGACCAATTTATTGGAGTTCTTTCTCTGGCATCTTCGAACTTGAGCATATTCTGCATGAAATCAGGAACCTAATCTGTACAGTTCCATCATTCACCAACTTGAAACAAATTTTTCGGGCCTAACACTTTGTTGAGACTTGAAAACTATTCTTGCAGTAGATATGCCATGTTGTCGGCAAGAATGGAGGATACCTACAATTTTCCGTAGAGTCCGAACTTAGTATATGAGAAGCAGTTTTCATGAGAAGTCATACTTTTGGAATATTTGTAACTTCCTTGTATGAGCCATAGCCCTAAAATAAAAAATTTTCCAATCCTGAAAAAAATCGTCAGGAATAACATTCAACCAAAATCAACATAGTATGTTAAAGTAATAGCATTCGTCAGTTACTGGGAAGAAATCTTTAAACCCAAAAGACCTGCAGATCCAGGTTTCGGAGAATTAGTTGGGGCATTGATTTAGAAGACCTTGTAGTCGAAGTATTATTCGGTGACGGTAATTTAGAAAGGGCAAATAAATATCACATTACTTTACAACAACAAAAAAATAAAATCATTTAAGTTGTAAATCCTTTTAAGAATTTCAGGAATTAAGACCTTTTTTATTTAATAGTAAGAAGAATGGTAAGATGGTCAGGTATGGTTAAAGTGGCTGCCACTTTGCAACTGACACACTTCGTTCGCGAGAATTGGTCAATTGTGATACCAGATAAATCTAAAGATTTTTCTCCGTACTCGTTGAACCTATTGGAGCTCTTTATGGAGCGAGAGACACAGCAAATATCTTTATTAATTAGATCCCTGGGTTCCTGCAAGGATAACCCTTCGAAATTCAGTCTACGTCAGGAATTGATACGCAGCAGCTTCAAAAATCGTTTGAATAAACGCCAAGCGTGCTTGCCTTTAAACCAGTTTCCAGTTTTGAAACCAATTACAGAGCTGTTGTGCAATCTAAGGTATACTTAAGGATAACAAACAATTAAAGCGTTTCAAATCAAGCATTGATCAAATCGTCCTATCAATAGCATCTTGTTTCAGCATAATTTTAGATGTAGCGATTTAATACGTTTATTAGACTTATCAGGGAATATAAGTAATGGTGTTTCATTTTTGGCGAGTTTTTCAGCCTTACAGTTCCCTGGAATGTCACTATGTCCTGGCAAACATCAGAGGCGACTGCTGTCCCATCTCCGTAAGATATGAACGACAGTTAAGGGCAGTTCTAGAGACAGTTAATTAGGCCGTTAGAGTCCAGAGATTAAGTGCTGCTTGATTATCCGAGAAGATCCGCATATCAGTAGCTGATAACACGTTTTCTTACAGCCAAGACAGGACTTCGTTATCCGCCATAAGTTCCACCTGGAACACGCTACAATCATTGGGAAGACGGAAAGAGAGACATCATTTAATCTGAGATAGAAAAAGTATATGAGAAATTTTAAATTTCCTAGAGAATACCATAAGCTCCGTTTGATGAGGGTTGACTGACTGCTAGGCCACACCGCTCTGGCCAGTTTAGTAGCTTGTTTAAAGCGTTTTGTAGTAGTTCTTTAGGGACGTTAGGATTTTGGGTACGAGAATATTCTTAGCTTCTCTAGATAGCAGAAGAATGTGGAACATATTTAAGGAACAGTGAAATAGTGTTTCTGTGATAGGTAGAATTAAATCTGAATTCTCGGCTGGAATGATGCCATCTGGTCCTGCAGATATGAAGCTTTGAAGCTGTTAAGGTCCCATTGTAATCAAACCTTATATGTATAGTTAGACGTCTTAGTAGACACTATGTGGGCGGTTAACATTTTGAGAACTAACAGGAAAATGGGTAGACAGTGACAAGAGTTGGTCTAGGAGCCATTAGTATTTTTTAAGCTGTGTGGCTGGATTTGTTGAGAAGATCTTTCTTAGCCTAGATGCTTTTGAAGTTTCTTCTATTCAACCACAAAAAATCCTTCAGCAAGATCTCTTTGATTTCCTCAATTCTTTCTTATATAATTTAAGGGATTCCATATAGGAGTCCAAATCCGACACTTTTTTAGTGCGTTAAGCTCGATTGAAGCGTTTTTAGCAATCTTTTCTGAGCGGTTCAAGCCATAACATCCACCAATGTGGCTTCTTTCCACCTTACCTGAGTGGGCAGCGGGTAGGAATTGGTCAAAGATTTAGTAACATCAGATTTTCAAGTGTTAAGCTTTATTGTCAGCCAATTTTTCGGTGATTTAAACATTCCAAACTGCTAGGAGTATCATCATTAAAATTGAATGTATCTTGATTGTGTGTATCTTTGATCCGAGAACGATCTTTCCTTCGTTTTTTTCTGATTCGAAATCATCTGATTAATACTGTCAGAGACAAGAGTTATATCTAATATGTACTGTTGGTTTCTGGTAACAAATGTGGGTAGCGGTTTAGAAAATTATATTTTTATTATGTCATGTAGTTAAAATCTAAGGTATATACAAAAAAACTTCCTATAAGGGGGCTACAACTCACACCTCTAAGACAAGCGCTAAATTTATTGCATCATTTTGTAACATGCTTCCACAATGAGTGATATGCGACTGCCCTTCCTATAATCATCTTGGACAACAACTGAATCAACAACAGCTACTTCATCCAAAAACGAAAATTGTAAGGATCGTTGCTGTTCTATAAAAATGCCTATCAACCTGATTTCCAACTTTAAAGAAGAGGGTTATATATTTCACAAAAGATTAGCAAAATATTGGAAGAAGTGACACTCAGGACTATCAAGAGGTTCTGTAGTGAAATTTAAATTATACCACAGACAGCTAGGATCTCAGAAATAATCGACACTTCATCTTCATTTGAAATTCCAAAACGTTACTCTCTGGCTTTTAAACCTTCACCCAACTCGTGCCTACTAAATGCTAGATCCTTCTCTTTCCAAATGACCCGAACATTTGCTCCGATGGACGTGACCATTTTAAGATGTTCTGAATCAGCTCATTTAAATCAAGACTTGTATGCTCATGAGTCAACATAACTTCCAACCGGTAGAAGCAATCACATATCAGTAAATTACAAAAACCTGCTCTTGAAAATCTCAGACGGATCTTCATACCAAATGCAACCAATGCCTCCTCAATGAATGTGTTCAAAAAAGTTAATTGGGCCTTCCATCCTCTGCACACATTGATTAGAAAACTAACTTGATCATGCCAACAGACAGACATTTTAAAAGCTTTAACTTTTTGAAACGATAATAAATTAAATATTCGAGATGGACTAGCAGCAGCGCAGCAGGAATACTACAGGAACGACCATCATTATTTAGAAGCGAATATAAGGCCATTGGAGAAATACCTTATGCTTCTGGAAAAAAATCTCCCTTCGAACAACGTCAACCTCTCTAATAAGCTTATAAGCCAAGACATTCTGCAATGGATACCTTGGCGGATTGAATTATGTCAACAGTCAACGATGAACCTGTGTACCCATGATCCGACTTGTTCCGTGGCTACCAGATCTTCACTATTGCACTGTGTGAACGCGTACAACCGCTGTTAAACAACCTAAGGTACCAGAAAGTCCACTATACACCAAATATTCATACCATAGAAGATCTTGACAAAAATACAGGAACATAAAATCGGTATATACCCATCAATCACTGTCTTACCGATTAAAAAGTCTGATTCTATAGATTCAATGGACGGAACATCGCCGCAGTCCGCGAAAGTGTACAGCACAATTAAGGGCAGATATCCTCGCGATGCACAAGAACTTGACCTTTTGCAGACTTCAAATTGGGACTTGAACCTACATCCTTACAAGATCCAACTAACCTAGGAACTCAAAGTCAATGACCATAGACAACGCTGTTTGTTCACCAACTGGTCTTCGTAGTGTTTGGAAGAGGAACCCAATGGCTGCCTTAACAAGTAAAATTGCCATATATGGGACGCCACCAATCCACTCAAGGTTCACCAGGTGAAAATTCATTCTCAAAAATTAAGCGTTAGCTGTTGCTTTTGGACCAGCGCCAGCGGTGTAATTGGTCTGTGCTATTTTGAAGACGACGTTGATGAGGCGGTCACCGTAAATGGGGAGCGTTACAGAACTATGACAACCAGTTTTTTATGGTCCAAGCTGAACCAGATGGACCTAGATGAAATGTGGTGCCAGCAGGACGGTGCTATGTGCCACAAAATATAAACTACGATCACAAATAATCATATATATATGAATCATATATACATATATGATTATTTGTGCTACGATTTACATTCTCATGAACGGTAAGGTTATGTCTCGCATAGGTGAAGTGAATTGACCACCAAGTTCATGTGATTTGACCCGTAAGACTTTTTCCTGTCAGGAAAAAGCCCAACTTCGGCCGTACTGTGAAGTACAGAGATTCGTTCTTCAGCCGCACTACGCGAATGTGAAATTCCTTGCCACACGCTCTGTCTTTCCCAATCATTGCATTGTTCAAGAATTCAATTTAGGGTATACAAAAAACCTGTTGAGTGTGTGCCAATTATAAAAAAATAAAAGGTGTAGGTACTGATGTCGTAGGTCTCTATGTGTATAAATCACAATCGACCGATAACTTTAAGGTGAACATAAATTAGGTCATCGCTAAAAAGTCCAGTCGGATGCGGAAGTCATTGAAATGTGGACCACTTGGATCCGCGTCACCGTAAGAAGCCAAGATGGGCATTGCAACGATGTGATATTCCATACAAAATTTCATTCATGGGCCTTTTAAATAAAAAAAGAATTTTTGAAATTTAAAGAGTTAATACCTCACACATACACTCAAAAAATTTATTAGTAAAATGGCTACGAATGATATTCGTAAAAAAAATATTCGTGCATTGTACGAATATTCGTAAGATGTACGAAGTATTTGTACAGTGGTATATCTACGAATGCATTCGTAAAATTTTACTAATAACTGTCGTACTATCCACGAATATATTCGTTTAATACACTAATTTCATTCGTAAACAAGAAGTAAAAAATTTGTTTGAGTACATTGTACGAATTATTGTGTACATATAACTAATAACATTCGTTAATTTCTTGCACGAATGACTTCGTACTTTAATCTTTTACATTCGTAGTATTTACTAATAAATTCGTACTATTTACTAAGTAAAACTAATATTAGTAGACAGAATTCATTCGTAGATAGACCGTACGCATTATGCGTAGAATGTACTAATAACTTCGTATTTTCATGAAGTGTATTAGTACCTATTATTTACTAATCATGGGTAAAAAAAATAATATGTGTTCAGCTCTAAAAATTAAAGGTATTCCATTCGTCAACACGTTGAAACGTGTTTTTGCATAGTGCGCGAATTATTTATAAGGAAATGGACGCGTCACACTTTTTTGCTGCAGTGGTCAGAATTAATTAATAATTTTGTAAATTCATACGGTGTATGTATGTATAAGATACAAATCTTGAGGACCAGACCAACATCTGCTTTTTTCGAAAAGACGAGGTGAGTACCTAGACATACATATGAATTAAAGCTTATTTTATATTTGACATACAGCGTCCAGAAGCAGCAAAGCATACATATATGTATGGGGGAATTTTTTGCTAAAAGAATTTTATTGTAAGTACAATTTTTTTTCGAAAGATTTTGAATGTCAAATTTTAAATTTATTTTCAGTAGCCCTTTGAAAATAAGGAGTTTGGACATATTACCTACTGTGATTGTTAATTATATTAATAATGAATTAATTAATTTTCAGATACTTTATATTTTTTTTAACTTTATTCATATACTCGTATATGATACTAAAATGAATTAAAAAACTATTTTTAACTTAAAAAATACATTACCTTTGTTAATATTTCTTACAATAAATATTTAAGGAAATTTCAAAGAACATATTTAATGACAGTAAGTTCTACAATAATATTCGTACAATATACGAATGGAGCTGTATAATTTACGAATAAATTACAAGGGCATTAGTAAATGTCACATTGATATTCGTACAATGTACGAATAAAGCTGTATAATTTACGAATGAATTACAAGGGCATTAGTAAATGTTACAATGATATTCGTACAATGCACGAATGGAGTTGTGTATTTTACGAATGAATTACAAGGGCATTAGTAAATATTACGATAATATTCGTACATTGTACCAATAGTATTCGTACAATATACGTTTGTTTTTCTACGAATACTAATAAAATATTAGTAATATGTACTAATAAACCTCTATTCTACGAATACTATTCGTGGCTGAAAACCACGAATAAAATTCGTAGAATGCACGCATGAATTAGTAATATTTACACACGAAATTTTTTGAGTGTATATGTACCTTATTGAAAAAACCCTCCATAATCTGCAGCTATCGATTACAAGGATAAATAGGGCTACGCGCCCCAAAATACAAACTGTTAAGTATTTCTAAGCGCTGTCCTTAAATTCGACGAAAGCTTGCAACGAATATGACATACATTTGAGAAAAAAACAAAAAATCACACCAAATGACTGTCTATCATAGTCTATATGTAAATTTGTATTAAGATGACGGAGTTGGATAGTTCAGACACGTTTAAAGTCTTACCGTTTTAATTAAATGAATATCAATGTCGCTATTTCCAGCTACATTTACTTCAAACATCTGGATACTATCGTTCCCAAACCGGTTTACTCCTTGTATATTGAATGGTGCATTCTAATTTCTTCCTAAAATAGAGTAAACATAAGTTGCCAATTGTTTTCATTGTGACAGTGTCAGTTGTGAGTATTATCCCTTTGCAAAAGCATATTTATTACATTAACCAAAATGCACATTAACATGAAAGGGTTCATTAATTAAATCAATCTTTTGTAAACACTAACTCACACTAAAATACTCGTATTGCCACAGCAATCTAGCTTGAAATATTGGAAGAGAAAAATTCTCCACAAAACGGCCGGCGTGTTTGTTTCTCTTTTCAAAAAAAAAATAATAATAATACAAAATAAAAGAATCCACTCGATCAAACCAAAATGTCACTTGCACGACACGGTAACACCCTAATATTCTAAGCGCGACAACATTCCACAAAAACTTATTGTCACAATGTGAATGTCAACCCCTAGAAACATTGCTCATATTCTGCACCAAATAACAGAAAAAAATACCGAAAAATGTGCTACAGACACCTTGTCTTGCTTTTGTTGTCGAAAAATGGTTGTTCTGTGCTGCTGTACACCGCTACACCGCATCGAACACCTTTTTTTGAAGAATTTGTCTCCCTCGTGATGTTGGATTTAGCCGAATTGTGATTTCAAATGCTATTGCAATGATGCTGCCGCCTGTCCTGATTTACCACCCCTGGAATATGCCAGCACCACTTACAGTTTTATGAGTCCTGTCTTCTGCTGCCACATACACTAGGTATACCTTTGCCTGGGTAAAGCTGAAGCTGATGGTTCTGACGAAAACGACAATCGGAACGAAAGGATTTTCGAATTGTGAATCCGATTCCGATATTGAAATCTCGTTTTTTGTTTTTTTATTTAAGGTTGTGTTGTTTTACCAGGGTGACCATTTGAGGATTTTTTCTAATAAAAGTCTACCTTGTGTTTTTATAGTTTTTTTCAACGGTGGATTTAAATATTATACCTTTTGTTTTACCTTTATTTTTAAAAATATATAAATTCCCGTATGGGAGTTTGTCGGTTAAAAATAAGTCGAGTAAAATTAAAAATTAAAAATGGCGGCTGGACGAAAAGTACTTTTTCACCAAAAAATCTGAAACACAGTTTAATTACAATAATTTTGGATGTTACAAGCTCTCAATACTCGGTATGTGTGTCAACCAGGACCGGCCCAAGCAAAATTAGAGCCCTGAGCAAGCTTCATCAGTAACGCCCCTCATTTGCTTATTGGCGGAAGAAGTCATTTCCTCATCACCCAAGGGGTACCATTTGCAATTCGTTTTTTCAACGGGGTATCCCTAAAGGGGATTCCTATTTCTAGATAATACATACTTATATCTAATTAAAATAAATATGATTTTCATTAAAAACTAAGAAATCAAAAATATATCACAAAAATAATATAGTAACTAAAGAATACAAAAATAATTGTAAACTGAAGTCATAAAATATATCACAAAAATTTAGGAACAGAAAAAATATTTTTTGAAGTAAAAAGAATTTAAAAACTGATTCAAAAACATAACAACATACAAATAAATAATTAACTCATTAATTATTGTTGAATTAGAAGTTTTATATTCATATTTATGTACATATTTATTGAGTGTAGGAAATAATAATAAAATTATTATATTAATAAAAATAAATGGAACCGAATTTATTGCAATAGATTAACTTCTCTGGCTTCTGTTTTAGCAAACTCAATTACCAGATCATCATAATCTCTCTTTCACTATAGCCATGATTGACAAGACTACTAAACTTTCTTGAATCATTGGGGTCCTGAAGCAGTTTTTTATTAAGCTACGTTATTTGAGGAAACTGCGATGGTATTTCTAGACTTAGAGCTATGGCCTCAGCTGATCGCACGTTAGTGAATTGTTCTTCTAAACGCGTTTCCACTAAAAAGTTTTTAGTAACTTCCAGAACTAGAACGCTGTTAGATAAATTAACAGACGGACTTGTAAATACTTACTAGTTATTTTATTTTTTTCTAAAATATAAAACTAGATTAATATGCAACATATAAACTTGAAACTAAAATTTTACTTCCTAATGACTCTGCAGTGTTTCTTTTCTCAAAGTTTCCAGCCTCAGACATTGTATATATATTTGAATAGTACTATCATGAATAGGAACGCGACTAGGCGAACCAAGCGGCACCATAATTACTAAATTAGCAGAGATGCCTATGGCAGAGTTTTAACAGATAGACATTTAATACATGACAGTGACAGCAATAGGAATACTGTATATAAAATAGGAGAACAAAGGCACATAGTATGTACATTGGAGTAGGATGTAGGTGTGTGTGGGGATTTGGTAGTTGTTATTTTCTGTAGGCAAATATTTTCAAGGTCAATACTTTCAATACTTTTTTGGCGATAACGTATTTTTTGGGATAGAAGAAAATTATTTCTGTGCATATTGTCGTCTGAGTTATATCTTGTTCAAAAGAGCATTTTTGGCGAAATTTAGTTAGAAATGCAGTTTTTATAAATCAAACATGCTCTTTCGAATGGCGTACTCCATTTCTTTCCATCTCTTTTAGTTTTTAAGTTATGAAGAACTATTATGTTCAATAAACCACTTTATTAAACATTTGAGTTCGACTACAGCTAAACGACTCGGCCGATTTTCTTCAAACTTGATAGATATGGCTTTTAATTTTTCCCCCCCGGTTGTTTTTTTCTTTGGAATTTTTTTTCGAAATTTCATAAATATTTTTTTTTTCTCAAAAACTGTCCCACAGATTTAAAAAAAAAAAAACAAAAAATTTCATTTAGTTAAAGCTAGGCATTGTAGGAGCTAGGTAATGGTTGAAAAAATTTTTACAAAAAATTGTTATTTTTGTTACCCCCCTTGGGACCATTTTTTTGTTTTCGATTTTCTCAAAAACTGTATGACGGATTTTGATTATTTTTTTTTTTGCTAAAGGCCCCTAATACTTTAAATGTTATTGTGTATTCAAATATTTTTTGGATTTTTAAAAAAAATTTCTAAATTTTTTTTTTGAAAACTCAATATTTCCTCAAAACTATCTTCCAAATATAAGCTTTTATATACAAAAATTAATAAAAAGAAACAAATTTCAGCCTCGGAACAGTTTTCGAGAAAAATACGATTTTCGAAAACCCTTTTTTGAAAAAATATCAAGTAACTTACGAAAAAGAAATATTTTCACGCGTATACAAATTTTCCTTTTTCCAAAAAATGTTCATACTTTTTTGAAAATTTTAATATTATCAAAAGTCTTATATATTTATAATATTTTTTTTTAATTTTTGGAAAAAAAGTCATGAAGTAATAAAACTTAAAGCTAGCGCACGATTTGAGGAGATTTTACTTAAAAACAATATTTTTTTGTTCCACGCTTAAAATACGTTTTAAGCGTTTTCGCGTTTTTCGTTTCATACGTGTATTGAAAGGTGGCACTCCCTAGATCACGAATATGTAATTTTTAATTCTGTAGGATGAATAGTTTGGCCAGAAATCACGTTTGAAAATGTCAACTTTGAGGGGTCTATGAGGCTCCGTTTAGCCGCAAATCGCGTTTAAAGATAAAAATTCGTTTTTCGATACCATTTTTTCAAATTTTTTTTTGACAATTTTCTCATTGTTACCAACTGGTAATCTCAGATCCAACGACTCTAAGCTAATTGATGATGATACCGGAGAGTATACTTATTTCAAACTATCGTACCAATTATGAAAAATTTTCTCCATTAAATAAGATGTTTAAACTATTTAATATTTACAATCTTAAATATAACAATTTGTTTGATAAAACAATAATTAATTCTTGTCAATTTAAAACAACATTTTTCCATGAAATTGTTTAAGAATCTTAATGTACACCTTTGCACGAAATTTTTTGTAAAACTAGCAATTTAGTTATGTAAATAAATAAATTATCGAAATAGGGAGTTTTTATAGAGATGCTTCCAATAAGTTTAAAAAACATTGCATCTCAAAGCTTTTAAATTTTTTTTTTTTAATTTTTGGAAAAAAAAATGTTTTTTTCAATAATTTCTTAAAATTGACACCAAATTCCTTCTTTTTTTTTAATTTTTCAAAAATTGCTTAGATATAAGCAATATGTAAATGCATACAAATATTTTTTCCAATTTTTTTTTTAAATATTATGTCAATAATAATTTTATTCTATTTTTTTAATTAATTTAAGTTTTCTAAAATTATTTTTTTCTCGAAAAACTTATTTGATTTTTTTTCAAAATAGCTTTATGTGAATATTTATGAATTTCTAAAATTGTTATTTATACACATAAAAAGTATTAAAAATTTTCTATATTTTTTTGCAAACAAAGTTTACATGAATAAATTTAAAAAACTGGTCTATACCTACATATATCAAAATTTTTTTTATATTTAATTATATAAATACCTATCAACGCATAACAATAATTTTTCGTTTTTGTACTTAATCAAAATTATTTTTTTTATTTTTTATTTTTTTTTTTAATTTCATACAATTTTCTATGGGTATGTACCTACATACTATGCAAAAGCTATTTTCTTTTTATTTATTATTATTTTGGTTACCATAACGAAATAAAGCCAATTTGAAATTATTTAGTTTTCCAAAACGAAATAAAACAATTTGAGTTTATTAAGTTCAAATTCCTCAAGATCTTATTACAAAGTCGACAAAATGGCAACCTCGGTAATTAATCGTATCAGAATTTAAACAAACCAGAACTCTCATACACTCTCAATACTTTTTGCTTGTATTCATTTCGCGCCTCGCATATGCAACTTTATATACCTACCTACAATTAATTCTGACAGCAAAAGAAACGCAGATAATATTTTCTCCCTTACCCTCTTTATTGTTGTCAGAATAAATATATCTCTACCTCGTCTCTTGTTTTGCTTATATTTTCTCCTTCCACGTCAACTCTGCACTGCTTAACATAGCCACACTTACGATTTTGCGGCACAATAATAAAACTTTTTTTCGTGTTCCATAAGAGTACTATTCAAATATATATACAATGCCTCAGATATTTCAATAAGAGATTCATATTATTTCTCCTAAGATTTTTTTAATGGTTTTAAAGCATTTAGTCTACTCCCATCTGGTTTCAGAAAGGGGTTTTAAGGTCAAACCAGGGAAATTCTTCTTATATATGTATGTCCCAACACATTGTTGAACCTGATACAAAGTTTTATAGGCATTGAGCAATGTCAAAAAACTTAACTTAACAACAACCAAAGGGAATGCAAGCAGCCTGAACAATATAAGCTCTTGGTTCAAGACACTTAATTTTGTTTTGAACACCAGCCTCTTTTCCTTTCATGTTTGAACCATTATCATAACCTTATACATTATACACTAGTGGAATAGTAGCGTAGCAAATCTTATTCTCAAATTAGATTCCCTACCGTTTCTTTTGATTTGAGTTTTTTTCTTAAACAATGGACAAATAAAAAAAATCAAAAAATCCCTTTTCTTTTAAATGTAAACAATAACTGGCAAGAACAAAAAAATAGAGAAAAGGAGAAATTGAATAAAACAGATTCACTTATTAACGACAAACCTGAATATTAGTCATCGTCATCGCATCATCATCGCTTATTATTTCCATATTTCAACCCTTTGTCTCATCTCGACATACGAGCCACACATGACAGTGATAAAATTTCACTCATAAAGAGAGGCCATTGCCAAACTAAAACATAGTACAAAAACACTCAACCGCAAGAGTTTAAATTCATAGACGCAACTTTTAATTTTGCGCGCTGTTACCATATGTATATGTCAATGAGTATGAGTTTTGTACCTCAGAATTTCTGTTTGAGAAACATTGCTGACTTCGATTTCATATAGAAGAACTGACATCGGGCACATGTTATCAACATGCAAGCTGTTAATTGTCTGTATTTGCTGTTGAAATTTTGTTTAATGTTACACTGCATAGGGGAGGATTATCAAAATAAAATAAATGCATTCACTCATATACGCGATGGTGAGTGAAGAAATACGTAACAGTAGATTGATAAAAAGAAAAATAGCAAATACCTAGGTTTCTGTTTTTAAGCGAACAAAATCGTGCACTTTTTAAAGATTTTGTGATGTAGTTTTTTTTACTGTTAGAGTGTGGGTATGTTTAGGAAATTAAACATAGACTTATTTTTGGAATAGTAGATATGTATGTATTGTATATATCTGTCTTTAAATTCAGAATTAGCTGTTAGTTATATAATGAATATCAATATTGGTGTGAGCTATAAAAAGAAATGAGACTTAAAAAAGAAGGTAGGTGATGGTTATGAAGTAGTGGCTTTTTTACCGCTTGCCTAAGGCGCCCTTTCGGTTCAGGGCCCTGCGCATCCGGCCCTGGTGTCAACGATGTTCTTCGTTTGATTGACCACATTATCGAGACCGCCAAAAATGGTTCTAAATGCTTAGGATTTCTATATCGTATAACTCACATCTTTGGACAATTGTATAGCCACTCGAATAACGGTTTTCCCTTGCCATTTCTGTTTGCAAACTTTAAGACCAATGCCAAATTATCAAATCATTTGGTGAAAAGCTCAAATAATAAATGATGGCAGCGAAATCCAAAGGTGGACCAAAGGCTCCGGAGATCCAAAAATTTTATTTAATAGATTTTTTGGAAGAAAAGCCTGAGTTGGCCACCGTCAAGTTAGTAAAGATAATAATAACATAAATAATTATATTATAATATGTTGTTAAATCTCCAATTAATAGCTTCACAACAGCTGACGGTACTCATATTCGGAATAGAGAATGTACCAGTTTCATTTCATTTTAGTGGAATAAACGAGGTATTTCATTCATTTCATACTAAAAACTAAATTCGGCAGAATCGGGAAATCTTGTAGACCAGTTAACGGATATTTCTTAACAGCTTATGCATATTTCGTTTCAGCACTCCGGAGGGCCGACAACGACAATCTCCGTGTACAAGTGTTAAAAAATGGTTTTCGAAAATCGTATTTTTCTCGAAAACAGTTCCGAGAATTTTGCTTAAATTTTTTTTCTTTCGATTAATTCTTACGATCTGTAATTTAATTAAAAAAAAAATTGAAAACAAGATATTACTGACTGTACCTACCATAAAACGATTTTTTTAAATTTTGAATTTCTCATTATCGGCATAAGAAATTTTAATGGATTTTTTTACGGAGAAGCTTCTAAGAAGATTAAAAAACATTGCATTTCAAAACTTTAAGAAAAACATTTTTTTTTTGAATTTTGAAAAAAAAAATCTATTTATTTTTTGAAAAATTCAATATCTCGAAAACGGCTCAATATTTTTGTTTTGTAAATTTAATTTTTATTCGAACAATAATAAAAACTTTAAATTGGCCTACAGAAATTTTTTCTTAAAAATGTTTTAAGAATTTTTTATATATAAGCTTATTTTTTTAAGCAACCACTTAAAAAACTTATAATTTTTGTTCTTGCATAAAGCTATTTTTGTTTGAATCACATGGCATCCTATTTTTACTTCCAACTACTAAAGAAGTTGTTTTAGACATATAAAAAATTAATTGTATGCTTATGAACAGTTTTTCTCTAACAACATTCATTTTTGAAATTCTTAGGAGCAAGTTTGTGCGACCCAGTCGTGCATTTTATTTCAATCGGCGACGCCGGCGTTGTGTTTGTCAACCATCAATGAATAGCTGCTAAATTGTGAATTTGTATCAATTCTCCCATTTTGAATGGAAAAATAGGTATTGTCATCGTCAATTTGTCATGGGCTTTATTGATATACGCCAGGTATATTATTAAATCGAAGAGCTCTGATCATTCTCTGAACTAAAACTATGATCAGTGCTCTGCTCAGAGTTAAAAAAAGATTAATCCCTTATAAAAGCCGAAGAACAGTTAGACGACCATTTTGGACTTTTCAAACATTATCGTGTTACGTTTGATTGGCAGGGCCGCCGCTACCATATGAGCAAAATGTGCGGCACACAAGGGCGCCAACGTTTAGGGGCGGAAAATTAAGAGATCGATCTAACTCAACCTATACAGCATACTGCAAAAGTTTTCCTTAAGCTATTGGAACTTGTTTACATTTGACCGTTCACTACGTAGTTTCGACACACAATCTACTACAAATATTTATTCATATTTTGTTTGTGACTTACGCCTCTCACACCAAATATCTAACCTCTTCGATTGCAGTCATTGGGAAAAAAACCAACGGTAAAAAAAATGTTTTGTGTCTCTAAATATTTATGTTTCTTTTTAAATAAGGGTTTACGAATAGTTTTTAATTAATTTTGGAATTGAATTGATAAATAACTTAAATGTCAACGTATTGAACAAAATCAGAATAACCCAGAAATTTAACGTTTCATTGGTTGTTCGAATTTAAGCTTTCAATTGACATTCAGAGTTCAGACTCTATTTATATCAAAATATAGTTCCCACACAAGCCACAAAATGTCAAATTTCATCAAAGCATACCTAAGATGTCAAGGAATTATATATAATACTTCCAGATCCGGAAGTAAATGATTAAGTGTTTCAAAAAGAAAGTGAAAACAAAAACTTTTAAAAATATACATATACCTATTAACTATTGTTTTTTACCAAAAGATTGATTTGACATACATAAATTAAAAACTGTGCAAGGAACTCGAATATTGGCATTTTATATGAAAATGGTTTTGTTGAAGATATATATATTTTTTGTTTCCTCTTAAAATAAAATTCACGACTGGGTCGCACGAACTTGCTCTTATGTAAATGACTAAGAATTTCAAAAATGAATGCTATTAGAGAAAAACTGTTCATAAACATAAAGTTCACTACTCTTTTAGTAGTAGCTGGAGCTGAGAACAGGATGCCATGTGATGCAAGCAAATATTAGTTTATGCAAGAAGAAAATTTATAACAAAGTTATAAGTCAAAAAATCTTTTATATATAAATTTTTAAAACATTTTTTTTATTACTTTACGAATAAAAATTAAATTTCCAAAAAAAAAATATTTAGCCCTTTTTTGAGATATCGAATTTTCCAAAAAAAAAATGCATTAAAATCCGTTCAATCGGTAATGAGAAATTCCAAAATCGTCAAAAGTTCTATGTTCGGTACAGTCAGTAATATATTGATTTCAATTTTTTTTTGTTTAATTATTTCGAAAACTTTTATTTATCAAGTTTTAAAAAAATCAAGCATAGGGTTTTCGAAATATTGAGTTTCGAAAAAAAAATTTGAAATCCAAAAAAAAAGATTTGAAAATTTTAATGCACAGGAATATTTTTAATTTTGGGGCGCTTTCGCATAAAACAAATTATCAAAATCTGTTGTACCGATTCTTTAAACTTTTTGAATTTGGTTTAAATCTGTTGGACATTGTTTAAAAAAAAAATTATGAAATTTCGAAAAAATCGTATTGCAGGTACAGTTATTTTTGGTCTTAAAAACAAGAAGAAAAGTAAACGTGTGGGGACAAAATTTCGAGACCCACTTTTTTCGTCTTTGCTATCATCGTAATGTCAACTTTGATCAAAATCTCGGGTTCGATTTTTTTTACGAATGCATAACTTGCCTTATATGTAGTACCTATAAGTCTCAAGTAAAAAGAGTAAATAAAAATAAAAATAAAAATAAAAATAAAAATAAAAATAAAAATAAAAATAAAAATAAAAATAAAAATAAAAATAAAAATAAAAATAAAAATAAAAATAAAAATAAAAATAAAAAAAAATAAAAATAAAAATAAAAAAAAATAAAAATAAAAATAAAGGATGCAAAATCTGTGCATATATGCTATAATGACTTCGTTCATTGTATAAGAATTCGGTGTAGCTCGGAACGCAACAACAACAATGCAATGCTCAAATTTTTCAGCTGCGAAATCTTGAATAGATAAAACTTTCACGTATTCAACGTAAATAACCCCCTGCACCCGAGACATGGGCGGCAATTTAAGGTTCTTGCACAAGGGCGCACGAACACCCAGCGGCGGCACTGTTGATTGCAACCT
Organism: Chrysotoxum bicinctum; assembly: GCA_911387755.1. Lineage (NCBI taxonomy): Eukaryota > Metazoa > Arthropoda > Insecta > Diptera > Syrphidae > Chrysotoxum > Chrysotoxum bicinctum. Next base: position 237,072,537 of record OU426988.1, on the reverse strand, counting down.
CTTTTTTACACAAAATCAATGTTTGCTCTATAGATGACGTGAGCATTTTACTGAAAATACCAATTTCGTATTAAAAAGTTTTTAAAACCTTTCAAATTGGGCATAAAAAAAAAACTTGCCAAGTAAGCCCATCAAATTTTAGTCACTAATCATTAAATAATAAAATGTCTCTATCACATTGTAGCTGTTTCAATATTATTCTACTTTAAATATTCGGTATTAAACCTTCATAAAGTAAGAACTTGGCGTACTTTTAGATCTCAGTACTTTCCACGGCTGACTTGTTACACAAAGGTTTTTGTATAGACGAACTTGGCTCTTTTTGTAACATTTATGTTTTTTGGTCTGATCTCACTCCTTTTTGCAAAGATTTTAATATTTTGGCATGTCAAAATCTCGAAAGATACGGAAAGACAGAAGGGTGGACTCTACCTACTAAAATCAATTTATTATCTATAGCTTCCTATTTCTTTTGGGTATATTTTCTTTTTGTTATTGGTTGTTTTGATTTGCGCTTCAATTATTTCTTCTTATCCTGGCAAGATACCTAACACTAACATACCTACCTTAATTACAGCAATCGGAAGCGCTCCATATAAATTAAACATTGTCTCAGAAAGTGGGCGGATACCACGGCCCCTGAATGAAAAACTTCAATTTTTATTTTTGGTCCCTTATATGCAATTCGAGCCCTACCGTTCTACCAAATTTCATTATTCTACTGCAATCGGAAGTTTGCAATATAATTAACATCAGTTCTGAGGAAGTGGGCGGATATCATCATCATCGGCTCGATAACCGGGTTCCGGTCCTGGCCTCTTTCAAAAAGTCTCTCCACCTATCCCGGTCTCTAGCCGACGCCATCCAGTTGCGCACCCCAAGGCTTCGGGCGTCCTGGTCTACGCCATCTCTCCTGCGCAAGCATCGTCTTCCACGCTGTCGTCTACCATAGAATGTACCACAAAGAACTTTCCGAGCAGGTTCCTCTTCGCTCATGCGAGCTAGGTGCCCTGCCCACCGGAGTCTACCGAGCTTAATTTTTGTCACGATATCTGCTTCTAGGTAGATTGCGTACAGTTCATGATTGTACCGTCTCCGGAATCGTCCTTCCTCACATATGGGGCCAGCAATTCTCCTTAAAACTTTTCTCTCGAACGCAGCTAAGAGGTCGGAGTGCCTTTTGCTAAGCACCCAAGTCTCGGATCTATATGTGAGTACTGGCAGGACCATGGTCCTGTACAGCAGCAGTTTTGAAGTTATGGTGAGATTTCTGGATTTGAAGAGCCTTGACAAATTTTATATTTTTTCTTTGTATGCAATTTAAGCCCTACAACTTTATCAAATTTCATTGTTTTACAGCAGTCGGAAGTGCTCCATTCAACCAACACCAATTCGGAGAAAGCCTGAATAGAAAACCTCAAATTTTCAATTTATTCCTCTGCTTGTATGACAAGACCTATCGTTGTGCAAAATTACAAGATTCTACGATGTCGGGAAGTGCTCCATAATTTTGATGACCTGTCTGCCAGTGAGTCAGTCAGTTATACGGATTTTGTGATTTTTGAGGCCTTATATCTCAGGAACCGATTAAGCTAGGAAATTGAAATTTAGTGAAGCGCCTATGTCTGACTAGCTCATCAAATATTCGGAACTTTAAGTTTCTGACTTCATTGGTACTGAAGATAGGTTGGGGTCAAAAATCGACTGATTTTGTTCCTGTAAAAAGGGTGTATTGCCAGAATTTGGCTGGGCATTACCGTGCCCTTTGATTTTGCATAACGGCTGTATCACAGGTACTGTTTGTCTTGGAGCTAAAAAAAACTTCAATTTCTCCTCTAGGGAACCACCGCAGACCCTCAGATACCAAGTTTAATTAAAATACCTCCAGTAATTAAGGCTGCAGGTTGAAGTACAGACATGCAGACGGACGGAATCGCCGGACGCACTTTTTTCGTGTTCTCTATCATTGTCATGTCAACTTTGATCAAAATATCGAGTTCGTCTTTTTTTCCAAATGAACCTATGTATATTACAAAGTAAAAATATATAGTAAACACTTTAGTATGGAAGTGGTTTCGACCCAATGATACTTTAGAAAACCAATATTTTTCTATGCTAAGCCTAAAAATATAATAGTAAAAAAAAACAACCAATTGCATTCCTCCCCTTAAACAATTCAACTGTAATACTAGAGCTTCTAGAAACGCCCATCAGTTCATCCTTGAGCCCAACTTGGCCGTACTGTGAAGTACAGATATTCGTTATTTAGCTGTACTACGCGAATATGGAATACCTTATCACGCTCTGTCTTTCCCTGTCATTGCAATATTCAAGAATTCGAAATCAATTCACACCGACAGCTCCTTTCTTACCCCTACCTTTTTTTTTTGAATGCTCACACTGTGTCTCTAACTAACACTAATTTCAACGTTTTTTTAATAATCAAATATATCCGCTCAACGGACTTTTATAAATTCAAAATTTTACATTCTGTAATCATCATTGTTCACTGAAAAAATTTGTTTTTTTTTACCCCCTTCTCGATCTTGTAAAATTCATCGTGAATTCTCGACCTTGATTTAATTCTACCCTTATTTAACTCTTTACAAATTAAAATTTCAAGAAATTTTAAATAAATGTACCTACCTTTAATGTAAACTCTTATATACATATACATTAAATTATAAGAACAAACACCCCATCCTGAAAAAAAATCTGTCGCTTTGCATAAATTTGCACCCCATCCGGAACCTGCCATAAGGAAATGCATTCTAAAAAAAACCTTATAATGGTCACCCTAATAATAAGTTGCTATTCCTAAAGATTACATATTGCTTCCATCCCCTGCATCACATACGAATGCATATTTGATCCTGTTATACAGTTTCCCTTTTAACTATTTGCTAATGCTGCCACTATGCCATAGAAGAGAGGGTAGTGGCCCAGGAAATCCGATATTTTGATAGATATATTATTACTTATTTCTATATTCCCAGCTGATCAAATAAAAACCGAATATGATGGATTTGTCTTGGCAGTAGCTCGTGCCCGCATTTCACCTTTTCCATCGAAACCAAACAGCAACAACAACAAGAAAACACCTACCCGTGCTTGAGATTTCGAAGTCAATCCAATAAATGCACTCATTTCGCAAAATATCTGTTCCCACAGTAATTATACGAAATGTAACTTTAATTTCTGAAATAGAAATTTAGAGCGTTTTTATGTTCTAAGTGCTGGTACCGGCATAAATACTGTAGCTCACAATCACCCTTTTGCCAGAAAATACATGTTTTTCAGTATTCCCGATAAATCGAATTTCAAAAACCAAACGCGAACAAAAAAAAAATTCAAAAAGCCTAAAATTTTAATGAAAATCTAATGTGTGACCATGTAGAACATGGAACATGTCAGGAACTTCGTGATTCTTCCCCAAAAAACCCTGTACACAATTTATCGTGTGAACGGGAAGAAAAAAGAGTTCCGAAACGGTTGCGTATGGATTAATTAAAAGGACACAAAATAGTGGTTATTTTTAGATAGCTCTTAGGACGACTTTTAGAATCGAGTTGAATGAAAACCCATCAATAGCACAAAGCAAGGCAGAGTATTTCTTTGGAAGAGAAGGATTAGATATACCTTATTTTAGAAAATTGGGGACCCGAGAACTCTTTTTCCCATGTTTTGTAGTACATGTCCAAATCACAGTAATTGTGTTTTCTTTATTTTTGGAAATTAGAAGAAGGATTGAATTGCGAGGGTTGCACTGGATTTTAATTAGCAGTAAATAAGTTGAAACAAAAGTAAATGGAATTGAAAAACTGTGTTTAATTTTTTGTTTTACTTTGACTTGAAGATGCTAAGTTATTGGGGTCCTGTGGCTGGGTAAATTGGTCTAGAACCATTTCAATTTGACTATTTGAGGTTGTGAGAACATTTAATAGCAAATAAAGTGTGGGAACCGATGTTTATACAAGCAAGAAAATTACGAAAAAAATATAACACTAAAGTTGGATTCTACAGAGAAGGCAATTAAGGGACAATGCCTTAGAGTATTGAGAATAGAGCTGCTGGCAAAAGCTTGAAATTTACATTTCTTTAAGGTTAACGATAAGTATTATATTCGACAAAAAAGTATGTGTAAGCAAACGAACCTACAAAGCTCTCTGCATTTACCGCCATTTGGAAAAAGGCACTGTAATAAATTGTTGAAACATGGGATTTTCCTTAAGAAATATATCCGTCTTCTTAACAAATAAACTAAACAGTTAATTTCATTTAATGATAACAATATAATAGAAAATTTTCAATTCAGTTCTGTTTTATTGAACACGCTGTTTACAATTTGGCTTACAACTAATAAAATACTATGTACGTCAGTGGCGGATTTACACATTTCCCAAGTATAGGCTGTTGAATTTTTGCCGCCCTTACCTCTACAATTGTGAATTGTCAGTTCCTAGATTATCTTTACAATCCAACAATTCGGTTCAAATTGTACAAGAAATAGTTTTTGAGGTAATCAAAGTTCAATGATGTACGACTAATAAGGAGGGGTATGCCACTCACACAATAATGTACATTCGGTAAACGTAGTTAAATAATCTTTATTGCGCTTACAAACAGTTAAAAATAATAATTTCAATTAACTTATCAAAGCTTCTTACAATACCTTTTTGCGCGATTTTGTGTTGGCAAAATCATCGATAATGTCGTCGTAAGGCTGAAAACACACCGGATAAAGCAAAACGTTTTTGATTCGATAGTCAAAAAAACATTTTTTATTTGAACACACACCAAGCAAAACAGAATAATACAAAACAAAACGTTTTGTTTTTTTGTTTCGTTTGGTGTGCGTTGAAATGAAACAAAATACGAACTATCGTAAAAGCTTAACTCCGGCTGAAAAATTATAACTCTACGGCAATTAAACACAAATAACAATTTTGTGTTTACAAAATAGACATTATGTGTTTATTTATAAGAAAAGAGAAAAGCTTTCCCATCTTCAAAAATGTCATAGTAGGAAGTAGCAATCCACAGCTTATCAATAGTAAGTTTATATTCCTTATTTTTATAACTATACTCGTAGATAGGACTTTTTGCCTCAATTAAAAAATCAATTTTTCTCCATCTACGTCCATATTTATTTAAAAATTTGCGCACAGAGTAAACGTAGAAGCAAATAAATCTGTGCTGTGAAGTGCAACGAAAAAAGAAAATAAAAAGAACGGAATCAAAATTTCGTTTTGCAAAAAACAATAGGTCAGCTATCGGCAACGAAACATGTTTTTCTGTTTTGCTTTTGTTTTTATGTTTTGTTTGATTTGGTGTGCGTTGCGCCATAAGAAAGTATGCAATTATCGTCAACGACCCTTGTTCGAAACAGTTTTGTTGCATTCGGTGTGTGTTGCTCGTATACAATAGCATGTATTTTCGACAACCACCACCGAAACACTTCAAATCAAAAACGTGTGTTTTGTTTCGTTTTCTTTGGTGTGTTTAGTCTCATAAGGCTGAAAACACACCGGATAAAGCAAAACATGTTTTTTTGTTTTGTGAAACAAGAGAACATTGTTTCTTATGAGACTAAACACACCAAAGAAAACGAAACAAAACACATGTTTTTGCTTTGAAGTGTTACGATGGTGGTTGTCGAAAATACATGCTATTGTATACGAGCAACACACACCGAATGCAACAAAACTGTTTCGAACAAGGGTCGTTGACGATAATTGCATACTTTCTTATGGCGCAACGCACACCAAATGAAACAAAACATAAAAACAAAAGCAAAACAGAAAAACATGTTTCGTTGCCGATAGCTGAGCTATTGGTTTTTGCAAAACAAAATTTTGAGTCCGTTGTTTTTATTTTCTTCTTTCGTTGCACTTTACAGATTTATTTGCTTCTACGTTTACTCTTTGCGCAAATTTTAAATAAATATGAAATATGTAGATGGAGAGAAGTTCATTTTTTTTTTAATTAAGGCAAGAAGCCCTATCTATAATTATAAAGATAAGGAACATGCCAATAAACTTACTATTGATAAGCTGTGGATTGCTACTTCCTACTATGACATTTGAAGATTGGCAAGATTAAAAGCTTTTCTCTTTTCTTATAAATAAACACATAATGTCTGTTTTGTAAAGTAAAGTCTAACATAAGCCCGAAGATGGATATTTATATCCGAAACGCGGCGCTGTAAAACAAAAAGAATTATATGTTGTAATAAAAAGGTTAAACTATAAATAATAAAATAAAACGTCAATTTTAATTAATTAAAAATTTTTTATTTTTAACTTTATTTTATTTTTAATACATTAAAACAAAACAAAATTGTTATTTGTGTTTACTTGCCGTAGAGTTATAATCTTTCTTTAAGCTTTTACGATAGTTCGTATTTTGTTTCATTTCAACGCACACCAAATGAAACAAAAAAACAAAACGTTTTGTTTTGTTTTATTCTGTTTCGCTTGGTGTGTGTTCGAATAAAAAATGTTTTTTTGACTATCGAATAAAAAACGTTTTGCTTTATCCGGTGTGTTTTCAGCCTAAGAAACAATGTTCTCTTGTTTCACGAAACAAAAAAACACGTTTTGCTTTATCCAGTGTGTTTTCAGCCTAAGGCTGAAAACACACCGGATAAAGCAAAACGTTTTTTATTCGATAGTCAAAAAAACATTTTTTATTTGAACACACACCAAGCGAAACAGAATAAAACAAAACAAAACGTTTTGTTTTTTTGTTTCGTTTGGTGTGCGTTGAAATGAAACAAAATACGAACTATCGTAAAAGCTTAACTCCGGCTGAAAGATTTTAACTCTACGGCAAGTAAACACAAATAACTATTTTGTGTTTACAAAACAGATATCTATTATGTGTTTATTTATAAGAAAAGAGAAAAGCTTTTAATCTTGCCAATCTTCAAATGTCATAGTAGGAAGTAGCAATCCACAGCTTATCAATAGTAAGTTTATTGGCATTGTTCCTTATCTTTATAATTATAGATAGGGCTTCTTGCCTTAATTAAAAAATGAACTTCTCTCCATTTATGTACATATTTCATATTTATTTAAAATTTGCGCACAGAGTAAACGTAGAAGCAAATAAATCTGTAAAGTGCAACGAAAGAAGAAAATAAAAACAACGGAGTCAAAATTTTGTTTTGCAAAAAAACAATAGGTCAGCTATCGGCAACGAAACATGTTTTTCTGTTTTGCTTTTGTTTTTATGTTTTGTTTGATTTGGTGTGCGTTGCGCCATAAGAAAGTATGCAATTATCGTCAACGACCCTTGTTCGAAACAGTTTTGTTGCATTCGGTGTGTGTTGCTCGTATACAATAGCATGTATTTTCGACAACCACCATCGTAACACTTCAAAACAAAAACATGTATTTTGTTTCGTTTTCTTTGGTGTGTTTAGTCTCATAAGAAACAATGTTCTCTTGTTTCACGAAACAAAAAACATGTTTTGCTTTATCCGGTGTGTTTTCAGCCTTAGGCTGAAAACACACCGGATAAAGCAAAACGTTTTTTATTCGATAGTCAAAAAAACATTTTTTATTTGAACACACACCAAGCGAAACAGAATAAAACAAAACAAAACGTTTTGTTTTTTTGTTTCGTTTGGTGTGCGTTGAAATGAAACAAAATACGAACTATCGTAAAAGCTTAACTCCGGCTGAAAGATTATAACTCTACGGCAAGTAAACACAAATAACAATTTTGTGTTTACAAAACATACATTATGTGTTTATTTGTAAGAAAAGAGAAAAGCCTTTAATCTTGCCAATCTCCAAATGTCATAGTAGGAAGTAGCAATCCACAGCTTATCAATAGTAAGTTTATTGGCATGTTCCTTATCTTTATAATTATAGATAGGGTTTCTTGCCTTAATTAAAAAAAATTAACTTCTCTCCATCTACATACCATATTTCATATTTATTTAAAATTTGCGTACAGAGTAAACGTAGAAGCAAATAAATCTGTAAAGTGCAACGAAAGAAGAAAATAAAAACAACGGAGTCAAAATTTTGTTTTGCAAAAAACAATAGGTCACCTATCGACAACGAAACATGTTTTTCTGTTTTGCTTTTGTTTTTATGTTTTGTTTCATTTGGTGTGCGTTGCGCCATAAGAAAGTATGTAATTATCGTCAACGACTCTTGTTCGAAACAGTTTTGTTGCATTCGGTGTGTGTTGCTCCTATACAATAGCATGTATTTTCGACAACCACCATCGTAACACTACAAAACAAAAACATGTGTTTTGTTTCGTTTTCTTTGGTGTGTTTAGTCTCATAAGAAACAATGTTCTCTTGTTTCACGAAACAAAAAAACATGTTTTGCTTTATCCGGTGTGTTTTCAGCCTAAGTGATTTTGTTCATTAATTCTGACTCTATACACAAAAGAGCTAAAGCCTTAATTTTTCTTGAATTTAAGGCCGATCTCAGATAATTTTTTACCCTTTTTAGATAAGAAAAGCTTCTCTCACTCGAACAATTTGTCGCTGGATTACATTATTACGAAGAGCTATGTCCAAATTAGGATAAACGTTTTGCAAATTCTGTTTTCGCAGAAACGAAGATAGAATTTCCAAGGATTCAGAATTTGGTTTTAGCTTTTCAAGATCTATCCTCCATTCGTTCGGAAAAAACGATTCGAGGAATCGAAAGAAGCCAAACCTTTGCAAGGAAGATACTGAGGATCTTCACTGAACTTTACTTCGACCGTCATCGACAAAAGCACTACAGGAACAAGCTTCTCTACACCGAAGCGAATTTAATCGCACTGGACAAATTAATATCTAGTTCATTCAACGAAGAAACTAATGGGGAACATCATCGATCACCCGAATCAGCTTATGAGAAGGATGACCACAGAACAACGCCATGCCGAACCGAGGTACCTCAGTGTGATGGAAACTCTGAATGACAACTTAATCATGGACAACGAGGAAGTAGTGTCGTTCTACGCTGACATTGGATCAGCCTACCACAGCGGCTAAAACGCCATCCCTGCCCACAACCCAAAAAAATCACCACTGATAACCGGGAATGAACACCGTGAGGAAAATACAGTCAACCGACTTCTTAAATTTTATTTTTTTCGTCATGTAAATTTTATATAAAAATAATTAAACTTAGGTCACTGTTATGGTTAGGCCCCCTATGAGCCAACAAGTGTAAATTTTTTGTATACATATGTATGTAGTAATGTAGTATTTTATTAGTTGTAAGCCAAATTGTAAATAGTATGTTCAATAAAACAAAAAAAAAAGGAACCCAAACCTTTCTTGGAATGGGGTAAAAACATTTGTTGTGCTGAAAAGAAAGACTATCGTTGTATCACGCATCATCATAATTGAATATAATCAATATTGATAATTATGCTATTTGTAATTTCCATATCAAAACCAATTGAAAAAATAACAACGAGATTCCAGATGAACTCACACGTACGAATATTCAACGTCGCGTCGTCGATTGTATCTAGTTTTCAATCTGAAAAGTATTTGAGTTTTTTTAGCAGTCAAATAAAATTTTGATCCATGCAATACGTAGAATATCTCCAAAAAAACATTTTTCTTTGCAACAATTTTTTATTCAGATCTACCACACCAATATCGCAATCACCAATACGTACGGACTTGTATGAGTACGTAGTAGGAGTGAGAAGAGCGTGAAATATATTTTCCGCAATTTCGCTCTCATTTCACTCATAGAACGTGTGGGCAACGGCCGATTTCTGGTTGGGGCCGTGAACTGGGTGTCTTACCGTAGACTATAGAAGTTTGCGGTACCGTTGAATGTACAATGAAAGAAAAGAGGGAAAAGTCATCGGAAAGATGTCTTGTGGACTTCAACAGAGATATTAGAAAACCGACGGCTAAGAAAAAAATATCGGTTTTCAAATTTGCCGCCCCTAAAATCTGCCGCCCTAGGCTCAAGCCTACTCAGCCTGCTGGTAAATCCGCCGCTGATGTACGTTAATTTACATTTGTTGGCTCATTGGGGGCCTTAAAATAAGGACGACTTTTAACTAACTTTTACTTCGCCTCATCTCATGGAAAAAGTGCAGATATTTTGTGCATCACTCAGTTTTTACTTGCGAAAGGATTTTAAAAGATTTTTAAGAAAAAATTTTGGTACGCCAATTAAAAGTTTTTATTATTGTTCGAATAAAAATTAAATTTACAAAAAAAAAATATTGAGCCGTTTCTAAAATATCAAATTTTCAAAAAAAGAAAAAAATAGATTTTTTTTTTTCAAAAATTCAAAAAATATTTATTTTAAAGTTTTGAAATGCAATGTATTTTAGACTTTTTAGAAGCTTCTCTAAAAAAAAAATTTCATTAAGATCCGTTATGTGGATAATGAGAAATTCAAAATTCGAAAAAATGGTTCTATGGTAGGTACAAGTAATATCTTAATTTCAAATTTTTTTTTATTAAATTGAAGATCGTAAAAATTAATTGAAATAAAACTTTTTTTTACTTAACCGGCTCCCGATCCATGAAGGGTCTCTGCCTGAGTTATTGCGGTCTTCCATCGGTTGCGATCCCTCGCGAGCTCCCTCCAGTCGTCGGGACCAAGCGCTCTTGCGTCTATAACCGCCTGGTCCCTGTAGCGGAGGTTCGGTCTTCCTCGTCGTCTCGAACCTGGGGGCTGGGATTCGAAGATTTTCTTGGCTGGAGCGTTGTTGTCCATTCGCTCGATGTGACCGAGCCAGTGTAGTCGACGTGTTTTGGCTTTTTGGACTACATCCACATCTTGGTACAGCTCGTATAATTCACGATTGAATCTTCTCCTCCATTCGCCCTCTTCGCATATAGGACCAAATATCCGCCGAAGAATTTTTCTCTCGAAAGTGCCCAGTATCAATTCCCCTTTTTTACTTATCGTCCAGCACTCGGCGCCGTAAAGTAGAACTGGTAAAATTAGCGTTTTGTATAGCGTGCACTTTGTCTTTCGAGAAAGGAGTTTTGAACCCATTTGTTTGGCCAAACCGAAGTAGCAGCGGTTTGCTAGGGTAATTCTTCGTCGAATTTCCACTAAGGTGTCATTCGTGGGATTGATGTTCGTTCCGAGGTAGGTGAACTCCTTGACTACCTCGAAATTACTGCTACCAACAGTGACGTTTTGTCCTAGGCGATGGACAGATGTGGCTTTGTTTTGTCCTCAATAACTTCAAGACCAACGCGTTTCGCCTGTTCATCAATAGCTGTGCACGCTTCTAGTACAGCTCGCTTGGAGCGGCCGATGATATCGATGTCTTCCGCATATCCAAGCAGTTGGGAAGACCTGTTGAAAATAGTGCCTTCCAGGTTAACACCACTCTTGCGCACTATCTGCTCCAGGACTAGGTTGAAGAAATCACATGATAGCGCATCTCCTTGTCTGAACCCTGTGCACGTATGGAATAGCTCGGATGAGCTGTTACCCATTTGCACGTTGCAGAGCGTATTTTGTAATGTCATGCGGCATAGCTGGATCAGTTTTTTCGGGATCCCGAGTTCTGACATTGCCAAGAGAAGCTCTTGGCGACTTATGCTATCATAAGCGGCTTTAAAGTCGATGAAAATATGGTGGGTCTCGACTTGAAATTCGTTGGTCTTTTCCAGGATTTGCCTCAATGTGAGAATTTGCTCTATCGTTGATCTGCCTGGCCTGAAGCAACACTGGTACGTGCCGATTATAGTGTTGCAGAAAGGTTTTAGACGCTCACATAGTACGGTGGATAGGATCTTGTAGGCAACATTAAGCAGGGATATGCCCCTGTAGTTTTTGCAGGACATAGGATCGCCTTTTTTATAGATTGGGCATATGGAGCTATTTGACAGTTGTCGGGCATGATTTCCTCCTCCCACAATTGGTTGATGAGCTGATGCATGCACCCTATCAGGACATTTCCTCCATACTTAAAGAGTTCCGCAGGTAGGCCATCCGAGCCTGCGGATTTGTTATTCTTAAGCTTGCGTATTGCTTTCTTAACCTCTTCAGTACTGGGTAGTGGGACTGGATCTTCATTGACTGGTCTTATGCTTCTTTGCTCCCCTGTGGTTTCGTCTAAATAATGCCCATTAAGCAGCTGCTGGAAATGCTGCTTAAACACGTCTACAATTCCCTGTGCTTCGGTGACTAGGTTCCCTTCGCTGTTTCGAAGAGCTTGCGTGCCGGTCCTATAACCTGATGAAGTGGTCAGAGTCCACGTTTGCACCTCGGAAAGTTCGCACGTCCAAGATGTTCGACGCGTGCCTTGCGCCAATTAGCACGTGGTCGATTTGGTTGGCGGTTCGACCATCTGGAGATCGCCAGGTTGCTGTGTGTATCCTTCGCCTGGGGAACCTAGTGCTACTTATCACCGTATTCCGAGCTGCAGCAAAGTCGATTAGTCGGAAGCCGTTATCTGTTGTCATTTCGTGGAGGCTGTGCTTTCCAACTAATCCGCCAAAGATATTTTCCTTCCCGACTTTAGCATTGAAATCTCCGAGTACGACTTTGATATCGTACTCCGGACAGGCTCCGTAGGCTCCGTCCAGGAGGTCGTAAAACTCCTCCTTGCTAGATTCCTCAGCTTCATCGGTAGGGGCGTGTGCACATATTAGGCTGATGTTTTGAAAAGTAGCTTTGATGCGGATCACAGCCAGGCGATCACTAATCGGCTTAAAATCGATGACTTTTGATCTGAGTCGATTACCCACGACGAATCCGCATCCTAACATGTGCATTCTTTGATGACAGCTGTAATAAATGTCGCAATCTTTTCTTTTCGCCATTCCTGATCCTATCCATCGTATCTCCTGGATCGCGGTAATGTCTGCCTTGTACCGCGAGAGGACAGATTCAAGTTTTTGGGTAGCACCTGGTGTGTAGAGTGTCCTTACATTCCAGGTGCATACTCGTAAATCGTAGTCCATTTTCGTTCCGGGACTGGTTGCCATTTGAGGGGGGTCGTTATCCGAGGCTTCTCGCGTCTCTCTCATAACAATTAATGTTTTTTACTGTGGCCGGGTCGTTAGCCCGACGCACTAACCTCCAATCTGTAGGGCCATGGGTTTAGTGTTGCAATTGTTTCCTTGGTCAACACTCGCACTTACAAGTTTAGCAAGTCATGACATAAAGCCAAGACCAGGGGCTGAATTACCGCATCAGTTATCGAGTAATACGTGACTGAATTATGTGAGTTTGGCATTACCGCTTACGTTATCGAGCAATAAATTACTCCAATTTGACATTTTCATTCGATCACTGATGGGACTCACTCACTCGTCACTGAAGCGGTAATTCGGCCCCAGTATCCGGCGGTTACCAACGAGGAGGTATTGCAAGCACTTGATGTGTAGGAAAAGATACAGCTCGAAGCCCCCAGTTCCTACAGCAATAAAATAAAATAAAAAATTTTATCAAAATTCTGGGTGCCGTTTTCGAGAAAAATACGATTTTTGAAAACCATTTTTTTTTATTTTTTAGCATTTGTATGGTAGGTACCTTAATTTTTAGGTAAAATAAATTTTTTTTTCTTACATCTTATAGATTATATTGAGAAACTTTTATTTAATAAGTTTAAAAAAAATCTAGCATGGGGTTTTCGAAATATTGAGTTTAAAAAAAAAAATTTTGAGTTTTTTTTTAAAACTCCAAAAAAAATTTTTTTTAATTTAAATACACAATTCTATTTATGTTTTTGGGGAGCTTCAGCCAAAAAAAAAATGATCAAAATCGGTTGTACAGTTTTTATGACAATCAAAAACAAAAAAAAAATGGTTTGATGGAGGGTACCCTCAATAACCATTTTTCGGAATTTTTTTTAACCATTACCTAGCTTTAACTAAATGAAATTTTTTTGTATTTTTATATTTGAAATATGTCGAACAGTTTTTGAGAAAAAAAAATATTTATAAAATTTCGAAAAAAATACGTATGGCAGGTACCGTTATTTTTGGTCTTAAAAAAAAAAAAAAAATGTGTGGGGGGAAAAAATCAAAACCCATATCTACCAAGTTTGAAGAAAATCGGCCGAGCCGTTTAGGATGTAGTCGAACCAACAGACAGACAGACAGACAGACATGGAATGAGTACACGCATGCTGAAAAGTGAATGAAGACGATATATACATTTATGTAGGTACATTCAAAATTCAATACAAAACTATCCAAACATACGCTAAAGTCAAATATTTGGATAATCGGTAAGTACATAATTATTCAAAATCTCCATCTTAATACAGAAATGTTAATCGGCGTGGATATGGTCAATGAAATATTAACCGAGAAAACCTCTCGCTTTATTCATATAATGATTCCAAAAAAATCTAAAGAATTTCAAAAAATTAATTTTGAGATACATTTATGTAGTACGTACAAAATTCAACATGTACTCAGTACAAATATCATTTCCTCAGTTTATAAATTATCAAAAGAACGTAGGTATTTGACTTTAAATTCCTGTTTTATCTGTTTTCCAATGGAAGATAGAGTGTTGCAAGGTTCGGCTCCACTTTAAAATCAATATAATTCTTGTCAATAAGTACAATTTGAATTGCTAAAGTATTTTTAAACTTATTCATTAATATCCTTCTTTTTCATCAAAGTTGTGGGAAAAAATTGAGGCTCGTTTAAGTTCACATGCGAAATCTCTAAATGACCTATATAATTCAATTAACTTTCATAAAACAAATAACTAAACTTAAATCTACCTTCCAAGAAGGCTTCAATTGAATTAAAAGCAATTATAAACCACAGCTTAGATAACTTGTAAATGGGATCTGTAAGAAATACAGCTCTTTAAATAAGTTGCGAATTTTGGCGAAAATTGTTGCTACAAAATCAACTCCTCCTCCTCTTCCTTTGTTTCGGCGCTGTTATGATCTCGATGTCGAGGGGATAATAACTCTCCCACGTATCTGCTTCACACTAGTGATCCGCCTGTGGGGTTCGCCGGGTTGACCTCAGAAATCGGCGGCAAGCCTCCCGGTTTTGTATTGTTCCATTTCTGAGGCCAACTGAATGCTGGTGTTTTTCATTTGTTTGTACCAGGAGTGTTTAGGCCTACCTTTCTTTTTATTCCGAATTGGAACGTTGTATGATATTGCCTTTTTGACGGGGTTCTCAGGATCTCTCCTTTGAACATGGCAATACCAACTGAGTCGGTCGTGTTCAATTTTTTGGGAAATGGTATTCTTAACATGAAGGCTTCCTCGGATCTTCGTACTTCTAATTCGATCAAGCTTTGTAACTCCTGCTGTCATACGAAGCATCTTCATCTCAGCCAGCTGCCGTTAGCTTACTCTCATACTTTTTGTACATTGTCCAACATTGTGAACCGTATGTGAGTGCTGGACGCACAACTGAAGTGTAGAGCTTTCCTTTCAGCTTAGGGGGCATTTTTCGGTCACAGAAGATAGCGGAATTTTCCCGCCACTTCATCCACCCTACGCTTACGCGATGATTGATATCGTCATCACAAGTAGCTTCGTTATTTATCATAGACCCCAGATATTTAAACTTTTCACACTTGGGAAGCACTACTCCATTCAAATAAATGTCTGGAATAGGCCTGTGTGGATCAGAAAATGGGCAGCATAGGTATTCTGTCTTTTTCGCGCTTATGCGGTACCCACTTCCTTCTAGAACATCCACCCATACGTCAAGTGCTCGTTGTAGGGTATCGGGTCTTCACTTATGATGGCTCCATCGTCAGCAAAGAATAACTGATGTACTTTTGGATCCGTCACTTTGCCTTCAAGCAGGTAATCAAGAACTGTAATAAAGAGCAGGGGACTCAAGACACTTCCCTGGTGTACACCTACTGTGATTTCGAATTCTTCGGTGACTCCAGCTGCGCATCTTACTTTAGTAACTGCTCCATCATACATGTCCATAATTATCTGCACATAGGTTTCTGGAACTCCTCGTTGCCTGAGGGCCACACATATTAGATCTCGTGGTTGCCGATCGAATGCTTTTTCAAAATCAACCAATACGACATGCAAATCCTCCAAAGAATCCCGATGCTTTTCCATAATTATTCTTATACTCTGGATTGCATCCGTGGTTAACTTACCACCGACAAACCCGCACTGGTCATCAGATAGCCTAATTATTTTTCGCAGTCGGCTACCCAAGACTCGCTCAACGATCTTCATGGTGTGTGACATCAGCTTAATCGAACGGTAATTATCACAGTTTCGAGTATCACCCTTTCCTTTATAAATTGGAAGAAGGTAACTTTCCCTCCATTGATTAGGCATGCGATCACCTCGTATAAGTTTGGAGACAAGAATCATGAGCCATCTAAACCCGATGTCTCCCATCTTTTTCCAAAAAACTCTGAGGGTATTTCGTCTGGGCCAACAGCTTTTCCCTTTTTGGAGTATTTTACCGCCTCACTAAATTCTTCGACTGTGACGTCGGATACTTCGCTTAAGTTAGGTGAAGCTATTGGAAAGTATAGCCTTGGAAATTGTTCGTTTAGAAGTCCGTCACAATACTGTCGCCACCTGTGAAGAATTTCGTTGTCTTCCACAAGTAGTTGGCCTTGAGCATTGTTAATGAACTTTGGCGAACAAATCTCCTGGGCATTTCTTCTTCTTTGAGCGGCTATTTTGAAGATAGTTGCGCCCTTATTCGTGTTTTGCCGTAGCTCTTGAATATCACCAGCTGTCGGGGTAGAAATTTCATCCAGCTCCCGATACAGGTTTTCTGTATTCTTTGCTTGAATTTGGGCGCACTTCTTCTTCGCTTCTTTCTTGCAGTTTCTATATTCCACTTCGAGGCGTGACTTTTGCTCTGTATCATTAGAGGGGCACTTCGACCAAGCCTTGAAAGCCATTTTCTTTTTACTTATAACTGATTTAGCTTCATCATTCCACCACCATGTTTCTTTGCCTTGTTGGTTGTGTCCTTTTGAAACCCCTAACAGTGTTTTGGCTTTTTCTTTGCAAGTTCTCTGTAGGAGATCCCACATACTTTGTGCTGTACTCTCTTCATTTCGAGCTATATCGGTGTTGTTATACAGAACGTTTTGCATATTCGAAATAAAAGCTTCGCCTTTTTCCTTATCCAGATTATACCATTTGATCTTCCCAAAAGTTTTTGTATGTTTGTTGTCGTTCACTGTCTCCATAAAAAATTCTGTCAGTAAGAGACGGTGTTGGTGGGCGATCGCTTCTCCTAGTATCACTTTGCAATCTTTTACACGGGGTTTCATGAAACTAGATACCAAATGGTAATCAATCTGGGTTTCATTTCCACCACTGCTGTAAGTGACCAGGTGTCGGCTTTGTTTGACGAACATGGTATTTAGCACGATAAGGCCGTATGTTTTGCACATGCTCAGGATGTCTTCACCAGGAGGGTTCCTGGTGCCGTATCCGAGGCCTCCATGGCAATCTTCATAGTCTTCGTTTGTCTTCCCGACATGTCCGTTCAAATCTCCGCCCACGAACAAAAACTCTTCCTTTGGGATGTCCTTAAGTAGATTGTGAAAGTCTAGCCAAAATGCATCTTTTTGTACCTGCTCACATCCAATTTGGGGAGCATATGCAGTGACAATATTCCACAACTTTCCTTTAATCACCAATTTAAGGGACATCAAACGGTCGCTGGATTTCGAAATGGTCAATACGCTGCCTAATAGATGTTTTGCAAGGATGATTCCGATTCCGTTTTTACCCTTTTCCGTTCCATAGTAGAACATCTTATAGTTTTTTGTCCTCGTATCCAAGAAACGGGCCCTGTTTCCCGTGTTTCGCCATTTTGTTTCTTGAACACATAAGATGTCCACTCGCCTTCTTTTCATCATCTCTTCCAGCTCGAAGCTTCGACCTGTCATACTGCTAACGTTCCAACTCGCAACTCTCAGATTTTGTATAATCTGCGGCATTACTTTGCTAGCCCCCGGAATCCGTCTAGCTCTGACCCGAGCATTGCTGCTCGGTCCAGGATCAGTACCATGTGTAACAATGGTATTGCCTGGCGGGGTAGTGTCATTTTGAACGAGTACTTCCATAATGCTTTAATTCACAAAATCCTGGTTGTAAGTATCGACGTGTGCATGCTCCAGTTTTGTATTTGATCTCTCTTTTACGGCACCGGTGATCTCCAGTCGTGCCAACCCAGGGACTGGCATGCACACTTTTGGGAAAGTTTATAGGTGTTACGTGTCGCTAGGTTCACCTTGCTGTTTGTGGCCTAGATGTATTTACTCCTTTAGTCGCCTTTTACGACAAGCTGGGAGGCGCTGCAGGAATATTCTAACCCGTCCCTGCACAGGAGGCTACAAAATCAACTCACTGCTTTAAAAGAACAAACCATTCAAGTTACGAGTATAGATCAAAGCTCATGTTGTAAATGAAAATCTCCTCAAAATATTCATTAAATGTTGCACAGAAATCACCACACTCCCCGGTTATTAACATTCCAGGTACGACACTGGTAAACAATTCTTCTTGTATCGGGATCATTATAAGACTCCCATACGAAAATAAAAAGAAGTCTCAACTTGAGAAAGTGCCAGAGTATTACAAAACAAATGCCCGATCAGTTAGGTTGCTTGACATCCCCTTCTAGAGCAGAGTAACATCGCACATTCTACAGCTCTTCCTCCCAGTCTTGCTTCATTCAGAAACTTAAGTATAAAGAGTATTTTCAGATTTATGTTTAAAGTTTAAACTCGTCTATCTGATGACGGCCCAGGTACCTAATATCTTTGATGCCCGAGTGCAGCACA
Source organism: Chrysotoxum bicinctum (assembly GCA_911387755.1). Classification (NCBI taxonomy): domain Eukaryota; kingdom Metazoa; phylum Arthropoda; class Insecta; order Diptera; family Syrphidae; genus Chrysotoxum; species Chrysotoxum bicinctum. The sequence continues at coordinate 237,053,803 of OU426988.1, read as the reverse complement.
TGGTCCAGTGTTGAGATTTCGTTCGGCAAATGTTCGTATGTGATTTACTTTCGCCTAAAAATCGATTATGGACTTCCCCATCGAAAGAGAAAGTTGGAATCTAAGCCCAAGAATTCCTGCACCTCCGTTCTGAAGTTATTCTATTTAAATCATGCCATGTCTTGAAATGATTAGTAAGCTCGATACTGAAGAATTGGATATGGAGTCTCTTTCTCTATATAGTTCCTTTACATTTACCACTCCCGGGCCCTTTGCTGACGAATTTTAGGAAAGCTCCCTTGGCTGCACTTCCTATTCCTATTCCGACACATGATTGAAAATACAATAAATAACTTACATTACCCCCGAAAATGATTTCCACAAAAATATTCTACGCCAATGCATTCACTTTTAAGATATCTCCCCCATTTGTAGAATAGGTACCTACATCTCTTTCCACCTTTGGAACAGTTTGAAGAACAATGAGTCAAGAATGGCAGGTGCGCACACTTTGTACCTATCTGAATTAAAAAAAAGTCAACTTACAAAAAGCAACCTTAAAAAAAAAACTATCCAAAGGTAAGAAAGAGTAATAGAGATAGAGAAACAACCATAGTCTGTGTCGTGTCTGTGCCTGTTGTATCTTCTCACGTTCACGTGGGTGAATTTCTCCCAAACATGGCGCATAAAAGAGAGAACCAGAATAACCTGATGATTGTAGCTATTTTATTGAGAGAGGTCAAAGACAAGCTCCACCTACTTTTTAAAATGGTAACTTTCGTACAATAGTGGTGGTGGGAAATTCCTCAAGAAAGCTTATTTTAATAATAATTAAGAATGAAAATACAGATGCTTTATCTGTGATAATATACCTTAAATAATCAGATAGAACCGAATTGGTAATGTATCTTCGCATAAGAAAGTTAAACGAAGAGCTTTAAAGGAGCGTACCGCTTTGTAAGTAATTTTTAATTGTTGGTATGATTTACGAGTATAGGTACATCTGATTGACAATAACAATCTTATACCGCAAAGTTTTTCGTGATCACTTCATTCCCAAACACTGTGCAGGTGGTTGTGAATTGTAGTGGTTTAGATAGACTAAGGAACCTAACGTACTTTAATATCCAAACTCTTTTTCATTGAGTAAGTAATCCAAGGCCGGCCGTGGAAAGAATATTTCTCCGAATGAGTGAACAGATATGTAGGTAGCAGTGGCGTGGCGTGAATAATTTTAAATGGGAACCCGTTACAAAATTTTGTTACCTGTAAAAATGAAAAAAAATCTTAAAACCTTAAAAACAATATTTCTAGTAGGGATATGGTATCTACAAATGCATTCCACATTGACTTGGCAAAAAATGTGTAGCTATATTTTTTATACTTCAAGACATTAATATTTCAATCAACAATGAGCTTGAAACATAATAAAGAAGGACCTCCTTTTAGACACCACCCCCTTCGTCGGACATAACTGCGGCACCTTCCTAGGAATGTTCTATTAACTTTTCCTTGCAATCATATGTGTCAAGAATATAAAATACATGATGGACAACTCATCTACATTAAGATTCGCCCTAACGTCAGAAAATACAAGATATCCTTCTTGTGTTCCATTCTCTGACAAGAACCGAAATATGGCACTCAGTTGTCCCCTATGACTCAAATCTGATGTTTCGTCGATCATAATCGACATGATGATTTCTGTTTTAATTTCAGATTTAATATAAGCCGCGATACTATGTATCAAGTCATTTTGAATATCGTTGCCCTATAACTCTATTCTAAATAGGATTCCATTAAAGTGTCATAGGTACTTATATGTTGATTTCCTTTACACATAAGAAATCAATTTCTGTGTGAAGATTTTGATCCCTCGTCAGATTTTGCGTTCCTTTACACCCAACAAAAATTTATTTTTCTAACAGGGATCAAAATCTTTAAATCCATATTTAAAGAGGGATTTAGATGTATACATGAAAAACGCACACCAAACAAAAAATTTCGATCTGGGATCGAAATCCCTGGCGTGTGAGCGAAAAAAGGATAAAATATAAACTATCAACTATCCTTACTAAAATTATTTGGTTTCTCCGAAAGGTAATCTGTTAAACAGCAATCCACTTTTATCAAAGACATTTCCAAGACAAAAGCTAGAACTGCACTAAAATTAAGAAGCTAAATTATTTTATCACTATAGTGGGTAATAAAAGGAATTAAATCTTCACTTTAACATCTAACTTTTCACTATTTTTAATTAAGTTCAAATTTTCTTTTCAAAACACTAGATGTATTTGAAGTTATTGAACCTGTGCAACACAGCCTTTTATTGAATGCCAATTGAATCTAAATTTAAATCCCTATTAAAAAAAAAAAGCAAATGCATTTTATTTGCCCCCAGAGTAGCGATATGCTAAATTTACACTGCTGACAAATTGCCAGATATTCTACCATGATTTCTTTCATAATTCAAAATTATCACAGTAAATTTGCAAAAATATCAATGGTGCATTTTACATTAGCATGCAAATCAACATCAAATTCAAAATCAAGAATCAGCAATACCCACATGCCATATTTATATTTACATATATGACATATTTTAAGGAAAATAAAAACAAATAAGTCGAAGACCACCGTCTTATTTCTGACACAAGGTTGAAAAAAGGCGAGCACCTGAACTCCTGCAATGTATTATCTTCCTACTGAAATGCAATGCTAATTGCTAAAGGGAGAATAAAATACAAATAATTCCAACTCCTACTGGTATACATCGAAAATTTTATAAGACGGAATGTAGCGTCTTATTTTTTGCGGATGTTGAACAAAGAGGATCCGAAACACAATGCTTGGGGAAGAAAGGGATATAAAACAAATAAATAAGACGGTGATTGAAAAGTTTCCGTCGGAGTATTTTTGTGACTCTCTTGATTAATGTTGGTTGTGGATTGTGGAATGTGTTTGGATAAAGTAAAGTATAAAATACAAACGAGAGGCAGAAAGGATAACTTAAACTTATTCGATGTTTATTTGGTAGATTGTGTTATTTGTGGATTTTCTAAAAGGTAAGACGATAGGAATCGTGTTATATGGACGCCACGCCACTGGTAGGTAGGTATATTTTATATCAACAAAAGCACTTTAAAGAATAACAAGCTAAATGCTGTGGAACATCAGCCTTTGGCAATTAGCCTTTCAACCGAAACCCCTTGCCAATGTTGGGAGGACGCTCTAAGAAAACAAAAACAAAAGAAAAGTTAGCAAATCGACTGTCCGCATAACTTCGAGTATGACTGAAAGAGTGATGTATGTGATTTAACAATTTTAACGATTTTTCTGTAGAGATCTTCGTTCCTGTAATATTTTGCTCGCTGTCGGTCGAAGTGGAGAGTGGAGTCCGGTGCAGATTCTTAGCATCTTCCTCTTAAAAATCGCTGACGTTGAGATCGTGAACCAGACTGGGAAGCAATAGCTGGTAACTGTCCGCAAAAGTTGCTTGTACACGAGTACCTTCATCTGTTGGCTAAGTTCTGATTTTCTCCTCATCAAGGAATGTAGGCGATGGAGTCCAGTTTGCTTGATGAGTACCTTAGCAATTCATTGAAGTTGATCCGCAAGTATTTAACATTCCTTTTGGCTGTGATGGTGGATCGATCTGGAAGCTTCAGAACTAAGTTTCTTCAAGTAAGTAGTTGCTGAGTTTCCTGAAGCAGACAAGCTCCGATTTTGCTGTATTGATTAAGATACCCCATTTCATGTAAAAATCGAACGGTCTGTTGATGTGAACCTCTACTATCCGGACAGTGACTAGTGGTGAAATTGGGGTTGCATACGTAAGCGAGTCATCAGAAAACAGAGGTTTTCTCAACCGGTTGGGATGGGTTGGTCTGATGTCGGCAGACTATAGTGGAAGCCAGTGGCGTAGCGTAGGGGGGGCGGTGGGGGCGGTCCGCCCCGGGCGGCAGGCCAAGGGGGGCGGCAAAATTTCGCCGGTGATGCGGGTAGAGTAGAAATCATATGTTTCATGAAAGATCGTTTGACAAGTCAACAAACAACAATGATGTAAATTTGAAATCATTGACCGCTCTCGGCTGATTTTCGTGAATTCGTAGACGGTGAGTAGGGCCGTAAGAGTGCATTCCGTATTGTCGCAGCACTCGCAAAACTAAAACAAAACGTTCCGAAACTCTCGCGAAACTGAAAGGGAGTGTTCCGAAACATATGATAAGATAACTAGGATTCGACGGAAACGTTACTCTAGTCTCAGTCAGCTTAATGTTTTTACTCCCTCCCGCATCACAGAAAGTTGTTTCGATTGTGTTGTTTATGGTTTAAATACTGTTGAATCTTCTAAAACTAAAACTTAGTACTTCACTCAACCTTTGAACTAGTTTTTTAAAATGAAAAGAGTTAAAGGAAGCGGCGCGGAATACCGCAAAAAAAAGGGTAAGAAAAAAGCAGACGCGAAGACGCGAAATATTTCAGTTCTAGTTCTGGTTCAAAAGCTACGTTAACGTCTTCGGCGGCATCCAGCAGCAGCGGAAGTGATTCCAATGTAAGTAAGATTCCTCCATCTACAATCGTGAGTGGCCTAGAATTGTCCTCCGGCCAATATTCATGCGAATGCATAACTTATTTTACAGGCAGAAGAAGAAGACGTGCAGACGAAGACGAAGTCAACTCACCAAAAGTACCTCAAGCATCTAGTCACAAGCCTGCAGAAGAAGTGAACCTCGTGAAGCTGTAAAGACGCTTAAAAATAAGTTTGTGGAAGTTCTTGAGGTACTGGAAGAATTGACGGATCGGTAGCCAGTCTTCTTCTGACAGTCATGCAGTCATTCAACTTCCTCACTTTTCTTGGCTTTTGGGCTGCAGAGCTACCTGAAGAAGATGACGCACAGATTTACCTGCAGCAAGGTGGACTGAGTGTGGATAAGTGTGCTCAGAAACTCTGCGTTTTAAAAGCTCTCCTAGTGGAGAGCAGAGACCGTTTCGTCCAAGCCGCAATCGACTTTTCTAAGACTCTTTGGAAAAAACTCGCAATCGAACTCAAAACGAGAAGAATTCGCAGGAAAAAACGCATGCATGGTGATGAATCCGCAGATGCAGCTTTGTCTCACGAGCCTCATTCGTAAGGCCCGTAGAATCCGTTTATGAAACCGCTGATCCTATTTTACTTTCAATAAAAGATACTTCATTGCCTGTGAAATGATGTCCCGAAATTTAATTTTAATTTAGTATTGAATGGGGGCGGCAAAATGGGTCTCCCGCCCCGGGCGCCGAGATGGTACGCTACGCCACTGGTGGAAGCGGTCAAGTTTTGAACCTTGTGCGACTCCGGCTTTGATGTTCTTCATAGTTGGATAAGCCGTTTTCCAATCAATTGCACAAAGAAGTTCCTGGAATGAAAGAAAGTGATTTTTGTGCATCCCAGGAGGTCGTCATTTTATATTTTCAACAAGAACTGAATGTAAACTGTATTTTTGATGAACGAAAATAATAAATGTAATTTACTGCGATCTCTTTGGTCTACATGGTGTTCGTGAACTATATTGCACTGGGATACTTTTTTCAATGAATGCTAATTGGTGTACAATATCTAACTTTAGGATAATGAATGAATAAGAAAATAAAAGAGTGTTGTAGCGAAAAATAATTCGGCACAAGATCATATGGTAACAGTCAGGCAGTTTCTATTCTATAATATTCAAAATGATTCATGGATTTAATAAGAAAGTTAAAAAAAAAAAACTTAACTCCGCTTAACTCCATTTAACTACACTTTGCTTATTTATCCGAAGTTTGGTTAACTGATAAGTCCGCTGAACTAAAACAAAAGTTCTGTACTTTCAAAATTTTAGTTGAGCGGATTCGACTTTAAATATACTCTTAGTACCTATAAAGCGTTTTTCAACGTTGTTTGGTGGCATCTATGAATATGAACACGATTCCTCAACGTGCACAAGAACTCGACTTTTTGCAGACTTTTATTTGGCGAATTTTTCGTCGGGACTTGGGTCTACACCCACCCAACTGACCCTGAAGTTGAAAGCTCATGACCATAGACAATGCCGCCCTTTGTTCGTTGACTGGGCTTCGGAGCGTTTGAAAGAGGACCCAATTTTGGCCGAAAAATCATCTTTAGCGACGAGAGGCAGCGGCGTCGATGGTCCGTTCTTCCTCAGAATCGACGTTAGTCACTGTCAATGCGGCGAACGCTACAGAGCGGACGCCACGATTGACATTCTGCATATGAACGGTAAAGGTTATCTCTTGGAGATAATGCGATTTGACCCCGATAGACTTTTTTCAGTATCGTTTTCTGAAGTCGCAGGTACCTATACATATGCCAATAAACCGCTATTGACCGATGCCCTTAAGGTAAAAATAACATAGGTTCTCCCTCAAATTCAGTCGGATATATGCAGAAGAGTCATTGAAAATTAAACCACTCGGATCCGTGCCACTTTAAAAAGCTGAAATTTAGGCATTAAATAATGGCATGCATGGGCCTTTCAAATAAAAGAAGAATCTTGTTAATACCTCACACACAGCTTGTTCTATTCCATTTAAAAATCTATCCTTTATAACCTAATATACCTACTAAAACAAACCTCGATTGCTTCGTTTTGCTTCCAGATTCAGCTTAAAAAATTCGAATTCTTCTTTCTCAAAACCTTGTAAAGAATTTACCTAACTGAATTTAATTCAATCAGTCCACTTAAGCCGAGATAATTTTCATATCTTCATTGACTTGTAAAGAAAGTTTCTCTCTTAAATTTAATAACAAAAAATACGCAAAATTTTGGAACATATGCCTACCTACATATACCTACCTCTCTACAACTGAAACAGTTCCTGTCATCGAAACTCTAGTAACAAAAATATCTACTGTAACTAAATGTTCCCAATACTGATAATATACCTACCTAAATTAAAGGTGGACAGATTAAAAAAAAAGAAATTTCGACATGAATTGGACCCACAATATGAATAATATTGATAGGTACCTATTTCTTCCTGCTACCGAGCTCTAAAATCAGCTTTCTCCAACAGAAGACAAAGAAAAAGTGCTATTATTCCAAGTCGCTACCAACTCAATACTCAACAGGCAGCCTGCATAAACGGTATGGATAGGCACCAACTTCCTACGCACAAATACCTACCTACCTACCTACTGTATTTGTAAGAGACATAACCAATTTGCTTCTTCTCCCCAAGTCTTAAATACCTACCTACTAACTAAACTATATTTCACTCAAACAAACAAATAGGTAGGTATTCATTCCCAAAATGAACTCTCCGCATCGCCCCACTTTTATTTAACATGCTTACCTACCTAACCTATTCTGTTGAATTTTAAGTACCGAGGTAGGTATGTACCCAACTAAAATATTAATTCAAATGAACTCTCAAAAATATACTAACTCAACAAAATCCAACTGGTGAAGTCAGAGAGGCAGCATCTCTCAATCTCCCATCTGGAGCTTTTTCTCCCCATGTAAATACACCAACACACTCAAAATTCATTTCCCCTTTAATAAGCACCTTATCAATCCGTACAACAAAAGGTGTTTTCAATCTGATTCCAATTCGAATGTTATACGAGCACCCGCTCAATTCACATTCTGCATCTCACAAGAGGGTGCGACGAACTTGCTGTTATTCACTCAAACAACAAATTTACCTACTTCTCCTGATTCAATAGCCGGTACAGGGAAAGGGGAAATCAGTATAAGACTCACTCAATTCCTGTACATAACAGAGAGCCAACTACAATCACATTCGTTAAACGTTAACCACCCCTGTGCTGTGCGGTGGATGCGACTCACGAAAAAGTTCCCATCTTCAGGTTGTAGAGGTGGAAAAAGAAACAAAAACTAAACCGTACGGTGAGTATCTCGAAGCCTCTAAGTATCAACTCAACTCCATACGAATACGCAGTTTATAAGGAGGAGTGTACTGTAAGTACATAATCTACCTACACACACTACTTGAGCATGTACGCATCTTCTCATAATCATCCCCCATTCATTTGCTTACTAACGGTACTTGTGTTGTTGTCGTCATATCGCACAAAATAACACTCACAGAGAGTACAGCTCGCGTGTATAGTTGTGTGTCGTTGTCCGTGTCCGATCTGTACCGAAACTGAGAACAGACCCTGGAGCGCGTTTTTTGTTCTTACAATTTTGAGATTCTGAGATGCGATGTTTGTTGTGAATCTCAAGTATCTGTCCTAGGTATTCTCAGTACGTACGCGGTACATAACGTACGTAAGAGGTAGACACCGTTATACCAATGAGAAGAAGTCTTCTTTTTAACATCGAGCGAGTTACGGGAGTTTTTCTCTGTTATAAAACGGTTGATGGTGTTTTTTTTTTGCTTTATTTACGTTCGTTTCTCCGTTCATCGTACGGAATATAGAAATCATCCACTCTGTTAGTAGTTGAGGGTAGAAAAAGCGTTTTACGATTTTTTTTTTGTGTTCGTATCGTATTCTGAGTTGTGTGTCCTCCTGCTGCTGCTGGCTGCTGTTCTTTTGTGTTTATTCAGAGATACTCAGATACTTTCGGGGAAAACACACGGTGTCGTCGACGGCGGCGGCGGGCGCTTTTTTCCACAATACAATTACCGAACGAATATAGTAGCGACCAGAACGTCGCGGCATCAACAACGTGCTTTTTCAACAAGCGGTCTTTATACGCAAACAAAAAAAAAAATAATAAAAAACAAAAATAAACATTTATCCCAAAACAATAACACAAAAAAAAAAAGATAAAATTTCTTGTTTGTTTAAATGGGATTCGTTAATCGAGCGGTTAGTGAATAACAGTGATTAAATACACCTCTACACTATACCTTCCTATTGTGAATATTGTTGTCTACCTACTTGATGATAATTCAAGACGCGCACCTGTCGGATACTAATATGATTACATACTTATTTATTGTGAATTACCAAAGGATGTGTCTATAAGATATGCATTCATTGGATAAAAGTACAAGTTTTAACAATAAAAGATTCCTTTTGGATAAATCAATGGAATCAACTAAAGAAGAACGTTAAGTGATCCTTAAAAAAAAAAACAGAAAACAAAATTTCAACCTGCTGCACTTCCCCACAAAAAAAAAACACCATCACTCACTCCTCCTCCAAACACAAATTTGAGATTCATTCGAACAAAACGCACTTCCCTTATTTTTTGAATTGTTAACTCACTTCATCCATTTTTATTTTTCTTCTACGCACAAGTGTTGTTGTTGTTCTTTTTTTCAATTACTTCTTCGATAAGGTGGAGTGAATCAAAATCAAAATGAATAAAGCAGGAAAATTATTATGAAAAGAAAGTGAAAAATGTGGGAATAGAAATTAAAAAAAAAAAATTAATTAAAGTGAATTTAAATTTAAAAAAAAAAATATATAGAAATTGAAAGAATTAATTAAAAGTGGAAATATACAAAAAATTGATCATTCCAATGTTGTCTTGTTTGGTACCACCCCGTTTTGGACAAGAGGATAAAATCAGTAGTATGCCATCATCACCAGCGTTCTCAATGCAGTGTAAGTGAAATATTTTTTTTTTTACTTAATTAGATAGGTACCTACCTATGCTTACCTGCTTTTTAACCTTAGAAAATAGGTACCTTCCTAACGACTTATTTCTAAGTGTTCAGAACTTGATTCTAATAAAAAAAATATCGAAAAGCTACCAGAAAAGGCACCAACTCAACCAAATTTATTTAGAAACAGTAATTAAACATAGGTAGGGATTAGGGAGTTAGCAGACCATAGACTTCTAAGACCACTTGAACAAATTTCAAAACTTAAAATTTAAATAATTCATATATAGGACCTAACTAAAGAAAGTTTTTAAAAGCCAAAATTTCAAGTGATAATGTAATCTTAAGAAGAAAATTCGGCATGCGACCTTTAATTCTAAGCTTAGTTTACCTATATGAACGTACCTACCTTAGGTATCCATCTTCAAAGAAAGTAGAAGTCATAGGTGAGGACAAATGCCGTTTTTCCTCAATTGTGAAAAAATAATTTTAAACAAAACTTCACTTCCCTTTAAGCCTAGAAGTACGTAGAAAGTTCGAATGAAAAAAAGAAGGTATTTATAGAAAACCGTAAACGTGACATTTTTAACTTACATTCCACATCTACTAGGTAGGTATATTTGGAAGCAAAAGTTTGTTGAATTTCGAATGAAAAACATATCAGCATTGGGAAAAAATTTTCCTTTAAGCCTAGTACTCACCTAGCGTGAAATGAAAAATAAATACCTATGTACGTTCCAAATTACACGCGAAGAATAAAAATGAAAATAGAATAAACTTTTCCACGTGAATCTTTGATACTCACCTGAAATACTGAAAACCTACTCATATTTTTTTTTGATTTCATTAAGTAAACTCTCGAGAGCAGTAGATATCAAAAAATTCGTTATCCATTCTTTATTTCTGTTTATAAATTTTCAATTTTTTATTTTGAAACAAAATATTTAAATTAACTGACAAATGTCACAGTTTTCCACGCTGCCTTAAACTTTTTCCAGATGGTTGTAACTACATTGAGAAATGAAAATTTGGCGTGGAAAAAGTTGTGGAACATAATTGTTTTTCCAATCCACATTTTGATACTCACCTCTCGTTGGGGATTTCATGCGAGTGAACCAGCCGCCACATTTATATGAAATTTTCATTTTCACTTGAACTGAGTACTAGGCTTAAGGATTAGAACAAAATTTCGGGAAAAAAACTTGCTTGAAAATTTTAAATATTAGGTGTGTTTTTTTGGGAAAATTATCCGTAGTGAAGTAGGATTTCCCAAAAAAACGTATCCGCAGTTGTGCGATTTTTCTACTTTAAAGTTGGTACCACTGACTAGTTGTCAAATATTTAATTGAAAAAAAAAACAACCAATAACTTTTTGCCAAGTAATTTTCATGTTTCTGAAAATATATATGGAGGTTTTTATTTATGAATTTCAATTTAAATCATTTTGTATTTACTTTTTCTGTTCACCAGCCATTCTTCATAAAGCAGAAGTTTTGTTTGTGATTTTTTTTTTGTTGACAATTATCACCACAAAAGTCAAGGGATCTGTTCGCAGACTTTAGTTAGTTTTGGATTTCTCAACAGCTTTTTTCATAAAAAGGCTTTGTCGCGTTAGTAACTCTTAAATGTCGCTGTTTAACTAAAGTATAACAGCTGACCACGACATTTCGCTCCTACAAAAACGCGTTAGTTATTAAACAGCTTTCTATAAGAGTTCGACACCAACACGATACAAAATGCAGCGTTTTTCTTATAAAAATGGTTTTGTAAAAAAAAGACTTAAACTCTCAATGGAAAATGCTAAACAACAAACTACTTTTCGTACTCTACGAACATGCCTTCGAGATACAAAAGAGTTTTCAATTGTACCAACATTTGTATTCGAGACTCGAGCAAACGTCAACATTCTATCCGCAGTTGGATCCTACTTCTACTTTTATCGGCAGTGAAGACTTTGTATTTGTAATACGTATAAAATCTTACTTCACTACGGATAGCTTTGCGAAAAAAACACACCTATGTTACTAAAAGATTGTGGATTGCATTGATTTTTCATTTTACGGGAGGTGAATGAAGATATTAGTAACTAGACTTCGATTGAGATTAATCGAGAAAAGTGATTTTTTTTTGTGAAAAAAACTTTATCCCACCTGTCAATTTGAATTCGCTGACAGTTCCTATCTAAGCCTTCTTTCTTTTTAAACTAGCTTAAATAAGAGTGAGGTTAAAGAAAAAGAAAATTAGAGGAATTCTGTCAATATAAATCTGATTTTTAAGTTTCCTTTAAACAAATTCACATTTAAAAAATAGTTCATAGGCAGGTACAAAGATTGAGTGAAAAAGAAATGTTTTTACAAAATCGGTACAATGAAATTTATACGTTCCACAGTTTCTATCTCAAACGAAAACCAATCAAAAAGCAAATGTTAAATTTGTCCAAGCACTAACCCTTTGTGAAATAAAATATTAGTGCATTAGTGCAACTTTCATCAAAATTTGTGCATCGAATAATGAAGGAAAAGTCCCTTATTCTTTATTATTCGATGCACAAATTTTGATGAAAGTTAATAAAAATGTCATTCGATGATTGATGAATATAGAATGTTAATTCACTGTAATATACTACGTTTTCACCAAAAAGTAATCCGAGATTTAAGGCAAGAGATTTATGTGGTGTTTCCAACGCACTAAAAGATTAAAAAGAAGATTCATTTTGACAGCATCTATCAAAATGCTAATGGTGTTTCAATTTTTCTTATAAAGTGGAAGTGAGAAAAAGAAAGTTTTATTTGTGCCAAACGATGAAAACCCATCGAGATAATTTAGCACGATATGGATATTAGGTCAGTTCGAACAAGATTTATTTCTAATGTACCAGATTAACGAAATAAATTTGTATGGTAAATCTTCGAGATTTAAAGAAGATTTATGGTTAATCCACTTCAATTCACGATTATCCTTGGTGAAAATGTGGCATAAATGCAAACAATTATTAATTAAAAGCCCAAAGAAATTTGTATTCGAGTCTTTTTGTTGTCAAAATTTTTGATAAATCACATACATAGGTATGAAATGTGACTTTACTTTATTTTTGATGGACGAACTAGGGTTTCCATTTCATCAAATTTATTTATTGACAAAACGTCAATAAATTTTAACAATCGATAAATACATATACAGGAGTGTTTTTGGCAAAGTTAAGTATAGTGAGAAACATTTTCAGCCTCAAATTTATTGGTGTAAGCTTATTCAATGCATATTTCGAAATGTTTCAATTTTAGCTAAAGATCATACCTATGACAAATGTGCCATGAAGTAGATTGTGGAGCGTACCTATTGATTTTTCATTTCACAAAACATTGAAATAAAGATTTTTTATTTATTTAATTTTTCAAAAACTGAATGCAACTCTAAATAAAAACAAGGAATAGACTGAAAGAAAGAAATTGTCGGTTGACAAAGTGAAAAGGTTTTTTTAATCCGAAGCAATTAGTCAACATCCTGGTAACACGCAACCAGGAATGGTTGAGAGTTGTAAGTCACTAGGTTCTGGTTCAATCCGAGCTGTTGCACCACCAAATTTATTTATAATTAGTCAACATTCAACTAGTGACTCCATTAAATATAAATCACATGATTAGCATATTTGATCAATGAACAAAAAAAGATCAGAAAAAAACCTATAAAATTTTACTTGTAAAATATAAATTAGCCTCTATAGCCTGGTTAATGCATCAATGTAGAAACAAGGGAATTTTAATAAAAAAAAAACTTGAAGAAATATAATTTTTTTTAAGTCGATAAAATATAAGATTTTTAAAAACTTTACTTTGTTAGAGCTATAAGCTTGTACCTACAATTTTGATGCGAAAACACATCAGCGGGAAAATATTCATAGAAATCCTACAATTACCAATGATTGTAAAAAACAAATTCCAAAAATGTATTGCTGTAATAAAGGATATAAGAAAAATGTAAACAATTGAGTGCAGACTTTTACAAGTAATCCAATACCATTATCAATTACGATCCTCGAACAGGTTACTGCAGATTTACTGTTAACTACTCGTTTATTGTTTTCAACACGAAATATTATGAAATTTAACATGGGTTTTTATGCACCGCTGCAAAAACTAGGCTAAGCATTTCGGCTTAGACGAATAATAGATTGATTCAAATAAGAATCAATAAGCTGTTCTGACTATTACTACGATCCAATTGAAAGTTCAAATGACCTAAACTCCAACGTGCGTTTCGCCGAGATACGACAGTGGGCTCATCAGTTAGATGCTGTTGTACCCTTCTAAGATGAAATTATTTGTTGATGTTTACCGACTCTTATTAAATTTTCAGCATTAAAACACTGTGAGGCAAAATTTTAAACAACCTATTATTAAGGGCTTAGCAATTTACTAGTTAGCAATTTGTTAAACTTTTAGTAATTTAGTAACTCTTCGAAAATTGTTACTAACTAGTAAAATACTAATTGCCTTTTATTAAAAATGGTGCATCTGAACACGTCCAAATAATGACAGTTCGTAAAAAAATACAAAAAAAAAAATAAATCTGAGGAAGGGACTTAATAATTTGATTTGTCAGAAGTCAAAGTGACAACCACAATTTATTTCTCCCAAAGAAGTGTATTGAAACTAGTACTTGTAGTTCTGGTGAAATTGGAGTCCTACGACATGTAAGTTGGGCTTGGATTTTCAGGTTTTCAACTAAGAACTGAACTGTTTTTTTGTCAAAATTATTCCTGGAGTAAAAAAATTAAAATCGTTTAAAATTAGCAAAATCCTTAGTAATTAACTAAAATGACTTTAACATATAACTAAATCGTTTAAAATTTTCGCCTATCAATTTAATTTTCTAGCGGAATTTTATTAAAATCAAAAATCAGAAAGAGTATTAATGTCCTTTGTCAGACTTTTAAATCAACGAAGATGAATGAAATAAGAAAATTATTTCTGTCTTACCTGGGCGAAACGCACTTTGGAGTTGAGTTCATTTGAACTTTCAATTGAAATAATTTCAATCACTCCACTTAAGATTAACCAATTGTAAATTTATAATTATGTTTTTCTTAAAAAAAGCAATTTACTAACTAACATCAGTTATCGACTAATACGTGACTGAATTATGTGAGATTGGCATTACCGTTTACGTCATCGAGCAATCGATTACCCCAATCTGACGTTTTCATTCCATCACTGATGGGACTCACTCACTCGGTCACTGAAGCGGTAATTTGGCCCCAGGTTTCGAAAAGAAAAAGTTTTCACTCTAATTTAAAAGATATAAAAAAAAACCTTAATTGGATACAATTGAAGTTCTTTTGAACGAAAAGCAAGCAAGTCAACTACCAAAGAAGATCTCGAAAGCTTTTAAACAAAATAAGCAAACTTTGTAGAAAAATTGTAAATAACAATAATAATACTGTAAGCAATATATATTCATAAAAAAATAGGGTGTGTACGTAATAGTCTCACTAAGAAAGATCTGCAAATTTAAATGAAAATCCAGTTTTGGTGGGTTTTGATATGTAAATATTTTCGAAATAGTTATTAAAATCACAAAAAATAACATCTTATTATAGTCTACTATATTCTAAACGAACAGAAAAAAGATCTGCTTTTATATTCCGAAGATTTCAGAACATTAAAATTAAAACTTATAAGCAATTTGTTGGATTAAAAGGGGTTCTATTGTTTTAATGTTGAATATCAATATTTTTGTTTGTTTTTGCAAAAGTTCTTTAATTTAAATACAACTTTCTAAATGAACTATTGAACTTCTTGGAAAATTTTTAATATATCGTCACCTAAAGAACTAAATAGGCAACACGATTTTCTTAGTTTTAAATACTTCGGAAAAACAATACAGTTTCCTAGACTTTTTGTCCAATATTTATTTATTTTCGTCAATCACTAAGGCTAGATACATACTTACTTTTAAAATTACAATATTGTTGTTTGAGTTAGCTAGATTTAGAAAACGATTGCTGTCTAGAAAATCGAAAAAAATTAAGAAACCTGTTAAGTATCTTTAAATGTTAAAGTGTTTTAAAAATTATGTAGATAAATCCTTAAAACTAATTAGTAAACTATTTTCTATTCATAATTTATGGATCTATCTGTGTATATGTATCTTCAAAAAACGAATGTTAGTTTTGTAAGGCTTATTGGCCTGCAAAACTGCTGAATAGATTTCGATGAAAATTTAAACAGTTTGTTCTTAGAAAAAAGGTTTTATTAAAACTCGCCCATTCTGAAATCAAGACCCATTGAATCAAAGCATGAGTAATGTTGAACATATTACTGGAATTGTTTCAAAATTTTTTGGCGCAATATTCTGTAGGTAGCGCTTAAAACAGTAGGACGAATTGCGAGTGACGAATTAGGTAAAAGCGTGTCACTTAAATAGTTTCTTATTCAATTTAAGGTTACTCATTTTTTAACACTGATTGTTACGTAAAACGAATGTATGACCAAAAAAAGTATCTCTCATTCAGAGATTATCTGAAAAAATATCAAAATGGATGAAAGTTTTAGACCAGCTCTCCCGCTTTATGTCATTCAATATGTTTGTCATTGTTTGTTCAATTCAATTTTAAATAAATGTCATCAGCCTCATCACTAACTGCTTGAAGAAAAATACTTATTTTGTAAATAAGAAAAAATAAAACAGAAGAATTGGTTATGACCATAAAATATTATTTATTTTTGAATACTGTTTACTTGAATCTAATGTTTTTTTTTATAAAAATTTTATATAAAAACGATTTCACATTCTAAAATTCCTTGAATATAAAATCCTCAGCAAATGTTTTTGAAAATATGTTTTTTTTACATTTATGTATTTTACAATACTTTTATTTCATCTACAAATGTCTAGAATTTCCCATAATCATTCCACTTTGGGTAGCACCCTGATTCGAGCCGTACTGAAGAGATATAACACCATCACCAGCTCTCAATTGTTCCTCGGTAAAGGTTCGAACATTTTTCGTTGCTTCAACTGGTCCAATAGAAGGCTTGCCAAATGTATGTGCTTTTCGACCTAGCGATTGAAGACACACAACAACAGTACTTAAATTCTGTTTCTCCCACAGATCGACACTTTGGAATAATTCCTGAGTATTTACACCGAATTTTTTGGCACAACTTAAGAAATTGGTAATATTTTCCATGCATTTGAAAGCCATTGTTTTACTCATATTTATTTTCTTAACCGATTCAGCTTGTAGACAGTTGACAAGTTGACACAATAGAATACCATCTTTTAAAACTTCAAAGAAATTCTCAGCGTCTCCAGAGGTATTGATTGGCTCATTGGTGATAGTTTTGATCCATTCTAAAGTCTCCTGAGCTAATTCTTCGTTGTATTTCGAGTTCATTTTTGCTTGAGATTCGGCAGCAAGACCAGACTTTTCGGCACGGTTGGATGACATTTTATAATTTTATTCAAGATATGAAAATGGATTCAGAACACTTCTTTACACAATGAGATCAGAAAGTTAACTGCTTTAAGTTGGCATTGTTTTACTTAACAAAAAAAAAAAAAAACAACCATATCAGTATCAGAGGGTGACCAAAAAAGCTTATCATTTCCTGAGAATTTTTTTTAGAACCATATCATATAATTCCAAGAAAAACATTCATAATTCTTTGATATCGAAATTGTTTACGTCGTCGACTTATAAGACTCATATGACCTCTTTAGGTACACATTCTTCGAGTTATCTTAAAACAGCCTTTTGAAAGAATTCAACAAACCCTGATTTGTTCGCAAGAAAATTTTACCAGTTTCTTTGTGAGCATATGAGAGGGAGGGGCTTTGTTACATGTGGCTTATTATTTTTGAAGGTCTAAACTTTCTGCGTCGTATTTCACATGCTTACCTAGGCTAACAAAAATAAGACTGAAGAATAATACATTCTTCCTCAAAGAAAAAGGTACTTGAATTTCTTTATTTGAAAGAGTAGAACTCCAGTCTTAAACCTAATTATGAAGTTTGTTAACAGTAACCTTATTTAGACAGCTTAAGTTAAATTTATGTTTGAGAATTCAAGCCTGTTTGTTTGGATGCCGACATGTTTTTACTTTTTTCCATCAGTAAATCTACAGCACAAATTAGAAGTCAGAATAATGAAAATTAGGAAAAACAAATAAGTTGACCAAACAAAAACTTAATACTCAAAACTTACTTTTATAAGTGTTTAGATTTCTTGTCTTCTGCAGCTTGTCGTCTCTGGTCAATTTATGCTATAAAAAGGTACCTCAGACTTCTGCAAATACCTTGAGAAGAAACAGCAGACCACATAAAGGGTAGGCCATACCAAATTAAATTTTTTCCATATATTATGGCTTTATTGGTAAGAGCAAACATTCCCCTTATTTATGGAACACAACGTCGTTCAAGTGATGACCTCAGCTGACTAGCGCATTCTGTCCCTCCAATATTCCAAGACCTTGTTGATGGTTTCGGGATGTAGCTCACAGATTGCTTGGATGATATTGGCCTTAAGTGCAATTGATTCCGGATTGTTGGCATAACATGGGTCCTTCACGGTTTCCCACAAAAAAAAGTCTAAAAGGGTCAAATCGCGGCTCCGAGGAGGCCAATTGAAATCGCCAAGACAGCTAATAACACGATTTGGGAATTGGTAGTGGTGCGCCATCCTGTATCACCCAGATATCGTCCAAAACCATGTCTTCCATTTGCGTAAAAAAAAATTTCAGCAAACACCTTGTGAAGAAAAAGCAGACCACATATAGGGTGGGCCGAATCCAAGTTTCTTTTTAAAAATTCAATAAAATGAACTAAATTAAATTTTGTCTATGTATTATGGCTTTATTAGTAAGAGCAAACGTTCCCATTAATAATTATGGAATACAACGTCGCTCAAATGGCTGGCTTCGTAGTAGCTCATTCTGTCACTTTAATTCTCCAAAACCTAGTTGATGATTTCGGGCTGTGGTGCACGGATTGCTTGGATGATATTGGCCTTAAGTGTTCGAATCATTTCCGGATTGTTGGTATAACATAGGTTTTTCACGGTTCGCCACAAAAAAAGAGTCCAATACGCAGCTCCGAGGCGGCCAACTGACATCGCCAAGACGGCTGATAACACGATTTGGAAATTTGTTGCGCAAAAGATCGATTGTGGCATATGAGCTGTATGGCATGGCGCGCCATCCTGCATGAACTAGATGTCGTCCAAATTCATGTCTTCAATTTCAGTAAAAAAAAGTCGGTTAACATGGCTCTGTAACGCCCAACGTTAACCGAAACGTTGTTCCCAGACTCGTTTCGAGGAAATATGGTCCAATGATGCTTCCACTTCACATGTGTGGACCAAACTGTCACTTTTTGTGGATGCATTGGCTTCTGGACAACGTGCGGGTTTTGCGGGCCCCAGATGCAGCAATTTTGTTTGTTAACGTAGCCACCGAGATGAAAATGCGACTCGTCAGAAAAGATGATTTTTTTCCCAAAATCGTTGTTCAATTCAAGCTGTTCTAAGGCCCAAACTACGAAGCCATAACGAAGCTGAGTAAATCGGACCTATTGAGATCGATGGCGAGTTAATATTCCTGAATTGAGTCTCACACTATCGGCTACAGCAGCCACATTCTCGGCTGTGTGCACCGTACGAGGAGTGTTTTGTTGAGTGTTGTCCACTAGCATACCAGTCTTACGAACTTTTTGCACAAACTTGCGTACAGTAGCACGGTCGGTGGTGCTTTATTTCGGTCAAAACTTCTTTTCAAAAAATGCAGTATTTGGGCTACACAGCACTCACCTTGGAAATAAGTTTTCAACATTTCCCAAAGTTCTTCCAGCGAAAAGTGACTTATTTCGTTCCGCGGAGGTATGATATTGATTTTTATCAAGATTTCGAGCGGGACACAGCTGTCAGTGTCAAAATAACCTATGATTTAAAAAGAAACCACTAGATGGCCCACTCTTTATTATATAGATGTGCATCACGATGTGCAAAAATTTCGAAAATCCCTGAGAGGTTATCTTCGTTCACGTGGAACTTAAATTTCAAAAATGTTCTTCCCTTTTGTTTTTGTTTAAATAAAATAGGTCATTAAAGATAACCTTGAGGAACATCAACTACAGTGAAAGCTCTACTTGCGGACAGCTCCAATAAGCGGACAGCTCCCTTAAACGGACACATTTTCGGGAACGAACTTCTTTTTCGAAAATCTCATACAAATAACTTTCCTATAAACGGACACTCTCATAAACGGACGCGGACACGTTTTCTTGCCCATTTTAGATAGAAAATCTCCCATACGCGGACAAATTATTGTATTTAGGGATTATTTTTTCTTAAAAATGTAACGGAAAAGAACAGCAGATCTGTTCTAAGTACAGTTTATGTTTAATACGTAAATTAATCTATAGAAAATCTCCGATAACCGGATGCCAAGCTCTAATAACTGGACAGTGCGATGTTATGTTGAAAGGTTATTAGGGGATTTCCCGAGTTAGTTACTGGGGGTAGTTGGTGTAATTTTGAGAGGGTATGGTACCCTTTTTTCATCGCGTTTCGTTTTTAAAAATGTCATTTCCTTTCCTTCAGCTACTCATTCATCACACTCAAAAGTTTTTTGTATACCCTTAATATGCCAGAGACACAGTGTGAGCAATAGGAAAAAAGGGAGGGGTCAGAAAGGAGGTGTCGGTGTACATTGGTTTTGAATTTTTGAACATAGCAATGACTGGGAAAGACAGAGCGTGTGCAAAGAATTCCACATTAGCGTAGAAGAACGAATCTCTGTACTTCACAGTACGTCCGAAGTTGGGCTCAAGGGTAAACTGATGGGCATTCCTAGAAGTGCGAATATTACGGTTGAATTGTTTAAGGGGAGGAATGCAGCTGGCTATTTCACTAGAGCATAGTCCGTTAAAATAACGGTAAAAAAGGGTGAGGCAAGAAAAGTTGTAAATTGCCAATGCATTGGGCAACAAAAACTTATTGGTTCGCGCTTTGGCAAAAAGGTTTTTTTTTCAGCCACGACATGAAATATTTTATCTATGCAAAAATTTTTAGATTTAATATTGGAAAAACACAAGCTGCAGAGATTTTAAGAAATAAAGAAGACGTTCGTGGAAAATGGCAAGCTAGATCGTAGATCCAATATTAATCATAATTAATATGAAGTTAAAAAAAAAAGTTTTTTTTATTGCTTTCCCTTAACCGGACAGTTCTCATAACCGGACAAAAATTGGGGGACCATGAGTGTCCGCTTATTAGAGCTTTCACTGTATGTGTGTGTACTACATTCTAGAGAACTGAAATTTTTAGGCAATTTACAAATTTAGATTCAAGGCATATACATACATGCACTACTCCGTTGACTCTCCGTCCTCTGATCCAAAATCATCGTTATAGAGAGAGGCAGCGGAATAAAGTTTTAGACGGATCCAAACTCATAATAAGATAGAGGTCAACAAATAAAGTTTTTAGCAGATTGAATTTAAAGGGTTGGGTACGATATCCCGCTTTTTATAATCTCGGTTTTTAAAATCCAGCTTTTTAAAATCCCGTCTCTTATAATCCCGTTTTTTATAATCCCCTTTCTTATTACGCCGTGAAAGTAATGGCATACTACAGGATTTGGGGTAGGTGCGAGGTTGGGTGTATGCAAAGTTTCTTTAGCATTTAAGGAATCTGGAAAATAACCAACATAAAATCAATAAGTTTTAGCTACTTATTTTAAAAAACGGGATTAGCGGGATTTTAAAAAGCGGGATTATAATAGATCGAGATTTTAAACAAGCGGGATTTTCGAAGACAGGATTTTAAAAAAGCAATATTTTAGCAGACGAGATATTAAAACTTTTTTTTCGGGATTTTTGAAAAGCGGGATTTCAAAAAGCGGGATTCCGATACGCTCCCGAATCTATATCGTACTAATTTTCAGAGTTTCTGCTGGGTAAATGGAAATAAATAGTTTATGAATATACAAGTATTAACAATTTGCCCTACAAACCTTTTCGAACTTTTGGACCATTTTTAATAAATCCTTTTAGTCAATGAATTAGATCCAAATTACATGAACTTAATATTATTACATGACTTTCTTAAAATGTTCATAACTAAGTTAAAATGTAAATGATCTCTGTTTTAATGGACAAATTAGAAGACCGTTAAGTATGTTTTAAGTTAAACATTTGCGAAAAGATTTTAAGAACTCAATTTTAAAGAAACAATCAGTAGATCACACGTTATAACCAACGCAACCTTTCGTAACTCATGGATTTTTATGAATTGATGACACTCTACCGTTCGTAAAGATCGAAATGTACATTACCAGCAGAAATCTACTACATTCCTCCTTCGTGCAAACAATGTCGTTGTCTCTTCTTATTCCCTTAAATACAATCAATAAAACAAAGTGTGAAAACAACAAAGCGCATCCTTGGTGAATGAATTTCGATTAAAATTAAACAATGATCTGTTTTTCTTTTTTTTTAAATTTTTATTTCCTGCTGAATTCCTTTTACAAAGTGAAAACTTTTTGAAGAATTTTTTTTTTGTATCCAAAAAAATACTCTTCATTCTTTAAACTCTTAATATCACTGCATCCCGGACATGAAGAGAAAAAGAAAAGCCAAAACATTCTACCTCGATAGAAACGTGTGGTTCATTTAAAAAATTGTTTTTTTTTTTTTATTAAATCATGCAACGTGCGATTAAACATTTTATTTTATTTTACATTTATGCCTTTTCCATTTCGTTGTAAATTTTTCGATATTTGTTATAATGTGTAACCACCTCTAGTATCCGAAACTCATCTGGTCCAATACAATATCTCCATCTCTGGATCTGGATCTAGACATTAACAAAAAAAAAATGCCTTCAAGGGGGAACTGAAACATTACAAAACAAAATATCCAAAAATACAGGAGAGCGCCACCATCACCAAAAGAAACGAAATAACATCAACAAAAACAATAAAAGCAACAACAAAAAATAGCAAAATAATCCCGGAATTCCTTTGTTTTCCTATCAGAACACAGCAGTTGAAAAATTAAGCTCAACCAAAAAAAAACACAAACTTCACACAAAAGCGAGTTGCAGATGGAAAGATACGAATCCATCCAGCAGATGAAAATGGGCATTCGAATTCGATGTAGGTGCAAAGTTTTATGTTTTTTTTTTATTTTCAATTATTTGTGAAATTTTTGGCAAAAATACTCCGATTCCTTTGTATGGTTCCAATTTTCTTCTTTTTGTTTTAAATTTTTTTTGTTTTGTTGCAGCAAAAAATTACTTTTGCTTAACATGCAACACCTATTTTAATGAATTTTATTTGTGCTTTTATTTTATTTCCCACACACAAAATGGTAGAACAAAGATACTTTTTACACTTTTTTTTTGTAAAAATTTGGTTTTTCTTTTTGCTGAATCAAAATCGCACAGCCTTCTTCCCTGCTGCATGCCGATGCCGGCCGTGGGGACTAAAATAAGGACTTTTAAGACATATTGTGGTTATGTAGAAACATACAAGTCAAAGAAGAGGCGATTTTTTGTTTTATTTTTTTTTTTTTGTTGAAATTCGTTTTCGGGAATATCTGTCTACCAGATGGGATTGGGTAGGTATGGGATTTTCACGAATTTAATTTTTTTTTATATTTTTTTTTCAAACCACAGAAAGAGGCATTGCAATTGATTTATTGTCCTGAGGATGTAGGGAGTGAGTGCTGAAGAATGAGATGTTGGTTTTCACATTGTTCGGCAATCGGGTAAATTAAATTGCAAAACGAATAAGAAAAGTGTATTTTCTTTTACGAATATGTAAATGGAAGTTGATTTTAGTTGTGTTGTATTTTTTTTTGTGGAAAACAAAATTACACAGATGTGAATATTTATCCTTGATTTTCATGGTTTTTTAAGTTGACAGGCGGTAGATGATAAACAGAATGTATTTCAATTGAATTTTAAATCAAAATTAATTTTTAAAATATTTGATCAAACATCAAAAGGAATGTTGTTAAAAGGTAAAATAGTATATATTTTCCTGTGAATGAAGTTTCATTGAAATGAGCTTAAACTGGCAATCTTACATTTAAGTAAGGCTGAAGCTAAGCAAAAGTTATTTAAAAATTTAATAAGTCTCTAGTTAAATTAACAAGGTGCTTTTTTCCATATAGAAAGTTGTAGAAGTCTCAAAACCGTACGATTTCAATCGTTAAATCTCTCTAAGGTCATTTCTTTTCTAGTAAATAACCTACAAAAATATAAGTTTTGTCTATTTCCAATTTTTTTCCATTTCTTGTCAAAGATAACCCCTATAAAAAATAAACCCAACCGAAAAAACATGGACTTAAGGAGTTTCTCTTGAACGAAGGCGATATTCAATGTTAAATCAACACGGTAGAATCTTTGGCATAGTTGATTTAAGAAGGTGCCATGTTATTTTCACATACAATTCTAGTACATAAATACGAAAAAAAGAAGATATATGTATTTAAACATGATCTACGTGTTAATTTTCAGCAAGTTTTTCTTTTAACATTGTCACTTGCAAAGTTTAGAACATAGCCATTTGACTTAACGTTTCATATAATTATTTTAACAATTTTTATGTTAGGGACTTTATTTGTTATTGGATAGGTGTGTGTTCATTTGAAGATGAGTAACCTGAACAAAACTGCTTTCTGAAATCTTGTAATGTCCCCCAGTTTTGAATTGATAACACCGCTAGTCAACATTTGGGTAATCAATTCACTAAGCCACCCTTCTACCTTCAGATATATGACAGTGCAAATGTGATTGCAGATATGTCGACGTTGTTAAAAAGGCCTTCTATTTCTAGAGAAGCAACCATAGTAAACTCTTTATGGTGGATGGAATATTAAATAGTTCGCACTAGCGTGTGTAAAGCAGTGTCTACGACTCTTACCTTGCAATAAGCATGTTGAGCCATAGACAGAAGTCTTTTATAGATGCTTGCACGTAAATGGATATCAACTAATCTTTCAAGAGTTTATAGAGGAAATGATGATAAACTAATAGATCTAAGATCTTTCTGGCTTACTTAGGAACTTTAGGGGAGTAGTCAATAGTCAATCGTGCTGGAGATCAAATCGAAAAACAGGGAATACAGAATCCTAAAAATAATTTTTAAAATAACAGATATAAAAAAAAATAAGGGCCATTACGACCTAAACCTAATGACTAACAACTCTCAACTATTCTTGTGTTCGTTTTATGAAAATAGAGAGGACCTTTTTCTCCCAATTCCAAACAGATAATGAGCAGCACTTCTTATAACAAGAGATACCTTAGGAGGCTTTGTTACTTCTTTGCAAGAAGCAGAACGTTTTTGCATCAGGAGGTGGCCGTGGCGCGATGGTTGTGTGCTCGCCTGTCAACCTCATGATCACAGGTTCGATCCCTGCCGTCGTCTATGTCGTTTTAATTCCATTAAAACAATCTAAAAATTGTCATCAATGGGTTGCTGGTTTACTCATTACATGTTGTTCAGGCATAACACTAACAACATGTAATTGAGTTAAACTAGTATGCCCAACAAGGATGAACACGAATAAAATAATGTGAATTATAAGCGACATAGAAATAAGACACGGCATTCTCCGCTTTAGTTCAGCCGCCATCCCTGGAGAAAAAATATCTGAGACAACAACCTTCAGTCTCAAAACATCGTGCCACACATCTTTCCTATCCTTCTTTCTCTTCTTAACTTCACGCCCGCGCTGTGTTAAAACATTTAAAGGGTAATCATAATCCCTTGAGCGCGGGTAGAGTATAAAAAAAAAAAAAAAAAAAAAAGCTGAGAAACGAACCCAAGACCCTCTGTACGACAGTCTAACGCACTTACCATTATGTCAAGGGGTACGACTGAAGTTAAGAAAATTAAAAAAATAAAATAATAAAGTGAACTTGTGTTGATTTGGCACGAGCTTAAAATCTTTTAGGTATCTTGTACATTTTTTTCATATTTTTGTGCGCACGAAAGGGATTATGAATATTCTCAAAATGTTTGAGGACAGTGCGAGCGTCTTTAGACATTGGTTTTCAATGTCTGAATATAATAATGGGAGGGAATTATTGAGTCGAGTAACGCATTCCACGTTCATAAGGTGCGGCTAAAAAAAGAATTTCTGGATTTTGAATTTAACGGTACGTCCATCCGTTTTGAAAAATAACAACCTGATAACTAGTTAATTTTCGTTTCATTTTACATGATGTTTAATAGCTTTTTCATAATAATTATTATTCTTAGTTTCATGGCCTGTATTTGTATTTGGGTGATTCTACAAACAATGGAATAAAATGTTACAAGTTTCGGCACGACATTTTTGGAAGCCAAAAGGCGTAAAAGTTGTTCTAGTTGATCATTAGAACGTCTCTTTGCATTGTTGAAAGCGGCCAGTTAAAAAATTAAAAAATGACGATTTTAAGTACATTTTTTGAAAAAGGATGTTCAGGGGACTGAATTTTTTTTTAAGGGGACTGAATAAATCTTTATTTTTTTTGTATTTGCTCTTGGTTACACATTGAAATATAGAAATTAAATTTAATTAGTCTTTATAAACACACAAATTCATGGTTAATACATATAACTTAGCATTTTATTAATAGAATATAATATATTATAATTAAATATTTTTTTCTACTTAGAATCAATTAAAAATAAATTATATTCTTTTTAAAAATTTTAAAAATATTTCGCAGTTAAGTTCGAAGTTCAACATAACTAAAAATTTCTCAGGTTTCTGAATAAAATATCATTTGTTCATTTATTAGCCAGGGGACTGAGGCCAGGGGACTGAGGTTTTTAATGGTTTTTGCGCAAAAAAGATATTAAGGTTTTACTTAAGAAAACAAAAAAATATATATAATATTAGAGTTTTATTAAACCTATACTATACTGCTAACAAATATGTCTACTTACATACAAATTTGTTTTGTAAAACCGCACCAGAGGACTGATAAACTAAACGGATAATCCACGACTTTTTGCACAAATTTCTTTTTCTCAATACTAATATAAGAAATAGAATCGAGTTGCACCCTGATTTTATTGTAAGGAGACTTGGTACTTCAAACTGCCAGTACTGGAAACGCGATAGATATCATAGTTTTTGATTTTTTTTGACTGTTTCAATATTCCAGGGGACTGATATGAAATGCGGGGGACAAAGTTTAATTAAGTTTTTTTTGTAATAAAATAAACTAGCCGACCCAGCTCTCGAAATTCGAGTGCCAATTTATTTATTATTTATTATTTATATATTTGGCAGTGTTTTCAAGCAAATTTATTAAATTAAATTTTATTTTATGTAATATGCAAAGTGTTCGACAGTGCAAAAACAAAAATGACCTACAGTGTGTAAATGCGTGTCTCAAGTATATTCTGCACATCTCCGTAACTGTGGCTTTCCAACCATATAAAATTTATCGAAATCGGTTAAGTACTTTTGGAGAAAAGTGTACCACAAAAAACATGTTTGCCGTTTTATTATATGATGATTACTAAAAAATATTTATCTATTTCGTAGCAAAGATGTGTTATTTTCCGTAACTTTGGTGCAATTCATCTTAGTATGAGACCTGAAATAAGGGAACGGTAATAATTTTTTTTGCGAAAACGCACTGGGGACACGTCAGGGGACTGAGAATCAGACATTTTGAAAATTTTTTTGAGGAAAATAAAATAAGGTCACCCTAATAATATTGTTAGGCCAGGTAGATATCAATGAGATTTAATTTTATAAAAAAAAAATCAGATTAAATAACTGAACGGATTTTAAAATATTTCTTGGGCCGTCAAAATTTTATCGTTTGTAGAATCACCCATTTAAAAAGTTGCATTACTTTTCTGCCAGTATTCTTAAGTCTGTAACCCATATTAGATTTCACAAACCAAGAAGATCATGTCAAATATCTTGTACAGCTAGTAATCCTTTAAAAAGTGTCGAAATAACATCTTGTATCGACGTTAGCGCGATTTAACAGAATCAGAAATATTGAAAATGCATGATTCCATGAAACCAGAGACTTCTCTCAGCTTTCTCATTTCGTTAACTACGCGAAGATCATTTTGTCACGCAGTTCCTTTTAGCATGTAAATAATACATTGTTGAAAGCGATTCGCTCACTTCAAAATAATAAGGTATATGTACTGTGAATCAAGTCCAGGGAGTTCACAGGTATGGAAAGTAGACGCACGTATGTATCTATGTTTTTTCGTTATTTAACGAACATCGCTTAGTGCGATTTTGCGCAATTCAAACAAATAACTGAGTATTTGATTACCCAACGTCATATAGCCCCTGAACCTATACGAGGCTTCATCTATATACCGTCTTTAGAGGCTTAGCGCTGAGGTGATTTTGGTTTCTTTAAGAACGCAGCACATATCATCTTTAACACTAAAGGACTATTCACATGAGAGCGACCAACGACCGACGAATGAACGAACATTCGCCCATTTTGACAGTTCGTTCACATTCATTTTTTTTTATTCGTCGCGAATGGCGTTTACTTAGGCAACTGTCTTAGTTTTAGAATGATTTTGAGGTTAGTCGCGCGTGAACAATTCATTTGTTGCAGTGTGGATGGTATGTGGAACGCGAATAGTGTTTGACAGTTCGTAGCAATCATATTGCAATTCGCGACGACCAATTTATTTTTTTCAAATTTCTCTCATTTTAGCAATTACAACGCAAATTTTAATATATTAAAATTAAATTAAACTAGATTTCTACCCTTTTGTAAAGTTTTTGTGAAGAATTTAGGCTTATAGGTATATGTTTTAAATGCCATTTGTTTTTTTATTTGTTGGTCGTTGGTCGCTCTAATGTGAATAGTCCTTAAAAGTTGGTTTATTATCAAGTTTGAAATACGGAAGGTTTATAAAAAAAATATATAAATACATATGTATTGTATATAAAATATAAAAATTAGGCTTTGACCTGGAAGTGCAAGATATCGTACTTTGTGTGGCATGGGTGTAGATATCCGTGATGTCAGCACACAATTACAAAGTTTCAACGTCTTTCTCACCTCAAAATCGTGGCCTTCCTAGTCTACCTGCCATCCTTTTGTCATATTTTGAATCACAGTATGATCTGTTCCTCTCCTTCCATACAGTTGTTTAGTCTATCTTTTCAACAAACTGAACCTTTTAAAACTATAAACCTCCTCAGATATTATCCGACATTAAATCTTACATCCTCTTTTTTATTTTGACTTACTTCAGAGGAATCTGAATCTCATCCAACAAAAACTCATTATTAAAATCAAAATTTATTATTTTGTATCAAAATAAATCGATGAGTCAAGATTCATCAAAAAACAGTTTCATCAACAAACAAACAAACAAACAAACACAACTTTCCCTTCTAGGTGACCCTAATAAACTTATCATCAATTAGCCTAACAATAATGGTAGATATTGGTAGGTAGGTGATAAAATCCCTAGTCTGGCACCTTTTTTTCCAAACAAGGTAAACATAAATGTGTCACTTTGTAAACAAACAAAAGTGTGTGCGCCTACCTCAGAACAATAATTTCCCTAACCTCAATTACCTACACCACCTACATACACCTGGCATGGCTATTGGTATCAACTGAGGGAATCAACAACAAAAACAACATTGTTCCATCTCAATAGCATGCGCCATGATAGAGCCACGTGAGGGGACACGACAGGTATCCTATATTAAACCTAACAGGTATAGGTACGAGTATACCTAGATCCCTCCTAAAAGATAATAACAACGACAGACCGCCCTATTTGTTGACTCTTTCCCTCTTCTCTTACCAACCAAAAAACAGGAGTTACGGCGCGGCGCACAAACTGTTTAGACATGCTGTCGGCTTTTTGGGAAAATGATTTGTTGTTTATCTTTATCGTCGTCGTCGGTGTAAAATCGTATACCTAACCTACAACAATTGCGGTTTCACCTGTGTTAACTGTATCCATGGTGGTGTTCTGTAGTTGTTACCTTTTATTTTGAGGAGAGACGTGATGTGTACCTAGTACCTACGGTGATGTGGTTCGTAAAAGAATGATTCATGTTTTGTTTTGACGGGATGAATGTTTTTATGGTAAACATAAACCTGTAGAAAAACGTGATGTCTGGCGGACGACACAGTAAACAACGATGATGATGGTGATTTTGATGAATGGCAGTCAGTAGCAGGTAAAGATACTTACAGGTGATAAGTAACTTGTTTTCTGATTTATGACTGCGTCACGATTGGTTGGGTTTTGGTTGGGACGGCTTTGATTTGTGGCTTTATGGAGTATTTTTGTTTTTAAATGGCGGCAGCGGTGACTGTAGTTCCGGTTTGAAATGAGCGTGGTTTATGGTCTGGGAAGATGCAACCTTGAGAAATTTGACAGCTCCAAAACTGTAGTTACGGTTAGAACTGTGAGCGGTTTAATGTTTCGAGTCGATTTAAACTATAAAACTATATAAAATTTGTATAAGAAGTGTAAAAAGTTAATGTTACCCAATATAAATTACTTTAACATTAAAGTACACACACTTGTTGACTGGTTTTTAAACTAACACCAACGGGTGTTTGACATTTAAAGCCACAACTCGGCTTTTCGTTTCTAAAAAAAAAACTATGTTTCCTCCAGACATTGAATGAGTGTTATTTAATAAAAGCTTTTCAGCGTTGGGCGCCATTTAAGAAAATAAGACATGTGAATAATTAGTGCATAATATATGAAACTTTGGATGAAGATAAGAGTTTCTACGAAAATTCGACAGATCAATAAGGCCATTACATTGCTTTTCACAGGATATAATAATATCACAATTCCTTCCAGCTAACAGGGGTGTCGTTTCCACAATGGAAGGTCTTGACACTTCCATATCTGCAACCTTAACAGGTATGGAATTCCAGACTTAAGAAAATAAAAAAAAAACTCAAATACTTCTCTCAAAACCGTTAATCCCACGGAGCTTGGCCACGCTGCGCCCCGGACTTGTGGGCTTAACTGCTTTGGGGAGAGCTGCTTGGATTTTTATGGCATAGTTTCCGAGAGCTTGGCCTCGCTACGCCCCGGGTTTGTGGGGTTAATAGCTTTTGGGGATAGCTTGGTCTCCGGGTTTTATGGGGTATGGGGTATTCCATACCTCCAGTTTTAAAGAAACGACATCCCTGTCTAATTGAAGGAAAGGAGCTACTTTTAAAAGTTTTAGTTTACTAAACAGTAAAAATGGAAAAATATATTCTCTCTCGAGTGAAGATTTTTTCTCGATTTACTAAAAATAAAATTAAACATGGATGAAAATTAGAATTGAAGATGGCTTCTCCATGACTTACTCAACATACCATCTCCATTCATTTCTAAAACAGGTCCACCTTTTTATGAGTGCACACCAGTTTACTCTTGATTCAAACTTTGGAACTGCTCTCAAGTACCTAGACGTATTCTAGCTTTAGGCTCACCACGTATATGAAGAACGCGTTACCCGATTCTATTTAATATGTCATGAATGAATGTTCATCAGTATCTGATTTTATATCCTAGTCTATTTTTCTAACGCTGCCACTGCTTGAAAATTATATTGAAAAAAAAAAATCACAATGACCGTTGGGCGCCATTTTTCGAACAACCAAAGTTAGTAACACTATTGTAGTAGTAGTCATAGAATCAGCTTGTGGAGAGTTATGAAATGAAATTAGCAGTTTCTTCCTGTGTCTAAATCAGAACTTAACGCAAAACCAAACATTAATCGTTGGGCGCCATTTAGCGGTCAACCTAAATTAATCATTTCAAAGTTACAAAGACCACAGAATATTTTTGTTGACTCGATAAAAATGACAAAGAATGAGCAGCGAACAGCTTCTTTACGCATCAATTAATAATTGCATTTAAAATAAATAAATATGTTATTTTTATTCAGCCAGTTTTTGATATGGGTGATGGATTTCTTGCTTAGTACAAATTCTCTATTTTCACACAGTGAAACACACACCTCCCTGGTTGAATAACTTACCACAAAACGATTTAACCATTTCAATAAAAACTTACCCCCAGCTAACAAACAAACTCAAAAACGACCATATAAACAAACTATAAACCTATCACTAAACAGTTCTCATTACAATTTTGTATCCAATCCCATTTCTATTTCCCCAAAGGTGTGATTTTGGATGTCCGTATACAAAATATGCATCTAACACATCCCTTCTCGGTATCACCTATTTCCAATAAAAATGAATGTATATACATTTTCAACAGCACCACCAACAACAACAACAACCAAAAAACTGTTTACATTCGAATTTATTTCAAAAATAACATTTTCCTGTTCGTAGAGATGTATCTATCCTATAGGTAGGGACCTACATATTTCCCTCCAGATATTTATCTTGTGTAAAACACACTATTTTCGTGATTGGAGAAGAATTTATTTATTAAACTGTGGACACTTTCAATTAATAATTATTTTTGATCACCAATAACTGTTAACATTAAGTTGCTTAAGTTCTTGTTGAATTGAAATTTATAACCCAACCAGAGATGCCAAATATAAATTTCAAAATAAAATGGATTTTCTCATCTCGATGAGTTTTAAAAAGAAATTTATTTTTTTATTTTTACTAACAGTTTCGATTTTTTTTTTTTTTACGATTTTGATGTGACACGAATGAAAATATGCCGCAATGACATCAATATATTTTGTTATATTTGAAAAATATCATGTTAAGTTTTGTTTTTATTTAAATGTTATAAATGTAAATCAAATGAACAGAATGTAAATTGTTAACACATCCTTAAGCAATAAACGAATGAATTTACAAATTAATTACGAAGGGTGTTTGGATTTTGAATTGGCAACACTGCTTCTAGGAAGGAATAGTAAATTTGACAGCTGACAACAGATAATTTAGGATCAATCATTTAGTCGCCATGAATATAGCTACACCACAACAGAATCGTCATTTGGTTTTACGTGAGCACCTGCCTATCATGGCTTCATCCCACGGAGAGCCTACCCTCATCGGAGTCAGATTGAGTCCTGACCATTAACCCAGAATCAACCGTAGCAAAGTTGTGACATGTTGCAGTCATGAACATACCTCTTGCTTAAGGCGAGGTCTATCTAACACCTCTTGAATTCAAGCACGCTTGAAAACCATATGTTTCCGCATTTGGAGTAAACCGCGCCACCACGATACTCCCACTAGGGGGCCTACCTCATAGATAGTCTGAGAAAGAGAACACGCACGCGACAGCTGCACCTCACTATCCGAAGACAGAATAGGAGAGCCTGGGCACTATCTCCCGTGGTGCCAGAATATAGCTTCCGGTGGAGCTTCGCAACCGAGGTCAACCGAAGTCAACCAAGGCCACTTACAGATGAGTTCCTGCAAAACTCAGGGCCTGTCAACCCCAGGATACACACACCCAGTAATCGATCAAGGTAATAACCAATCACTGCAATGTGCTTCTTTTTAGTTATTTTTCGTCATTGTCTTAGGTTGGGAAAGATACTCTTCAGCAATCTTCTTGATCTCAACGATCGTATATATTTTTAACACATTTCCAAGATTGCTAAACCAAAAATCGTCCGATCAAAGGAGAAATTTTTAAACTCAAATGCTTTACTTTACGTTTTTGGCCGTGACATGGTGATCACATAGCCCAAGATTTTTATTTAGAATCTTTTAACTTATCTAGTACCAGGGATGCGTTACTCAGATAGAGTCTCAGATAAGATACCTATATCATTAGATTTTTTGAATACTAGTTCGGGCTAAAACTAGTATCCTTATTTGGGTCTTTGCTACGTTTCACAACTAACTAGGAAAGATACTCCCAGAGTTTTCTTTGTTGTCTAAATCCCCCCAAGCCGTAGAAGTAGACGTAAGCGTCCCCACCACGACAAGGTGAAACTCATCGGGGAGGAGCTACACTAGAACAATGCTTTCAATTTGTTATAACCGACAATCGGTTCAAGCTGCTCGATAAACTGGTCGAAAATTCGACTTACAGGGCAGAAAATGTTGAGTAAAGTAATGCCCATTAAAGTTATTTGCCTCTACAAAAAAAAAAACACCCTTTATAACAATATAACGAAGAAATGAATCAACGAATAACTGACCGAATCAACTGGTGACCTAACTAACTAACGATGAACGAACAAATTGGTTCGTTTGTTGCTGCTACAGTGTTACCAGACTCAAATTTTTATTTGGAAAATCCAAAAAAGTTTTAAATGGCTAATCAAAGCAACGAATAATTCGTTACTTACTTCAGTACGAATTTTAAGGGGTTCCTCACAACATAAATCGTTTATTTGTGTTTTTTTTTAATAAATAAAAAAAAAAACGGAAAACTATGTCACCTCCCAACATCATGAAATTGGCAATGGCTTGGATGTTTTTTCTTCAATGAAATAGATAACACGTGTTAACTTAAACTTTCAGCCAATCAAATCGTTGCTTTTGTTTTTAAAATTAGCTAAAACAAAATACATATAGTTCATCGTGCCAAAAGAAATAATTATCTAACAAATCATGGGAGGGAACTAAAACTATTTGCAAACATTTAGATATGTAGTTTTGTGATAGTTAGACAGAAGGTGGGTTGTTTCCTATAAATGAATTCACATAAGAACGAAACAAACAGATTTAAAATATAACAAATTGTGTAAACACGCATTTTTTTAATCGACCACGACCGACGCGCCAACAACACTCCCATTGATTTTCAATAATTTTCTTGTTTGAGTTTATTGAGGCAATTAAAAAGCAAAAAGGATAAGGTGAGAACAAAGGAGTGAGTGTTGTAAAAAAAAAACAAGATGCATTATCATCAACATCATCATCGGCGGCCCATCATCCTTTGTGTCATAAATGAGCCAACATATGGATGCAGGCGGCGGCGGCGCGGCGGCGGTGGTGTATGGCGCGTTGGTCTTTCCATTCTCAGTTCCTTTGGCTTAAACTGATGCAAGAAGGTGAACGATGATTTTTTTTGTTCTGTGTTGCGGTGTGATTTGATTTCGCTTTTATTATTTTTTTTTTAATTATTTGTATTGAAACTGACGCGCAAAATTTCCACCGAACGAAATCTGAGCATTTATCGACGAAACAACGATGATGAGCTACGGCAATGACGACGCGACGTGTGTGTCGATATGGTTAAGGATGGTGGGCTTTTGTTTGCATCAAAAAAGCAAGGTATACAATAAACTTGTGTGGTCTAAACAAATAATATTTTTTTTTTGATTTTGATGACAGGAAAAGAAAACATCGTCTCATCATCTCATCCAATTATGAATAGGGGATAGATACGGATGTAAGGTACAGTGTACTTAAACACCTGAAGATATGGGTTGGAGGTTTTAAGAACTGACGTACAGTTTTCTTGTTAAGATTATGGGAACAGTAAGCCCGGAAGGTGTTACGTTGCGTTTTTAGTAGGTATTGAGTTTGATACTTGCGGGTGGCAATATGGTATAATGGATGTTGTGCTTTGTTATATTAGCATATTATAGCACATGTGTATGCCCCTGGATTTAACCGGGTAAGTTTAAGGAGAAACAAGGCTGAACTAATTATTTTGTTTTGACAAACAACCCAAACTATCTGGCCTTGGAAAGGCCACGATCTGATCAAAATGACACACTTAGATTCCTTCCGAATTCAATATAATTCAAGAACGTGCCGATATTTCGTGACCTTACCTTTTAACTTCTTGCTTTTTATCTGGAGAGTGGAATGAATCCACCGACGGAGATGAGGTAGCTTACAACCCTAAATTTGCCTGCAGAATCGGGTTGTTTTTAAATAAAATGGCTCCCAACCTAGACCCCTTTTTAAAAGAGGAAACTTTGTATCCCGCAATTATTTTTATTTTAGAACAAAATGGCACGATTAAGCCACGATTGTCGCCTCATGTAAACTATTTTGAAGAGAGTTTTTTTTTTATTTTTTTTTCATACTCAATGTCGGCTCCGTTCAACGAAGTTAATTTACAATTAAACTACAAACAAATCTTTTTGGTTCTTGTTTCTTGTCTCAAGTGAAAGCTATAAAAGATTTAAAAAAAACATCAATTCAGCAATTTGTTTCATCATGTGACATCGAACAAAACTAGCTTTTTTGCCTACTTTATATCCAATCTAGAAATACCTTTAATTAAACTTTTTATTCCTTACTTGCGAGTGTGAATAATTTTTGTTTCTTGTTAGCAGAAGATCGAAACCCTGTAGCTTCTTATTTCTTATCTTCTTCGCTACCCTTGGCCAGAGGTACCCCTTGATATTTTATTCCGTAAAAATTACACTTTGTCACACTCGAAACAGTTTTTCATGTTTTTTCAAGAAATATTGAAGATCAACTTTCAGGTTAATCTTATAATAACACACTGTCCTCATGCTAAAAAAAGTTTCATCGTAATACTCGCACTTACAGGAATGCTCATGAACAGAGATTCATTCCTTAAACCGTACAACACGAATGTGGAATGCTTTATCTGGCTCTGTTCTTCTCCCCACTTTCAGTATTCACAACTTTACTATTTCCTTAAAGCAAGCGCTGTGTTAAGGGTAGTCAGTCTGAACCTCATATGCACATTATGAAAAAAGTGTAATATTTTACACCAAATACAGTTTTGATGACTCAATCGCATATCAGCAAATTTATGTAATGCAACCAAATTGTAACCAAAATCAAAATACCACTATCGAATAAAATTTATATTTTTTATATTTTGCTAACTTAATTAAAAATATATTCTTTCAAAAATGTGGTAGAAATTGATAAAACCAAAACCGTTCAAAATCGTTCAACCTTTTTAGAACTATACCACAGTGGCAACCACGAACACATCCGATGACATCTATGTGCGAAAATTTCTTAATTAAATGTCAAAAAAGGAATATCAAACTGTGGACTCCATTGATTTTCTTCTTAAACCTGAAAAATCTCCTATTGCAAAAAGAGCTCTAGCTAACAATATAATAGTGGTTGCAGTATTTATATTGTCTATAAATGGCTTTTCACATAGGAGTGACCAACGAATAAAAGAACAAATGGAATTTAAAATATTTGTAGGCATAAATTCTTTACAAAAACTAGACAAAATGCTAGAAAACTTATTGAAATTAATGTTAAGATATTAAATTTTGCGTTTGAATTGCTAAAGAAAGAAAAATTTTTAAAAATAAATTGGTCGCAACAATGACAATCTGATTGTTACGAATACGAACTGTCAAAATCTATTCGTTTTCCACATACCATCCACGCGGTTACAAATGAATTGTTCATGCGCGAATTATCATTCCAAATCGTTTGTGTCTTTATTCGCAATGTTTGTTTTAATCGTCAAAAAATAAAGAGAATCATATGTGAAGGAAATGTCAAAATGGAAGAACAGTGAATGAGTAAATATAATCCCTTAGTTTTCTTGTCCAAAAATACTAACTTCTTAAAATTTAAGCCTAAAGTGTATAAAAGTTCAAACAAAAGAAATACCATTTGCCGAAATCGCCAGTGTTTATGAAGGAAATAGAACAGAGTAATGTACATAGATCATTTGACGTTAAGTTTAGCAATATCAATGGCGGAAATTCCTACATGAGTTTTATTTATGTTAAGAACTTATTTTACATTTCATGGTTCAATGTAAATTTCTTCGTTAAGTATCTTTTTCAAAGGCAAGAAAAGTAATTCCGTACCTTCTACTTCTTTTGAGTGAGCAACTAGAAAATAGCTTTCCGATTAAAAGAACAAGAAAATGCCCGTAGTTCAATACAAAAACCAACCACTTCAAGATACACGTTCCACAAAACCAAATCCAATTCCACACAACATCCGGAACATTTGTCGTTATTTAAAAACTAAATTTCAAAAATATTTAACAAATTTAAAAACATTTCACCTTAATATCCCAAACAGAATAAAAAAAAAAAAAAACTAAACATTCAAACAAATTAATATCAATGTTCAGCGACAACTCAAGTCACAAAATTTTCTCTTTCGTTCAGCTCTTCGTATCAACTGAAAAACTCCAAGCGGAAACAATGCCATCGATTAGCTTACGCACTATTTTCAAAAATTGAAACGAAAAGAAACCGAAGAAAAAATCGTTGACAGAATGAGAATTTTTAACAAATATCACCTCAGAAATAAAAATGTTTTTACGACACTCATGATGGCGTCGGTCGCCGTCGCTGCTTTAGTTATTGTAACGGTAGTGGTCGCCATTGCCATAGCCACAGCCATTGTTGTTGGGTTATGGTTCGTTCGCATTGAAAATGTTTCGTTGTTGTTTTTGAGTTGCAAGTGGTCCAATCAATCAAAACTAAATTCAACATTCAGAATATTTACTTTCGTTCATTTGTCATTGATGTTGTTTTTGTTTTTTTTTTTTTTCTTCGTTTTTATATATTTTGTCGTTGGCTGTCTGGATTTTTATTGTTTATCATAAATTGAGGATTAAGCAATCCATTTTGCAGAATACAACTTCAGCGACATTTTGTTGTTTTATGTTTTCTTCACCTGACAGTTAATGTTGGTTATTTAAATAATAAGACAAAAAATAACACCCCTTCAATAACGTAAGTCGGAGAATTTCACAGTTCACACTCGAATGAGATTGGTTTATGATTTATCAGTTTCATTGGTTAAATCAATAAAACAAAACACAAGCAATCAATTTTGCATCGAACTCATACGAGAAAAAAAAATCGTTAAGTTAAATGTCAGATTGTTTATTTGAATTTTAATAAACATTTCATCCCATAAAAAATTGTTATTTTTTTAGAAGCCAATAAGAATATTAAAAAAAAAAAAACACACAAAAAAGTATTGGAGAATTGTAAACTTTGTGTTTGCCTGATAATTAATTATTTTTGTTCGTTGTTTCGTTAAAAAACATTCCACCATTTTGGTTGTTAAGGCTTAGGTAATGAATGTTTATGAATTCATGTTAACTTGGTAATTAAAAATAATAAAACAATCCTATCAACTTGTTTATTATGTTTAAATTTAAGAAAAATTAATTTTATTAATTATTTAAGCAGTCTTAAGTTAAGCGGAAATATTATTAATAATCTGATGCAGCCATCAGCCAGCCAAGGCGTATATGATTCATTATACAGTTTCTTGTATTCCTTGGAGGAAAACTGAATGAATGTAGGGCGGGTATAATTAATCATCTTATGGCTTATAGTACACAGAAGATTGTATTGTATCTATTACTATCTATCTTTCTCTCTTTTACTCTATCTTGGTTGCGTTCAAATCCTTGTGTGTTTGTGTTTGTTCAAGGAAGGAAAACTGCACCGTGTAATGAGTGATTTTCATAATGAAAAATTAAGAATACAACTACTTGTCATCCGTGAATAAATGATTGATGTTCAAAGTGCACATTTGCGGGTCGGGCGTTAAAGTGGATACATGTGGAACGTAAGTGCACAGGGATTTTTTTTCTTCTTTTTTATTTTTTTCTCGCCTTTTGTTGATGGAAAGTAGATGGTTGCAAGGAAAGAAAATATAAAAATTTGTAATGGAAATTGATTTGCTGTAAGTATAGTTGGTGGTTATGGATTGTGTTGAACATCTGCGGGAAAGATTTAGATTTTTATAATCATATTAGTTTGATTATCTTTTTTTTTAATTTTTTGAAATTGTTCATTAATATAAAAATACAAAACTCTATTTTTTTTTCTTCTCACTTTGGTCCTTCGAGCCGGATGAATCAATACTTTCAAGAAACTACAATTTGTTGACAATTGTTTTCATGAGTGTGAAACCGATACAAATTATTTTATTAAATTATTTAGACAGTATTTTTACCTAATAAATTAATACTTGAGTTATTTTGAAGACACGTGACATTTTTCAACAATTAAATATACTGAGTTTTGAAAACGCATTGTTTATTTATATGATCCATTTAAGTTTTGTTACGCAAGTGCCTTTAGAAAATTGATATTAATGAATGGAAAATTTAATGTTCAAGTAGTATTTAATATTTTCCTGAAATATCTTCAGTGCCAATTTATAAAATAAAAAAGACTGGAAAACTATCCAAAATTTTAGTTAGAAACAGATACGACTAAAAGAAGTTAATTTTACCTGTGGGCCAAATTATGATTTAGATTCTTATAATGATTTTTTATTTGTCAATAAAATTGTTAAATAAATACAATAAACTTCTTTTTTTTTGCAAAACTCGTTTTTTTTTTTTATTCAGTTTGGTCCTTCGAGCCGGATGATTTCATAATATAATTAAAAATTAACTGAAAAACAGAAAATTTAAGTGTAAATGTCAACTTGTGACCAGTGTGACACAAACTTTGAAGTTATAATTTTAGTGTCAGTCTATATTTCAAATTCCATGAAATTCAGACCGACACGGAAGATCACAATATTATTTTGATAAAAAATTTTGCTTTCGTATTACAGTGGATTTTTGAAAAACTTATCTCTCTGAAAAGTTATAGTTTCTCCAGAGAAGTAAACAACGCTTTATTCAACATTAACATCCTTAAAAAGTTAACTTCTTGAAAAATCCATTAAAAATGAAAATATCTCAAAGTATATACAAACATGGACTTAGGTAGGTTAGGTAGGTTAAAGTGGCCGTCATTAAAGCATCTGACACACTTAGACAAGTAGAGGTCCATTGTGATACTATACGATCTAATAGAGAACAAAAAGGTTCTCCTATTAGTTAAAACCATTTGGAGCTTCTGATGAAGCGAAGGAGACTTTTGATGTCTATGTTTATGAGATCGCTTGGTTTGTTAAAGAAATATTTTCCTAGATGAAGTTTGCGTCTGTAAGAGAGAGCAGGACATGTACAAAGAAGGTGTGGGATTGTTTCCTCTTCCTCCTCGTCCAAGCAACTCCTGCAAAAATCGTTTGATAGTACACCGAGTCGTGCGGCGTGTCTACCAATGAGACAGTGTCCAGTTATGACACCTATTACGGAGCTGATCTGAGATCTACCGAGAGATAATAAACACTTTGACCGCTTCACGTCTAGGTTGGGCCAGATTTGTTTGGTCGCCAAGCAAGTGGTAGTGTTAAGCCATCTTGTGTTTGATTGTTCCAGAGCGATCATGGACTTAGGGAGTTAATATTGCAACGGTGTGACACCACTTTATGAATAAATTGCACATAAGCTCAGTAAGTAATAAAAACTTATGTAGTTTAGATTATGAAAAATAGATAACGATTCTCAAACCAAGAAACGTCCAAATTTCAAAAACAGGGTTTCTAATATCCAAAAAAAATGGCTTCTGCAACAATATGCACCGTTTAGTGGTTCTAAGTGGTATTAAATAAATACAAAATTAATTTAATAATACTTCTGCTAAAAAATGAAACATTAGCCGGGTTTTATTTTCTCCAATGATCCATATAGATTATCCCTAGGAAATAAAACGATATGGATCATAGTGACAGCAGTGTTATGTGTTCATCTTTTCTATCCTTATGTTGATTGATTTTCAAATATTTCTTTTCTTTTTTCCTTTCACTGTAGTTTACTTTACTTTACCATACCATTACCATATACCCGCAATAGTAAGAAGTCTGCTATTACACGATGAATCTAGATGCATGCGCCTTCTTCGAATTCTTCTTTGATATTTCGTCCACTGATTCAAGCGCTATTACACGTTGAAACCAGATTCATGAATCCAATTTGACACTTCTCTTTATTTTTCATTTCGGTGTTGGTGAATGTATGTGCTCTTCAAAATAAAGAAGCAATCAGAAAGAAGTATTTCTATGCATTACATTGAAGTTTACTCCTCGGATAACGAAATCATATAAAGCAGAATAGAAGAAAAACGGACAAGAGAAAAGAGAAACGTCAAATTGTTGCACCGAAAATTTTACCCACGCGACACAGGGCAGTTTTTTTTCCGTCTCATCTTTCGATTTTTTTTTTCTCTTTTGCACTTACGTTATTCGAAAAGTCGCACGCGTCTGGATGCATCGTGTAATAGCAGACGAACTAATTTTTGGATCTTCTTTATAGATCCAGAAAGAGAACAATATCCCAAATTAGCCGCGTTTTATTATCGCTAATGACCCATATAGATTATCCCTCAAAAATAAAACGATACGGATCATAGTGACAGTTGTGTTGCATGCTCATCTCTCTCTTGCTTATGATTGTTTCTTTACTGTAATTTACACTACCTTACCATAAAAAGCCATCTACTTGTACTCGCCAGATAAGAAATAATTTTTGGATCTTTAAAATAGATCCAGATAGGGAACAGGATCCTAAATTGTTTTTGTAATACATTTTAAAAATTAATCCAGATCCGGAACCACGTAGATCCGTAGATAATAAAACGCACCTATTGTTGTTCTTCGAACTTGATGATAATAATTTGTCCACGTTGTAAGACATACATTTTAGAACTGCATTATAATTAAGAACCACTCGACAACTTGTATCGAGGTTACCTATTATTATTCTTTCACGTTAAAAATCACTCTTCACTTCTGAATATTAAAATTCTTCAAAAATAAAAATTATATATTCTTCTAATTTCCAATAAATTAAACTCTTTTTTGCATCGCTTTGAAAATATTTTTTGTATTGTTTTGCACCATAAAGATATCCTTCAACATCACAAATCTCCGGTGTCAAATTTGAATTTCTTTCTTTTCAAAAAAAAAAAATGTCATTCGAAAAAACGCTATTTTTCACCTGACAGCACATCATTCATAAAATCAAAAAAAAAAAAAAAAAAAACAAAAAAAAAATTAAAATTAATTTCCAATCTCTAGTTTTGAAAAATAAAAATTCAAAATCACCTTTCTTTTTGCTTAGTTCACAATTTCACAACGTGACACATGTTCACACACAGTTTGCATTTTATTTTTTTTTCTTGGTTTGTCTCACTCGCAGGATGTATATTTTAATTAATTCTCACCTAAATGGCTTGCAAATGTGAACAAAAAAAAATTAAATTCATCCTCTAATATTTGTCGTCTGTTTCAAATTGTCTGCCAAGATTCTTACATTTTCTTACCTGCCCAAGCCCCAGTCCAATAAAATTTACGCAATTAAAATTAATATTTATCGTTTAGTTTTATGTCGACAATTAAGGATGCTTTCTTTTGAGTTTCTTGTGAAATTTATTCTTGATATAATTATTGTTTAAATAAAAATTCACCTGACAAAGAATATAATAATAATTTCTCATCATCATTTTTGTATATTTTATAATTAAATTATACCTTAATCGCAAATGAGGTGGAACGAAAATGCTTTTAGTATTTCATTCTAATGGGTAGAGGCGGGGGTATAGGTAGGAGATGATTTTTTGTGTGTGAGGTTCGGCTGTGTGATGGCGTCTATCCATGATCTATCTTCAGTCTCATGGGACCGATCTAGATTGTCCAAAGAACGATCGTTTAAATTTTGTCTTCTCGCTTAAAAGATCATAAATTAAAAAATATATACATAGGTACCTCCCTATACCTATAAAGAAAAAAAAAAGTCAAGAAGCACAGCTTTCATGATTTTATTGCGTTGGCTTTAGAAAATTATATCCACGGTGGATTTTCTGATTATTTAAAACCAATTCAAGTGTAATAAATTTCCAGATTCTTAATCGTGACAAGCGAAGGATTCAAAACGTACACAACAGATCATTTACGTATTTGTGAGTTGGCATATGTTGTGTGTTGCAATTGCAATCAATGTGTGGTGTCTATAGAGTTTTTCGCAGCTGGAACACAAAACGACATAAAAAAAGATTTATTTTTAGAAACTTTACACCTTTTTCCAACTAAATACCGCACTTTCCTGTAGGATATATGTATAAATATTTCGAAGAACTCCACAAAATCAGAATGAGTACAGACAGGGCCGGATGTCATAGGAAAAAGTAGGCGATAATTCAGATCATGCACAACATGAGGGGCCCTTTTTTCCAATTTAACTTTTAGATACAGTTTTGTTACAATTATGGAGAAGTGCGACATCTGTGGAACTTAACGTTGAGCTAAATCCTAAACGGGTTGAACGACTGGATAAAAAATTGGGGCGCAGAGCAATTTAATGTGATTCTCTGGAGAAGAAATTTGAATTTTTGTGTTAACTCATCTAGAACGGGTAACTGCCCAAGAACAATTTTAAAATGTTGTATTTTTTATATTTTCTCAAAAATGAGTCTAACAATTTTGGTCAAACTTGGTATCTGTGATGTCGTTTAACCGACTGCCTCGGGTTCTGCTGTACACTTCCACGGATCACGGCAATGTTTTCGACCGAATTGGGCTTCTTTGACGTACGACTGTTTACTGTTTGATTACTAAATTTGTACATCAAACGTGGACATTTCGACACGTCTACCGTAAAATTGACGGAACGCACGCAACTTTTGCAGTAACGTACACTCATTTTGATAATAAATTTTTATCATTTAGATGTGATGTTTAATCGTGTAAATTACCCTATAGGCATAAGGCTTCAACATATTTGACAGATGTCAATAGAACAACATGGCTGCATACCGCCAAGATCTACCAGCTCCAATTAAAAAACTCTTTAGCAGAACAAAATTTGTTGAATAATACCCATCCTTACATTTAGGCTAGGACGGCACTTGCGATTTCAATCGCACGATTTTTTAGTCGCAAAAATAGAACACATGAATTTAAATGAGAATGAACGCACTTGCTACCAACAAATCATGACGATTTATAAGTCGCAATTTGTTTCATTTTTCTTGCGATGCGATTGTCGTAAACTTAAATGAAACACATGTACTCAAATGGATATGCCCACACCTGCGACTTAAATTACTACGACTTAAA
The DNA here is from genome assembly GCA_911387755.1 of Chrysotoxum bicinctum. NCBI lineage: Eukaryota > Metazoa > Arthropoda > Insecta > Diptera > Syrphidae > Chrysotoxum > Chrysotoxum bicinctum. The sequence goes on along the minus strand of OU426988.1, from coordinate 237,009,432 downwards.
AATCGTATAGTCGCAAAGAGAAATCGGCATGCACGCACTTGCGATTTTTAATCCACGATTTTTTAGTCGCAAAAAGTAAGACACATGGCCTTAAATGTGAATGCACGCACATGCGACTTAAAAATCGTAGCGATTATAAAAATGAAGCAAGTTCTATTTTTTCAAGCGATTTTTCTGTCGCTACTTATTTGTAGCAAATGCGTGCACTCACATAAAAAGTAGTCTGTTTTATTTTTCGCGATTAAATAATCGCGCGGCAAAAAATCGCAAGTGCGTGCATGACAATAATTTGTAACGACTACGACGTTTTAATCGCCTCGACGAAAAATCGCAAGTGCGGTCCTAGCCTAATACAGTTATTTAGAGTGTAAGAAATGATTGTGGAGTTCGATTATGAAAAACGGGTTTCAAGAGGGTACTGCCTCTTGCGAGGAAGTGACAAATCCTGCAAGAGTGTCTGCTATTATGAAGAGTGCTGCTCATTAGCAGTTCGGGATCGGCAAGAAATTGTAGGTCACTAAGCTTAGACTCTCTATCTCTCTCTCTATATCTCTCTCTATCTCACTCTATATCTCTTTTCTCTCTCTCTCTCTCTCTCTATATCTCTCTCTATCTCACTCTATATCTCTTTTCTCTCTCTCTCTCTCTCTCTCTCTCTTCGAGCCACAATGGCCTCTAATCTATTTATTTTTTAACGAATGATAAATTTAAATTATGGGCCCTACTAGAACCTTGATATATCCCAGTTGAAATGCTCTTATTTGAAAGTTCGATCGAAATCGATTTATCTCTTATAATACCTATGGGCCTTGACGTTGCATCAACCAGAGTGCGGCCCTGGATACAGATGACTTGATGGCCGGTCTGCAGTGGGCTCAAGGGAACAAAATACGATATAGCGGCTGCCTTATGCAGTCAATATGCCTGCCAAAGGGAAAAGGTGCATTTTGGTGATATTTTTAGATTTTTCTGCAGTGTCGGGTCGAAGTGGCATTCAAAGGATGCACAGTACACAGCACGGATACAACACCATCACTAGGTTGTAGATACATTTATAGACGCCTGACGCACCAATCTATCCCAATAAACTCTCAATGTGTGTGAGAATTTTATAGTCTCACTGATGCTTGACTTATCCTCTGATGTCTGTTTGGGCTTCAGTTCAGATGTTGTGGAGAAACAGCACATAAACATCCAAAAAAACACACAACTTCTATGTCACATGAGATACATTTTTAATGATGATTACCTTGAAAATTTTCACTCATTTGAAGTTTATTTTGGGACATGCACGCATATTTCTTGTTGTTGTTGTTTATTATGTTGTAGATACTACATTGCGTATCTATGTATCTAAGTATCGTGCTTGCATCGTAAAACAAGGCGAAAAATTAAAAACTATAAAAAATGCATAAATCAAATTGTTCTCAATTGATGATCAAGGTAGGTATCCGTATATGTGTGTAAACAAAAAACCTGTGAATAAAAAACACACAATTTCAAAACTACAGATATATACGTGACGAGCTACCCGATGAAGGGTGGAGTGGGAGGCAATTAATTAGATTGAAGAGCACAACATCACACGAAAAATATATTTTATTTTCTCTCTTAACAAGCAGCCCATCATCAGAAGAGCAACATTTCGGAGAACACAAAACATCACAAACTATTACTTTAAACAAGCGCGACAATCATGCTGACGTTAAGTTTTATTAAATGATCTATTGAAGGGGGGTGCTGAATTGTGTGGGATGAATGAACATCTATCGCAGCGCATCGAAACTAAAACAACAACTACACAAGATTTTTTTTAATGATGTCGTCGTAAAAATACGATTGATTAGATAGCCTAAATATCAATATGTGGGGATATGTGGGAGATAAATCTCAGGTGAATTTGGTGGTGCTTCTGGAAATTACCTAGAAAAAGAAAAAACAAAGGCTAAAAAGAGATAAAAGTTATTTTAAGATTGAATTTCTCAATCGTTATACAAATGTAGCTGACATTTATAGCAGCTCGTTGACTTGTAAATTACAGGAAATCAGAAAAAAAAATAAGTTTTTTTTTTTTTAATTGGTCCTTCGAGCTGGATTAAATTCGGATTTTGTTTAATTACTCATGTTTAAGAGATTCTTCGGATGTGAAAAATTTTAAATATACTGGAAAGATTAGAAAAATCATGTTTCACAGGTTCAGTTATAAAAATATCAATAGGATCACTAGTCTTCTATTTAGTGGAGCTTAGGTACTTAATCGATTTTCTAAAAATATAACTTTTAAAGACAACATACTGATGCTCAGTTATACAGTCTTTCACCTTGTTGATAGTAGTCATACCTACCATTGCATTTTAACGTCAATTGCAAAAACATTATCATCTTCTCATAGGCTAATGGGCAGCTTCTATAGAGAATATAGTTAAAGTTGAAGATTTCTTCTTATATTTCGTGTGCACTAATGGGATTATGAACACTCTTAAAATGTTTGAGCATAGCGGTAGCATCAGGAAAGTTAAAGAGGATTTAAAGAAAATACCGATGTACATTACTTTTTGAATGTCTGAACATCGCAATGGGAAAGACCGGGTAAAGCTTTCGTGTAGTACGGTCTCAAGTGTAAACTGATAAGCATTCTCTGAAGCATTACACTTGAATAGCTTAAGGGGAGAAATGTAGTTGGAAGAGGTAATATCTTTTTTTTTTATTTAGTCCTTCGAGCCGGATTATGACAAAACATTTTTTACTTCGCTGCTTTCACTCAATAATAAACATAACACATTATAAGAAAACAATTTTTAGTGGATCATGTAGAGAAAAAATTGTTATCCCTAAAAAAAAATCTTCATGGAACTTCTTAATAATCTTAAGTAATATTATCCACATGGTTGAATTTAAATCGATGTCTGTCGGCATTATCCCCAAGTTTCATACAAATGAATAAAGCTCCAGGTTTTTTTTTTCATTTATATGCCTATAAAATAATTCCATAGTCACTGAGCATTCTTGTGTGATATAAAATTATCTAAATTCATTATTATTGAGGACTCAAACATCATATTCATTAATGTTAATTAAAATCTGCCTTTAAGCCGTTCAAATAAGATAGAATTTTCTACACCCACATATTATATATATATGCAAAACCCATTACACACTATTTACTATACCAATTGTAGAGTTTTGTGTATATTCAAATTAAAACTGAAAATATTTTCATTATTATTTGATCATCAATTTACATTATTAATTAATTGTAAATGCTTTTTTGAATTAAGCGATGGTACATACACTATTTGGCCTGGAAATTAGGTGTATACAATTTTAAGGCCGAGAAGTAAGGTTGATGAGGTTCAACTAAGTAAAGTGACAACTATTTTCAAGATTTTAACATTCAAGATTCTTCTGGAAAGCGCTTAAACTAATTGTTTTGGAGATACAAATCAATTCATTTTTACAAATATTATGGAATCTGCTAGTTATTCGCCTCGAAAACTTAAACATGAGCTTTCTTTGTTAAGCATAGCTTCAAACTTATTTTAGTCCTATATTTTACCAACTTTAAAATCAGTCTACCTATATTGCGTTCAGCGTTCGACTTTCGTTCAATTTGGGATCTAATATAAAAATCATTTCTAATACACATTTTTAGATTTCTTCATAGCTTTGAGTTCGATTTTTAAAATTAAGTGACCATGAACTTTTTAATCTCTCTATTCCCCAAATGTACTGATCTCTCTCTGACTGTTAAGAACTGATATCGTTGAAAATAAGACCTAAAAAATATTGTTTGATGTATTTTTTCCTTAAAAAAATGCATTTTTATTATTTTTCAGAAAAGCATTAAATAGATACTTAAACAAAATACGATTCAACTCAACTGTGTATTTATTTTTTATATTTTTAATAAGTAAATAGCTCAAAAATGTACAATAAAATTTAGATTGTCGTACAAATTTTCAAAAAGTTTAAATCACTTGGGTAAAAACAGCAACAAAAAAAATAAACAATAATCATATCTTAACCTATTAAATAAATCATATGTCACTGGAATTAATTAAAATGCCAGTTTAACAACCAAATAAAAGTCGTAAAAGTTGACAATGAAAAAAATACTTTTGTTACATATTTAAAAAAAAAAAAAAAAACAAAAAAAAATAATGGCAAATAATTTATCACTTTCACCTAAAAGAAAATTAATAAAACTCATTCAGTAGTAGTTTTTTTTTCCGTTTGTATCTTGCGGATACACATCTATCTGCCTCTCAAATTTGTTGTGGATTTTGTGTCTTTGAATTCACCTGTTCCGAGTGGGAGTGATATTTCAAAAAGCTCGCTTGTTCTTACAAAAGAAAATATCTATAATTTTTTAAGAAGTTTAATAAGATATTTTTGTCTAGCACTCACACGAATGCTGTTAAAATTTCAACGCAATAATATTTTTTTTTTGTTCTCATGCGAATAGACGCTTACATTTAAAAATGTAGTTTATTGCGTCTTTGAGGAAATTAACATTAAAAATTATGAAAGTTATGTGCCCTCTGAACTGTGCATAGAATAAATTTCCAACACAAGTGAAGCCATCCAAAGCCAACAAAACATAAACAAAACTGATTTAGCAATAAAACTCTGAATGACATTTTGAGGTATTTTTTTTGTGAGAAGAAAAAGATTAAAGAAAAAACACATTCTTTAGATGTTTTTTTTTTTTTTGGTTGTCTTGTTCTTGGCATTATTTTGCAAAACATATAATAGGTTAACTAAATTGTTTGTTGTCAATGTTGAAAATTAATGTTAAACTTATTAAGTTGGACAGCATACACCTTTTGGGTGTTCTGCGCATTTTAGTTGAAATTAGCTCTACATAATTTTAGGATTTTATCGTCTCAAAAAGTTACGACTCACTGGGACTTTTACGACTTGAAACTTTGTATATATATAGTTAAGTGCGTTGTGTGATAGGTGGACTAACATCTGCTCGAAATTAAATAAAATATAAAACACATTGACGTATGCTCTTTAAATTATTATTTATGAATCTTGTTAACGAAGGACTTCAGAATTTATGTTTCTATTCAAATTAGCAGAATAATAATTTGGAAAGTATTAATTGGTTATAATTGTCTCTATTTATTTCGGCCATGATATATTTTGAAGAGACGAAAATCTCTTTATTTTAAGATCTTATCACTTTTCCAAAATTGATCATTTGTTCACCCACAGCTGATATTTGTAAACACAAAGACCAAATACTTGGTCCTTCGACCCGGATTATTCAAAAAAAGAAGCTCAAATGGTACCTCCCTTATATTGATATATATATATTTAATTCGGCATGATATACTTCGTGATATACTTCCCTTTGTTTTTAGATCTTTTGACTTTTCCGAAATCGATCATGTGTTCACCCATATTGGTTATATAGTAAATACAAAAAACAAATACTTGGTCCTTTGACCTGGGTAATACATTATTTTTCTAGAAGACATAATGCTTTTATTATTTAGGGAAATATATTCTCTAGAGAAAGCATGAATTATAACTTTCTTGACTTTAAGGGATTATATTTTCTAGACTAAGAACGATTGAATTATCCGGGTCGAGGGACCAAATATTACTTTTTTTTTTTTGTATTTACAAGTCTTAGCTTTTTCAATGTTAACGAGTTAATATCCACTATGATTCACTACATTATCGACCCATGACAATTTAAAAGAGCTAAAAACAAAGTAGGATATTTTTGAATTAAAAATTACCATAAAATAAACTGTTTTAGATACTAATATTAAATTAATTTATGAAAATACAAACATTTTTAACAGATACCGATTTTTCACAAAGAAACAAACAAAAAATCTAAAAAGTACCTAAGCCTTTTAGCTGAATAATATTTTTTTTTTACTTCAAATAACCTATGATGTTCTTGTAAATATTTATGCCTTTTTGGCATTACATTTGATTTAGAAGGAATTTTTTTGTTAACAAAATAAAAAATACAACTGAAATTGACTGTAATAATTGTACACTAATTTTTTTTTCAATACAAACAAAAATGGTCGTTCGAGCCGAATAACTGAAACTATAAGTTGAGTGGTTTGCTAAAGTAAATTTAGATATTTGGAGGTATGTACATGGCTGCATACAAGTCAGACTTCCTCTCTGATTGATCAGCAGGTATTAGTCCTTGATTGATCTACAGCAGGATTTCGCTCTGACAGATCAGTGTTGTCGTTCGCGTGTTTTTAATAATAACATACTCGTTACCGGCTATGATGACGGTTTAAGTCAAGAATGTAATACTTATTTAAAATCCCAATGGAGTAGACTAAGAAAAGCAAAAGAAATTATTTCACATAGAACTTTAAAAATTTCATGTTTTTTTTTTTTTTTAATAATTTGGTCCCTCGAGCCGGATTATTTATCATATTGGCTATTAATCTTATTGTAAATGTTTATTTACATTATTACGTTTATATTTATTGAAAAATATCCCAAAACAAAAGCTGATATTTACAGAAATTTGTCCACATGAATTGAAATTTTACTAAATAAATTTTGTTCTTTGATCTGAATGATTCTAGTAAATTTAATATTAAAATCCTTTCAAAATATATTTCACATTTGCTTTGGTCTTTAGACACATTCATCATCGTCATTTCCCCATAAAAAAGTAATAAAATTCAATCAAAAACTTCAATTAAAATTTCCTGATAAAAAAAATTAAGCCCTTTTCACAAAATGTTCAGTTCCTGTTCGCATATTTCCCGATAATTTCCATCTGAATATCACATTCTTGTATATTATGGTTTCCTTTAACATTCCCTTTTTTTCTTAGCTTCATATAAAATTGAACTATCCAAGTGATCTTCACTATTCTCTTGATTGGAATCGCAGATATTTATTCAAAATGAAAAAATCAGTATTAAATAATCATCTTGGTCGTGCAAAATGTATCTCTCAACATCATATCACGTATTTATTAATTTTTTTACTTACGAACAAAGTCTCAGCATTTACTAGATTCACATTTATGAAACTACACAAAAGAAACGCACAACTTTGTCGCGACAGCAACGTATCTTTTGTAAGATATCCCAACAAAAACTACTCACCGCAAGTTAATAGACTTCAATTAATTTATATCTTTTCATCTCACTCTTGAATCTTATAAGTACATACATTCAGTTGAGGTACACCAATATTCTCACACACACACACACTCTTCATATTTCTATGAAAGTAAAGAAGCACATTATATCTCGTAAAATTACACATCCATAGATACTTTCGCATCTTATGGATGAAGAAATATGAAGGCAAGGGATGATGTAGCGGTGCGTTGATTGTTTGTATATCTTTACTGTCAACGAACTAAAATCATTGACGATGTCATAGTTTTTACCTTAATAATCATCATCGTAATCATCATCATAAAATTGAGTAGAAGGAGCAAAAAAAATCATAAATTGTATCTAAGGTCTCTTATAGTGTTGTGTACCCGCACGTTCTCAGCCGTTAAAAATTAATGAAACATACAGGCGGTCGAAAGCGGCAGCGGAGGTGGTGACGGCGGCGGTACTGACAACGCACTGCACTATGCAATGGGACGGCGACGACGATGCGATGATGGGATGAATATTGAAAACATCCCCCTTCGCCAATAAAGCGTTCGTTCTTATAGCGAAATGAAAACAAAAGTCCGCGTATCATGACCCCTTATGGAATGACATATACTTGTAGTGTGCTTGTACGTACAGCTCTTTGTGTTTGTATATTTCATAGGTGTAGTATATGGCCCGTACAACCACACATGACAACAACAAAAAAAAAAAACAGAAACACACAACAATAAGCGATTAATTGACGTAAATTAAGGTACACACCATGCGGCGCGTATGGTGGCTGTCATGCCTTCAACCCATATAGTATATACAATCAAGTCTTGAAAATAAAGAAACAAAAAATAATGAAAAGAAGAAATCGGAATTGAAAATGCCCTCTTGAAGCCCAAAGAAGAAAAATAAATTGAGAAAAAAGCCCATTCGAGGGCATTTTGTAATCTAACAGATACTTTCGCGAGATAAGCGGAACCTCGAAAAGATTCGTTTCTCTATTTTTTTTTTTTTTTTTTTGAGAAAAATAAATGAAAGTTTTTGTCTGCTTCAAGTATGGAAATGTGAAGATCTCTGTCTTGTCAGACTTTAAGGCCAGACTTGTGTGTGAGAATGTTTCGATGAGATCACCAAACATAGTATTTCAGTATCTTTGTATCTTTTGTGTGATGTTTTTTTTTCTTTTTTTTTTTTTTTTTTCTACCCCTTCTTTTTCCTTGAGTGAATATGTGTTTTCGAGTCATTTAATGGAATCAAAAAATATCTATACCGACAGGGATATAGTTACCCTGATGGGGGATATCTTTTACCGGCATTCAAGTTAATTAATGCCGCGAGGAAAAAATGTGAGCGGTCTCAAAAAAAAAAAAAAAAAAAAAAAATTAATAAAAAAAGATAAAATAATTCTCTTCAATTAACTGAAATGTTTCTCTTATTTGATAGCCTTTCTGTGATGTGCCTAATTGATAATGGCGGTGAGGTTATTTTTTGTTTGTATTGTTTGTTGAATATTATAATAATCAAGAGAAGGATTGTATAAGGTTCACAGTTTGAAGTATAATTTTAAAATTTCTATTTGAGCCTTAAAAGTTTCCTGTTGGGCGCCATTTTTTTATAAAATAATAAATTGGAGGTTCAACAGCTCGTAAAAAAGTAAGGCTTTGTGATTTATTATTTTCAACCGTTTTGCCAGCAGAATCCGTTCTGTTCCTCATGGCAAAATGGACTCAACACACCTATAAGTTTCATTCGATTCCGAAGAACTTAGATGGCTATAAAACTCTTGGAGGATTTATCTATTCCTCGCAAAACAGTACTTGTAAGACACTGTTGACCTCTAGCTTGAGAGTCAAAAGCACTAACCATTTTGCAAAAGAATACTACTGTTAATTAAAAATCTAATAAATGGCGCCCAATCACGGAGTATAAATACAAATTTGAAATTTATAGGTGTTTTTCGATAAAGTTTACTAACAAAAATTCCCAATGTACCATCGATATAAGTATGATCCTTATAATGATGGCGAGCTAGAATTTGTAGCTTTAAACACAAATTCCTGTTTCCTTGTTAGAGGGTTCCTTACCTGTTTGCATTTGCATTTTTTATTCATGAATCTTATCAGTAAGAAAAAAATTAAAAGTTAAGTTAATGTTTGAAGTTTCTGGTTGGGCGCCATTCCAAATATTTCAAAATTCTGAACCAAACTATTTCTTTCAAGGCTTATTATGAGTTTTTGTATACCCAAGTATTATTTCTTAGCTTCTACAATAACTGCAATAAATGGCGCCCAACGAAAGAATATACAAACCATATCTTTCGACTCAAATGGTTTGTTAAGCCTTAGATATCGAAATAAAACATTGCATAACCTTAAATAGAATTGTTTACAATACATTCATAAAATCATGTTGATTATTAGAAACTCCGGACGTCTTCTTAGAAGCTTTTCTTATAACATGATGTATTCTATTATATTTTCTGTTACAAAAAATAAAAACTGCTTAACTGGCGCCCAATGCGGGATTTTAAGGTGAATGAGATAAAAAATGTTGGGAATTTGTGATAGTAAAAAAATGAAGGTTGATAAGTTTTAATGTCGTTCAAGTTAATAATCAGTGTTCAACTAGGAACCATCAAATAACTGTAAAGACTTGACTTCTTGAATGAATTGATGTAACAGCAGTCATTCGTACTAGAAAAGTTAATTCAAAATTAACAAAAAAAAACAACCTATTTTCTCTTTTGCTGATTCAATTATTTATTTTGAAGCCTTCCATTTGTAATTTTTGAAAATTTCTTTTTATTCAAATAAAGCAAGCAATTAATGCTTATTCTAACGGTAACTTTTCTTCTAAGATCTCCCACCCTTATGCAATAATTAAATCAATATTATTTGGAAAACTTTGATTCGAGTAAATGAGGGCTATCGTGAACAAAATTTCCCTCGGAATTCTCCCCATCTTCAAAAATGGGAAACAACAATATTTCTGCACTGTTCATTGAAAGCTGGCTGGTGACCTTTTAAAATGAGAGCCAAAGGCCCTCTGAAACTTAATTCTCAATATCAATAAATTCCAAGGGAAACTATCGACATTATTCAAGTTTACAATTTTGAAGGTTATGAAAAATTCCGAGGGAAATTTTATTCACGATAGCCCCCAATAACTTTTAAATCAGATTAAAAATTGCAGTAAACTAAATGGCGCCCAACTAGAAACCCATACAATTTTGCCTACACTGTTACTTACTTCTGTTCCATAGTTTCTTGTGTGTATTTGTTCATGTTTGAATGTCTATCACAATTCAAGCTAATTTATGTAATGTGATTCTAATTTGTTTGTTTATTTTCTCTTCCCATTAACAGTCCCATCACTGGCATCGAGTCTACACCACCATAGCCAAACGACGAAAAACGATGATAGCAGCCAGGCATCATCGGCCGCCACAGCAGCACAGCAGGGTGGCGGTAGTGGAGTTGGTCTTGGTGACTACACAATGAAGTGTCCGCAGTGTCATCAACGATTGTCTAGCTTTCAGGTTAGTAATTGAAAATCTTAAAAAAATATATATTTTCAAACAATAAGAATTTTCGACACTATCTACCTTGAATACAATTTACCAAAAAATAACATTTTTGTCTGTCTTTTCTCCTAAAGGCCCTCCACGAACACATAGAAAATGAACACTCTCACGAAAAGTTCGCCTTCGAAAATCAACCACCAAATGGCTATCATATAGATCATGGAATTGACTTCAGCAGTCGACAACAGCACCAACAACAACCACAGCACTTAAAACAAAATCACAATAATAACAATTTAACCAATTGCACCAATAATAACAATAACAACAACGACAGTAATAACATCAGCAATAAAAATAATAACAATTCAAAAATCTATAGTATTAGCAACAATTGTCACTTGTCATCGTCGTCCTCCTCCATGTCATCGTTGTCTTTGATGCCAACAACTGGTGGCAGTGGTGGCCGAACATCTCCGGCCCCATCGTCGCACTCACCGCTGGCGGGAGCTAGCGCACAACGCACCACACCACCCACCGATCTCAGTTCGCAGTATCACCATCATGCAATGGCAATGGCCGCCCTGGCCGTTGGCATGTCCAATTCGGCCACAGCCTCCTCGAATGGGTATGATGCGAGTGCAGCTGCCATGGCCGCTGCGGAGGCGATAGCCATGGCTGGTAGTCGGTCAACTACAAGTCCATTGAATGGTCTTAATGGAATTGGCAATGGAAGTGTTGTTGGTGGTGGTAATGGCAATTGTGGTGCATCAACGGCATCATCATCGTCGTCGTCATCGTCGATGTCGCTGGGATTATCATCGTCGTCAGCAGGTCCTTATCAGTGTTCTCAGTGTTCGGCTGCATTCCCAAATCGTGATCTCCTCGATAAGCACGAGCTGTTGCATTCGCCTAACTCATCGGGCGTCAATCAGGTCAGTAAAAATGTAATGAACTTTTCTTCAATTTATTTTATTTATACAATATTAAGCATGCAAAAATTAAACAAAAGTTAACTGGCGCCCAATTGGAAACCGATAATTTAAATTTCGATACTTTTTTCTGCATCATATTTCTTTTGTTGATTGTCTTTAAATATAAATCGTCTTCAAAAGAGCTCCATGTCTCAAATTTCTTTAATTACCACGTTCTTTGTGCGTTCATGACACAAATCGAGCGGTAAATTGATTTTTTTTTTCCATTGGTCCCTATTACTCCATCAACAGAAAAAAAAGGAAATTACCCCATGTTCAAGTTGGACTGCGTGATAAACGAAAAGAGTCAGTGAAGATGAATCGTACGTAGAAAATGTGACTGGCTTTGTTTAAGTGAATCATTTTGTTTCAATTTTAAGCCAGACACGAGTCTTTGCGGGGGACGTGCATACCTTGTGTTTGTATGAACCACTCATTAATTTTTTTTTTTTTTGAATAATCATGATTCATAAATTTAATGAAGCATTCTAATGAAATTTTTTGGTTCGTAAAACAAAACGAAGTGAGGACGTTTGTTTGAATGTTTCATCACGTTCCGCAGACTACCTTAAATGAATCTTTTTCCCCATTTTATGTTTAAGTATGATGTATGCTCAATCTTTTCTTTTTTATAAAATATGTTGATATAGTTTGTTTGGAAGAAAATTTGAGTGAGAATTTGCTTTTACGAATTAAAAATTTTAGATTAAAACCAACACCAGCTATCATTCTTCTTAAAAAAAAACGTCCTTATGTTCTTTTGAGCAACAAAGGGGTAAGAAAGGGGTAATTTGAGCCATTTTATAATACATATTGTAATTTTCTTATTAGAAACTTCACTTTTATGTTTAATTAGATTAAAAGAATGATTGATATAATATATTATTTACGTTTGTGAATAAAACATATTTAACTGGCGCCCAATTCGAAACCTTGAATTCGGTTTTAGGCAGTTAGCATACAAATCAGGTACTTTTTTCTTATTTTCTATGCACTTAGGTTGTATAGCAAAGATCCAAAGCATAGACTTAACAATCTCGGTAAGTCACTTGAAAACCGGGAAAGTATTTGTTGGGCGCCATTTAATTTTTTTCTTTCTTAAGACTTCTTAACTTTTTCGATATTTTACACCAAAAATTGTTATCAAAACTGACCAAACAATAAAAACCACATTTACTTTGATCCCCCTCCCCCCCCCTCTTCATAAAAAAAAAACAACTTTTCTTAGCCCTAACCTCAAAAACTAAAATATCTACTAGAAAGAAAAAAATCAACTTCCCCCCTAGTTGGTAATAAAATTTGTGTTTGATGATATGGTCAACCTCTTGGGGATTTTCTTCACTTCATACACGAACACTGACTTGAATTATATCAACTAAGACCCTTTAGGTTAGTTTTTTTTTTTTTTTTTTTTTTTCTTTCGTTAACAAAAGGTAGACAAAATCTAATATTTTTTTAACATATCTGCCAACATTTTGAGATATGAAATTATTATCTGCACCCTCATTTCTAAACAACCGTAGCCAATTGACCACTCCAAGGGCTGTGGTGTTTATTCGTATAAGAACCTTCATACGGTATTTTCTATTCCCCTCTAAATGTCTTTCATTTAACCTGTGGTGATAAAAAACAGTAGAAAAGAAAAAAAAACTTATCTACGTTCTGGTAATAAGAAAAGGGTGTTGTCTTATTTATTAGTTATACCTACCTCTATATGCGTGCCTATGTAGTTCATAAGACATGACGAAAAAAAAAAGTAAAATGGAGGTCGTCAATGTTTGTTGTCAAGTTATGATATCAGAAACCCAACGTTAAATATAAGGCGAGAGGTAAGACGGTATAGGTACTATATGGAGAAACAAATAAAACCCTCAACAAAACAGAGTTTTTTATGCCTACTTTTTTATCAGTTGGGATTGGGGCAGAAACTTCTTATCGGTGTGTGTCTATTTTGTTTTTTTTTCCTCGTGTAGCCTGTAGGCACTTTTCTACGCCTACTAAATCGCAGGCATAACAAAAATATGAACAAAAAAAAAATAAATATCCACATAGATACAAAAGTATCTATGATGGGCGGCAGAGGTATCTTGCATATTTTTCGGTAGAGGATGATAGTTTAATATTTTTTTTTACGGATACGCCTGAGTGAATATATCCAAGAGGAAATGAATTTTCCTGGTATCTATATAGGACGTAGGTAGTCCGCATATAGGTCTCTTTTTGCACAGATATCTGTAGATACTTTTGTATCTTTTGTTATGTTTATTTTTGAGAATGATGTGTTTTTTCCATTTTTTTTTTACAAAAATATGACATACAAAATATTATATGCTCGGTAGATTTAGTTTGATGGAAGATAAAAAATAAGTATCATAAACTATAGTAGGTATCTAGATACAAATAAATAAAAATACAAACAAAAAAATTATAACTCTGCCAACAGGAAACGCGACGAAGCAGATTCTACATATTTTATTTGTTTATTCATCTTCTATTTATCTGTTAATAAGCTATAACAGTGAAACAAAACAGCCATGATGCCGCTCACGTTGGAAAAACAACACATTCGTCAAAAGTGTCAAAACTTCAATCATAATCTCAAGAGATACATTATAATTTTATACCGCCCGCTCGTGTATATTTATTTTTTACTTTGGCCGATGGACTTCTGGTGAGCAATCCCATCTCTGATGTGTATAGGGATTCTGTTAAAACAATGGTTAGTCATTGTTCACCTAATAAACATACACACATGAATACGATGCATCTCTTCCACTGCAAGATGTATAACATTTCCATTGAAATCAAAGTTGAATGAGGAAAAATAAATAAAGACTAAAGGGCAAATGTTATAAAAAGAAGAACTTCGTTCCTCATCCAATCCAGGCTTTTTAAATATGCTCACGCATCAATCTTAGCCGAGAAAATTCTTAAAGAACTGTGATGTGAAGATATTTTTTCCTGAGAATCAATTCACATAAAAAGATAGATACTTTTAATTTTTTTTTCTTTTTTTTTTTTTGAGTCTTTATGATGTTATTTCATCCAGAAAGAAACCGCGACTAACAATGTCCGGCTTTCAGAGAAACCGCAAAATATACTACCCGCGATGCCCTGGATGGATTTTGTATATAATGGCGAAGGCTTATTAAATTCTAAGCAAAGCATAACTATCCGACAGATGCACACATATGTGTGCGTGGTCGACGGGTTTTTAGTTTTTAGTTTAAGATGGTTTTTTTTTTTAGTTAAATCAGACAGCTATGTATATATGTATGTATCTGCATTCCATATAAGGGAAGTTGTGGAATTAAGTTTTTGTTTTAAATTGTGGTTAGGTGCATAAATGTTTGTTTCTTTTCTATTTTTTTTTTTTATTTGTGGTAAAGATTTTATTTTTTGAAAAAAAAAAAACAAACATGCATTTGAAAAAATGCTCTGATACGAAATAAAAAGGATGTGGTTTAAAAATACAATTTCACATATAATAAACAACAAGTGTTTTGGAAAAGCAAGTTATGGTTTTCAATTAACTTCCATTTTTTAAAACTCAAAAGAAAAGTCTTAATTTAGAAGGTTCACTTGTTAAAAGAGTTTGTGTGCAAAATTGCAACCAATTTTGGCGGACCATTACAAAAATGCGACAGTATCACAAAAATTAAATATTTTTTTTAAAGAATCGTTTGTCATTTAATCAAAATCGTTGAAGTAATTTTCGAGTACATTTTCTAAAAAAACATTGATATATAGTCGCTGTAGATCTAATACCTCGTCATCCAAGTGTAAACAAAAATTACCAGATATTAGTTGATGCTTAGGTTACGACATATCTTAGCAAAAAAAGGTTCATCTTGGTTGGTAGTAGTTAAGGAGGTATTGTTATTTAATGACTTGGTTGGTTGTAGTTATAAAACTAATTTAACGGGGTTCACGAGACTGTTTTTATTTTTAGTTTTACTATTAAAACTGCGCCAACATTTTAAAATTTGTGTTACGAGATATTAGAACTACAATAAACATATATTTGTGTTAAATCTTGGAATGCAATATTCTCAAAACTCTGTAAAACTTCCTGTTTGAACATTTTTAACATTTGCGACAAAAAATATTGTAATAGGCCTAGCTGTAAATCTAATACCTCGTAAAGTTAATTTTCAGAAGATATATTTTGGGAATTGATTAAATATTAGTTGATATTAGTATTAAGATTACGAAATATATGAAGGAGGTGTTGTAATTTATCGACTTACAGGATATTTTTCTGGATTACGAGGTATTTTCATGGCATAATTTACATTGAATAGAAGAACAGGGTCGGTGGGTTTTAGCTATAAAATAATTTAATGGGGCTTACAAGACATTGTCCACCAGAATATTTTTTACTATAAAGCTGCACCATAATTTTCAACTTACCTTTTTTCTGGATAACGAGATTTAAGAACTACAACGAAGCTATGATTGGATTTGGATTTTGGAATGCAATACTCTCAAAACTGTATAAAACTTCCTGTTTGAATATTTTTAACATTTGCGACAAAAAATATTACTATAAGCCTAGCTGCAGATCTAATACCTCGTAAAGTTAATTTTCCGGAGATACAAAAAAACGTATTTAAACGATAGTAAGGACTTAGGAATTGATTAAATATTAGTTGATATTAGTAGTTAGATTACGAAATATATGGAGGAGATATTGTAATTTATCGACTTACAAGATATTTTTCTGGGTTACGAGGTATTTTCATGACATAATGAACATTGCAAAGATGAACAGGGTCCATTGGTTTTAGCCATACAAAATATTTTTACAGGGCCTACGAAACATTGTTCATCAGATCCGAAATATTTTTTACTATAAAACTGCATCATAAATTTCAAATTAGTTTTTTTGTTCTGGATAACAAGATATTAGAATTACAACGACGTAATGAACACATATTTGTGTTGAATTTTGGAATGGAATATTCTCAAAACTGTATAAAACTTTCTATTGGAACATTTTTAACATTTCCAACAAATAAACGTTGCTAGATCTAATACCTCGTATTAAAAAAAAAGTTAATTTTCAGGAGATATGGAAAAACGTGTAACGATAGTAAGGACTTGGGAGTTGTTCAAATATTAGTTGATATTAGAAGTTAGTTTACGAAATATTTCAGCAAAAAAAGGTCCATCTTTGTTTGGTGAAGGAGGTATTGTAATTTATCGACTTATAAGATCTTTTTTGGGTAACGAGGTTTTCTTATGGCACAATTTACATTGCAAAGATAGACTGGGTCGGTTGGTTGCAGCTATAAAATAATTTTAGTGGGGCTTACGAGAATTTGTCCGGAACATTTTTAACTAAAAAAACCGTATTAAAATCAAAATTTGATTTTTGTTCTGTGTTATTAGGTATAAGAACTACAACGACGACATGAACATATATTTGCATTGCTTCTGGAATGCAATATTTAAAAAAAAGGTCAAGAATCGAGAGAATGCGGAATATGTTTTACTTAAACTACTCTGCTAAACAGAGTTTTTTTTTTTTTTTTTTTTTTTTCTCTTTTTTTGAAGATTGAAGGGGGATCCTAAGATCCACGATCCCCTGATAATATACGAATAAAAGGGAGAAATTTGACTAAAACAAAGTACCCTGTATTTATAAAAAAAACGTTTTCGAGAATCAGGGAGCTTGGTACAAACATGATTAGTCCATTAAATAATTTCCATTTTTACGTCCACCTTACATGGAACTAGGGTTTATGCGGGTTGACCGATTTTCTCTTCAAATGTGGAATATATTATATGAAAATATTTTTTTTAAAAATTTTGTTCCAAATTTTTAGAAAATTGGTTTACCCGTTTAGGTTCTAGCTTGATGCAAAGTAAACAAGAGGATGCTAATTATTTAATGGAGTTACATATCATGTTTCTACCAAATATCACAGATTTAAAAAAAATTTGGCTGCAAGTTATAAATGAGCTTATACGAAAATTCGTACTTATCATCTAGGGAATCACATAAAAACGATCTGTACCAATTTTAAACAATTCGGAAGATCAGTATAAGGGACGCGACGTCCAAAACACACACATGGAATCAAAATCAGGCTAATATGAGGTATAGTCAGAAATATAATGAATAGAAGAAATCATAATTGACTTCCAAACCCGAACTGCTTAGATAAGAACCATTTCTTTATGACAAAAGATACTTTTATAGGATTTTTCAATTCCTCTCAAGAGGCCGTTCCCCTGAAAAAAAAAAATATTTTTAGCCATCGCCAAACTTCCCTTGGACACCTTAAGATGCTTACTACAAGAATATGCGTCAAATATCCTTTTAGATGCAGAATTTCTTCAAAATTATTCTCGCATAATATTATCTTATTAAAAATAAATAAAATTTGAGTAAACTCAAAAATAGACAAATATTTATAAAGGGTGATTCCTTATCATTACTATGTTTGAACTACCGAAAAATAAATGAGAAAATTTCGTGATGTGATGAAATAAGTCCAAAATAAGTTTGTTTTTCTGTCAGGTGGCTATATATCTACAGGGTGCGTTTTATGTTTCAGATCGATGTTTTTTTCAATAGCTTTTGAATGAAATACATTATCATAATTTATATTTTATTTGTTGTAATTAACAAAGCCATGCAATTCGGCATTTGATTCGTCGTTCATAATGATTTTTAGCCAAAAATGGCGGTCTTTTATACCGATCACTCCATTCTTGTCAATGTTCATCGTCATTTCCATGCTTCATAGTATGTATATTGTTATCTACGACTGTTTAAATGCCAACTAACAAATTTCATTCACACAAAAATAGCAACTAAATAAAATCGATCTGGAACATAAAACGCGCCCTGTGTGCAAACCAAAAAAACAAATCTATAACTTGAAGTGAAAATGGACGTAATGATGAGGTTAAAAACCTTCACATCATTTTTAACATTTAGGAAGGCATTTTAATTTTTAAAACGATTTTTTTTTTCACAAAAACTTCTTATCAAATTAAAAATATAAAACCGTCAACGGCAATGAGGTATTAACTTATATTTTTGTTCACTCCCTTAACGAACGGATGTGTCGTGGTTAATAATTATTATTTATTTTTCTTTGCTGAACTTGCGGTAAACAATCACTAAGGTAAAGATAAGAATAAATGAATAATAATTATTCTTGTTGTTCATTAATCTTAATATAAATTGTAGTAGTGCTGCCACTTGTGTCCGTTATCTCATTTTGTGAACTACGCATCTACTTTTGTACCTTTGTGACTTCTTTCAATTCGATTCCGAAGTCCGATTTATGTATAATAAAAAAAATATTGATCGAAACCAAATAATCTTCGATTTTCTTACTCATCAGTAAATGAAATGAATCTATAAATGAATAGTGCTGAGTCATTCATAAGGCAATGTATGCAATACACAAAGGGCCAGTTGATCAAAGGGCCCTCTGAGACAAGCAATTTGTACTGTATTAAAATATACATTTATTGAGATTAAATAGAATATACGTATAAAATAGAAATAAAAAAGCTTGGGCTCACTTTTTGTACTGAAAGACCATCCGAGTTACGGCATCATGACTTTTGGTCAATTAAAACTCGGGTTAATCAGGAGATAATCCACTTAATTTGGTAAACTTTGAATGTCATTTCAAACTAACAACAAATATTGAAATCAAAGCAAGTATAAACAACTCTTGGATGATTTGTGACTTCCTCGCATGAGGCAATATACACCTCAAAATCATTTTTTGCAGCGGATGTGAATCAGACCTTCTGTATTACCATCAATTCTGATCTGTCAAAAACATAAATGTTTCCTTAAATACATCAAAGCCATCAACTTGTGCTTTTTTTTTCCAAGCTGAGCTCTGAAGAAATTGACAGAACTGATGAAGAAAAAATCTGAACGCGTTCATTTTTCATGTTATTTGACAGATTTATATAACACTTTATTATAACAGTTTCTTCATTTTTTGCAGCGGATGGGAATCAGACCTTCTGTATTACCATCAATTCTGATCTGTCAAAAACATAAATTCTTCCTTAAATACATCAAAGCGATCAACTTGTGCTTTTTTTCCAAGCTGAGCTCCGAAGAAATTGACAGAACTGATAAAGAAAAAATCTGAACGCGTTCATTTTTCATGTTATTTGACAGATTTATATAACACTTCCGTGTTGAAGTACTCATAATTACATTAGAAAGCTTTGGTAATTTGCTCAGAGATTAATTTTACACGTTCAGGTTATTTGAATCCTATGTTAACTATAGTTTGTGTGCTTTTATAATTTGTAACATTTTCACTGATCGGTGGCTGTGTGAGAGCAACACTCAAATCCTTAGTGGCGTTTTCCAATAATGGGCCAGAAGTATGAATCCAGGAGTAAGAATCTGAACTCGTAAATTTTTCATGTTATTTGACAGATTTCTATGACACTTCAGTGCACTTAACTAAAAGATAGTTTTGATCATATTCTCTTCTGCTCAGTGGTATTTGAGTATGAACTAGTTTAGTGGCGTTTTCCAATAATCATTCAGAAGCCTTTTTCATCTCGCAATATGACAGTTCTTTTTCTGAGGAAAAATTTACTTGAATTTTCTTTTCAGAGCTAAAACTGGAAGGCTTGACTTCAAGGACGAACTTACATATTTTTGAACACTTTATGCTTGCTGTAGGTTTCGCTTCACTAGCCGTGTTTTATTGGTTAGTGAATATGCTACATCGCAAAATTTAACATGGAAAACAACAACAAACGATTAGTGAATAAAAATAAGCTAGTAATTGAAAAGAATATTTTAGTGAAGATAGAGTTTCGGATGTTGAAATGTAGGAGGTGTTTAGGTGGTGTCCGAAAAAATATATGTTGGCATGCTTGAGGGTGTGTTCGTCGGTATTTATTTCGTTATACTTTGCCTTTACTAGTCCAAAGTATGATCGCTTTGCAATTTACAGAATAAATATTTTTTCAGATGAAAAATTTTAATCTATACCATAATTCCGGTTTAACACTACTGCCATTAATTTTGTCACAAAATATTGAATCAATTTACACGAAGGCGAATAGTTTCGTTTGGTATGTGTTATCAGTGCATTGGTTTTTGTTCAAAAATTTCGCGTAACTTCGGCATTAGCTGAATTTATATGACAACTGACAAAATTTGCACAAACATTTAGTTGAATTAATACGATGTTAAAGCTGTTTTAGTATAAAACTAGTTTAAGACAACGATTTTGCAAAATTTTAATCGAATACAGCATAGTACTTTGTTTACCCTTTTACAAAATTTAAACTCATCCTACCTAGTTTATTTTTTTAGTATCGTGCTAACATTTACAAACGTCACAATAGGTCTGTTTACTTAGTTTTTAACACGAAATGTCATTGTTTTAGGTGTGCTCAGAAGCAATTCATTAAAACAAATTGTCTTAGTACGATATTAGTTAGAGAATATGTATTTAAAGTTAGGAATAAGTTAGAAAACTACTTTAAAGTTAGGAAATATATAAGAAGTATTATACTACCTTAACTTAATAATGGGCTGTATAAAACCTCCAACACTACAAAAGAATTCCGTATAAAGCAAATAAAATAGTTTTTTTTTACAAATGTAAAAATTAAGAAATACAATAGTAACAATAGGGATACGAGAACATTTTGAGTAGATTGTAAAAACAAAGATATATTTTCGCACTTTTGAAGAGTAAATGCAAAATTTAAAAGTGAGAAAAACTCTAAATCAACTCGATCTGCATTTTCATGTATATTTTAACTCGATCTGCATTTTCATGAATATTTCAACTCCAGCTTAAAAACAAGACACAAATCTTTCGAACACATCCCTGTAAGTTAATTCAACAAGTAGGAAGGTTTTGGCACATAATACACTGATACCAACTTTGGGAGATTATTAAGAGTGAGTTAAAAAGTGAATAAAGCGTTGTTTGGTGCTTGTATTACCTCGCTAGATATAGATTACCAATAAAACACGCCTACTATAAACTATTTTTGTTTACAGACGTTTGAATGAATAAATATGGGGTGTAAGGGAACTGAGACCAATATATCTGTTGTAATGTCCACGTTTTAAGAGCTAAATGAGTTCCCCCAGATTAGTTTGCTTGAGAAACTTAAATATATGGATCGGCTTTAGAGATATTAGGTGCAAATGGTAACAACTGGCAGTCTAGCCCTGTGGCCCAATTAGCCCTGAAGTGCACCATTTTGATATTCAGAAATATTAGGTTGTTCTCTTGTTTCTGGTGACATTCAAGATATCTTTGTCTTTGATGGATGAGACCATCATATCTACCTCATAGACGGCCCGGTGTTTCCTCATGAGTATGACAGAATCTGAAGGTATCAGTGCTCACCAGGCCAAGAATATTGAGGTGAAAACCCGTGGTTATTGAGAGGTTGTTAGTATGCTTAAACCGATGCAGGATGTAAAGCGTTTTTGGTTGTAGCTCCCAAGAAGCATTTATGCCTGCCTCAGTTTTGGGAGTTGTTTCCATATTTTTGTCCTTATGGCGTCCTCTTCTTTTAAATTTTTTTTTATCATGTTTTCACCTATTCCGAAATATGGTTCTTGTCCCGTTAGGGGTGTCGTTGATCCTATTTACCAAACAGGATCATTTGGCATGACCTCTAAGTGTCCTGATACCCAATAAAGTGTGACATTATTTTTCTTGCCGATCCTATCTGCCATTATGGCAACGTTTTGGTTACGAACGATAGTTCCTTTCGAAATTATGCACATTTTTCTGTGGCATTCACGTCGAATTGGAAAACGCTTGTGGCTGCTCCATCGACAGAGCAAGTTTGGTTCTGGACCCAAAAACTCCTACACCTGTCTCTTGAAAAGTTTTCGATCCATCAGTCATTTGATGACATTTGCATTGAGAAAGTAGTTCACTGTTATTCCTACCCACTTTTTCTTGTTACTTAACTCCGTTCTCAAGTTTTTCTTGAAGTTATATTTTTCAATCATTCCATCCAATGTCGATGTCAAGTAACCTTGATAGTCCTATGCATTCTTTCAGTACCCTTCCTGATGAATCATAAAATGGCTCAAAATTGAGAAAATGTTGGTGGAAACCCACTTATCCTCCGATATGTAATGTTCATTACCGCTTCAGACGAAATTATTGGTACAAAATACTTTATAAAAATGGCTTGCTTTGTTGTTGACATCTGTCATACAGATCAACCATGATGAATTTAGTAAATGTCATTAAATGACAACTTACATCCACGCCATCTGTTGGCTTACCATGAACAAGGAAATTTTATATGAAATGTCAAAAAATCTCTCACAGTTTCTTTTCTCATTTGAATGGAGTCTTATAGAAGAGTCATCACAATATAAAATAAAACAAAGAAAGGGCCCTACTGTTGGTCCATCATGGTCCTCTTATTCCGGCCTTGGTGACAAACAAAATAAATTCATTCAAAAAAAACCCCAGATAAGATAGGTTAATTTATTATTGTTTATTTGTTATTTGCAATTAAATACTCGCTGGCATATCTTTTGCTTGCATAGGTGGAAAATTAAGCTGAGGTACGATTTTTTGTTTGCTCAAATGGGACGTTTATTATTCTCCCTGTGTTGTGTTGTATTAATTACCTTTAGATAAGGATCACATTATCGCAAACAGAACCTCAGACTGACGCCGGTTTTATTCAATAAAATGATAGGTACCTACTGTTGGAAATTGGAAAGGAAGAAGCTCCTGGATTCCTGACATGTTTAACATACTGTGAATATAAGAGTGATTTATATTCTGCACTTGAGAGATTTACTTCGCCGATGAAAATATGTTGTTCTTTTTTTTTGTTGGATTGTGTCTTGTTATTCTGTTTTATTTGCTGCTGCTCTTCTCATTTCAATTGAATTAATTATTCTCATTAATTTCACTCTCCACATGTGTGTGTAGGTATGTATGTTTTTTTTTATTTCATTGTAATAAACAACCCAACTAAAAAGTAATAATAAAAATGAATTTAAAAAAGAAATAACCGCCAGAAAGAATATTAAATTTCTGATTATAATATAAAACGAAATAAGAATTAAGGTGGAATTCAATTGGTAACATCCGGTTTGTTGTGGTACGCCTCTTCTTTTTTTTTACCGATAATTCAGTTTTACTGTTTTTTTTTTTATCTTCTGTCCTCCATTTTTGTTTGTAGGTACCTTCAGTGAAAGAAAAAAAGAAAACCTGTGGTATTCTGACTTTATGCAGTGAGTTGTAGGTACAGTTATAATAATTGCAGTAATCACACGGATAAACGAATGAAGAGAAATGGAGAATGCATTTAAAAAAAAAAGAAGACAAAAAACAGACATACCATCAATTTTACTACACAAACATAAAATAAAATGAAAGTGAAGAGTGGAATTAATCAAAAATGAAGTTGAATGCCACAATGGCTGCTTTGTCCATTCCGTTGGATCTGGATGTTATGTTGTTGTTTTTTATTTGAGTGTTGTTGAGTGTGTGTGTGCTTGTTTGGTGGCATGGAAATGGTAACAGTTGCAGCAGCCATATTCGACTTTGGTTATCTTTCATCGGTTTGGTTTTGGTTTCTTTTTCATGTTTTTTTTTCTGTTTTCTGTTCTCTTTCCATGGGAATGTCAGTTTGAAATTCTGAAACAAATAAGTTTCTTTGTTACCACTGCGAATTATATGAAAGGGGGCGAATAAAGTGAAAAAGTATCTATCTACCTGTTTATCTTTTCTTTGTTATTTACTTAAAAACGTAGGTAGCTATATACTTAAAAACAGGTAGATACCGAGGCAAATGGTGATTGGTTGAGTTGTAAGCGAAAAGATATTTATTTATTCTTAAATAGTTAAAAAAACAGTTGGTAGATATTTTCCATATTAAGTACATAGGTACCTATTTATTTATTTAATTATTAATTATTTTTTATGTATTGGGGTTCGATTATTCAGGGGCTTACTGCTTTTTGCGAGGAAGTGACAAGTGTACCCAAAGTAAAAAATGGCGTTACGATTTATTTGATGAATAACAATTTACTCTCTGATTGTAGGTATTTAACTTTGACATTTATTAAAATTTAGACTACCTATAGCTTGGAAATGTGTTGACATTATATTTTAAAGATGGTATCTGTCAAATGGTGGCCATTGTTTGTTTCGATCTTACGTGCTCTTTTCATGACATTTAAAGATGATATCTGTCAAATTGTGCCCATTGTTTGTTTCGATCTAACGTGTTCTTTTCATGACATTTGCACCCGCACTTCTTCTAAGATATTAGTCTTAAGGTGTTCCACTTATTGGCATACAATTTACTTTTTTAGGTACTCACAAAGAAAATAATATGGAGCCGTTAAGTCGAATTAACGCGGTGGCCAGGTAAAATCAGAAAAACGGGATATTATCCCGATCACCAAAAATTTCTCTTAGGAGAGCCATAGTTGGATGAGCCGTGACTCTATCTTGTTGGAATCACAACTTTGAATTGTTCTCTACCTCTGGCCTTTACAAAAAACTGAATCATTGCTCCGTCTTGAAAGCTATCCACAACCAATTCAACCGTATTCGTATTGTCTTCGTTTTCGAATAATGTGAACCAATGATCCTTTCTGATATTATTCCACACCATACTCTGAATCTAAGTGGGTGCACTTGACGTTCAAAAATTATTTTTGGATTTTCAATCTCTTCCAAAGTCTTGCAATTTTGTTTATTCGCGTTACCGTTGAGGTGAAAATGGGCCTCATCGCTCATTATGACTTTATGAATAAACTCGGAACGATTCCTGAAAACGTCGATCATACTGAGTGCGTTCTTGTGGATCATTCGCTTTCAACTCGTGAACAAATCGAATCGTATATTTATAAAAAAGTGTAACTGTCGTTAAATTCTTTGCAATGACCACTAAATGTATCATCAACTGCTAAGAACGTCACCTGGTGGTGGTTTTCCACAATACTTGTTTGCGCACCCAAGCATTTCGAAGTGCATGTGATCTTCCAGCACGTGGTACATATACATATTTAAGTATGTACATATGTATATGTAGGTGAAATTTATTTACCATGAAATAATATTTGCATTTGGCATTTGACGCATAGCTTAGTGATGGGTGATTCTGATTACTTACTTGATTCGTCCATGAAAAGTAACGAATAGACATAACACTTTCGTTGGTTGTATGTGCGGGTCAACTATAGTTTTATACTTATTGCTAAGCTAAGAAACTCGTTGTCCAAAAATTTGGTTTTTAGTGTTTGTGTTTCATCGTGATGGATGAATTTCGTGTGAATTTTAGTAATATTGGCGGTTTAAGATGCAATTTTCTGTCTGCATGCGCCCACACTGAAAAGTACAGGCCATCAATTTTGGCATTAAGCGAAACCCAAGTAGGTGAAAATACTAATTCATTAAAGTTTAACTTATAGGGTTACATCTTGATACCACTTTTCTTTCCCCAGCATGGTCTCGTCAGGCTTAGTCCGGCTACTGTTCGAATACTAACTTAAATTTTTTTGTGGATGAAGTTTACTGTTCGTAAGCACATCATTCATTATTGTTTTGTTTATAGAAGCCCCAATCTCGACAGCAATTCAACCTTTAACGAAGTTGATGCGCTGTCGAACTATATATGTACATATATGATATATTACGGGCGATGATTTCAATGTACATAATTCTTCTTGGCTTCGACATTCTGACCAGAAAACACCTGAAGAAAGGTATCCTGAGATCTTTGCTGTATTAAATCGTTTAACTCAGCTTGTGAATGAGCCAACTTGGTTTCCCGACATTGACAGGCAGTCCACAAACACGATTTATTTGCTACTCTAGGCAAATCGGACCACTGTGTCATATCAGCTAATTTCTCCATGTTCCACTAATTCAGTTAAATGCCAAAGAGAACCGTTTGGAAATATGAGAAAGCCGACTGGACTTTAAATCAATTGTTAACCTTCTCAATACAATTAGGTAGCTGTAATCCTTTTTGTTGTTTTTTTTATTTACAAAATCCTAGATTGGACCGGTCATCATGAAATAATCAAAGTGAGATAGTACTTCGAAAAATGCGAAAATGAGATTCAGCCAAATTTATAAAAGATTTATCGGAAGCTTCATACAGAAACTTTTCTAGGGAAGAAAATTTCATCATTGACGAATTCTTTCCAAACGTGCTTATATGTGTAGCAAAACGAAATGAGCTTAAAAAACCCTCTGCGATTTTTAAAGGATTTGTCGATACAAGATTTTCATGGAATGTCTCCACTTCGTCGTTGAGATAAGACGCTAAACCTAATAGCTTTGGCGAATCGCTGATTCTATGTAATGTACCAAGAAGTCAACTGAGTGACCTATTATATTTAAAACCCCAGTCTAGTTCTGCTGTATGTTATCGATAAATGCACCTTGTTTAATCCGAATGAGGACGATTGATTGGCGAGTTGTTTTTGGTAGCTTAGCTACATGCCTGATTGAAAGGTAAATCGAGAAAAAATTATTGCAAAGAACTCTACATACTACTTACTTACTTAGGTCCTCTGGAACTGTTACGTCCGTGTGGTTTCCCTTGCGGGGTATAGGACCTCCGCGTTCCGTTGCATCGCTTGACTCGCAGTGCACTCGTGGCCTTTTCGAAGCGTATGTCCAATCCACTGCCACTTACGTTTTCGTATTAGAGAGTCTATGAGTTGGAGCGGAACAGTCGTAGCTTGGTTTTTAGGCTTATAGAGTTTTCTCCATATTTTTGACAGCATTCCGAACACAGCCTTTGCTTTCCCGATTCGGCTAGTAATATCTAGTTCGGTCCCGCCATCAGTAGAGACAATACTCCCAAGGTATTGAAAACTCTCTACCGTCTCTACTGGTTGTCCGACGGTTTTGGCTTCTCTCTCCACCCTTGTTGTCATTGACGTCATCCCCGTAGTCCAGATGCTTCAGAAGTGATAGCAGATTCCACTGAATTCCTCCATTTAAAGTCGACAAGGCTGCATGCACTCTACCTACTGGTCAATTTTTATGATTGGAATTGATAATTTTTGAGAGTTGGCCTTCAAAAAAAAAAAAAAAAGATGGCGAAGCGCGAGAGTTCATGTTTCCTTGCCCACTTCTTTGATCTTGCAAATTTGTAGACCGTAGTCTTTTCAAAAGAAAATCATCTCCATGGATCAAATACAAGTTTCTTTTTAAAAATGCAATAAAATTAACAATTTTTTTGTCCATGTATAATGGCTTTATTAGTAATAGCAAACATTCCCATTAATTATGGAACACAATGTCGTTGAAGTCGATTGGACCTTATAAGCAAAAAATCCGAGATCTGTGTGGAGAATTCTCCTCAGGCTAGTGCGTAAAATATTGAGCTGTTGAAATTGATGGCGAGTTGATGTTCGTTAATTGAGTTTAAAACTCTCGGCTACAGGATCCACATTCTCGTCTGTGCGCCCCCCACGACGACGGTGACCATGAGTGTTGTCCACTAGCATACCAGTCCTACGAACTTTTTGCACAAACTTGCTTACAGCAGGCACGGTGCTTCATTTCGGCGAAAACTTCTTTTCAAAAAACGCACTTTTTGGGCTACACAGCACTAACTCTGGAAATAAGTTTTCAATATTTCCTAACGTTGTTCAAGCGTAAAGCGACTCGTTTCATTTTGCGGTAGTATGATACTGACTTTCTGGCAGGAATTTCGAGTGGGAAAATGCCTTCAGTGTCAAAATAACCTACATATTTAAAAAGAAACCACTAGATGGACCAAACGACAAAAGTCTAAACTGATACTGTTGTGTTAGGCCTAATTTTTGTCTCGATAAGACAAATTTTATTTTATCCAATTTTCCATTTTTTTATTTTTTTTTAAATTTGAAATCCAATATAGAAAATATCTCTGATCAGACTGAATTTAGTAAGTGTTCTAGTTTTGTCATTCAGATCTTAATTTTTAATTTTTGTTGGGCAAAGTGTTTTCTTACATTTTTTCTGACACATCAAAAACAAAAGAATACATATAATCCCATTAAGCCTCCCGAAATTAAATTAAGTTTAACTTTTTTTTAGATGATGTCCAAACAGATTAGTCAAAGTCCCATTAAAATAGACTTAGACAAGGTTAAAGATTTTAAGCCAAATAATTCTCCCTCAAAAAAAAAAAAAAAAAAAATAAAAGAAATTAATACAAAATATGAATGTAAGAACCAAAAAAAAATTACATTTTTCGTTCCGTCTCTCGATTTCAATTCAGGCATTTGAACTTGCTGGCACCACTTAACCAGGTTGACACACACAATTATTTTTATTTCAAAGCTATACCTACATCTACACTAATCTAATTATAAAAAAAAAATTGTTTTGCCTACTTAAAAAATAATCTGCTTAGATAAAGTTAAAAAATAAAATATTTCATTTCACTTTGATTTATTATTTTACTTAACAGCTAAATCAATCAGCTAATTTTTTAACACCATTAGGTAATTTATCCACATCAACAAACAAATGGGCCTGGCCTGTAGGGGGACATTTTCATCATCATCAACATACATACGAGTATATGTATCTAGAGATATGTATCCTCAAATATTTTCATATTTGAGATGTGTATTTTGAAATTTTTAATTTTTACAAGCAACCTAATGTTGTGTGGAGACACATGGCAAGTGTATATCTTACTCTATCGGAACACCCGTGGGAGACATTCCTTAAAACGGAAAAACCAAGTTTTTTTTTTTGTTTTAAACGAGATCAAGTTAAGTATTGTTAAGTATTTTGAGATGACTTACAAAATACTTCCAAGTATCAATCTTTTGTGATTGTTTTCAAATTAATTTGTATCCTAGTTGAGTGGCACAAACTAACAGGTGGAATTCCCATTTTTCATGAACAACAACAACTAACTTAATAGAATACACGGATATCTCTGTTGTTTTTATCTTCTTTTATTTTTTGTTCATTTAAATTGATCATAAAATTAAACAAATATTCAAAAGAATAAACAAAAATTCGTATAAATAAAAAAGCCAACACCAAGTTGACCAATAATTTATGGGCAGTCGAATGTTTATGTTGAACTTTTGTTATGTATATATTATTGTATACATTATTGTGTGTTGGGTTCCTGTTCCTGGTTGAGGCTGTCTGAGGCATGATTTTTTTTTTTTTTTTTTTTTTGATTCAACTTTCAGCAGTCCTAGTTGTTTATTCAGTTTATTTGCTGTTTAAACAATGGCTCCGGTGCAAAAAGCCAACCTTTATAGGTCTGTCGGCGGCATGGTAGGTCATTCCCCATTATTTCGTATCCAAACAATTCAAATGCACTTTATTTACCGCAAAAAAGCCGTGCATCACGTGTGCCACAAAAGATGACTGCCTCTTTCTCTCTTTCTCTGCGTCTATATGTATGCGTATGGAAATGGAATCCATCTATCTATCCGATGGATATTGCAATTTACCAACTCTCCTGCGAATACGAAATCGTTTCCGGCTTTCGTCTAAAAGCTTCCTCTCAGGACGACCCAGAATGCTGCCCCGTCGCCGCCGCCGCCGCCAATTGAAATGATTGTTGACAAAAATGAAATAAAAAGTTTAAAAAAAACCAGGACGAACTCTGGCTTTCGTAGAGGCATTTTCAGGACTGCCATCACCTACCTATACGCACGTAAGTATATGTGGGTCATTTAATGGTTTAACAGTCCAACAATGTGCGGTGACAATTGAATGCAGAACTTATAGGAAAAATATCTACAACAAAAAAAAAATACCCCATCACAATCTATGGACATGAAAAATGCTTTCATCTGTGAATTTATTATTGTTGACCAACTTTGACCATTTTGTGGAGTCCTTTTGTTTTATTTTTTTTTGTTTTGTTGTTACTGTTGAATTTACACAAAGAGTTGAATTGTTATATAAAAAAAAGTTTTCACTTCTATATATAGTTGGTTTGAGTATTAAAATAAAAATAAAAAAAAAATAGTGAAAAAAAAATTATATATTTTAATTATTATCATCAGTGGTGACAAATGGATATGACCTCTTCAATTCGGCTTTTTGTTTCTTTTAATTGAGTACGTAATTAATCAGACTTAATGGTAGAAATGGTATTTTACCTATAGAGAGTTAAAAAAAAAATGTTAAGTGACATTTGTTAATTATCATTTAAATTGTTAAAAATAATGTTAAAATGCAACAAAAAATTGAAAACTACATGGACAACCGAAACCATGCAGGAAATTTTAACATAATCCTTAAAACTTGTTTTTTAATTGAAAGAAAACATTTTCAGAATTGTTTAAACTAAAATAAAATAAATTAAAACTAAACACAAGTTTTTTTTAAAATAAGAATTAAATATCTTATAAATCCCTTATAGAATTTTGCAATTTAAAAAAAAAATTAAAAATGGTCCTTAACGAAAACATTAAAATAAAAACCGCATTAGTGTTGCCGTTGTGTTTATTTATTGATTTTTACTACCCATACATTTACTTGTCACTGTCAGATTAAACTGACGTCAGCATATCCACAAAAAAATAGAATTCAATAAATATCTCTGTGGTACGGTCATAACCGTACTTGGTAGAAATGTTGGAAGCCAGATAAAAAAAACCTTGGGGAGTGTTTCAAGTAATGTCCAAAAAAAAGAGAAAACTTGAGCGTGGCATTGAGTCCTTCCTCCTGGCCCAAAATCAACACCAGACAGAAACTTTTAGAGGATGCAATGTCACCTAATGGAGCTCAAGTGGGTTGGTGTCGACGCGTATACGGCCATTCATCCGCGCCTTGATGCTAAAGATGATTTTCGTCGATGATTGGAGTGCTCTTCCAAATGCTCCGAAGTCCAGTCAGTAAATACTGTCATGGCATTGGCTATGGTAATGAACTTTTAGTTTCTGGAGTAGTTGAATCTTGTTCCTAAGCAAAATTCGCCAAGTTGAAAAGTCAGTGAAAGGCAAAGTTCTTGTGCACGGCAAAGAATCGATTGCCTCGGGTTCTGCTGTACACTTTCACGCAACCACGGCAATACGAATGGTGGCTGATTGATGACCGAACCAGTCGTCGTAAATTTGACCATCAAACGTGGGAGAGTCCACCGTGGGGGGCCACCACGTTTACTGGGCACAAATTTTGCACTAACGAACATTTTGGTAATAAAGTGATAGCAATCGTGCAAACGTGCTGTTTAATCATGTATTTGGCATGAGTGAATAATAAACGATAGATTTGACAGACGTCGCCAAACCAACATGGCTGGCAGAGGCCACCAAATTCTTCTTCTTCTTAAACCTTCGAAGTCCTGATAATATCAAACTCTTAAAATGTTACCCCAGTCATTAGAAGTATTCCGCAGATATCGAGCAATCCAAAAAAAATTGGACGTGTCAGTGGGTGGATCTTGATTAAAACACTCCCAGAACTTTCACTTCGCTAACAAGAAATATTTTATATATACGAGTATGTTTATGCATGTGTACAATAGTCGACCGCTATAATTAATAAGATAAACTGATTTCACCTGATTGGTATAAAAATACAAACTACTAATTGCATCCATCGCATGAAGTATCGACGCAGTAAAAACTGTTTGTATTATTATTAGGTGACAATATTTGTATATGTAGGATTGGTATAAACTGGTAAGCGCAGCACATAAGCCAAAAATCAAATCCAATGTAACATGTGTAACATTTAACACAATACATTATATTGAATTATTGATACAAAATAACACACAAATTTAAACAAGTGTGTCACATTCATCGACAGATGATTATTGTATCATCCACGAGGATGAAAAACTTCAATTTTTTATTTAATAACCTTAAAAAAGCCTTGTATGCATTTTTAATCCAAAAATCAAAACACTTAAGATCTCCATTGACATTAGACCAGTTTATACCAAACAGAAGAAATATAAAAACAAATTATATATATATAGTAACTAGATTTTACAAGATTCCTTAAAAATAAATAATTGCAAAGAAATAAAAAATGCTTAATTAAGTGTTATGCAAAAGCTTATACCAATCAAAGTTTCTCTCTGATAACTTGAAATACGAGTAACTATTAATAACTGCATACTGCTTATAATACCCAAAAGGGTTAAAACATACGCAAATAGTAAGCAAATGGGTCTTAGACCAGTTTATACCAATTAGAAAAAAAAATCCTAATATGAGTAATATATATTTTACAAGTTAGTTTATTTAAAAAAAAAAAACACAAACACAAAGAAATATGGTG
The DNA here is from genome assembly GCA_911387755.1 of Chrysotoxum bicinctum. Classification (NCBI taxonomy): domain Eukaryota; kingdom Metazoa; phylum Arthropoda; class Insecta; order Diptera; family Syrphidae; genus Chrysotoxum; species Chrysotoxum bicinctum. The sequence goes on along the minus strand of OU426988.1, from coordinate 236,976,575 downwards.
TTAGGAATAGGCAGTAGACTATTTTATACCAATCAGGGGTAAAATAAAACAAAAATATGCAATTACTTTTCACTAGATTGTTAACCTTAAAATATGTGTATATACATACTTGTTAGGAAAATACTTATATGCATTTATCTTAATCTTACGACCAGATTATACCAGTCAAATTAAAAATAAATTAAACACCTACGTATGTATTTATGTGTATAATTTGAAACGTCTGCTTTTCATATAAAGCTCCAACTTAAATATAAATATCTAAATAAAATAAACGTTATCTATCTTACTTGGTTAGTATGCCTTATACCAGTCAAAGAAATATTCAATAAAATGCGTAATTTTTAATAAATATATTTATCTAACGCCACTGAAAAATGTAAAAACAATCAGAAATATTTGTAAAATCGTATTTTATTTTTGGAAAAACCAATAGATAGTAAATAATTCTTTATTTATACCATTCAGACCCACGTATTGAATATTTAATTCTTTCACATTAAAAAGCATTCAAATTTTCGTTTTTTTTTTGTACTAGGTATATGATCTCTCAAGGGACGTTCCAAAATTAGAATTTAGGTAACCTATATTCTTTCCACACACTCAAAGGTACCCAGGTATGCTTTATCTAAAAATAAATCTCCAAGATGTCTGCTAAACAAGTATATCTCTTGAGGTATCCATATAGATCATATATGTTCCCAATAAAGGTACACAAAATTATACATCGCCTATCTAGGTATCATCTGTTAAGAGAAAAAAAACAAAAATCCTAATATACTTCCTGTGTAATGTGTATGTGACTTTTAAAACAAAAAAGAATCCTTAAAAAATCATATTAAGAAGAGTAGAACTTTATAGGTATTTCTACCTAAGATTATGCAAAAAAAAGGACATACAACTATACTGGACCGTGTGGACGACACAAAGGGACATGTGATGTTTTCTAAAAATATTCTCATGTTCTTCGATGGATTTTTATATTTTCCTAATGTTTTTTTTTTATTTTTATGTTTTTATATCGAATCTTCATGTAAGAATAAAGGAACCCATACCAAGTATAACATAGGTGTCCTTTTAGTCACACATGTGTATCAACACGAAAAAGGTGATTTTTCCTTTATATACACTATCGCCATACCTATACTCGTGCTTCGTCATGTGTTTTTAGAGGATTCCTTTTCAAGGAGTCCCCTTTTGTTTTTCCTTTTTCATCTTACAATCTGATTATGCTGGAAGAACACATGCAGTTTTATGACCTGAGTGCATTATGTGATCAGCACATTCACGTGGGGTGCTGCTATTTAAACACCACATCACACATCAAGGTTATATATTTTGGTCTTATTGAGTATAGATATAGCTAGGTATAAGGGCTGATTCATCATTATAAGAATTATACGAAATTCAATTTTATTACTTAAACTGCATGTCAAGTCAAAGGTGTTTGTCTTTCGTCTTTTTAATTATTCATCTTATAAAAGTTCCAAATAAAAACAACAACACCGAAAAATGGGGAAATACCTACATTTGTTTTTTTTTGTGGAAAATCATCCAAATTTACACAACATAAGACTCGTGTTGTCACATCAACGCTCTGCTCAATTTGTATCTGAATGCAAGAATTGCTTTTTGTCATAAATTTTCGTTATAAATAAATAAAAAGATACAAAATCTCACCCAAATGGATATGTGCGGGGAGTCAGAAATGAGATATATTATAACTGCTTAATTGCCCAGTGGGTCTGCGGGAATATTAATGTTAAATATTATATTCATGTGAGTGATTAAAAGCGGATTATATTTTTATATTTTATCTAGACAGTCATACATTTAATTCATATAAGAAACGAACAAAGTATATACTACTTGTCCCTCTCTACATTCGTAATGAGTTTGATTATTAATGGTCTTTCTTAATTTCCGTCGTTTTGTATTTATTAATTTTTTCTCTCACAAATAACAAATAACGAGTACCAAGAAAAAAAAAACCACAAAGCCTAGGTATTTGACCTCAGAGTTCTCACCGCGTTTTTTCTCAAAACTCAGGATTGAAGCTGACCTCAAGCTGATAACCCACAACACATTCCTGAGTTTGTTTGATATTGTTTTTTTTTCTAACCGAGGTTCGGCACTTATAGCGCTCAAACTTCATTCAAATAAATTTTACTATCACCGCCACTAACATGAGTTGAAACAAGTAAAATTAGAAAAAAAAAAAAATAGAATATTTAGAAATTATATATTGAATAAATCTTGCACGAGATTGATAATGATTTAGGTCGCTTGACGAGTGTGTTAGTTAGATGCGCGTAATTTTTTACATTTGAACGTAAACAGAATTTATTATTTTCCAATGTGCGATAAGCTCTTTAGGATCTATTGAGAAATATTATGATGAAGATTTTTCTAACCACAAAACATTTTGTTGAAAAACAAACAAATTACTTAGCTAACAAGTTGAATAATTTTGTGGTTTTTCTTACCACAGCAGAATTTCGGTGATATTTTTGATATTTTTGTACATGAACTCATTTAAGCTAAAGAAAGGCACTAGGACTTCATCATTCATGGATGCATGTAATGTTTTTTTTGAATAACCTATCGGATATAAAAACCTAACCCACCCACCGCCCCTCTCCCTCAATGACCCTTGGCAAAAGTGGCTTGTTATCAACAGATTATTTATCAATATAACACATACTAAATAATTAAAACCTCTAAGCTTCTGTTAAATTCGGAGATTATTTCTTTATCCACACTATACGAATGTGGAAAGCTTTATCCGACTCAGTATTTCCCCTCCATTATAATTTTTACACATACAAAATCCGTATCTTTCTTTAAATTCTCTCCAACTTTCCTAAACGGTCGCACTGTGGTCAAACATATAAAGGGCAGTCATAATCCCTTTAGTATTTAGTGTGCTCAAAATAGTACAGTAAAGCATTAAAACGTCCACGTAAAATTTTACACCTTACTCCCTTAGATGCATTTATAGGCACACTGCTCAATTTCACCATCCCTTCCTTCTTTCTAGTCCTAAAAGGTGTTATTGAAGTGGTCAGTGACCCATCCACCGTTACGTAACTCATTGAGTCGCATGATTAGAATGTACTCTATCGTGCGTAAAATTACGATATTGGGCACTGTAGAAATAACTTCAAACTGATTTTCACATCAGAGAGCAGGTTTGACTGTATTTTTTCACTTAATCGACATATTCAGAGACTCTCACTATTCCAAGATTTGGGGCCATAAAAAAAGCCCTCATTTGAAAAACCAAAAAAATCATTTGTTTTATTTTTTTCAAGCCCCCTGTTTTCCTAATGCTTTTTGTCAAAATTCCAAAACTATTTCTCACTATTATAAACCTCCTAGTATGTTCAAAGACATGTTTGACTGAAGGTGAAATGTTAAAAGGAAAATGTCTGTGACATTGATAGATTGTGTATCTTTCATTCTCCCCACACTATACACCTAATTGTCAAAATATACCTTTGATTTTTTTTAAATGTCAGATGGTGAAAACATAACCAGGTAATAGGAAATTCTTTGTTTATTGTATATTGCTGGTTTTTAAATATCTCATACATTCTGCTTCTATCAACAACATGAAAACCAATTGAGATGATGTGTCAAAAATCTTTTAGAAACACTTAGAAATAGGTTTTTAGATATTTTTTCGGAAAGTTGGTGAAAAATTGAAACTTAGCGCCAGGAGTAATTTGTCGATGAGTTTGTTTGGATGAGTTCATTTTAGACAGGGGATAAAGAGATATATAATTTGACAGGACAGTATGACTTAATATTTTGATTGACGTTGACATGACAGGTTGTTTTTTGTCTGGTTTTATTTTTACGTATTATTAGTGAAAAGATTTTATTTCAAGTTGGAACTGGTTCACCTGAATTTGTGAGAGAGAAACTACACAAAGAATTTACGAATGAATATAATAATTGACGTTTATAAAAACAGATAGAGATAAGGTAGACTAAGTTTGGAATGACTCATTTATTATTCGTGTTTTAATATAGTAGGTAAACAAAAATTACCAAGGCGTATGTGAGTTTTTTTCCGTCAATTTAAATTAATAATTATAACAATTTGAAGGAAAAAATCATGAATAAATGTATAACAAAGTGATAACAGTGATAATGTAAAGTGATAATTTACACATTTCAACATTAGCCGTGTTTTTTTTTGACAAAGCTATCCGTAGTACAGTAGGATTTTACACGAATAACAAATACAACATCTGCAGTAGGAATACTGCCGAAAAATCTAAAGTTGAATTCTATTGCGGATGTGTTTTTTACTTTATTCCAATATCGAATGCATTTTTTGTGTTTTGTTCTAGTATATTGGTGCGATTGAACTTGTTTTATCTCGATGGGCAAACAGATTAATATTTGTGTGTTTTTCTTTGCATATGAAATATCACAGGTTTCCTGCTTAAATCTCCTATTTCGTTTTGGTGAGAACATAGTATTACTATGCTTTTTTTGTTTGAATTAACCAATAAACACACCTAAGTTATTTGACATTTATCTGAATCAAACTAATGGGTCTTTCCTTTGGTTAAAAAAAAAAAACGATGCTTTCCTATCCTGTTCTGTCAAAAAATCGATTTTGACAGTTTTTAATTTCCATTGGGCAAACAAATTTATTGGAATCCCTTTACTTTTCTCTATCTTTATTGCTACAAAAAAGTACAATAGTGTAAAATTTGATATTTTATTTGACAGATCACAAAAATGTCATTTTGTTCTGTCAGCTGTTATTCAAGTCTGAAATTGTGTGAACAAATGATTTAGTTTTTTAGTATGTTGCTGCTTTTTTATTATGCTTTTAATTATCTACATAAATTATTAAGAAATGAAAATAACAACAAATTGAAAATTGAAAGTGTTGCTAAAGACTACAAAAATAGTATTATTTTATTTAAAATTGACGATCTAGTAATTAAATATAAAACCATACAATTTATTTACAGCTGTTTCACAAAATTGTATTAATCCAACCCAAATTTACAGCCGATGACGCCATCTACTGCATAGACATAAACGACGAGATTTTTCTTTGACTATAATCTACGAACAAACCCCATTTGTGTTTTATTTTTTCAAACTGTACTGACAGCTATTTGTGAAAGTGAAATAAATTTAAACTGCGGATTGATTTTTTTTTTGAAAAAGAAAACAAAGTTAGTACTGATTTATTAATAGGCTTTTTAGTTTTATCTAGCATACAACTTTTTTATTTGAAATTGAAATAGAAATAAAAGAAAAATTCAAATAACACGAAAAGTGCAGAAAAGTAAAGCAGGATCTTTGACAATTTAACTAATGCATGTGTTTCACATCCTTATATGGTGAAAATCATTTCAACTCCGACTAATTCACAATCCAGCTTAAAGTCTAAGATTTTCATGAAATATTTAAAAACGCACTTTTAAAAGATTGACTCTTCTCTGACTGGAATTCTATATTAATTTCTAAATTTCGTGGTCAGTAGTTGCGTAGTGGTTAGTGTGATGGCCTGTCACGTCGAAGATTTGGAATCTATTCCCGGCCGCTACTATCTAAAAAGGAAGAAATGTTTTTTTTTCAGGAATACTGCTCTTGTGAAGAAGTGAAAACTCTCTCAAGAGTATCAGTTCCCGTGAATAGTGCTTCTCACCTTACCCGCTAGGATCTTGTATATAGTATTTAGCCAGGAATGGAGGGGTATTCAATGCATCACATGCATTGTCCTTCATTCTTTGTTGAACTTGAAGTTACATACAACCAAGGTGAATTCTTAGGAGTTTTTGTGTTTTTACTACAATCTTAATGGCAATGTCCATCTCTCTCTAAAAAAAATAGTTTATATTAATAGGTAATTCGGAATAAAAACTTAAAAATAAAAAAAATCTTAAATTATGAAATTCCACACAAATGTTTAAAATTTTTCAAAACTGTTAGAAAATATGTGTATATTTGTTTTAATATCACATTTCACTTTATGTGTGTTACGCGTGTTATTAAACAACACCAACAACAAAAACTAGAACACTTCAATAAAACCAACCACCTAAATTTAGATTGGAAATAATAATTCATTGGAATCCACCCCACACAATCATTATAATTAGATTAATCAAAAATTTGAAGACAGATATCGGCCTACATGCATTATTTATTTCTTGTTGTTTTTTTATAAATTTTAAATATTTTCGCACATAATATTGTACAATAATTTTATATTTATTCGACCACCTTTTCAATTTAATTTTTAAATATATAAAATAGACTCAAAACAAAAATTTAAATATACATAAAGATGAGATCAAATTTGTGGCGCCCGACAATATGGCCAATTCACTGTAATAAATTATTATCTTCTGGGTTTCTGTCTGTAAATAAAGTTCCATGAAAAAAAAAAAAAATAGTTTATTTTAACACAAAGAAAACGAATAAACATTTGTTATTCTTTCCATTGTCGTATATATTTTATTTTCTTCTTTTTTTTTTGTTTTAGATGAAACCTAGCCAACAAATTTGGCAAACTTACATTTTTTATTAAAAAAAAAATATTCATCACGCATATGTCTACGATCTAGTAAATTAAAATTATTGAAAGTAATAAAAACAAGAATATCTAATCGGTGTGTTTTTTTCTTGTCTAGCGCCGAGGTACACCTCCATAACAGTTGTGGTACTTTAATTCAAAACAAAAAACCACACATGGAAGAAATTAAAGATTAGAAAAATTAAATAGAAACAAAAAAAAAATCCACTTTAAAGGCTGATTTCTGCTCCAAATTTTTTTTTGTTTTGTGATTTCTTTAATAATAATTGTGCGTTCATCATTGCGGTAACGAACACGGTTGCCACCACTTTGCTTTTTATTTAATTTTTCTTTACAATATCTTAGAATTTAAAGATGTAGACTTTCGATTTAGACTTTCGTTCTTCATTCGCTGTACGTTGTTCGTTCTTCTCTCAACAACGTACAACGAAGAAGCATTTACATTAATTCGATTTTGTTTTTCAGTTCGTTCTTAACAACGAACACATTGTTGGCAGTGGCGGAACTATTAATAGTTGAGAAAAAAAGAAGATCCTGCTGGTCGAATGGTTGATTGCTGAAAAGGAAACATTTATAGCATACAAATCTTGTTTTATTTTCTAAACTGGCGCAATAATTAAAAATGTCCCTACAAGTTACACGGTACTGCAAAACAATGTTTATTTAAACAGTTTTCGCACTTAAACACACGTTGTCCGGGTAACAACGAACACCGAAATTTCCGAGCTCCTTTGTATTTGTACGTTCTTCATTCATTGTTCGTTTTTATCATTTACATTCTCGTTGGTCCGCGTACGAGCAACAACGAACAACGTACACAGAGCACAACACCGAAAGTCTAAATGCAGCTTAAAATTTAAGTACACTAGACTTACTTACTTACTTAAGGTGGCGCTACAGTCCGGGGTGGACCAGGGCCTCAACCAACAAGCTTCTCCAGCTAGCTCGGTCCCTAGCTAGCTGTCTCCAGTTTCGCACGCCAAGTTGGTTGAGGTCCTCCCCCACTTGTGTGCGCCACCTGAGTCGCGGTCTTCCTCTACTTCGCCGTCCCTCGGGGTTTGAGTCGAAGACTTTCCGGGCCGGAGCATTCGGGTCCATTCGCTCTACATGACCAAGCCATCTTAGTCGCTGGACTACACTAGACACTATGTTAATTTATGTGTGTCAATTTGCAAAAGTTTGAATTTAGCAGTTTTTGAATTTTTAAAGTCAATTTTTTTTCTTTTTCGGATCTAATTTGGCTCTTGGAATTGAATTTTGGAGTGTTGTTTGTTCCCGATGCCCTTTGCACGATAGACCATCGCGTAGATAAGTGAATGGCGTCGGTAGCTTATGGCGTGGTGCAATAGCCTGAAATGGCTTTGATGTCGGTTTTTCGTCCACATATCAAAGGATGGAGGGCCAGTGCATGTCAGTATGCGTCTGCACGTGGCTCACTAAACATTGTTTGATTGAATACATTTCAGCAGAGGTGACAGTTTCTTCATCCATTTTCTTCAACAAAATCAAGGCTGAACGTCACAATCGTGAATATGCGGCGCAATCACTCTATTAGAGGTGGCCATTAGACGTTCGGACTCGGTTGAAATTTGAAGGTCACCTCCGTTGTAAGTCACTATGGGCTTAGGATTTCTGCGAGCTGTTGGCATCTCATTTATTTGTTTTTTTATTTTATTTGTTCTTAAGGACGACATGAGGTTTCACTTAGTTCCAGGACACTTATAATCAAGCAGAAAACTATTAGTTTTTAATCCACATATAGAGAGTGAAAAACTAACCCAAAACGACGTCTCTCAAATTCGGTTAATAAAACTTTCTTAAATTATTTCCACCTCTACACAATATGCGTATATTGTAAGATATTTGGCAATCCTAGTTAGAGCCTCATGAAATACTATCCCCCAAACCCCTACAACTTCCCGCAAGAATGTTCTTATTGTTCGTAGTTTGGCAAGTTCCCCTCTTTTTTTTCAGTCTGTTATAATCTTGCGTACACCTATGAATGCTTGCGTAGTGGTGCGCGCTTAAAGGCGCAGAGGCGATCTTTTTTGTAACAACTCCCCGTGCACAAAGACGTGCGCTATTATACTCGTAATTGTTATTCTTTCTGCTCATCATCATCATAATCATCATCATCATCACTGGCAGCAACTTGCTTCGTAAGCAAATGAACATTATCGCCGACGACGTAGCGTAGCTTGCAGCCATTCCACGCCGACCATAGACGAACGTGCCCACACTTCTTCTAACGGTATCGGCTATAGCTACTTATACTCTATATTTTGTATCTTGAAAAATAAATCGCAGACAAGAATACAAAAAAAAATATTATTAAGATACACGGAACTTTTAGCATTTAAAAAAAAATTATTTATTGAACATCGAAGAGGAAAAAATAAATAAATATTTTCGAAGGCGGATGTTTGCCCGCATTAGTGTCATAATAGATGGAACAGGTAGAATAATAAAGTACCTACTCTCACAACGGAAACATTTTTAAATCCTATCAACGTTTTTTAAGAGTATATAGGTATTTTTCAATGGGGTACTTAAATAGGATCACATTTTTCTTTGATGCCAAAAAAAAAAAGAAAGTTCATCAAAGTGTCACATCATGACATCTCTAGATACTCGTATCGTGGTGACAGTTGAATAATTATGTAATTTTTGGTCAAGTTACAATGACTGGTAAAACACAATGAAATTTGTTCTCAATCTTAAAAATTTCTCAGTGCCTTTACGGTGTTCCTATCAGTGATCGAATGACTGTCCTCCTTCTGAAAGGAAACAAAATACTTTTGGATTTCAAAATTGAAGCATTCTTATGTATCGAAAAGTTCTTCTGAATTACCAATGGAAAACGCGATTAAAATTACCTCAGAAACTCATTTAAATTCTTAAATTTAAAACGTTATTTATTTTTTTGAGGCGATAAAGATTTCCGAGATATCAAAGCATTAATACATACGAAGACTCCTTCTAAAAAAATCTTAATTTTGCTATCACAAAAAGGAGAACACATTTAATGGTTTAGTTTAAGTATGTTTTATCGATACACCTGCGTTCTGAATTTTTATTGAGAATTGTCTCCATATACACTAATAGTATTCGTCTACACTGTCATACATTATACAGATTGTATATAAATGTCAAAAATGTGTCAAGAAATTATGTGCGTTCAAACCCGCTTAAATAAAACAACATAAAACTTAAATAATAAATTTAAATAATGGGGTTTTAACCTAAGCGAGTCTCTTTTAATCAGTCCTTGAATAACTGAAAACAAAATTCAGCTGAGTGGTCACGTCAACAGCTGAAAAACCAAATGTCATCATAATTAACATCTGCCAGAGATCCAAATATGAGTGGTGAAGGTGAATATTAAAAATATAGAAAAATGGATTCATTCAAAGCCTGTTCAATATTTTTTGTTTTCTTAAACTACGTTTTCACAAAAAGATAATCCGAGATTTAAGGCAAGAGATTTTTGTGGTGTGATTTTTCACCACACTATAAAATTAAAAAGAAGATTAACGTTGACAGCATCTATCAAAATGCTAGTGGTGTTTCAATTTTTCTTATAAAGTGGAAGCGAGAGAAAGAAAGTTTCATTATGAAAAATCATCGAGATAATTTAACACAATATGGATTTTAGGCCAGTTCGAACCATAGAACAATTAATCCAATGAGGATTTAACAAGATTTATTTCTTATTTTCTGGATCGAAATAAATTTGCATGATAAATCTTCGAGATTTAAAGAAGATGTATGGTAAATCCACTTAAATCCAGGATTATAACTTGGTGAAAACCTAGTATTAGATGCATCCATATTGTATTTTTTCATTAAATCTACGTTTTTCCTGTCAAAAATTATACATTTTCAAAGGAATTATTTTTCAATTCCCTGGTTTTTTATTCAGGCTGGTTTTAATTAAGTTGGTTTAAGCAGTTTTGAAAATATGCATAAAAGTGAACTTTTCTTTATAAAAATTATGTTTTTCCTATTTGATGTTTTGTAATAATTGAACTTAAGTCCACTTTAGGACAAACATCATTTTTATAGAATAAAAAAGCGCAAAAAGAAAATTTCAAAGCCAATCTCACAAAATGACAATCCATCACACAAAATTTGACATATGTTTTAGACAAAGTACGACCATGTTTTAAATTTACCTGCTCATCTTGTCATTTAACAGAGAGTCCATAAAACGTATCAAACTTGGTTTTAATTTGCGAAGTCGTTAAAAGGTGTGAGTATTCTATTTTTCTACATGACATTGATTGACAAAGAACTGTCATACAAAAATAATTGAGAACCCAAAATGTTAATTCGGATTTAATGTCCGTTTGTGGACTTGACTTGTCAACATTTGTAGATACGGCAATTACAGCTTTGGCGCCTGTAATTGTACATAATGTATTGAAACAAAATTTGTTAAGACTGATGAGACGGTATACAAATTATTATTAATTTACTGAAGTCAAAGTTAAGACCACAAAAAAATAAATTAATACCTATCAACATTGTATAATCAAGTTCTGAGAAAATATTTTCTTTTTCTCGATCTTACAAAGTTTTTGACTGCTTTGCGTATTAATTGAAACATATCGTTCCGTCTATCACAGTTTTCAAAAGTCATAATTGCTTTTATGACTTTTTGGTCCATATCGTAAACCTCGAATGTGTAAAACAAAAAAGAAACAAAGATGTCAAATGACAGACCTTCCGTCTGTCTGTCCATTCGTTTGCTTTTCGTTAATTCAAATTCACCCCATCATCATCCAGAGTTTTTCATATACATATGCGTTTTTATTTTTTATAAACGAGTCACACCCTGACTTGAGCTTAATTGAAGTTATTCCATATAGATTTAATTGTATGATGGATGAATCACGAGTGAATCGCTTGAAAAAAAAAAAAACTAACAACAATTACAAAACATACAGTGAATATCTGTGCCGTCATCTTTTGCATCTTTTTAATAACCCATACCTACCTATTTCACAGACATATGTTATGTTTGTACATCCCTGCTTCCATGGTGAGATGATGATATCTATTCTGATGCTGCGGCTACATCCTTGATGGTTTGTTAGTTCTATTTTTTTTTTTTTTTTTTTTTTTTTTCTTCAAAAATATACATAGCTAGGTACCTACTTACTATACCTTCATCATAACAAATAAAGAAACAAAAAAAACACGACGACGACTATACATATTTCTGCAAATTAATGATTGTTAGTCACACTGTCAGTTAGGGCACTTAAGATCCACACACATCATCCATCCTATGAGAGACAGACCCCAAGCCAAGATTGTTCTGGCATCTCTTCTATACTCGGCTTCTGTGTACGCGAATTTTATCCCCACATATGGAAAAAGACACTTGAGGTGTCATTCTTTTGAAAGAACAACAAAAAAATAAAACTAAGAAAAATTATACGTATCTACATGCTTTTTTATGGTTTAAAAAAGATCACAGATAAACACCATTATTCAGCCACACATCACTGAGAGGGAGATACTCTCAACAATAATATAGACCAAAATGACATCATCACCAACTTGTTCGTTTTGAATCAGGGTTCGGACTTTACTTCGATCGAAGTAGATCTACTTCGATTTTTAGAAAAAAATTTAATCTACTTCCCTACTTCTCTTTTTTATGATCTACTTCTCTTTGAAATACTAAGTCAACATATTTAAAGTACAGCGCTGATCACATAAAAAACAAGTAGGTATTACATAAAAAACGAGTTTAGGAATTATTAAAACGTACGAGTAAGTACCGTGGAAAATTTAATGTTTTTGAGATCACTTATAGAAAAACGTAAAGATATTTATGACCCACCTATTGAATTGATAAAAGTCGTACAAGTTCGTTGATGGAAAATTTACTTTAAAATAGTTATATTTAATTAAAACTTTTTTGAAAGTCTGAATTCAGAATTTACTTATATACATATGTATGTTATGTTAATATAATTTAATTTCCTAAAACTACTTCGAAAATTTTATATCTACTTCAGTTTTTTTCCGTATCTACTTCGAAAATATAAAACCTAAGTCCGAACCCTGTTTTGAATCTATACCTACTCTGGTTGGATGCAAAACTTGTATCTATATGGATGGTACCTCTATAAATGTATAGGTATCTTATCTATACCTTCTATCTAGATGGAGATAGAGGCACCGATGATAGTTTCATCTACTTTATCTTGGATGACTAAGAATTGAATCCATGAATTCTATATAAATTAACCGCCTTTTTGGAATGAGGAAGAGAATCAAAATGGCGATAAGCAATGATAGCTATGTACTCGTAGTACGTATTCTATTCATATTATGATGACGTTTATACGTAGCTAGCTATAGGATGATGAAGACATCGCTTATCGGTTGCTGTTGATTAAGTGGTTATTGGTATTGGTATTTCTATGGCAGTTAAATAAGATCAACTGTATAATTTTGATCAGTGCAAAGTTTTTGTTTCCAATTTGGAAATATTTGAGACAACTTTTATTACATAAAAAGTAAAAAGTGTCTTTTGGAAAGGTTTGGTTTGGCAACACTGACAGTAAGTTTGACAGCTGAACGATCATTTTTAAAACTTATACTCATTACAAGTTGTTCTTATCACAAAATAATTAGAGAAAAGCAATGGGTGTTTCTTTTTTAGCTCCAAGTGGTGCCCAGAGCGGGGCTTAAGTGAATAGAGAGCTCGCTCTGAACCGAGCGTGACATGAACACTCCGATCTATTTAAGAAAGACAATTGAACACGGAACTGTCATTAGAATGTCAATCGTGGTGTGTGAGTGGCACGTAGCGCCATTCTGCTGGAACCAGGATGTCGTCTAGGTCCATAATCAAACAGTTACTTTTTCAGGTTGCATTGCCACCTGGTGAACATCGTGTTGGTTGGTGTAATCCCATATACGTCAAATTTGCTTTTTAACACTGCCATTCATCCAAAAATGAGCCTCGCCGTAAAAAATGATATTTCAGTTCACAATAGGGGTCCTCATGCAAACGCTCCAAAGCCCATGCAGCGGAAAAACGGTATTGTCTATGGTCATGAACTTTCAGCTCCTGGGTCAGTTAGATTTTGTGCAGGTATAGGCTTAATACTACGTTTTCACCAAAGGTAAATCCGGGATTTAAGTGGATTTACCATAAATCTCCTTTAAATCTCGTAGATTTACCATATAAATATAAATCACCTCAAATGAAGATTTAAAATAAATCTCCTTGAAATCTTCTCGCAATCAGAAGATTTGCAAAACAAACAAACTTTATTTTGTAGAACGCACCTATGTAAACCCACTTTCTTCATTGACTATCAACACAAAATAGAAATATCTGTTTTTTTTTCCTGTTTACTATCCAATTGCAGTTTTTGTATCTCTTGTCCAAATTGACAACTGAATGACAAGACAGAGTGAAAACGTCAAATAAATCGCAGTTTCTTTGGTAAAAACACTTCAAGATTTATTTTAAATCTCTAGTAGATTTACTCTTGGTAAAAACGTAGTATAAGTCTCGTGGCAAAATTCGCTAAATTGAAGTCTACAAAAGGCCAAGTTCTTGTGCAAGGGGAGGAATCGACTGCATCCAAAATTGAGTTCCTCTGACGTACGAATGTTTACTGATTGATTACCGGACGAGGCGGACGGTCGTACCAAATTTGGCCACCAAAAGTTAAAGAGGCGACTGTTAGCCACCAGCACATCTTCCGTAAAATGGGCATAACGTGCCTAACGTTTACACAAACGAACACTCATTTTGATTTTTATCATTTGGACGTGATGTTCAATCGTGTTTCCTTGCTTTGGTGATTTTGCATCAATAACTGAATAATAAACAACAGATTTGACAGATGTCACCATAATAACATGGCCGCCAAAATCTACCCGCACCAATTGAAAAAAACCTGTAGTTCTTTTTTTGACAGCTCAGTGCCTTCTTCTCTGTATATGTAGGTATTTTTCCATTTCACAAAAAAAAGTACACAACTCACTTTCTTTAGGAAATGTATTTTTTTAGGATGTTTAGTTAATTTTTTACTTACTGAAATGTCAGTTTGCATTTGGCACAAAAGTTATTTTTGCCCAAGGTCAATTCTTTCAAAAGGAAATCTACTCTCTCTCGAGTGCTCTCTTCTTTGGTTTATGAGTATGACATTTGATTAAATGAGCTACCAACTTTTATTAAACTACCTCAATCATCGTGAAGATGATGAGATTTCACTCAATATGAACTCACCTAAAATAAACTTGCCTATCAAACTTCGATCTGCCATAATAGCAGCTAAATTCAAATTGGTGAATATCAAGAATCTTAATTGATCTTCGTGTGCCGTTATAAAGAAACTCCTCTTCAACAAATAAAAAAAAAACCTCTTATTTTATCGCCATTTTCAAATGAAAAATCCCTCCACACAGTTATTTCTTATTAAATTTCTAATCAAAGAAAAATTTCAATTGAATCCACCTGGGTATAAAGTGGATTCTGTTGAATTTCTGGGAAATAAAAAAAAATAAGAAAAATAATATAAAACTCTTCATTCAGCGCTCGTGCCCTAATACATAATTGAATTATTAGCCTTCTCCCCGTCAGTTTGTGGTGATAGTGCGGTGTGTTGGATTGGATGGATGCTGCTAGCTCCCAATTTTTTCCTGGAACTCCTTTTCTCCATTAGTGGCAAGGTGCAACAATGTTGGATCACTCATCTCTCGTTCTGGTTTTATGCAGAAAGAGCAAGAGCGATTCGATACGTTGCACTTGGCTGCTGCTGCTGCTTGTTCCCCTTTTTACTTTTTCTTTTTGTTTTGATCTTTTTTTCTTTTGTTTTTCTTTGTATTCAAAACACATTTTTAAATCATTGCCGTTTTCTTTTGCCACACAGCGATCGAGAGGTGCGAGAGGTAAACCTCTTGGTAATTCGAAGCTCTCGGCTCCTCAACGATGATGACGGTGATGGCGATCGTCATCGGGCACCTTTAAGTGCCTTCGCAGAGTCAGAGGCTAGGCAGAAGTATACAAAAGTACACTTCCACTCGGTTCAAGCGAAAAAGAACTTAAAATCAAAACATCTTGCCCTAACGGTTGCTTCTAACACGAAAAGAACGGACACAAAAAAAAAAGTACCCAATTTGAATCAAGTGCTGACATACAAACATATGTTTGGAGCCGGTGTGTAGCAGCACACACCTCTCCAGAAGACCAGAATGAGTAGTATAGGTATCCATATGTTTCCCTTCTTTCTCTTCAAAACCATGATGGATAAGAGGAACACATTAGCCGTGTGCACATCCAAATTGTTTCCATAGGTTTCTTGCTTTAGTGCTCCTCAATCAGCTAAACTCTCTAGGTACATCTAGGTGGTGGTGTATCTATCTCCCTCCGCCAACCGCACAAGCACAATAGCGATGGCGATCGTGTCGATCAACTTAAACGAGCGCGCATCTGCAACCACACCTCAGTTGATTAGTCTCAATGATTTAATGGCGGCGGATGTTTTATCACCGGGGTTTTTCTTATTTTGGTTGGAAATTGTACCCATACGCCTATACACATATTACACACCGACAATTCACTCGGTCCGTGATAACTTTAAATGGAATTTTTAATTTCGATAGCATGAAGCTTACATATAGCAATCGAGCGGCAGAGCTTGTGTGGAACATATTTTTGTTTTATTTAAATCGCTAATGAATTCAAGTGGAGTTTAATTGTTGTAGTTTTTTGTTTTTATTTAATACGAAATAATTTTTGACTTTTACTTTCGTTTTAGTAAAAGAGTGAGTAAAGATGAAAAGAATAAAGAGAATTTTAAATCTCATAATGGTAATTATTGTTTTTTTATTGTCATTTTTAAACAGTAAGGTGCAGATTTATAGCCTAAAAAGGTTTTAGGGATTCTACTGGTTTTATTGTGAAAAAATTTATTTTTCAATCAAACTTAGTACCTACTACAATGACAGAGAAGTCCAACGAAGTGGTTTTCGTCATAACTTCTATCGGTTTACGCGTCTGTCTCTCTATACGTCTAATGAATCGAGCAAGAGTCTAAACGGTTAAAATTTAATACAGATCATTTGTATGTGATTCCATAGAAGAGAAAACCCAATTTTTCTTTATAGCTAATCTAGAAATAGTAGCTGCCATACAATGGTTTTCGTTTTTTCGTTGTTACTCAAAAACGACTTTAACAATTTTGATTAAACTTTTAACTTTTGATTGTATTAAAGTTTAAAATTTACGTTTTTAGTTTTTGGAGAAAAATTCATTTTATCAATTTTGAAATTTCTTATTTCTGGAATAGTCGCGTATGTACACGTTAACGGCTGACTTTAAAAATTGTGTAAAAATTTTGTTGAAGGGTTCTTCTTATAATGCAAAAAATATTGCATTTTCAAATTTAGCAACGAAAATCACATTTTACAGCAATTCCTTAGTGTGAACTTCAATATCAGACTATTTTAATTCAATTTAACCGTTCTTAAAAACGATTTAATGTACTCGTAACTACTCGGTTTATCAAAATATTAGAAAATTACAGAGTTCAAACTTTTTAGTTTGAGATATACATAAGTATACGATAGTCAATACTACTGAGTGTCAATACTATCTACCTACATACGAGTATATGTGACAGATCAGCAGACGTTTTTATTAAGATCTACTAGCCCAATGACAGATGTCAACAAAGACCAAAGTCTTGATTTTAAGATAGGTTCTTAATAACACAGTGTTCGCAAAGTATTCTGCCATTGATGTGAAATATTCGATACCTATGAATAATGTAGATTGTAGATTTATTTTGACAGTTGTTGTTGTGACATTTATTTTCACCGTTTTTTTTTTAGACTTTTTTAAAGTCTTAAAAGTATTCCCAGTCAAATATATTTTGACTTAAATTGCTTATGGGCTTTCGGTAGAGGTTCTTCAACACTTCAAAATAACAGTTTTAAAAAAAAATATTCTTCATTTTTTCAATTCATGATTACAAACTAAAAAAAATAACATCAAATTGTTCAAAAACACAAATTACTCCACTTTCACTAAAAGTATACTAAAATTGGTTTCATTTGGAGCTAAAAATATAACCAAATTGTTTGCCTGTAGCGTAGCCATTTTTTAATGAAATTTGACGTACAATAGTGGAAATGCGCATAAAAACAATTAAGCTTTTCGTATAGTAATAATGTATTGCACTTTCTAGAGAATTGGTAACACTTTTTTATTTTAGGTGGACAATCATCTGTCAGACAAAATTGAAGTAAACGGTTGGATCTTCACTTTTTGAAAGCAAGTGATAGCTTTCTAATTGGTCTGATTTCTTTTTTAAAGTAGGTTAGACTTAATTTTCTGCAGAAAAAGGAAGATAAATATTTTGACGTATGTAGGTACAGTAGTGGAAATTCCCATAAAAATACTTTAATTTTGAGTACTAATGTATTGCTTTTACTACAGAAGTCATCTGTCATACCAAATGGAAGTAAACCGTTATATTTTTGACTTTTTAATTCAAACACTTCTTTGGAAGTCCTCTTTTTGCAACTTCTTCTCAGAATGTGACATTTTCAAATTGAAATTCCCATAAAAACATTGAAAGGAAAATGGAATTCAACTAAATTGGTCGGTATATTCTTACCATGATTTGAATGCAATCAGTATCTTAAAATCTATAAACACAATGAACTGAAATGTTTAGAAAAAATTACAGAGCTATAAGCAATTTGTGGTACTGAACATAATTCATCGGGCTGTTTTTTACTTGCGACTTATAGGTACCATGTATAAGGCAAGTTATGCATTCGTAAAAAAAATAGAACTCGAGATTTTGATCAAAGTTGACATTACGATGATAGCGAAGACTAAAAAAGTGGGTCTCGCAATTCTGTCTGTCAATTTTCTTCAAACTTGGTAGATATCATTTTTAATTTTTTCCCCCCAGACGTTTTTTCTTTTTTTACTTGCGACTTATAGGTACTATAAGGCAAGTTATGCATTCGTAAAAAAAATCGAACTCGAGATTTTGATCAAAGTTGACATTACGATGATAGCGAAGACTAAAAAAGTGGGTCTCGCAATTCTGTCTGTCTGTCTGTCTGTCTGTCTGTCTGTTCGACTACAGGCTAAACGACTCGGCCGATTTTCTTTAAACTTGGTACATATCATTTTTAATTTTTTCCCCCCACACGTTTTTTTCTTTTTTTTTTTAAGACCAAAAATAACGGTACCCCCCATACGAATTTTTTTCGAAATTTCATAAACATTTTTTTTTCTCAAAAACTGTTCAACAGATTTTAAAAATAAAGATACAGAAAAATTTAATTTAATTAAATCTAGGTATTGATTGAAAAAAATTTTCCGAAAAATGGTTATTGAGGGTACCCCCCATGAAGCCATTTTTTTTGTTTTTGATTTTCTCAAAAACGGTTCAACCGATTTTGATCATTTTTTTTTTGCTAAAGCTCCCCAAAAACATAAATAGAATTGTGTACTCAAATTTTCAAAAAAAAAATTTTTGGATTTTTAAAAAAAACTTAAAATTTTTTTTTTCAAAACTCAATATTTCGAAAACCCCATGCTAGATTTTTTTTAAACTTGATAAATAAAAGTTTCTCAATATGATCTACAAGATGTGGAACAAAATTTTTTATTTTACCTAAAAATTAAGGTACCTACCATACAAATGCTAAAAAATTAAAAAAAATGGTTTTCAAAAATCGTATTTATCTCGAAAACGGCACCTAGAATTTTGATAAAATTTTTTTTCTTTCAATTAATTTTTACGATCTTTAATTTAATAAAAAAAAATTTTGAAATTAAGATATTACAGCTTGTACCTACCATAGAACGATTTTTTCGAATTTTGAATTTCTCATTATCCACATAACGGATCTTAATGAAAATTTTTATAGAGAAGCTTTTAAAAAGTCTAAAACACATTGCATTTCAAAACTTTAAAATAAATATTTTTTGAATTTTTGAAAAAAAAATCTATTTTTTTCTTTTTTTTTGAAAATTCGATATCTCCGAAATGGGTCAATATTTCTTTTCGTAAATTTAATTTTTATTCGAACAATAATAAAAACTTTAAATTAGCGTAATAAAATTTTTTCTTAAAAAGCTTTTAAAAAGTTTGTATATAAAAGCTTCTTTTAAAGAAACCACTACAAGGACTTATAATTTTTGTTCTTGCATAAATTCATATTTGCATAGCATTCTGTTACTACTAAAAGAATTTAAAAATTAATTTTATCCTTATGAACAATTTTCTCAATAACATTCGTTTTTAAAATTCCCAGTCGATTACATAGGAGCAAGTTCGTGCGACCCAGTCGTGCATTTTATTTTTTTTAAGACCAAAAATAACGGTACCTGCCATACGATTTTTTTTTTCGAAATTTTATAAATATTTTTTTTTCTCAAGAACTGTTCCACAGATTTTAAAAATAAAAACACAAAAAAATTTCATTTAGTTAAAGCTAGGTAATGATTGAAAAAAATTTCCGAAAAATAGTTATTGAGGGTACCCCCCATGGAACCATTTTTTTTTGTTTTTGATTTTCTGAAAAACGGTACGACCGATTTTGATCAATTTTTTTCAAATTTTTTTCCAAAACTCAATATTTCGAAAACCCCATGCTAGATTTTTTCAAACTTGTAATAAAAGTTTCTCAATATAATCTACAAGATGTGATAACAAAAATTTTATTTTACATAAAAATAAAGGTACCTACCATACAAATGCTAAAAAAATTAAAAAAAATGGTTTTCAAAAATCGTATTTTTCTCGAAAACGGCGCCTAGAATTTTGATAAAAATTTTTTTCTTTTAATAAATGTTTACGATCTTTAATTTAATAAAAAAAATTGAAATTAAGATATTACAGCTTGTACCTACCATAGAACCATTTTTTCAAATTTTGAATTTCTCATTATCCACATAACGGATCTTAATGAAATTTTTTATAGAGAAGCTTCTAAAAAGTTTAAAACTCATTGCATTTCAAAACTTTAAAATAAATTTTTTTTTGAATTTTTGAAAAAAAAAAAAAAAAAAAAAAAAAAAAAAAATCAATTTTTTTTTGTTTTTTTTTTTTTTTTTGAAAATTCGATATCTCAGAAACGGCTTGATATTTTTTTTTGTAAATTTAATTTTTAATCGAACAATAATAAAAACTTTAAATTGGTGTACCAACATTTTTTCTTAAAAATCTTTTAAAAAGTTTGTATATAAAAGCCTTTTTTAAGAACGACTTATAATTTTTGTTCTTGCATAAATTCATACTACTAAAAGAATTTAAAAAAATAATTTTATCCTTATGAACAGTTTTCTCTAATAACATTCGTTTTTAAAATTCCTAGTCTATTACATAGGAGCAAGTTCGTGCGACCCAGTCGTGCATTTTATTTTTTTACTAAAATGGAAAGTACTCGTATGACATATAATTATGAAATCAAGGTTTATTGTAATATTATTCAATTAAAAACTAAGCGGAGGTATGAAATCTCGAAAGAAATTACCGAAACCAAAACGTTGCCATTATGTAAGATAGCCAAGCCGCACTCAAAGGACTATAAGATCATACGCCATCACGTCTACGTTCAACTTGTCAAGAACAATAATGTCTCACTTCATTGGGTACCTGGGCATGTAGTTGTCCAGGAAAATAAGGTGGCAGACTTCCCAGCAAGGCGCAAAGACTCCTCTAATGGGGCCAGAGCCCTACTCCAGAATAGGAGAAAACATGATTAAAAACTAAATCAAAACAGAAAAAGAAGTCAAAAGACCAAAAAACTTAAAAGAACTCCCAAAACTGAGGCAGGGCAAACTACTTTTTGGGAACTATAACCAAGATCGTTTCAAGAACTG
Source organism: Chrysotoxum bicinctum (assembly GCA_911387755.1). Classification (NCBI taxonomy): domain Eukaryota; kingdom Metazoa; phylum Arthropoda; class Insecta; order Diptera; family Syrphidae; genus Chrysotoxum; species Chrysotoxum bicinctum. The sequence goes on along the minus strand of OU426988.1, from coordinate 236,955,111 downwards.
TATAAGCTTAAGTCAGAACAATCAACGAATAATATAACGGGACTCCTCTCCTCACGGGTCACTGTAAACTAAGAAGACAATTGAGTTTTCTTGGACTGGAAAGCTGCCCAACATGCAGATTCTGCAATACTTAGGTATGACGAAACTCCTTAGGCGGATGCGAAGCACTAATGCATTGAAGAAATAAGTATGTGGGAAGCAAACAGGTAGAAGAGTGTGATTTATCCTCTCTAAAGCCTAGTACGCAGATCAAACTAAATTTTACTTCCCCAAGCTAAAATTATCTCTAGTACCTTAACCGAGAGGTACGCGGCTCCAGCTTAAAAATCAAAATTTCTGTTCAAACTATACATAACTTATCTGTCAAAATTTTGTGCACGAAATAATTGTTTGGCACATTTATTTTCAAGCTTAATTTCAATTTGAAATGGATACCTTACAAGATTTTCCATTAAAAAATCACACGTTAAAACAAATTCTTTCGAATCTTTGAAAAAAATTCATTTAAAGAATACCTGTTTTCTGTGACATATTCTCCACAAGGGTCTTATGTCAAAATTTAGCTTGGGTTTTAGCTGATGTATGGGGAAAAATGTGGAATATAGACTTAAAGGTATAACACAATCAAACTCAGAAGAAGAGCTGTAGGGTTATTAACACATCCAGTTCGAATGGTTGCACAATAGATTTTTAAGTCGCAGTGCAAACCCCCACTCAATATTCATTGAATATTAATCAAGGTCGTTAAGCAAACAAGTCTTTAATCAAAAGTTATTTACTCCAGATATTCACAAGGTTGAATAAATAACGTCAGCCTCAATATTAATATTCAGCACACAAACTGGATATCTACATACAATATAAAATTTCATATTTAAAATATAAAAATACCTCATAACCTCATAAAATTTTCTCCAGTACGAGGTACACCTATGTATAGTGAACCAGATAGTTTTTTTTTTTATAGATCCCATCAACAAAAACACTTAAAAAATTAATATTTTCCATAATTCTTCTCAGAAGTCCATTAGAAACGGACACACAAGCAAATCCAAATAACAATAAATAAACAAGAAAAAAATTAAATATAAAATAGTACCTAATCGTATGTTGTTTTCAATAAATTTTAAATTTCTTGTATCTCCATCATGATGAATCTTTTTTTTTTTTTTTTTGTTTACATTGACAGATACGTAGTTTAATTAACGATCTTTCTTTGTATGTCTATCAACAAAAAAAAAGGGGGCGTATCTCTTCAAACACCTGCGTTTATTCCAGCGAACCAATTAAAATCGTATGCTTGATTGCGAAATTCCCTCGGTATGGTTGAATTTGAAAAATACAATATTAATACATTATTTATTGAACACAACCGAGAATTTATAATTTTTTAAATTTATTTATTTTTTGGTAGGTGTAAATTTGCAAATACACAAAAAGATTTATTGGGCCAGCTTAAGAGGAGCGAGAAATGAAAATTACGACAGAAGCACGTTTTGTTCCAAATTTAAGCGAAAAATTTTCAAAATATGATTTCAATATTTATTTGTAATATGTGTTTTGTCTTTTTGCATCCGCATTAATTTAAAATATGTTAACTGACTGATGTGGGTGTTCGTAAGAACTCATTGATCTCGAAGCACATTAGTGTTCTTAGGGTTTTAAGTTGTTTTTTTTACGTGAGATAAATTTGAATAATTTGAAGTATGGTGCATGTGAATTCGCGTTTTTACGTCAAAATTTTGTATGGTGAACAAATGGTTTTCTTCAAATCAAATTTTCGTTTCCTTTCACTCGGAAGATTCACCTTAAGAAGCGAAGGGTGTAAATTTGATCAGAAAGCTTTTTTTAGACACCCGATCGAACTGGGTCGGCTTTTAAATATCCGGAGGATTTCACGATATTTAAGTGAAACGCAACGATTTGTATCTTCAATCAGATATCTTTAGCATTTACGATTGGAGCCAATTAGAATTTCATATATGTATTTACTTTAAAAATACTAAATCAATATGCTTCTATCATTTTCTAATGGAACAATATCTTCTCTTTTATTTTTTCAGAGCTGCAAAATATGCCACAAAGCGTTCGCAAATGTATATCGCTTACAACGACACATGATCAGCCATGATGAATCAGCACTACTGCGCAAATTCAAATGTACTCAATGCGATAAGGCCTTTAAGTTTAAACACCATCTCAAAGAGCATGTACGCATCCATTCCGGCGAAAAACCATTCGGTTGTGATAATTGCGGTAAACGTTTCTCACATTCCGGTTCGTTCTCGAGTCACATGACATCGAAGAAGTGCATCAGTATGGGCCTCAAATTGAACAATAATCGAGCGATGCTGAAGAGTTTAGAGAAGAGCGGAATATTAGGTGGAAGTCCGAATGGTAAGCGTCCTGGTGGCGCACAAGCTCCAATCGGAACGAATCCTATGAATTACTTTCCACATAGTTTGGGTGTGGGTGGTGGAGCGGATGGAGGGCCATCAGTGAATCCTACAAATGGAAGCAATTCGTTTTACCAAATGCTGCCGAAATATAGTGACTATGGAGCGATGAATGCCGCGTTGTTGGCAACATTCCAGAATCCATTTTACAATATGGCCGCACTGAATCCGAATATCCATCCGTATAGTATACATCGGTTGCTGGAGCTAACTGCAGCTGGTAACCAAAGATTACAATCGGATCCGGAAGATCTGATCGAAGAAGTGACAGAGGACGTGGCTGATGAGCCGAAACTTGTGATGGACTTAGATGATTGTGAAAAGGATATTGAGGAGGATCATACTCGTACTTACAATCGCAGTGACGACGAAGATGATGGGGACGATAGTCGTAATAGTAATAACAGTTCGCCACCAAAGCAAACCTATGAAGACTCAAACGCTGAAGATGTGAAAATGCAAAGAGTTCAGAGTCCTAGTCCGGTGCCGGAAGAGCGTCCCCATTCACCTGAAATCAAAGTCGAGGAAGAAGAGGAAGATGAAGAGAAGACTACGCAGGAAGAAGAAACTGAACAGTCTGAACCGCTGAATGAGTTACGCTGCAGTCGTTGTGATAAACAATTTAACCACCCAACAGAACTGGTCCAACATGAGAAGATTCTATGTGGATTGATCAAGCAAGAGCTTGAGCAGCAGCAACATGAACACCAACAACAACAACAGCAGCAACAACTACATCAGCAGCAACAGCAAGCACAACAGCAGTTCCAATCAAATGAATCTGATGCTGGAAACTCGTCGTATCTTCATTCTGGCAGTGAAGAAGAACTAGAGGATCGAGAATCAAAGAACGGCAGTGAAGCTGGTGAACGAAAAGTACGTGTTCGTACAGCAATTACTGAAGAACAGCAAGCGGTACTGAAGCAACACTATGCGGTAAATGCTCGACCAAGTCGTGATGAATTCCGAATGATTGCCAATCGCCTGTCACTAGACGCCCGAGTAGTTCAAGTGTGGTTCCAAAATAACCGATCTCGTGAAAGGAAGATGAATAATGGTTTCAACGGAATCAACAAATGCTATCCACCAATTATCAGCGAATCTATGCAAGCCAATAGCCCACCACCAGCTGTGGTGGATTCGGTTAAACTCCCCAGTGGAGAAGACCAACCTTTGGACTTGTCACTCAAAAAAGAATCTCCTCAGCAACCGGCTCATTCGCCCCTCTATGGGAGTGTTCCCATGCAAGTAGACACCAACGAAGCAATCAATCTGAGTCAAAAGCTCTCACCGAGTCCGACCTTGTATAAGCAACCCTTGTACTATGGCGCTTCCATGCCAAGTCAACGCCCTTCAGACATTCCAGTGCCATCGCATCATATTCGTCAAACTCCATCACCAAATGAAGCAATGCCACCGATGCCAAGATATCCCACTAACACTCATCCCTATATGATGCCCAATGGCACTGGACCCCGATCAATGGTCCCAATGGAGTGTCTCTTTCAAATGGCTCCCGAATATGCCCGTAGCCATCTAATGGGAAGCATTAAAATGGGCGGTAGTGATCGTGGTACAAGTTTAAGTCCTGGATCAGAGAAACGATCATGGCGTGACGATGAATCGAGAATCTCACATGAAGATGAATACATTGCGGCTGCAGCTGCTGCAGCAGCGGCTTCGAATCTCATGCCACCGCAACAAAAGCGACACAAGATCGAAACACATGGGCATGCCGGTGATCCAGATCTGCCGTTTATTTGTGATCAATGCGATAAGGCTTTCGCAAAGCAGAGTTCGCTGGCGAGACATAAATATGAACATTCTGGTGAGTTGAACATTTATTTGTTTATTTTTACTACTTATTGAATGAGACTCATTCTCACTTTTAAGTTCTTTTCTAGAATCAGTTAAATAGGTTGAACACGATTTCTTTAAAAAGTTGTCAAAATATCTCTATAGGTAGTTCTCATCGTTTCTACAATGAAAATTGCCAAAATTGTGAATTCTGCAATCATTCCAATATTATTCACAATTAAACTTTGTAAGGTAGTGTGCCTTTAAATTCGATCCCGCATTCAGTTTTTGACACTATCATGGTGGATATAAATGATGGAAACGTCAAAAATTAACTTAATTTAAGCAAACTTGAATAAACTGATGCTTTGCCTAAATGTAGTTGTATTTCAAATTAAAAATATTAATTTTCATTATTAATACTGATAAAAAGTAGGATTCACTTCTGTGAACAAATGTTCCATATTAAGGTGGTTGGTACAGAGAACTGCATTTTCACCACAAATGTCATTGTAGCGTCAATGTTGCTTAGTTAAACACTAGTAATTTTCTTGATTTTCATTAATTTGATCAAAAAAAAAAAAACACAATTTTTACACTCACAATAATCTTTGTGAAAATCTAACCCCTAATTTGTGAAATGTTTCTGACATTTAATTTTGGTGTGGTGAGTTTGCGCTGGCATATCAATTATTGTCTTATGAGCCTGCTGGTAAAGATAAACAAAATTTACACACTCTCAAAGAAATGTTTGTCATTTTGTTTTGAGTAACTTGCCTTTCTATTTTTGATTTTCACCACAGCTTTCAATTTTTCTTCCACTTAGTTCAACTGTGGTGAGATTTTACGCAAGTTTTTCGCATATTGCCTTATGAATCGTGTTTAAAGGATGCAAAATTGTACAGCTCTTCACGAGTTTATGCTCATTTTGTTTTAAGTACCTAGTCTTTATTTTTTTTTATTATTTTCACCACAGCTGTCATATTCTTGATAATCATTTGATTCTAAGACAACCTATTTTAAAACTTTATTTTGATTTTCTTGTTTCTTCTAGGTCAACGTCCGTACAAATGCGTCGACTGTCCAAAGGCATTCAAACACAAACACCATCTCACCGAACATAAACGTTTGCACAGTGGTGAAAAACCCTTCCAGTGCTCCAAATGCCTGAAACGTTTCTCACATTCCGGCTCCTATAGCCAGCACATGAACCATCGGTACTCGTATTGCAAACCGTATAGGGAATAGGTAAGCGAGGCGTCCGCCCTGCTGAATCTTGATTTTCGAAAACAACATCCGTCGCAACAAAATCAACAACAACAACAACAGCAGCTCGGCACCTTTTTCAATAATCGTCATCTCTTAAACAACAGCAACAATGCCAGACGGTTAGTACCCCAACAGACGGTACAACAACCACCACCACCGCCGCAACCAACGATTCCACCCTCATTCTGGCCAATGATGCAACAACAATCGCATCTAAACAGCTTACACCCGCTTCAGCAATTGCAAATGCAACAACAGCAGCAACGTTTACAAGCCGAACACTTCGCTGCATTAAGCGGTTTCCATCGGAAATTCTGAAAACTGAGTGAGAGTTGAGCAGAAAAAAAATATTCTAGAAATAGAACGGATTGTGATTAAATATATACAAAATTTATATAAAAAAAAAAGAATTTAAAATTAATTCTAAACTATTTGCCGGGCTTTTCGAGAGCGTACTTAAGAAAAACAAAAATTCACAAAAAAACTTAATAATCGAGAAAAACAAAAAAGAAATTGAAAACTAAATCGAGAAGTATTTTTTTTTTAAACAAAAATGTGCAGTAGACCGTTTTTTTTATTTAGTTATTTAATATTTTCGGAAGTTTTAATTTATTTAAATATTGGAAATAGAATATTTTTCGTTAAAACCAAACAACAAACCTTTCTTTAAAGAATTTATCATTTTTTATAAAATTTTGTTATAGTATTTAGTTTTTTTTAATATGTTTATGATTTAACATTTATCTATGTAAATGTATGTTTTAATATGTAAGTTGAACCAAATGTACTCGTATCTTCCAGCATCCTTTGGGTACCTGTTGCAATACTCAAATTCTGCGTTTACTAAGTGCCATATAATTTAATATATGTATATCTTCATATTTATGTATATATTCATTTGTTGAAAATATAAATTTTCATTTCAATGAATTTGTTTCTTTATTTTAATTATTTTTTCATTGATTTTGTTCTTATCAGCCGCTCTTATTTTGGTTTATAATTTTTGTTTCTTTAATTTAGTTTAATTTCTATCAAAATTTCTTGACAAAGTCAGGCTGGGTCATTTCGCAATTATATTTTCAGTAGAATAAAATACAATTTATTCATAATTTTATTTTCCAAATATCATTTATATTTAATTATAATTTATTACACAAAAAAAAACAAACATCACATTATCTCAATCATCACTTCTCTCGAATAGGAAAACAAACTACAAAAAAGAAATTAATACTCAAAACGAGTACAGATATTCTTGGACCACAAGGTGTTAACATGACAATACAATAAATTATTCACAAAACTTGAAATTAAATTTAAGTAAATAAAATATACTTACATATTTAAATATAAAACAGAAATCAATTTATTTCTCTCTCAATAGAAAAAAACAAAAAACAAAAATACCAAATTTAAAATCTGTTCACATAAAATTCATTAAATTAAATTTGTAAAATTGTTCATGTATAAATGTATAAATAAAAACTTAAATTAGACAAAACAAAATTATAAATTAAATTATTATTAATCAAGCAGTGTTGAGATTTATTAATTTAACGAATAAAAAAAATCAGGATTTGACAGGACTCCACACAAAAATAGAAGTATTTTGTATTTATATTTATAACTATTTTTTTTACAAACAAAAAACAAAAACAATTTTAAGCACCAGAAAAAGATACAATAGTTAAACAAAAAACAGTATAGCCATTTAAATAATAAATCTACCAGTATAAAACTTTAATTTTTTAAAGATTCATTTTTGAAAAGCCTTTTTCCACCCACCGGTCCTTAGGAAAAAAATTGAATCCTGTTAAAAAAAAAAGTAACCAATTGAAACAAAAATTTAAAAACCAATCTCAACCTGTGTTACAGTGTCTTTTTCGTATGGTTAGTTGAAAATTATAATAAAACACTAATTAATAATAATAATTAAAATTGTACATTTTTTCTTATCAAATGCAAGCTTCTGCCCAAATAAATTATTATATGTATAAATCAAAAATAAAAATTCCTTGCATATAGTGTAAAATAAATAAAACAAAACAATTAATTCGCGTTAAAATTAAACATTTTTCTTCATTACATGGAAAATATAAAAAATTAAATTTAAACAAAATTATAAAATTAAAAACACAAACTATCATTCCATAACTAGAAAAAAAAATATATAGTTGTATAAAATTCATTTGGCCTTAATTTAAATAATTTCTTTAAATAAACAAAAAATTGTAAAATAAAAAATATAAAATTTAAGCTGAGTTGTGCTCTAAACAAAATATTTCCTCTCTTATCAAATGTGTAAAAAACAAATTAAAAAAAAAATCAAATAAGTTTTTGAATGGACAATAAAATTGTAATAAACGTTATTACAAAACAAAAATTATCTTAAACTAAAAATTGAAAAATTTTCTCCCTGTCATCTCGTTTGAATTACAAAAATTATTAAATTTTTCACGATTTTTTAGACACACACAAATATTAAACAACGAAAAAAATATAATCTACACTCAGCTTTGTTCGATTCGTAATATAAATTCAAAATTCAGAACCATCGCCATTTTGTGCAATAAAAATTTACCACACTTACAGATATAAATTCAAATATATAAGGTTTCCTAAACAACGAAGAAGAGTTATATGAAAAAAAAAAAACGAAAATAAAACAACTGAAAGAATTTCCTATAAAATGCATTTACTTTAGTTTTTTTACATCTTATGTTGTTTGTAAATTTTTTTAAAAAAATTCTTGTAAATTTGTTTCGATTAAAAAAATATATAAGAGAAAACTTAAAACAAAAAAAGCTAGAAAATCCAAAGACATGTGTACTATAAAACTGAATAATTTTCAGATATAAACAAAAATCTAATTTAGTTATAAGAAATATGTTTTTTTTATTAAATATAAAATTTTTGCAGAGAGTATATTAGGTTAAAGTTTTTTTTTAATATTATTAAAATGGTGTTACAAAAAAAAAAAGAAAAAACAAAAAGAATACTAAGAGAGTTATATAGATATATTATGTGAAAGATGATGCATTAGGGCCTTACAAACAAATGTTAGTTATAAAAATGACATTTTATTTAATAATTATTTCTTAAAAATAAAACAAACAAAAAATTAACTACAACTATCTCCCCTTTGTGCTAAGCAATTTTTGTATGTTTTCTTTGTTTTTTTTTTCTTGTAAATATATTAATTTTTGTTTGTTTCCATACAAAGCATTATATAAATACTCAATACACAAATACACACGTTGTTGATGTGCAATAATTGCATACTTTTTTATATACATATATTTCTACATTAGGTTAGTTTATATTTTTTGCAATTTAAACTTAAGTTGTTTTTATTTTTGTATCTTTTATGTAATCTATGAAAATGATGAAATATTTTTTTAAACTTGCCAAATAAAAATAAGTATGAAAATGTGAAGAAAATTGTGGGAGATTTGTTTTTTTATATAAATAAAATAAATATATATATATAAATAAATATGATTGTAAAATTTAAGATGCATTATTATATTATTATAAAAAAAATGATTGATTTTAAATATTAAGAAAGTAATAATTAAAGAAAAAACAGTGTTATATTATATACATTCAGTACGTGTATTTTAATCATTAAAAAAAATAAAACATAATGATAATTAAAATTAAATAAACAATGTCTTAATTAAATTTACAAAACTTACAAAAATTGAAAATTAAAAAAAAAATGATACAAAATGATAAAATAAAAATTTTATGAAAAATTTAAATGACTAGTATTTTTTATTTTTATTTTTTATAATTTTGCACGGAAAGGGATAACAAGTACCCTTAAAATGTTTGAGTAAAGTGCAACCGTTTAGGAAAGTAGAATAGGATTTAAAAGAAGATACCGATGCACATTGGGTGTGAATGTCAGAATATCATAATGGGAGGGAAATATTGAGTCGGGAAAAGCATTCCACATTCGAGAATCTCTGAGTTGAACAGTGCGTCTCAAGATGGACTCTGGTGTAAGCTAATGACCATTCCTTGAAGCACCAGTATTACGGTTGAACTGTTTAAGGGGAGAAATGCAACTGGCTATTTTGATTACTGTTTATTGAAATAACGATAATACAAAAGGCAAGAAACATTACGTCGGTGCTCGAGAAATTCAAATGTTTCTGTTATAGTTTTATCACCTACATATTGTAGTGAAGAGGTTTCTTCACTCAGTTTTATTTAATATAATCGAATTATATTCGGTCCATAAGAGACAGCAAAGCGTCTTCAAATGTCCTCGAAACAGTTTTACCAGCCACCAGAGCCCCGAAGGTCTTCAAGTGTCTTGATAAAATTTCAAAATAATAAAAAAAGACTTTTATTTAAGTTTAAAGTGACGAGACGTCTTTATTCGTCGATGGCTCAACTAATAATGATTTTAAAAATGCTTATAATTGATCATTAGCTTCTGCTTGTAATTATTCTGAACATATTTTACAGTTAACATTTACTCAGAGAGAACAATCAATTATTATTTAAATGAAATTTCAAATATCATAAACTGCAATAATTTTCTTGTAGTTAAGTTTTTCGTTAAGTAACAATGAGTCAATGATTTATTTATACAGTGCAAATTTTAATAATTCATGAGATTTTATTTAAAGATTTATAATAATGAAAATGTAAATTTATAATTGATGTTAATTTAATTCAGTGGAAAAAATATAAAAAGGTTATTTTATGATATTGGCTCGTTACACTATTATTTTTAAAGCTCTTTTTTGGAGTCTATCCATGATACTTAAGTTATTGGAGCACTTGCCCAAATATAGGAGTTATACTCAAGTTTTGGACTTATACACATATGCTTTATAAATTACAGCCACATTTCTTGCATCTAAGCACTAAACAGCGTTTTAGGCAACGTCGAATATATGTGGTCATTCCCATAGCTGGGCACCGTTAATCAAAAAGTTAACTTCGTTAATCGTTAATCCGCTACTAAAAAAGTTAGCTTCGTTAAACGTTAAAGCGTTAAATTTCGGAAGAATTAACGCAAGTTAACGTTAATCGTTAATCCGTTAACATGTGATAAAAATTGCATTTTTTATATTTTTTTACCTCTGAGCACCGGCACTAAATAATGCCGGTCGTCCCCTAGGCGATCAACGCACACATTTCGAATTCAACGCATTCAACTCTAATAGCCAAACCACATCCTCGCGTTTGGTCGGTCGGGCTTTGACATTTTGAATAAAAACAATAGACTCTTATGAGGCAATCTGAAATGTTACCTCCGGCGTTGCGACCGCTTTATATCGTAATATCGTAAACGCCAGACCAACGCCAGGCCAAAGCAAAAGTAGATCTATTTTCTATTCGGTCGGGCGTTTGACAGTTCATTGTCGGCCGTATTTTGTATTTGTTTTGAAAGTTGAAAATTGAAGTGAAATAAGAAGTAAGTAATTGAAGTTCTTTTTTTATAAATATGTAATTAAATCAAAAAAAGTGTGGTTCTGTTTTTATTTAAATAATTATATTGTTTCAGAAATCTTTAACCCGGCTGTATGAACCCTATTAACTTTGAACCACCAAACTATCAACAATCGGCGGCGCCGGCGTGGATAGCGGCACGGTGCACCATCATGAAAGCATTGGAAGCACATCTTGCGATTCTTTTGAACAGTTTGTATAATTTATTACAGCAGATAGAAATAAAGACAAAAAACCATAACAAAGTCCAGCAAAGCTGGCCAAGTTCTTTGTTTTCAATTAAAAACTAACCTAACTACCTACTTATCTTGGCCAGCGCACCAAGGAAGGTATATATTTCTTTTGTTTTTCAAACATATTATATTTATATAATAATTTTTTTTCACTACCTATGTACGGTGCATATAAACATAAATGCAGTCTTCATTCTGTCTGCAATAAAGATGTGCTTCCAAGAGCAAAAAGTTTTTCTTTGTTGACAAAGCCCTGTTTTTTAGTGCATTTTTAGCTTTGCTTAAGAAAAAGTAGCATGTTAAATACAACAACAATTTGGTATAGCTCCGTATTATTGTTGTATTTAACATGCTACTTTTTCTTAAGCGAAGATAAAAATGCACTAAAAAACAGGACTAATGTTGTTAAAATACGCAATATTATATACCTTGTAAATTAATAAAAAGTAACAAAATTCATTGGAATATAACAATTAAGTAGGTACTTATCAAAGATGTAATGGAAATGTCAGTCAACGCTCGAGGTTTGAAGCTAAATTTCGTTTTACAAATGCTACGGTCGCGCTTTTTGACACACAAAATCGTATATACGACCAAACGCCCATTAACGCCGGACCGACTGAACGCGAGGTTGTGATTTGGCCATAATGCACGGTGCCTTCAATGCTGTTCAACCAACGGGTTGGATCTAGTTGTTGGCCGTTGCTCAATGAATTGCGCAACAAGTGTACGGGTAGTGTACGAGCTCGTGTTGCTCCTTGAAAATGTTCGATCAACACATTGAGCAACATTTTCAAGATATCTAATGTGTTGCACATTATTTGTTCAACGCGTTGATCAACTTTTTAATATTGTGTTGCGTTGCGTTGGCTGCAGTGAAATGTGTCTACGTGGTTGAACTATTGCGTTGCCATAAACTTGCAGTTGTTGCAACTTGCAAACTGTAGTTTATTTTGGGTTTTCGTCATGGAAGGTGATAAAAAATCAGAGTGGACCACGGAATTAATTTTGCAAATGATTTCAGCAATTGAGGGAAAGCCCAATATATTGGACATTAAGAGCCCCTCTTATAAAAATCGAGATGCCAGGGAATTGGCTTGGTCTCAAATTTCCTCGAAAATGCAATTGCCTAAACTTTGAATTCGAATTCACGGGCGCGGTGGGATCAATCGATTTTGATTTATCATATATTTCATTAAAAAAAAAACAATTTTCTTCGCGACTCAAGAGAAAATCATCTACCCAGAATCGTCTTGGCTGTTTTTTCTTCCTTTGTCGTTCATTTTATAATATTATTTATGCGGCAGCCACTTTTTTTTTCTTAGAGGAAATCATACTCATACGGAACAAATTTAAGAATACTTTAAAGCGAAGGCGTACGTCGACAGTAAATGTATGTACCGAACTGAAGTCAAAATTATTTCAGGATTCGTTTGAGTTTTTTGTTTATCGTGGTGCGTTCAACTCGTTCCCCAACGAGTGATCCTTGGTTCCTTGGTTAAGTGTACGAAGGTATCAACTCGTTCATCAACTGGTTAAACAACAATATCGAAAACGCAGTTGATCAACTCGAAAAACTTTTTTTTTCTGTCAAAATCGAACAAGTTTATCAACTAGTGTACGAGGTTATTCAACATTTGAGTAAGTTGGTCAACTAGGTGTACGGAGCTATTCAACACTGGAATAAGTCTTAAGAGTTGATCAACTAGGTGTGCGAGGTTAATCAACATATGGGAAAGTTGGTCAATATATGTGTACGAGGTTTCGAACGCATTTTGTTCAACTTAAGTTGCTCAACGTGAATTACGTAAGTTGCTGCACTAGTGTAAGAGGTTGTAAATCGTTTATCCAACGAAAGAGTTGAATAAAAAGTTGAACGAATTTGGTTGAACTTATCGCGCACATAGTGGACGACAGGCATAATGAAATGATCAAACGAAACGAATCTCTTTGCAGTTTTCTCACTCGCACGCGCCGTCAAAATATAATACGTACCTAGCTGTTTTTGTTTCACCCGCGGCACGCGCCGCACGGCACTTGTCTCATACTTGTCTGAACCTGTTTTTCGCGCCGCGCGGTAAATAGTAGGCATTGGATCAACGATTAACGGACTTAACGTGGATTAACGGATTTAACGTGTCCGTTAACATTTTTAAAAGTTAACTTAAAAGTTAATCCGTTAATCAAAATTTTAACTTCGTTAATTAACGATTAACGGATTAACGAGTTAATGCCCAGCTATGGTCATTCCACACAAGGTGGTCTGTGATGTACATACATACCGAGAACTGAATACTTTTCTGTTTCCTCAATGCAAGTGCCGCTCATGGCTAACGGAATGGGGGTGGGTTCGCCTTTACTGACAGGATTGAATTTTTGAAGCATTGAAGCGGTTTTTGATTCCCCATTTTGAATAATGCTGTTGAGATCAGAATCAGAAATAATCGGCTTATCTTACGCTGCCGTTCTAGTTCCATGTTCAAAGGACAAGGATGCCAATATAGAAACAAATAGGAAAAGCTGAGATTAGTGTCCTCAGCAAAAAAATTTAATGGATTAGAAGTTTCAGACAAAAGATTATTTATGTATACAAGACAAAACGCAACCCTGGAGCAAACCAAGATTAATTAGACATGAAACCATCCAATACAATTTGTATTGAGCAGTAGGAAAGGAAATTTATAATCCATCGATTGAGGGAGTGATCAATACCAAATACATGTATTTTCGATAAGAGATCTTGATGCCAAAGTTTTATCAAATGCTTTTGAAATATCAAGTGCTATAAAAGATTTGTGCCACTGTTCGGTGAGATATACCAGCAGATCACCGGTGGACCAATTGCTACGAAAGCCATACTGCCTATCATTGAAGAGCTTTCGTGGTTCAAGATATTTCTTGAGTTGAAATTTATTCTTATCCATGACCTTGGAAAGAAGGGACGTAAGTGCAATAGGACTTTTATTAGAGGGGGAAAAGATGCGCATTTTTTGGGACAAGCGGGACAAATGCTGTTTTTCTTCGACTCGGGAATAGACCAGTAGAATAGAAAGGATGGAAAAGCTTACGCAGTGGTTTTACCAGCTTTAAAGAACACTCTTCAGATCAATAGGGGGATACAATTCCGGGCAGCGGATTTGTGTATCTATATCGAGATCTTTCAGTAGGATGTAATTGTATGAGTGCGAAAGAGGAATTATCCCATAACATCGTGCATGCTCTCAATTAAGTGAGTTGAGATAAGAATATGTTAGAAAGAAAATATCAACCAGCACTCTGGCAGTGCCCTGCCATTGACAGAACATCAATTTGCGTTTGGCAATACCGTCTTTCAAATATTATAACGATTACTAATGTCATTTTTGTTCTTCGAGAAACTTCTTACTTTTTCACTTTCATTCCTTTTTAATAAAACTAAGTTTGTTCTTTCAAGTTGTTTTGCGTATTTAATTCTTCAGGTTATGGGCCCAGTCCCAACAGTTAATTATATCAGTATTATATTATTAGAGTAAAGATAAAAATATAAAATAAAATGTCGAGCAGCACGAATTCCATCAGGCCGCTCGTGAGCGACAACTATGACACGTAGGTCCCTTCGCGTGGTAGTCACCTTGCCGCGGTGCGGAGGCTTAAGTTTCAAAGATTCATCTGACCTACAGGTTTGGGAAGCCCCAATCCGGTAGTGATTTTGAGGAGTTACGAACTAAGAACTGCCCCCCCTAATCCAGGGTGTTACGTGAACCGTGCCTATTGGATGGTTTGCAGCTAGGGGGTATACCGGCTGTATTCTAACGGTACCTCTTCGACACCAGGTCGAATCGAAGAGTAACCATGACCTTACCATATCATGCGGAGCTCTGATATGGCGGACCTACCCTTCTCTAGCTACTCGTGGGAACAATATGCCAAAAAACAAAAAACAAAAAAACAACTCAAACCACATTAAATTTAACATTCCGCGGGATGTCACCGCGAATGAGTATGCGGATCGTATGGAGTCTAACCTCCGTGGAGACGATTCGAGACCGAACATCAGTCACTTCTTCAAGAGAAAGCCTCATGGGCAAGTGCAAAATCGGGCAGCTCAAGGAGAATCGTCTACAACGAGTCAGGGGAAAATGCCACCCAGGCGAGTTACAGATGATACTCCTGGCACATCTGAAGCTAGCATGAGGAGAATACCTCCCAAGCCGGTGAAGGATGCTGTGAAAGCAATCAGTGATGGGAAAATGACACCATCAAAAGCTGTCTCTGAGTCTACGAGAATGATGCACCGAGAAAAAGAAAGAGGCCAAATCAGAAAAAAGAACGGCCCACTTCCGAAAATGGGCGAGCCATGTGGCCGGGATGACCCAAATAGGAAAGGACTCAGCGGTGCAGGTGCAAGATGGTACCTCCGGTTCCTCGCCGAGGGCTTGTCCCCGCAGGATGCCCGGAAGAAAGTAGACGAGAGAAAGGCAGATGCAAATAAGGAACCTGCACAACGCCAAGAACAGGGTAAGAGGAAGAGCCACTTTATAACTCCTCCCCTAAGGCAAGACGTCAAAAAAGCCAGAACGTCGCCAGCAACCACAGCGGGAACAAGCACCGCTAAAATCGGAGCCAACGTACAACAGCTCTCGTACGCGAGCGCGGCCAGTACATTGAGGATTGCGGTTCTGCCAAAGGAGTACCCTCAGGTCTCCCTCAGTGCTGACGAATTGTCAGTATTGGAGGATGCCATTATTGAGGAAGTCTCCCTTGGTTGGACGCATAAACTGAAATTTAATGGCGTGCACTTCAGGGCGGGACTGTTGTTAGTCGACTGCGCTGGGAAGGTGACGGCAGATTGGCTCAAAGAAAAAGCCTCCAAGCTGAGTACTTGGAAGGGCAGCGAATTGATGGCATGTATGGGCGATGACATCCCCAAAATGCACAATATCACGCTGTTTCTGCCAAGAAGCACCGGGCAAGACGACAAAAAATCGCTCGCGCTCATCCAGGCCCAGAATGAGGGAATGATTGTCAATGCATGGAAAATCCTGTCGAGGAAGGTCGAAGGCAAAGGACAGCTCCTGGTAATAAGCATTGACGGTCAGTCAGCGGAGGCCATAAGCTCATTAGCTCCCACCACACCCACAACCCAACCCCAATCCAGCTTGCCTACCAACACCCCCCTTCCCCCCTTATTAACTTCCACCACAACCACAACCCTACCCTCCCAAACCTCCCAATCCATCCAAACTTCCCAACCCGTCCAATCCTCCCAACCTTCACAAATCCATTCAACTTCCTATACTCCAAAGCCCTCCCAGACCCCTGAACCAACCCACAACCACACCCACACCATAGCAGTCATCCAAAGGCAGGTAGAAACACTGGCAACAAACGAAGCAAGTCGGATGAGCGAAGAGATGGAGGGCATTGACCTCTCTCCTAGCCCATTCGATTTGAACGAGTCGCTTCCAATGGACGAGGAGGATGATCTGCTTGCAGATGAAGGGGCATTCGCCCCTACCCAATAAAACAAATGTCTGGACGCGGGATCAGAACCAGGCTAGCTCAGGTGAATGTCCACCACGCTACGGCAGCATCAGCTGTCATAGCAAGAAAATTCACAGCGGACAACCTAGGGCTAGTTCTGATCCAAGAACCCTGGATTTACGGGGGCCAAGTTAGGGGCCTAACATGTAAGGACTCTAAGTTAATATGGGATACGAGGATTGACTCGCCCAGAGCATGCATAAAGATAAGAAATAACATAAATTTTATATGTCTTTCAGAATTTATGACGCGGGACTTGGTACCAATACAAGCCCAAATCGACATCGAGGGCAACCTCTGCACGATGGTTGTAGCATCAGCCTACTTCGCCGGTGACGACGCCAACATACCAAGTCAAGAAGCTAGTGGACTACTGCATCAGCAAAGGACTACCACTGATGGTTGGATGTGACGCAAACGCCCACCATACAACGTGGGGTAGTACCGATACTAATCAAAGGGGTGAGTACCTTTTAGACTTTATTATCGAGAAAAATCTAGATATATTTAACGTAGGGAACACACCTACATTTGTAACTAGAGTAAGGAAGGAAGTTCTGGACTTAACGTTTGGAACCCCGAACTTAAGTCGATTAGTTAGAGACTGGAGAGTCTCCAACGAACCTTCTATGTCTGATCATAGAATTATAGTGTTTACTTTAGAAAACCTGTTGACAGAGAACACCTCTGGCAGGAATCCTAAGAAAACAAACTGGAACCTGTACAAAAGCGTCCTAAAGACTAGTCTTGAACGAATAGGTCCACAAGAAACGACAAATAGTAACCTTGAGTTAGAACACTTAGTTAATGAATTTAGCGGGGCCATAAATGAGGCTTATGAACTCAGTTGTCCCCTTAAACCCATTAAAAGGCAGAAGGATGCTCCTTGGTGGAACAATAATCTGTCAAAACTAAGATCCAAGGTAAGAAAGCTCTTCAATAAAGCAAAGAGTACTGGAGAGTGGCATAACTACTCTGCAGAGTTGACCAAATATAATGGGGAAATAAGGAGAGCTAAGAGAAATAGTTTTGCGAATTTCTGTGAGGGCATTTCGTCGACACCTGCAGCAGTAAGATTACACAAGGCTCTAGACAAAGATAACACATTAACCTCTTTGGCACTTCGTTACGCCGATGGTAGCTTCACTGAAAACGAGGAGCAAAAGGTCAACCCTACTGCTAAATACTCATTTTCCAGGCAGCTTACCAATGGTAGGAAATATGATAGAGAGAATATCTCTAAGGCCTAACCGGGAAGACTGGAAGATAGCTTTGACTATCTGTTCAGGCAATAGGATTGAATGAGCGTTAAGTACCTTTCAACCTTTCAAATCACCGGGCGTAGATGGCATCTTTCCTGCGCTCTTGCAGAAAGGTAAAGAGGAACTGATGCCCTATCTTATTAGACTGCTTCGAAGTAGTATTGCACTTGGGTACATACCGAGTCTATGGAGAAGAGCAGAGGTAATTTTCATCCCTAAAGTGGGGAAAAAAGATACCACACATCCAAAGTCATTCAGGCCAATAAGCCTAACATCCTTCTTACTGAAAACTTTGGAAAAGGTAATTGATAACTTCATTAGATCGGAAGTATTAGTAAACAAGCCCCTAAATCACCGTCAGCATGCTTACAGAGCGGGTAGATCCACAGAAACCGCTCTGTATGAACTAACTAATATAATACAGAGAGCTTTAGATATTAAAGAAACGGCATTATGCGCCTTCCTTGATATTGAGGGGGCCTTCGACAACACCTCTCACGAAGCAGTTCATTCGGCTCTAGAAAGGAAGAGAGTTCCTTGCACTATAGTCAGATGGATAAGTAATATGCTTAGTACAAGAACGGCGGAAGCATACGCAGGACTAAACGTCCAGAAAGTCATCACAACAAGAGGCTGTCCACAGGGAGGGGTATTATCACCCTTGCTGTGGAGTCTTGTAGTTGACGAATTACTAGAAAGTCTAACCTCCCAAGGGATTCGATGTATTGGCTTTGCTGATGACATCGTTATAACGGCACTGGGGAAGTACGAAGAAACTCTCTGTGATATAGTCCAGAGAGGGCTGTCTATAACCAAGAAATGGTGTATATCTGTGGGACTTAACATCAACCCTACCAAAACAACGATAGTACCATTTACCAGGAAAAGACTTTTACCTCGCATGAAACCCATTCGGTTGGCGGGAGATGTAATCGACACCCAGAGGGAGGTCAAATATTTAGGAGTTACACTAGATAGCAAACTCCTCTGGAACAAGCATGTCGAAATAACTGTCGGGAAAGCCACAAAGTCCCTTATGATATGCAAGAGACTTGCAGGTAAAACATGGGGCTGCAAACCAAACATCATAAGATGGATGTACACCATGATGGTAAGACCCATCATTACCTATGGGGCAATTGCATGGCATAAAAGAACCGTACTAAACACAACTAGGAAATACTAGACAAATTGCAAAGGCTTGCATGTATATGCATAACAGGAGCAATGAGAACATGCCCTACAGCAGCGATGGAAACCATCCTTCATCTGACGCCACTACATGTGGTCATTGAAAATGCTGCTAAGGGAGCCATAATGAGATTTGCCAAGGAGGGTACTGGGACGGGTAAAATTATTGGAAACAGGGAAAAAGATTCGATAATCCGGTCCTCAGTAACAAACCTCATTGACATCCCAAGAGATGGTATGATCAAAAGATATAACTTCGAAAAACATTTCAAAACGGAGTTAAGTTGCAAAAAAGACTGGCTAGGCGAAACAATAAACTATAGTCTTTCTTAAAGAAAATACCATCAAATGGTACACATATGGATCGAGGACGGCTGAAGGGACTGGTGCTGGAGTTTTTGGGCCTAGAACTAAACTCTCCTTACCGATGGGACAGTCCACTAGCATATTCCAGGCAGAAGTAAATGCCATAGGCATATGTGCTGGAAGAAACCTCGATAGAAAATATAAAAACCAAAACATTGCCATCATGTCAGACAGTCAGGCTGCACTAAAAGCACTAAGCTCCTACACCATCAGTTCCAAACTTGTTTGGGAAAGCGTGATTAAGCTTAATAAACTGGGCAAGAATAACACTGTCACGCTTCATTGGGTACCAGGCCACGTTGGTGTCCAGGGCAACGAAGTGGCAGACTCCTTAGCAAAAATAGGTGCATCGACACCCCTTACAGGGCCAGAGCCCTACTGCGGAATAGGAGAAAACGTGATTAAAAACAAAATCAAAACAGAAGAGGAGACAAAAAGATCAAAGATCTGGAAGGAACTCCCTAAGCTAAGACAGGCAAAACTCCTACTCGGGGACTACAACCGAGAGCGTTTTCTAACCTGCATTAGCTTAAGTAGGAACAACCTCAGGAAAATCACGGGGCTTCTCACAGGCCACTGTAGGTTGAGAAGACACCTCAACATCCTTGGCTTGGTGAGCAACGCGACTTGCAGATTCTGCAACACTCACGAGGAGACACCTGACCACATACTGGGGAAATGTGATGCACTCGTGCATCAAAGGCACAGGTATCTGGGCAAGCACCACATAAAGGAGAGCGAATTATCATCCCTTAAAATACTCAAAATACTTCGATTCCTCAGAGGAGCAGATTTGGAGGAAGAACTGTAATAATGAGCCAACCTCATCCAGTTCTAGATGGGGGACACAATAGATCTTTAGGTCGCAGTGTTTTTATACCCCAATTTATTCATTCATTCATTCATGACACGTGGGTCATGCAAATCGAGGCTGTGATGGTGAAAGCTGGAACATGGAAGCATGTGAATGGAGCAGCACCGAAACCCGATGAAAACGACGAAAAATCCAAAAAGGACCTTGAAAAGTGGTTGGATGACGACGCGAAAGCAAAGTCAGACTTAATTATTGCCATAGATCCGAGTCTATTACGTCTCGTCAAAGGATTGGACACGGCAAAGAGTGTCTGGGAGCGATTAAAGTCTGAATTTGCTTCCACGGGACCAACGAAGAAGGCAACATTGCTGAAACGTGTGGCGACATATAAAATCCAGGAAGGTGACGATCTGCGAAAGAATTTGATGGAATTCTTCGACGCAGTGTCGCAACTTAAGTGTATGGATGTTGATATACACGAAGAGTTGTTGTCGATTCTTTTATTGAATCGATTGCCACCGAGTTTCGAACTGTTCAAATGCGCTATGGAGTCTCACGATAACCTCCCGAAGACTAGTGTTCTGCGTGAGAAAATCCTTGAGAAGTACGATGCAGCAAATCAACGCAAGATAGACGACAGATCCGAAGCATTGTATGTCGGACGAGGTGCTAGTCGCAGCAAATCGAAGTTCGAACGAGGAGCGCAGCTACGAAAGCAAAGCAACGCGAACGACCGTGACACATCTTTCAAATTCAGATGTTTCAAATGTCATGAAATTGGTCACAAGGCATCCATGTGTACGAAGAACAACAAACCGAAATGTCCTCCACGATACGAAACTTCAGCGAAAGCAGAAGACACTTTCTACGCGATGGAAGATCAAGCTTTGGGGATACAGAGGAGTAAAATCGAAAGACGTTGGTGTCTGGATAGCGGTTGCACGTCCCACATGTGCAACGATCCGATTCTGTTTACATCTACACCATTTGCGACTCAAGCAAAGCTGATGTTGGCAAACGATTCTAGTACGACAGTCGACGCGAAAGGGGCTGTAAGGATTGTCACTACAGACGGGATGTCTGAGAGGTCAGTAAAACTGGAAAATACGCTATTAGTTAAGAATCTACGAACTAACCTATTATCTGTTGCGAGGATAACCGATCATGACAACACTATCACCTTTGATAAAGAGAAGGCAATCGTCCGAGGAGACGACGGTGAAGTCAAAGTAGTTGCGAGCCGAGTTGGACAACTGTACTATGTCCAAGAAAGTACAACGCAAGCGCATATCCCAACTAACAATTTTCCTTCTATAAGGTCCAATTTTTAAATTTCTTGAAGTTGATACTTTATTAGGGCTTGCATTTAGCTTATTCATCCAAGTTAACAATATCCGAAGCAATATTTTCTTTAACAGCTTCTAAGAAACCCTTTAGAGTTGGTATTGAAAGTTAGTTGCAAGCCTTTGTAAATATAACTACGCTAATTAATCGATAAGGCTACCAGAAATTCATTCATAGAAGCACAAGAAGTTAAAACCAAGAAAAAGCTTGTCAAGCGAATTTATTTCGCTAAGTTCTTCTTAACGAGTATAAACTATTTTAGCTGTACAAGACTCATCCACACAAGCTTAAGAGAAGCATGTTGTTTTCTTTTAGTATGTCTCAGCAAAGCAATTGGCATTTGATCTTATAAACAAAAGTCACATACAAGCTTTATATTGTTTTCTAACAAAAAAATGCGGGAGAATTATTATTTCCGGCTATTTTAACTGAATAAAGTAAAGTTTATTAGTCAAGTATATGTGGGAATTATTTAGTCAAGTATAGGTAAACAAAAGATACATAAAAACTTAATCTTGTTTGCTAGCATCAGGTATATGGGAGTGAAATAATATTGTTTGCTAACTTTTCTTATCGAAGAAATTAAACAAAATTAAATTGGGTAAACATTCTGAATAAATGTTTTACACAAGCAAAAGCGTTTGGTTTATGTACCTACTATGTATGTATATAGGTAGTATACAAAATTATTGTATAAATGCTACCTATATAGTAGGTACACAAACCAAAATTATTTTTTCGGTTAATTTGTCTTATCGAAATGATGCATATAGCTTGTTTTCTATAAGTCCTGCAAACACACGATTAATATAAGTCCAATAAATGGCGTGTTAAATTGTGCACACGAAAGAAACACAAGTTTCGATTACTTTTTTTTAGCGAAGTTATGTCAAATTATTTTGTTTGTAAAAGTCCTTTAGTCACAGGTCTGAAACAAATTATACATTCTTGTGTCTATGTTAATTGCGAAAGGTGAATATTTCTTATTTATTTGTTTGTATTTAAAACATGAAATCGTTAAGAATTATTTATTTTCAGAAAAATTGTGTTTAAATTAGCTTTGGCGTAGCTAGAATACTATTTTTGCGCAAGATGAAAAATGAATTTAAAAGTTGATGTAAAACGGCTGAATCTTTCATTTTGCGTATTCTTGAATTGTTACTTCTTGTGGTGAGCTGTGGTAAACTGTGGTTAGTCTTTGCCTTACACGAGAGGTATTTGCTTGTCATTGAAAAAAAATTTGTTTTCCGTGCAAAGCTGTAGCTTTCCAATGCAACACTTAATTTAGCATGAAAAGTTTATGCTTCGCATTGAAATTTGTTGGAATATACGCTATAAATATGGTGACCGTTTTGGTTAAATAATTGGTTAGCGTTAATAATTCAAAGTGAATATTTTTATGAAAATCTAAACAAAACTTCTCATTTTCCTTTTTACAATTTTGTCATGAGTATCAAAGTAATAACTCACAAATTACTTTTTAATTTGACACTGAAGCTGGTCACGAAAATTGAATAAGTTGAAATATAATCAGCTATTTGTCAGCTTTACGGATATGTCAATAATTTTTAGAGCTCCTATAGGAAGCGCTAGAATACGAGTAATCTATGTACATATGTATGTGTATTATAATTTTTATTAAAGAAAATCTTTCATAAAATGCGTACTAAAGTTATCCTCTATATTACATTTTCTATATGGTATCTTTTTAATAGAAATGATTTCATACAATGCCAGAATTTCCTTTGAATGTAAAATTAAATAACAAAACCGTAAATTTCATTAGACTTTGACGTTTATAAGCAAATGAAACATTTATTTTACGTATATGTGGAATTATTGGTAGACAATTGGATATTGTATTTTTAGGAAAATATCGTAGTTGTCTCAGTTTTTTTAATATTGTACCTTGAAACCATAGACAGATGGTCACCATGTTCTTAAATTAAAAACGAAAATGTATCAGGAAGTCTTTACGAAGTGCTAGGAATGCTTATTTCGGTTTCAACTGATTACGATTTTAAGCCACTTAAAATATATCGCAGTATAGCTCAATACATAAGGTATCGGACTATCAACTGACGCATCCAAAGTTCAAATCCCAGAAAATGCATCAAGTAAGTAGTAATTTTTCTCTTAATAAAAATAAATAACATTTAATTCCAGAATAAACTAATACTTGAGTGGGGAAATAAAAGTCAAAATGAAGAAATAAAACTAAATAAATTAAATTTTTTTATATTTTATTTTGATTATTTCGAAAAGGCTTCGACTAGGCTTTCGTCTCTAAGTTTCGTAAGTATTCTCAGAGCTTCCTGATAAAAGTAAGAGCTTGTATCAACAACTTGTAAAGTGCTTTTTTGGAAAACTATAAACCATCCGCATTTCCAATTTTATAATGTAGTCATTTTGATAAGGTCTTTAAGAAGTCTTGTAAGTGCCTCCTATCAATCTGTATATGACTACTAAGGCAGCCTCTCGAGCTTTTTGAGTGCGCCAAATGGGCTTGTCTAAGGCCATATAAAAGCAAATTTGCTGATATGGAAATAGCTTCGTTAGATCCTTATGGAAGTAAAATTGTTATTTGGGATGGTGGATGTTAGTGAATCCAAACTTGTTGCCGTTCCCTAAGAAGTCAAATAGAAGCACAAATGTTTTGGACCTTGTGCACACTGATGTGTGGGGACCTTCTAGAGTTGATTCCTTAGCAAAGTCAAGGTACTTCGTCACTTTCATTGACGATTGCAGTCGTTGGTGCGAAATAAGATTTTTGAAACAAAAGAATGATGTTTATCGCGCTTTTAAAGATTACAAGACCCAAGTTGAGACACAAACTGGCCGAAAAATAAAATGTTTGATGTCGGACAACGGAGGAGAGTTTTGCAATCATGAATTTGATGAATTCCTACGATTGAATGGAATAAGAAGACGACTTACAGTTCCGCATACGCCACAGCAAAATGGTGTGGCCGAACGGAAGAATCGAACGCTTGCTGATATGGCAAGGTGCCTGCTAATCCAATCTGGTATTGGAAACGAATTTTGGGCAGAAGCAATTGCAGCATCCAATTATTTGAGGAATAGATGCCCTACAGTCAGTTTAAATGGGCGCACACCGTTCGAATTTTGGAACAAAAGATTGCCAGATTTGAGACATCTAAGAGTTTTCGGCGCAAGGACCTTTGTCCTCGATAAAAGTCCTGGTAAGGATAAATTCGAAGCGCGTTCAATCGAGGGCATCCTGGTTGGTTATTCCGACGAATGCAAGGGTTATCGTGTATGGATCCCTGAAAAACAAAAGGTGGTCATTACGAGAGACGTCAAGGTTATAGAACATGATTTGGCTGTTCAGAAAATCCAAGAAAAGAGTGTTACCATTACCATCCCAAATGATGAACGTACATCTCAACTGGAGTCAACCTCAGTGAATTTGGACGATGAATATGAGCCTCCGATTAAGCAGAAAAACGTCCGTGAAGCCTATAGAACGCGGTCTGTTTCAAAATTATTCAAGCAGAAAGAAGTCGAACCACCAGTAAATGATGATGCTGATTCTGAGGATGAAACAGAAGATGAAGTTTACACCGATGCCATTGACGAAGATGAAGTTGAGATGGCGAACATTGGAGAGCTGTCACTTGAGGATGCGATGTCTGGAGCAGAGGCACAACAATGCTGGAAGCAATCAAGGAAGAGATTCGAGCGCTTATCAAAAACAACACGTGGGATCTAGTCGAGCGTCCAAAGAACAGAAGTATTGTAACGAGCAAAATCGTTCTACGAAATAAAATGAAAACAGACGGCACTTTGGAACGAAAGAAGGCTCGCGTCGTTGCTCGAGGTTTCACGCAGCGTAAAGGAATCGATTTTGATGACACCTTCGCTCCTGTAGCCCGCCTCGAATCAATCCGGCTTCTGATGGCTCTAGCAGTCCGTGAAAATTTGAAAGTTTATCAAATGGATGTTGTGTCAGCGTATCTAAATGGTGAGTTGGAACAAGAGATCTTCATGGAAACTCCAAAGTATCTTCAGCAGTCGTTGCAAATGCGGGCAGGAGAGAAGCGAAACGATCATGATGTAGCGGAAAAGGCCAAACAAATGCTGCAAAAACTCAAGAATGGCGATTATGTCTGTCGATTGAGGAAAGCCTTGTATGGCCTGCGGCAGGCTGGACGACAGTGGCATAAGAAGTTGGACGAAACACTTCGTGGACTTGGCTTGAAACCACCTGCCAATGATACATGTTTTTATTTCAACACATGTGAAGAAGAATTCACCATAGTTGCAGTGTACGTCGACGACATTCTGTACGCCTCAAAAAGTCAGAAGACGTTGAAACACATATGTACGTGATGGACTTGCTATGGCATTTGAAGTGAAGGATCTCGGACTGGCGCGATTTTGTTTGGGCGTTGAAATCATTCAAGGTGAAGGCGAGATTAAACTGAAGCAGCAAGCATACATCAGGGAAACATTAAAAAAATTCAAAATGGACGAATCGAAACCAATAAGTACACCAAGCGAAGTAAAGTCAAAATTACCTTCTGGAAAAGGCAACACTGAACAGCGTCAAAGCGAAAAACCCTATCGTCAACTCATCGGATCGCTTATGTATTTGGCGATTGGAACCAGGCCAGACATAGCGTTCACAGTTAATCGTTTGGCACAGTATAACGAAACCTATCAAGATGTGCACTGGTCAGCTGCGAAGCGTGTTCTACGTTATTTACGAGGAACGGAAACCCATGGGCTTACTTACACCAAGGACACCTTGGGTCTCTTCGAGGATATTCGGACGCTGATCATGCAAATGACGAGACCGATAGAATATCATACACCGGATATGTTTTCGTATTGAGCGGAGCCGCCATTACTTGGCGTTCCCAGAAGCAAAGGTCAGTAGCAATTTCAAGTACTGAAGCAGAATATGTTGCGCTGTCCGAGTCATCGAGAGAAGCAACATACCTTCAGAACCTCATGATCGAGATGAATTTGCCACCACTAACAAAGATAAGTATTGGAACAGACAACCAGGGCGCAAAGCACATAGCCGAAAATGCAGTCTGTCATTCACGAACAAAGCATATTGCGACCACGTACCACTTTGTCCGCCAGCTCCTAAAAGATGGAAAAATAACAGTCATCTATATTCCAACTGAAATGATGCCAGCGGATGTGTTCACCAAGCCACTTCCTGGACCGGCCCACTATAGATGCATGAAAGACATCGGTGTATCAACTTGTTAAGAAGTGCTGATTGAGGAAGGCGTGTTAGAAAGAAAATATCAACCAGCACTCTGGCAGTGCCCTGCCATTGACAGAACATCAATTTGCGTTTGGCAATACCGTCTTTCAAATATTATAACGATTACTAATGTCATTTTTGTTCTTCGAGAAACTTCTTACTTTTTCACTTTCATTCCTTTTTAATAAAACTAAGTTTGTTCTTTCAAGTTGTTTTGCGTATTTAATTCTTCAGAATAGTCATTGAAGACGAGCGCTGGAACCTAAGACGAAGTAGTATTTTATACATTTTTTACAAAAGACCATGAACCAGGAATGAATTCACTTTCGGCTTCATATATTTTCCCCCTTTTGGTGTGAAATTTTTTATTCCAAAAAGAATTAAATTTGTTATCATATCTGCATTGAAGTCACTATCGAGGAAGCAGAGTGACGAATTGAAGCTCCTGAAGAAAAGTCGAGTTATTATCGAGTAACACACCGGCGACGGCTATTTTCAACAAAAAAAATGTTGAATTTGGGATGATCACAATCCACACGTGATCCACCAAATTGCAATGCATCCAGAGAAAAGTCACTGTTTGGTTTGGGCTGATTGTTCCATATTTCTTTAAGAACGTCGTCGTTGTCTAGACCAACACCGACAACGGCGAGCGCTATCAGTCGATAATAACCAATTTCTTTTAGCTCGAATTGGATGATATGAATACCGACGACGTGGCCGTGGTTTCAAAAGTATGACGCTAAGTTCCACAAAGAACAGCACATTTTGGACGAGTGATTTCAGAACATGGTTATCTCACGGGCAGGCATTGTGAAATGACCACCAAAATCGTGCGGTTTAGTTTCGTTAGACATGTTCCGGGGGTTTTTCTTAAGTCACAGATCTTTGAGATAATACCACAAACCATCACTGTGCTGACAGCCAACATAATTAATCAATGTCATTGCTGAAATTCAGACTGTTTTAAAAAATTAGACTTTTGGATGCGTGCCACCCAACGAAGCTGCGAAGGACATTTGAATGATGTTATAATCCATAGGGCCTAAAAACGTATGTAGTACTTTTGATCATTATGCGAAGGAAATATTTTGCTGTCTTCAGTTGGGTGGTAATAGGTGCGTTTTATTATTCACAAATCTATCTGGATCCGGATCTGGATTAAGTTTTAACATGTATTACAAAAACAATTTGGGATCCTGTTTTCTATCAGGATCTATTTCAAAGATCCAAAAATCAGTTATTCTTATTACACTGGCGAGTAGATGGCTTTTTATGGTAAGGTAGTGTAGGCTATAGTGTAAAGAAAAAAGGACAAGAAATAATTGAAAATTTACAAACCCAAGGATAAAAAGAGACGGACTTATAACACTGCTGTCACTAAGATCCGCATCGTTTTATTTTCAAGGGAAGATACAGATCCAGATAGATTTGTGAATAATAAAACGCACATATTATATCTCTCAAGTTAAAATTCAAATTTTTAAATATTTTAAATTAAATGAAACCCTATAAATGTCTAAAAGCATCCAACGCGTAGCAACGCATATTTATCTTATACATAAACCATTTTTTTCTGAAACAACCATACCGACAAAATACAACTGTCAATTTCACTTGTTTCACTTGTAGAGAAATGTCATCCAAACGTCAACGCTTCCAAGAAAACGTTTGCTATTTTTGTTGTTTGCTACGCATAATATTGATTCTAATATTTTAATTTATACACAAAACCAAGACTAAATAATGCTTGGATTAAAAAACTATGGAAACAGTTCGAGTGAAAGTGATTCGGATGATGATGTGTCAGAAGAAGCCACTATACACCTTAAACCAGTTACAGATCCAACAAACTCCGTGGCCAATACTCTAGCTGTGTGTGCAGCACCTGATGTCATACCCCTCGGTGCAGTAGCAGTTCCCCGTGTAGTTGATCCATCTGTAAAAGAAGTCCTCTACAATCCGAAGTACGAAGAACTCTTCACACCTGTACAAGGACCCGAGAAGCCCAACCAAACAAACCAAGAACGTGCCGCCAAAAACACACTTGCTGGTTTTCTAGAAAAGGCGCACATAAACGCCTTTCAATTCGAAAACCAGAGACGAACTTTCCACACGTATGGATATGCGATGGATCCATCGACCGATGAAACGGCAGATGGCCAGAGTTATGTTGGCGACTTGCAAGAAGCCTATAACACTGATGGTAAGACAGTCTTTGAGTCACCTAAGCCAAAGAAGAAGCGAAAACAAGAGAAGAATGATTGTCCAGAAGATGTCGAAGGATTTGTCGGGCCATGGGGTAAATATGAAAACGAACAAACAGTTGCCAAGCCCTCGGAAGAGGAGAAGGCTGAATTGGACGAGATTTTAGCTAAGCGACACAAGCGCGGAAGAATACCCGAAGATAAACCACTGGAAGAAAAGTCCATTTTACACAGTAAGTCATTGAAATATCGCAGTTTTGTTGTTATAGTATTTTTTAGTAAAAAATTATTCTTTTTAAGTAAGTACAAAATGTTTAGCTGAAGTCCCAAAATTGGGCGCCGTAATTGTGTATACTCGTTAACACTTTTTAGATATTTTAGTTTTGCTCAGCTGAAACACCTTATTTCTGTTCTTTTTTCAGTCAAAGATGCTGTCGACTACCAAGGGCGTTCCTACTTGCATGCTCCCCATGATGTCGGAGTCAATTTACGATCAAATGTACCTCCAACGAAGTGCTTCCTGCCAAAAGCACACATCCACACATGGCAAGGACATACCAAAGGCATATCCTCCATCAGATGGTTTCCCAAAACAGCTCATCTTTTGCTCTCTGGAAGCATGGACTGTCGCGTTAAGCTGTGGGAAGTTTATGGTGAGCGTCGTTGCATTCGTACCTACTTTGGCCACAGACAAGCAATCAAAGATGTCGGCTGGAATAATAAAGGAACGCATTTCCTTTCGGCCTCATACGATCGATACATAAAACTGTGGGACGCTGAAACTGGAGATGTTGTATCGAGGTTTACAGCTAGAAAAATGCCTTTTTGCGTTAAATTCCATCCGGACAACGGGAAGCAGCACTTGTTCGTTGCTGGAACATCAGATAAGAAGATCATTTGTGTAAGAGATTTGTTATCCCACTCAGAGTATTGACTCTAATTTGTTGGTTTGTTTTTTTTTCAGTGGGATACTCGTAGTGGTGATATTGTCCAGGAGTACGATCGCCATCTGGGAGCTGTGAATACAATCACCTTTGTCGATGAGAATCGACGATTTGTCACAACATCCGACGACAAGAGTATGCGAATCTGGGAGTGGGACATTCCTGTGGATATGAAATACATTGCCGATCCCACGATGCATTCCATGCCCGCTGTAACACTTGCTCCCAATGGGAAATGGTTGGCCTGCCAGAGTTTGGACAACAAAATTGTGATATTCTCGGCTCTAAATCGATTTAAGATGAATCGAAAGAAGTCCTTTTCGGGACATATGGTATCGGGTTACGCTTGCAATCTAGACTTCTCTCCAGACATGAGTTATCTCATATCGGGCGATGGTGACGGAAAGTGTTACATTTGGGACTGGAAGACGACAAAAATGTACAAAAAATGGCAAGCGCACGAAGGTGTGTGCATAAGTACGCTTTGGCATCCACACGAGCCGAGCAAGGTCGTCACAGCCGGATGGGATGGGTTACTTAAGTTTTGGGATTAAATTTACTTTTTTTTTTGGACAATTAAAAAATTATTCTAAATAAGTTTCATTTAAATAATAATAATTGAATGCTATTCTTCTTATTTTGCTAGAATGAAAATTTGGTATGAACGTTATAAAGGAATTTGGAAGGTACACAAATTCGAAAAATGTTATAAACTCTGGAATCTCAAGAAACTTCGAAAAATGTTATAAACTCTGGAATCTCAAGAAACTTTGATCAGAACCTGTAGAACTTTTAATGAGGAAATTGAAAACCAAAAAAGCGGTTCTATGGCAGGTATCATTAATATAATTTAATACAAATTTACAACATACCTACCCTTACCTATCCAAAAGAGCATACCTACAATAATTTGTTTATTTAAATTCTTAAATCCGTTTTCGAGATAAATAATCTTTTGCATAACGGTTGTATGGAAGGTTGTATTTCCCCTTGACGTAATGGCTAGTGCGTTGGACTGTAATGCAGAATTTTTTGGGTTCGATAATGAGCCGCTAAAAAAAACTTTCAGGGGTGTACTGCCTCATGTGAGGAATTGATAAATCCTCTAACAGTATCTCTTGTCATGAAAAGTGCTGCTCATTAGCAGTTTGGAATCGGCAGAAAATTGTTGGTCCACTCAATTTCCTTGGTAACACAGATTTTAGGCTCTCTACGAGTCGTTATGGCCTCCTATTCATTTATTTGTATGGAAGGTACCATTATTTATTTTTAGACCCAAAAAACTTAATTTTCTCTTAAAGGAATTACCTAAGACCCTTATCTAACTAAAGAGCCAGGAAATAAGCACATAACAAACTACTACTAAGGATTAAGTTAGGAGAGCGCGTAAAAGGGAGGACTTTGAGAGAGAAGGGAATACATAAAAGTGTTATGGTTCTTAAGTGACTTTGGCTTGCGTTCCGTTTATTTTTTTCATAAAGAGCTGGACAAGTAAGTATTTTTAAGTTATAGCAGTCAACAGATTATAAATCCATTGATGATGAATAAATAAATGACAAGCTGGTGTACAAAAATAATTTCTGCATTATCGCGACGCTGGTATAATGTATGCAGATTTATAAGTTTAAGAAGATTTTCATAGGGAGGTAAGTAGAATGGATCATCCCAACTAAGGCCACGTAACGTAAATCGTTAAAATCTACGCTGAACCGCCTCCATACGTTGAATATGAATCTTATAGTATGGTGCCCGGACCTGGAGGGAATATTCTATAAGGGGTCTTACAAAGGTGATATAAAGGGACTTGGTGACGAAGGGATTTGAAAATTTTTTGGACCAGCGTTTAACGAACGCTGTTGATAATATTGCTAATACGATATGTTCACGAAAGTTAAGTAGACAGTCACAAATATCACCTAGGTCACGAACGGAAGTGCCGATGAAAATTGGTTGATTATCAATTAGATATTGAAAGGCGTCCGCTTACGAGAGTAAGTAATCACCCTTATTCCGATAGTCGTTTTACTAAAACGACAAGGCTCTAGAAACGAAAATTTGAATTTTGTTGAAACGATTATCGTTATAAAGCTTAGAAAAATGAAGAACATAGAGAACGCTGTCCTTTTCGTATTATTTAAACACTAAAATGTGGTCTCTGGAGCCTTCTCGTTTTAAAGACGTTTTATTAAAACGATTACCGGAATAAGGGTGATTGTCTTGACATTTGCTTACATTAAGCTCGAGAAAGTTATGTTGGCACTAGGAAAGAAATTATTAAGGTCTGCTTGTAGCGATTGCACATCTGAAAGGAATAAAATATGTTTTGAGATGGGCATATCATCAGCGTAGATCTCAAGGTCAGGTCCTGTAAGAATAAGTTCAACATAATTGATAGTTAGTAGGAAAAGTAGGGGCCCTAGGTAACTTCCTTCCGGGACACCTGATTTCGAACATATAGGGTTGTTGATTTTGCGTATAATGTTTTTAATGTGTGATGTTTCGCCGTATTAAATTGTTCGATGGCATTGTTCCCGTTTGTATTTTGGATATAAGCGTTCAGAATGTTTTGGTTGATGAAAAATCTTTCTTTCCGAGTGCCAATATCTTAGGAAACAAAATGCACGACTGTATAACACGAACTCGTTCTCGTGGCTAAGAACTGACTATATATTTTGAAGAAACATAAAGCACAGCCAATTAACAGTTTATTTAAACCAGAAATCAGAGAATCTTTAATTATTGTTTTGAGTTTTCTTTTATTAAGCATCTGCAACTAATTACTCCACGAACACCCTTAATTACGATGTTGTTATCTTGGAAACAAAAGGTTAGTCAATCCTTTTTTATTAATTTATTTCATCAAATAGAGCATAAACTCTTATAGACTAACTACAATATTAATAAATTAATTAATTTTACAAAGAATACATATTTATGTGTTTGACAATCTTCAATGATAAATAAACATAAATGGAAAATAATAACATAAATAAAAGTAAAAAATATTATCAATTTAATGGTTCATTTTGCAAAACAATCATCAATCTTTTCATAAGTTACGTCTAGGCATATTATCAAATATGCTGTATATCATCAATTACAGAATTTGTTTCGGTTATACATCGTGCAAATGGTTCATTTCGCAATATTGAAATACCGATTTAACTACCGAAATAAGTATATATAATATTTCTGGTAAAAGGGTCTGTGAAATCTCTTGTATTTCTCCGTATAAATCCTTGTAGGCTATTTGCTTTATTTACAGCCAGATCTTTTTTGACAAAAACCCTTATCAAAATGATCTCGTTAATTGTATATTCCATAATTATTGAATTAGATTTTCTCTGTCATGTAAAACTTTGAAACTATTTAACATAAAGAAACAGTTGATTTTCGTAACACCATTTGGCTAATGCATGAAGTCTTCTTGAAGAAGAAGACAATCATTTGGGGTTTCAATGGATCGATAGATCGATCACCATCGCACAAAAGATGCCAAGAAAATCTTAGGCAAGATGGAATACCATTAATAAAATGAATGCACACCAGTGGACCTAAGTGACATCCTTGGGGAACAACCCCAGAAGTTACATCAATCTTCCTAAACTTTAAAGCTTGAAAATACCAATTTTAGGATTTAGCCTATAAAACCAATAATAACATCATCAGCCAAACATATATGTATATAATTTGTAACAGTGGATTTACCCATAACAATTTCGAAGAGTTAAGGAATCGTAAAAATCTTGCATATTGGTCTATAATTTATCACACTTTGCTTTGATCCAGAGTTGTGTATGGGAATAATATAAGAAACCTTCCAACACTCCCAACATTTAACTATGATAAGAACGTTCTATTTCGCACAATGCTGTTACGGTACTTGGTTTGGTCCAGTTGTAAAATACACTCACAGCCTGGTAGAACCGATTTCGTTAGATTCGCTTGAACCTCGGTTTATCCACCGAATTTAAATTTTAAGAACCGGAAATGCTTCGTAGATTTAAATTTGCTTTTGTTTCTTTTTAAAAGTAACGTACGTAAATAAATTTGACATTGTATTAACACCTGCGCATTAATGCGATTTTTCATCAAAACAACTTCGTATTCACCACAAATTTAGTGTCTTCACCAATCTGTTTATCACGTTACACGATTTATAAAATCGATTTTTTCACATCCCTCGAAACAGAGCACTGTCGAGTCTTCACAATGAAACTGCAAAAATATTTTCGGTCGTTTTTTTTACTCGAAAACAAATAAAATAACTTTCTTAAAATATAGTAAAACCAAATTTTAATTGTTAATCTATCAAAAGAAGCTTTTCAAATTAACAAAAATCATAAAAATATTGTAGAAAAGTGTCGTTTTAGAATTGACCGTCCTCTTATCAAACTGTTTACCTACATGTATATCGAGTGTCAAAAGTCACGGAACCATGTAATTTCCATTCCAATGGAATCCACATACGGAATACCAAACCCCCATTTTGATAAGAATTAATTTTAAATTACATAAAAGTGTATTGCAAATAAGTCTCCCCTAGTTCCTTTGATTAGATAGAGAATTACCTACCTAGCCCCATTCCTTCAAAATGTCGAAACCACCGACAGATACCTCTGGCCTTGGATATTCATACCACATGCCATCTGGTGGTTTGTTTTTACGCCTTAGGAGCTCCTTGACGCAATTTAGTGATCTCTTTAGCGAATTCAACAGGTATATTGCTCCTGCTTATCATCATGACCGTTGTGAGCGATCCGTTCACATGCGTCTGTATTCAATGCATAAGCGTGAATTTGTTATGGTCTTCCTTGGCTTTTTTACGTGTTTTGGACTGGGCATTGTTATTGGTTTGGCGGGACCGCCTATAACCAGCACTTCAAAGATTACCGATAGGTCCATCTTAGCTAACACATCACTAGCCAATGACACACATATTCTAGGAACGGGCCCGTTCGCTATGAAGACTCCACTTATGACTACCTACTCACAGCAACTGTGGCTCATTGCCAAGCTGGTCACAGATAATAACGATGGTAAGTTTTATGAAAATACAAATTAATTAAAATATAAATGTATTTGTGTGTGTGTTTCTAGATGAAACTTATGACAAAAGTTTTCAAATAAGTGTTGGAATCGAGGGTATTACTTCGAAACACACTCCTTTGAGTATCCTATCCGAGGACAACGTAAGAAATCGAACGAGACATCTGCACTGTGAAAGGAACAATTGCAAAGAGTTCACAGTTGTTCATTTGGGGTTTATTGATTACGCGCATTACATTATAACAGTAAGGTTCATCGGACTGGAATCCTTTCATCAAAAGTACAACATTAAAGATATTACTTTTTATGTAAGTAAAGTGTAATTAGTTTGTCCATTAATTGATTGTTGTTATGTAATGTTTTTCTTTCAGTTCAAGACGTACAGTCCGGAGTTTACGCAAATTGAGATTTGGTTTCGTTTTATATTTCTGTTATTCACATTTATTGTAATTGTAAGTTTGGTTAAATCTGGTAGAAGGATGGAAGTAATTATTTTGATATTGTTTTTTTTTTTTGCTTTAGATCTGGTTTGCGCACACATTAAGAATGTATCCAGCAACAGATTGGTCCATTGAACAGAAGTGGATGTCAGTTTTGCTCCCTCTTCTTCTATTTTACGACAGTAAGTGTTTTGAAGACTTTTTTTTACGTTTTTTAAGATTATTTTAAGCAAGTTTTTGAAAAGTATGCGGATACATTTTTCCGTTTTCGAAGTTTAGGTGTGATTTATTTTTTGATTAAAGAAATAATAAGGAGGAACAAAGAACAACTTAAATAGCCCAAGGAAGATTTAGAAATTAATCCCATTCTACGAAAAAAAAAATCTTGTGAAAATATCACCTTGGATAAAGTGCGCAAAATAAGATTATTACAAATTTTAATATATTATGTCAATATGTACATATGTATCAGGGACGAAGCGTCCATATATTGAGTGGAATGAGTGCTTCCGTTGAACCATTTGAAAAAATCGTACCTAGCAAGGAATTAAATTCAAAATTCCAAATTGTATTAATATTTTTATTAAATTATTTGTATCTATTAATGAATCTTCATTTACTCTGTAAATTACATTCCAGCATCATTATGACAACATTATCATCTTTTACTAAAATTACAAAAGGAAATTAAGATCTCTCTGGTTATTACAACTTAAAATGCCACACTGCAAACCAACTGAGAATGCTCAACATCACTCCATTATTTATAATGCTCAATCTCATGAAAGTTCTTCCTAAAATGCTTAACAGCTATGCATTCCTTATTATCGCCTTCTTAACTCAATTTCAAAATACCCTTCCACTCCAAGTCAACTGAAAATATACCTACAACATCACTCACCAATATTCACTAAATGCTCAAAAAACAATGATTCTCAAACAATAATTATAGAATGCACAACAGCTGGGCATTCCATTATTTCGCATACTTAAACTTAGATCTCAACCCAAAGTCAAAATAATTTTGTCTCGTTTCTTGCCTTTTGCCCAATGTGTGAAGAATGAGTTGAGTGAATGCATTACGAGAATGTAATGTATCTATTGAGTTGCTTATTGTCTCAAACTGATAATGAGTTTAATTTCATGGACAAAAGGGGTAGAAAAGTTTTATTTTAATATAATGTGTGTGCAAATTTAGGTGCAGTTCATAACTATCAGAAATCAAACAAATATGAATTTAAAAGGTGGTAGTTTCTTAATTATTTTCGTGGCGATAAAAACAATCCACCTGCTTTCTGTTGATTTTTTGTTATTATAAAAAAAAAGTGGTCAAAAATAGTATTTCTTATATTCATATCTGAGGTTTCTTGACATTCCAGCAGAAATATAACTAAAGGTTATTTTCAATTATGAGAACTTAAAATCAAAAAAAACTTCAAGGAATCTTAAGATTTTTAATAATAAATGTCATCTGTAGAGAAATCATATTCATGTTTTAAGAGAATTAAATATTTTTTTAGAAATAAATGTGGACAAGAAAGGTTATCTACTCGTAGCTTAGTTCTCATCAAATCGTACTTAGATAATTTTGCCTTAAAAGAAAAAGGATAAATCTTTGCGCAGGGCATCAAGCTCTTTTTTTTTAAATTAGACTTTACTGTAATATATATTTATGTATATTATTTTATGTGTATTATCATTAAGTGGAATTTAAAAGGTTGGATCTCAAAGGTCTTTCAGTTTTTGTTTTATGTTCAGTGCTTCCGCTATCGAAAAAGTCACGCCTCGTGCCTGATATGTATATTGTTTTTTAGCATTCTATTATTAAACGGTTAATGCCATCGAAAAGTAATTTAAACAATAATCCCTTTTCCATAGTTCACTTATCATCTAAATAAATAGATCGATAAATCAATGAAATACCTACTACAAGTTATTGATTTTATATGCAACCGAGAGTCTGAAATAATTAACTTGTTTTGGTATCTGGGATTTTGGTATCCCCGAATAATCACGGATTTTTCTAGTCATCTTAAGATGATGATGTTTTCACCTCTGGCTTAAATTTTTAAAATAATAAAATTGATCTTTAAATAATATTCATCGTTTAGGAGTTGTACTCGAAATACTGGGAGTTTTGAATGAATTTTTAAAATAGTTAATGATCATAAGGAAGACATCGCTCTTTCTGTGTTTTCTTCCCAAACTTTTATCATCATACCAACCTTTAGGTATACCGTTATTTTAGTCAATTTACTTTTTTGGAAAAAAACATAGATTCTAATAGTAGGTTATAGGAAAAAATGTTAGATCTTTTTTAAGTATGAATTTTTTTTCCGCACTCGTTCTCCGGATTGACTTCTGAACAAAATAAATATGTACTCGTATAATATATAGGTAATTGCGGTGAAAATTATTGATTTTCTTACAGTTAAAGTTGTTTTTTTCTTGGCATATACAATCGGAAAAAAAAAAAATCATCGCGTTTAATATAAATCTGTCGTTTTTCAACATTTGAGTTTATCCAGAAAAATTTTTTTCAAAACAGAATTTTTGAGCAACTCTCTATTTTTAATATTTTCCAAATGAGATAGTTTAATTTGAGTAATGGTTAATGCTTTTCTTATTGTAACCATTCGGACTCGACAGAAAATTCTAGTTCCATTCGTGTTGATAACACGCTTAGAGGAATGGTTGAGAGTTTTTAATCACTAGGCCTGGTTTTATAAGAACTTTTGCGCCACTTTTTTGGTACTTGCAAAAATAGATACTGCAATACGCGTTCGGTAAAATCAAACTTCGATAAAAGCAATACCTAAACAACACCCAAATTTTTACCATTAGTGACTCAGTAATTGCAACTATTCAAAAACGTTGAATTAGTGAACGCAACTTTCCATCCATGATCTCCTATTTTATATTTTTCGGTATTTACTTTTAGGTTCGTATTCACCGAGCGCTCCTAAACGGCTCTTAACTTTACGAGGCTCTTAACTTGAAATTTCTGTGCGGTATTCACCAACCACTCGCAAGTGTTTTTCGAAGTTCGAAAATGAGAGCCAGTCTCTCTTGTTCAGTCATACCCAAACTGTGAAATGTTGTGTAATGTTGGTCTTGACAGCAAAT
This sequence comes from Chrysotoxum bicinctum, assembly GCA_911387755.1. Classification (NCBI taxonomy): domain Eukaryota; kingdom Metazoa; phylum Arthropoda; class Insecta; order Diptera; family Syrphidae; genus Chrysotoxum; species Chrysotoxum bicinctum. The sequence continues at coordinate 236,916,373 of OU426988.1, read as the reverse complement.
GGATACTCTTCTACTTGGCATTGCTCACATGGATTCGAGTCAAATGCGTGCGTGGCACACGCACAAGCGAACAAATTTTCGAAGAGAGCGCTCGTAAGTTAGGAGCAGTGGTACCACTTTACTTCAATTGAAGTAGATCTACTTCTTCTTTTCTAAATATTTTAAAATCTACTTCCTACTTCGCATCATCAACAAAATTCTGAATTCTACTTCCTTTTAAAAATCTCTGTTTTAACCTACTTCAATTTTACAAAAAAAAAAGCCGAAAACCACTTCATTTTCTCTATTTTATCTATAGTATGTAAGCCCACAACTTCCATACAAAAGTATGAGCGTCAATACAAGTACAAATAGGTACATAATTTCTGCTCTAGATGGCGGCAGGTTGAGTAACAGGCCTCACAGACAGACTGAAAACCACTTTTTCGTTTTGTAACAACTTATGAAAATCTCGAGTCCAATTTTTTTCTATGTGCAAATAAAAAGTCATTTTCAAATCTACTTCGATTTTTCTCAATTTACTTCACTTTTTTCTTCTAATCTACTTCGACTTTTTTTCCGGAAGTGGTAACGCTGGTTAGGAGTGGTCGGGACCACTCCTAACTTTTAAGAGCGCTCGTAGATCTTCACTAATATTGCTTGGTGAATACGTTTATGAGCTTCTTAAGTTATGAGCGCTCGGTGAATACCGGCCTTAATCTCATTGGGCAGATATTTTACAGCTTCTTCTCAGAATTGCTTACACTCATAGATCGTAAGTGTATTGTTAATTATTTGCGTTGTAAAATACCACAACCATTGTTCAGCTATTTTCTCGCCCTCGATAAGGGGGGTTCACATTCTCAAATATGTTTGACAAATGCTGTTTGATTGGCTCGAATTTGAAAATGTGAACGCTTCATCAAATGGATTGTCAAACATGCTTGATGATATCAAAATATTTTGATATTTTGCTGATTTGACAAGCATATTTGAGAATGTGAACGCATGCTTTACAAGCCACAAGCAAATTTCATTTTCAATGAAGTTCTCGAGCTGTGCATATCGTAAGAAAATATTTCAAAATGAGTCATATATGCAATAGCAGTAATTTAGGTGCATTTTATTAGATTAATATAAGTTTTCTGCAGACTTTTAAATATAAAAATGGTAGTAAATTTGCTCAACTAATATTTCATCTATGCTCTGAGTTGGTGCGCCATGCTGAGAATTCTAATGAGAAGTGATGTTTGATAGCATATTTGATGAATGTGAACGCAAATGCTTTCAATCCGTCAAATACTCATCAAACCATATTTGTCAAACATATTTGAGAATGTGAACCCCCCTATAGTTGCATAGTTTAATTCGAAAAATTATGTGTATTGTAAAAGATGCTAAACTTAATTATGAGTTCGAAAAAGCTCGGTTTCAGTAGAAGACACAATGAGTTATCAAAAAAAAAAAAAATAATGTTTTAAATTAATTAAATTGGGACTTTACTTTTCTTTTACGACGATCAATATTCTTTAATGTTTCATACGCAACTGCTCGAATTTCAATCAGTTGCTTTTACCGAGAGCGTACTGTATATGGCTATTTTTTTGTATAATTTGCATAAACTCAAGGGGTTACGACTACCTCTATAATATTACTTTGTTCCACAATGATAGAGTTTGATCTTAATAAGGAACGTCGATACACATTTGTCTTGAAAGCTTGTACATCACAATTAGAGGGAAAAATCGACAAAGGACAAACAATTCTACATTCTAGCAGTGCGGCTTAAGAATGAACCTCTATATTTGACAGTTAGCGGAAGAAATGCAACTGGTTATTTCAACAGCATTGTTGAAAGCAAGAGTGATAAAACTATGAATAACAAGAAACTTTACGACAGTGTTCAAGACAAATAAAAGTTTTAGGGCACTTTCCTGGATTCTAACCAACAGGTTCAAATGGATATTGCGGACACCAGTATACATATGAGAATTAAACTCAACTTTTGGGCGTATGTGTGCATTAAAGATCGTAGCCAGATCAGAAGGGGAACAAAATTTCTTGCATCTTTTATAGCCAAATCACAATCTCGCGTTCGTCCGGCCGGCGTTAAATGTGCGTTTGATCGTATATACGATTTTGTGTGTCAAAAAGCGCGACCGTAGCATTTGTAAAACGAAATTTAGCTTCAAACCTCGAGCGTTGACTGACATTTCCATGACATCTTTGATAAGTACCTACTTAATTGTTATATTCCAATAAATTTTGTTACTGTTTATTAATTTACAAGGTATATAATATTGCGTATTTTAAATTTTGCGCATTTAAAATAGTTAATTTGTAAAGCAATTTTCTTAAACAAGAGATGGATATGGCTGATATGGATGATCTTGATGACCTCCTTGACTTTTCCTTGTTCGGTGTTGTGAGCTATGCTAGGTATGAGGCATTTAAAAACGACGAAAAAAGACTAGAAAGGCAGCGATGGGTTCGGGAGCTCAATTTAAGCAGAGACACTGATGGATTCTTTGCTCTTAATTATGATGCAATGCAAAAGCATGATCCAGAACATTTTTTTAAAATAACCCGAATTAAACTGGCGACATTCGATTTGTTGAGAACTTTTATCGAGCCAGAACTAGAAAAGCATTCTTGGAGATAACCAATTTCTCCTAGGTGTAGATTATTTCTCACCCTTATGTAAGTAGTATCTGCCACTGAAATTATTTTTGTTTGTAATAAAAATTGATTTTTTAAAGGTATTTTTCGCAAGGAGTTCCCAGACAAAAAAGAACTTCAATTACTTACTTCTTATTTCACTTCAATTTTCAACTTTCAAAACAAATACAAAATACGGCCGACAATGAACTGTCAAACGCCCGACCGAATAGAAAATAGATCTACTTTTGCTTTGGCCTGGCGTTGGTCTGACGTTTACGATATTACGATATAAATCGGTCGCAACGCCGGAGGTAACATTTCAGATTGCCTCATAAGAGTCTATTGTTTTTATTCAAAATGTCAAAGCCCGACCGACCAAACGCGAGATTGTGGTTTGGCCATTATGAAACCTAAAAATTTTGCTGCATTTTGAAAACGTCAAATATAAAAGATAAGAGATGGTCATTAACACACACACCGACTATATAAAGCTCTACAGTTTCTTTGATGCAAGTGCCATTCATAGATAATGGTATCGTTGGTATATTTTAATTTAAAAAATGAATTGAATGCATTTGACCATTTTTCTATAATTATTATAGCCATAATTTTTAAATTCCAAATAGACCAGCTAAAAGCTTGAATTTAAAGGAACGAAAGATGGGCAGAAAACATCGCCGATGTCGGTGAAAGTGAACAGCCGAACCCGAGCCAGGCTTAAACTAAGCGAATTTTGCGTCGGCACTTAGGTCTACACCCGTAAAAGATCCAACTGACCCAGGAGCTCAAAGTTCATGGCCGTAGACAATGTCGTTTGTTGATTGACTGAGCTTTGGAGCATTTTAAATAAGACCACAATTCTGGCCGAAAAATCATCTTACAACTTACACGAGGTTCATTAGGTGACAAAATAGAAACTGAAATGTTAATTGGGAATGCATTCTCAAAAAGTTTGGTGTGCATTTTGAGCCGAAGCCGTTATTGGTCCGTACTTCTTCGAAAACGACGTTCACCCTCAATGACGAGCGTTACAAAACGATGATAACCAATTTAAACTACATTATATTGAACTAAGGGACATACATATGTTTCCAGCAGTTCCACAGATCTGTTTGAGGGTAAGGTTTACCTTCGAAAAGTGTATTGGCCACCGAGGTTGTGCGATTTGACCCCGCTAGACTTTTTCTTCTGTATAAACTAAAATTTACCGATACCTTTGAAAACAACACAGACAATCGATTAATTTCAGTGGGATCTATGCAGAAGAGTCATTGAAAATTGAACCACTCGGATCTGTGCCACCGTGCCGTAAGAAACTGATGTGGCTGCTTAAACGATGTCATATTCTATACTTTATAGCATACATGGTTTTTTTTTCAAATAAAAAGAGAATTTTTTGAATATCTCACACACAGCTTGTTTTATTCCATTTTAACATCTACTCGCCTTTATTGAAAAAGTCTTTAGATGATCAATACAGTAAAATGAATTTAATGAAAAGCACTTTCTGTATTTAGGTATTTATTTGATTGGATTTGCTTCCTCACTTTTTTGAAAAATCTAATTTTCCTTATCTGGTCAAATCTAGTTTTCAAATATCTTATGTTTCTTTCTTTCAGATCCCTTCTTCCCGGCGATATTCTTGTTCAACTCCTGGTTTCCAGGAATGTTAGATGCAGTTCTGCAGGCAACTTTCCTTTGTGCTCTGCTAATGTTTTGGCTTTGTATCTACCATGGACTGCGACAAAACGAACGACGTTTTATGCGGTTTTATTTACCCAAAGTAATTGTAGTTTTACCCATATGGCTGTGTGCTATTGTCTTAGCAACGTGGGAGAAATGCAACGAGCTTAGGGATCCAACTTATAGTCATTTTGTCGACACCAAGAACTATAATGTAATGTACCCTTATCAATCTGTTTACAAAACAAATAATTTTTTTTTAATAATTTCAAATATTTTCAGGGATTCAAATTGTTTTTCTACATAGCCGGTGTAATGTACATCATGTATTTGTCTTTATTGGTACTGAGGGCGTACACAGAATTACGCTCAATGCCATATTTTGGTAATTTGCATAACGCCATTCCTAATATCGATCATGTTGTAAGACCTTTTTTATCCTTCTCTTCAGATATGCGTCTTAAATTTTTAACACTACTTATGCTGTTTGTCATATCGATTACGATAACCGTTACAACTTGTCGTTTCGGTTTTGGAATTTTAGAAGATAACTTTGTAGCCTCATTGAACACTACGTATCACAGTTCTGCACAATTTATGTGCTTTTATGGACTTTTAAATTTTTATCTGTACACTATGGCGTATGTGTACTCACCGAATGGACACGTTTCTTTGGGTAAAATCAATTACTTGTATATTTATGTTTTGCAATTCAGTTATTGATTTCTCTTGTTATTTGTTTTAACCCAGAATTGTCTGTAACGAAAGATAATCCAGCGTTTTCAATGATAAACGATTCAGACGAGGATGTTGTTTACGGCTCAGAGGACGAATCAAGGCGGCCTTTAAACTCGGGTGGCAAAAATGACTACGATAGTGACTGAATGGAATTTGAACATATTCAAAGCTGAATATTTTTTTCTTGGAAAATTTCTTCATTGTTGCATTGTAAAAAGGAGGAAAAGAAGGAGATTAGGATGATTTAAATAGCTTGCATTTATGCTATTACGTGGGTGATTTTGCTAATTTGGCATTTGTTAAATTATAACGGCTACCAGCAAAGCCAGCTAACGATAACAAAAAAAGAAACAATAAAATTAAAGGAAATTATGGAGAATTAATAAATAATGTACAAAACGATAATAAATTTAATAAAGATTTTTTTTCACTAGACATACATACACATTTCTCTACTAAATAAATATTTCATAATAAATTATTAACGTCTGTCTTAAGTGAATTATTCCAAGATTTTTCTCGAAAATATGGCAAACAAAACAAAAAAAAAGAATTAATTATTTCCCAAATACGATCAATTCTCTTTTTATATGGTTTGAAGACATTGATAAAAATGTTATAAAAAAACATGAATATATATCTTAAAGATACCAGGTAAATATAAATATTTTGTTATAGTATGTTCAGCAGTTTGAAAATATTTTTAGTATCGTTTTTTAGTTTTCTAAATAAAACTGGATTGGAATCAAATGCAAGGCAATAGAGATAATAGTTTGGATAAAATTTAATTAAAAACTCTATTATGGTCAGTTTTTTTTTTTTTTTTTTTTTTATTATGGTCAGTTAAATTATTGTTTTAGAGGTCTTAGGCTTTTTTATAATAAATACTTATTTCCTTTGATTTTCGTAACAGTCTTCCTCCGTATTTTTTTTTTTTTATTTTAAAAATGATTTTTTTTATTTTAATAAATTTTGTTCGATAAAAGACATTTTAAATAATAATTTATTCAACGTAGAAACACGCCAATTTGTCAAAACAAAACAAATTTAGGGAGTTAGACTGCGTTAAACGATGCAATATTTAGGCCTATTCTGCCAAATCTGTTATTCACCTAAAAATTTTCTGTTATGATTCATATTAGATTTTCACCTTAAAAGATCTTATACTAGGAGTGTTTTGTTGAGCTTCGTAATGTTCACATTAAGAAATGTTACATATTAAAATTACTGAACAGTGAATGTGCTGTTAACTTGTTGTTGTTGTATTTACATGTGCAAAATAAGCTTACAGCCGTATCTATAAGATTTTCTTAAACTGCATCTTAGAGGTTATTTAGTTAAGTATACTTAAATATTTAGGCTGGTATTCACCGAGCGCTCTTAAACGGCTCTTAACTTTACGAAGCTCTTAACTTGAAATTTCTTTGGGGTATTCACCAACCACTCACAAGTGTTTTTTGAAGTTCGAAAATGAGAGCCACTCTCTCTTGTTCAGGCATAACCAAAAACCAAACTGTGAAATGTTGTGAAATGTTGGTGTTGGCAGCTAATGGATACTCTTCTACTTGGCATTGCTCACATGGATTCGAGTCAAATGCGTGCGTGGCACACGCACAACGCACAAGCGAACAAACTTTCGAAGAGAGCGCTCGTAGATCTTCACTAATAATGCTTGGTGAATAGGTTTATGAGCTTCTTAAGTTATGAGCGCTCGGTGAATACCGGCCTTAATTTGGCTTTAAATGACGAAACTTCAATTCGTATCTATAATCGATTTTTCATTGGTACTTAACTAAACGATGGCTGTGTCACGTAACGTAAAAGAAAGTGAAAATCTAATACAAAAAAAAACAAATGCTGCTTCATTTTATACAACACAGCTGTTTTGTAACACCTTGAATTAGTAAACAATTGGAAGACAAATTTTTATATCTGAAAAATGTCATCGAAAACACACCCACTCACCAACAAAACAAAAAGATCTGAAAATTGGGATGCTTCCGACAAGGAAACCGTCTTTATTTTAAAATATGCTATCATTATTAAGAAAAAAGAATTATTTCCGTGCACAGATTTTCCTCCAACAACGAGGATAAAAGTGTCGGTACAAATACTTCAAAGGCTAAGCTTAGACGAAAATTCCTTGCGAGAACACATATTTTAATCAATACAAATTTTCTGGATTTTAATTCTCTACATTTTATAAATATAAAGTACCAAAACAGACAGTACACACTCACAATTTGAAACTTCCAAATTTCAAAGATGACAATTAATATGTCAAAATACATTTTTAAATGCCTTTAAGTGACCTTTAAACGAAGTGGATGGCGTTTAAGTTAAGAGGCCTTTAAGAAACCTTACTTAAATGTGAAAATTGATTATAGATACCGATTTTATACTTAGGAGCTGTTTGGAGGTATTTTAAAGTTAAGCAACCTTTAAAATTTCTTTATAGATTCGGCTGTTTTTTGTGTGTTTGACACAAACTAAACGATTGCCTTAAATCGGTTCGGTATTTTGTGTTACGTATAATCATATGCAACTCCCGGCACATAAACTAAGTTGTTGAGTTGTTTTCTATAAGCCCAAGAGAGAAAATTGTAAGTGTGACTCTTTGAGTATATATAATATGGAGGGCTCGTTCCTATCCCTAATGCATTGTAGTACTTGCAGTTGTGATAGGAGTCGCTGTCTCACTTTCTGTAAGTTAAGGATACAGCTGTATGCTGTAAATTTGTGTTTACCTTCTCCTCGCACATCGTTCTCGGTCGCATGTGATTTGAAGCACTCGGTAAATTTTCAGTCTTGTTTGCAAAAAACCGAAAAAAAACCGCATATCAATAAGCTTTGTGACTGTTTTAATTCTTTACAAATTATACGTAAAAATAAGATCAAACTTTAAAGTGACTGTTAATTGCTGGTTTTGTAATCAAAATATTAAAGTTACCTACTTGGAGGCGAATAGCTTCCCCACAATGTGACCAATACAATGGATTTACTAAGGATGTCGACTACAATCGGGAGATCTATCAACAGCTGGACTGCAGTAATTTAGCAACGACTAAGAGACATGAACAGCAGAATGATTTTTCCGACATCAGCGATCCATTCCCTACAAGTGGTTTGTGTCACCTTTGTAATGAGGTAAAGATTGAGAAACTGGCACAATTCGAACAGAACAACGAGTCCAAATTCGAAGACGAACTCAAGGTGTAATGAGTTTTAGTTGGATTTAAAAAAATTAATTTGTAGAAATATTTAGCTTGAAAAAGTTTTACTGTTTATTTGGTTGTTTAATGATACAAAAATATTGAATTATAAAATGTTTTTTTGATTGTTAATTTGTATGGTATTCTTTTGTTCTAACTTAGTTTCTTCCCGCCAAAACTTTTTTTTGGTTGCCGCTGTCAAATAACTTTGTCTGACACAAATTTGAGTAGCGCCCCCTATGATAGTCACGCATTTGGAATAGAAACGAGCCCTCCATATTATAGGCGTGTTTTTTTTGCAAGTCCATATAGAATTGTAGAAAAAAACGACATCGGGACTACTTAAATCTATACAGAGTTAGCTAAGACCAGATAATTATCGAGAGTTAATCTAAGACCCGATAAAAAAGGAGATGCCAAAACAGTTATCTATATGTTATCGATAATTTGCTCAGAGACGTCAAAAGTGACGTCATACAATACAACTCACAAATGTCATAGCGTACACAGTGCTTCCAGCTATTTCGAAAAAAAGCTCCTAAATCCCTATGTCGTTTTTTTTTACAATCCTTATAGGTGTGTTTTTTTTGCAAGTCCATATAGAATTGTAAAAAAAAACGACATCGGGATTTAGGAGCTTTTTTTCCACATAGCTGGAAGCACTGTGTACGCTATGACATTTGTCAGCTTATTGACGACTAGCATCAACCAATCCAAAAACTTCACTTTTGACGTCTCTGAGCAAATTATCGATAACATATAGATAATACTATATTTTGGCATCACCATTTTTATCGGGTCTTAGATTAACTCTCGATAATTATCTGGTCTTAGCTAACTCTGTATAGATTTAAGTAGTTGTTGCATTTGCATGTAAAGCGCCTAGTCCCGATGTCGTTTTTTTTTACAATTCTATATGGATTTGCAAAAAAAACACACCTTATATATACTTAAAGGTGTGACTGATGTGTTACATGTGTGCGCCGCTCCATCAACTGCTGAGTAAACTATTTGTTTTCGATCCTAGCCTAAAGTGACTTTCAACTTGCACTCATTCATGTCTGCATGTTTAGCAGGAATTAAGCAGACCTACATTTTTCAGCCAATTTCAAACGACTTATGACATGAGCAGCACTTTTCACTACAAGAGACATTCTGGGAGGATTTTTAACTTTCTTGGTTGATAATCGATAACTCTGCCTGACGGTTCAGAGCTGTCTATGTATTAAAATTTTTTTATTTATTTACCTCATGCATTTTTGTAGGAAATGCTGGTTGCGAACCAGTAGAGCACTATACTATTTTTGCATTGAAATAAAATAAAATAGGAGAACCTACTAAAAACCAATCGAAAACGACAGCAACATTTGCCCGAACTTCTATTTTCTATTTACTATGAACACATCCCATCAGATTTTCGAAAACTAACGCCACTGAACAATGCCCATAACTTTTTTTTGACATTCCTCCATATCCCTCGATTCTATATTTTCTAATTTCATTTTGAAAAAATATTCTTTTTCGAATTTTCGCTTCATTCAAGAAATCGAATTGAATTCAACTTCAGTTGGAGTTTAACGGTTCTCATCGTTGGATGTGTTTTGTGTTTTACGGGAGAATAGCTAAACCGAACTTTAAGTAGTTCAATTTACGGCTAGAAAAAATTTCAAGTGTCTTTCTAAATTACTGAAAATTGTGTGTTATTTAATTTTTTTTTGGAAATATTTAATAAAACAAAAAAATAAAAATTGTGAAAGAAGAATCCATTTCAATTCACTGCCATTGCGCAAAGGGATTACCTTCCCGATATTCCAACAAGAGGAAAATTAACCTCATCGGTTTATCTTTGTAATTATAAGTTAACCTATACACCTATCGCCATCGGAGTGTATTCAAGCCTGTGCTTTGTCGTCGTCGCTTCGTCGGTCGTTGTCGCAACAATCAACAGGTAAGGTGTCAAATAATATTTCAGCCGGTTTCTTGATATTTCGCAAAGTCAGCGCTTCCACTTCCATATGGAATTTGAAGCTCAAACGCAGCAAGTGAAGGGGTGCCCTAGGAATAAAATTCGCGGATGATTGACATTTCAATTCTACAGTTTTGCATTCCAAAAATCCAAAGCAAGTTCCAAGCTGGCAATTTGGAGTTGAACGAGTTCGAGTAAGACTCCGATAACCACTGGTCAATCTTCTGCTTCCTATTCATTCCTTCAGCTGGTTCTTGTTCTGGTTCTACTGGTCTTTTCTCTACCTGCATTTGTTGTGCTCTTTTTTCTTGTGTTGTGTAGCTGTGCCTGTGCCTGTGCCACTTCGTCGGTGCTTGTTCATGTTCATGGAGTAAAATAATATTTCCTTTACTTGGTTATAGAATTTTTGAATCAGAAATTCACAGGTGATTAATTTCCCTATTGGTTTCGTTGCGCGGTGTGTTTTTTGTCTTCTCTTGGGCAAGACCAACAGAAATCGATTGGAAGCCAAATTATGTAGAATGGTGTTCCTTCTATTGAATCACCATGATTACGGTTCAACGAGTAGCGTAGTCTTAAAATGCCACGCTGGTGGTTGTTTGTTGCTTGTTGCTGTCCTGTTAGTCCAAAAGCTTCGAGGGGATTACTTTGAATTAGCCCCTTGCCCTTGTTTGGCTAACACAATCTACAAGTGAAAGGGGAATCACTCACGTAGAACTTAGGTAATTTTGTGATGTGTAGTGTCGCTGGCTGGATATTTGTTGTTATGCATTCATTTTAAGCGCACGATTTGAATTCAAAGCCTGAGTGATGGTGGTAGGTAGTTTGAGTTATGTTCCCTGACTAATGTTTCTTATAGTATATACCTATAAATAAATACAAAAAATCCACTTTGTTAAGTGGAAGAGAAATAGTTGTGATTCGATTTGGATCTAAATGAAGAATAGTGAGTACCTAATACGGATTTTTTTTTAATTTGGCTTGTTTTTCGCCTCAAAACATTTTACTCGGGATTGTTTACGCGACCAGATAGCGGGGAACTTCAAATAAAAAATAAAATCAGATTTGTCTGTGTTTCCATTTTCAGGCAATAGAAATGATAAATTTTCTTGTTCACTAAACAAATGTTCAAATTGTTTACAAACAATCAATGCGATGAAAAGTAAGGAATGAAGTGAGACAGACAAACAATTATTTGTAGATCAGTGTTTGTTACTTACTTACTTAGGTCCTCAGACCTTTTATGTTCTTGGGGGACCTCTAGTGGGGCATAGGGCATTCACAACGCCAGCTCGCCATCGTGTTCGGTTCTTGGATATGAGTCGTAACTCCCTACAACTCTTGCCTAGTTGGGCTGACTCCTCCTCGACTGTCCTACATGTGCTTCTCGGTCGTTCAGCTCTTCTTCCTTCTTGAGTGAAAGGATTCCACTGCATTGCATGCGCCGCAATACAGTTGTCGCCTTTTCGAAGCGAGTGTCTGATCCACTGCCACTTTTGACGTCGTTTAATAGAGTCAATAGGTTCCTGACCCGTTTTCCTGAGGAGCTCTCCGTTGATATACGATTGGGCCAGAAAATCCTAATTATGATTCGTAGACATCTATTAATGAACGTTTGCAGCTTCTTAGTGACACCTACTGTTACTTTCCAAGTGCTGCAACCGTAAAGTAAAACGAATTCGACATTGGATCGAAACAGCCGTAGCTTGGTTCTTAAGCTTAGAGAGTTATTCCGCCATATACATATTTCTAAGCATACCGAAAGCAGCCTTTGCCTTCCCGATTCGACTGCTGATGTCTTGTTGGGGGCCACCCTCGGTAGAGATGATACTTTCAAGATATTGGAAGCTCTGTACTTTCTCTACCGGTTGTTGAGAAATATTTATGAGAGAAGATGACTGGGTTCCGAGGCTGATCATCTTTGTTTTGCCGGAATTGATTTTTAGCCCCACGATTTCTGCTTCTCTCTCCACCCTGTACTGTATACTTTCATTCAAAAATACTCTTATTCTAATTTAGAGAATGATACTAAACTCCTTTCCTATCTTGGGTATAACATTTTGCTTAACATAGTTTATATGTATTCTACTAAGATATTAAGACAATATTGTTACATAGTATGTAAGATCAGTCAATAAATAGCATTGAATGAAGTAAGTCGGGTGTTTAACTCTAAAGTTGGAAAATATAACAAACCCCTGTTGTCATTTGTGGAGATTCATGATCCTATGAGAGAGCAAGCATACGTCGGCGTCGTCCGCATAGTTAAGATGTTTCAGGTGAGACGTCAGAGTCCATCCGTTTCACGTCAAGGCCTCTCGCAGGACATCGCTTATCACCAACAGAAACAATATTGGTGACAGAATGCAGCCCTGTACGACTCCACTTTGGACTTCAAACTCTTCTGACAGCCTAACTTCGTGAAAAACGTGACATTTGGATCCATCATAAGTTGCCTAAATAATAGCTATTAATTTATCCGGGATACCCCTCCTGCGTAAAGCAAGCCAAATAAATTCTCTATTGACGCTATCGAAAGCCTTCTCAAAGTCAGTGAATAGCAGGTGAAGTGGTGATCGATATTCGACGCACTGCCCAATTCTGATCCTTAAAGTATTGATATGATCAATGCATGAGGATCTAGCGCGGAAACCTGCTTGTTCGACATCGAGTGTGGCTTCTAGATGTTTTCGCTAATATTTTGGCAACGGCAGAATATTTTGACTTTTTGCAGAATTGTTGAAATCTACCAATGAAGTTCAGTCTTGTTTGAAATTTTTTCTCGAAAAGGCATTAGGTATAATTCGAAAAGTATATACAGCAATGGCCAAAATAATAGAAACGCTTAATTAACATTCTGATAACCAATGTAATTTCTCTCTATTCATTAGGACATTCAATTTATTGTTTTGTTGAAAAACCTTTATTTTTTTAAACTGCATGCATTCGATTCGGCTTTTGTATATAATTATGACCTATAATATTATCATGGACCGTGATTTTGTGTTACCAACGCTATCCTGGTGGTGGCGCTGAAATTAGTAAACGATTTTCCAATGGAGAGTAGGATAAGATACAAAACAAGTAGTAAAAAAGAGAATATTTTATTATTAAATTTAGCAGAGACAAATCTAACAAGTACTACCGCTATCCTTAAAATGTCGCTCCAATCGTCCGTCTTCATGAGATTACTATAACTTTTATATACAAAGATTAGGGCTAGAGTTTACCATCCATCCCCATACATTTATTTTGCATTTCGTTGCTCCCAAATTCCTCCACTGTTTATTGGCCTTAAAGTGATCGTCTTTTATATGGTACATTTTGAAAAAAACCTTTCCGCTTATGGGTGTATCTTTTTTTTAGCATCTTCTTTGGAAATCTAGCGTGAAGATCAGAATCCTTTAGAATATGACGAACATTTCTGGCACTGAATTTAGTTTCTATTTCTTCCTGCAGAACTTTTTAGGACAAAAGAATGCATTTAAGATTTTCTCACCAACTTGACTCTGTCTCTTGCAATCATTTTAGATTGGTGCACTTTGGTTTCTTTGGTTTTTCTTAAATAAATACCATTCTTGCAGAGCCTCCAATGAATATTGCAATTCTTCAAATTGATTCTCCGCTCTTATGCATGAATAAAATAGCTTTGCGTTGGTTTTCAGTGCAGTGTTTCCCTCTATCCACTGCTAAGTGACATTCCTGTCTCGTGGTTTCCTTTATCAGAAGCATAGTTGTGCAATAGTTAGCTAAGTTTGTCAAAACATGCATTGACATCATTTTAAGCAAATATTGCATCACATACTGTGTAGAGTCATTAAACTTCTATTTGCGCAAACTTATATCTTACAGAATTAGCCAAGCAAAAGAATTGTTTATTTGACTGCAGTTTCCACTAGGACTACGTTTTCAATTAGAATAGGAGAAATAATTATCCGCACACAGTTTTTCTTTTAAGATGAGATCATATATGTATAATCTAAAGGTGGAGATTAATACACTGTGCTGCGTGATGCCAGAACACCGAACTTAAATTTCCGAGTTTATCCATAGCTTGTTTTCCCTCAGATCAAAAAAATTATCCAACTTTTATTTTTTATTGGAGCAACTATGAAAAATGGCAAATTGTAGCCCATCACCCTCTAATGAAATCAACTCTTCGGCAGCTGCAAAAAATTCAATTTAACATTTCAATAGAACATCAGCTATGTATGTCCTTAACTAAAGGTGAAAATCCCCTTTAGGGCGAGTAGATGTCTTTTTTTTTGTATTAAAGAGGCCCATGTATGCCATTATGAATAGAATATGACATCGTTCAAATGCAAGCCTCGGCTTCTTAAGGTCGTACACGGATCCGAGTGGTCCAAGTTTCAATGACTCTTCCGCATATATCCTGCTGAATTTGAGAGATGGCCTTTGTTGTGTTCACCTCAAGGGCATCAGTCGATTGTGTTTTATTGGCATAGACCTGTAACTTCAGGAAACCCCACTCAAATCATGCATGCACCGTTCTGCTGGAACCAAATATCGTCTAGGTCTATATGGTTCAATTGGGGACAATAAATTGTGTGTCATTGTTCTGTAGAGCTCGCCATTGACGTAGAAGGCCTCACCAACGTCGTTTTTGAAAAAGTACAGATCAAAGACACCGCCGGCCCAAAAGCCGCACCAAATGTTAACTTTTTGAGGATGTGAACCTTGTGTAAATTGGTGTCGATGCATATACGGCAATTCATCCAAAAATGAGTCTAGCAGCAAAAGATGATATTTCGGCAAAAATTGGTCTCCTTTTTTAAACCCTCCGATCCCCAGTCAGCGAACAAATGGCGTTGTCTATGGTCGTGAACTTTGAGCTCCTGGGTTAGTTGGATCTTGTACGGGATTGTCCCAAAATTGAACGTCTACCGTAAATTGGACGCAGAACACTCATTTTGATTTCGACGTGCTGTTCAATCGTGTAACTTTCCATAGTGATTTGGTATCAGTAATTGAATAATAAACAACAGCTTTTAAAGATGTTAACAAGACAGCATTATTCCTGGGATTGTATGAACTTCATTTTTTATATCCAATTAACTTAAGCTATTGTCTTAAGGACGCGCGAAGCATTGTTCTGAGGAAAAACGCCACTTGATGGTACAACTAAAAGATGAACGTAAGACTTACGATTTTAATGCAAACACACTTCATCGTTTTCAGTGAGTTGGGACCCGAGTGTTAAGGGACCGAAATACTTTTCAACATTACCTTAATTAAAAAAAATTTGTTAGCTGCTGAACAATTCTCTGACGTTTGTAAGAAACAAAAATTATCTATAATCAGAGAATCCAAGTAACTAGAAAAAAATTGTATACGGCGTTGTTTGGATCTGATTGCCGGATTTTTGTTAGAAAGAAAAAGAACATCGGACTGAATGCTAGAAACATTATAAAGACGGTGAAACATGGCGGCGATAATATTAAAATTGGGCTGCTTTTCGTATGCTTGAGTAAGTCCTATCTTTTGGAACAACAATATAATGACTAAAGAAAAGTACCTGTAAATATTGGAAGATGTTACGAGTATGAAACACGCACACAGGAATGGTTGATAGTTTAAGGTCACTAGGTACTGCTTCTATTCGACCTGTTGCACCACCAAATTTATTTAGTGTGGACATTCCAGCTGGATCATGACCACAAACACCTAGCAATAGCCATGTGAAACAAAAGTCGTGGCTGGAACAAAGGAATGTATCATTTTTGCAGTGAGCTTCACAATCGCCAGATCTAAACACCATCGAAAATCTGTGGAAAGTTAAAAAATAGACTTTCATGTAAGAAAAGCATGCCATGGAAAGAAATCCAAGAACAATGGTACGTAACACCTGTGAAAATTTTTCAAAAACTAATTAAATTTTGTGCCCAGTAGATGTGAAGCAGTTCTTAAGAACAAAGGCCACGCAACCAAGTACTGAAGCCTTGAGGTGCTCGATTTACCCACGTTCTTGATAAAGTCGAATTTAAACTTGTTTTTAGTTTATCCCTAGGAAAGGCATATACAAATAGTTTTCTCTATATTTTGAGTTATGAACTTTTTTCGGTTATAAAAATCGACATTGCGACTTGGACATAATTGTAGTAAGATCTTAATATTTTTGTCGCCACTGTATGTTGGTACCTTTCAACAAACTGAAATTAAAGAAGGGTCATGAGTAGCCATAGTCTCCTTGATGATAAGCAGAGGTAGGAAGGACATACAGTTTCATTTCATTTCTTAATTTAATAATAATTTAGCTATTTTCTCTTTATTTGTCAGTCAACAGATATTTTTCGATTGACAATTCAAAAGATCTCTCCGAACCGGGATGCCAATAAAACAAAAAAAAAATCCAATATGATTTTGAAGTTTTCCTATAGTTCTGCTTGTGACATCAACATATTATTCCGCTTGATGATTAATTTTTAACCAATAGAGGACAACTTACTTTTTGCTGCGATCCAGAATTCAAAGTTGCAACGCTTTTTTGATTCTGAAGTTTGTGTTTTGTTGTATGGCGAATTGAAATTCATTTTACTTTTCATTATTTTAAAACATGGAAAACACTAATTTCAACTTCTAGGAATTTCTCAACTGTAGGTTTTTACTTTCAATAAACTCCTTTAATAAAAGTCCATCATCATCACTTGAAGATGATGAAGAACATGGGTTATTCAAAACAAAAATAATGAGATTTCAGGATTTTGACTTTAAAAATGTGCACATGTGTGCCTGCTTCCGGTTTTCATTTTATCTTCTTTTCATTCATTATTAGAACTCCTTCATAATAGCTCCATCAGACATCATTTTGCCGTTTGTTGTCTTCATATATTTCCCTTGTTCGATCATATTCCACACATTAATCAGCGCTTAAATAACCGATGATGCATAGTCTCATGCTAATCTTAATTGGCACATGTGCCTGCCTTCAAGAACCTAAACGATTGTATGTATATTAAAGACAGCAAAAGCCATTTTTATACCTACCCTTCGCATTAAGTACAAGAGAAAGCAGTTATAAAACAGCACAGGGGGTTGATTTTTGTTCGCAAAGAATGTCAAATTCCATTGTTATTAGGCACGTGTGCAAATTTCCAGCTGCTGTCCATAACACTTATCCCTTTTTTGAAATCGGAATTCACATTAAGTGAGGAGAGAAGAACTAGGGACAACAACTTTTCAAACGTAGCTTTTGACCTTGATAGCAGATGCTACAGCACCTAGTTTATCATAACAGTGTGATTGCTTTAGTAATATAAAAATAATCATTTTTCAAGTTGCCCACTTACATGTTGTGTTGGAATATAGTTTTAGGTTAAGTAACATAACAATGACACGGCCAGCATAATCAAGAGGCAATCCGAGAGCTGGATGTGACAGTGAAAGTAGGTTGTGTCATAACAGCAGACGGAAACACACATATTTTTCATTGTTTATGTCTGCAAAAACAAATACTACCTACAATCTACATTTGAATCAAAGCCGAGCAATTCAAACAACTAACTATATTAACTATTATACAAACTACACAAAAAAAAACCTCAAGTGAACGTCCATCGTACTTAGTTCAATGGTTCAATCACACACACCACCACCAGCAGGTCTGAAGTCTGCATTGATTGAACCGAAAACAACCAAAGGCATAAGGGGAAGTTATTGTTGCTGCCGGAAGTTATGTGCATCGACCGTTGAATAGAGCCTCTGACACCCGTTGTATTACAATATACGAGTACTCATCAAGTGGACTTGAACCGAGACAACATCTATACCTTGTAACAAAACTACTATTTGCTAATTTTCATTTTACAGAACTGAGAAATTCTCAAATCTTTCCAACTGTTTAAAATATCTCCTCAGGCCTTCATGACATTCTTTGAAACAAATACGTTTCATGGAATTCAACGACACCCACTATGTTGGCCAACTGACTTACTTCACAGTTTAGCAATTCAATTGCGGTTGGGGAGAAAATTCGTCTTAAGACATATCCAGGCACAGCATCATTCATTTTTTTTTATATTTTTTTGTTATAAATTAATATTTAATGACTGGCTTTATTTACATCTTACATGAGGGGAATAATTATAAAGACGCCTTCATAGATTTTCATCTTTTTGCGATTCATTATACGACGTTTTCGCAGTAGAGAGTACTTATAAAGATAGATGAATGAACGTTCTGGTGAATACAAAAGTGCTAACTCACTTGGACACAGGCGTCAGGGAAGTGGGTAGGTAAATAGCTGTTGCTTTATTTTCTCATTGCAGTTTTTGCTATTTTAGTAACGGAGTATGCCGTGTGGAATTGTTAATTCGTTGACCATTTATTTGGAACTTTATAAGTCTTGTGGATTAAGATCTCATGTTTTTTTTTTTTAAACAAATTTACTTAAAAGAGGTGATATCATTATTTATAGATTGGAGTATTAGTTACACAAAGTTAAATATGAGTCTAAGAAACTTTTAATATTTCCGATTCACAAAAAAAAAAAAAGAGACCTATCCTACTCTCTCGGAATATCTTTTCTGAATGCCGCTTACAAATTTTTTGTTACGCTTTCAAACAACCGCTAAAGTGAATGGATTATCCATTATAAAAAGTTAACGGAATTTCAGGCTGGTTTCAGGAGTGGAGATTCCACTTGCGACAAAACATTTGTTCTTAAAAGTATTGCGGGAACTTTTTTGGATCAAACAAAAATGTTAGCTATTATATTGTATTATGTATTTTTCGTTGACTTCAAGGTGGCCTTTGACACTGTGGGTAGACGATGTGATTGACTGTATGCCAGGGGAAATGGAACTTTTTGGAATATTGTTTAAAGTTTTCCACTTTGCACACTTGCTTGAGGCATTGTAACTTTAACGATTAGAGATTTAACGATGTTTATTGAACATTTATATACAATTTGTGTTAACATAACTAAAAATAATACATTGGAAAATATAAAAATGTATGCCACTATGGGGCCTTACCTTATGCAATGGCTTAGTTTTAAAGAATATAAATATATATTTTACATGTTAACTTAATATTAGGAGTCGGGTGACTTTAATGTTCTCGGGGTGTTTCGTCCCGGTTGTCCAGTGGGGGTTTGGATTTGATTTGGAAAAATGTTGGCATTTGGCCGCGGCGGTAGGCTGACCCTGTGTCAGCGTAGTAGGGAACGGCTGCTTCGCCGTTGTCCGTGAAAATAGTGTCGTCCAGAGTTTCCATCACACTGAGGTAGCTCGGTTCGGGATGTCGTTGCTCGGTGGCCATCCTTCTCACTAGGTGATTAGGCTGATTGACGGTGTTCTGAACCATCTTCTTTGCTGAATTAAGAAGGTATTTGTCGAGTGGTATTATTTTTGCTTCTGTGGTCCTCGTTCCTGTAGTGTTTTGCTCGCTGCGGGTCGAAGTAGTGCCCAGTGCAAATTCTACTGGAAAACAATAGCTGATAATTGGCCTCAGAAGTTGTTGTAGATGAGCACCTTCGTCCTAATATTCGCCTCATCAAAGGGTGTAGCCGGTGGAATGCCCAGTTGGCTTTTCTGAGTATACTTCTTGAGTGCAGGTTGAACCTTAGCAACTCGTTGAAGTAAATATCCAGGTACTTGACGTCCTTTTTGGCTGCAATGGTGGATCCATCCGGAAGTTTCAGAACTAAGTTTCTGCAGGTGGTTGCAGACAAGCTCCGATTTGTCAGTATTGATTTTAATGCCCCATTTTTTTGTAAAAATGAAACAGTCTGTGGATGCGAGCCTTTACTTTCCGGACAGCGACTAGTGGTGACATTGAGGTTGCATATGTGAGTGAATCATCAGCATACAGTAGGTTTTCACAACCGGTTGGGATGAGCTGGTCTAATGTCATCAGACTGTAGAGGAAGTGGCCAAGTTTTGAACCTTGTGCGACTTCGGCTTTGACGTTCTTCATGGTAGAAGAGCAGTTTCCTAATTGCACAAAGAAGTTCCTGGAAGAAAGAAACGAAAAAAGAATTTTTATTAGTGGCGGGGGTAGGTGTAGCACATGTAGTTTGTGTATAAGAGCGTCTATCCAGACGCTATCGAATGCTTTCTCGACATCCAGAAAGCATCCGACTGTTACACGATGACTGTTGAGAGCTATGGTGGTGTCATGCTGGAACTTCAGGAGTGGGTGTAATGTAGAGTGCTTCTCTCTAAAGCCAAACTGCATGTCAGGTATTAAGTTGTTCTCGCTGCAGAACTTCTTAAGTTTCCTTAGTATCAGCGATCATGTTCCTGACACCTTTCTTCAGGATCGCCACGATCTTTGCAGTTTTCTATTTTTTGGGGAAGTAGTTGTTGTTGACAAAGTTGTTCAAAATGATAGTTAAAAGGATCAGTACTGTCTCTGGCATCCTCTTGATAATAAAGTTCGATATTCTGCCTGCAGCTACTGATTATTTCTGCTATTTCTGCTGTGTTGCTCAGGTTTGGGCTGTCAACTGGATCACTCGCTGGATTGGTGTCGCTAAATATCGTTCTGTCTGTGTTGGGTGCGAGTGTTTGTTGGATAGAACCCTTCATTTCATCAAGGAAGACTGGATCTGCAGATGGGTTGGGGATGAAGTTTCCTTCAAAATATTCGGCAAATGCCTCTGCTTTCTCCTATGTCCTTGTAACTTCTCCATTGTTGGTGATAATGGTTTCCGGCATCGGTGGTGTTTTCCCAATCAGCTTGTTGATGTTCTTGAAGGCGTCTAGTCCGGGTTGATTGATTGCAGTCTCCTGTTGAACTGCTTATTATTATGGTCTTGAATGGAGTTGTGCAACATAATGTTAATACATTTGAGTTAGCTCCATACTATCTGGTAGTTGTTGTTCGTTGTGTTCAGTTCACGCTGGTGGATCCTTTCAAGACGTTTCCTTAACCTTTGTCGGTGAGTGTAAAGGTTTTGAATATACTTGGGAAGGTGCTGGTATCTGACGTCTTGGGCTGTTTTTGGATGTCCAGTGCGCTAGAAACAGCCGTTTCCAGCTGCAGATGGCTGAATCAATTTCTGTATTGTGCAGATACCTGTTTTGGGGTGGCAGCGTTATGGTGGCTTCAATGTCTCTTTGGAATCTTTCTACATCCAGTCTCCTATAGTTGATGATGTGCTGAGTTGGTTCTGTCGTCAGGAAGATGGGTTGTTGGAGTTTGATGTTTAGCTGAACAGCTTTATGATCCCAATCCCTGGGTATTGTTGAACAGGTGTAGTTCCTGAGTTCTGGAAGTATACAAGAAAAATTAGATGTAGAAATAAAAAAATCAAGTGTCGATGGTGTTTTGGGATAGGTTGGTTTGTGTTGAGAAACAATGATTAAGGACTGCTGTTCATAGTTGGCGTCAAGCCAGTCAACAATCGCCTTGCCCTCAAGTGAGATCGTAGTATCCAGCCACATGTGATGCCTGGCATTGAAATCACCGCCGATGAATCCATAAATGCTTCTCCCGAGGACACCGTTGAGAATTTGGAGGTCAGTATAAATATTTCTCATGCTGGAGTGGCACTTGAAATAGACACTGATGGTGAGTGTTTCTTCCAATTTCAATGGTGAGAGACCTGTGATGATGAAAGTTTCGGTGGTGTTGGGGGAAATCTTATTTTTTACGTAGATTGCCGTCCCTCTCTGGCCCTCAACCTTGTTCTTTCGGAAGGTTTTGAAGCCGGCCATGTTGATATTGTTGCGTCTGGTGACGTTGGTCTCACTGATGAGAGCGATGTCCGGGTTGTTGTTTTTTATCCACAAATTAAATGTCGTCCTCTTCTGAAGGCTGTACAATGAATTGACATTGTACGTCAGGAGGCATTGTAACTTTTGATCAAGCGTCTTGATGTTTACTGCAGATTGTGGAACTTAACTGTGAACTTAAGCAAATACAAAGTGATGTTTTTTTAAAAGGGAGCAGTTCGATCATCCAGAAACGAAGATTTGCTTTTAAACAATGAACCGATCGGAGCCATGCGAACCTCTAAGTGCATCGGTGTTAGAATATCAAGTAAACTGAATATGCCGGCGCTCTGTTTAACAAGGTCGTAAATCATATGCTTAGACCTAGTTACGCCAAAAGTTCATATGGTTAATTTTGTCGATTACAATTGTAAACCGTACTATGATAACGAATTCTTGTTTCATTAATGATTTCTTTTGGTTACATTTTCACGGGAAAATAGGTTCTTGAGAGCTATAAGACCGGAGACTGGAACTTTATGGACCTATCCACAAATGCTCGTTTTTGTATAAAAGAAAATAATAAGAAAACATCAACAAAATCGATTTAATTGCATCAACTTGATTGGGAAAGTATTCAATACAATCTTACAGGTTCACTTATCAGCAGAGCTCGTCAAATCATCAACCAAGGGAACTGTTGGTGGGAACGAGGTCCGATGAATAATTATTTATCATAAGAGAAACCGCTACTACATCGATTTGGCGAAACAATGGAAAGCTAGCTGATACAGGGTTCTTTGGAAATACAAATTCTTCTTCGAATATTTGGTCCTATATGCGAAGTGAGAGGGCAAATGAAGGAGAAAATACAATCGCGAACTCTATGTCCCATGTTCGAGGCAACAAAGAAGACCTCAACCTCCGGTTTAAAAACGGGTCCAGTTCTATAAAGTCCGAATAAAATAAAAGAACAGTAAACAGTGAAATGTTGAATCCGTCACTTTTGACACTCGGGAAAACACCAAAAATATTCAAACGAAGGATGAGGGTAGGCGCGCTTGTGCAGAAGATAATATCATTTTAGAAATAGAAACTTATAATGTGACTCTAATTTTAATTAGAGCAAAATTATTAATATCTAAAACATTTGGGCAAATAAAAATTTTATCGGGAGGTGTTAATAACGGTACCTGACATAGAACCGATAAGGACAATCTAGTGATATGTTAAATGATTTTAATAAATTAAATTTGTAACGCTGCTTATAAACCTTCAAGTCCAGTCTTTTTTTTTAAGTAAGGGTGACTGTTATTTCAGTATGATAAGTAAAAAATATTTCCGAATAGTCCAGGGAAGTAAGGCTAAAAAATGGACTTAGTCTAAAGAAATTCGAATAAGAGCGATTTTTTAATGGAGAGCTTTATAATTATGTTCTTAGATTTTCCTCTTAAAAGGGGCTAAGATTTTTAGCAAAATAAAAATGGGTGAATTTCAATTTTTTGCCAAATGATTGGAAGTATCCATTTTTAGAAAATCTTGTTCGACAATATTGCTAAACATACCTACATAGATGCCTCTGTATAAACAATTTGATCAAAATTCGTTTAGGCTTTTAAGAGGAAGTCGGGCATAACTTAGGTTAGGTTTAGGTGGCTGCTGGTGAGAAGAGCCAACACATTTAGACCAATATTTGGTCCGTTGTGATACCACAGGATTCCAAAAATCACCCTTACTCGTTAAACCATTTGGAGCTAACAATGAAGCGTTTGAGACCGTGAATGTCTAAATTTCTTAGATCACTAGTATCGTTATAGTAGAAGTCTCCCAAGTGGAATCTACGTCTTTGTGCTAGGGCAGCGCAAGAACATAGAAGGTGAGAAACTGTTCTCCTCTTCTTCTTCATCCATGCAGCTTCTGCAAAAATCATTTGCAGGAACTCCAAGTCGAAAAGCATGTCTTCCTATTAGGCAGTGTCCAGTAAGGCTAATATGCAACCTACCAATAGAAATTAGTTGTTTTGAGCGTTTAGCATCAAACAATGGCCAAATTAGTTTCGTAAACTGGCAAGCTGGGGTGCTGGTCCATCTATGGTTCGCTTTCTTAATGGTGTCATGCTTTAGCATAAGTTTACAAGTAGCTAGAGGTATACCGATGTTAGATTTGCTATCCGACAAATGTAAGATTGTTTCATTTTTTGCAAGCTCGTAGGTTTTACAATTACCTGGAATGTCTCTATGACCCGGCACCCATATAAGGTGAATGTTAAACTGTTTTGCCATCTCCACCACATATGATCGACAATTTTGGGCTGTTAGTAAGTTAATTGAGACAGAGTCCAATGACTTTATGGCAGCTTGACTGTCAGAGAAGATGCGTATATCAGTAGTCGATATCACGTTTTCTTCGAGCCAAGAGAGGACTTCTTTTATTGCTAGAAGTTCTGCCTGGAACACGCTACAGTGATTGGGAAGACAAAAAGATAGACAAAGATTTAATCTTTCGGAGTATACGCCTCCATCGACCCCGTCATTGGTTTTAGTTCCATCTGTGTAGAAATGAATCTCTTCCAAACCAAAAATGACTCATTTTCCCAGGTAGACCTGGAAGGGATGGACACTCTAAAGTTTTTATTAAATTTTGGATGAGGGGTGGTGTTATCGACGTTACTAGGTAGAGATCTGAACGAGTTCAGTATAATGGAGAGGCCAATATCACTATTGATGCACTGCGAGGAGGCTTTAAGCCGAATGGCTGTGCTAGCGGCCGATTGTTTGCTAAAGATATCTAGCGGTATGAGATGAAACAGAACATTAAGTGCATCGTAGGGAGTTGAGCGGAGAGCTCCACCCATGATTAAGCAGGCTGTTCGTTGGACTTTGCCGAGCTTGTCGCGGTTTGTTGCTGTTTCCAGCGCAGTCCACCATACTGTTACTCCATATGTAAGTATCAGTCTAATGACAGATGTATAACCAGTGTGTAGTATGTGCTTGTAGACCCCATTTGTTACCTACGACTTTTTTGCAAGAGAATAGAGCTATATTGGCTTTGTTGATTCTCTCTCAAATATTGGGCTTCGAGCTTAATTTCTTGTTCAAAATAAGATCCAAATATTTTGCTTTGTCTAAAAATTTAAGCGGTATACCTTTGATATAATGAGGGTCTATGTGTGAGATTTTATATTTCCTGGTAAATAGGACCAGTTCAGTTTTGTGGGGGTTGACACCGACCACATTGATCTGCCCAGGTAATAAGCTTGTTTAAAGCATTTTGTAGGAGTTCCTTCAGTAGTTCGTTTACTACTATGTTCCAGAGGAGGAGCCAGAGGGCACCGCCTTGCGGCGTATCTCTACTGATAGTTGTTCGAGTAGTAAAATTGCCCAGTTTTGAATTGATAATCCTGCTTATCAGCATATGATTTATCAACTTACTGATTGATTTATCCATTTTCAGAGGTGACAGTGCAGATATGATTGGGGATGTGTCGATTGTTAAAAGCTCCTTCTATAAGGGCATAACTTACTTGAGTTTTCTGCGAAAAAAATCTCTTTAACTTAGTTATCTATACTACGACTGGGCTTATAAATAAATAAATAAAAAAAAATAGATAGGGAGCCAAAAGCTAGTTGGTTACATCTTTCAATTGAGGGTTCCTGCATATTTTTTGACGAGTCTATAGGGCTTAGATGGGAAATACTTTTCACGGCAAGAGATACTGGAGAATTTGTCACTTCCTCGCACGAGGCAGTACACCTCTGAAAAAATATTTTTGCAGCGGCTGAGAAACAAACGCACACCTTCTGCATAAAAGTCCACAAGTCGGTGGAAATGGCGACCACTGGAAGTCTGGCCCTGTAGCCCAATTAGCTTTGAAGTGCACCGTTTTGATACCATAAACTCATATGAACCTGAGGATGGAACTGTTATGGGAAATTGTGGACATTCTCACGGAGTCATCCAGTTTGGATTGAGTTCAAAAATAAAAGGATGCATTAAGTTTTGATGTCTCTTATTGTGTGCTTGCTTTTGCACAATCATTAAGAATTTGATTCAGGCATTCAATCGGAGCACCACACTTATTCGACACCATCTACACTTCCAACTTCCCGCTGGTCCTCACATCTATGACAGTGAGTGTTGTGAGGAATGCCTGGCATCGCTGCATACTCTCCTATTGGTCAGTTTCCATTACAAGAAGCTACGATCCTGACTATGTCTTGCCTGGTCTGCATCTGCGTTTATTTTGTGTCAAAATTTTCCACCGTCAATTAAACTGAGTTTGCTTATTAAGTTTTAAATTGGACTTCAAAACAAAACAAAAATTATGCGGTTGGACCCAAAAATTTATAGGTTTGTATTTGTATATTCAAACAAAAGATACAACAGGGGTGCAATTAGATTTATAATGAATATAAACTGAGCTGAAATGGCTTTCCATTGGCACATTACACAAATATCCAATGGATACAAGTATGTAAAACATCAGGAATGTTTATTTATTGTTTTCTAAATGAAAACTCATTAAAATTCCCTCCATTACGAAGTTTATCTGAATACACATAAATCTGCTAGTAGATGTCACAGTGCACATCAGCTGGATTCATTTTGTTGTTCTTGCACTTCTAAGTTCTAATCTCATACATTGATGTCAGAAAATCACTCTCTCTCATCCAGGTCCGGATTTATGCATCAAATATTCAAAAACCCATAATATAAAACACAATTTATTCACCCTTCATTAAATTTAAAGTCTCCATTAAAAATAAACAAATTGTAGGAATTTACCATTTTTAATGAACATTTTAAATTGAATGGAAAGTGTGTAAAATGGCTCTTCGAGAACTTTAAATAATTAAAATGTTGCTCTTGACTGAGATAATCCAGCCCTGATTTCATCAGCTGTGCTAAACAACTTCATTCCTCCAAAAATAACTTAAAACTTAAACCAACATCTTCACACCACATGTTATCCATCATCCGGCACCTCCAACTTCAAGTAGTCTAAAAATGGAATACGGGTTTGAGTTTTGTGTAGTTTGAAACAAAAAGAAAAAAAAGTCTCATGTTGCACGTGAATTATTTCATTGAAGGTAGAAGTAAAATGCGTTCAAATGCAACTAATTTATGCGTTCCAGAGAATGGAGAATGGCACGCCGCAATGCCTAAGTTTGCCTGTCAAGCGTCTAAGTTAGGTCTTCTAACTCAGCGGGAAGAGTTTCACTTTTACTCGAACTAAATGGTGCACACTTTAAAGCCTCTTAATGACTGTAATTTTGGTGTTCTACAGATACTTTTTTTGTTCTTCGAGATATTTAGACGCCTACAAGTAGACTAGTAGAGGAATCAGTGTATTTATGTTTGCAGGCAAATTGGTATCAAGTGAGGGAGCTCCAAATTCAAGGGTTAATACACAATGAATGTGTTTCTGTTGTGAATTATTGTTCTTTGTTTGTTGTTTTTTTTAAAGAAGTCAATTCAAATGTATGTGGGTGGTATAATTACGGAAAAAAAATGTGTGAAGAGATTTTATGGCGCGTTAATGTTTGGCAAAAGCTACGCTAGAATGAACATTGCCAGTGAAAAGTAGGTAATTTAGGTGCAATAAATTGTTAAGAAACCCACAGATAAACTTATGCCTGCAAGAATCAGTTTTTTTTTTGTTGAAATAGTGCTTGCATAAAATTTAAATTTTTCTTTTAAAACATGTAAATATTTTGTAGGTTGAGGCCCAGAAACATGTGAAAGGTTTTTCAATAAGCGAAGGTAGATTTTGGCGGCCATGTTGGTTGATGATATCTGTCAAACCTGTTGTTATTCAGTAACTGATGCCAAATCAACATTTTTGATGTGTAAACTAGGGCTGATGATACCCGGCTACCCGAGTACCCGGGTAATACCCGGGTACCCGAGTAATTCGGGTAATACCCGGGTACCCGATTACTCGATTACCCGGGTACCCGGGTATAGCAAAATAAAAGGCATTGAAGTTAAACTCTATTAAATTAAATATATCCGAATCAATACCGCTATTCGTTTCTAGGATGGTTTAGATTAAGAGGTTTAGCAAGTACACAATGAAATGCACTGATTAAAGTACAGATACAACGGTTAGGCTTAGGTATGTTTTACAAATGGAACACCTGAACTTGTTTTCATAATGTTTTGCAAGTACAAAGAGATTTGTAAAAGTTCGCAAAATGATTCAACTCAAGAAGAGAGAATACAAATTGGTTTGGATTATTACCGTTAATGAATGTGGGTGACAATGTGAATTGTGCTGCTCACATCCTACAACTTTGTGTAAAGCATATATTTAAGTCTGTTGAATATTACGAAATTGTCCCAATAAAATGCCGAAGAGTGGTATCACATTTTCACCAATCGAATGTTGCTACGTCGGCTTTAAACAGAAAACAATTGCAGCTGGGAATGAAGAATGAACGTTTAGTTCAAAATTGTCCAACACTATGGGATTCCATTTATTTTATGTGTGATATTTTGCACCACAATCGCTCCGACGTTATTGCAGTTCTAAGTGATAACAGCTATACAAGTTCTTCTACAGCACTGAACCTGGAAATATCTGAGTCCGAATGGGGAATAAGGGAAGAGTTAACCACAGTTTTGAAGCCACTATACATAGCAACAAAACTGCTATGTCGTGAAAGTAAAGTAACGCTTTCTGCAGTGCGCTTGGTTATCAAAACTCTGATTGAAAACCACTATGCACCTAAGCTCGAAGACACAGAAACAGCCACCATATTCAAAAATAAAATCGTTTTTTCTCTAAAAACGCACTTTCACCTAGGCGAAATGTCCCCAGCCGAGAATATTTTACCAAGTAGCATCATTCTTAGACCCAAGGTGCAAGGACCTTAAAACTGAGAGCAGTTAAGTAGCAGACTAAATCCGTACTTTTGTTAAGGAAAAAATTCTGGGAATGTGCTCTGACAAATTAACAGAAGAAGAACCTAGTGGAAGTAGTGATGACCAAGATTTGGATTTTCTCTTTGCAACTGAAGGGCAATTACTTGACAACATCTCTTAGTTTGAGCAGTACATAGCAGAACCTCGTATATCGAACCGTTTGGACCCTCTTGTATGGTGGTGCTCGAGAGAACGCTCTATCCTCGTTATGGCAACAATATATCTTGCTGTTCCAGCTATATCAGCAAGTTCAGAAAGGCTCTTTTCGACTGCCGGCAATATTATTACTGCCAAAAGATCATGTTTGGCCCCAGAAAATGTTTCTTTGTTGGTGTTCTTGCACAAAAATCAAGATCTATTAAATTAGAATTTAAACCCATCAAATTTTCCTCATCAACAATTTATGAAATTTTTATAATTCCTTTGCTCATCTATATAAATAAAAATTAATCGCAAAATGTGTTGCTAAGCGTAAAACTCGAGAACGGCTTGACCAATTCGCCTAATTTTCTTTTTAAGTTTTTGTTAAGGTTCAAGGAAGGTTCTTATGGAGAGAAAAAACGTTTATTGCGGCGTTCTTGAGTTTTACGGTTCGTAACACATTTTGCGATTAATTTTTATTTATATAGATTACTCTTAGTCAATGTTCCGTCAAACCCAATTGATTTATGGATCAAATCCAAATATGATATGTGTGACGATATCTTGCATCAA
This sequence comes from Chrysotoxum bicinctum, assembly GCA_911387755.1. Classification (NCBI taxonomy): domain Eukaryota; kingdom Metazoa; phylum Arthropoda; class Insecta; order Diptera; family Syrphidae; genus Chrysotoxum; species Chrysotoxum bicinctum. Next base: position 236,886,815 of record OU426988.1, on the reverse strand, counting down.
ATGCGCACAGGAAATCGATATTTACAATTCACTGAAGAAATTTACACCGAGGCGTTGATATCAATTGAAGACATGTGCTTGATGATGTCAAACAAATTAATATCTCAATTAGAAATGGCCGCGCCTAATCGCCCAATGCACGACGCTTTTAATCAAGAGTTGCTCGTTAAAAACTGATCGATCTCGATGCTTTAAGGAAATTGGTTCGAATATATGTTCCGTTGTTGAACCAACAGTATGTCTTTGATACACTTATGGAAGTTGTAAATGATGAAACTGGAGGATTTTACTTTTTTGATGTTCTTGGTGGTACATTGATTTTAGCAACAATTCGCTTACAGAATGCAATTGCACTCGCACTTGCTTCCTCTGGTATTCCAGCTACATTGTTGAAAGGCGGTCGACCAACCCATTAAGTGCTAAAATTACCATTGAATATTCAAAGCAACGAAACTCCGACTTGCACTCTGCAATGGCAAAGGTTTTTCAGCAATACAAGTTTATAGTATGGAATGAATGCACGATGGCACATAAATAGTCTTTGGAGGCATTAGACAGAACTCTGAAAGATCTGCGAAGTAATCAAAACCGATTCGGTGGAGCGATGATTTTGTTAGCAGGAGAATTTTGTCAAACATTACCTGTTATTCCCCGGTCTACAGCAGCGGATGAACTGAATGCAAGTTTGAAGTCCTTCACTTTGTGGAAAAAAATTAAGATAATTATTTTGAGCAAGAACAACTCATTGACTTTGGTAATTGTAAAATCTCTGTATATGTTATGACAGGCTGCATTATTTCCTGTAAATTTTTGTCAGTTTACAGAATCAAAAACTGAGCATATAGAAAAGATGTTCCGAAACGTCGCTGAAAATTACAGAGATCATTGTTGGTTGAGCGAACGAGCTATATTAGCTGCCAAAAAACACGGATGTAAATGAAATAAATTTCAAAATCCAAAATGAAATTGCCGGTGAATTAAGGACATACAAATCAGTTTATTGCGCAACTAACCAAGATGATGTCGTCAATTATCCACCAGAATTGTTGAACTCACTCGATTTGCCAGGATTATTTCCCCATAATCTTTAAAAGTAGGATAGATGGTCATAATGTTACGAAATATCAAATGTAACGGCACACGGCTGGCAGTGAAGAGGCAGTGAGAAGATGTGTTGATACCCCATCCAAATGGTACTAACTGACGTACTGTTTGAATTTAAACGACTGTAATTTCCAGTTAGGCTTGCTTTCGCTATGACCATAAATAAATCACAGGGTCAGTCGTTGAGTGTTTGCGGCGTTGATCTGGAAAACACATGCTTCTTTCATGGACAGTTGTATGTTGCTTGCCGACAGCTTTATATATTTTGAAAAGGCGATTTACATAGCCACGAAGGAGTTTTTCGTTTTTATACCCGGGTACCCGGGTAATACCCGGGTACCCGGGTTATTTACTACCCGGGTACAAGCAACCCGGGTAGTTGATTACCCGGGTAGAATCATCCGCCCTAGTGTAAACATCCATTCCGTGGCGGTAGGGTAAACCAAAAACGTAGATCTAACATATAGATACGTTTCATGTAGCCAGTTATACTACTTTTTCACCAAGAGGCCGTGGCGCGATGGATGTGTGCTCGCCTGTCAACCTCATGATGACAGGTTCGATCCCTGCCGTCGTCTATGTCGCTTTAATTCCATTAAAAACCTTCTAAAAATTGTCATCCATGGGTTGCTGGTTTACTCATTACATGTTGTTTAGGCATAACACTAACAACATGTAATTGAGTTAAACTAGTATGCCCAACAAGGATGAACACGAATAAAATAATGTGAATTATAAGCGACACAGAAATAAGACACGGCATTTCTCCGCTTTAGCTCAGCCGCCATCCCTGGAGATAAAAATATCTGAGACAACCACCAACAGTCTCAGAACATCGTGCCACACATCTTTCCTATCCTTCTTTCTCTTCATTAACTTCACGTCCGTGCTGTGTTGAAACATTTAAAGGGTAATAATAATCCCTTGAGCGCGGGTAGATTATAAAAAAAAAAAAAGAAGAGTAAATCCGGGATTTAGGGGTAGAGATTTAAAATAAATCTTGAAGTGTTTTCACCAGAGAAAATGAGATTTATTTGACGTTTTCACTCCGACTTGTCATTCAATTGTCAACTTGGACAAGGGTAAAAAAATGCAATTGGTTAGTAAACAGGAAAAACAATTTCTGAGCGGCGAAAGCCGTTGATAGCCAGCGAAAGCTGTTGATAACCAGCGAAAGCTGCTGATACCGAAAGCCGCTGAAAGATAGCGTAGACCGTCAGAATCGAGACCAGCCTGAACTCCTGAAGAAGCCAGTTGCAGATCTACTACATGAAAACCGTATCCAGTACCTGCTGCAAATAGTAAACCAGCTACGGAGCTCAAGCCATCGATAAAATCAAGATTGAATACCAGAATTATAGTAAAATAAATATTGTAACCCTCTGAATGTAATAAATGTTAACTATTTTAATAATTTGGATTTGTGAATAAAGAAACCCTTTAAACTAAAGCTTCTGTACTTGCTTTAGTTAGTTACCCTGGACACCGGCGAGCCTTTGACAACAAAGTACATCACAAGATCGATGTACAATAGAGATACAGTAGATTCAAATCTACGTTAGATTCAAATTTCGATTTTTTTTTCTTTCTACAAGAAAGCTATAGTTGCCTTAAAAATCCTCTAAAAACATTTCGCTTGGTGTTCAAAAAATTTAAAATTGTCGAAACTTGCAACTTTAGAGATCCACACTTTCAATGAGAGAGGAGTAGATGTTAAAATCCGCACGAAACATTGGTTTTTTTTATCGATGCCTTGCCACTTCATCTAAAAATGGGTGTCGTCACTAAAGATGACATTATTTTAAGTCGCTTCAACTTGCGATGGTGATTTGTCTTTAGTGTGTGAGAAATAAAGAAATAATAGAAAATACTAAAACAACATGGCCGCCATGAACTGTCAAAACCTACCTACCCTATTGCAAACTCTTAACTGTATGTGTCGGGGATTAGTGAAAAACTTCTGTCAGTCACCCTTTTTTTTTTTAAATATAATTATTTTCTTAAATCACATTAAAAACAAAAGATTATGTTTGTTATTAAAAAACCGAGAGAATTTATTATTCTTTTGTGTTTTTTTAATTAAAATTAAAATCGTTTGTTACTTATTAATAGCATTTACAAATTTCGAGCTCACGCAGCAGATTCTTTGGAGGTCAGTAAAGTAATAAATATTTAAAAAAAAAATACCAGTCCTTTGCATATTGATCGGGTTTCTTGAATTGAAAGTGAATTTTTGTTTATTCCTTCTTATAAACTGGTTGGTCTTCAAACGAATTCACTTTGACGCATTTAATTTACAATATTTTAACATTGTGTTTTTTAAAAAGGTTAATAAATTGTTATTTTATTTCTTTTCTTTCAGAATAATTTGGTTCCTCTGGTAAGTTTTTTTTTTTTTTTTATTTTATTTTATTGGATATTTTTAAATTTTAATTTGCAAATAAAAAAGACACCAACGCATAAAGATGATGGCGCAATATTGTTTGGCGAATAATAACGATTTTAAATGACGATTTTGCAAATTTTAAAATAGAATTTTGTATCATGGTTGAAATGGAAGTCTAGCACTGTGCCTCACCCTCAATTAGCGCTGGAATGCGCCATTTTGATACCATACTCGTAACTCGTTTGAACCTTGGGATTGAATTGATATGGGGAGTTGTGGACATTCTCACGGATTCATCCAGCTTGGATTGAGTTAAAAAGAAAGAATGCATTAGGTGTTCATGTGTGTTGTTGTAAGTTTGCTTTTGTACAATCATCCGGAATACGGATCACTCACTCACCTGGACCACCTCACTTATCTAATACTATTTACACTGTGCCAAGCTAGGTATCTTACTGACTGGTGCCTTGATAGTAGCCAATCCGATTGACTGATCATCCGGTTCCCCGTATCGTGAACAGTTAAGGTAGTTCTAATAGAAACTTCCCTTCCTTAGTACACCTTTCGTCCACTGAAGAGTTAGGTTCTCAGGTTGACCTTCGAGTCCAAGTTCATCGAATAAATCTTTTTCCATCATAGTTAAAGATGACCCATCATCCAAAAATGCAAAGGTGTCAACATACCTTTCATTAGTCCCATAAAGACGTATAGGAACTACCTTAAACAACACAGGCATCTCAGAACCTATATGGTTCGAATTAAACTTTGAACTAGGAACATATGGAGTGGCTGAAACATTTAACTCTTTATTCTGCTGAACAGGCGACTGATTTAAAAGGGGATGATGTCGTCCCGAGCATCCGGATATACCACAGGTCTTCTTTTTAGAGCCTCCTATAATGTTGAGCTGGGTCCAAACACCGAACACATATTTTTTGTTCTCGTGCAAACGAAAATCTTGAATCTGGTGATAATAACTTAAAATCTTCCCTATCATTAAGAACATGTATTATGAGTCAATACCCGGTTTGTAGTTTTCTGTGGCAACTGTGTTCTTTTCGACTCCGTTTCCAGAGGCTTCACTAATTCGGGTGGTAAATCAATCACTTTCGTAAGAAAATTTGCAAGATTTTCTATTGCTTTTTTCGCCAATCCTGGTAGAGCCCAGCGCCTAATTTACAAGACAGGTCCGTCAACCTCAACACATAGCTATTTGACAGGTCATCGACTCTGTTCATCGACTTCAAATCAGTCACGAAACCATTTACCTTAACAGTCCACAAATGTAGATTTGGATCGCATTTTGATTTCAAAGCTGGAAGCTTCAGAAGATCTCCATTCAGGCCATGCACTAAAACATCAGATCGTCCGAAAATAGAACGCAGAGAATCAATAATAGCTTCAATATCGGTTGAATATTTTAGACGGTCACTGACCAGCTGATATGCTTCTTCCTTAAGGGCTTTTCGAAGACGATCCACGTTCTCCTTCCCATTATACTTCCTTTCAACAGTTGTCGATCTAAAAACCTCCTCGAAATAAGGCCATTCCCGCTTATTACTTCCTGAAAATGTTGGCACCTCCTGCACGTTACTTCTATTTAAATTGGTGAGCAGATTAGTCATATCAGACTGATTTATTGATGATTCCTGAGAACTATCACGATGAACAGCACCAGCACAAATTGGAGTAGATTTATGTACTTGAGCAGAATTCTTTAACAGTGACTTATGGTTAGCTTGAATTTTTTTAATCAACTCTAGCCTATCCTCTGAAAATGGCTTAGCGGCTAAGGGATTCGAACTGGGTGGAACTTTTGAGGGATTCTGCAACTGAATTGGGGCTGGAACTAAGGCCAGCTTCCGTTTCGTCTCCTCTAACTCGTTCCGCAAAGCAAACAGTTCAGCATCCTTTTGAGCAGCGGCCGCTTGAGCAACAACAGCAGATTCCAACAATAGATCTACAGTAGCATTTACCTCTAATGTCTTATTCCAAAATATAAATATCCAAACTTGATTTGATTTTATTTCCTATAAGATTTCACAAATTTAGTAGGTACTAGGGAATTCAATAAAGTTTGTAAAATACTTCAAAAAGATCCACGACACTTCATCTTTGAGCCATCAGTAAAGATAGTTGTGTCGAAGTCTTTCTTCACGACGGACGTCCTTTTCGAGATGGAAACATGCCCTTTAAATCATTACTGATACTCAATTAAGGGTGGCAGTATTCAGTGGGGGTCAAAATCATCTCTATTCGAATCAACTCCGTAATATTGCCGTGACCATAATGTTTGGCAATCCAAGAGTTCGAATCCTTTAATCTTAAAGCAATGCAAGATACTAGGATCTTAATGTGTAAATCAAATGGTACATGAAAACGCTTAAAGCATCAGTTGGGCAAGATTCTAGAGCCGCTGCCAGCTTTGGCAGCAGTTCTTTTTGCCTTTTTGAGTTTATCGACGTTATATAGGTACTTCGGTAAGCGCGGGCCAAATTTACTTTCTCCACCATTTTATAAAAGTTATTTAATCTTTTTACTACCGTTCTATCTATGTATATGTCACTTCGCCTTTGTTAAATGTCAAAAAAGTCTGTTTGTTTAGTTTTTTGCACGAACTGTCAATATTCTAGGTTTGTTCAATACAATACAAATAATACAAAATCAACCAAACACGTGAGTAGAGGGGGGTTTTAGTCATGAACAAAATTCTGATTATGGAGAGATGTGTTGTGAAGGCGGTTGCGTACACGGATGATTTGGTACTATTGGTATCAGAAAAGTTTACTCCTGTGAATAGTGAAATCTTAAAATGGCTTTGAGGAAATTTATCAACCGGGTCACAAGCTGTGGACTAGGGGTTATCAACTGAACCGATGCTCTATACCGCTCTTCACCCTTAACCGGCTCGACAACCAAACTCTGTCGTTGTCTTCCGGTGTGAAATATTTGGGAGTTATAGTCGACCCTAAATTGCACTGGAAAATAAATATTGAAGAACGGGTTAAGAAGGCCTGCGGAGCTTGTAGTAAAACATTTGGCAAAAAGTGTGGCCCGCATTCGAAGATGATTTTGTAGACGTAAAAAGCTCTTGTACGTCCAATATAAGCGTATGGTTCGATTGTGTGGTGGCCTGCACTCAAAAACTTAAGCAGCAATGGCACTGGGGGGGGGGGAAAGGGGCACTACGACCTTGATCCTAATGGATTCTTTAAGCGGTTTTCTTTACCTTTTATGACTCGACTTACATATGAAATATTATTTAGTATCTTTTAGTGCCTTAAGACTTAAGAAATCAGAATTTTTGCTTACCTAAACTGATCCCAGCAGACATTTTTTAAACAAACACTAACTTCGACATAATCAGGTCGAACAATGCGGGGATGACCTTGCGAATCTGAAAATAAACTCAATATCATTTTTATCTGGGTTTTGGGTCACAGTGGAATAGAGGGAAAGAAACGGGAAGACGAGCTATCCAGGCAAGTATCAACCCTTCATAGCTCACTTGACAAAAGAGTTAACATTCTTCTTGGAATCCAACCATAAATTGAGATGTTTTACCAACTGCTTTATGTCTATAGAAATATGTGGCCCATCTATAATATGTCCCCATCAATTATCCCAATATGCAGGCAAGACATAGGCCATTTTCTAAAACGTCAGTTACGTCAAAAATGCAAAGGCAAGATGTTCTTAAACGCAAACTGCAAAAGTCAACTGTTCAAAAACCCAAAGCGAAACTTTTATGGAAAAGCATTATTTTCGATAACTCAGTTTGCGAAAGTCATATATGTTCGATAACATCATTCGCAGCGCAACTCTTCAGTAAAAAAAATCCAGTTGACGACGAAGATTGAGTGTTCTAAAATGTCAAATGCGTTTGCAAGAAAATTTACCGACGTTGATCAAAAAGGTATTATGCGAGCAGGGTGCTTGCATATTTAACGATAGCAATATCTGCGTGAAAAAATGACGATTATTCGACGATCAAATTGACGTTGATTTGACGTTTTCGAAAATTCTCATAGCCAAGGTAGTTGCAACAAAAGGAAACAGCCATTCATTTCCTCTGTAAACGTCTTGCTCTGGCCAGAATGAGACCCTAAATATTGAGAAAGTTATTTTTCGACTACTTAAACGAACTATCTCAACTGAAGATCGCAGACTTGACTCTGAGCCGAACCTCGAAGACTTCTTTAATGGGTACTCTTCGATCCTAAGACAGCAAGTTAGCCACCTTAAGGTCGAGAGAAGCTCATAAATCCTTCATCATATCACAATAAATCCATAGGTGAAACGAGTTCATGGTATTAAAACGTGGGACCTCAGAGATATTTGGGTCACTGAGAAAGACTTCTCGTGGCCACCATTTCTACCTACCCATCTAGGTGTGTTCAAAACCAATTTAATACAAAAGATTGTCTTAGCAATTCAAAACTAAGAAAAAGTTAATAAACTGCTTTAAAATAACCAAATGTTATAATTAAAAAAACCTAATAGTTCATATTCTTAACACATGGTTTTTTTAACTTTCTATTTACCAGTTTACTTATATCTTGTTGCTCATTCGTATAACAGAAACTTTAAGTCTTTTTTTCAATAGCTGATAACATCTTATTTAATGACCTATTTCTGCTCTCTTATTTAACCGCTTTTGTAGACACATCTCACAAAAGTAGTTTCAAATCAACCGCAATTTAACAGTGTTTGCAGATATCTTAAAAATACATCTCAAATTTCTTCCAACAAACCTGTCCGAATCAATTCACTTCCTTCAAAAGTGTGCGCACTTATCGCTGAATTCAGACAAGAATTTGTGTCAAATGACACTTGTTTTCGTTGCGGCTTAAATATGTACGTGCTGCTACAAAGAGGGTTAATTATCAACAACAACACACAAAAAAGGAAATTAAATGCGAAACATTAAAATGGCTTAGCTTAAATAAATGAGAACTAGTAGGAAATATCAATGAACTGTATCGACCTTAATAGTAACACTTTTTCTGTGATTTCACAAAATAATTATAACAAAAAAAAATCTAAAAGTTGTGATTTCTGTTCTCGCGAGCAGAGTGGGCTGTCAGCAGAATGTGTCACATTTTGCAACTAGAACGTGCGCATTTCGCCTTGTTAAGTATTTATCTTTTCTTTTTCACTTGCTGTCATTTGTATTGCTGAATCTATAGATCGCTTAAACTTTTCTTGGGTGGTAAATAAGCCTAATAGATAGTTTAAAGGTTTCGAGCACCACTTGGACTGCTATAACTTTTAACTGCCTATTTATTTTTCTTACAGTTAAAATTTATGTATGTTGCGTTTTCTTCTGTATTTTTCTTTATTACAATTTTCTATTAGAAGAAATCGTATAGGGACAGTGCTGTGCAGCAAAATTTTCATAAAATTGTCAGAAATGTTGGAAGTTTTAGATTAGAAATTTGGTGATACATTTTAGGTAGAATGCTGGGCTTACAATATACACGGGGACTGTAGTGTGTGCATTTAAGTGCGTTAAATCTACCACGATTAATTTGGTAAGTATCTGACGATGAACTTTATTTCTTTTTATCTAACGTCAATTCTGAAAAAGAAATCCTTTTCACTGACCGGCTCCTCTCTTCAAATCTTACCCAGATGAGTGGTGTTTAAAAGAGAGCAAAGCGGCCATTTCAAACATGTTTGATTTCTCCGCTCTCATCGCTGCGATTTTTAACTAGAAGTGGTGATGCAAGATGTTTTATTGACTAGAATCGGGTTTGCTACGAAATCTGTCCTCTTCTTCGTAAGCTTGTCTTGAATTTTGTCAAGTAAATAACCGAATATTTTCATGGTCATTCGGAAATATTCTTGAAACTTAACATGATTTTCTGTTTCCGCGTTTCAGAAAATATCATATGCTTAAAAATGGGTTTTCAATTACAGATTCAAATTATTAGAACCGATTTTTATTTGAAAAATACAAATATTTAAATGAAAAAGAATAATCTCTTGCTTGGTTTCTTCTACTTTGCTCTTTCTCATTGCTCCTCACTCTGGCTAGTCATCATCCTTGCTCGCTGCTCGAGCTCTTTGCTCTTGTTTGTACCCTAAGAAATAAAAGGAATAAACTTGGGAAAAAAATATAAGAGGTCGTGGTCTAATCAAGACTTCTTCAATTAGTATGTTTCTATTCACAATCACTTCTCCAACCTGTGTGAATCTCTCTCTCTACTCCAGTCACCTTATTCAAACCCAAGCCGATCTTATTTCGAATCCCAAACATTTTATTCATTTTATTAATTCAAAAAAGAAATCTGATGGTTATCCTTTCAAATTGAAATACCTGAATTCCTCATCAACAGATCCAAATATTATTTGCAACCTTTTTGCTGATTTCTTTAGTCAAGCATTTGTTTCTAATAACACTGAAGTAGACAGAAATTACTTCAATTATATGAGCAGCTGCACTGGGATTCCTCCTATAGTCCTTAAGAAATGTGTCTCTCAGCTCTTTTTCAATTATCTATCTCTTGTGGTGTGTTTACTATACAATGGAAGGACGCGTTCATCATCCCAGTACACAAAAAAGGATGTAAGAATGAGAGAGTATAATTCATGACACCATGCTTCTTCATTGTGTACAACTATTTTCTCCGAGACAACACGGCTTTCTTAAAGGTAGATCAACGATCACAAATCTTACAGAATTTGTTTCCAAAACTGTATGTGCTCTGGAATCTAGCCATGAAGTGGATGCAATTGCAACGGATTTCAGCAAAGCATTTGATAAAATCTCCCATAACATTATCATTTTTAAACTTAAAGCTTACGGGTTTCCTCCACTTTTTGTATCCTGGATACAGTTACAGTCCTACCTCAACAATCGTCAGTATAAAGTTATTTTTAGGTCATGCACTTCAAACCCTATATGTTCAAATTCAGGTGTACCTCAAGGAAGTCACTTCGGGCCCCTGATTTTCCTGTTAACTATCAATGATGTTGAACTTATTATATCAGACCTTGAGATATACGCTGATGATATGCGCATCTCAAAACAAATTTTATCCGTTTCAGGTGCGCACTCGATACAACTAGACCTTAATAATTTCTTTACCTGGTGTCAACATAACTTTCTTGAGCTTAATGTAAGCAAATGTCAAACCATTACTTACTCTCGTAAACGGACGCTCTTGCCACAACGTCAATACCTAATTGATAATCAACCAATTTCCATCGTCACTTCCATTCGTGACATAGGTGTTATTTGCGACTGTCAACTTAACTTTCGTGAACATATTAGCAGTATTATTAACAGAGCTAATTCCACACCCCTTGGCATAATGGTTAGTGCGTTGGACTGTCATGAGGAAGGTCTCGAGTTCGATTCTCAGCCGCTCCTAGAAAGTTTTTTTCAGGGGTGTACTGCCTCTTGGGAGGAATTGACAAATTCTCTAAGAGTATCTCTTGTCATGGAAAGTGCTGCTCATAAGCCGTTCGGAATCGGCAGAAAATTGTAGGTCCCCTCCGTTCCCTGGTAACACGCACACAGGAATGGTTGAGGGTTGTAAGTTACTAGGTCCTGGTTCAGTTCGAGCTGTTGCACCACCAAATTTATTTTATTTATTTTTGTTTTTGCTTGGAATATCATAGAGCTCCTCCAAGTGGTTGAAGAAGTGTCTCCCTAGGTGCCTATTTCTTAGATGATATAGCGCAGCGTAGTGACACTGTGAAGAGAAAGAGACTTTTTACTCTGTTGGATAATAATGTCGGTGTTTTGTTTGCTGAAACTAGGTCATAGTTTTCTGCTTATAAGACAGGAATCGAGCGAGTTCCATCTCTTGTTTGTTTTAGCTAGAACTCTCCTCCCGTTTAAGATTACAGGGTGGAACCTGAGCTGTTGTGTCTGCTTGATTAAGTTCAAGTGTTGAACCCATTCTTGCCAGCTCGTCAGAGCTCTTAGCTCTTCGTGAAAACAAGTTACAAGTTTCATGATTTCAATGTCAGAAATCGCTTTTACTAAAACGACAGTTAAACGTGAAGGCTCTAAAAGTGATAGTTGGAGTTCAATTTTATGACAATATCAGAACTCATTGCTGGCTGACATTGTTAATGGAAAAATTAAATATGTACCTAATGTAAAATTCACAAGTTGTCGCTAACAATTAAACTCCATAATAATTGAATACGATATACGAACTTCAATATAGAGAAAAAATAAGTACATACAAAGGATGGTTATTTATTAATTCTTTTAATGACTGAAATTAGTACTATGTACGTCACTAACGTTTACTTTAGCAGGACAGCGTCAGATGCCGTGATAAAATTACTTGACGAAAGATTTCTTGAAATGGAGACTTCAACTGATCGTCTAGATCGTGCGATTTAACTCCATTAAATTTGTTCACTTCCTCGCAGAAGGCAGTACCCTTGAAAAACTTTTTATTTTTTATTTTTAGGTAGTAGCTGCTTTGGGAGCAAACCCAGACCTCTGGCATAACAGCCCCACTGTATCAAGGGGTACTATTCAATGAGAATTATTCAATGTAAATATTTGACTCCTAGATCGATATTTTTTGCACAAAAAGTCGCAACTAGACCGAGACAAGATCGTGAATAAACCAAAACCAATACCGAGACAATATTAAAACTTCTCGATTTTAAGATCAAAACAGTTATACAGGCCGGGACACATAATTTGCTTCTCTGAAATTTGTGCTATTCAGGCTACAGCGGACAAAATTGGTATCATTCGACAGGCGTGGTTCTAAAGAAGTGGAGGAAGTCAGAAATCGTCCAAGAGTAGATATATCTCGCCACTAGAGCTGTGTAAATCGTTCATTTCAAATGATCGAATCGTTCAACAATCGATTACGAAAATGATCCGATAATTTCAATCGATCGATCATTCGATCATTTTCATTTCACTGAAATGATTTAATACTGTTCCTATTCGATTTTAATTTCGATTTGATGATAAGATCGACTTGTGGCTTTGATAGTTCTCACAAAATACCCTATAATTATAAGTTATAAATTGCCAAATAACATCGAATGATGGCTACTTTGTATATGGATTTAAAAGTGTCAAATATTTCAAGAAAAACAGATTTTATTTGTTGCTCCGGAAAAGAGCAATTTAGGGCTTTCGGCTGATATTTTGTACGAAATATACTTTGTACGTCATAACCGAATTCGTCCTCTATTTGTCAAGTCATAAACTGTCAAATTCCATCAAAGGACGGCTACGATATCGATGGATTAAAAAACGTCTATAAATATCCAAAAATCCACATTAAACATACCAGATCCTGATACATCAAATAACATCAGTTCAACCCAACAATTGTTTTTTCGGCCTACAACCTCAACAACCAATTCGATCAATCATGTTCTTCAATGCCGAGTTCAACCCAGAAATTCCAGTCCACTTTCCGTTTGGCATTCATAATCCGCATTAATTGAATCAGAACAAATGGAATCGAGTAAATCATGGTTAATCGAGTTAACTGATATCGAAAATCGAGACTTATTGAAGTGATTGAGATTGAAATAGGAAATCGAGAATCATCTAAATGATTGAGATTGAGATCGATTAAAATGATTGATCTCGATCATCAATACTTTTCCATGATCGGATCAAAAAAATCGAATCGATCCTGATTGACACGACACGATCGCCATGATAAAGAACTTCTCATTTTAACCGTTCGGATTCTTACGAAAATTGTAGGGTTCTCTACTCCATTTCTGTTGTTAACTAACAGCATGTACACAGGAATGTTTGAGGGTGTAGTCACTAGGCCCTAGAGTTCTTACAACCTTTCGTGCCACCAAATGTGTGTACATACATACCTAAGCTTTCAAGCGCTATTAGTGATGTTTCTTCAAAATTTCCGAATTTAATATCCAAACGATTTTTATAAAGTAATTTATTCAAACAAAATTTGCACAGTACTGTAAATGTATTCAAAGAAAACCTACTTGCTCTTAAGAATATCGCAATCGCAATGATCAAGAAATTTTCTTATGGAAACAAGTTCTTTTCTTCATATGCATGCCTCCATATACTAGATGATCATGATCATGATCATGGTAGAAGCTGACTAGGAAGATGAAGGTAAAACGGTTCCAACTCCTCCGGATTGCAATCTCGGATTCAAGTTCATCGGCTATGTGTGTAAAGGAAAGAACATTATTTCGACCACATCAGCGGGACATGGCATCAAGTATTATAACTTGGTTTACATTTTCCGTTTTTTTTTATTCTTTATTATTATAGTTATCTTTTTTTTTTCTGTTTCATTAATTTCTGAGATATTTTTTTGTTGTTGTGTTTTTTGTTGTTTTGTTAGCTGCAATCGAAAAACACGTTTTAAAACTGTATATGGCTGTCAAAGTTCTTGTTTCGTCTGAATCTGGCAATGATTGTGTGGTTTCTAGTTGACAAAAAGAGACAGAGAAGAAATAAAAAAAGAAAGATCAATGTGCGTTCTTTTTGCTCGAAGAGGCTTTTTTTTTTCTTTTAAATTTGTTTTAGTTGAATGACTTGTAAACGTGCTTTTGGAATAATAAATTAAATTGATACGAATATGGTAAAATGATTGCGATCGATTTGATAAGTTTTTATTTTGACTGCAGAAAAAACTAGTTTGAAGGATAAATTCAAAACTTCTAAATAGAGAGAATGCTTGTAGTTTGCCAAACTTTCAATGTATGTAAGCTAAGCTGGAATTAATTTTTTAGTTTTGCTGCGGGCAATACCCCCATTTATTAGGCTTAATACAAGCTTCTTTTTTAATCTAACTGAAACATAGCAAATATATTAATCTAGGGTTGGAGTCAATTTGAAGAATGAGTAAGAAGACGGAGTTTAAGGCAGGGTGAACTGAGAATAAAGTGGAAACAGTTAATATAACAATTAATCTTCCGTGGTAGGTGAGCAACAGGTTCGAAAAATTTACGGTGGGTGGGCAGATAGAAGAGACGAGGATTCTTACTTACTTACTTCCAGGGTTCAAAGGGTTATTCCAAGGCAAACCACAAAGGGAAAAAGGTTGAAAACGGCCTTGAAGTTTCTCGATTGTGAATCTGTTGATAGTGGGATTTATACTTGACAGGCGTATTCAAGAAGGGAAAACAAAGGTTACATGTTTATAAAGATCGGGTGACTTTTCATAAAACCTGGCGTGGAGTTTGCTAAAAGAATAATCTTGTCAATATTTACGAGAAAGTTGAGCTCTCTATCACAAAAAACAACAAGGTCGCGAATAGATCCAACAGTGGTTATAAGTTGGTAATAGAGAAGCTAAAGACAGGGAGGAGGTTAGATGTGTTTTCGGGAAAAAGTGATTGAATGACATTTGGTATTATTTAGCTCTTAGCAAATTTTTAAGGAACCAGACAGAGAAACTGTCGAGATCAAGTTGAACCTATGTTTGGTTTAACGTGAACACCTGTCGATTATGACTTAATTCCACGGAAGGCCTACCTTCATCGAAGTCAGATTGGGTCTTGACCATTAACCGCGAGTCATCCGAAGCCAACTCAGTAGCAAAGCTGTGACATGTTGCAGCATATACAACACACCTCTTGCTTAGAGGCGAGGTCTATCTAACACCTCTTGAATCCAGCAAGCCTGGAAACCATATGTCTCCGTATTCAGAGTAAACCACAGGCACCACGATACACCCACAAGGGGGCCTACCTCATAGATAGCTTGAAGAAAGAGGGGTAGGCATGAAACAAGCAAGCGCAGCGGCCTCAAGCTCACTATCATGAAGATAGACAGAGGAGAGGGGTAGGCACGAGCCAAGTGTGCAAGACGCAATAGCCCTCAGTCTTCTGGCTTATCTCCCGTGGTACCAGAATATAGCTTCCGGTGGAGCTTCGCAACCGTAAGGTCACTTCCAGTTTGAGTTCATGCGAAGCTCAGGGCATGTCATCCCCCTCCCTAGGATATACACACCAGAAATCGGTCGAAGTAGTAACCAATAACTAGTGTGCTTCCTTTTGGTCTTTATTCGCCTTGCGACGAACTAGGAAAGATACTCCTAATCTTTTGTTCACCTTACGGCAAACTAGGAAAGATACTCTTAATCTTTGTTCACCTTACGGCTAACTAGGAAAGATACTCCTTATCTTTTGTTCACCTTACGGCGAACTGGGTAAGATAATTCCATCCGGAACAACCACATCAGCAACATCTACATACACTCCCAGAGCGGGAAGTGCGCATCAGCAGCCATCCGTTCCACTACGCCCATGTCAGCAGACAATGCTCCGAAGAGACTTACCCGGATCAACCACATCAGCACTCCTCCACACACTCCAGGAGCGCATTGGAATTGCACATGAGTAGCAAAGACCACAGTCCATCTGAGGGCAGTTCTCAGTTGGATGAGCTCGTTGGAGCCCCGGGCAAGTCATTTACCACATCAGCGCTCCTCCATACACTCCCACCTGCAGATCAAGTTGAAGAAGAGTAGATTCATGTGTCGAAAATGGAAAATGGATATGTAAATATTTTATGACCATTTTAATATCGCCAAATAGTAAGAATAAAAAAGAGAGGTCATAAGTGGCTGCCTTATGGGACCCCGGAGGTAGCTAAGAAAACATCGGAGAAGGAAGATCGGGATCCATCTTTGTAATAAAGGTTTTCTATTTAAGAAGAAATCCATCTTAAGAAGATAGGTTCAAGCCTAAGGTTGGACAGTTTGGACAGTTTGAATAAAATAAGGTAAGGCGAAATTTTTTCAAATGCCTTAATGAAATCGGTTGAGCAAACGTCGGTCGACTTCCTTTCCGTGCTCAAAGGCTAAAAGAATAAAGGATACAAATTCAACGAGGTCAGTCATTGTAGACGTACCTTTGACCGTGTTGGCTGGCAGAAATAAGGAACAAGGAAAACTTAAAATTTCGTA
The DNA here is from genome assembly GCA_911387755.1 of Chrysotoxum bicinctum. Classification (NCBI taxonomy): domain Eukaryota; kingdom Metazoa; phylum Arthropoda; class Insecta; order Diptera; family Syrphidae; genus Chrysotoxum; species Chrysotoxum bicinctum. Next base: position 236,870,420 of record OU426988.1, on the reverse strand, counting down.
CAAAAGACATTCAAAGATTTTGGGAATATGTGAAAGCTTAGTAATTGATGATAGTTTGTAAAATCACACTTTGGGGTCCTTTAATGTATAGGGGCTTTAAAAAAGTTATTCCATAACTGAGGGCATTCTTCTTGAGATAGAGATAAACCAGAAATTTTTGTGAGATGAAGAGATTGTGGAAGTACATTTTTGAGAAATATGGCGGGAATCAAAGGACACGGTAGTGACCAGCCAAGTTCTGGCACTACACCCTTTTTACAGGAACAAACTCTGGCGATTTTTACTCCTCCCTATCTTCAGTACCAATGAAGTCAGAAACTTAAAATTCCGAATATTTGCTAAGCTAGTCAGGCAAAAGCGCCTCACCAAATTTCAGTTTTCTAGCATAAGTAGTTCCTGAGATATAAGGCCTCAAAAATCACAAAAACCGTAACTGACGGACTGACAGATCACCAAATTTATGGAGCACTTCCCGACATCGTAGGGTCTTGTAATTTTGCACAACGGTAGGTCTTGTCATGCAAGCAAAGGAAAACTTTGAGGTTTTCTTTTCAGGGGCGTGGTATCCTCCCACTTTCACCGAATTGGTGTTGGTTGAATGGAGCACTTGCGACTGCTGTAAAACGATGAAATTTGTTAAAGCGGTAGGGCTTAAATTACATACAAAGAAAAAAATATAAAATTTGAGGTTTTTCATTCAGGGGCGTGTTATGCGCCCACTTCCTCAGAACTGATGTAAATTATATATGGCAGATTTCTGATTGCAATAGAACAATGAAATTTGGTAGAACGGTAGGGCTCAAATTGCATATAAATTTGTGGGGCTTATCTGGCAAGTTTTTTTTATGCTCAATTCGAAAGGTTTTAAAAACCTGACCAGTGAACCCATCAAATTTTAGTCAGTAATCATTAAATAATAAAATTTCACTATTACTTTAAATATTCGGTATTAAACCTTTATGAAGTAAGAACTTGGCGTACTTTTAGATCTCAGTACTTTTTACGGCTGACTTGGTACACAAAGGTTTTCGTATAGAAGAACTTGGCTCTTTATCATTGTTTAAGGAAGAAATGGGCAGAGGTAGAAATTCGGTTAATATTTGAAATAGTTATCATCATAAGACGCATAAGCCTATCATCCCGAGTCGATTGTAAAATTGAAGCTCTTACAGCCTCAAAGTTATCAGCTGATCAGCTAGCCCTACGGTAAAAGTTGTTCGTCTTGTCTCGCCCCACTTCTGCTTTATAAAGGTATAGAGTTTTTCAATAAGGGATGGTAGATGTCGAAATGGAATAAAACAAGCTGTGCGTGAGGTATTCACAAAATGTTTAATTTGAAAGGTTTGGTTTTATGTAGGGAATATATGATGTTCAAATGCCTGCTTCGTATTCTTACGAAAGTACGGATCAGGCGATAGCCTGTGATATGTTCATCTTCGGTCAATTATGGTTTATTCTATTCGCAAAAACAACTCTCAAGAAAAAGTCAAAGAAGTCAAAGTCAAAAGCAAGGTCAAATCGCATGACATTGGTGCCCAATTCATGTCACCTCTGCGAGAGATAACCTTATCGTTCATGCAGAATGTCAATCATGGCGTCGGCACAGAACTTAAGATACATAGGTTTTATAGTGAGCACCTGTCAGCTAAGACTTTATCTCACTACTTGGCCTACCAAGTACTGCGGGTTCCATTAACAGCTATTGAACAAAGCTTCCAGGTCCCAGTTGCATTTTATCTTTGGAAGAAAATTTGCCAATCCTTTCCAGCAGGTGCGAGATCTTGATTAGTTGACAAACCAACTCGACACTGTCACCAATCAATGTCTCGTACTGTCTTGCCTCAGAGTACAAGCCAGCCTGCATACTGTTCCAATTTTGCACTGTGTAGGCAGTACCACCCTTGGTCCGTGTTTTTCCATCTAACTATTGTTAGTGACAATAGCCAACCGCGTGACTTGGTTGGTATAACCACAGCCACCTCGTGCTCTCTTTACAGAGGGCCTACTCAATTAATAATGAGTCCAAGGTTTTTACACCCTGGGGGCTCTAATTAGCGGGGATAAATTCATTTAATCTCATTATTCCCGAGGTAAAAACATGTCCAATAATATAACATTCGCTTAAAGAAAATTAAGCAAGTAAGTTATGGAGTAGAAACTCCGTGATGCAGACCATAGCTGACCGAAGCCAACTACAATCCGCACCAATATTTATGATTAGACTTTTTCGCCCTACAACGAACTAGGAACGATAGTCCTAAGCAATCTTTCTTAATCTTTTGGCACTGGGCAGGAGGACCATCGATTATCCGGATTGCTGAAACCAAAACATCGAGCAAAAGAGAATAACTATCTCAGTAACTTTTCTTTATGTTTTGGCCTTTCAACGAACTAGGAACGATAGTTCTAATGTTTGTTCACCTTACAGCAACCTAGGAACGATAGTCCTAATCTTTGTTCGCATTACAACGAACTAGGAACAATAATCCTAAGCAATCCTGTGATCACTAACTTTGGGTTTTCTTAGTCGTCTAAATCCCCAGCTAGGCTGTATAGCCGGAGAGATAGACTTAAGCCTCCCCACCACGACAAGGTAAAACCCGTCGGGGAGGCGGCGGTGTGGCACGTAGCGTCGGCCGTCCTCATGTCGTCTAGTTCCTTATGGTTGAATTTGGCCCAATAAAAAATACTATCAACGTTCTGTATTGCTCAAACCCCCCCCCCCCCCCGACGGGTTTCACCTTGTCGTGGTGGGGGGCTTACATCTATCCTCCTGCTGTTGAGCATAAGCAGGAGGTATTAGGCAACTAAGAAAACCCAAGAGTCAGGGAGATAGGGACAGTCAGGGTCGGAGACGATATGAGATGGTTAGGATTCCGGTGATATGCCTAGCCGGAAACCTAATGCATCTCGTATTAGCTGGTCTTGATTGGATAAGTATGGTAGGACCGTAGGGTCTCTGGTTGCAGCGACAGCCAGGGGTCTGAAAGTCTTACCATAAAAGTGTGTGTGCGTTGGGTAAAATTGGCATGGTTCTCTTTGGGTCACAAAAACCAATGAGAACCTTTTGATTTGATCTTGATGGTAGTGTTATGGGTGGGACTTTGGATTTTCGACTGGGCATACAGTTGGGGGTCCTAGGTCTCACCCGGGTCTGGGGACTGAGTCTGGTGTGACGTGTGTCACGTTAGTACAAGAGGTGTCAGAGTGTGTCGGATGTGTCTAATTGATTGTTTGAAGTATGCTGCTGCTGGAATACTGTCGAAGGTTGCTTACTATATACATGAGGCTTGGTGGCATGTCTCCAGGGTGTACCATGCGTAATTCCCAAGCGATCGTGTGGTAAGTGATTTTGATGGTGGTTCCGGTGGTTGGTACATGGATAATGATTGGTTGGATGCATCGGATGTGGCGAAGTTCTTCGGCTGATCGTAACCAGCTGGAGTTCTTCAAAAAAGACAAGGACGTGTGTCGAGGAGTGTTTAATGTGCAAGAGGTGTCAGAGACTTGGGGGTTCCGGGTACTTGTACCTGGCGTCCTACGTTAATAGCGTGAAGTGGACCGTCGTCCAGAGTTCTTCGGAACAAAAACCGGGGCGTCACCCGTGTGAACCGTAAGGGGGGGGGGATCAAAAGACAGGAGCGTCTCTCCTTGCTCACCAACTGGTGGCTAAAGACAGGGGGGTCTTTCCTTGATTGCCGTAAGGTGAACTAAATAAGACTAGGATGTGCATGAGTTGTTCGTTGACCGCCCTCAGCTTACTTCTCTCAATATGTGCATCCTAGGGTTGTCAGGCCCAGGGTTTTGCAGTAACCTATCTGGAAGTGACTAGTTCTATTCCGTGTTTTCGAAGCTGAGTAGGAATTAGGCTTTGTCCTCTTTTCCGTTTTCGCCTAGGAAGGAATAGACGAAGTTGCGAGGCTCCACCGGTAGCCTTATACTGGTACCACGGGTGATAGTGCCCGGGATTTTGAGAACAATAGTGCACATCTTCGGGTGTGTCAGTTCTCTTTTTCCTGCTATCTTGAGGTCGGCCCCCTAGTGGGAGATCGTGGTGGCGTGGTTTACTCCAAATGCGGAAACGAATGGGATTCAGGATTCTTTTCTTGGATTCAAGAGGCGTTGGTAGGTCTCGACTTTAAACAAAAGGTGTGTATATGCTGCAACATATCACAACTTTGTTACCGAAGTAGCTTGCTACGGAGGGGTTAATGGCTAGGACTAAATCTGGCTCCAATGGTGGTAGGCCACCCGTGGGGTCAAGGCGTAATAGCTAGGTATCCACGTTAAACATGAAACACTACTGTATTGCTCGCCGCAGGTGGGGGTGATGGCATGCTTGAGTAGTTCAAGGCTTGTCCGGGGCTCTGTTGAACTCTACCGGTGTTGCTGCGGAAGCGGTAATACTGGTTTGATGTTCTATCTGGGGTTGACAGGCCCCGAGTTTTGCAGAAACTTTCTGTAAGTAACCATAATGGTGGCGAAGCTTGACCGGAAGCTATATTCTGGTTCCGCGGGAGATAGTGCCCAGGAGTCTGAGGGCTATAGCGTACGTCTTCTGGCTCTCATATTCTATCTTCTGATAGTGAGGTGCAGCTGTCGCGTGCGTGCTCTCTTTCTCAGACTCTCTATAAGGTAGGCCCCCTAGTGGGAGTATCGTGGTGGCTTGGTTTATTCCAAATGCGGAGACACATGGTCTCCAGGCGTGCCTGCATTCAAGAGGTGTTAGATAGACCTCGCCTCCTAAGCAAGAGGTGTGTTCATGCCTGCGACATGTCACAACTTTGCGACCGAGATGGCTTCGGCTATTTCGGGGTTAATGGTCAGGACACAATCTGACTCCGATGGAGGTAGGCCTCCCGTGGGGTAGAGCCGGTAATCGGTAGGTATCCACGTTAAACCCAAGGACGATCTTGTATTGCTCGCAATCGACGAAGATTGCCTTCCCGTCGTTTCCGAAAAAGTAAGGAACAATAACGACACCGGCCCAAAATCTATAACAAAAGGTTAAGGTTACTTGGTGAACCTAGTTTAAGTTTGTGCCGTCCCGTATACGCCAACTTTGCTTTTTAACGCAGTCATTCATCAAAAAATGTGCTTCATCTCTAAAGATGATTTTACGGACTAAATTGGGGTCGTCTTCCAAAACGCTCCGAAGCCCTATGATCATAAACTTTGAACTCCCTGGTCGAGTGGATCTTGTACAGGCTTAGGGCCTAGCCCCGACGCTAAATTTGCCGAGTCTCAAAATTAGGCGAAAGTCCGAGTTCTTAATGCAGGGCGATAAATTAACTGCGTCGTGTTCTAGTGTAAACTTTCATGGACCCAGCGATATTCTCGGCCGATCTTGCGTTCCTTTGACGCACGAATGTTGGCTTATTGATTACCGAACTGGTTGTCTCAAATTTGGCCACAATTTATTAGAGTAATAAAAATTTCAAAGGGCTTGAACCAATTGGTCTTCCGGTACTTATTTCAAAATAACAGTATATGAGTAGGTCAATCTTAGGTTAGGTTAAAGGCAATGCGTACGAAGGAACAACATTTTTGTTCAAATCCAATATTTAGACTTTTCCTTATTAAAAAGAAAAACCTTTAAAAAAGAAACAACTTCCTTACAACTTCCTTTCGCCATTATTGCTATAATAATTTACTCATTGCATGAACCGAACTTTTGAACTTTTGCATATTCAAATTTCACCATTTGCAAACAACTTTATATCCTCTTAAACCCATCCAATTCAAAAAGGAAAAAAAATAGAAAGCACTGCATTCGCATTCATGAAATGCATATATTGCATTCATGTTTCAGGATCATATTTTGTCTGATGTGGATGTCCTTCTGCACTGGATATGGTGATATGTGAATCCCGTGCTTTAACAACAACACATATGTACATACATATACCCATATACAATCGTAATAGAGACACAATAATCATATCCCTATACATAATAGTGTCTACATATGTAGTTGAGTTGTATAACCCACTGTCAAGGAAACTTAACAAAACTCGCAATTCGCATGTGTAGCAGAGATATATAACGGTTAGTGCAGATATAAATCATGTCGGCTTCACCTACAATACAACCAACAGCGAAAGCAAACAAAAGTGTATAACCATCTCTTCCTCCTTCCTCATCTTCACTATCCACACAGAACAAAAATGTGTTTTTGCTGGAAAAATGTCGTGCAAATGCATTTCCTGTTTTTGCGCCTGAAAGACGGACAACAACACAAATTTTCGTTTCCATTTTTTTTCTTTTTCGGTTTGTTAGCTTTATGTTTTAATTTGTAAATTTATCTGTAGTAAAAAAGACTACTTGAAAATAATTACGTTACTCTGTTGTTATTTAAGGCGAATGAGAATTGGGTCAGAACAGGAGAAAAGCAAGGAATAAAGTTATAAATTATTCATTCCCTCATAAATATCAAAGTATAAATATGATAAACAAAAATCTGTAAAATTTTATGTAACTATCTACAGATACTCAGTGATAGAAGACATCCTCACCGGCTTACTTAATCATAAAAAAAATTGATGGAGCGAAAAGTTTTCCTCCGAGTACATTCAAAAGCATTCGATAGAGTTTGACATCAAGCTCTCTTATCGAATATGCATGAATTTGGTATTGAGCAATCTATTCTTCAATTTCAATTCAATTTTGTTTTATTAAACATACTATTTACAATATGGCTTACAACTAATAAGATACTACATATGTATGAAAGTTTACATTTGTTGGCTCATAGGGGGCCTAACTATATACAGTGACTTAAGTTTAATTATTTTTATATAAAATTTACATGACGAAAAAAAAAAAAATTAAATTTAAAATGTCGGTTGTATTGTCCTCAGGGTGTTCATTCCTGGTTGTCAGTGGCGATTTTTGTGGGTTGTTGGCAGGGATGGCGTTTTAGCCGCGGTGGTAGGCTGACCCAATGTCAGCGTAGAACGAGACTACTTCCTCGTTGTCCATGATTACGTTGTCATCCAGAGTTTCCATCACACTGAGGTACCTCGGCTCGGGATGTCGTTATTCTGTGGTCATCCTTCTCATAAGCTGATTCGGGACAATCTATTCTTCTTTGGATTAGAAACTACATTTTAAACTGCTCAATAAAAGTTGTATTGGATGGTTGTAAGTCTAAAATTCATACAATACTGATGTGCCACAGAGCTCCGTTTAGTCTCCGGCTCTCTTTTTCATATTCATCTATTGTCTACTCGTAATTTAACTTCTAATCCAATAAAATGTTTTGCTGATGACAGTACTCTCGGCTTCTCATATTCGTTCCCCCAATTCACGTCCTAGGCTTTCGGATGTGGATTAAAAATGGGAGCTTATGGTAAGCTCAATAAATTCTGATCTTGATAGCATAGTCAAATGGGGAACCATAAACCGCGTAGAATTTAAAGCTTCAAAAACTCAAAGCTGTTTTCTGTCATTAAAGCGCAACCCACCTCCCATGGCGCTATCTTTGAGCGGCTCTTGCATTGAGAAAACCGAATATCTCTCAGTTCTCGGTATGGGAATCATAGGCCATCTTGTGTGGAATGACCACTTGTTGCAGAAATTTGTCAGCTCTTCTAAACCGGTATAAGGCCTATATATTTTTCGAAAGCTCGATTACAATTCCCATATTTAGGCAGATGTCCAATACCCCACTTGAGTCTTTAACACAGAATTCAAAAAATTATAGGTGATAGAAGTAGGGGTAACCGGGGATAGTTGGCTCCAGGGGCAAGTAGACTAACCGCCAATAACTTCAAAACAAAACAATTTCTTTCAAGTTTATTCTTTTTATTACATCAAGCACAGCTGCTTGCTTAGTTTCGTGTTGTCTCTCGCCAGAGTCCGGCGTCGTTCGGAGGTTATCGCGAAAAAACAACTTTTTGCTTTCGTGAGTAATTTTTTTGTTTTGTTTTCTTTTTCTTCTTTCGTAAGGGTGCTTTTGCCTAACGTCAAATTTTTTTTAGGAAAAAGAGCAAGTAAGTGTTTGTATTCATAACACCAGGTAGTTTTATGTTCATTTGATTTCTGAGAACCGAAAAAAAATCATTGAATGCTGAAAGACCGATCGGGGTAAGTTGACATTTTTTCTTGGGAGTAAATTGACTCATTTTTTGTTTGGTAATTTCTAGAAAAATGAGGACATATGTAAGAAAAACATCATGAGGGACAACTAAAATAACAGTTTTGGAACGTGCGTGCCAGCTTATTTGTGGAAAAGGAAAAAGCATACGATCTGTTGCTCATGACTATGGTATTCCATATAAAACCATGCAAAGATAATATGTGCAAAAATTTAATTTGTTTATTTAATTTTTTTTATATGCATCGCTTTATATTTTGTGTATAATAATAATTTTTTGTTTCAAACAAAATTAATTTTTAATTCTATTTGCTTATAGTTTTAGTATTAAAAAGCTGGAAATAAGGATATAGTCAACTGACCCCATAGCCTTAGCCAACTTACCCCGGTTCAGGGGTTATTTGACCCACTTGAGGTCGTTTTGTAAAATTAGGAAAAAAAGGTCTTAATATTAACTAATTTTAGAAAACAGATTTTTTGTATAAAGCAAAAAAGATGTTTTATAAAAGGGCATTTAATTTGTGTTGACATCTTTCTTAGTTTTCTTAAAAAAAATGTATAAGAAACTTTTGAGTCTACTATCCCCGGTCTCCCCTACTCGTATAACAGAAACAATTGAATTTCTCGATCACCGCCACAATGTTTCTTGCCTTTCATTATTTTACCGTTATTTTTATAAAAAGTGTTTTAGTGAAATAGCCAGTTGCATTCCTCCCCTTAAACAATTTAACCGTAATACTCGCGCTTTAGGGATTGGTCATCAGTTAACCCTTGAGCTTATCTTCAGACGTAATGTGAAATTCAGAGATTCTTTACACGAATGTGGAATGCTTTAGTCGACATTCGAAACCAATGTGCATCGTTATCCACTCCAATTTTGCTAAACGCTCACACTGTGCTCAAACCTCAAACAATTTATATTGTCCTTCTGGCAACTCCTAAAATACTTAAGTATATAATATGTAATAATATAAATATGTATGTATGGTATATCATATTGAAAATGAATAAAAGAGAACATAACGAAATCTAACCTCGTCTTTGATCGACGTATAGAACAGTCATAACCCCTTAAGTGCGCTCGAAATTATAAAATAAATTCAGTTTATGAAACAAAAATTGGTAACACACGGTTTTCTTGTGTCGAAAACTAAAACAATATTGTTGAAAACATTACATTAGATGCTTGCGAAAAGACAAACACTTTTTATCGGTGTCCAATGTGCAAGGATCTAACTCGATTATTTAGATACAAAAATTAATAAATCTTTTTGTCAAATTCTCCAAGTTTTCCAAAATCTGGTTGCCCGTACAGTGCGTCGAATAGTGGATAAACATAAAAAAAATAAAAATGCGATTTCTATTTGTATGCTCTAAACCTATTTTAGAACATCTTGAAGTACTTAAATTTAATTTTGTTTTTTTCTTCTTCCTGGATAAGCGGGACTCTTGTGAGCAATTAAGATACTTTATGCTGCAATTTAATTTAAATTTTGTGAAAATTATGTTAGCTCGCGTAAGAAAAATATTTTTACTTTATACATTTTTTTGTTTGATTGTTGAATACTTTCACCGCAGTTATAAGTTGTTGTTTTTCAATTTTTCTTATAAATTTGAATTTTTGTGATTTTTTGAAAAAAAAATACTCTTTTTTGAGGGTTTCAAATTGTATAAAGTTAAGCTTTTAAAATTTTTTTAGCAAACTGTAGCAAAATCTTTTATGTCATTATGTCCTGTTGTTGCTGTTCTTTGAGAAAATGTTTACTTTTCTTGCTACATTTTGCTAATTTTCAAAATATTTGACTTTTTGCAGGCTAAGGTCAGACACCATAGAAAATAAAAAAAAAATTCGAAAAAAGGATTTCTTTTGATAAAAGCCCGAAAGTTGAAGGTGTTATTGAATTTATATTGAATGATTTAAAAATTAAAGGCTGTCCAGTTACAACTAAGGTGGCTTGTAGTCTGGTTGAGAACTTCTTTTATTCTTCTGAATAGCATTCTTAATTTTCTTGAAAATGCTTCATCTTGTGAATAAATTGTTCAAAAGTAATTTGGGCCTCATTGTTGACAAGTCTAAGCTAGAATTTGGGTCAACAAATGATGCGAGACGTTTTTTGTTTTTAGAATTCGAAATTAACTACAGAAATAATAAGACTTGATGAACAACTCATACATACATTTTCCATCCAATTAAGAATCTTAGCTTCAGGATTTCCTACCGATATACGTAACTTTTCTGAACTGCTGGCTGAAGTTAAAGAAAAATATCTTGAGCTCTACAGTTCGTACTATAAGTGTCCATAAGCTTCTGACACATGATGCAGTTATAATTTCATCTTTTCAAATACATACTTACGAGCTACGAGTATAAAACAGCTCTCTGAAGAAGCACTAGAGGCAAGTCATAAAGAATTCAGAAAAAATCGCCTCTCTCACACAAGAAATTCATCCCTGATTAATACAAACGAAGACCTCTTAACAACATTGCTTTTAAAGTCTGATCCCTTTATTTCGATTTTAAAAAAAACCAGATTCAAGACTTTCAAAAGCTGACTAAAGTGATATCGGGCCATGTACTCGTATCAAAATGGATGAAAATTTTACAAATTCATTCTTTCTCACTTATTCGTGAAGATTCGGATAGTGATCTTTCTTCGTAATTGTTTATTTTTAAGTTTTTCCTATTGTTATTACTTTTTTATGAATAATTATTTTTGTCAACAATAAAAACATTCATTAGATATATTTTGCAAAATCTTTTATGCCGATATTCTGTGGTTATTGTGCTCTGAGAAAATGTGTACTTTCCTACTAACCTTTAAAATATTACAACTTTTGTATAACGTAAAAATATAAAAAAATGTAAATGCTTGGCCTCTAACTAATAATAATACAATTGTGGGCATGGCAGTGGGTGGATTTCGGTTCAAATTTTTTTTTTCATCCCACTCATCAATTCTGGACAATTTTATAGCAAAAGTGCGCGTGGTAGTGGGCGGACTTAATGCTTTGTTTGATTTATAAATTCTTAACTGACCGGAATATTAACACTTGAAATTACTATCGTACGAGAGGTTCTTGTGAAACCAAATTTTAACTCTCAGTGGGCGTCGCGGAAGCATGAAAATTTCTCAAATAGATTAAATTCCCTCAATTTTTACATTTACAACCAATTTTTGTGCATGGTGAACATACTTTTGAAACATAGATTTTTGTCCAATACCTACATACAATCGATGTACTGTGGGGCGTTCTGAACTCTAGAATAAACAAAAAATAAATAAAAAAAAAACAAAGCCGTATAATTTTAAAAAACCTAGCGTAACATATAACAAAAGTTGTATACCAGACCCTGACGTTATATCTTCCACTATTTTGAAAAACTGGGTAAATCATTTATTGTTGCCTTTATACATACATATGTTCTTTTTAACTTTTAAATGTTTGCTTGTAAATTTCCTTCTATGTGCAAAAATACTTTTATAATTCCTCTGCATAAAAAAGACGCAAAAGACGAAGTTAGCAATTATAGACCTATTGCAAGATAATCAGTCATTCCAAAAAATATTTCAGACTATAATTTTTGAAACTCTATCTTTCTGTGTTCAATTATTCATCGTTCCAAATCAACATGGATTTAAAAAAGGGCGCTCTACAGTCACTATTCTTATGGAATTGGATGATAAAACTCTAGCATCGAATATTTAAACTAAGAAACGTATGATTTAGCGACCATTTTGTTATAGACCTTCAATCTTATGTATACAATACATCATACTCTTTTCAATGGCCTCACCTCCCAAACGTTTAACGTTAACTTTGGATTAACACAGGATAGCCATTTAGGCCCTTTACTTTTTGTTTTATTTATAAAGGATTAACCATCGTTGACCGCCTTACAAACGTTTTCCAAAACTACTGACCAATGATGCCATATACTGCCATTCATCCAAAAATGCGCCTCGTCGCTAAATATAATTTTCGGACAAAACGTTCCGAAGCACAGGTAGCGAACAAACGAAACGGCCTTGTCCATAGTCATGAACTTTGAGATCTTGTAAGATCTCAAGTTTCTGACGTACAAATGTTGGCTGATTGATCACCGAACCGATCGTCTCAAATTTGCCCACCAAACGTTGAAGAGTCGACTTCGAAGGGCCACCTTGTCTGTGAATTGGCATCAGTAACTGAATAATAAACAACAGAGATTTGAAAAATATCACCAAAATAACATGGGCGCCAAAATCTACCCTCGCCAATTGAATTAGAACTTTTAAAAATGCTCTCAAACATAGGAGCAGTATCATAAGCTCAAGAAATATCTCGAAGATCGAAAGCTTCTGAATGACCGGCAATACGGCTTTCGCAGAAATCGTTCCACTGGTGATTTGATGGCATATCTCACTGAAGAGTGGAACAGATCTTTAACTTGTTTTGGAGAAAGTAAGATTATTGCGCTTGATATTTCTAAGGCATTTGATAGAGTTTGGCACCAGGCTCTCTTATCGAAAATGCGTGCGTTTGGCATCAACGAAGCCCTTATTCTTTGGATTAGAAATTACCTTCTAAATCGTTCAATACATGTTGTATTGGATGGTTTTAAGTCTGATCTTCACAAAATAAATGCTGGTGTTCCCCAAGGCTCCGTTTTGTCTCCGACTCTCTTCCTCATTTTTATAAATGATCTCTTGTCTGAAACTTCTAATCCACTTCATTGTTTTGTGACGACTCCACTCTCAGCTTTTCATACTCGTTCCCAAACTCACGTCCATCTCCTTCGGAAGTGAATTTGCAACGGTACCGTATGATAAGTTCATTAAACTCCGATCTTTACAGCATTGTTAAATGGGGTACAAAAAACCGTGTGGAGTTTAATGCCTCGAAAACTCAATGCTGTCTATTGTCGTTGAAGCAAAATATACCCCCTATGCCATTGTCCTTAAATGGCACTTGCATCGAAGAAACCGAAAAGCTATCAGTACTCGGTAAGTGTGTTAACGACGATCTTCGTTGGAATGATCACATACTCGAGACCGCCAAGAATGCTGCTAAATGCTTAGGATTTCTATATCGATGTAAGAAATTTTTCACCCCTTCTGATCTGGCTACCATTTATAAGGCGTATATACGTCCAAAACTCGAGTATAACTCACACCTTTGGGCAGGCGCTGCTCAATCTTCTCTCCATTTATTGGATAGAATTCTAAACAGAGCGTTAAAACTGATTGGAAACAGAGCTATAATGGATTCATTCCCATCTCTTGAACACCGTCGGAATGTTTCATGTATTTCCCTGTTTTATCGCTTCTTTCACAAGCAATGCTCACTCGAAGTAGCCAGTTGCATTCCTCCCCTTTATCAATTCACCCGTGATACCCGCTTCGCTAGGAATGCTCATCAGTTCACCCTTGAGCCTAACTTTGGTCGTACCGTCAAATATAGAGATTCGTTTTTTAGTCGCACAACACGATTATGGAATAACTTACCCGGCACAGTTTTCCCTTGCCATTTCAATTTGCAAACATTCAAAACCAATGTTCATCGACACCTCCTTTCTCTCCCCTCCTAATTTCCCCCTCGCCCGTGCTGTGTTTAAAACATTATAAGGGTCTCGTAACATACCCTTGAGCGCGAGTGTATTATAAAAAAAAAAAAAAAAAAAAAAAAAAAAAAACATGAACGTCATGAACTGTCAAAATCTAGGCGTCCCTTTTGTAAAACTCCATTTCCCCATATTATACACTTTTTCATTGCCTCTGCTTACAGCATTGGTAAGAGACCAGAAAATATGGGAGTTTAAAATTTGCTATTCCCAAAATTTACCACACAATGAGAGATTAATGCTAGTATTTCTTTCTTATATTAAATCGATCAACAAATATAATTTTTTGCTACAAAAAAAAAAATAAAAAAAAGTATGTCAGATGTGGGGTTCGAACCCACGCTCCCAGAGGGAACCAGAGCTTAAATCTGGCGCCTTAGACCGCTCGGCCAATCTGACTGTTGAAATTCGATAGAACTAACTTCGTATACAAACAACATCATTTTCTTAAAATAAATTAAAATTAAACGTGATTGTCGATAAAACCCCCTAACGAATAGCACAAAGAATAATAATAATAAAAACAAAAATAAAAAAGACATGAACTTTCACATAGCAGCAAAAGCGTCATATGCACATACATATACCAACATAGATATTTACACAAATCAGCGCTAGAATTCATCTCTCTTTTGCTCTTCTTATACGAGTATCCATATATAACTGTACCACCTACAAACGTTCTGTAGAATCTACTCACATAGTAACCAAATTGCTAATTGCACCGGAAGCTGACACAGAAGCACGTTCGGGTGATTACCTTTTTTCACCCCCTATTCTGCTACAAACCGAACAATAACAAAGAACGTCGTTTCACAATTCTCTTCTAGAACTTGTTGACCTTCCCCATCTTCGCTTCTGTTAGGAGTTGTTGCTGCGGCAGGCTGATAAATGAACTTACATATACATACATCAGTGCGGTAGGATGTGGTGGGTGGGTGGTTGGTGAGAGTTTGAAGTGAATCAAGGGGTATTATTTTTATTGCCAACACGTGAACCGAAACTGTGTATTTTTTCTTTTTTTGTTGGTTTATTTCGATTGTGCGCATCTCTCAAATCATTACAAAAGTCAAAAGCTTTTTTTTTCTCTCATTTTTGGCGTCATATCGTAAATATCGTAGACAAAAGTCGAATAATTTGGCATCATAGAAATTTTGGGTGCAGTTTTAGTGCAGCTGTTATCTGACGCGAACCGATCCGAATTTTGTCTGCCATCTCTGCGTCCGTGGCCGTCGTCGGGTACTGCTTGTTGGTAAAATTTAGGATAGCAAAACATAGCCCTTATATCTCTATCTGGAAGGTGTAGATACTCTTGTGGATTGAAATTAAAAACGGTTCAAGGAGTAAGTAGAGCAAAGTGTGTTTTTTTCTCGCGTGTTTTTTGTTATTATTGTTGTGTTTGTATCTATTGCATGCGAAGCAGAAAATCGATGCCACGG
Organism: Chrysotoxum bicinctum; assembly: GCA_911387755.1. Lineage (NCBI taxonomy): Eukaryota > Metazoa > Arthropoda > Insecta > Diptera > Syrphidae > Chrysotoxum > Chrysotoxum bicinctum. The sequence goes on along the minus strand of OU426988.1, from coordinate 236,855,281 downwards.
TTACTGCAATGGGCCACCTCGTAATGTAGGTCACCGCGTACAGTAAGTACAACTAAAACCAGACGCAACAACAAAAGGTGGCAGTAACTGTTTCTCTTCATTATCTCCATATCAACATCATCTGCAACTGCAACCGCGCCATACTACATTCACCATTGTGGTTTTAGGTTTAGCTCCATGGCAATGGGATGTTAAGATAGAAGATACTCCAATTCAATTCAATGTACGATACGCAGTTTTATAGTCTGTCCGTTCGTCCCGATGAATTGTATGACTGTCGTATATTATACCAAAGCCACTCGTACCTCGTATACCTACCTACTTTCTAGTTCAATGAGAAAATTGAAAAATTACGGGACGGGAATTTTGCGTCGTTATTTTGTGCGGTCTTAATTTATTATATCCGTTGCGATGCGGTGCGGTGCGGAGCAGTACCAGGTTCTTCTATTAGTCTCACCAGTCAGCTTGGGGCGATTAAATTGCTTTATTCGCAACGCATTTATGGTTTGCTTAGAAGCGGGATGAACGGAAAACGGAATTATTAACCGCATTTGAACTTGATATTGATTGAATTCCATTGTTTCGCACTGGGGAGGTTTTTTCTTTTCTTTTTTTTTATGCTTCTTATACTAAAAGGTTGGATTTACACCTTTTCCAAATAGGTATGTATTTAATTTCATGTAGCTGCTATTTGTGGATCGCAACCTCAAGCTTAGCATATGGAGATGTTGTTGACTTTAAATAATAATTGTGGTACCTATACTGACCGGCTGGCACGCGGTTTTGGTGTTTAATATCAATATAATTAAGATATATGCATGTAGATATATCCAATTGATTTAATTTGTTGAATTTGTGCGGCACGCAAATGACAGTGGTACAGTTCTTACGACGTATGGGATAAATACATATACAAAAAATATTAAAAGAAAAACATGAACAAAACCTATATGCACAAACGCTCATTTTCGAAAAATTAAATTTTCTAAGATCATACAAAACTTGGTGAAAATAAGTAGCACTGTTTTCAGAAATAAAAAAAAATCTGTTTTTCGAAAAAAAAAAAAAAAATAATGTTTTTATTAAACTATTTTACTAAAAGGGCTTCTAGTAAAGAAAGTTTAAGGTTGAAAGGCCTACCTATCAATGACATTATACAAGGTGGCGCAAAATTTATCACCGTAGAGGGAGATGTTATAATTTTTGCAAATGGCGTCGTACGTCAATCATATTTGACATTTGTGAACAAGACAGCTGCAGTATACAAACAGACAAGCAATTGAGCGCTATACTCCGCAATAGCGTTCAATAATTGTGTCGATTTTTTTGATCAATAATCGGTCGATGCTGTTAACACAGAGTGAATTTCGACGGCGATTTCCTAATCTTGTCGCGCCAACTATGCAAACTCTCGGGCACTTAGCTACTCGACTCGAACAGACTTGCACCAGAGAAGATCATGCGTGGCGTTGCCGAGTACAGACTGGTCGTTCAGTCGAAAATATCGTGCCTGTGGCTGCCGATGAGAACGAAGAAAAGACGACGGGCCACGCAATTAGACATCATCATCGGCTCGACAACCGGGTTTCGGTCCTGGCCTCTTTCAACAAGTCTCTCCACCTATGCCGGTCTCTAGCCGACGCCATCCAGTTGCGCACCTCAAGGCTTCAGGCGTCCTGGTCTACGCCATCTCTCCAGCGCAAGCATGGTCTACCACGCTGTCGTCTACCATAGAATGTACCACAAAGAACTTTCCGAGCAGGTTCCTCTTCACTCATGCGAGCTAGGTGCCCTGCCCACCGGAGTCTACCGAGCTTAATTTTTGTTACGATATCTGCTTCAAGGTAGATTACGTACAGTTCATGATTGTTCCGTCTCCGGAATCGTCCTTCCTCACATATGGGGCGAACAATTCTCCTTAAGACTTTTCTCTCGAACGCAGCTAAGAGGTCGGAGTGCCTTTTGCTAAGCACCCACGTCTCGGATCCATATGTGAGTACTAGCAGGACCATGGTCCTGTACAGCAGCAGCTTTGAAGTTATGGTGAGATTTCTGGATTTGAAAAGCTTTGACAGACTATAGTAGGCTCTGTTGGATTTGAGAAGCCGCCCGCGTATTTCTTCTTCTATATTGTTATCGGCTGTTACTATTGACCCAAGGTATTTAAAGGATTGCAACACTTCAAATTCGTGCTCCGCTACCTTGATTGTTTGACTAACTTTTCCTCTCGCATTCGACGCCACCATGAACTTTGTTTTACCTTCACTAATGTGCAGCCCCAGATTTTGTGCCGGCATTCTTGATCTGGATGAAGGAATCGTGTACAGCTTGTTCGGTTCTTCCGATTATGTCGATGTCGTCTGCGTAAGCCTCTAACTGGCTAGACCTGTTGACGATGGTCCCTCTTGTTGCCGTGCCAGAGTCACTAATTGCTTTCTCCAACGCCAGGTTGAAGAAGAGGCAGGCCAAACCGTCCCCTTGTCGGAGTCCATTAAAGGTAGTTATTGGTCTGGATAGCAATCCGAGTATTTTTACTTGGCTTGTTACGTTGGTCATGGTCAACCTACATAGTCGTGTCAATTTATTTGGGATGCCGAATTCTCTCATGGCTTTGTAGAGTTCTACCCTGGCTATGCTATCATAGGCGGCCTTAAAGTCTATAAACAGATGGTATATTGGAATTCTAAATTCTAGACATTTTTCCATCGCCTGCCTAAGGGTAAAGAAAAATATCTGATCAGTTGTTGATTTGCCTGGAATGAAACCACATTGATATTGTCCGATGACGGTTTTAGCGTATGGGGTTATCCGGTCTTGTAGGATAGAGGAGAGTATCTTATAGGCGGTACTCAACAACGTGGTACCTCTATAATTGCTGCACGTTGTGAAATCTCCCTTCTTATGTATGGGGCATATTATGCCTTTTCGCCAGTCTTCTGGCATTTCTTTCTGCTCCCATACGTGCACTATAATATCATGAATTGCTTGACGAAAGGCTGGCCCGCCGTGATGAAAAAATTCGGCTGGTATGCCATCGGCTCCAATTAGACAGCGAATTTTAGTGAAAGGCTTCATGTGTTTCCGTACAAAGTGCAAACAGTGCATCAGTTAATGCCTGCGGACCGTCAGTCGCGTGTAAATTACTGTCAAGTCATCCTCAATCTCAACAACGAACGATTGTTTGTCGAAAATAATCATGAGCGACGAGGCGCATTTGCACTTAAGCGGTTACGTCAATAAGCTAAATCTTCGTTTCTGGGGCATTGTAAATCCGCGTGTGGTGCACGCAGAGCCATTACATCCAATCAAAGCCAGTGTGTGATGCGGCGTTTAAGCGAGAGGAGTGATTGGACCTTATTTTTTTTAAGGATGCCATCGGCAATACGATACACTGCAGGGCCTGGATAAGCGACATCTTACTGCATTTCCAGGAAAGCATTTCCTGGTCGCCTAATCTCCCTTTTTTGGCATGGCCAGCAAGATCGCCCGATTTAACCTTCCCAGACTTCTTTCTTTGGGGCTACTTGAAGTCGCGGGTTTTAAATGGAAATGGAATATGACATCGTGTTTGTGTGTGTGGGTGTGCACGCTTAGTTATTGACTTCTGCCTTAGTCGATGACTGGGTGTGCACATCCGAGGTTGCTCGGCCTCGAGTTTTGTGGAACTCATCTAGAAGTGACCTTCACGGTCGCGAAGCTCCACAGGAAGCTATATTCTGATACCACGGGAGATAGTGCCCAGGAGGTAGGGGGGTTTCTCGTGTCGCAAGACACTTGGCTTCTCTGCTTCAGACTATCTATGATGAGGTAGGGCCCCTTGTGGAAGTATCGTGGTGGCTGTGGTTGCCCCAAATCGCGGAAGCAAATGGTTTCCAAGTTTAACTTGGTTTCAAGAGGTGCTAGGTAGGCCTCGCTCCTCAGCAAGGTGTGTGGACATGCCTCAACATGTTCACAGAATTGCTACTGGGCTGGTCTTGTACTAGCTCAGGGCGGTGGTCGGCGCTTAATTTGACTCCGTTAGTGTGGGTAGTCCCCCCGTGGAATTAAGCCTTAACTGGCAGGTGTCCACGTTAAACGAAATTCGGTTCTGACCTTTGTTGATCATCTTCCTGACAACGCACAAGATTAGCTGTGGTTATCATTACCACCCAGTACCCACCAGGACCAGGGTTTGATTCGGGGGTTTTCGCCAGGCTACCTACATTTCTACCAACCTACCATGACATCGTTTAAATGAGAGGCTATGGCTCCCCTATGTGGCGTGTATTAGAGAAGTGCAAAAAAAGAGCTGTAGTACCCCTTGGCATAATGGTTAGTGCGTTGGACTGTCATGCGGAAGGTCTCGAGTTCGATTCTCAGCCGCTGCAAAGTTTTTTTCAGGGGTGTACTGCCTCTTGCGAGAAATTGACAAATTCTCCAAGAGTATCTCTTGTCATGGAAAGCGCTGCTCATTAGCCGTTTGGAATCGGCAGGAAATTGTAGGTCCCCTCCGTTCCTGGTAACACGCACACAGGAATGGTTGAGAGTTGTAAATCATTAGGTCCTGGTTCACTCCGAGCTGTTGCACCACCAAATTTATTTAATAATTTATAAAAAAAAGAGCTATGAAAGGTGAAAAAACTATAACAGAAACATTTGCGTACTCGATCAACTCCGCAATGTTTCTTGTCTTTCATTATTTTATCTAGTCTTCTAGAGAATTCCAGTTACATTCTTCCTCTAAAGTAATCCAATTGTAATACTCGCGTTTCAGAGAATGCCCATCAGCTTACTCTTGAGAGAGAGGGAGAGATTCTTTCTTGAACCGCACTACACGAATGTGGAAATAAAGCATTCCAGTTCAATATTTTCCTTTCATTTCCGGATTGTGGACATTCAAAATCAATGTGCATCGGTATCTCCTTTCACTTTCGTAAACGGTCGCCTTGTGTACAAACATTAGAAGGATAATCATATTCCCTTAGTGGGCTTATAATCCTGGTCACGCGTTTCGTTCCTGTTTTACTTAGACTTTTCAGTTTAATTTCGTATACATTTATACAATACCCGGCCTCGGACAAAGTTAGGTTAGGTTGACGCGGCTGTCAGCGGGAGAGCCAACACACTCAGACCATGAGTCGGTCAATTGAGATACCACATTGAATCTAAGAGACTTTCTCTCTAATCGTTAAACCAAATGGAACTCCTTATGTAGCGAGCGAGTTTGGCTATATCTATGTATATTTGTCAGCTCACTAAGATTATTGTAGTAGAAGTCTCCCAGATGAAGTCAATGTCTTTGGGATAAATCTGGGCATATACAGAGAAGGTGAGGGATCGATCAATCTTCTTCTTCGTAAATGCATCTTCTGCAGAGCTCTATAGAATAAATTCCAAGCAGTGTTACGTGCTTGCCTACCAAACAGGGTCCAGTTATAACACCTATTAAGGGACCTATGCGCGATCTGCTTAAAGATATTAAACCTTTGGAGCGCTTCAGATCCAGCATTGGCCAAATTCGTTTTGTCGCTAATAAGCAGGTGGTGATTTTGTTCCACGTACGGTTTGTTGTCTGTATAGCATCTTGCTCTAGGATAAGTTAACACATAGCGATGGGAATAAAGGTATCATTGTACCACTTTTGGTGAGTTCGTCAGCTATTTTCTGAAATGTCTCTGTGCTCTGTGGCCCAACACCCAGCAGAGGTGAATGATCAATTGCTGGGCCACCTTCATCAGAGACGATCGGCAGTTAAGATCTGTTATTGAGCTGGTAGAGACAGAACTAAGAGATAGCGGCTTGACTGTTCCAGAAGATGCGTATATCTTTGACTGATATTATATTTTCTTTAAACTATATAAAAGGCTTCTTTAATCATCAGATGTTCCGCCTGGAACATGCTACAGTGCTTGGGAAGACGAAAAGAGACACTTAAATTTAGTCTGTCTGAGTATACACCTCCATCAGCCCTGTGGTTAGTTTTTGATCAATCGGTGTTAAAATAGATTGAATCATCTTGCAGGAATGCCATGTCCTCCCAGATTTCTCTGAAAGGTTACCTGAAAGTTTTTATTAAATTGAATCTGATGGATGCTTCTGGGAAGTCAAGCGAATGAGTTCAGTATGATGGAGTTGTCAATTTCATTATTGGTCCACTCCGAGGAGGCTTTTAGACGAAAAGCTGTGTTTGCAGCCGTTTTTTTTTGGCCGAATAAATCGAGGGATGTCAAATGGAACAGAATGTCCAGTGTAGCAGAGGACAATTAGTGTTTTTGTCTAGACCCTGTCCACCATAGTGCAACGCGTCGTGCACCGTACGTTAGAATCGACTGTAGGTTATGCGGGGTGGGAAGGCTCAAATGGTTTTTTTTTGCATGAGATGAGTTTCACTGTAGCCTTTTTACAAAATCGTTCAGCTTTAATGATTAAAAATTTTTTTTTTCAATCAATATTTTCCTATAAATACCCCAATGTGCAAAAATCGGGAAACACAATTTAAATTAAAAAAAATGTGGAATGTAAGCGAAAATGGTTGGTTTTGGTGTGTGTAATGGTTGTTGGGACTTTGGAAAGCATTTAAAAGTGGGGGGTTGTTAATTGGGGTTGAAAAGTGTCACATTAAACCAGTTGGTTTATTGATTACATTTTCGCAAGTGACTCTTGTGTATGCATTCGGAAGTTCTGTTTGTTTTTTTCTCAGTTGATTTTCATCTACAAAAACGAGGACGAATGCAATGTGGTGAAAAAGGCAATGCTCCAGTTGGCAATGTTCCAGAAAGTTCTGAAGGATTTATTTTTTGTTTTGTTTTGTAAAATCTGTTTTTGGATGATTTCTTTCATTTGTTTTTCTTTTTTTTTTTTTTTACAAAGAATCATGTTAAAAAGGAGAAAATTGAAACAAATGAGTTGTGTACTTTGAAATAAAAAAAGAGAGATGAATTATTTGGAATATATTCGAGAGCTTTCATATATGTATGTATATATTTTTTTTCATTTGGGAGACTTTTTGGCGAGGTTTTTTAGCATCAATTTGAAAGTTATTAGTGCTTGCAACCATCTCATTAGTATGCAAAAGGATGTGTTGTTTCAAATTTAAAATTAATTAATAGTTCATTGACGTATTTATATACATACGTTCTTATTTTCTAATTAATGATATAGTACTTTTGTTTCCCCCTAATAGAGGACCCAATAATTGTTTGTAAAAGTTCAGTTTTCACTCTGTTATTTGATTCAAATTTAATGAGTTGCCTTACTTCAAGTTGGTTAATTTTAATACTGGGTTTGTCACCAAATTCTGAGACACTCGGCCTCTTAACCAGAAGTTTGTTTTTCCTTGTGGCCACGAGACTTGATGGCTGGGATTCTGTTGATATTTCTTCTTGTAGTCCAACACTCGGTGCCGTGAAGCATATCGCATATCTCCAAGCAGAATTTCTGTGATTGTTTCAAATAGTTCGGAGGAGTTATTTCCAAACTGTCCATTGCTACGCGTGTTTTCCAATTTCATGCAACACGGTTGAATAAGTTTTCATGGAATCCCAAGTTCGGAATTGCCATATAGAGCTCCTAACGATGAATATTTTGAAATCGATATGAAAGTGGTGAGTCTGGACTTGAAATTCGTTTCCAGGATTTTCTTCAATGTGAAGATTTCGATCTCCCGGGCTAGAAGCCACGCTGATACTTGATTAGTGTTGGGGAACGGGTAAGCAAAGTGTAGCGGGGTATATATGTATACACTGATAATTTTTCAAAATAATACGATTTTTTGTTAAATGAAATATACTCGGATCTAGCTGTCAACGTTCAGTCAACGAAGGTGTTTCCTTGAAGATTTGATGAAATTGTCCTATCAAAGGTGCCTGTCATGCATTTGAAGTGCTTCGCTTGTAATCCACAAAAATCGGGAGCCTAGTTCGTCCTTTGCTCTTTCATAGCTAAGCCTTCTTCTTCTACGAGTACATGGCCTAGTGAAATTGGTTCTTCATTGATTATTATAACCGGGTTGTCTTCTTCGTACTCGCTTTATATGGTGTCCAATATTTTTCTCTGGGATTTGGTTACTAGGCTACCTTAGATGTTTTGAAGAACCTGGTCTCTAAACCAATAGCCAATTGATGGTATTTTTTAGAAAATCTCAGGGTGTTGTTTCGATCCCAGTTCCCAGGGCTCGCGAATCTCCTTGAGCGGGTAGACTGCTTAAGTACTCTTCTTTCTATGCGCATGATATTTGCATGTGTATCTTCTGTAACTTGTTTCCGTTGAACGCATTCGTCATCATAATACGGATTTTTACTCTGTAGAGGCCAGCCCGCTCTTTTTAGGCTACCTCTTTCATAATTATCCCGATAATGCGCTAACTGATTTTTGGCGAATGTGGAAGGTGAATGCTAAGCAGAGGTTCTCGCTAAGGTGCTCTCTGTAGCTTTTAACTCCAGGTTTGCTAAGGCGTACATCTTTGAAATTCCTCTTCTAGATTGCTCGGAATTATCATTTGAAGGAAGCGGCCAAATTCGAGGTTTGCCTATCGAAATCTACTCTAGTTTGAGGGAAACATGCGTCGATAACACTTTTGGAAGACGTTATATTTTTTTATTTTTATAATTCACTCGCGTTCAAGCGTTTATTGATACTCATACAAGCGATGGAGAAAATACCGGACAAAGAGAAAGGAGTTGCTGAGGCAATAAATTATTCCATAATCAAAAATTATTAAAAATCAAATCTCTGATGTACTTAACGGTACGTCCAAAATTCGGCTCGAGGGTGAACTAAAACGTATTTCTAGAGAAACGATTATCACGGTGAACTGTTGGAGGTGAGAAATGCAACTTGCTGTTTTGAGTAAACCTTTCTTGTGAAGAAGCCATAATAAAGGGTGGTCCAAAAAAAGGGCCGATGTTAATTGTAAATAAAACAAAACATTTTCAGAGAATTATCTTAATATGTTTTATTATTATAGAAGGATCTATATTATGTGTGAAACAAAATATCGGCCAAATGCTCGCAACGGGTTCGGTGGCATACCTCTATCCGATGGTCCATATTCAATGACTCTGATACATAATTTAGATTCAGTGTTGTTAATGTGTCGAATTATCTCATCCTATAGCTCTTGAATTGTTCTTGGCTTATTGGCCTTTTCACACTTTTCCAAAGAAAGAAGTCCAACGTTGTCTATTCACATGATCGTGGCAGTCAATAACTATCGTGAGATAACATGGCCATTGAATTTCTCGCGCAAAAGAGCCATTATTTCGTTGGGTGTGTAGCAAGTATCACCGTTCAGGTCCATATCCTCAATTTCTGGCCACAAGAAGTCCGTTATCATCTCGCCATAGCGAACACCATTCACGGTAACTGCTTGGCCGACCTCATTTTCGAAGAAGTACGGCCCAATGACGCCGCCATCCCATAAACCACACCAAAAAGTCACTCTTTGTGGATGGATCGGCTTTTCAACAATCACTCGTGAATTCTCATTTGCCAAAATGCGGCAATTCTGCTTGTTAACGAATCGACTGAGGTGAAAGTTTGCCTCGTCACTGAAGATGATTTTCTTTGCAAAGTCACCATTCACTTCTGTCTGTTCAAGCAACCATTCGGCATTTCGACGAGGATGACGCTTAAAATGGTCAGTAGGCTTCATCTCTTGAGTCAATTTAACCTTGTAAGCATGTAAATTCAAATCTTTTTTTCAAAATTCGCATCAGTGATGCTCGTGAGACGGTTAATTATTGGGCACGACGACTAGTCAAGGTTGACGGCTCTTCTGCCACACTATCGCAGACAACAGCAATGTTTTCCGCAGAACGAACTGGGCGAGCATGCACAGGTGTTTTCACATTTCCTAAAACCCGGTTTGCTGAAATTTGCGCACAATTTGCTGACCAAAATAATCACGAAGTGCACTAATTGCATTTTGATTTGAACGCCCATTTTTGTAAAAGGCTTCAACAATCTTAACGCACTGCTCAATTGTGTACCTCTCCATGGTTGAATTTGTCAAACACTGAAACAAAGAAATATCAAATTAAGTTGGGGTTAGGAAAAAACTTGACGTTAAGGTGTGACTCACAATTAACATCTTGCATTATAGTTGGACCACCCTTTATAAGGAAATACATGCATGAAACATTCCGATCGTGTTCAAAAGATGGAAATGATTTTATCATATTCTGCTTCGTTTCAGTTTTAAAGCTCTATTCTGGATTCTATCCAATAATAGGAGATAAGTTTGCGCTGCCCCTGTCTAAAGACACAAGTTTTTGATGTATAAATTGTAGCCAGATCAGAGGGAGTAAAAAATTTCTTCCACCGAATATTGGGAAATGGTTTGCACTCCGACGTGCGACCTAAAGATCTATTGTGCTTTTCCTCCAAGTTTATCCCTTTGATGAGTTTGACCTACACACCTAGTATGTGTTCCGGCGTTTCGTCATATGGTAAATGTTGCAGAAACTACATGTGTGGCTGTTTTAAAAGCCAAGCATATTCAAGTGTCTTCTTCTTACTTAATCTGATGCAGTTCATGAAACGATATTGGTTATAGTTCACAAGATTTAGTTTCGCCTGGCTCAGTTTTGCGAGTTCTTTCCGGTTGTTTGATCTTTTGACCTCCTTTTCTATTTTGATTTCGTTTTTAATCATGTTTTCTCTTGTTAAGCTGAACGGCTCTAGCCCCATTAGAGGAGTCCTTGCGCCTTTTTTTGCTAGGGAGCCTGCCTCCTCATTTCCCTGGACACATTCATGTCCAGATACCCATAATGAAGTGCGATATTATTGTTCTTGCCAAGTTCTTTGAGCCTGTCTTCACATTCACATACCAACTTAGACGTGATGGAGTATGGGATTAGTGCTTTGAGTGCGGCTTGGTTATCTGACATAATGGCAAAGTTTTGATTTCTGTAATTCCTTTGAGATTTCAACCTGCAGATTCCGCTATGTCTTTACTAGTTTTCCTAGTTGTTTGCAACTCTGTTCTTTTGTGCCATGCAACCGGACCATAGTTAACGATGGGTCCTATCATCATGGTGTAAATCCATCTAAGGATATAAGGTTTGCGCCCTCATGATTTACCTGCAAGTCTCGTGCATATCATAAAGGCTTTTGTGACTTTCCCGAAGGTATATTCTACGTGTTTTTTCAAGAGGAATTGACTATCAAGTATGATTCCTAGATATTTTACTTCTTTCTCTGTTACTATTTCTTCGCCAGCTAACCGAATAGGTTTCATGCTTGGCAGAAGTCTTTTCTTGGTAAATGGTATTCTAGTCATTTTTGAAGGGTTGATTGACAATTCTACAGATAGACATAATCTCTGGATGATATCACAGAGAGTTTCTTCAAACTTCCTTAGGGCTGGAATAACGATATCATCAGCGGAACAGCTGCAGCGTATACCTTGAGAGGTGAGATTTTCTAGCAGTTCATCCACAGTAAGTGAAATAGTACGCCTCCCTGCGGACAGCTTGTTGTTGTGATGATTATCTATGTATTTGGTCCTACTATTTCTCGCGCTGTTCTAGTGCCCAGAATTGCACCAATAAATTAAATTTAAACAATTGTGGTGGTGCAACAGTTCGACGAGTACCAAGGCTTAGTGGCTTACAACTCTCAGCCACTCCTTTGTGGGAATTGCCAAGAATAGAGGGAACCAACGATTTTCTGCCGATTCCGAACAGTTAATGAGCAGCATTTTTCATGACAAGAGATACTCTTAGAGGATTTGTCAATTCTTCGTAAGAAGCAGTGCACCCCTGAAATCGAACACAAGACCTTCTGCATAACAGTCCAACGCACTAACCATTCTGCCAAGGGGTGCTACACACTTTTATTCTAGGACTTTAGTTACTGCGTCATGGGAGGTATTATCCAGTTAAGTAAAAGCTGCCCATACCAACGAATGCGCCTAAGGCCTCAGCCACGCACTGAGCGACGAGCGACTGAGCGATTGAGCGAAGTCGCTCTGTCGCTCAGTCGCTCGTCGCTCAGTGCGTGGCCGAGGCCTAAGATGTCTTCTATTTCGACTGTAGCATTTAAGTCCGCGAGCACAATGGCCAATAAGCTCCGTCCAGGAAGTCGTAAAACAACTTCTTGATATGTTCTTAACCTATCACTTATCGGCTTAAAATCAATTATTACTTTGCCTTTTAGCCGATTGGACACGACAAATTGGTATCCTAAAATAAGCAATCTTTTATCGCAGCTTTATAATAAATCTCGCAATTTCTTTTTCTTTCATCACACCCGATTTTATCAATTGGGGTATCCTGAATTACTGAAGCTTTTCAGTAGCACCTCTGAAGTTAAGTGTTCTCACGTTCCAGAATCCAGACACATACTCTCCTCGTTATCCTTTGTTGCATTTAAGGGTTATCAATTTTGTTTGGTTCTAGATGGAATTTCTTCCTGACCTCAGATCTCGTAAGTATTGTCATACTAAGGTATCTGTCATTCAGAAAGTTGACGACCGTTAATTCACTATTGAATTCATCCGCTGAACATCAATCAATTTTCAATTTTGTTTTATTCAACATACTATTTACAATTTAGCTTACAACTAATAAGATACTACATATGTATGAAAGTTTACATTTGTTGGCTCATAGGAGGCCTAACTATATACAGTGACTTAAATTTAATTATTTTTATATAAAATTTACATGACGAAAAAAATTAAATTTAAAAGGTCGGTTGACTGTATTGTCCGCAGAGTGTTCATTCCCGGTTGTCAGTGGTGATTTTTGTGGGTTGTGGGCAGGGATGGCGTTTTAGCCGCGTAGAACGAGACTACTTCCTCGTTGTCCATGATTACGTTGTCATCCAAAGTTTTCATCACACTGAGGTACCTCGGTTCGGAATGTCGTTGTTCCGTGGTCATCCTTCTCATAAGCTGATTCGGGTGGTACATGATGTCTTTACTAGTTTTCCTAGTTGTTTGCAACTCTGTTCTTTTGTGCCATGCAACCGGACCATAGTTAACGATGGGTCCTATCATCATGGTGTAAATCCATCTAAGGATATAAGGTTTGCGCCCTCATGATTTACCTGCAAGTCTCGTGCATATCATAAAGGCTTTTGTGACTTTCCCGAAGGTATATTCTACGTGTTTTTTCAAGAGGAATTGACTATCAAGTATGATTCCTAGATATTTTACTTCTTTCTCTCTTACTATTTCTTCGCCAGCTAACCGAATAGGTTTCATGCTTGGCAGAAGTCTTTTCTTGGTAAATGGTATTCTAGTCATTTTTGAAGGGTTGATTGATAATTCTACAGATAGACATAATCTCTGGATGATATCACAGAGAGTTTCTTCAAACTTCCTTAGGGCTGGAATAACGATATCATCAGCGGAACAGCTGCAGCGTATACCTTGAGAGGTGAGATTTTCTAGCAGTTCATCCACAGTAAGTGAAATAGTACGCCTCCCTGCGGACAACTTGTTGTTGTGATGATTATCTATGTATTTGGTCCTGCTATTTCTCCCGCTGTTCTAGTGCCCAGAATTTCACCAATTTACCTTGTTATGGTATTGGCATACTTCCTTATAAATTTAAATAATTTTGGTGGTGCAATAGTTCGAAGAGTACCAGGACTTAGTGGCTTACAACTCTCAGCCCCTCCTTTGTGGGAATTGCCAAGAATAGAGGGAACCTACGATTTTCTGCCGATTCCGAACAGCTAATGAGCAGCACTTTTCATGACAAGAGATACTCTTAGAGGATTTGTCAATTCTTCGTAAAAAGCAGTACACCCCTGAAAAACTTTTTTGCAGCGGCTGAGAATCGAACACAAGACCTTCTGCATGACAGTCCAACGCACTAACCATTCTGCCAAGGGGTGCTACACACTTTTCTTCTAGGACTTTATTTACTGCGTCATGGGAGGTATTATCCAGTTAAGTAAAAGCTGCCCCTACCAACGAATCCGCCTAAGATGTCTTCTAGTTCGACTGTAGCATTTAAGTCCGCGAGCACAATGGCCAATAAGCTCCGTCCAGGAAGTCGTAAAACAACTTCTTGATATGTTCTTAACCTATCACTTATCGGCTTAAAATCAATTATTACTTTGCCTTTTAGCTGATTTGCCACGACAAATTGGTATCCTAAAATAAGCAATCTTTTATCGCAGCTGTAATAAATCTCGCAATTTCTTTCTCTTTATCACACCCGATTTTATCAATTGGGTATCCTGAATTACTGAAGCTTTTCAGTAGCACCTCTGATGTTAAGTGTTCTCACGTTCCAGGCACATACTCTCCTCGTTATCCTTTGTTGCATTTAAGGGTTATCAATTTTGTTTGGTTCTAGATGGAATTTCTTCCTGACCTCAGATCTCGTAAGTATTGTCATACTAAGGTATCTGTCATTCAGAAAGTTGACGACCGTTAATTCACTATTGAATTCATCCGCTGAACATCAATCAATTTTCAATTTTGTTTTATTCAACATACTATTTACAATTTAGCTTACAACTAGTATCTTATTAGTATGAAAGTTTACATTTGTTGGCTCATAGGAGGCCTAACTATATACAGTGACTTAAATTTAATTATTTTTATATAAAATATTTACATGACGAAAAAAATTAAATTTAAAAGGTCGGTTGACTGTATTGTCCGCAGAGTGTTCATTCCCGGTTGTCAGTGGTGATTTTTGTGGGTTGTGGGCAGGGATGGCGTTTTAGCCGCGTAGAACGAGACTACTTCCTCGTTGTCCATGATTACGTTGTCATCCAAAGTTTTCATCACACTGAGGTACCTCGGTTCGGAATGTCGTTGTTCCGTGGTCATCCTTCTCATAAGCTGATTCGGGTGGTACATGATGTTCCCCATTAGTTTCTTCGTTGAATGAACTAGATATTTGTCCAGTGGGAATAAATTCGCTTCTGTGTAGAGATGCTGGTTATTGTCGTTGACGGTCAAAGTAGAGTCCAGTGCAGATCCTCAGTATCTTCCTTTCGAATAGTTGAAGTTCCTTCATAGCTGTCTTCGAGATTGAAAACCAGGCTGGGAAGGAATAGCTGATCACTGGTCTTTGTCGGTTGGTTAAGATCTGATCTTCTTTTCAGCAATGGGTGCAAACAGCTGAAGGCCCAGCTGGCCTTTTTCAGAACATTTCTTGAGTGCAGGTTAAACATTACCAACTCGTTGAAGTTCACTCCCAGGTACTTGACATTTGGCTTTGCCACTATGGAGGATCCGTCAGGGAGTTTTAGGACCAGATTTCTGCAAATTGTTGCGGTGCGAAGACCTCTACCAGTTGTAGGTCTCCTGAAGCAGACAAGTTCCAAATTGGAAGTGTTGATTCGGATGCCCCATTTCTGGTAGAATTGGAAGAGTCTGTTAATGTGAGTTTCTACTTTTTGGACTTGGTGACATTGATGTGGCGTAGGCGAGCGAGTCATCAGCATATAGAAGGTTCTCGCATTCAATTGGTGAAGGTTGGTCTGAAGTCATTAAGTTGTAGAGGAAGGGGCCTAGTTTTGAGCCTTGGGTGACTCCAGCTCTGATGGTCTTCATGTTTGACTTGCAGTTATCTACTTGAATGAAAAATTTCCTGAAAGATAGAAAGAAAAGAGAATTTTTATTAATGACGGAGGATGGTGGATTAGGCCCTCTATCCACACGCTATCAATTGCTTCCTGGACAGCCAGAAAGCATCCGACGCCGACGGTGACATGATTACTGTTGAGGGCTGTGGTGATACCATGTTGGAATCTTACGAGTGAATGCAAGGTTGAGTGTTTTTCTCGAAAGCCGAATAGCATGTCAAGGATGATTGAATTTTCACAGCAGAATTTCTTCAGTCTTCGTAAGATTAATTCTTCCAGTAATTTGCTGATATTGTTGAGAAGTGATATTAGCCTGTAGTTGGAAACCAAGTTGAAAGCACATTTCTTCGGAATTAGCACAATCTTCGCTGTTTTCTACTTCTGGGGGAAGTAACAGTTGTTGATGCAGTTGTTTAAAATGATTGTGAGGAAAATCATTACCTCATGTGTCAACCTTTTCAGGATGTAGTAGGAGACACCATCTGGTCCAGCAGACTTTTTTGGCTTAGAATTGCCGATGATTTCTACAACCTTCTCTAGATTGCATAAATGTGGACTATCGGTAGTATCATTTGCTGGATTGATGATATTGAAATTTATTATATCCGGATTTGGTTGCAGTGTTTGTTGAACTGTTGCCTCAACTTCTTGTAAGAAAGTTGTGTCAGTAGGTGGGTTCGGTGTGAAGTTTCCTTCGAATGAATCGGAGAACTCTTCCACCTTGTCTTGGGCCGAGGTAGCTTCAGTATCATTGCTAATGATGGTTTCCGGTATTTGTGGGTGTTTTTCAATGATCCTATTGATGTTTTTGAAAGCATCTGGTTCTGGCTTGATTGCTTGTAATCTTTTCTGGTATTGGATATTATTGTGGTATTGAATGGAGTTCCGGAACATGATGTTGACTTGCTGTAGCTCATTCCAAAGTGTCTGGTAGTTTCTGTTGTATTCAGTTCACTTTGATGGATCCGCTGGAGACGTTTTCTTAGGCGTTGTCTGTGAGCATACAGACTTTGAACGTACTGGGGAAGGTGCCGGTATCGCTGAACATCATCCTTCTGATGTAGGTACTTCGCCTTCTTCGTTTCTGACAACAGATATCTGACAGCCAGTCTCAATTGATCCTCTTTATGAAAAAAAGTTATGGAGTAAAGAAAAATTCTTTTGAGGTTTAAATATCGCTGCTGTCTAAATTTAAATAATTTTAATTCTTAAATCATGAAATCAAAACTCAATCTTTGTTAACTCACTTCCCGAAATTCAATGCTTCTGGTATTGAAAATTTAAGCCATTTTTACCTTTCAATTCGCTTCAATCAATTCATTTATTTAAGTCGTTTTTCAAGTATGTTATGTGTTTCCCATAAATTATGCTGACAGAAACTTCTATTTAAATTCAAAGACATAAATTCTTCAACCTTCATTAAAGATTGTGCTTTTGAAAATTGATATACCATCCTTATCCATCCCATCACCATAATACACGGCCTTCATTTTCCTGTTCCTTTATGAATATTCAACTCAATTACTCTCGAAAATATTTCCAAGAAACTTCATGAATTTTTAAATTAATAAACATAATCTCAAACCCTGATTATGTAACCTCTGGTATGTTTATTAGAAAAAATAAACAAAAAATCCTATCCTTGGATACCAAGGACCAGCTGCTTATCTGCATCAATTCATAAATATTATATTTCTTTTGAGAATAAAATATTTAATATGCAACTTCAACACCATCGTCATCGTTGCCTACTTGTTTTCCACATTCCTGATGCGTTGCAGTACCACCAACTGCATAATGCAACTAGACAACTACACCATGTGCTTGGCCTCTAACTATAATATCATCGTCTTTTTAACACTTTTGTCGTAAAGTAGGTATATAGAAGACTCGAATCGTGCCTGCTTCCATTTCATACGCTCGGCAATGCAATACGATCTACGCGTCATTGAAGTTCAATCCCAGAAGTTGTCACTAAAAATAGTCATTCCCTGATGTAGCTGTTTCGCTGTGCCTATAGTCAATTTCTTTCTTTTTTTTTTTTTTTTTGCAAATAAAATAAAATTTATAAATGACCAAGAACAAGTCGCACCTGTTTGCTTTTATACCTGCTTGATATCTAAGAGCTTAAAATTGACGAAGCTATACCTTAAAATGTAGAAGGAATTCACTTTGTTTCAACGGAATTATCACGAAAACGGTTCCTCATAGGAAAAATGGTCCCCTAATGTTTTCTGTGGGAAATTGTCTACCCTAAAATATGGAGTATTTAATTTTTCTGTATGAGTGCCCTTATCGAGTTATTTTCATTTAAGCACTTTCGGTTCCAACTTTCCTACGAATCCATAACCTACCCTTCAAACTTCTAGCTATATAAGCATAGAAGTATTGCAAGTAAACAGATATAATGTCTCATGGATATCATGTCTGTCTGGCGATATCTCTGGGCCGACTTGCTATGACTATGATGGTCGTGGTAGTTCGAGTAGTAAGTAGGTACTCGTGTGACATATTTGGTGAATGCAAGATTTTCCACTTCGTCAATTCCCAGTTGTGTTGTGGATTGTCGAAAAAAAAAAAAAAAAAAAACTGTTGGGGACACATGTTGTTTTGTTTGTGTGCTGGGATTAGGAAACTGACTTCGTTATGAGCCAGAAGGTTATTTACATTTTGTTGTTGTCTTGTTTACTCTCCTTGGGGCTTGGCTTTTGTTTTATGACCTTTAATTGTCGGCACGGTTCATGGTATTGGAAAGAATCCGCTCTGACATTTTGTACACACTGAGTTGGTTTTGCGTTCTATTATCTTGTGAACCCTGACGCTTTTACATATAATGCGATTATGTTTTTTTTTTTTTGTTCAAACCAACTGTAGACGAAAACATTGGTGGACAATATTTTGTTACTTCAGTTTGTGAGGTAATTTTATGCTGTTTCTGTTGTTGAAAACTAAAAAAAAAATTTACGTCATTTGACTAAGACACATTGCGCTGATGCCAAAATATTATTTATTTTTCTTCTTTTAAATCGATTAATTCGTCCAAATAAAAAAAACAATGCTTTAGGAAAAATATTCAGAAGCGTAGTGGAAAATTCTTCTTAAATTTATCAGTGTGTTTCCGAAAAGCATCTAGATACAAGCCCTGAAAAGAACACGCAAAGCTAAGGCAGGCGAAATTACTACTGCACAATCACAGACAGGAACTTTTCACAAACTTCATAAGTTTAAGCAGGGACAACCTAAGAAATAGGTATCCTAACTGGACACTCCGAACTTAGAAGTCACCTAGGTTTACTTGAAGTGGCAAACAGTGCCACATGTAGATTCTGCGACATGCATGAGGAAACACCAGGCCAGAAACGTATGTACTAGGAAAAAGTTGTCCACTTATCCCCTACAGAAAAAACCAATTAGAAGACAGTGCTCCAAATACTTGAATTTCTAAGAGCAATAGATTTTGAGGAAGAACTGTTAGATGAGCAAACTCATCCAGATTCAGGTGGGGGCACAATAGAACTCTATTGTCGCAGTGAAATATCCTTCAATACATAATTCATTCAAATCATGACATCAAAGACAGAGATCGATTCCACCACCCTTGTCCACTAAATGATTTTTATGAAACCGGTTGGATATTGTCTTAGAAGTATCTTTTTATTTTCAACTTTGTGCTTAACGACTGCAGCGATTTAAAAAAAAACGGGTTCCTTTAATGTATTATAATATCGGGTTTTTCAATAAGAGCTCTACAAAAGTTTTTTTTAAACAAAACAAAAACGGTTTTGGATATCAATGAAATTATATATTCCTGTGAAAGTACATTCGATGCCATTATGTAAGCCGAACCCAATTTTCAAGCATAAATCGGCCGATACTGCTGCAATTTCACGCTCGATATTCGTACGAAGATCATTAATCGTCGCTGGCTTGTTGGTATAGACCATAGACTTGACGTACACCCACAGGAAGTAGTCTAACGGCGTCAAATCGCACGACCGAGGCGGCCAAGCGACTGGACCATTTCGTGAGATAATACGTTCTCCAAACTTGGTTTCCAATAAACTGATTGTGATATTCGCTGTGTGGCTTGTGGCGCCATCCTGTTGGAACCACATGTCCTCCAAGTCCATATCATCCAATTGGGGCCAAAAATATTCGGTTATCATTGAACGGTAGCGATCCCCATTCACAGTAACGTGCCGGTCTTGATCATTACGGAAGAAGTACGGCCCAATGACGCCGCCGGCACATAAACCACACCAAACCGTAATTTTTTCGGGATGCAAGGACGATTATGACGACCATAAATTGGACGTAGCGCTCTTAACGTTGAGGCCACTGACTCCGAATTTCGGTAGTAAATTTTAATAATTTCGACTCGTTGTTGGCTCGTATATCTTTCCATCATGAAATGGCAAACCTTACTGAAGAGAAATGTCAAAAGAGCGGCAAGAAATATGGCGTCGTTTGCTGTCCCTGTCGCTCTACTTTTTTAGCGTCCCTGTTGAAAAACCCTTTAAAACGACAAACATGAAATTTTTTTTCAATCCGCAGTGCGAAGTCCGTACTTGGACGGAATGGATAGGGTCGACAAATACAGTATGTATGAACACGCCCATCCGTTTTTATTAATTTCTTCGAAGTTTTTTGAACGCATCCCGATTTCCCAGTATAACGATTATTGGGTTCTTTGTGATTAAAATAAAATGAATAAAAGTACAAAATAAGTAAAGTTATTGATTTATTTATATACGACCTGGAACTGCGTTGGATTGAAATACGTTTAGTTCAATTCTATTACCCTCGAGATTTTTATACTGAGTACATCCATCATATATCAGTGTGTTTGGAATATAAAATAAAAGTAAAGGGTTTTCCATTAAGCGTTTGCTATATAAGGAATATAACAGCGTTCAAATATTCACCAATGCTCGGTGGCGCCCAACAGATACGACCAATTTTCAATAACTTTGACGCAAAAATAAAGTGGAAAATTGTTGGCTTTTATTGTAGGGGTGGTTTGTGAAAATCGCACAAGAAGTCTTATGGCCACATAATTTCCTCCACGGTAGATAAGCGTGATCGGAAATCTCTTGTTGAAAATGTCTTTTTTGTCATGGGCTGTGTGGCGCCCTGTTGTCGGTGCCCATATCATCGAAAAAGGGTCAAAACAAATCGGTCCGATGTGGATTATGATGTCCCAAATTCGACAATTTTGCTTTTTGACAAATCCATTCATCCAGAAATTGGGGTAAACTTCCATCTGCTCAAGATCCCAGCACACGTTGAAGTTGAAGTTTATAAGGGTGTAGCCCTAGTCATGACGCAAAATGCGCTAAGTTGTAGTCTTGTATTGACTGTCTTGGATTCTCTTATACATACTCTCAAATACAGCGGCGATATTTTCAGCAGATATTGTGTTTCGTTGGCATACGAGTGTTTGTGGATTGTTAACTGAACCGGTCGACTCAAATTTATCCACCACTTTGTGAATAATCTTCTGGGAAGGATGATTTTGACAACCGTAAAATGGGCGAAGCGCACGAAATGTTGCTCGAATAGAAAAGCCACTTTCATGAACAATTTGATGATTTGCACATGTCTTTAAAGGCTTTAACTCTTCATTTTGATTTGGAAAGACAGACTTAATAAATGACAGCAAATTTGACAGATGAAGCTTCAACAACATGACCGCAATCACCTGTCAAACTTCGGAAATCCATATTATAGAACCCGTTATATAGATAAACAAATGTCAGTTTCACCAAAATGAATATTTTGACGTTTGTGAACAAGTTACCAAACAGATACAAATTGTAGAAGGTCTCTAAGTTGATGTTGCCTCCCGTGTAGGTTTAAGAAAATAACAGGAATATCAGATGTAAGTCAACAAAATGAAATTAATAGTCTGGATTTCCATTTCCCCATTAGTCTATTCCCATTTTCTTGTTGGATAATATTTCAAAGTTAGATGTGCATTGGACTGTCGTGACAGAGGACTGGGTTCGTTAGTCCCTTTCTCCAGGCGATACCTTCTTAAAATGCAGAAATGATTGAGAATTATAAGTCACTGAGTTCAGGTTCTCTACGAGGTACTGTTTTTCATTTTTTTTTATTTATTTACTTTTGTAATTTTTTTTGAATGTGCCTCCGGAATGTATTGAGTTCTCCGTGTTCTGAGATTTGTAACTTTAAAAAAAAAAAAACTTTAAAAAATTGCGATACTTTTAAGTCAAAATTGTAAAGCTCTGTTTTCTTCTACAAAGACTTAAGTATTATCTTAATTGTAAAAGTTGTTTTTTAGAAAATTTTAAATATGCGTTAAACCAAACTTAGTAGAACTAAGTCAAATGCAATAAAGATTGTTAACTTTCTAATTAAGCAATAACTAAATCCATCTGAACCAGTTCCGTAGTATGAGACCATCTGAGCTTCAGAAGTAAATTCGAGTTAACCATCCAAATTTGGTAAGTTATCTCGAGTTTAATTAATGTTTAAATAGCTCATTGACTTTTAGTACCAAAATTTTCACAAAAATCTATTACAATCAACGGAAGAAAATTTATTAGTATTCATTCAAACATTCTCATCTAATCTGAAGTTTTCCACTTACACTTTCGTTCATTTGATATATCATTTTAAATTTATTTAACATTTTATTATCATTTTTTATATAAAGAAATAAACAATGTGTAGGGTTAATAGAAATGGCAGCCACAAGCATTCGTGCTCATTGTATACGAGTAGTACATTTTTTTTTGTTTGAATAACACCAAATTTAATTAAATGACCAAAATTTTGGCTTTATTAGCTAACAGACATGGCTTTTGATGTTTAAATATAACTTCTGGCATATGGCCTCCGCGACTGCGGTTTATGAACGCCATTCTGTCTGTCGAATTTTGCATCAGTTTTTCGAACATACCCTAATGTAATAGAGGAATTTTTTTATTTAATGATTACTGACAAAAATTTGATGGGTTCACTAGTTAAGTTTTTAAAACCTTTCGAATTGGGCATAAAAAAAGACTTGCCAAGTAAGCCAATCAAATTTTAGTGATTTTTGAGGCCTTATATCTCGAGAACCGCTTATGCTAGAAAATTGAAATTTGGTGAGGCGCCTGTGCCTGACTAGCTTAGCAAATATTTGGAATTTTAAGTTTCTGACTTTATTGGTATTGAAGATAGGGAGGGGTAAAAAATCGCCTGAGTTTGTTCCTGTAAAAAGGGTGTAGTGCCAGAACTTGGCTGGGCACTAACTTGCCCTTTGATATGAAGCGCCACAGCTTGTAGAGAACCAGATCCTTATGCCTTACAAGTATCAATCATTCATGTGTCAATTTTATCGGCGAGAATGGAGGGACCTACAATTTTATGTTGAGTCCGTGACAAGTGACAAATCCTTTAAGAGTATAATCTTGTCGTGAAAAGAATTACTCTAAACTTAAAGAGAGGATTTTTGCTTCATTATCATAAAACTGTGAAAGTATTAAGCAAATCAAATCTTAAAGGTGACACAAAATTAACGCCAAGTCATTTTTATGTCAAGATTAAACGTCAGTTGCAGTTCGTATACGATTTAGTTATAATGGTACCGATAATGTCACAAATTTTAAGGAAATGGAGAAAATTATGAGAACTTGTCAGTCGTCTATATCAGAAATTAAAAATTTCGACTACAAAAATAATTTGGGCTTGTAGGCGTAACAAAACTGTATTTTATTATTATTTTATCGTATTAATGAACCAATGTCCTACATTTTCAATTCTTAACATATTTATACCTCTTTATCAAGTCGTGCATTTTATTGTATCATTCGAATGAGATGGCAAAGTTCTACAAAAAGAGAAGATGATTTATAACTTTGATGATCATCTATGATGAGTCACAAAAAAGGTGATTTTGTATTTTTTGTTATATCTCAGGACAAACATAAGTTGGTCAAAACCAACTTAGCCACACTGAAGACATCTTTCAGTGCAACCAGTTATTAAACTCAAAGATTAATCTATGTATGTTTTCGACTTTCTATTACGTGTTTAGTTTGTTTGGTAAATGTTTTCATATCATGTTTAAGTTGCTTTTTTATTGCTTGTGCTGATTTGGGGAAAAGTTATCAGAATCTGCATTTATTTATTTTAATTATCATAAATTGTTAGTTTATTTTGGCCTTAATGAGCATCGAAGGGAAAAATGAAGAAAGAAAGAAAGAAACTCTTGTTATGATTGCTCATTCTAACGAGATATCTACTTAGCCTTGATGAATCACAGAAGTATTAAAATTTTTTCATAAACAAAAGCTTAAAGTGGGTATGGTGTATAGTTGTATTTAAGATGAAGATATGCCACATTGTATATCTTACTACTTTCGCCTTACTCTTACTCTTTCTTTAATTCTTTTTTTGTTAATTCTTCTTTTGCTCTGTAGCTGCTGGATTTAAAAAATAATGTACGGTTAATAAAATTTGCACAAAATATAAATTTTAATTTGAAAAGACTGCAAATTGAATTTGCTTCTTCAAAGCTTTAAGTCATTTACTAAAAAATTGATTATGATTTATGATTTAAGGAAATGATGGGATTAAATTAAATATCAATATGATGATTAGTTGGAGAATATTTGGTGGTTCCATTTTTGATTTGATTTGCGTTATATGATGGAACAATTTGACATCATTAGCATTTGAATTTTTTATTCCGATTTTATAGTTTGTTGATTTTAAATTTTCAAACTTGTGGTCAATTTAAATAGATAACAGTCTGACTAATTTGGTTACTCTTCCCTGCGCGAGAAATAAAGGTTGTGTTCATATCGGAATACCCGAAGCCGGTATAAATTTCCAAGTAAACTCGAAATATCTCAGACCTATTAGGCCCCAGTTATAGCTTTCATTGAAATGCATCATTGAAACAAATCAGTGGAATGCTGACTTCATTTTTTTGACAAGCCAGTTATAGCAATCATTTAAAAATTCGTCTCAGTAAAAGTTCCTGTCAGTGGCTGATTACAACCAATTCTATGCATTTGAGGTTAGAGTTGATCATTGAAAAAAAAACTGACACATAAGAATAGAAAGAGAATCGAACACAAATCATTGCAACTATTGTGTTCCACTTTGTTGGAGCGAAAATCAGCTGTTCATTGAAAACGATTTTCATCATTGAAAAATTAAAAGTAGTTTTATGAGAAATGTTTAACATATTTGTTTATTTTTGTTTGTAAAAGTAAAATATATAATTAATTAGCTGCATTTGTATACCAAACATTCTCAATATTCATAGTTTAACTACCCCAAAAAGTGAAAACAAAATTTTCAATGATAGTTTTCAATGATAGCTATAACTAAGGCCTTAGTTTATCATCATTACTTCTAAAATCTCTTGAAAGATTGATTGATATCCATTTACATGCAAGCATTGATACGAGACTTCTGTCTACGGCTTAGCATGCTTATTGCAAGGGAATATCGGTAGATACTGCTTTACAGTCGGTAGTACGAACTATCGAATATTCCCTCCACAATAGAGAGTACACTATGGTTGCTTTTCTAGATATATGTAAATGGCGTTTTTAACAACGTTGACACATCTGCAATCGCATCTGCACTGTCATATCTGGAGGTAGATGAGTCGCTTGGTGAACTGATTAACTAAATGTTGACTAGCAGAGTTATCAATTCAAAACTGAGCGTCTATTTCTGCTAGAAGATCTGTCAGTAGAAGTACGCCCGCCGGTGGTGTTTCCGTCTTCTCTGGAACTGGGTCTGAACAAATGGGGCCTTCAACATAACTCACTGGTTTATATATACTTCGGTAATCAGACCGATCCACACTTATGGTGACTGGAATTCCAACTCAACCCCTCTACTTACATCTTAATATAAGAAACCAACACAAATGTCATTCGAAATGACATTAAAAGTCAAATTATTTCTTCATTTATTGATACATATATGGGAAGAAATATATCCTGAAATCGATTGCATGACATTATTTCTTTCATGAAATTTGAAATTTTTGGTCTGCATTTGAAATTTTCTTAATTCAATTATTGCTCGTGGAATCCTGCGATTTTACTTAAATGTATGTATTTAATGACAGTTTTATATTTGCAGTACAAATGTAAACAAATTTGAAATCTTGTGAGTAGCCAACAATTGTTGAACTTAGAAGAATTTCATTGACATATTTTTATAGAAAATTTGCTGTTGGTAAATTTCATATATGTATATCTCTATGTCCAGTGCTAATGTCAGTCAGTCAGTTAATCGAGAAGGAATTAATTAAACCGAGTTTATTTCTTAAATTTGTGTGAATTGAAAAAAAAATATGAATGCGTTTACTGCAACCCTTGGTGATAAATGGTAGTCTTTCAAAAACACTAACTATGGGTAAAACGCGTCAATTTCATATAAAGGTTTTTTTTTTATAAACGGGAAAATTTAAATTGGCAACACTGTTTTTAGTGACAGCGGATTTCAAAGTTTTCGGCTGTGTTGAGGTTAGTTTGGCTTGGGAATTTGTCTAGCATTGTCTCGGAGCAACTTTTGCAAATTGTTCAAATTTTATTTTGGAAAAAACATAGTTCAATTCGAAAAATATATCGGGCGATATGTGCGTTTTATGGTGCACATAATCATCCATTATTTATTTATTTACAATATCCATCAAGTACATAAACTTTAATAGATTAAAACAATATACATAATAATAAAATTGAATAATTTAACAAATAATATATCCTTAAAAATTATTAAAAATCGAATTCTTACATCTACGAGTAATTCTATTATGTATATTAAAATCGATTACGTCTTCATATTTATTATAATTTAACGAAGACATAGTAATAGGATCATTAAATCCGTAGTTTGTTCTATGTGCTGGAATGTGTAGAAAATCACCTGTTCTAGGCCTAAGCTGTCGAATAGGAGCGTATAATTTAAATTAAGAAAGTAATTGTGAACATTGAATGTGGCAGGTAAAAACATCATGTGCTAAAAGAGCAGAAAAATATTCACGACGTAAGCTGAGCGGCTTTAAATTAATTAAGCCACATCTAGCTCCATATGATGGTCTCATCGACCAATTAAATTTTCTAACAGCAAATTTAGTAAAACGTTTTTGGACTCTTAATTCGTAGACGAGCATTATCATAAAACGGACTCCATACAACACAACAATACTCAAGAAAAGAACGTATTAAAGACACATAAATCGACTTGAGTGTATGGATCTTTAAATTCATTTGCATTCCGAAATATGAAACCTAACATCGAGTTTGATTTAGATATTATATAATCATAATGCCAGGTAAATTTCATATGTTCATCGAATATAACGCCAAGGTCTTTTTGCCTAGACACTCTATTAAGAGACATGTTACAAATACTGTACTCGAATAATACAGGTCATTATAGCGATTAATTCAAGAAAATATGGATCGTTTTCGCAAAACTTTACTCTACGATAATACGAATCACGTAAGACGTGCGTCGTACAGTACGCACAAAATAAGAGACTGCTGTTGGGCAGCGTAGTGTTGAACTTGACAATTAAACTTGTATCCATTTTATTCAAAATTGTGTGTAAAACTAAATTGGGCATCCTGATTATGCCATGTACACGTCAGTCTCGAAATAATATTCAAACTTTAATGACAAAAAATGTATCTTTCAAATAAAGCCAATTTAATGGATATTACAATCATTATTCTGTTTTTTATTTCAAATTAAAGTTCTCTGCATCTTAAAAACTCTCTTTACTACCAACGATTGGCCTTCTGATTTATTGATCGTCATTTATCACGTTTATATGGAGAATCGAGTCCGAATTGAATCAGAACTCAGGTTCTTGTAAACATGTATTGAATTGAATTCGGATTACTAAATTAAATCCAGCTCGCCGAGTTGGATGTATGTAACATATATGTACCTAAATCGAAGAATTGAAAAATCAAAATCGAGATGTCAGCTGCTTTCTTTTTTCAGACTACGGTATATTTGGCTTCTTGGTGAAGTCAAATATATTTAATATTTATTTATAAATAACCATATTTAAAAATAACCACAACACCGCACGCACATAATAGAAACAAGACTGTCACTTCGATTCCATTTGAAATCAATCTTTCGATCTGTCACCGTCAACGTCATATACCTACTTGAATCGGAATTTCCATTTGGATTGATTTAGTTCCTTTAATTCGCTCATTTAAGCGTGGTATATGCTTATGCAAGGAAACGAATTGAGGCATTGAATGTATAATAGTTGGGGTAAAACCTTTTTCTCAGATAATGTTTGCCCTAAATGCTGTCAATTGGAAAGAACCGTTCTTATTTTTTGTTGGAAAGAAAGCACTGATGCGAGTGGCTCTGGTGGCTGTGACAGTTTTGGTTATTTAACCTTTCCGATCACACAACACACTCCTAAGGCTTCGGCCACGCACTGAGCGACGAGTCGCTGAGCGACGCAAAAAAATTAAAACACATGAAATTGTATGGAGGTGGCCACGTACACCCTGAGCGACTTGTCATTGTTTTAAGCGACAGAGCGACGTCGCTCAATCGCTCAGTCGCTCGTCGCTCAGTGCGTGGCCGAGGCCTAAGGCGTTTTTCTTTTTTAGATCAGTATAGAGCTCCGAACAGAGTCCGAGCATGTCGAGCATGTTCCGAACATTCTCTGAACCAAGCGTGCTCTGAGCGCTCTGAGTATTTTTTGAAACACACCTGAACAAGTGAACACATAGCTGTCGACATTTTTTTTTAAATTTCCATCTGTCAAATGCCTGTGTTAGGCATTGTACTCTGTCTGCTCAGTTTTTTTATTCTGAGCTTATAGAGCGCACTCTGAACACGCTCAGAACATGCTCAGAACGAAAAAAGAAACACATTTACGAAGCTCTGAACGCTCTGAACTGAAAAAGAAACACAATTTATTTTTTGACAACTCAGGCTCTGTTCTGAACTAAAAAAAGAAAAACGCCTCTAGAGGTATCTGCACATTTTTATATTTCTACTTGAAATTGCAGTGTCAAAATAATATTATTTGTCATATAAAACCACGTATGTAAAATTTACATTTTATTACATAGAATCGTATTCCATCGTTTACGGTAATTGAACATCATTTTGATTTAATTAGACAAATTACGTGACAAGCAAATTTACTTCGAAAAAAATGCAAACATTCGAAAGCACAAACATATAACAATGACAGTTCTACAAGTGCTCTGAATGCTATTCTGTTCGCTATATAAAACAAAACATGCGACAAAGTTAATTACACGAATCAACACCGGCATGGGTATTGTTCTTAATGTAAATATAAGTATGTATACACTTAAAGAAAAAAATTAGTTGAGAAAAATATTTTCAAATGAAATGCTTTCAGTATAATTTCAATTGGAACCTACAGTTCCTCAATTTCTATGTATATATGTCTATGTACATGCCCTGCTCTATTGCATAGATGTACATAGACTCCATCTTAGATAGTTTTTCTTCGGAGGTCCTAGTGATCTAATTACAAGTAATACAGAAATTTGCAGTCTCTCTCGCTTCATAAGGAGCTACAAGTGGTTCAACGAGTAGCGAGAAAATCATATAATAAAACGGCGAACATGTTTTTTGTGGTACATTTTTCGCGGCCCACAAAAACCGAAGGGGCATAAATTACATATTACTAAACGAAAGAATTTTTTGCATAGATGTGCAGAATGCCAAAATTATTTAAATATAGTACACCGAAATTGTTTAAAACAATAAATAAAAAATGCAAAAAAAACCTCGGAAAACAAAAACAATTATAAATGTCAAATCGACTGACACTAGAGCTGTAGCGAATCGTATGTATTCGTTACTGAGTAACGAGTAAAATTTGAAATACCAAATAACGAAACGTTACTCACAAATCAGAGTCGTTACATGCACGATGTCGTTACTTTTGTTTTGGCACAAATTCAGTATCCACAGGTACGACATACGGAATATGCGTAAAGCATACACACAAGATGAGCTCTCGTTGGACGTTCATACTTTCTGCACAATTTTAATAAATTTGTAGATGTTTTTTAATCCATCTAGATCTCAGCCATCCTCCAATGGAATTTGACAGTTTATGCCTTGTTTGATGGGTAATATACTATGTTTTGACCTACTTAGAGTATTTCTTTCTAGATGCTAGATGACATGAAAGAATCGAAACAAAAATTGTTAATGTGTCAAAAACGTGTATAGGTTTGAAAGTTTGTTTACCATTAACTGTATTCCTTTGGACTCCAGGATTGAGTGCTTAGTAGGTACTTCTCATTGCATTCAACAATTTAAAAAAATCATGAATTCTCCGTCTTTAATTGAATGATAATGAATTAAATAAATAAATCGGCACTCGAATTTCGAGAGCTGGGTCGGCTAGTATGTATTAAGATGCATGTGGTATCACAATGGATGAACTCTGGTGTTAGTGTGTTAGCCGATCCAACCTAACCCAACCATTATGAATGAAGAAGGTAATCAAAATGTAGATTTAATCAACTATAAATCTATTGTTAACTAAAGAGTGATATCAAAATCAATTTTTATATTCATAGTTAACCTACTCAGGTTTAACTCAAAGTCAACTTAACCCCCCTATTATAGAAGACAACTCAACTATAGTTTAGTTGTAATTCTTAAAATTGGTATTATCGATCACAACCAGTTGACTGTCAAAGCACAACCAGTTGTCGATTAGCAGACAACTAACAAAATGGCCGACTTTTCAGTTGTCTCTTCGTATTATGTAAGTAGGTTGAGTTGTGTTTCAGTTGTAATAAGCGTCAAAATCAAACAACTGGTTCGAAGCAGTTGTGTAGGGCATTTTAATGAAAGAATCTGATAAAAGATATGGACACAAAACAGTAAGTTAAACAACAATTTTAATAAAAATAGACTGTAATGAGTGTATTTTAGTTTGAAAGCTACATGGCCATCACAATTTGAACGACTTGTTGCTCTATGTTAGCTGAGCATTTTCCACAAATGAGTTCCTCAATCACATCTACCACTTTTTTAATATAACTGACACTATCGATTGAGTCAGTCCTAAATTAAAATCATTGCCACTACACTTTTGGCAACTTCCTTCGCTCATGAAACGAAGAGCAGTAGCAAGTTTAACAATTGGTGGAATCGCTGAGGAACTTTGGTTGTTTTAGGAAAACTATTTCATTTCGAATCAAAAAAATGCATACTTTAGGAATAGAAGTGTACATAAGTTTATTAAATATACGGATATTCTTTTTTATTTTGGCTACATTAAAGAAATTTTCATCTTCCAAATCACCGAAAAACAAATTGAGAGAACTTTCCAGCATACAATTTCTTATTCTTGCTTTTTGTTAGCAAATCGACTCCTAAAAGACGGCAACGTATTTTTTCATTACAACTGATTTTAGTTGACTTGCATAATACGAACAATTTGTTTGGTTGTCTAAGAGTTGAGTTGTGTTGATGACAACTCAACTAAGTTGAGTTGTAATCCATAATAGGGGCATAATACTATCTGAGAAAAATTAAAATGTATGGCGCAAAATTTTAAACAGCTTTTTGCGAAGGTATTAAAATAACTCTTTTTAACAATTTGCTGATTTGAACTCAGTTTGCTAACATTTTTTAACTAGTAAACTAAGCAAACAGGCCTTTTTGACGTTTGTGAATGTAAGAGTCATATGAAGTTAGCACGATAGTAAAAAGATGAAATGGTACGCAAATTTCAAATTGTAAGTTCAATGAAATGGTAGGAAAAGTAAAGGTACTAAATATGATTGACATTTGAAAAATCGCTTTTTTTAACCCTGACAGTTTTCAACTAAAATGTTGCTTCTTTGTTTTCTTTTAGTAGTTTTATTTTTATTTACAAACAAAAGGGTAACAACAACAAGAACGGACAACTTCCACAAAAATCAAGAATCAACTTGATGAGACGGACAGACATTCTGTTCTGTTGTTGTTGTTCTTGTTGTTGTCAAATACGCTCTGTTCGAAAGGGCTTAATGGATGCCGTTGAATGACAAAAATAAACATACAATGTACGTTTTGAATTAATCAACGTGTGTAATTTTGTATATAAATTATGAGTGTGTGGGCAAACCGACGAAACGTCATCGCGTTTGGATGGCGGCACAGCGCAGACAAATGAAATGACACCTATATCCGGCTGCGGCCTTGAAAAAAAACGCAGCAAATGTTTTTTTTTTTGTTTTCTCTTTTGCTTGCCCTGTTTGAAATTCACTTTTGTTTCATTTATTTTGAAAGCAGGCTCTTGAGTGACGGTAAGTGCAGTGTCGTGGGTGTGTTTGTTCATGTTACCCGTATAGTTGAGGGTAGGTAGAGGTGCCCCTCTGCCGTTATGTTAAATTTTAAGTTCAAAACTACAATTTTGTTTCAAAAGGAAATGAGACACACTCGCGTATACATATGTATGTAGTTTCGGGAATCTACATTATGTTGTACGTATGCAGTGGACAAAAATTATGTCAATGTCAAAATTAATTTTAAATGCAAGCTGATATGCACTCCAGACACCAGATGGTCCTTGATAAAACGGGATAGATTTTCTAAGAATATGTACCTAGATAGATAAGTGAAATAGGGTGATTATTTTCACTTAACCAAATTATGTACGACAAAATTTCGAAAGCAACTTTTATGTGTAGGTAAACACTCTAATATCCCGAATGAAACATCTTAACGCCTTTACGTGCGTCGTGTGCATATTAATTAGGACTAACGAATTTGTTAACGTTTTTGATAGTAGACTATGGTTTGTACGCTATTTTCCAAATAGTGTGGTAAGGTCAGGTAGTCTATGGAGTATAGGTTCTATTTTGAATGTTATTGTTAGTCGCTTTAATTTAGTTGACTGTTCTAAGAGGTTTTTAAAACACCATTTGTGTTTTTCCGGGAAAGAGGGCCAAAATAATTGCAGAAAATTGCTTTTGTACCGCTCAAGTTGTATTGGATAGTTTAAATTCTGATAAAATAAATAAATTCTCATAAAATAAATGCTGGTGTTCCGCAGGGCTCCGTTATATCTGTGACTCTTCTTTTAATGTTCATCAATGATCTTTTATCTGAAACATACTCATATTCATCTATGATCCATTCGATAGTTTTGATAACGACAGTACTCTCAGATTTTCATATTCCTTTCCAGATTCCGTTCCAAATCAACCTGAGAAGGACAAGGTTCTCATGTTAATTTGGAACGGCAGCGTAGCTTATTAAATTTAAATCTAAACAGCATTGTCTAATGGGGAACCCACCCTCCATGCCACTATCCATGAGCGTCACTTGCATTGAGGAAACCGAATAGCTCTCAGTTCTTGGTATGTTCCTCATAAACCACATTGTGTTTAATGACCACATATTCGACGTTGTCAAAAACGCTGCCAAATGTTTAGGTTTCCTTCAACGTTTCAGGGAATTTTTCACTCCTTCTGATCTAGCTGTAATCTAAAAGGCCTATATATTCTTCCAAAGCTCCATATAAGATTCTTTCTTAAGCCGCACAAGACGAATGAAAAATGCTTTACCAATATCAATATTTTCCTGTGATTTTGATATTCAGACATTCAAAATCAATGGCATCGGTATATCCTTTTAAATCCTATCCAACTTTCCTGAACGTCGCACCTTGCTGAAACATTTTTAGGGTGGTCATATTACCTTATTTATAAATATTATAAAAAAAAACCATTGATTCAACAGTTGCTATAACAATAATTTACTTCTGTGTTTCTACTCGGTGAGATAGCCAGAGAGATCTCTCAAACATTAAAAGATTCAAATCATTTGTAAATTGAATTCGAAAAAATCCAATTCATTGAACACATTTACTGAGCAATCTATTTTTCTTAACCTCTTCCTCACAGTAATCCTTTCCCATTTACTGTTGTTTTCTTTACGGTTTCTGAAATTTTTATAATGAAACGGCAAACATGAAATTTTGGATACATTCTGTCAGGCTTATAAAGCGGAGGCGCATAAATTATGTATCATTGGAAAGATTATGACCTTCAAAATACATATGAACAAACATCATTTAGAGTATTTATTAACAAATAAGTAAAAAATTTATATTAGCATAGAGTGGTTATAAAAAGTGTTTTTTCAATTCTCACTCGATATACATAGGTATTCTGAGTTGAAGCGAGATTGATTGAGTTACTTTTCAACCCATTTGTGAACGACCTGCGTTCCTGCGTCAGCGCTAAGTTGAAATAGGTTTTAGTTCAACTCGATCGCTTTCGCTCAGTAGAGTTAAATCAAAACGTTTTTACCAAACGTCATTCTGTCTACTGGACGGTGTTCACATTGGACTCACTCCGCCGCGCCGACTTATTTTGACGTCTCTGTGTTTTTTCTCATTCGCACTGCATGGTAAGAAAGAGACGAGAAAGTGAGGCAGGATTTTTAAAACAAATTGAAAATTAATGAATTTTTTTTTGACATTGGCTTTGGTGACATAATGTGACACGCGAAGGTACAGTGTGTCACAAAAGTAAGTAAGCACTCATTTAAAAAAATTATAATCAAACACTATTTGGAAAATAAAACGGAGTGCGAGAATGGTAAAATTGTTAACAATGTCCATCTACTATACACAAAATAATAACCAAATAAAATAACATTGGAAGTTTGCAAAATGACCCTAGATCAATGACAATGACAGCAGGAATGCCGTATTTTTGTTAGGAAAGTGAAGAGCAATCCTAAAGTAAGCCCATCAAAGATATCAGCAGAAATAACCAAAGAACAGGTAAGTCATGTAACCCTCTAACTATTCGACTAGTGCTCTACCAATCCGGTTATAATGGTCGAAATATTAGAAAGAAACCTTACATAAGTAAAATAAACCGCCAAAAGCGGCTCTTCTTTGCAAAATCCCATGAATCTAAACAAGCAGAATTTTAGAACACAGTTGTTTTATTTGAAATGTTACTTTTTAGTTCGAAATACATAGATATCAATTTATAGACAAAGTTTTTTTTTTAACATTTAACATTTTTACTTGCGACTTATAGGTACTAATTATGCATTCGTAAAAAAAAATCGAACTCGAGATTTTGATCAAAGTTGACATTACGATGATAGCGAAGACGAAAAAAGTGGGTCTGGCAATTCTGTCTGTCTGTCTGTCTGTTCAATTACAGCTAAACTGCTCGGCCGATTTTTTTAAAACTTGGTAGATATGGGTTTTAATTTTTTACCCCCGGATGTTTTTTGATTTGATTTTTAAGACTAAAAATAACGGTACCTGCCATAGGATTTTTTTTTCGAAATTTTATAAATATTTTTTTTTCTCAAAAACTGTCCCAACGATTTTTAAAAAAAAAATTCAAAAAATTTAATTTATTTAAACCTAGGTAATGGTTGAAAACAATTTTCCAAAAAATGAGTAGTTTTGGTACACCCCTTGGGACCATTTTTTTTTTGTTTTTGATTTTCTCAAAAACGGTACCACCGATTTTGATCATTTTTACCTAAACATAATGGTACCCTCCATACAAATGTTAAAAAATGGTTTTCGAAAATCGTATTTTTCTCGAAAATGGTTCCGAGAATTTTGCTTAAATTTTTTTTCTTTCTATGTATTATTTTTTTATATCTTCAATTTAATAAAAAAAATTTTGAAAACAAGATATTACTGTCTGTACCTACCATAGAACGATTTTTTAAAATTTTTAATTTCTCATTATCAGCACAGCGGATTTTAATGAAATTTCGTAGAGAGAAGCTTCTAAAAAGTTTAAAAAAAATTGCATTTCAAAACTTTAAGAAAAATATTTTTTTGAATTTTGAAAAAAAAAAAAAAAATCATTTTTTGTTTTTTGAAAATTCAATATCTCGAAAACGGCTCAATACTTTTTTTGTAAATTTAATTTTTATTCATACAATAATAAAAACTTCAAATTGGCGTACCAACATTTTTTCTTAAAAATGTTTTAAAATTTTTTTATATAAAACCTTATTTTTTAAGAAAGAGGTGCTTATTTACTTTTGTAATTCACTGTATATTTGTAGTGGCATTGCAAATCGCCAACAATTATGACAACTACAAGACGTCAAAGAACTTCAATGAATCTGACATGTAAAATTGCAAAGTGAAAATAAAGGTTTTTTAAGCAGAAAAACAAACATGGCACACAATGCCAGTATTCGCTTTCAAAGACTCAAATTCGAAACAAAAAACTAAGATCTTTAAAAAAATTTATTGGGTCTTATGAAGTGAACTTCTCTGATTAGCAAGGAGTGATAATTTTTTATTGAACATGTTGTTTCAGAAGAAATCTAAATTTTTACAACTGATGTGGAGTTTTTCAGGATTTAATATAATGGTTAAGCAATGTTAATGTGTATTACGCCTTGGCATAAAAGTAAATGCGTTGGACTGTCATGCAGATCGTCTTGGGTTCCATTTACCAGCCTCTTCAAAAAAGATATACAGAGATGTACTACCTTTTGCGAGGAATTGACAAATCCCCCAAGAGTATCTCTTGTTATGAGAAGTGCTGCTCACTAGCCGTTTGGCAGATAATTTTAGGTCCCCCGCATTACTGGTAACACGCACACAGCAATGGTTTTAGGTCACTAGGTTTAGGCTCTCTATGAATCATCATAGCCTTTAATTATTTATTTTCAATGTACAAAAATTTTTTTTTAAGTATGTGCGAACGATCAAATTTTAAGCAAATATTTTTATATATATGATTTATTGCTCTCTGACTCAAGCTCCTCTTGGGAGAAAATGATCAAACGTCAAAATATTTATAAAAAAATTACTCCTCAAGCTAAGTGTGGGATTTATGATGAAACGAAGTGCATTATGAAGTTGCACATGGCACCGCTTAAGACCACAAATTCCCAGAAGTTTTAATTAGTATTTTCAAATGACTACACATAGAAAATGCCATTTATTTTATAATACTGTCATTCGTTTCAATTAAATTTGCCAGATATGATCAGTAGTTGAACGACAAAAAGGCGCGTACGAAGAATATAAGGCGGCAAGACGTTTATCCGGTTCTTGCACCAATTAATGAAAGACATTGAATGAATCTTATCCATCTACATGATGAGAAATATTCATCACGAAGTAAGATATGCTCTTCATACAATTTCAATTGTGTCTTTAAGCAATTTCTAAACCTGATGCCTTTCACTACTTTTATATGCATTGTTACTATTCATTCCATCAATCGTAATAACAGTCTAATTATTGTTATTAACTTATGTCTTCTGTTGGAATAGGTATCGTGTTTTGTTGTCTTAAGAGTTTATTGCACACAATTTATTTGTTCATTTTGAAAGACCAATGCCTGCAGCAAGAGAGCATTTATGGATCTTTTTTAATATGGAATTACGGCTCAATTAGTTACATTGTTTTCATGTTTTCAAAGTGGCAATAACTTCATAGTATTTAGCACCATACAATGCGTTTCGTGTATGGTGCGCATCTAGCTTCTTTTTTTTGTGTGTTGTACAGAATATATTTTGCCAATTACAGAAAATCATACGAAAATGAATTTCATGAACAGGAATGGAATTAAATTTTTGAAATCGAACAAATGAATTTCGGAATCAGTTGTGTTTACCAAGGTCATAGGTCATGCCACCATAGGCTATCAACCACTTAGGAAAAACAACCCGTGGTATGATAATGAATGCGCGGTATTGAAGCAGGAGACGGAAAATGCACGAATGCAAATGCTGCAACGGAAAACAAGAGCAGCAAAAGAGGAGTACCGTGAAAAGAGAAGGAAAGAGAAAAAAACCCTGCACAGAAAGAAAAGAGCAGCTGCAGCTTCTCAGCTCAGGTATCTCGAGAAGTCTAGCACCGCCACAAACACCCGCCGGTTCTACAAAACAGCCAAACAACTGGCATCAGGTTATAGGACCGGCACGCAAGCTCTTCGAAACAGCGAAGGGAACCTAGTCACCGAAGCACAGGGAATTGTATACGTGTTTAAGCAGCATTTCCAGCAGCTGCTTAATGGTACCAGTACTGAAGAGGTTAAGAAAGCAATACGCAAGCTTAAGAATAACAAATCCGCAGGCTCGGATGGCCTACCTGCGGAACTCTTTAAGTATGGAGGAGATGTCCTGATAGGGTGCATGCATCAGCTCATCAACCAAGTGTGGGAGGAGGAAAGTATGCCCGACGACTGGTCAAATAGCTTCATATGCCCAATCTACAAAAAAGGCGATCCTATGTCCTGCAAAAACTACAGGGGCATATCCCTGCTTAATGTTGACTACAAGATCCTATCCACCGTACTATGTGAGCGTCTAAAACCTTTCTGCAACACTATAATCGGCACGTACCATTGTGGCTTCAGGCCAGGCAGATCAACGATAGACCAAATCCTCACATTGAGCAAATCCTGGAAAAGACCAACGAATTTCAAGTCGAGACCCACCATCTTTTCATCGACTTTAAAGCCGCATATGATAGCATAAGTCGCCAAAAGCTTCTATTGGTGATGTCGGAACTCGGGATCCCGAAAAAACTGATCCAGCTATGCCGCATGACGTTACAAAATACGCGGTGCAACGTGCAAATAGGTAACAGCTCATCCGAGCTATTCCAGACATGTATAGGCTTCCGATAAGGAGATGCGCTATCATTTGATTTCTTCAACCTAGTCCTGGAGCAGATAGTGCGCAAGAGTGGTGTTAACCTGGAAGGCACTATTTTCAACAGGTCTTCCCAACTGCTTGGATATGCGGACGACATCGATATCATCGGCCGCTCTAAGCTAGCTGTGCTAGAAGCGTTCACAGCTATTGATGAACAGGCGAAACGCGTTGGTCTTGAAGTTAATGAGGACAAAACAAAGTATATGCTATCAACAAACAAAGCCGCATCTGTCCATCGTCTAGGACAAAACGTCACTGTTGGTAGCAAGGAGTTCAACTACCTCGAAACGAACATCAATCCCATGAATGGAATGACACCTTAGTGGAAATCCGACGAAGAATTACCCTAGTAAACCGCTGCTATTTCGGTTTGGCCAAACAAATGGGTTCAAAACTCCTTTCTCGAAAGACAAAGTGCACGCTATACAAAACGCTAATTTTACCAGTTCTACTCTACGGCGACGAGTGCTGGACGATAAGTAAAAAAGGGGAATTGATACTGGGCACTTTCGAGAGAAAAATTCTTAGGCGGATATTTGGTCCTATATGCGAAGAGGGCGAATGGAGGAGAAGATTCAATCGTGAATTATACGAGCTGTACCAAGATGTGGATGTAGTCCAAAAAGCCAAAACACGTCGACTACACTGGCTCGGTCACATCGAGCTTATGGACAACAACGCTCCAGCCAAGAAAATCTTCGAATCCCAGCCCCCAGGTTCGAGACGACGAGAAAGACCGAACCTCCGCTACAAGGACCAGGCGGTTATAGACGCAAGAGCGCTTGGTCCCGACGACTGGAGGGAGCCCGCGAGGGATCGCAACCGATGGAAGCCCGCAATAACTCAGGCAGAAACCCTCCATGGATCGGGAGCCGGTTAAGTTAGTAAGTGTGTTTACCAAATTTCAAGTATCTTACTCTTTTGGTTCAAAAAGCATCACGAATTATTTAAAAAAAGCGTACAAGTGGCCGGATTTCAAAAACTAAACCTTTTTTTTTTTTTGATTAGATCCACAAAAAGAAGTTAAAAAATTATAATTCTTTGGGTTTAGGATCAAAAAGATATTTATTAATATATAGGCGTAAAAGTGGGCGTACCGTTTCGTACCGAAACATGGCGCCAAAACATTCACGATGTAAAGAGTGTGCCATCTAGTGGTTTCTTTTCAAATCAAAGATTATTTTGACACTGACAGCTATTTCCCGCTCGAAATCTTGACAGAAAGTCAGTATCATACCTCCGTGGAACGAAATGAATGCTTTACGCTTGAAAAACGCTGGGAAATATTGAAAACTTATTTCCAAAGTGAGTTCTGTCTAGCCCAAATAGTGCGTTTTTTTTTTTTTAAAAGTTCGTGAGACTGGTATGCTAGTGGAAAATACTCATGGTGTCCCGTCGTGTGGCTGCTGTAGCCGAGAGTGTGAGAATCAATTCACTAACATCAACTCGCCATCGATCTCAACAGCTCAACATTTCACGTACTTGCCTGAGGTGAATTCTACACAAGATCTCGGATTATCCGCTTACAAGGTCCAATTGACTTAGCAATTGAAAGCGCACAACCATCCGCTTGAACGAAGTTGTGTTCCATAATTAATGGGAATGTTTGCTTTAAATAATAAAGCCATAATACATGGACCAAATTTGATTTTGTTCATTTTATTAAATTTTTAAAAAGAAACTCGTATTTGGCCCATTTGGTACATTGAAAATAGTCGTTGAGTTGTGTCGAAAATATCGTGGTCAACAAGAACCGTCTGACAAAACTATTTGTCATTTGGTGTCGAATTTTGTTGAGCACGGGAAATGGGAGGTCATCGACATAACGTTCATCAACGCCGAAGACGTTCCAATCAACTGGTTGAAACGGTAATAGAGGGGATTTGCCGAGAACTCACGTGTGTCGTATCGTCACCGCGCTCAGCATTTTGGCGTCACTAAAACCACCTTCCCGAGCCATGATTTGCATTTTTGTCCGTATAATAAGGCATTTTCATGTGTGCGGGATTTTTGTGTAGAGCTATTCAAACCTGGAAAACTGATGTTTTTTACTTGCGACTTATAGGTACTATAAGACAATTTAGGCATTCGTAAAAAAATCGAACTCGAGATTTTGATAAAAATTGACATTACGATGTGGGTTTAGCAATTCTGTCTGTTCGACTACAGCCTAAACGGCTCGGCCGATTTTCTTTAAACTTGGTAGATAGTATTTTAGATTTTTTCCCCCACACGTGTTTTCTTCTTTTATTTAAGACCAAAAATAACGGTAACTGCCATACGATTTTTTTCGAAATCTTATAAATATTTATTTTTTTCAAAAACTGTCCGACAGATTAAAAAAAAATTTCATTTATTTAAAGCTAGGTAACGGAACCCCCCTTGGAACCATTTTTTTTTGTTTTTGAATTTCTCAGAAACGGTACAACCGATTTTATCACTTCTTTGTATATATAACCTGTAGTATTATCATGGAGCGTGATTTTGTGATGCAACGCTTTTCTGGTTTTGGCGCTGAAATTAGCACACGATTTTACAATGGAGAGTAGGATAAGCTACAAAACAAGTGGTAAAAAAAGAGAATATTTTATTATTAAATTTAGCAGAGACAAATCTAACACGTGCTATCGCTATACTTAAGATGTCGCCACATTCTTCCGTCTTCTTGATTGTACTATAAGTTTTATATACAAAGGTATAACGGGTTTTTCCTGGCCTATACTCATTTAAAAAAAAATAAGCAAATTTAAACTTTTACCGAAAAGAAATGCTAGTCTTCAGGTTTGCAAAAATACTTTATTCTTGGTTATTCAAATCAAAAATTTATGTCTACTTTATGTCTTGGCGTCCACTTTCTTAATGAATGTTCTTTCTTATTATTATCTTAAAGTCGTTGGAAAATACAACAAGCTATTTCATTGGACGATAGAACGAGCGATGCCATTGGTCGAATCCTTTGACAGCTCGAGACGATCGTCCAGAGTAATAGAACATTTACATTTGTCAATTTCATATTGCACTATCTGTTATGGTATTACACAAACAATTTTGTAAACGTGTTCATACTTAAGGTTTATGACAGTTTTAACAACGCACTAAATTGACTTAAATATTGCTTTAAATTTAATTTTAATAAAATATCATTAAAAAAACAAAACAAATTAAGAAGAATAGAACTATGTACTACTCGGATCCTTCCCTATGCTTATACAAAGTTTTAAAATAAAGAATAACGAAGAGTTAGTTACCTTGTTACTTTTCATTTTAATGGGACTTGTTAAGTTTATACTCATGCATTTATATACATTTTGTTTTCATTATTTTTTTTTTACTTTTGTGCTTTCAAAACAAACACTGTCGTTTATTTGTAGAGAGAAAAAAAAAAAAACACATCTTACATATACCTTGCATGCCTTATATCCATGAGCATGTTGACAAAAACCTTTATCTCTGGTTGCACCCTTGTAAGCAAAAATAATTCGTCGAAAGTCTCCACAAGGCTTTCAAATTCACCTTCTTCGCTGGGGATTTCTTTATCGTATCTATGTCTTAAGCAAACATCTCGTAAGAACCTTTTTCACTTGATGATATCAACGAACGTACATTACATTTAATCAGGGCTGTTGAAGGAGTTTTTTTTTTAAGTTTTAATTATTCTACGAATAAAAAATAAATTTCCAAAAAAAAAAAAATACTGACCAGTTTTTGAGATATCGAATTTTCAAAAAAAAAAGTGTTTTTTTTTTTTAATTCAAAAAATATTTTTGATGTGGAAACATCTTTGCCGGCGGTAGAGTGAACCGAAAACGTGGGTAAAACTTATACGTTCCGTGTAGCCCGTTACGGTTACACATTACGGTTACACGTTACGGTTGCACGTTACGATTACACGTTCCGTGTATCAACTTACCTTACGGAATATTGCATTTAAGGACCTGTTTACATTGGACATTTTGCGTACTTACGACATCGTGTTTACATTGGAAACTTTGAGTACTGAAATCTCGATTTTATTACTTTCCATTGCTGGCTAGAACTAAATATATTCAATCCCCCAACATTTCTTCACCTCTCGACCAATATGTCAAAAAGACGAAAAAAACAACTGTTTTAAAATTTGCCTTAACAAATGTCTTAAACAAATCCCCTTCACGTTAGTGATGGACAATTACATTTTATCTTATGCTCCCAAAAAATGCATTTTCAGATTTGACATTTAAAAATTCGAAAAATGTTGTTCAGTTGACATTTGCAACAATATATTCTCGATACGTCAAAATTTAATTTGTCCCTTATCTGTCATACCATATAATCATTTTAATTATGGAATTAAATATTCTATATTATATGAAAATATACTTTTAACATTCGCTGTATCAAAATATAGATCGTTCTCCATCTGTCAAGCCATGAACTAGATGATGAGTACGACTTCAATGGATTACAAAATTTTGTTTTTTCGCAACTTATATTTACTTAACAATTTCCATTACAAGGTGGCAATGATGACAATCGGTTTATAAATCTCTGACAGAGAAAGTAAGATAAAGTACAGAAACTTAAAAAAAAAGTTTGATGATTTAGCTAAGTGTGAACACCGTCTATAGCAGAAAAATGACATCAAAAGCCTGATTGCACGAGTCTTTTTTTCGTCTTTTTGACATATTTGATGTAAGGTGAAGAAATGCTACGCCTCTATACCTCTCACCTAAACTGTCAAAAAAAAAAAAAAAACAAAGACCAACCAAACTAAAAAACGAATCGTAATCAGGATCCAAAAGTCAAACTGAAGTATCATAGTTTCTACATTCTCAAATATGTTTGACAAGAACGGCTTGATTTTGATAAGATGAACGCTCCATCTACGGGCTTGTCAAACAAAAAATGTTTTGACATTTTCGATGACTGCTTTTAAACGAAGCTATATCACTCTGCAATTTTTTAGCATGTTTGTGAGAGACGTATGTATGTGGTGGCGGGGTTAAACGCAATAGCTCAGGTTGAGAAAAATGCGGAGTTATCGTTCATTCTACTTTATGGTTTCCTTTATTTCTCGAAGAGATAACTCCTTTTCGCACACCCATGCAATCGAAAGAAAGCCAAAAGAGAAACAGATATAAAAAATCGGTTTCGTGTAAAAACAGTCTATTTTCTATCAGATAACAACTCTGTTTGAATAAAAGTGTAAAAATGTAATGGTGTCTCAAATAACATCCCTGTTTAAAAATAAGTCAAACAAACTTTACGTTACGTAGTGGAGTCCAATGGTGCGTTCTTTTTTTTACAATATTTAAATTATGAAATAATTTCTTGAAATTAAAGCATTATGTACAGCTACGAAGAGATATTTTTGGATTTAAATGTAAGTAAAAGGGATAAATTGTGGGAAAAATAGTGGCTTGATTTGAAGTTATCTGAAGTCAAAAACTAATACGAATGCATTGTATGTTTATTGGGTACGTTCGAAAACAAAAATTAGCACTCGGAAGAACGTTGATGTTTATACATCTTAATCGTGAGTCCCGGAACTCACACTTGTTTTTAAGTTTTAAAAATGCAATTTTTTTCAAACTTTTAGGAAGCTTCTCTATACAAAATTTCATCAAAATCTGTTATGCCTATAATAAGAAATTCAAAATTTGAAAAAAATGGTCCTATGCTAATTTAATTTTTTTTTATTAAATTATAGATCGTAAAAATTATCAAAAAAAAAAAAAAAAAAAAAACGCCATTTTCGAAAACCATTTTTTTTTACATTTGTATGGTGAGTACCATTATTTTTAGCTAAAATAGTTAAACAAAAATCGAGCATTGTTGTTTCGAAAAATCGACTTTTGAAAAATAATTTTTTTTTTTAAATCCAGAAACAGTTTTTTTTATTTTTTTTTTAAATTTGAATACATAATAACATTCAAACTTTTAGGGAGCTTTAGCTTTAACTAAATGGAATTTTTTGAATTTTTTTTAAGAAAGTCTGTGGAACAGTTTTTAAGAAAAAAAAAAATAAAACATAATACAATTTCGAAAAAAACTTCGTATGGCAGGTACCGTTACTTTTAATCTTGAAACAAAAAAAATGTGTGGGGGGAATAATTTAAAAATGATATCTACCAACTTTAAAGAAAATCGGTCGAGCCGTTTAGGCTGTAGTCGCGAGACCTACGTTTTTAGTCATCGCTATCATCGTAATGTCAACTTTGATCAAAATCTCGAGTTCGATTTTTTTCCTAATGCATAACTTGCCTTATAGTACCTACTCGTATAAGACGCAAGTATAAATTGTGAATACCCTCGTACTTTTTCGTTAAATTGTCTTCATTTTATTTGTGTATATGAAGTGTGGTAACTCTATTGCACTATTTTGTCTGTTGTTGCAGATTTAGTTCTTTAAATATGCAATT
The DNA here is from genome assembly GCA_911387755.1 of Chrysotoxum bicinctum. NCBI lineage: Eukaryota > Metazoa > Arthropoda > Insecta > Diptera > Syrphidae > Chrysotoxum > Chrysotoxum bicinctum. The sequence continues at coordinate 236,810,660 of OU426988.1, read as the reverse complement.
TCACCCCTACTACATTGGTTTAAGTGTAGAAATACTAATCCATTCCTCCCTGAGTTCCTCAATTTTTTTTTTTAATATTATTGTGACTATACTCTGTTTAACAAAAATTGTCAGTACAGGAAAGATAGGACGTTTGTCTCTCATTCTGGTTGCATTGCCATGCATAAGTGTGTCGCCTTTTAAAGCTCTCACAGGGATTCCGTAGTATATAAAATATAACTCGCCGCAAATGAGAGTAAAAAACGCGTAGGGCTACCGTCTGCCGATTCAAAACGACTGAAAACAATATTCAATTTACCTTTTCCCACAACGCCAAGCGGTAAGATAATAGATAATAGACGCGTTTTTTTTTTTAAGTTGAAAAGCAATACGACAACACTCAACATACTCATCTTCTTAAAATGTGTTCTCAAAAGCTTCAAATCCCAAAAGCTCCTTAATAGAAACCACTGAAAAAGCTCCTTCCTTGCAATTGAGAATGATAATGGTAACTCTGTTTTGACGTAGATAAAGAGCGCACGATCGTATTGAGTGACACTTGACATTGACATTGACACTCTTGACAGTATCTCATCAGCAGTGGGATACGACGGTTGTGTTGGGGTGTACAACTTTTTGCAAAGAATTACAACAACAATTCCTTAAGAAAAGTCAGTGGCTTGCTCTTTTTTTAGTGGCATTGTTCCTAACGCATTGTATTGAGGGTGCATCAGGCGCCACTGCTATAGAAAAAGCTCTCCCATAAGGCCTGTACTGACATTTTTTGTTGGACAGAGTATAGTGTAAATCAGTTTCATCCGCTCATATAATGCGAGCTATTAAATGCAACAACGAGCGATTGATCCTAATATATTAAACAATTTCAAAGTTATCGTTAGAAGTCCTCAATAACCACTTGAGATCAGTTTCTGCAATCAACGAACATTTAGACTTTATCAACGCTTATGTAAAAAAGCTTGATAAATGGATGGATAGTATTAAACGTCAGAAACCCGCCTCCGCTCTGTCAAAAGACGTTTGCAAAGGGCTAACAAAAATAACACATTGGCTCTTATTGATTGACTCAAAACTAAAATATGAAAAATCTCCAAAAAAAATCAATTAAAGACGATTTGGAGAATCTAAAGACAAAGTTTGCATAAGGTTATCTTGCGTTGAACTATTTATTGAAGGATATGGGTACTTATCAACATCGATCTCTTGCAATACAAAATAACAAGGTATCCATTGATGTGATTATGGACGAAATCCGTTATTTTTCCAGTGATATGGTTATGACGAAAAATAAATCCATACTCGAGGAAATCTTTAAGCCCTAATTTACCTATTTCATCAACATCTTCATCTGCAAACCACGCGACTGTTGCTGCTGCTTAACCATTATATACCCATTTTATGTGCTTCTGCTTCACCCTTTCTTCTATTATCGGTTACATCCTCAAACTTAGATTCAATATTTCCAGCGCCGGCTATAGCAAAATTCGGAACTACGTTTTCCATATCAGAATTGAATGATCGATTGAATAGGTTGAACAATGGAAGCAAAAAAGTCTATTCTCTTAGAAACAAACGCACCTCGGCCAGTAGTTTTAAAAGTCTCATTCCAATGAAATACGAATAGCTTTTTTCATGCCGTGATGGAATGATTCAACTCGGTGGCATGACTTTATCTAAATTGATCGACAAGTAAAAACGAAGACCTAAACCGAAAACCAATACTTGGCAGCCTGGCTGTAATTGGAGTTTTAAATGGGTGTTTTTCCTACTTTTTCTTATTCTACGTTTCAAAACATCCAAATAAATGTATCCTCCCTTGTGTATCGCCTAAATCCCTACATCTAAACCCCCATTAATACATTTCAACCTAGATCCCATAACATCCCCATAATGAAAAACCCCAAATCCGAAGTAATTTGCTTATTCCCAAACCTCGACAGAAATGAGTTTCTTTTAAGAACTCAATTCCACCGAAATTTCAACAGGTCTCTTTCAATCTTATCCCAACAACTCATTCTGAATCCCCTACGTTATAGTCTCCAATTGTCCATTTAAAAGCTCAATTAATATCCAACTTGATATTATTGCGAATGACAGCCCTGACCATAATACTTGTGCTGTCAACAGCCTAGCGCCTCTTAATGTAGCTACGTATCTATCTACCTTTCAACAAACCAACAAAAATATTCTCTCTCCACAAAGAAAAAAGTGAATTAAAAATAAAAGTGCTCTTATCAGCGTCCCAAGTGAGTCACCTGCCATAACTATAAGATGGTGTACACGTAAATTACTCTTTTTGTTAAGCTTTTTAACTTGAAAAGATTGTCAGCGTAAGTTAGCATTCCACAGGGCATAATATTTACTCAGCAACTCAACACTTGACTCCATTTGTATCTTGTTGCAGTCAAGTTCTGTAGTTTTTTTTTCAGTTCCGCAGACACAAAAGATTGATAAGATTGTAAGCGGAAAATAACTTTTTTTGTTTTATTGAAATATTTTTTTAAGTTATAATAATTTTCTTTTTTTTTTATTTGTTTCAGTGGCCAAAATGGACACACAACTGGTGTGGGCCCGTGATCCAATCGAGGGCTACATCCAATGCCGGATCGACAGTATTGGCACAAAGGAATTCGATGTTTCGCCGATTGATAAAAAATTTCCGAAACGTGTCTGTGCAGTCGATGATATATTCTCATCGTGTGATGGACCACAAGATCATGACGATAACTGTGAGTAATGCCATATTAATTACGTAATTTGGAGAGTCAGGAAATTCATTGATATTTTTGTAATTTTCAAAACATGGAGGGCAGACGAATTCAATACGAAACAGCTTTGTGTGTAATCAGTAAATTATTGAGCATTTATTGATGAATTCATAATAATAGAAGATATTTAATATACAGTGTATTAATTGTTCTGAAAATGGTAAACTTTTGTTTCCAGTCCAAATGGGTTGAAGTTTGTTCTTTATGAAGTGAAGTTCGATTGGCAATCTACGAAGTTATAAGTAGCTAGAAAGCTAATAACGAGTACAGTATTAGATGATTAAATGAATTTGGTGTGTAATTCTGATTATTTTGATTATCGCTTTGACTTAAGATAATTTATTTTACATAAAACTCTTCAACAACACCCCAAGAATTAATATACAAAATAATATAATTAGTTTAAGTTTATATCTAAAAATTTAAATCATATGACAGTTTTAAATTTTAAACATTAATCGAAGCACTATTCAGGAAAAGCGGAATAAGTTGAAGCAAGCTATAAAGACCTGCAATGATCATATTCGGCGAACTAAATTTTTGTATGACCAATAATAATCAGGCAAAACATTCCAAAATATCCCAAAGGTCTTCGGTTCAAACGATCAGTAATGACACTTCTTATGTTAGCTCACATGAAAAGCTAATTTGCTTGCAACACATTTTGCTGTTAACTCCCAGAAAATATCATCACTCCTCCGGTACTTAAGAGCGTAAGCGATTTAATGGGACAAATTTGTATTCACAGTCGAAAGAGTTATCGGTTAAGCGAGGTTTCGGGCATTAATACGCTTTTCTTCTTTTTTATTTGAAACCGCGCTTAACCGTTAAGATCTTGTTTTATTGATTTAGGGTCTGCTAGAGTAATACTAAATTTGAGACTTCACTGATAATTCCCACACACCAAAGCCGAATCCTGATACATGAAGGGTCGCTGGTTGAGACATGGCAGCTTTCCATCCTCTACGAGCCCAAGCAGACTTCTTCCAGTCATTTAGATCAAGAGCTCTGACATTCGCTATGGCTTGATTTTTATCTCCATTCGAATCCCGATATATGAAGGGGCGTTGGTCGAGACATGGCAGCTTTCCATCCTCTATGAGCCCAAGCAGGCTGCTTCCAGTCATGTAGGGCAAGTGCTCTGGTATCTGTGATGGCTATCTCTTTAACTCTGAGGTTAGGTCTTCCTTGTCGGCTCGAACCTGGAAGCTAGGATCCGAAGACTCTTGACTGGAGCATTGATGTCCATTCGCTGTGGCCGAGCCATTGAAGTCGAGATGTTATGTATTTTGAATCCATGTCTTGGTTTAGCTCATGCATTTCGTACTTCTCAAATATTTGGACAGATTTTTTTTTTCAAAATAGTGCCCTCAGTGTTAACGCTCGCCCTATGCACTATCCATTCCAGAACGAAATTGAAAAAATCTCAGTGTTTTTTAAGTCTATAATAAAATGGTCTCCATTCAAAATTCTTTCGTCTTTTCCAGAATTTCCTTCAGTGTAAGAATATGGTCTACACGCAGAAAAATATTCTTTTTAGACCAGACCGTTTTTCAGTGGGTTAAAAAAATGTGTTAAAAACATCGTAGTCTCGTATAAAAATTACGTAATTTACATGCACAACATCAACACTTTGGTTCTGTATTTTTAGAACTTCACTGTTAAGTCATCTTAACGGACAGCCTTGTTCTTAAATTTTTTTGTATCTAATTCTACCTCTTCTATATTGGCTGCTGGAACTGGGTATTTTTTGACTAGAAGTGGGTAATCTTGCCATATTCGCTCTACTTCATGTCAATTTAACAGCTTTTGCAAGTGCATCTAATATTCCCTGTAGTTCATTGACCAGGCTATTCACTGTTTGAAGAGCCTTCGTTCTGGTCCTTAAACCAGAAGCCAGCAGCTTGGCTTTTTTTTTATAAACCTTCCGGGTGTTATTTAGATCGCAAAACTGTGCTTTCTCCTTCAGCTGGAACACTACTTATACTCTCTTCTTTCTACGCAGAATTGGATCGATCTTTTTAATTTGCAGTGCAGCACGTGTGGGAGTTTCAGCGAACTCTCTGAAGGTATCACGATACTTGATGGTAAATATCTATGGTAAGTGAATGAACTGCGGAACTCATGTGCTCTTTACTGTACTAGGTTGATTTGGCGGCCACGAGTAAATTCGCCTTATAACCAAATTCGTTTTGGACATAGAGCTACTTAACCTCTTATTAACCTTGTTTCGGCAAGATTTCACAAAACTCTTTCAAAAGACAATACAATAACGTCATTAGCAATTTGATATCTACCAAGTTTAACGAAAATCGGCCGAATCGTTTAAGCTGTAGTCGAACAGACAGACAGACATAATTTCGAGACCCACTTTTTTCGTCTTCGCTATTATCGTAATGTCAACTTTGATCAAAATCTCGAGTTCGATATTTTTTCCGAATGCATAACTTGCCTTATAGTACCTATAAGTCGCAAGTAAAAAATGTATCTACGGATTATACTAGATAGTAAGCTCCTCTGAAAGAAACACTTAGAAACTATAGTCGGGCAAGCTACAAAAGCCCTAACCATTTGCAAGAGACTTGCAGGCAAGTCATGTAAATGCAAGCCAAACATCCTCAGGTGGGTTTACACTATGATGATAAGCCCTATTATTATATGGCACAAGAAATCTGAAATATCAACAGCTAGGAAAACCATAGAAAAAGTCCAAAGGCTCACATGTATTTGTCCTCCATCTTTTCTCTCTCCACGAGGTCATCGAAAGTGCGGCAAAGGGATCTAACATGAGATTTCCAAAGGTGGGACAAGCAAAATTATTAGTCTCAGGGAAAGAGATTTAATCAGCAAGTCCACAGTAACAAACCTTCTTGACATCCCAACAGCTGCTGGTCGGGGACTGCAAAAAAGCTTCAAAAGAAAGCAAATATAACAAAACCTAATGCTGCTAGCTTAGAGCAGACGGCATATAAAAAGTCGCATGTACGTTTGAGGTGCTGATGTCACGTAAAAAGTTTAAAAAGCGGAGCAAATGCTATACGTAAATCAGTAAACGCAAACTCGCATAAAAGGATGTTCAGACGATGTGCAGAATCTGTCAAAAAAGCTGCACATTTTTTGCGTTGATTTACTCGCAAATTTTGCGATCAATGTGCGACGTGTTCACACGATTTGCGGAAAAATCCGCACATCACCTATTTGCGATCGTATGCAGGTTTGCGAATTTAAAATATAGTTTAATATTGTGTTTTGCTCATAGTTTGTGATTGTTGGCGAACGAAAATTATTGAAAATGTCGAAAAGAAAGTGTGCTTGTATTACTGTTTTAGAATTAGATCTTCAAGAACAAAAAGTTGAAAAAACTCGCGAAGAATCTGGTGTGGAGCAATTACGGGTGCGCAGTGTGTGGACAAAAGACTGGCTTCTGCATCGCCAGACGGAAGGATTTTGCGCGAAATTGTTAATGGAACTGCTTGGGAGTGAACCACAATTTAACCACGGTTTCGTACAAAAAAAAAAAACATCATTTGACTAAAAAACTTCCATGCAACGGGGGATGGTTCTGTGTCCTGCCCTGACTTTTTGTTGCGAAGTTTTGCCAAATTTGCCTTGAACGTTAACCGTAAACAGCCCCACTTGGACTTGGTTTCCTTAACAGTAACGTACAAGCTAATTTCGTCGACCACCTCACTCCAAAAATCAAGCTTTCCGAGTTTGTATTCTGCGAACCTGCACCCCAAAGCCTAGGGCGCTACTCCACAGCAGTAACCAGAGATATAACTTCATCAGTCGTCCAATTGTGCTGCACTATTCGACTACCAGACTCAGATTTTATTATGTGGCATCTATTTGTGCTGATTCGCTCATTTCTTTTTAACTTCTTTTTTTCTTGAAATTGAACAACTATGTTATCAACACAACTTCACAATCACTACTGGAAACATGTACATTTGCGTGGTCTTGTTTTCGTGTCATCACAAAAGAATGGGACGGTGGCACATGCTCTCACATGCACGCAAACTTTCACAAAAAATGTGCGAGAGTGTTCAGACGATATGTAAAAACGCCGCACGTTTATGTGCGATCCCGCTGTCGCACATCGTCTGCAAACCATTTACGTGCATTTGTGGAATGTTTCAAAAGAGTGTTCAAATGATAAGCGTCAATAGTCGGAAATGATGACATAAAAATGACGTCAGAACCGCAAATATTTGCGGCTTTTATATGCCGTCTGCTCGTAGCTTTATTGATATTTTTGAATCTGAGGAAACTGACAGTTACTTTGAATTCGTGATTTCTCATGTTAAATTGACCAGGTCTAAAGCGATAACAACCCAAAGGCTAAAACTACCTAGTTTAAGGCTTTCTAGCGATCAAACAGGTTGCTATTTTCGCCAGTAGTATTTTAAAAAACTTTTGGATAATTTGTGTGTCTAGAATCGCTTCTTGAAAACTGAAGCCTGAGTTTAGCACAAAAAAGTTTTTCGCTATAGAAACAGCAACTGAGTGAAACAGCACTTAAAGGAATAAGTCCTTTACTTATCTTTCTCACAAAAAGCCTATTTTGCTGCATTTTGAAGCCTCATAGCTACATGGCCTTGATCGCTTTAACTTTCGCCTGGAACACGTTACAATCCTTAAAAATGTTAAATTAGAATCCTTAGTTTAATTCGTCTGCGTACACTACCAACCCAGTCACCAGTTTTTGATTCATCAGTGTAAAAATGGACCGATTCATCTTTCAAGAAAGTCTCATCCTCCCAACTAAATAGATCTGGATGGAATGGGATCCCAAACTTGTAGTGAATTCTAAAGATTGAATTTTCTTTTGTCTGAAAAAAAAAAACCGAAAGGAAGTTGTTAAAAAAAAACTGGGAACACGGAGGGCTGAAGATTATTTTTTCAAATAATTCACTCTAAAACCTCATCGCTGACTGTGCCAGTGCGAAACTATTCTTTAAATTCTGCATCCGTTCGAAAAAGCACCCTGCTAGGCCTGTTCTTTGTTTTTGCAATATGCCCACAAGCGCCATCATTGCGTGATACCATGATATCTTTTTGGCGCCATCATAAACTTACGTCTAAATGATGAATTATTCTTGAAGTTTTTCTGCCTGATGGCCATTTGTCGGTGCGAACAGTATATATACTTATTTCAAGCTTCAGTTGAGAACTAAATAGCCATAAAAAGGAGTTCAGCGAAAAGGTTGAAATTATCTGAAACTGACACTTTAATTGCTGTCATTTAGAGCTATGGAATAATTGTGCTAAGAATTTACCGCATCGACCGGTAGCGCAGTGATTATAGTGAAAGAGAAAGGGAGAAACATTGAGGACCACCATTTTAATGACACCAATTGCTTCCTATGTTAAACCTTCTGTGGATCTTGGTATACCTTTTGAAGTGGAGAGTGCACTAGTACAGTAGTCAACGATATAATACTCCTGCATCCATTTCCAAATGCAGGTCAATATGCAGACTCAATTTTTTTCTTTTTTTGTATTTCATTTCCCTTTGGGGCTTTGTGCTCCTGTTTCTGTTTCCAACGTCATTTGGTAGTCGTTGTTTTTAATTTTTGTTCGTTAATAGAACTTTTTCTGGAGCAAATAAATGAAGCTAAGATTTCCTGGCGCAAAGAGAGCTGTGTTTTTTCTGTTTTTCATTTTCAAATTAAGTTCTTTAATGAGAACGTTAAGGTAGTGTATTAATTATAAAGAGAACCCCCTGAGAGCTTTTGTGTATGCATAAAATTGGAATTGAAGTTTTGTGTTTTTTTCTTTTAACGACGATAATGACGACAATGGTGAGTAAAGAAGGCTGAGACTTTCATCAATATAATATAGTTGGACCGAAAGTATTAGTGGCAGATATAAAGTTCTACTTGTTTTGTCGTTAATTTGGTGTAATAGAGGAACGGTTTAATGAGAAAGGGAAATTGCTTCAGGTAACTATGAAGATGGAATCTATTGTTTGTTGAACTATAAAGGAGGGAATGAGTAAAGTTGAAGGCAAAGTACTGGCATAGAAGAAGTTTTACGCTTTGTCTTAGCAATGAGAAGCAGGTGCTTACTTTCTTACTTAAGGTGGATCAGGGCCTCAACTAATAAGCTTCCCAAGCTAGCTCGATCCTTAGCTGGCTGTATCCAGTTTCGCACGTCAAGTTGGTTGAGGTCCTCTGCCCCCTGAGTCGTGGTCTTTTCTACTGCGCCGTCCCTCGGGGTTGGATTCAAAGATTTTCCGGGCCGGAGCATTCGGGTCCATTCGCTCTACATGACCTAGCCATCTCAGTCGTTGGACTTTGATTCGTTTAACTAGGTCAGTTTCGCTGTACAGCCCGTACAGTTCGTGGTTATATCTTCTCCTCCACTCCGCGTCTATCCAGACGGGACCAAAGATCACACGAAGAATTTTTCTCTGTAAACATCCTAAAGCGCTCTCGTCCATTTTCGACAAAGTCTTAGTCCAAAGAAGCAGCGATTGTCAAGAGTAATTCTCCTCTCTTATAGCTGCGTCTTGCTATATGAAGTCCTTCAATACCTAAAAATTATAGCTGTATATGGTGACATTCTGTTCAAGACGTCAGTGTTGTGTGTCCTCTTTTTATGACAGCATATACTTGGTCTTACTCTCATTTACCACCAAACACATCTTCGATTCCGTTTCAATGCTCTCACAAATGAGCCACTGACATCACACTTTGTTCTTCTAATAATACAAGTAAGTAGACGGACTTTCTAAAGATTGTGTCTCTTGTGTTGACGCATGAGTTTTGCACTATTCTTTCAAGAACGATATTGAAGAAGTCGCACGTCAGAGCATCGCCTTGCCTGAAACGTTTTTTGGCATCAAATGCATTGGTGACATCTTTTCCGACCTTGATGAAGCAGCGTGCGTTTTCAATCGTCATTCTACACAAACGGACAAGTTTGTCAGGGATGGCAAAACTAAGCATTGCTCTACATAATTCGTTCCTATAGATTCTATCATACACGGCTTTGAAATCGATGAAGCTCCTGGTTTTTTTTCCAAAATTTGCCGTAATGTAAATATTTGATCGATGGTGGACTTTCCTGGTCTAAAGCCGCATTGATATGGACCTATCAGGTTGTTGACGAAAGGCTTCAGACATTCACATAATACGTCAGAAAGGATCTTGTACGCGATGTTCAGGAGACTTATGTCTCTTCAGTTGGCGCAGTTCAGATTGTCTCCTTTCTTGAGCATGTGTTTATCAGCTCATTTAATCCAAAGTTCCGTGCATGCTGTACCAATATAAAGGGTTTTTCAATTGGCGCGGGTAGATTTCGGCGCCCTGTGACGGCAATGTTCTTCTGGTAACTTCTATCAAGTCTAATGTTTGTTATTCAAAAATCGATGCCAAATTACCATCACTAAATGTTTAAATGATAAAACTCTATTATCAAAATGAATGCTCTTTAGTGCAAACGTTGCACATATTTTATAGAAGGGCCTTCAAAGTCAATTCTTCAACGTTTGATGGGCTAATCTTAGACGACTAGTTCGGTAATCACATAGCCAACAATTGTTTGTCAAAGGTACGCACGATCGGCCGATATCATTTCAGCCAAACCAGAGGCAGTCGATTCCTCGCCATACAAAAGATCTTCGTAGATTTCAACTTGGCGAATTTTTTGTCGGGACTTGGGCCAACACCCACTCAAAATCCAAATGATCTCAAGGTTCATGACCATATAAAAACACCGCCGTTTGTTCGCTGACTGAGCTTTCGAGCGTTTGGAAGAGAGCATCAATTTTGGCCGAAAAATCGCGACTAGGGGCATTTTTTGATGAATGGCTATGTTAACAAGCAAAATTGTCGTATATGGGATGACACTAAGCCACTGGAGGCTCGGCAAGTGAAAATGCATCCTCAAAACGTTGTGGTTTGGCATGGATTTTGGGCAGACGACGTTGGTGAGTCGTACACCGTCAATGGCGAGAGCTTTAGAAAAATAATAACCGATTTGTTATGGCCCAAATTGAACCAAATATACCTAGACGACATGTGGTTCCAGTAGGATGGCGCGTGACCTAACATACAGCGGACGACACGATTGGCATTCTGAGTGAAAAGTGAACTCTCGCAGTTCTGACGTAAATTGAATCGAGGTCATGTGATTTAGCCACGCTAGACCGCAATTAACCGAAGCGCTTAAGGTGAGCATAAGTCAGGCCAATAATCATTGAAAGTTGGATCCGTGCCACCGTATGAAGTCGACGCGGGGATTTGAACGATGTCATATATCCATAAATAATGGCGTAAATGGGCCTTTCAAGAATTTTTTTTACTACCTCAAACAGGTTGTTTAATTCCACCCCAACATCTATTGAAAAACACTTTAGAATAAAATTCTGCCTAGAGTGAGTCTAAAACTTAACCTAAAAGTTTGCATTCAACTTATAAATTTATTAATTTGGTTTTGGCATTTTCACTCTCAAAGTCATAAATATTATTACAAACAAAAATGTCAAAATACGCCAATATTTTGGAACACTTTTTATATTATTTATTAGGGAACTCAATAGTTACAGTACTTCATAGAAGACATCATTCGAAATGACCGTCTTAACAGTTGACCTTATTTATTGGAAAAGTTTTCACTGCACGGACAAGGGCTCGCTGCAATGACTCAATATTTCGATAGAAATCTTAAACGAATAACAGCTAAAAATATTTCCGCGACAATAAATCATAAAATTTAGAAATTAAACATTGGTTAACATGAAAAGTATGCAACAAAAACTTCATAGAAAGTCGATATGTTAACGTTTGAATCCGTATTTATGACTTGACTATCTGTTCATTAAATATTTTAATTACGGGCCTTATGGCAAAGCTTTTTTTCAAATCATTGGGATTTACCGATTCCCCAAGGCACTGCACTAGAAAATTCCTCTAAAATACGCACTTAAACCACAGACTTTCGACGACATTGTTTTTTAATTTCTTTTTTAATCGACGTTAATCCCCCATGACCTTTCTGTCAAACAGCAGCCTTTGGCAGGGCATAATGATTACCAATCACGACATCCTGTTGTTGTGCTTATTAAAAGTATTCACACAAAATTAGAGTTGACATTGTTAAGCTTACATCAACTACTCCTTTAGAAAAAGGAGTGTGCCAGAGCTTACAGGATTAATGCTTTTTTTAAAGCTTTTGAGTGAAACAAATTTAGCTGTTGCTTTACACTTCTCACTTATATTTGTTCAATAAATAATGGACTGTCATGCTGTAGGTCTGGGTCCGCTGCCACTTAAAAATATAGCAATTGTTTTTCAGAGGTGTGTCGCCTCTTTCGAGGAAGTGACAAATCCTCTAAGAAAAGGAAAGCTCTACACTTCAGTTGTGCGTCCAGCACTCACATACGGTTCACAATGTTGGACAATGTACAAAAAGTATGAGAGTAAGCTAACGGCAGCTGAGATGAAGATGCTTCGTATGACAGCAGGAGTTACAAAGCTTGATCGAATTAGAAGTACGAAGATCCGAGGAAGCCTTCATGTTAAGAATACCATTTCCCAAAAAATTGAACACGATCGACTCAGTTGGTATTGCCATGTTCAAAGGAGAGATCCTGAGAACCCCGTCAAAAAGGCAATATCATACAACGTTCCAATTCGGAATAAAAAGAAAGGTAGGCCTAAACACTCCTGGTACAAACAAATGCAAAAACACCAGCATTCAGTGGGCCTCAGAAATGGAACAATACAAAACCGGGAGGCTTGCCGCCGAATTCTGAGGTCAACCCGGCGAACCCCACAGGCGGATCACTAGTGTGAAGCAGATACGTGGGAGAGTTATGATCCCCTCGACATCGAGATCATAACAGCGCCGAATCAAAGGAAGAAGAAGAAGAAGACAAATCCTCTAAGAACCTCTATTGTCATAAAAAGTTCTTCTTCAAGTTAGCTATTCGGACTCGGTGGAAAATTGTAAATCTCCTCCATTTAAGCCGACACCACGTGTACAGGAATGGTTCCTATAGGTTCAGGCTTTCCACCAGCAGCCTTTGACCTCCAAATTAATTCTTCGAGGTAGACAAAGTTTCAAATTGTCTCGAATTTATAACTGTTTATGTTAGCATCCTGCCCAAGACGTCGGTGTTGGACGTCTTTTCATTATGACAGCTGAATTTTGGTCTTGTCCTCATTGACCGTGTAACACAACTTCTTCGACTCGTTCAAAAGTGCCACTGACATCATTGTTTGCTCTTTCGATTATGTTAATGACGTCGGTTTATGCGAGTTATTAGATGACTTTTGAAAGATCGAGCCTCTAATATTGGCTCGGGAGCTTTGCACTATTCTTTCGATGAACGATATTATTGAACTCGCGGCGGATGACAGTGCATCGGCTTGTCTAAAACCTTTTTTGACATTAAAAGTTATAAGTGAGTTCTTTGTCGAAATCGATGGAGCAGCCTATATTGTCCATCTCAACCAGAAATTCCTCTATATACTCGTAGCACGTCTCCATAGTTGAGATCATATGCGGCCTTAACATCGTTGAAAAAGTTGCAGCTGTCGATACGAACCTCCTTGGTACTTTCCTAGATCACTGTGATGACAATATATTAGGCACATATCGGTGTGTGTTGATAACATAATACCACAGAAATGAAAGAAAACTTATGCCACTGTAGATGGCGCAGTTCATAGGATCTCCTTTCTTAAGGATCGGTTGAGGTTATATTAATCGGATATTTTTGTAGATGATGCATATTCCTAACCAAGTCATCACCTACCGTTTCGAACTGTTTGCCACTGTCCGTTCCAGCAACTATATTGTATTTAATATTAGATACAGATATTTTCACTTCTCCGAGATTGGATGGACCGAAACGTCTAGGTTTAAGTGTACTCGTACAATTCGATTCATCATGGTTGTTAAACACTTTGCAGAAATGGTTTTTGCATATTCTCATTGTGGCCGAGATTCTTCTACAATATTTCCTTCACCGGTTCTTGGATGCTTCAGTTTGGTCCTAATAGTTACGTTGTTCTTTTGACCTTTTTTTCCGAATTTGATTACAGCTATCAAATTCGTCTATTTCGTCGATCACGCTATTTGTTCTCCTTTTTCTGCCTTCTATTCGCCCAGCTCCCTAATAGATGTGGGGCCAAATTACCGCATCAGTTATCGAGTAATACGTGACTGAATACGTTTAGCATTACCGCTTACGTTATCGAGCAATAAATTACTCCAATTTGACATTTTCATTCGATTACTGATGGGACTCACTCACTCGTCACTGAAGCGGTAATTCGGCCCCTGTTTCTTCTTTTCAGGGCCGCTTTGTAGGCTTTGTTTTAGCTCGTAGCTGCATGTGCTTGCGAGTATTCACCGTCAAACCATTGATTTCAATATGTTGTTCTTGTATATGACAGCAGTCAGATGACTTCTTGGTAGTGTTTCCACTAAATCTTAATACCTGATGGTGGTGGCATTATTACCTCTTAAAAGCTTGTAAGAATTTCTATGGAAAATGGAACGATGATCTCATGCGATTGCAGCCTTCCGAATACGAATTTAAATATGTATTTGCAGTTTTGACCTTAGTCGGGATATCGGGATTAGTAGTCCGAATCAATTTTGGCCCCTGTAAACGTCTAAGATTCCTTTATACTGGAGGGAACCATTACGTCTATCGAAATATGGTTCATGCGGTGTACGGTTGATTGATCGGTAAAAGGCGCTGTTACTTCTTATCCGCCCGGTCTATTGAAACGCATTTCTTGGATCACAATATTATTTGCTTTGCAGCGGTCTAGGCCTTCTGCTAATTTTTCGGTTACACCTGCCCTATCAAGTGGCCTACCATTTTTACATTTGCTGGATTAGTATGCAAGACTAGCTAGTGCTTCAAAACTTAATAGCTTTACGTATCAAAAAAGTCACACCGATAGTACCACCCCAATCCTTAGAGGGGAACAGCTTAGCATTCTAGGACTAGAAGCCGGGTAAAACCGGCTTAACCGGTCTAAACTCCGAATATATTTTTTTTTCTTGGAGATTATAAATCCTCAACGGTTGATCACAGAACATAACTGCGTTGTCCGCCATATTGGAAAAGAATAGTTTTATAATCCGGTAATTTAATTTTCTTAACTCCTTTCGTAAGAAGGGTAGGTTCTATGTTAAGTTTTGCATTGAAAAATTTTTCGTGCGAAATGTTTCTGACATTTCTCTCTTTCCACCGAAAAAAAAAAACAACCAACATATTTAAACTCCCTTCAAAAAGTCACTCACTCTTAACATATAATAAATATCTATATAGAATTTATCATGGTTTTTCGAATCATTTCCAGTTCCAGGATTATACTTTGTGCAAAAGCTAATCAAACCGAGAGTTTATTGTCCATCTACCTATACGAAATTCGAGAAAATGTAGATTACTTATGCACATTTCAGTTTGGTTTAAAACCACCTATGAGCTTAGCACATTGTATAAACCTAACACCCATCTATTAATAGACATTCATTTGGTTAAACAAAGGATCCGTCACCTAGCAATAGCACGCATATGCAGGCCCCAGTAGTGGCACCACACGTAAGCCTTTTTCCGTCCAATGAACCAACAAGTTCTCTTCAATAGCTTCCCCACAGCATCAACCACTGAAGACCTACCGATGATTCAGGGAACGGTGATGATGTTGATGATGTGCAAAGACCACACAAGACATAATGCAAACAACAAGACATTATATGAGTATGTTGGTTATTGTAGGTACAAGAAGTACATACTACGACCCAAACGCAAAATAGTTGGCCTACTCATCAATTAACAAATTAACATTTTGTATGTGCCTATATTTTCTGGTCCCCAAGCAGTTTTTTTTTAATTTTTTTTTGTCGATGTAATAAATTACATTTAATAAGTAAATTAGACCAAACAGAACTAAATTCGAGAGAGCACATATGGCTCCAGTTTGCATTCTCTCAAACAAAGATAGTGCATAATAGTTGGACTACTCTCTCTGGGATGCAAAATAGTTGGCCTATGAAGATTTAAATAGATTTTCAGTTAACCGTTATTAAAAAAATGACATGCACTTGTTTTGTTGTTTATTGATCTCCTGTTTTATGCAAGCCAGCAATAGTTTAATGTCAACCATGGTGCGTGGCGTTGCATTATCAAGAGACCTTAGGGAATCCATAAATAAAGCCTTCGAAACGGGATTATTGAGCTATAAAATCGCAAAACAATTGAATTTACCGCGCTCATCAATTCGAAACATTATCTCAAAGTTCAAAAATAGTGGAAATGTGGAGATCGGTTAAAAAACGGGACGCCCACCAATTGCAAAACCTCGAAATTGCCGAGTTTTAAAAAAAATAATAAAAGAAAATCGACGTCAAACGGCCGCTGCAATAACTGTTCAATGGAGGGAAAGAATAAAAAAAAGTGTTTCGGTCGACACTTGCAAACGGACCATGAAACAAATTGGATACAAATTTTATAAGGTTTGTTTTAGATTTATTTAAATTAGAGCAATTTTAATTCGTTAAAAACATAGGCCAAAGAAAAACCACTTTAAACACCTAAACAAAAGAAAAAGCGGCTAGAGTGGGCCAAACAACGTAAAAACTGGACTTTAAGTCAATGGCGGTCCGTTATTTGGAGTGATGAGTCCAGGTTTGAAGTTAGCGTGGGCGACGAACGAAAACGAGTCATTAGAAATTCAAAAGGTTTTTCACAAAGATTGCCTTAAAAAAACGGTCAAGTTTCCAGCATCTCTAATGATATGGGGATGCATGTCGGGGCGGGGTTTGGGCAATTTACATTTTGTAAATGGAATTGTCAATGCTGCCAAGTACAGGATATTCTGAAAAATGAACTTCTCCCATCAATACCACGACTTCAAACCAGTGATGGAGACTATATTTTCCAACAGGATGGAGCTTCTTGTCATACTGCAAGGTCTACAATGGCGTGGTTATCTACTGAAGCTATTCCTTTACTGGAATGGCCTTCCAGCAGCCCTGATCTTTCACCAATTGAAACTGGCTGACATAAAATCAATCAAAAACTGCGAAAAGAACCATGCCGGACTCTTCAAGACCTTAAAGCTAAAATCATAAATATTTGGGAGTCTTTTGGTACGAAGAATGTCAAAAATTAGTTGACACAATGCCACGACGCATAGAAGCAGTTATCAAGGCCAAAGGCGACGTAACACCATGGTAAAATAAAAATTAAGACCCATAGGCCAACTATTTTGCACTTAAAAAAATGCTTAAATCGTTATTTTATTTTGTAAGATTGCTCTGTACCGTTATTTAATTGAAGTAATTTTGTTTTTGTTACTTATTCCTATTCAAAATAAATATATCTTAAGAAAAATACTAAAATATTGATTTTATTTCCGATGGAATTTAAGAATCAGCATATTTTTGTTTTTTATCATAGGTAGTCCAACTATTTTGCGTTTGGGCTCGTACATACCTACGCTGAAAGGCTTCATATGTGCCAAGTTGGGAGACTCCTTCATCATGATGGAGCATCTATTGCATGTTGTAGCGTTTCGCAAGTGCTTTCCAATTTTGGATGTATAAATGAGCTTCTATATAGTAAATGTGTGATGAGCTATAGAAGAATCTCTTTGAAACCATTCAATTGCTTCTCTAGAAATTCTCACATAACACATTGTCTGATAATTTCCTCACAACACGTTACATAAACAATTTTTTTATTATATATTTTAAAAGATCTACGTAGCAAACACAAAATGGAAAAAAAAGACTTTACCTTGATTATCTTCATAAGTTTACTTTAGTACTTATTGTGCAATATATAAAACCGTTTCTCTGGATTCTATTTATGGAATACCGAATTACCCACCAGGTGCCTGGCAAAAGCTTTTGTTTCCCTACGGCAATCTTTTAGGGAATAAAGTCTTTTGATTATAAAGGGTTTTTTTTTTAATTGGGAAGTGTAGATTTTGGCGGACTGTGGCCGCCATTTTGTTTTGGTGACAAATGTGTTGATAATTATTCAGTTACTTATGCCAAATCACAGTAACACGATTGAAAAGTACCTTCAAATGATAAAACTTTAGTATAAAATTGAGTGTTCGTTAGTGGAAACGTTGCGCGTATTTAGCCCATTTTACGGTAGACGTGGTGGCCTTCACAGTCGACTCTTCAACATTTGGTAACCAAATTTGAGTCGACGGGCTCGGTTATTAATCAGCCAATATTGGTACATTCAAGGAACGCAAGATCGGCCAGCGCCGAGGTCCGTGAAAGCAGAACAGCAGAGTCACTTGACTCCCCGCAGTGCACTCGGTTTTGCAGTCTTCAGCTTTTCGAATTTTCCGTCGGGACTTGAGCCACCACCCAATCAAGATCCAGCTAACCCACGAGCTCAAAGTTCATGACCACAGACAACGCTGTTTGTTCGCTGACTGGGCTTTGGAGCGTTTGGAAGGAGGTCATGCGATTTGAAAATCTTTGACTTTTTTTTTGGTTTTTCTGAAATCGCAAATTCAGCCATCGTTCAAATTCAGCCGGATCTACGGAAGAGTCATTCAAAATCGGACCACTCGTATCCGTGCCACCATATGAAGCCGAGACGGGCATTTGAATGTTGTGATATTTCATACAAGATGGTGCAATTGGTACTGCATGCCAAGTAGTGTCAAGTTTCAAGATATTATTCACAATTTTAAGTAGGTTTTGATGACTCTGGTTGATTTTTATAATTCTGAATAATTTCCAGAAGAATGTTAAGGAGTTCATTGTGTTAACTTTTCAAAACTAAAATAACTATTTTATTTTATTATTTTATTTTATTTCAATCAAATATTTAAATTTTCTCAACGTTTTCATTTGTACCCACCTCCCCCATATATTCGAATATAGTAACTCTACTAGGATGTAGCAGCCTTAGATATATGTATATATCGAGGGTTTTCAGTGCCCAAGCCATAACGGATATTCTCTTTATTAACAAAATCAGCCAAGTTGAATTTTAATTCGTCGATTTTTTGTCGAGCACTCCAATTTCGCTGACGTTGATGGGTATTTCCATGCTCCGTAATAAATTGTTATCGACCACTCCACAAAAATGGCATAAAACGACCTGGAACGAAAAACACGTTCTGCAGTTATTTAAACATAATGTCTCATTAATAATTATTTAAAAAAAAACTTTAACGTGTAAAAATAAACAACTGAGAGTGCCAATTTACCCATACCCATTCTGTTAAAATTATACGAATCCAAAAATGTCATTGCTCAGTTACATAGCCAATCTACTTGTTTACTCTCATATAATTACCCGATCGGAAAAGTCAATCTACTCGGTTAAGCAAGGTACCCAATTTGAGTATAATTATTACTATTAATATAAATTCTTTATTTAACTTCACTGTACATTTCCATTTTTATATACATAAACAAAATAGCAAGGCAAATTTTTAAATCTGCTTCCCAATTTGAGTAGTTAATTTACTCAGTTGGAGTAGCTAAATATACACGGTTGCTTTACCGAATTTTACTTCGAATTAAAACAGAGTTTTTTCGGTTAGTACCTACAATATTTTTGGGTGTTTATGCTTAATAATTGAACTTAATCGAATTGACTACCTTAATTTTGCCAACATTCACTACTTAGCTTTTGAACGAAACTACAGTTTTTTAAGCGATATTCTTTTAAACCTACTGCGTGTAGTGCTTCCCAAATATTGTCTTAAAAATTTGCATGCCAAACTTGACAGAAAAGAAACTGCTACTTATGTATATATCTCCCGAAAATTTTCAAATATCATTTTTTGTAAAATTAATAAAGATGCCAAATATCAACCTGTAGCGAAAGTCTAAGGACTTAAAGTAAAGTAATTAATATGCCTGCACTTTACGTCAAGGTTAGTAAGGAAATGAACTCATGAATAAGTGCATCACTATAAAAAGACAATGAATGAGACGTGATCAAATGAGTAAATGGTTTATTTTCCAAACAACAAATTGTCAGCAGTGGTAATCGAAATTTGACGCCCTCTGTAGTCTTTTCAAAAATTCTAGACAAATATTTATTTTACACCTACGAGTACCATTACAGCTCTTAAACTCTCTTGAAAACTTTTTTTTTAACAAAAGTTGTTGCAAATATTTTTGTTAACGATTTTTCACTTTACATATTTGAAAACAAAATCAGGTGGAGTGTTCCGATGAAACACACTATATCAACAATAAAATGTCTGCAATCCGATTGAACTTTGTGATTCCAAATCCAAAAGAGCTAATTTCGGTCAACCAAAATCATGAAATCAAATCCAGAAATAATATTCTCTAGCTTTCTGAAGGAGAAATACCATTCCAAGATCAAATCTAATAATTTTACTTGTCGAACACAATGGAATGAAGCTATAGCAGAAGTTGAAGTTTGGTTATCTCCTAAAACACCATACATTTCTTCTTGCTGTTTCAAAACAGATACATAGTTATAAATCATTTTCGTATTCAATTTGACACTGCTGCCAATAACTAAAAGATTTTATTTTTATCATCAATTCAGGAGGAAAAACTACTAGAAAATGCGCAGTCGCAAAAAACAATTAAACCTGAGTTGCCTTTAGACTTCTTACCAATAAGATTTGTTTCCAGCACTATCAAAGTTATGTGAAAGAATAATTAAATAATAAATTCTAGAAAACTGTCTGTTCTGTAAGGACAATATGATCATAACTTCTTAACAATACCTTACAATATAATATAATATATACCTAGCTGTAAGTATACTATTTCAAACTTGTTATTAAATTATTCTAAAATATAATATTGTTTGAGAAAGAATATAAAATAAATGTTTATATATAGATTGGTTTCTAAACCTCTTTTTCATTATCAAGAAGACGTTATAGTTCTAATATTTTTTTTAACTCAGTTTGGTTTTCACAAAGGTTAATAGTACGTCGTCCTCTATAATTAATATAACACCCATTTCAGTGGTCATCTGACCCAAACTTTGCTAAGCAAACTATGTGGATTGAGAATTTTTAATCCGCAGGTATATTTCCTCAAAACTTTAAAACTTCTATTGATTCATAAATAGATTTGATCACTTTCTTTGTCTTGTTGTGATTGACTAAATAGCTTTTTTATGCTAATTATATTTAAAAAAAATGACGTTCAGAAATCAAACCCAAAATAGCTTTACAAATTTACTAATCTTAACTTAAACTAGCGCATAATTATTGGAGAACAAATGATTAATATTTATCATTATGTTATTTGAATAAATAACTACACCGTTAATGTTAGTTCTGTTTTTTTTTTTTTTTTTTTTTTTTTTTGTCTCCTTTTGAATCATTCTCAATGGAGCAGAACAAATTCAATAAGACAACAGATAATCAGGTTACTAGGTTGTTTGGAATGTCGGAAATATAACTATAGAAGTGTTTTTTGCATACGTGATATGTGGTTTATTGCCTTTATCTGAAGAATTAAAGAAGATGTTTCAGTATTTACTATATGTTTTCAATACTGCTACATCACCTGCCAAATGGAAGTAATGGTCGCGTTCGGGTACGTATCCAAAGGTATCCGGATTTGTTGGTGTTGTTGTAATCCCATAGGAAAGAACAACTGATTAACGAAACAGCTGATGTCAAGCAGAAATCTAAAGCTATCCAAAAATTTTTGGTATACTTAACTATCCAAGGGGAATTTTGAAGAACAGCTGACATTTCAGCTGATTTATTTTCTTTTGTGTCGAGTACAGGGTTGGCCGAACTATAACTTTTTAACATTTGTTGCGTCTAGTACTAATTTACTAATTGAGAAAAGTAAAGTTTGTTGCATTAAAGATCTCATTCGGATCCTACTGCAAAGCTTTTATTCTTTGAACTTCAGATTGTTTCTTGATATAGGAGGTATTAAACTCAAATTCTTTTAGGATTTTCATAGACATAGACATGACTTGTTATGGGATTATATGGACATATTTAGAGCTGAGTTTTCAGAAAAGGATTCTTTTAAGACTATAAGCTTATACAATCTTATTGCAAGAAGAGAAAATAGTTTTGCTATAAGATTTAAGTAGATTTAAGTAGTTTTAAGCAGCAAAAGTGTTTACCTCTTAAAATAAAAATGTTATGAAACCCAGGCTGGTCAAAAAGCTACATAATTATTGGGCTGAAGGTGGATTTACTACACAATTAAAATAGAAAATGATCGTACTGGAGCTCTCTTCGACAAGTGTGCTGCGCTCCTTAAAAATAAACCGTTTCAATATAATTACCAGTTCTTGGTTTTTATTATTTTTAAAAAGTTTTTTTGGTAATATTTATATGTATGTACGTACCTCGAAACGACAGCGTCTGCTCACCAAATGCGAACAAGCACTAAAATCTCAAAAAAAGAAACCTCGTTGGCGTGAGATGATTTGTGGTTAAAAATCTGCCCTTTTCAATTTACCTTTCCTCATTGTAGGATTAAATTATCAAAAATTTGAACTAAAAACTTAATAGAGACATTGTCAGTTGTATATATTTATAAGGGCTATACCATATTATATTCTTAAATATTTAATGAATTATTATAATAAAAAAAAATTCATAGGATTTGTAATCCAGTATACATACATATGTATAATATTAATTGTTTGTTTTGCAGATTAGCAAATGGTCTCTTGCTGCAACTAAATCGTCGCAACATACCTTGTACAATAAATTCAGCATTAAAAAATATCTTTAAATCATGTGTTCATAATCCAAATCCTTTGATTATGCCAAAGAAAATTGTTTGTCTGCAAAAATAAACTCCCCATCTATCATGTATCATTCCTACAATTCCTCATCTTTATGGTAAATGAAACATTTTCAGTTTTTGTACAAACTTCATAAGATCATAAATGTGCAAAATTGTTAGGTTTTCATTATTCTATTTTTTTTTATATGAATTAACTATGTACGTATGTAGCAGACGTAACAAATTGTAGTAAATTAGGCATGTAGTTGAATCGGCCAACCCTGGACGATTCACGTCTTTTTTTGACTTTGACAGTAAATGGTACCTATCCGGTTTTTGTCGTTCGACAAACGTATCGGATACTAAAGTATCTTAGATACCCTATCGGACTACGAGGTGAACGCGACCAATGTTACCTAATTGCCAAAACCTCAAATGATCCAAAAACTAAATTTTATTCATAAATTTTATTATACTTACCGATTATTAAGGCTGGTATTCACCGAGCGCTCTTAAACGGCTCTTAACTTTACGAGGCTCTTAACTTGAAATTTCTTTGGGGTATTCACCAACCACTCACAAGTGTTTTTCGAAGTTCGAAAATGAGAGCCACTCTCTCTTTTTCAGGCATACCCAAACTGTGAAATGTTGTGGAATGTTGGCCTTGACGAATCTTCTTGACAGCAAATGGATACTCTTCTACTTGGCATTGCTCACATGTATTCGAGTTCGAGTCAAATGCGTGCGTGGCACGTCTAAGTGGTCGGGACCACTCCTAACTTTTAAGAGCGCTCGTAGATCTTCACTAACATTGCTTGGTGAATAGGTTTATGAGCTTCTTAAGTTATTAGCGCTCGGTGAATACCAGCCTAAAACTTGAAACTTGAACTATTTTTAAGTCCTGTTCGAAACACCAGTGTAAAAGACAGAAAGTTTTATTATTATAAAGAAAAATTAAACAATATTAGGTCCATTCTCATACTCTCCAAAACTATGAACTTTTACGAAATTCTAGAATTTAAGTCAAATTGTGTTTGCGTATACAGTGAATGATGGAACAACCAATTTTAAATACTCCCGTATACAATTTATTTTTGTTTGAAAGATATGCACAATCACTCCCAACACACCTTCTTCTTTGAAAAACACTTGACACAATACGCCATTCTTACCTTAATAATGTCATCCTAGAGAATCTTGGGCAAATAGAATGCACTGTCACCTGATCGTTGGAACTATAAAAAGCGTGTGGCATGGTTTTCTAAATGATTTCCCTCAATTAACTAAATGAACTCAATTAAAGTAATAATTTTTTTTATCAAACTGGTCTTTTAAAGTCAACTTTTTCAGACTCAATTCAAATCTTTACCGGGATCCCCCAAGAATCCTTCTTGGCCCCATTTCTGTATAACATCTTTATCCATGACTTAGCTTCCTCATTTGGACCTTCCCACAACATTCCATACACAGATGATGAAAATACTAAGCTCCTTCTATATAAGACCCTCGTTAGGCCAAAAATCGTTCGTGACCTTAATAAAAAAAACTTGAACAAATCTATAGCTCATCAATTACAGAAGCTAGCTGACCTTTTATATGGGTCTACAGATCTTTAAGATGGTATACATTTTTTTGCCTATATCCCACAAATGAGGTGCTGAAAATCGCACATGACCTTGCAAAAGTTTAAGCCTTGATTACAAATTTTCTATGGCTGATCAATTTCCAAAACTAATTGACCGTTTTTGATCAATTACTGAACAATTAGATGGCATACTCTTTACGAAAATCCCATATATGGGGTGCGAAAATCGCAGAGACCACTTCAGTTGATGTTTGTTTTTATATTTATTGACGTTAAAAATCCGTTAAATATTGTTGTTCAAAGCGTTTGTGTTATAGTTCACTTCTCTCTGAGAGAATTTTTCAACAGGCTGCAAATTTTAGCCCAGAAAGTAACCGAACAAACCTAATATTTACTCAAGATTAAAAATAGGAACAAAAAATTATCATCATTATAGACCCAAATTATGTAAACTTCCTTTCTTTAAAATCAAATCAACCTACTGAATAAATTTAACTAAATGCTCCATTTATTATTTAATTACAGGTGAATTGATGCTCCTCAATGAGGCCACATTCCTTGACAATTTAAAGACTAGATATTATAAGGATAAAATCTACGTAAGTTTTTTCATGTCAGTATTAAAAACAAAATGTTATTCATTAAACATAATTACCTACCCAGACATACGTTGCCAACATTCTTATTGCTGTTAATCCATACCGAGAGTTAAAAGATCTTTACGCACCATCGACCATCAAACAGTACAATGGCAGGTCGATTGGAGAACTTCCGCCCCATGTGTTTGCTATTGGTAAGTGCAAAAGTATTTATCTCTTTTGTTAAACATACCTTTCTAAATAATTATATGTTCTTTTAGCCGACAAAGCAATACGAGATATGCGTGTCCTGAAGGCATCACAGTCCATCATCGTGTCTGGTGAATCGGGCGCTGGTAAAACTGAATCAACAAAATATTTGCTCAAATATCTCTGCCACTCTCTGGATAGTGCTGGACCGATAGAACAAAAAATCTTGGATGGTAAGTCGTAATAATATTCTTTTTCAATGCATGTTTATTATTTTTTTGTTTTATTATAGCTAATCCTGTTTTGGAGGCATTTGGCAATGCCAAGACAACTCGCAACAACAACAGTTCCCGATTTGGTAAATTCATTGAAGTTCATTATGATTCTAAGTGTCAAGTTGTTGGAGGTTACATTTCTCATTATTTGTTGGAGAAGAGCAGAATTTGTACTCAAAGTTCCGAGGAACGAAACTATCATGTGTTCTATATGCTCTTAGCTGGAGCTCCTCAACAATTACGTGATAGATTAGGGCTAGGCAAGCCAGATGATTATAGAGTAAGTGATTTTTAGTATTTATGTATATGCATTTATTTATAAATTTTATTGTAGTAGTAGTAGTTCTCCTGTTTGTTAATTGAAATAAAATATTAGGAACTCAGGATGCCAAATGATCAAAAATATTGACAGAACACCCAAAGATAATGCAAATCGAACTGCTTCTTGAGAGCTACAAAAACAACTGTATCGGCTTAAGTAGGCATAGTCTTAGAATAATCAGGGGTTTTCTCACTGGTCACTGCAAACTGAGAGATAACACAGAATTTTCGGCCAGGTGAGCAGTGCCACAGGCAGATGCTACGATACTCATAGTCATGAGGAAACATCAGAACATATATTAAGTAGATGTGATGAACGCGTGCATAAAAGACATATTTGGCACGTCACCATACATATCAGAGTTAGCTGCCATCTCTGAAAGTGTTCCAAGTACTTAAGTTTCCCAAAGAAAACAAATCTAGAGGACGAGCTGTAGAGTGAGCAACTCATTAGCTCTAAAGTTCGTAGTGTAAATTGACCGATTTTGATAAATAAAAAAGTATTGGCTGTGATCTATTTTAGTTAGTTTAGTTTAGTCTTTACAGCGTTGAACTGTCACGTCGAAGATCGAGCGATTCCCACTAGCACTTTAAAACAAAATTATTTGCTTCTTATCAAAGCTGTTCTGACTCTCCACAAAGTTCCTGGTCCTGTCCATTCTTTCCGATTACACGAACACAGGAATGGTTGATAGCTTAATTCACTAGACCCTAGTCATTCAAGAGCTGTTCCGCCCTAAATTCTTTTTTTTTAACAATTTCCTCACTTGCTAAAGCTGTTCCATTGTGGATCTAGGTCTCAACCAACAAGTTTCTTGCAGACGGCTCGGACTAGGTAACTTCCTTCAGTTTTGCACACCAAGTTGGTTAAGATTCGTTTGAAAGCGCTTATTGATTCGCGGTCGTCCTTGTCTGAGCCATCCTCGAGAGGTGATCCAACTACAAACACGATGTAGGGAAGAATCAATATTGAAAACGGCCGCCTCATCCCACCGACCCTATATTTCCAGGTTCGATCCTAAATTATATTATCTACACTCGTACTATTGTGAGTTTTTTTTGAAAATTTATTAAAAAGCATCGGGTTGAGCCGATACGCTATGATTTCAAAACAAGAAAAACAAAAATTGGGCCCGTTCTTTGAAGGAGAATCTTAGTATATGATACCTGGAGTCCTCTATTGTACCATCTTTTGGGCTGTATCAAAAGATTTTTCAGGCCAGATCACTAGTGCATCCTAAAATTGCATTTAATTTTTAAATAAAATAACACTTATTCCCTTACTTATTGAATCCATTTTCTCATTCCAGTACCTTTCTGGCTGTACTCAATATTTTGCCAAAGCTAAAACTGAAAAACTCATTCCATCGTCGCAAAAGTCTCGCGATCACAACTCGAAGGGTCCATTAAAAGATCCCATCATCGATGACTACGAACACTTTCAACAATTGGACAATGCTCTTGGTCGTCTGGGTCTTAGTGGAGACAGTAAATTAGAAATATACTCTCTAGTAGCTGCTGTACTTCATTTGGGAAATATAGCATTCGAAGAAATTCCCGATGATGCTCGTGGTGGCTGTCAGGTTTCAAAAGCATCGGAAAAATCATTGACCATAACTTCAAGACTGCTCGGAGTGGATCCATTTGAATTGCGACAAGCTTTGGTATCTAGAGTTATGCAAAGCAAAGGAGGTGGCATCAAGGGAACTGTTATTATGTAAGTTGAAAGGAGAGAAACAGATCAGGAAACAATAATACACTTGACACATAAAAATCTTATTTATTTCCAGGGTTCCTTTGAAAATCTATGAAGCCAGCAATGCACGGGATGCCCTTGCTAAAGCTATCTACAGTCGCGTCTTTGATCGTATTGTTTTTCTCATCAATCAAAGTATTCCATTTAAGGCTTCGAGCTATTATATCGGTGTTCTTGATATAGCTGGTTTTGAATACTTCACTGTGAATTCATTCGAACAATTCTGCATCAATTATTGCAACGAAAAACTTCAGAAGTTCTTCAATGACAACATTCTCAAAAACGAACAAGAGTTATATAAACGAGAAGGTTTAAATGTTCCTGAAATTCAATTCACTGATAATCAGGATATAATTGAGTTGATTGAGTCCAAAGCCAATGGAATCTACACTTTGCTGGATGAGGAGAGTAAACTGCCAAAACCCTCGGCAATGCATTTTACCGATGAAGTTCATAAGGCTTGGCCAGGACATTTTCGTTTGGGATTTCCACGTTCTTCTCGTCTAAAAGCACATAGAACTCTTCGTGACGAAGAGGGTTTCCTGGTGCGACATTTCGCTGGAGCAGTGTGTTATAAAACGGTAAGAATGATAGTTTATTTTGTTTTCTCTTTAAATCAAATGTGTTGTTTGTTTGTTTTAGGAACAATTTATCGAGAAGAACAACGATGCTCTGCATGCCTCCCTGGAAGGACTCGTCCAAGAATGTGAGAATCCTCTTCTTAAATCCCTTTTCCCTTCTGGAAGCAACAGTTCTCGTGGAAAGCTCAATTTCATATCTGTAGGATCTAAATTTAAGACACAGCTAGCCGAGCTTATGGAGAAACTGGAAAGGAACGTAAGTTCAATCTAAAAAAAAAACTTAAATATAGAAATCTTATCATTTTGTTTTTTTTTTAATGTTTTGTTGTTAGGGCACCAACTTTATTCGTTGTATAAAGCCGAATAGCAAAATGATAGATCGTGACTTCGAAGGTGGTCTCGCTCTGGGGCAGCTTAAATGTTCTGGTACAATCTCTGTTCTTGAACTGATGGAACATGGTTACCCGTCGCGTGTACCATTTGCCGATTTGTACAATATGTACAAATCATACCTTCCACCTGAGCTGGCCAAACTCCTACCAAGAACCTTCTGTGAGGCTATGCTGCAATCACTGAACTTAAGTTCGAAGGACTTTAAGTTTGGCATAACAAGAGTGTTCTTCAGACCTGGAAAGTTCATAGAGTTTGATCGCATCATGAAATCTGATCCAGAGAATCTTAAAGCAATTGTCGCAAAGGTCAAGAAATGGTTGATTCGTTCGAGATGGGTAAAGTCTACTCTGGGAGCTGTTTGTGTTATAAAATGTAACTATTTTGTTAGTCTTAACAATAAACCTTACATTATTATTGATTTTAATTTACAGTAAAGAATCGTATTCGCTATCGTAACAAGTGTGTGCTTGTCATACAAAAAGTTGTCCGTGGCTATTTGGCGAGGAAACAACACCGCCCTAGACTTCATGGAATTACTAAAATAAACAATATTCGTTCGAGTGCAACAAAAACTGTTGATATTGCAAAACAACTTAAGGCTGGTAAGGAGAGCATCATGAGTGAAGTTAGTTCACTTGAATCACAGATTGATGATGCAATTAAGAAAATCAGGGTAAATGAACAAGAATATCCTTGAATTCGGCGTTAAATGATATAAGTTAACCCAATTTTTTATTTGTATGAAGGCTAACCCGAAAATAAAAGCGAAAGAAATAGATGATCTTATGAACAGAATTACAGGCAATATGAACAAACTTACGGTGGCTTTGAATAGGAAGTTGGAGGTATTCACTATAAGACCTTTTTGATAATGATTATTAAAATGTGTTAATTTTTTTTACATTTAGGAACAAAAGCAAGCTGAGGAGCAAGAAAGACTTAGAAAAGTTCAAGAAGCACTAGAAGCTGATCGTCGTGCAAAAGAAGAGGAAGAACGAAGGAATCGCGAGGACGAGGAGAACAAAAAACTGTAAGTACCGCTGCCATAAGAACGATGATAACTCCACTATTCATCTAACTAACTTTTCTTGAAGATCTTTGCTTCAAATAAGTTAGGGGATAGGATGGAGGGTTGAAACAAAATCAAATTCTTGTTGGGATAATTCTGTACTCACTCAGTCGCTTTCTGCATCATAGGAGGAAGTGATAACTTCTCCAAGAGTACCGATTGTCATGAAAAATGCTTGTCATAGGAAAGTAAGCCCCCTCAATTCCTGCCGACAACTAGCACATAAAAATGAATTAAAGCTGTGGTCAATGGATTTAGGTTCTCTAAGAGCCGTTGGCCTAAAATTTTTCATTTCACTATGATATATTGGCGGTCTTGAAATAAGGTGGGGGTATCGATTTAAAGTTCCTTTTTTGCCATAGTTTGAATATTTTGTCCATGAAGAACTTTCCTGATATACAAATGTTATTCAAAAATGATAACTAGCTAGCTGGGCAGTGGCCTCAACGGTCGAAGCAACTTTCCAAATAAGTTAAAACTGAGCAAACGGTACTCACTATGTGCAGGAGCAGTGTAAGCATTTGTTAGATTAATTTGGAAAGGATGTTTTTGTCGCCTTGAATGCAAATATCTTCCCTTCGTACCCTATCGTGAAATCTGGTATATATATAAACACTTTTAAGAAAACCCTTTTTATTTTTTTCAGTAAACACGAAATGGAATCCCGTCGCAAGGCTGAAGAAATCCAACGACTGAAACAAGAAGAGGAAGACCGCAGAGCGGCCCTCTCACTACAAGCCCAATTACAAAAAGAAGCCGAAGACGATGCCAAGTATCGCCAACAATTGGAACAAGAACGACGTGATCATGAATTAGCTCTACGATTAGCTAGTGAATCTAATGGCCAAGTGGAGGACAGTCCGCCAGTGATCAGGAAGTATGTGTGTTTATCGATTTGGGTTTTGGTTTGTACATACAAAAAAAGTTGTTTTATTTAAAAGTTTACTTTTTCCTTTTTTTTCCTTTGTTCATATCTGGAGAGCACACATTTTTATTTGGTTTCTTTTTTCGTTTTATGTATTTCCATTTATTTATACTTTCTTCTTCTTTTGTAAAATGTTTGTATTTCTATTTTAATTTTGATAATGTATAAAAAAAAAAGAACTTTTATTCTCATTTTTATTTTATTTAACATTTCTTTCTCTCAGTGGTCAAAGCGAAGTTTCGTCCATGGGGCCAAACAAACTTATCAGGTATAGCACACTACGGTTATTTTTTACATTTTTAATTTTTTTTTTTTACAGAAAATTGTTTTTTTTTTATTAAAGTTGTCTAACATGAATTAGATATTAATAAAAACACCAAAACAACACGTATTTTCTTTATACACACTAACTTATGTAGCATGAACAAGCTATGATGCACTTTTAAATAACTAAAAGCATCAAATATTGTCAAATATTTGTAGATAAAGGTGCATTGTATAGATAGATTGTAACTTTTCTACAAATTGTTTAATAGACGTCGAACTTTGAAATATTTTATGAATGCTCAATACAAACATTAGATCTTTTTAAACTAATTAAGATTGTGATGTAAAGGAAAATAGTCATTTTTAATTTATATTGCGAATACAATGTTTTGTTTTACCATTTGAGCTGTTGTCGTGAGGTATTAGAACACCTTCAAGAGTTTTTTAAAACGATCGTTTAGCTAAGTGTTGTAATGTAATGTGGATTCTATTTCAGGTTTTTTTTTTACCGTGAATCGCCTTTATGACCCCATGTGTCCTGTCACTATTCGTCGGCCAGCTCTTTTGCTAATAAATATTGTAATACTTGCAAATAAATGACCTAGGTTAGGTATGGTTAGGTTAACGTGGCTGTCAGCGTGATTTTTTGACACAATTAGACCATTGCGATACCATGAATCAAGTAGATTTTCTACTAAATCGGTAAAGCACTTAGAGCTAATGTTTATATTTGCCAAGTCGCTATTATCATTAGAGCATAACTCCTCTAGATGGAGCCTACGTCCTTGAGATAAAGCAGGACATGTACAGAGAAGATGAGAAATCGATTCTACTTCGTCCATACAGCTTCTGCAAAAATCGTCTAAGAATACTCAGAGTCTAGACTGTGTCCGGTTATTACACCTATTACGGAACCGATGTTGAATCTGCTCAGAGATAACAAACAACAACAAAACAAAGATGTGTTTAGTTGACAGACAAGTGGTGATGTTGTTCCATCTAAAGTTTGTTTTTTTTTTTTCAAAAGCCGAACGAAAAACTGTTATACAGCTAATTCGAACTCTTAAGACCTACCCTAATTTGAACCATAGATATTTTCGAAATATTTTGGTCAAAACTTCTTTAAATATAATAACTTAAAAATAGCAAACCATTCACAAAACCATTGTAACCAAAACGATCCAAAAAAGCCATTACGGCTCCTAAAGATTCTGAACCTAGTGACTTCTAACTCTCAACCATTCCTGTGTGCGTATTAGCAGGTATAAAGGAGACCTTTAATCTTCTGCCGATTCCGAACGGCTTGAACAGCATTTATAAAAGGCTTTAAAAATGATTGGTGATAGAACTATAACTTAAACATTTGTATCTCTCAATGTTTCTTGTCTTTCATTATTTTGCAGCTACTTTTATTAGCAATGTTCTAGTAGAATAGCCAGTTGAATTCATTCCCCCTAAACAATTTAACCGCAATACTCGCGCTTCAAGGAATGCCCCTTCAGTTTACCCTTGAGCCCAACTTCGTACATACTCTTAAATTTAGAGATTCTTTCTTAAACCGCACTTAACGAATGTGGAATGCTTTACATTTTCCACCCACTATGATATTTAGACATTCGTTATCGCCTTTAAAATCCTCTCCAACTTTCCTATGACCCCGCGCTGTGCTCAATAATTTTAAGGGTAGCGACAATTCATTAGGGCTGGGTCTTCAAATCCAAGTTTGACTTCTCATGTCTCCTGGATTCGACAAATCTCTTGGCTAAAGCATTCGGTCAGTGTGGACGAGCCAATGTAGTTGACGTGTTTTGGCTTTCCGGACTACATCAAAATCTCGGTACTGTTCATAGAGTTCGCGGTCATATCTTCACCTCCATTCGCCCTCCTCTTTCCGGAACCAAACAACCGTCGAATAGTTTTGCTTTCGAAAAAGGTCAGTATCGTTTTCAGCTTGAAAGTAGATCCTCGTGCCGGATGGAGTTTTGT
This sequence comes from Chrysotoxum bicinctum, assembly GCA_911387755.1. Classification (NCBI taxonomy): domain Eukaryota; kingdom Metazoa; phylum Arthropoda; class Insecta; order Diptera; family Syrphidae; genus Chrysotoxum; species Chrysotoxum bicinctum. The sequence goes on along the minus strand of OU426988.1, from coordinate 236,778,233 downwards.
TTTTAGACACAAAATTACACAAAAAAGATAATACAAATGGAAATCCGCATTATATCGCATTGATTGCGGTGACCTTGTTATTGAAGTAATTCATTAAAATTAAGTGTGCTGCACAAAAATTTGTAAAATAAAAACACTGAGATCTGTCGATTATGTCTTTTCAATCTTTCTGTTACTATTTTCCTTTTTTTATATTTTTTTTTTATATGGTCTAATGTTTGCTCAAAAATTATAAAATATTATTGTTGTACAACAATGGTTATAAACATTAATATTTTCGATTTTTCCTCAGTTTTAGAGGAGTTTCAAACTTCGCATCGCGTTTCCATCAAAAGTAAGTCAAAGTTAGGAATTTAAAGCGTTTTCGAAGCCATCATGCTTTAGTAAATTATTAATTTCCTTTGCTAAGCAAAAATTATTCATCCTTTTCTTTATTATAATTTTTTTCTATTTTGAAAGTTGGTTCAATTTTGTTGTTGTTCTTAGAACAATAAATCATCATCTCAGCAGAAGTTCCCATGTTTCAATATCATTCACTGTAAATCATCATTCAAAAGGAAAACAAACGACAAAAATAACTCATCATTCTTAAGCATAGCTAGTGAACAATTTTTTTATTACAAGGTGTTGTTTTTATTTTAAGCACTAACTTCATTATGTATACATGGAAAGATTTAATATATATATTTTGTAAAAAGCTTAAAGACGCTAGATAATGTACATACATATATAATATTATTATTTAAATAATGCACTGGCTATACTGACTCTGTATTATGTATAATTTATCTTAATAAAAAAAAACTATTTTTAAGGGTTAATTATGAAACAAACAAATATCTTGAATTTTGTCACAAAATTGAAGTACTCGTAATTGGAATTTTTCTGTGAATAAAAGAAACAGTTTGTAGTTAAAAATTCATTACGAATTGATTTTTTAACAGGTTTTTCTGAATTCGTTGTGAAATTTCTATTATGGTGAATTCTGTGATAAAATTGAATATGTAAAAAGTTATAAGCAGCCAGTTTTTATGTAATGTTAAAAATCTTTCAATTTAATAATATGTTTTTATTTATTTAGGTCAGAAAATGTTCGCGCTCAACAGCAGCTCTTGGGCAAACAAAAATACGATTTGTCCAAGTGGAAATATTCTGAATTGCGTGACGCCATTAACACTTCCTGTGATATTGAATTGCTTGAGGTAAGTTAAATAATGAAAATCAATTAAAATATTTTAACTTTTTTATACGCCATATAACGCAATGAACGTTCGTAGATATCAATATAGGGGAGTGCATTTTCAAAAGCGGATGTAAATGTCTGCTTTTTTTTTTAAATAAGTACGTAGTTTTGTTTCTAATATTCTAACTGAACTCTAGAAAATTGATTTTCTAAAAAAATTAATAAGTCTCGTTTTATTCAATATTATTTAACTTATTGAAAAATTCAAAAATGGTCAGGCTTAGAATTGATTTCAAATCCTTTTTTGAACAGAAAGTTAAAAAATTCTTTGTATAACAACTCAACACTCACTTCGGAATTATGAGGTGCAATATTTTCTCAATTTTTCTAAGCGAATCAAACCGTAGATGAAGTAATTTATTTAACTGCATTATATCTAGAGAGATTTGGTCCACCTATGATAAATTCCGAACACTTGACACTTGATCTGATATGCAGACCCAGGCCAGACATAGCCAGGGTTGTAGCTACCTGTAGGGGTCACTGGCTAATAGAAGATCATGCATCGAACTATGCATTACTCACAACACTCACTGTCATAGCTGTTGGAACCAGCGGGAAAAGAAAACAATTCTCAATTTTCTTTACAAATGCCCTGCTCTGGTCAAATTTAGAGCACAATCATAAGGAAGGGTATTTTTTTTACGGCATTGACGAAATATCAAAAATGAAGATCGAAAGCCTGGAGTGGAATCGGCTAAGGTGATAGGTGATTGTGATTGTCATTTTGACAATCGCTTTCTCTATATTTCTTTATTGATATGATGGAGACAGCTATAGTCAAAATGACAATCACAATCAACTATCACCTTAGCCGATTCCACCTCTGATCTCTTTTCTCAACGCGACGAAATAGCTCTAGGACGAACTTCAGTTACTTCTGTGCCGTTCTCTACGTTTTACTCCTTAGATCCCGGGCTACGATGCAGGGGTCATATGATCACTCAATTCGATTAGCTACTGTTTCAGCACCACTCAACAAGCTGCCTAGCTTGGCACAGTGTAGATGGTGGCGGATGAGTGAAATGGAGATTGTGCAAAACAAAACACACAATAAGAGACATCAAAACCTACTAGATCCTTTCTTAGTTTTGAACTTAATCCAAACTGGATGACTCTATGAGAATATCCACAATTTCCCATATCAAGTCCATAACTGAAGTTCAAACCAAATTTGAATTTTAAACTTTTACTATAAAACTGGAATATCAGTTATATATCGTATACATACATATATATATACTAGAATCTCATTCAAATTATCATTTTCCTTATCATCCTCAGGCTTGTCGACATGAATTCCATCGCCGCTTGAAGGTATACCATGCCTGGAAGGCAAAGAATCGCAAACGCACTACTATGGATGAAAACGAGCGCGCTCCAAAAAGTGTGATGGAAGCAGGTAAAATTCGTATTCAATTTTCCTAACATTTCAAAATCTTAAAACAAAATTTCCGTACAGCTTTCAAAACTCCGCCACTACTGCAGCCCAAACAAGAAATTACAACTGCCCAACATCGGTACTTCCGCATCCCATTTATGCGTGCCAATGCCCCAGAAAACAGTAAGCTAAATAAAATTAATCTAATAATCGAATAAACAATTTTTTTCCCAAAAAATAAAATAGCCAAACGTGGTTTGTGGTATGCTCACTTTGATGGTCAATGGATTGCCCGCCAAATGGAACTGCACGCTGATAAAGCTCCCATTCTTCTAGTTGCTGGTGAGAATATAATATAATCTAAATAAAACGTAATAACTTCCAATCATTAAACTTTGTTAACCATTTAGGTGTTGATGATATGCAAATGTGCGAACTAAGCCTGGAAGAGACAGGACTCACCCGAAAACGTGGTGCCGAAATCCTTGAACACGAATTCAACCGAGAATGGGAACGTAATGGTGGCAAACCGTATAAAAATCTGGGTGCTAATAACAACCATTAAACTCAAAACGGCAACCTTGCCACACACATTATCGCATAGACTTTTGTTCTTAATTTTGGGTTTCAAATCGAATTTTGCATTTTATACGTCTTTTTTCTTTACAAACTAAATTAAACCGCAGTGAACAGAAATGTTTCAAAAAAAAAACAAACACAAAATCCAGTTAAAGTGCCTTTTAGTTCCCACATTTTATACCAGTTTTGTCCATTTCGACCAGTTTTTACATAGTTTTCTGTTTCTGCGAAGTTTACAAATTTCAAAATGTATGCAAGAGTAGTTAATATACATTAAAAAAATAAAAAAAATATGATACTAAAATAAAACATTTATCACAGTATTGAATTTAAAAACTAACCGAATTCCGTAAAGCATTCCCAATACATTCAACAATAAATATCTTATCTTTAAAGAAATACAAAAATTATTACATAAATGTAATTCCAACTGTTTAAAATAATAAAAATTTATATAAAAAATGCATTTATATACAGAAAATAAAAATTGCTCTAGTAAATTAATTAAAATTAAATGTTTCCATATTTCAATAGTAAAATTTTTAAAATAAACCAATATTTAAATGAACAACTAATATTATATTGTAGTTAATTAGTTTGAAATAATTTATGGAAGATAAAATGAAAAATTATAATTTATAATTAAACAAACAAAAAATGGCATCTTTTATGTTTTAAATTTAACGGTGTTTGAATCTTTGTTCGCGCGGAAAGGATGTACAATTAAATTTTATTGAAGCATGGAAAAAAAAATAAATAATTATTATATATATTGATGTATGCAAACTATGTAAAATTATATGATAACACAAAATAAAAGATTTCTATTTATAATTGTGAGTTTTGATATTAATCTTCTACTATTATCTTTGTATATAAAACTTATACTCTCATGAAGCGAACGATTGGGGCGACATCTTAAGCACAGCGAGATAGTACTTGTTAGAATTGTCTGTGCTAAATTTAGTAATAAAATATTCTCTTTTTTAGTACTTCTTTTGTATCTTATCCTACTCTTGGGTAATTGTTTTTGATTTCATTAAAAATTCAAGTAAAAAGAAGTAATTTTCTAGTTTGTTTTCATCTTTATTATAAAATTTGGAAATGAATTTTTTAGGGAAAATTCAAGAAAAATTTCCCCCGATGAATAGCAAAATAGGGCTGTTAATTTTCGAATTAAAGTTTTTAATAATTATTTACGGGACGAACGTAGTAAGCATTCAACCTATAGAAACTTTTTCTATTATAATAAGCGTGCCGAAACTTTTTTTTTAGGCGACCCAATTCTGATGTGTGTTCATTCCACACAACTTATTATCTCAGTGATTCTACTCCTTTCAAGAGAATACCTTTTCGCGCGACGTTTTTCAAGATCTTTGTAAGTATATTTCGTACATTTCGGACAAACACATCCTTCCAATGCATTCTTACATCTTACATTCTTACTTACATTAAAATTAGTGTGCAAGCCTAATTAAAAACTCACTCCCCAGGCTTAATTGGTACGACCCTTTGTGCAAGTAAAAGTAATACGGCACACAATTTTATGGCATTGAGGAACTATGTGTACCTTTTGGATTTGAAGCATACCTTAGCTGTCTTCGTATCCTTAAAGTTTCCAAAAAAATATTGATTAGTCATCGTCGTCGTCGAACCAAAACTCTATGGAATCCATTTTCTTAAGATACTAGTACGGTCTAGAGTGCCAAAAACACGCACGATTTTTGGGAATTTTTTTCTCGGAAACCTTATTAGGTAATAACATATTTTTTTTTAAATAATGAATACATGCGTCAAGAGTACAAAAAAAAATTGTTTTTTTTTTTTTTTTAATTTTCGAATTTTGGCCGAATTATAGAGGGCGCAAACGTCGACTCATCAAAAAATACATGGTCCCATGGCGGACAGTTAATCTCCGGATCTACTGAACTGATTTTCAAAAAACTTGTTGCAACTTGATTGTTTTTATGTTTTCTAACACAATTTACCACAATTTCACCAAAAAATTATGAGCAAAAATAATGGCGACCAAAAATGGCCAAAAAAAATTTTTTTTCAAAGCCCGATATTTTTTTGTTTTGACTTTTTAAACAAATTGTGGTAAATTGTCTCGTAAAAAACCTTCCTTTAAATAACCCACTTTGTTTTTTTTTGTTTCAGTTCAGCCAATTCTGAGATTAACTGTCTGCCATGGGACCATATATTTTTTGATGAGTCGACGTTTGCGCCCTCTATAATTCGGCCAAAATTCGAAAATTTAAAAAAAAAAACAAATTTTTTTTGTACTTTGACGCATGTATTCATTATTAAAAAAAAAATATGTTAATTCTAATTATGTAACTAGGATATTATTATGTTTATACTTCATTAGTCTATTTGAGATTGTTAACTTTAATTGATGTAAATAAATAAATGAATAAAAAAAAAAGTTTTCCGAGAAAAAAAATCCCAAAAATCGTGCGTATTTTTGGCATTCTAGACCGTACTAGTACCTTAAGAAAATGGATTTCATAGAGTGCGTTTTTTTGGCATTCTAGACCGTACTAGTCCCTTAAATACTTTTCTTAGTTTAACAATTAAATATGTTGGGCCCTAGCGAGGTATCCGTTCGGAGCGGAAAATTGTCCGCAACGCATACTTCGTCGGAGGTTCAAATTGCTTTCGAGGTATCCTATCAGAAAGAATAATAATACATAAATGCGTTGGCGCAATTTGTTCCGCGAAGAATTTGAGTCGGATGAAATCGGAAAAACAATTGCTATAAGCTGTCAGAAATTTCACAAATAAAGCACGTGATCGCACTTCAACGCAGTTCGCCGGGTGTGTTAAAATAATGTCGGAGAAAAATTCCGAACAGCTGTTCGGGAGAATACCTCGAACCAAAAATCCTCCGAATCGTATAAAATCGGAGAAATTTCCGCAGTGAACGGATACCTCGCTAGAGCCGGTTATTTTCTTCAATGTTATTCTTTTTCTTTTCTTAAATGTCTGCTAAATAAAATTATGTGGTGCTAGTCCTTTTGAAAATAAAAGTGTCAGCACCTCTCACTGGAAATCAAAATTATTAAAAAAACATAGAATGCTTTCATAGAAAAAGGATTGTGTCTTTGCTAGCCGAAATATCAAATTGTTAAACCAATATTTTTTTCAATATTGTTCTACACAATTTTAGGTCGCAAGATATGTATGTTGATATAACACTTTTATATTAAGCATTTTGCGTTAACAAAACATGGAGTCAGGTTGGCCGAGCGGTCTAAGGCGCCAGATTTAAGCTCTGGTTCCCGAGAGGGAGCGTGGGTTCGAACCCCACACCTGACAAACTCTTTTTATTTTTCAAATAACTATTCATTGTATCTGTTCTTTAATGAACAGAAAAAGGTTAAAAAAGAAACAATTCTGATGAAGTCTATAATAGTAGACACTGGGCTTCTAACACGTCGTCTCCATTAGCGATGAATCCAGAGTATGGTTTTTTAAACCATGCGTTCATTATCGCCAATAGAGATAGCGGCGCCATCTAAATTTCCAAAGCGTGCAATAGAAAGTAATCGCATACCATTCATTGCTTGCTTTACCGCAAGGAAAACTTTCTTATTGGTTTGGCCTTGGCAAATTTAATTTGTTTAAATTTGAATTTTGCGTGCGAAGAAAGCATTTGATTGAGATTTACGCTTTTCTTCCAAGTTTAAAATATGTCTAATATGAAATTGTGCATTGAACTCACTTATATTTGTTCCCAATTTGAAAACCTATATAATGGTTCATTAAAATCATTCACTATTCTAAAAAAGTATGTATGCAATGTACAGTAATGCACAGTCAAAAAAAAAATCTGACAATTCTTCTACTCTCTGCTTTCTGCTTTGGCTATTGCGATTGCGATGGATTTATCGCTAGTGGAGACGCACGGTGGGTTATGAAGCATTGCTTATCACTGAGGGGACTCAATAGACGTTTTTCTTTTTAAGTTCAGAGCAGGGAACTGAGCTGTCAAAAAAAGATCTGTGTTTTTTTCTTAGCTCAGACATATCAGAGCACTCAGGTTATTCTTTTTTCCATCAGAGCTAGATCATAGAACGCTCTATTAGCTCAGAATAAAATGACCGAGCACATGGACTAAAAAACTGAGCGCTATCCGCTATGACAGCTGAGTGATAAGACGGAAACAGACGGCGAACAAAAAACGAAACAAAGGAATAAAAATGGAGATCGTTCAGTGCTCCAGTGTGTTTCATAAATAAATCGGGGAGCTTGCTTTAATTAAACTCTCTGCTCAGAGCTTACTCCATATGTTCAATCTCTGCTCCAGTACTCTGCTCAGAGTTAAAAAAGAACAATGCATAAAGATTTAAAAAAAATATGTGATTAGTTTTTCGGGCATATGCCTAGATCTGAAGTATTTATTAGTAATAGAAAGTACAAGCAAATACTATACGTAATCATTGGCCGGGTGAAGGCCATGTAGCAAATAGCTTCACCCTGCTATTAAGCCGGCTGCAGTAAGACAATCGTTTCTTCTTCTTCTTCTTCCTTTGCTTCGGCGCTGTTATGATCTCGATGTCGAGGGGATCATAACTCTCCCACGTATCTGTTTCACACTAGTGATCCGCCTGTGGGGTTCGCCGGGTTGACCTCAGAAATCGGCGGCAAGCCTCCCGGTTTTGTATTGTTCCATTTCTGAGGCCAACTGAATGCTGGTGTTTTTGCATTTGTTTGTACCAGGAGTGTTTAGGCCTACCTTTCTTTTTATTCCGAATTGGAACGTTGTATGATATTGCCTTTTTGACGGGGTTCTCAGGATCTCTCCTTTGAACATGGCAATACCAACTGAGTCGGTCGTGTTCAATTTTTTGGGAAATGGTATTCTTAACATGAAGGCTTCCTCGGATCTTCGTACTTCTAATTCGATCAAGCTTTGTAACTCCTGCTGTCATACGAAGCATCTTCATCTCAGCTGCCGTTGGCTTACTCTCATACTTTTTGTACATTGTCCAACATTGTGAACCGTATGTGAGTGCTGGACGCACAACTGAAGTGTACAGCTTTCCTTTCAGCTTAGAGGGCATTTTTCGGTCACAGAAGATAGCAGAATTTTCCCGCCACTTCATCCACCCTACGCTTACGCGATGGTTGATATCGTCATCACAAGTAGCTTCGTTATATATCATAGACCCCAGATATTTAAACTTTTCACACTTGGGAAGCACTACTCCATTCAAATAAATGTATGGAATAGGCCTGTGTGGATCAGAAAATGGGCAGCATAGGTATTCTGTCTTTTTCGCGCTTATGCGGTACCCACTTCCTTCTAGAACATCCACCCATACGTCAAGTGCTCGTTGTAGGGATATCGGGTCTTCACTTATGATGGCTCCATCGTCAGCAAAGAATAACTGATGTACTTTTGGATCCGTCACTTTGCCTTCAAGCAGGTAATCAAGAACTGTAATAAAGAGCAGGGGACTCAAGACACTTCCCTGGTGTACACCTACTGTGATTTCGAATTCTTCGGTGACTCCAGCTGCGCATCTTACTTTAGTAACTGCTCCATCATACATGTCCATAATTATCCGCACATAGGTTTCTGGAACTCCTCGTTGCCTGAGGGCCACCCATATTAGATCTCGTGGTTGCCGATCGAATGCTTTTTCAAAATCAACCAATACGATATGCAAATCCTCCAAAGAATCCCGATGTTTTTCCATAATTATTCTTATATTCTGGATTGCATCCGTGGTTGACTTACCCCCGACAAACCCGCACTGGTCATCAGATAGCCTAATTATTTTTCGCAGTCGGCTACCCAAGACTCGCTCAACGATCTTCATGGTGTGTGACATCAGCTTAATCGAACGGTAATTATCACAGCTTCGAGTATCACCCTTTCCTTTATAAATTGGAAGAAGGTAACTTTCCCTCCATTGATTAGGCATGCGATCACCTCGTATAAGTTTGGAGACAAGAATCATGAGCCATCTAAACCCGATGTCTCCCATCTTTTTCCAAAATTCTGAGGGTATTTCGTCTGAGCCAACAGCTTTTCCCTTTTTGGAGTATTTTACCGCCTCCCTAACTTCTTCGACTGTGATGTCGGATACTTCGCTTAAGTTAGGTGAAGCTATTGGAAAGTATAGCCTTGGAAATTGTTCGTTTAGAAGTCCGTCACAATACTGTCGCCACCTGTGAAGAATTTCGTTGTCTTCCACAAGTAGTTGGCCTTGAGCATTGTTAATGAACTTTGGCGAACAAATCTCCTGGGCATTTCTTCTTCTTTGAGCGGCTATTTTGAAGATAGTTTCGCCCTTATTCGTGTTTTGCCGTAGCTCTTGAATAGCACCAGCTCAGTTCAGTTTTGTTTTATTGAACATACTATTTACAATTTGGCTTACAACTAATAAGATACTACATATGTATGAAAGTTTACATTTGTTGGCTCATAGGGGGCCTAACTATATACAGTGACTTATGTTAAATTATTTTTATATAAAATTTACATGACGAAAAAAAAATTAAATTTAAAATGTCGGTTGTATTGTCCTCAGGGTGTTCATTCCTGGTTGTCAGTGGACAATAGCACCAGCTGTCGGGGTAGAAATTTCATCCAGCTCCCGATACAGGTTTTCTGTATTCTTTGCTTGAATTTGGGCGCACTTCTTCTTCGCTTCTTTCTTGCAGTTTCTATATTCCACTTCGAGGCGTGACTTTTGCTCTGTATCATTAGAGGGGCACTTCGACCAAGCCTTGAAAGCCATTTTCTTTTTACTTATAACTGATTTAGCTTCATCATTCCACCACCATGTTTCCTTGCCTTGTTGGTTGTGTCCTTTTGAAACCCCTAACAGTGTTTTGGCTTTTTCTTTGCAAGTTCTCTGTAGGAGATCCCACATACTTTGTGCTGTACTCTCTTCATTTCGAACTATATCGGTGTTGTTATACAGAACGTTTTTCATATTCGAAATAAAAGCTTCGCCTTTTTCCTTATCCAGATTATACCATTTGATCTTCCCAAAAGTTTTTGTATGTTTGTTGTCGTTCTCTGTCTCCATAAAAAATTCTGTCAGTAGGAGACGGTGTTGGTGGGCGATCGCTTCTCCTAGTATCACTTTGCAATCTTTTACCCGGGGTTTCATGAAACTAGATACCAAATGGTAATCAATCTGGGTTTCATTTCCACCACTGCTGTAAGTGACCAGGTGTCGGCTTTGTTTGAAGAACATGGTATTTAGTACGATAAGACCGTATGTTTTGCACATGCTCAGGATGTCTTCACCAGGAGGGTTCCTGGTGCCGTATCCGAGGCCTCCATGGCAATCTTCATAGTCTTCGTTTGTCTTCCCGACATGTCCGTTCAAATCTCCGCCCACGAACAAAAACTCTTCCTTTGGGATGTCCTTAAGTAGATTGTGAAAGTCTAGCCAAAATGCATCTTTTTGCACCTGCTCACATCCAATTTGGGGAGCATATGCAGTGACAATATTCCACAACTTTCCTTTAATCACCAATTTAAGGGACATCAAACGGTCGCTGGATTTCGAAATGGTCAATACGCTGCCTAATAGATGTTTTGCAAGGTTGATTCCGATTCCGTTTTTACCCTTTTCCGTTCCATAGTAGAACATCTTATAGTTTTTTGTCCTCGTGTCCAAGAAACGGGCCCTGTTTCCCGTGTTTCGCCATTTTGTTTCTTGAACACATAAGATGTCCACTCGCCTTCTTTTCATCATCTCTTCCAGCTCGAAGCTTCGACCTGTCATACTGCCAACGTTCCAACTCGCAACTCTCAGATTTTGTATAATCTGCGGCATTACTTTGCTAGCCCCCGGAATCCGTCTAGCTCTGACCCGAGCATTGCTGCTCGGTCCAGGATCAGTACCATGTGTAACAATGGTAGTGCCTGGCGGGGTAGTGTCATTTTGAACGAGTACTTCCATAATGCTTTCATAATGCTTTCATTATTCACAAAATCCTGGTTGTAAGTATCGACGTGTGCATGCTCCAGTTTTGTATTTGATCTCTCTTTTACGGCACCGGTGATCTCCAGTCGTGCCAACCCAGGGACTGGCATGCACACTTTTGGGAAAGTTTATAGGTGTTACGTGTCGCTAGGTTCACCTTGCTGTTTGTGGCCTAGATGTATTTACTCCTTTAGTCGCCTTTTACGACAAGCGGGGAGGCGCTGCAGGAATATTCTAACCCGTCCCTGCACAGGGAAGTAAGACAATCGTTTCGTCAGCGCAAAAGCTCCCCTAGCTCTGGTAGGTAGTCTAACTCCGGCAGTTGCGTATGCCGACGATCTAATAGCATACAAAACAACTCCAAAGGTCGAAGTCATCAGAATTCTTTTGCAGTGTGACTTGGACAAGATTCAGCGATATTGCGATGACTAGAAAATCAACGTTTCGTCAGCGCAAAAGCTCCCCTAGCTCTAGTCGGAGCAGCACTTATAAATACACATACTAAAAAAGCCAGATGACAATGTACTTTACCTTTACTACACTTTTACTCACCAGACACTAGCTTGCGCCTGGTTTTTTTATGTATTCCTTGAGGCTCCATGCAGCGGAGTATTGAACAGAATCGTTTCAGATTACTGAAAGTTGATTTTCTAGTCATCGTATCGTGTAGTATCGCTGAATCTTGTCGAAGTCACACTGCAAAAGAATTCTGATGACTTCGACCTTTGGAGCTGTTTTGTATGCTATTAGATCGTCAGCATACGCAACTGCCTGAGTTAGACTATACCTATCAGATCGCTGGTGTAAATTCTGAATAGATTCGGCGAGTTGACCGCTCCCTGCTGAAGACCATTTTTAATATCGAAGATTGACGGAGAAGTTACATTGCCACTTTCTACTCGTATCATTAAGCATGTCATAAATCATATTTTTACAATATTGGTTTACTTAGGCCCCAGTTATAGCTTTCATTGAAATGCATCATTGAAACAAATCAGTGGAATGCTGACTTCATTTTTTTGACAAGCCAGTTATAGCATTCATTGAAAAATTGGTTTCAGTAAAAGATCCTATCAGTGGCTGATCAAAACCAATTCTATGCATTTGAGGTTAGAGTTGATCATTGAAAGGAAAACTGACATATGAGAATAGAAAGAGAATCGAAAACATTCAGTGGAACGATTGTGTTCAATATTAAAGAAACGAAAATCAGCTGTTCATTGAAATTGATTTCTATCAGTGAAATAATAAAAGTGGATTTAAAAGAAAGTTTAAATCAGAATTTTGTGTTTTTTAGAGTAAAAAAAATTCTACTACCCATTAGCTTCATTTTGGTACCAATTATAGCCATTGCAGTTTGTTTAATCGTCTTAAAAATGCAAATACACTGGGGCCTTATGCCGAGTCAGTTTTAGATAGCGGCCTTCTAACCATACGGTATCGAAAGTCTTCTCCAAATCAACCGCACCAGCACCACACCGCATTTTAGTTTTGTTCGTTATCGTTCGTTATAGGTTCGTTGGAGGCATAAGAGGTACGGTGCGTTGGCAGATAGAAGAGACGAGGATTTCTTATTTAACGGGAATTAGTGTTGAAAGATATGGAATTTCAGAGAGTTGTGCAGTTACAGATCCTGAAAGTAGTAGATAAATGAAAATAATATCACGTATTTCCCTTCGTTCTTCCAGCGTATTCAAGTTATTTAATAGAAGTCGGCCTCGATACGGAGGTAGAACTAAATCAAAGGGTTATTCCACGACAGCCCATGAAGGGAAATGTAGGTAACGACGTTGAATGTTCTCGATTCAGGATGTATTAATTTGTTAATAATGGTACCGTACTTAGCAGGCGCATACAAGAAGGGGGTACCTTCGGCTTCGTAGAGTCAAATATGGAAATATTTGATGATCATTTCAATATCGTTAATAGTATGACAACAAAAAGGAGAGGTCCTAACTGGCTGACTTGAAGGATCCCAGAGGTAGCTAAGTAATCATCGTAGAAGGTAGATCTAAATCGAAATTTTTAGTAACGGTTTTTCAGGTAAAAATAAATCCATCTAGTTCAAAACCAAGGATGGACAATTTGAATAAAATAAGCATATACGAGTATGTGAAAGTTTAGCAATTGGACGATAGTTTGTAAGTTTACACTTTGGGCCCTTTTATGTCTTGGGGAATTGGGCAAGATCTTCCATAACTCCTTGAGAAAAGGATAAACTGAAGATTTTTTAGAGGAGAAGAGAGGGTGTTGAAGAAGATTTTGGTAGAAGTCTGTATAGTAGAATCACGATAAAAAGTTAAATGAAGTAAGAAACCATCATGAACAAAATATACGGAGTACAGTAAAACATGAAGGTGCGGAGATATGTGCGGCAGCATATACGATCAGGAATCTTGTTTTCATTGAAAGTACAATAAATAAACAAGACTAACTTAACATCCTATAAGCAATATCCTTTAATCAAGTTTAAGCAAATTAGGTATGCTTAGCTATTCGATGTTTTAGCAAGACAATGATCCTAAACATACTTCGCGTTTCCTTAATGAATGCTTTATAGGATCTCAAAACACTTCCACCATTTTTTATTTATTGCTATTAAATAAAGCTTTTATTTTCTATTATTGGAATTCAATAATTTTGTTTATTTTAGGTATGTATTTGCTTTACTCACTTTTGACGCTCACAGTATGTAGTTTAAATAAAATGAAATGCTTGTAATTTGAAGCAAATAAAATTTTTTTTTAGTTTTTAAATTTAATATTCTAAAATACCCACAGTGATGGTACCTATCTAATACTTAACTGATTCTGCACACCTCCGCTTTCCAAGCATTTACAATTTAAATAAATCGGTTAAACATTTTTTGCGAAAATGCCCAGTCATTTAAACAGTTCATGTACCATAATTAGGCCGCGATTTTATATAACAAAGATTACAAGGAGCAGGACTATTGTGATTGTGACTCCAAGTAAACAAAAAAAAAAAAAAAAAAGAATTTGTCAGGTGTGGGGTTCGAACCCACGCTCCCTCTCGGGAACCAGAGCTTAAATCTGGCGCCTTAGACCGCTCGGCCAACCTGACTCCTTGTCCAGTTGCAGAAAAATTATGTATATAACACACTCACCCATATTCCACAAGTCGTATTTTGTCTCGTACTCGTAGTCGAACTCAGGGGGATATATCCCCCCCCATTGGGATCGATAATTGTTCAACATAACCAGTCATGAACCAAATAAGTTAAAGAAACGCACTCTGAATTTTTTTTTTACGTCTCTCACCAATTAATAATAGGTAAACGTGCAAGAAAAAGAGCTTCCATCCAGCTTATGTATATTTTATTAAAGATATTAGCTACACTGCCGGTTTCAACGTCAACTTCCGAAAGAACTTTCCCCAGTCAGTAAAGAGAATAAAAACAATACAAAGAAGCATGACCAACGAAGTGAGATTATTAAAAATATGTCTATTTTAATAACAGTGTGATAAGCTTTGGATGTTTACTTATTTGCAGGATCGTTTGAATGGTTTGGCTGCTCTAGCTATTTATCGCGAAATACCTATAATAGCAGACGAGGTTATGAGTGTTTTATATAAAAAGAACAGAAAACTGGATTTTATTTTGTGATTTAGTGCCTTGCATAAGTATAATCGCACCTGTAAAAATGCGTTTTGTAGAAAATTAAAATGGGAATGACACTACTATTTTTCATTGAATGGCATCACTAATCAAGTAAATTGAGAAGAAAAAAAAGTTCCGTTAGTTTCTCTTCTGGTGGTTAAAAATTAAAACAGATTTTTTTGTATTGCAAAAGTATAACCTCTTTTTTATTTTTATCTGTTTTTTTTTTTTTATTTTAAGTAAATTTTTTCGGCTAAATTAGTAAAGGACATTGCTGCCCCTATTTTCGACCAATCTAAAAATTGTTTTTGACATACTGTTGACAAAGTTATTTAATATGGAATCGTCTATACAGTTCCATTCTTCCACAATCGCCTCTCGCAGCTCAGCAACACTGTATAATTGCCTTTGACATAAATTTTGCGGGTCAAAATTCCCCAAAGATTTCCAATAGGGTTACAATCTGGAGAATGTGCCGGGAACGTATGTTATTCGATTCGTACCATCCCAAACTTTGACGACTCACGTGAATTGGGGCATTATCATGCTGGAAGACATGACGAACTCGACGAAATCGTCTTAAGTAGGGTACCAAATTATCCTGAACCACCTGGGTGCAAGCTGAACTGTTCATTTTTGCAGAGAGACCATACAACGGTCGCAAAAGGCCCCCAAACCTTACAACTGCCACCGCCAAAGTTAATCTTAAAAAAAAAACTTTTTTCCTTTCTCAGATCGTGCCAATATCCGTTAAAACCACCTGACCCATCATGATTAAACTTTTTTTCGCCACTGAAAATAATCCAAAATAATCTAAAAAAAAACATTCATATAGATTATTATTTTGAACACCAAGAGTTAAGTGTAAATTAATGGAATGTTACTTATGGTTTTCCAATTCCGCTTCATGTTTTGCTGGGCAACTTCTTACTTTTTTTTGTAGACTGTTATCAAATTTGGAGCTGGCATCATTTTGCACCGAACAATCGCTTTACTGCTTTTTAAGGCACGAAAAACCGTTGAAACCGAAATTCCTAAGCCCAATTCGTCAAGAACGTCCGGCAAACAATGCGCCGAATTGGATGCAGCACTTATTAAACGCCTTTTATCTCGACTTCATCAGCTTCTACAGATTCCCGGGTCTTATTTTCGTCTCATAAGATTCTGGATCTTGTAAGAAATTTCGGACGACACGATCGGATCTTTAAATTTTCCTACAAATTGCCCTTAAGCTTAGGCCAGTTAACCGAAAAGCTTGAATTTTGACTTTTTCCGTATCGCTTAAATGTTTACCACGCGGCTTTGTTTCTTGTCATTTCGAAGCACATAACTGAATGAAGCTTCAGAGAGGTTTGCATTGTGCGGTTATACTTTTGCAATATATAAAAATTTGTTTTTAATTTTTAAACACCAGAAGAGAAAATAACGGAACTTTTTTTCTTCTCAATTTACTTGATTCAATAAAAAAATAGTAAAGTGTCATTCCCATTTTAATTTTCAAATTAATGCGTATTATCTTTAAAAAATATAATTTTTTTATGGCATACATAATGAATTCAATGAAGTCTTGTTGTTTGTTTTTTTTTTTTTTTTTAATTAATAAAACTTAAAAAAAAAATGAGCGAACTAAATCTATCCCCCCCCCATAGCGAAAAGCTATCTACGCCGCTGCGTTGCGTACGAGAAGCTTAAAAAAACAACGTATATTGTCGCCCGTAGGTAATTGTCAAAATCAATAAAATTGAATTGAAAAAGTCATTTGTTGTTTTTTCAATTAAATTATTTTATTTATAATGAAATTCTGATGAGCTCCATTGATTTGAAGTGGCTCTTCTTCTATTTTATTTGTTTTTTCTTTTTGTTTTTTTTTTTTTTGTAGGAGTTAAACTAAGAGCTCACAGCAATTTTTGGGTGTGATTGATAGCAAATAAAATGCACGACTGGGTCGCTCGAACTTGCTCCTATGTAAAAGACTAAGAATTTCAAAACTGAATGTTATTAGAGAAACTGTTCATAAGCATAAAATTCATTTTTTAAATGACTAAAAAAACTTCTTTAGTAGTAAGGTAAGAATAGGATGCCATGTGATTCAAGCAAATATAGATTTATGCAAGATTAAAAATTATAAGTCCTTGTAGTGGTTTCTTAAAAAATAAGGTTTTATATAAGAAAATTTTAAAACAATTTTAAGAAAAAATGTTGGTACGCCAATTTGAAGTTTTTATTATTGTATGAATAAAAATTAAATTTACAAAAAAAATATTGAGCCATTTTCGAGACATTGAATTTTCAAAAAACAAAAAATTGATTTTTTTTTTTCAAAATTCAAAAAAAATATTTTTCTTAAAGTTTTGAAATGCAATGTTTTTTAAAATGTTTAGAAGCTTCCCTCTACGAAATTTCATTAAAATCCGTTGTGCTAATAATGAGAAATTCAAAATTTTAAAAAATCGTTCTTTGGTAGGTAAATTAAGTAATATCTTGTTTTCAAATTTGTTTTTATTGAATTACAGATATTAAAAAATAATAGAAAGAAAAAAAAATTAAGCAAAATTCTCGGAACCGTTTTCGAGAAAAATACGATTTTCGAAAACC
The DNA here is from genome assembly GCA_911387755.1 of Chrysotoxum bicinctum. Classification (NCBI taxonomy): domain Eukaryota; kingdom Metazoa; phylum Arthropoda; class Insecta; order Diptera; family Syrphidae; genus Chrysotoxum; species Chrysotoxum bicinctum. Next base: position 236,760,855 of record OU426988.1, on the reverse strand, counting down.
ATTTTTTAACATTTGTATGGAAGGTACCGTTATTTTTAGGTGAAATCAATTTATTTTTCTCATATATTGTAGATTATTTTTCTAAACTTTTATATATCAAGTTTTAAAAAAATCGAGCATGGGGTTTTCGAAATATTGAGTTTTCAAAAAAAAATTTTGAAAGTTTTTTTAAAAATCCAAAAAATTTGTTTTTGAAAATTTTAATACACAATAATATTTAAACTGCTGGGAAGCTTTAGCATAAAAAAAAGATCAAAATCGGTGGTACCGTTTTTGATAAAATCAAAAACAAAAAAAATGGTCCCAAGGGGGGTACCAAAACTACTCATTTTTTTGAAAATTTTTTTCGACCATTACCTAGGTTTAACTAAATTAAATTTTTTAAATTTTTTTTAAGAAAATCGCAGGGACAGTTTTTGAGAAAAAAAAAATATTTATAAAATTTCGGAAAAAAATCGTATGGCAGGTACCGTTATTTTTGGTCATACAAAATCAAATCAAAAAACATCCGGGGGTAAAAAATCAAAACCCATATCTACCAAGTTTGAAGAAAATCGGCCGAGCCGTTTAGCTGTAATCGAACAGACAGACAGACAGACAGACAGACAGAATTGCCAGACCCACTTTTTTCGTCTTCGCTATCATCGTAATGTCAACTTTGATCAAAATCTCGAGTTCGATTTTTTTTTACGAATATGTACATAACTTGCCTTATAGTACCTATAAGTCGCAAGTAAAAATAATTAGCATAATTAGATATAGGCCTTTTATAGATAGTTATTTACAAATGTGAAAGTCTTGCATACTCTAGTGGGAGCTATAGTGCATCAAGTATACAGTTCTTTCCTAGTCCAAATAATTGTGATAAGAACCTTGCCAAAATGTAGAGTTAAGCCCCCGATTGAAAATATCGAGGTCCAAGACGTTTTACAGACAGCCTTCTGCCTGCCAGACGCGATAAGAATATGCTACTTCTTGCACTAAGAAGGCCACCTTCAAAACCTCGATATTTGCAATCAGGGCACTTAGCTCTTCATTTTGAAGTTATGCCAAATTTTGTATCCCAATTTTTTTAGACTTTGAAAAGAACTGCATACTTAATGCACTATAATGCACTATTGCGCCCACTAGAGTATGCAAGACTTTCACATTTGTAAATAACTATCTATAAAAGGCCTATCTAATTATGCTAATTATTTTTTGTTATCAATCACACCCAAAAATTGCTTTGGGCTCTCGGTCTAAGTGGTGTTACTGGCTTGTGAATACTCGTTATATTCTTGGACTATGTCAGTTTCATCTTCAGTATTTATCGCGTCGATTACAGGAGGAGGCTGAAAAACTCCAATGTTTGATCCTTGGGGATTAACAATTTAAATTTAAAATGTTAGCAATGTACTTGTCAAATTTGCTCTAGCATATGGTTCTAATTTTCTGCCGATTCCGAACGGCAAATGTGCAGCACTTTCCAAGACAAGAGATATACTCTTAGAGGATTTGTCAATTCGTTGCAAGAGGCATTAAACTCCTGAAAAACTTTTTGCTGCGGCTGAGTATCGAACTCCAGACCTTCCGCATGACAGTTTAACGCCTAACTATTTTGCCAAGAGGTACCAATGTACTTACATACATTAACTTTTTGTCCATTTTTATCGAAAAAAAAACAAGTCTCGTCTAGAAAATTTAATACGAGTAAAAAAGTACACAAATACGACTTCAAGTAAATCGAATACGAGATTCGGAATAACGATAAAATACGAATAGTCGTATGCGATGTTTTGCGTTTCCCGATATTAGTACAAGTGAAGTCGAATGTACGACTTCTGGAATACCAACATACGACTATAGTCGAATACGAGTCATAAATACGAGTTTCAGAATACGGGTGACTGTTATAATAAATTTGTTTATTGAAAATTAAGATAGCACATTAAAAAACTTTATGTAACAAAAAGAAAAAAAGAAAAACTTTTGCAGTATAGTAAATTAAATTAAACTGTGTTGTCTACTATTTATTTACCCTCGTGGTATGTATTTTTGGGTTGGCCTTGGAAAGTCCAAGACTGTCCACCAGATAGTTAGTCAAACTTCGAAAAAACTCGTTCTAGAATTTTTTTGTAGGTTTCTGCTGTCATTCTTGAACTTTGAAGATTCAGTTTAATTGTGCGAAATAGTTAAGTACTCCCACTATCTAGGGTCGTCGGATCTTAGATCATGAAAATATGAGTTGTATTCATCGGTATCGTCCAACAATGTCGTTTTCGAAAAAAAGGTCGGACGGCCAAATTTGAATACTTGGCCTTATGTCACTTTACAAAAGCGACATTAGGCCAAATTTTAAGAGTTGGCCTTAAGTCACTTTTGTCAAGTGACATTTGACCAATTTGGCCAAATTGTTTACTCCAATTAATGTAAAATACAAAACTGTTGCCTGCTTGGCAACTGAACATACCCTGAGCGGAGCAACGGAGTTGCGTGACCGGGTATGAGCCCCGAAAAACGAGTTAAAATCCTGAAAACCCGCGAAGCGGGCCACCCAAAGTACTGTTGCGTTCCCAAGAAAACCCAGAACGTCGGCTCCCGATAAACAATTATGTATTAGATATATGAATCTAACGGGAAAAACTACTTTTTTTTTTATTTTAACAAAACATATCGTCGCTGTAGATCGAATACCTCGTAACCCAGAAAAGTCGATTTTTCAGGAGAAACAAAAAATATTATCACAAACAAATTTGGCCTTATGTCTCTTAGCCTTATGTCACACCACCAGGTCATGTCACACCACCAGGTCATGTCACACCACCAGGTCGGACCAATGACGCCATACTGGCCCAAAATCCATATAAACTGTTAACTTTTTGAGCATGCATAATGCATTGTCGTCTGGTGAGCTTCGTTTGGGATCGTATCGTCCCCTAAACAGCTATTTAGCTTGTTAACTCATTCATTAATATTGGAAGGGGCCTTAGCGCTGAAGATGATTTTCTTCCAAAATTGGGATCCTCATCCAAATGCCTCGAAGCCCTACGATCATGAACTTTGAGCTACTGGATGAGTTGGATCTTTTAGTGGTGTATGCCCAAGTTCCGACGCAAAATTCACAAAGTGGAAGTCTGCGAAAGGCCGAATTCTTGTGCACGGCGAGGAATCGACTGCCTTGGGTTCCGCTCTATACTTTAACAGACAACGACAATGTTCTCGGTAGATCTCCCATTCCTTTGACATACGAATATTGACTTTTTGATTACTGAATCAATCGTCGTAAATTTTGAATTCCGAATAAGGTCCCAATGTCCTACTTGACTTCTGTCAACTAATACTATCATCGTAATTTCAAGTTGTGTTAAAATCTCTAGCTTAAATTTTATACAGAAGCAAAACTTGAAATAATAATATTGGATTTACATATATATTGTACATACATTATTTATGTACAGTTTTGCTGTTATTATTTCATGATCAAAAATTTTTGAAAACGTGTCTCAAATACAAAACAAGAATGAGAAGCATATTTACTTATAAACAATTCGAAAACTCGTTTAATAGATCCACCATTTAGTATTTTTTTACAATTAAAAAAAAAAAACAAAAACAACATAAAAACCAATAAAATAAGAAAAAGTACGTATACACCTGGGTGTACCACTTTTTTTGGAAAAAAAATGTTGATTGGACATGTTTGAAAATAATCCTGTACATATTTTAAAAAAAGCTCGTCTTACGAATATTTTTCGAAGAGCTCGGCATCAAAAGGATGATTGTTATCGCTAGAAAAAAGGTTTCGTTTCTTAATTTGTATCTTCATCATCATCACGGCTCGACAACCGGGTTCCGGTCCTGGTCTCTTTCAACAAGTCCACCTATCCCGGTCTCTAGCCGACGCTATCCAGTTGCGCACCCCAAGGCTTCGGGCGTCCTGGTCTACGCCATCTCTCCAGCGCAAGCATGGTCTACCACGCTGTCATCTACCATAGAATGTACCACAAAGAACTTTCCGAGCAGGTTCCTCTTCGCTCATGCGAGCTAGGTGCCCTGCCCACCGGAGTCTACCGAGCTTAATTTTTGTCACGATATCTGCTTCAAGGTAGATTGCGTACAGTTTATGATTGTACCGTCTCCGGAATCGTCCTTCCTCACATACGGGGCCAACAATTCTCCTTAAGACTTTTCTCTCGAACGCAGCTAAGGGGTCGGAGTGCCTTTTGCTAAGCACCCAAGTCTCGGATCCATATGTGAGTACTGGCAGGACCATGGTCCTATACAGCAGCAGTTTTGAAGTTATGGTGAGATTTCTGGATTTGAAGAGCTTTGACAGACTATAGTAGGCTCTGTTGGATTTGAGAAGCCGCCCGCGTATTTCTTCTTCTATATTGTTATCGGCTGCTACTATTGACCCAAGGTATTTAAAGGATTGCACCACTTCAAATTCGTGCTCCGCAACCTTGATTGTTTGACCAACTGTTCCTCTTGCATTCGACGCCACCATGTACTTTGTTTTACCTTCACTAATGTGCAGCCCCAGATTTTGTGCCGCCTGCTCGATCTGGATGAAGGAATCGTGTACAGCTTGTTCGGTTCTTCCGATGATGTCGATGTCGTCTGCGTAAGCCAGTAACTGGCTGGACCTGTTGACGATGGTCCCTCTTGTTGCCGTGCCAGAGTCACGGATTGCTTTCTCCACCGCCAGGTTGCAGAGGAGGCAGGCCAAACCGTCCCCTTGTCGGAGTCCATTAAAGATGTTGATTGGTCTGGATAGCAATCCGGCTATTTTTACTTGGCTTGTTTTTTGGTCATGGTCAACCTACATAGTCGTGTCAATTTATTTGGGATGCCGAATTCTCTCATAGCTTTGTAAAGTTCTACCCTGGCAATGCTATCATAGGCGGCCTTAAAGTCTATAAACAGATGGTATGTTGGGATGTTAAATTCTAGACATTTTTCCATCGCCTGCCTAAGGGTAAATATCTGATCAGTTGTTGATTTGCCTGGAATGAAACCACACTGATATTGTCCGATAACGGTTTTAGCGTATGGGGTTATCCGGTCTTGTAGGATAGAGGAGAGTATCTTATAGGCGGTACTCAACAACGTGATACCTCTATAATTGCTGCACGTTGTGACATCTCCCTTCTTATGTATGGGGCATATTAAACCTTTTCGCCAGTCTTCTGGCATTTCTTCCTGCTCCCATACGTGTACTATAATATCATGAATTGCTTGACGTAAGGCTGGCCCGCCGTGATGGAATAATTCGGCTGGTATGCCATCGGCTCCCGGGGCTTTGTTCTGTTTAAGCCGGCCTATAGCCTTCTCAACCTCTTATATGCTTGGTGGCGGCAACACCTTGAAGTAGTGGAGCCTCCACTTCTGCAGTGAGCTGACCATTTAGCAATTCATTAAAGTACACTTCCCATCGCTCCAGTATGCTTTCAGGATCGGTGATCAGATTTCCCTCTCCGTCCTTGCAGTATGTGCAGCGTGGTGTGTACTGCGTCATGTTTCGGACGGATTGGTAGAACTTCCGCGCCTGGTGCGGACCTCGCTCTCGGCTATTTTCTATTTCACAGATTAGGTTCTTCTCCCAGGCTGATTTTTTTTGTCTGTGTAGCCGTTTTTCTATTCTCCTGAGCTCTTTATATTCCTCTTCGCGTGCCCGCGTACTATGAGATTGTTGCATTGCTCGGTACGCAACATTCTTACGTTCAGTCGCTAGCTTGCATTCATCATCAAACCAGTCGTTCCGATTTTTACGACTGCTGCCTAAGATGGAGTTGGCAGTACTAATGACAATATTCTTAAGGCGTGTCCACTTCTCATTTACGCCTATCATACTGGCTCCAGGACTTAATCTCCCTAAATCAAGTGATTCTAGGGCGAGTCCAAAGGTGTTACTGGTGTTTTCATTGCGCAGGGCAGCCGTGTTGATTCGAACCTGATCGGCGGATGCAATGCGTCTTCGCAAGGCAATCCGCCCTCGGAAAACCATACCAACAAGATAGTGATCCGAGTCGATATTGGCACCTCGGTACGTTCGTACCGTCATCAAGTTCGAGTAGTGGCGACGGTCTATCAACACGTGGTCTATTTGGTTACGAGTGACTCCATCAGGTGATACCCAGGTGGCTTTGTAGATATCTTTACGCGGGAACCTGGTACTCGCAACTACCATGTTTTTCGATGCTGCCAATTCTAAGACTCGAAGTCCATTGTCATTAGTGTTCTCATGCAAACTATGGGTGCCTGCGTAATGCCTGAATACCGGCTCCCGACCTATTTTTGCGTTCAAATCCCCAAGGATGATTTTAACATCATACCTTGGACAGGCATTGAGGGCCCTCTCGACTTGTTCGTAGTAAGTCTCTTTTTCTTCGTCTGAGGACTCCTCCGTAGGTCCGTGAACGTTAATGAGGCTGATATTCGTAAATTTGCCTCGCACGCGAAGGGTGCATAGCCTTTCGCTTATAGCGTTAAAGCCGATGATGGTAGACTTCATTTTTTCGCTGACTAGGAAGCCTACCCCGAGCACATGGTGTTTTGTATGACAGCTATAGTATATGTCATATTCTTTCTTCTGTAGAACACCATTCCCTGTCCATCTGATTTCTTGAAGAGCTGTTATGTCAGCTTTATATTTTGACAGGGCATCGGCTAGCTGCTGAGCAGCTCGAGCTCTATAGAGCGATCGTACGTTCCATAAGAAAATTCGTAAATCGTTTTTCAGTTTTCGTTGCGTTGGTTGTCGTCGTGTGATCAGTCCGTTTCCGAGGCTTGTTGTCGGTCTCGTAATTCATAAAGTTTTACGGGACAGGGAATTAACCTGTCGCCAACCTGAGGAACCAGCCTGATCATATTAGCCAAACCTTTTTAAAGGCTTGTTTCTAGCGGCCGCCGCGGAGAGGCTATGATCAGACTTCCACCAGTCCCGAATAGTTACGGCACGTACATGTTTTCGTATGCTACATGTTATTCCCCCTATTCGTCTGATGGCTGACCGCCTAATTTGTCTCTTACATATGCCATAATAATCCCCATGACTGATAAAAAAAACAATGTTAGAGCCATACTACAAAATAGAGCCCTATCTCTCTACAGGAATCATCATGTTAGACGTATTTTTTTTGACTCAAATAGTGCTATCGTCAAATATGCAAACGACTTTTTTACACAAGATCTAACGTAATGATCTAACGTGTGATGAACGTTAGCAAACGCATTTCACGTTTACGAACATGCTCTCTGGCTTATCAATATTTGTGACGATTAGATTTTACTTAATATTGTTCTGGAATCTTTTTTAGAAGAAGGAAGACAACATTTGTCCAGCATGTTCCTGAAAAAGCGATCCTTCTCCCCCTCCTCCTATCGACTAATTACACATAGGTGTCTTCTTTTCAAGGTCATGGAATCGCTGATAAGAAGATCGAAAGCTTCTTAATGACCGACAATACGGCTTTCACAGCAATCGTTCCACTGTTAATCTGATGGCATATCTCACCGAAGAGTGGAACAGATCTTAACAGTGTTTTGGAGAAAGAAAGATTATTGCACTTGATATTTAATTAATAAGGCGTTTGGTAGAGTTTGAAACCAGACTCTCTTATAAAAATTGCGTGCATTCAGTTTCAACGAAACCATTGTTCTTTAGATAAAAATTACTTTCTATATCGTTCAATAAAAAATGAAAACTTTGAAATAAATTAATTTAAAGCTAAGCAATAATAATAAAACCTTTTTCATTCGGAGTTTAGACCCTCCAAGTCTAAGATTTGTTGCATTTACTGACTCTTTGCAAATTTAAAGGTCTTCCATTTTTCGAGATTCTGAGAATGAGAATTGGCATCTACAATTAAAAAAAACAACGTGCACTTTATCTCAAGCCAATTCAAAAATAAACAGACTTCTGTTATAAATAATAATCACAAGATTAAGGTCACGTTTACGGTTGCACCATTTAAAATAAAATAGATTTCTGCGGACTTAACAATGTCTGGCAGAAAGTAAATTTAATTTAAATAAACAATTAATTGGAAAAAGTTGTTGACGTTAGACCTTCTTCGGTATTTTAAACATGGATTCCCTATATATCGTGTTTCTATTTACATTCAGAAAACATCTAGATAAGCACTTGATGGGACATACTTAACCGTATTTGTGATGAGATAAAACCTTACTCTCCACTTGTTGAATTCTTCCACCCTGTAAAAAGCTTTTTATCTTCCCCTCTTTTAAGCTCAGAGTATCTGAAATCAAATGACTCTTTCTCAAATTCAGAGAATATGAAATACAAATTCGAAAGCCATGACTCGCTGGCTGGTTCAGGTGAAAAAAGATCATTTCAGTTAGATGGTGCTATTCGAACAGGTAAAACGTCTCCGGTAAGATAGTTTAGAAATACAAAGTCTCGTTAAGCGATATTTTTTGCTGTCTCGTTGACTCAAAGTTGGCGCGCGTGTACTGTGAAAAATTCCCATAAAATAGTTAAAAAAAAAAAAGAAAATTTATGTGACTTCTCCATAAGAGTTTAACAACGAATCTCCGTTCTTTTGTTTCGCATAACTTGTTCTGACTCATCAACCAAAAATTTGTATTCCTCAAGTGATAAGACCCACGATAAGAGCCGCTAAATCGTTACAAATAATTCATCGACTTTCTATCAACAAAAATGACTTGGAATATGTTTGGGATACTTTTGCTATTGACATTGACCATTGGCATTGGTAAGTAGTGTTTTTATGGTATTTTTCTATTTGCAAGATAAGTCTCCTTTGATTTAAAACATAACGGAAGAAAAGTAATTTTTTTTAAACAAGTTTAAACTTATTTGTAGAACCTGCCTTCTGACCATGGTCGGATTTAGGTATTGAGACATGAGGTACAGGCCTGTTATATGTGTGACATTTACTTTTTTGTTTCACTGTAATCCATGAAATTTCACTTTTTGTCAATTGGAGTTTGGGCGGAATTTTTTGTTCTTTGCAAAAAAAAACCTTAAGAACTTTCATTCTGCAAAGAAATTGTGACGAATATTGTCTTAAGCCTTGCAAAGTAAACCATATGCTTTTAACACAATCCTGTTGATTTATTTACAATATATACATACTCATAACATTATGTACTATTTTGAAAGTGAAACATTCGCAAAAAATACCGGAATCGAGATTTTGATTAAACTTCACATTACTATTGGAGGGAAGTCTCGCAATTCTGTGATTTGATTTTTTTTAAACTTCGTAGCTAACCTTTGCGATTCGCATTTGGCTGCTAACATCTTTTGATTATTCTTTCGTTTTTCTTAAGTCCAAAATTTTGGCTATCTGCCATATTTTTTTTTCGAATCTAAAGACTCGAAAATTTGTCAACAGATTTTGTATAAAAAGAATTCAAAAATGTTCTTTTAGTTAAAGCTTATTAATTAATATAGTTACTCGATACTCTAATAAATTCAAATTAAATTTTGTATTGAAACTTAGCCCCTGGTGGTTCCTTAAGACTATTTAAGAGTTTTTTTTAGACGAAAATATTATTTTGAAGCAACCTTCTATACAAATGTTGAACAACTGTTATGGAAAATCTTATTTTCTTGAAAACGGCTGAAAGAATTTTAAATAATTTTGTTCTACGTTGGTATGTACATGTGTCTACCATCCAATTAAAAAATAAAATTAATGACTGGAGCGCATGTACTGGCTCTTATGTAAAAGTAGTTTGGAATTTAAAAATTATTTATAAATACATAAAATGGAGAGACAAATGTTGTCGCCTAGAAAAGTATGAATTTCTGCAAGCTAAGTTTAAAAAACTGTTTTAGTATTAATTTTTGATATAAAGTGGTGCAAAATTAATCGTCTAATTTTATTTTTGAACTAGCTGCCCCGGCAGACGTTGTTCTGCCCTATTTTCTCTAAAACAACACAATCTTGATTTTTTATGTTAATAGTTCCTCCCCGACAGACTTTGTTCTGTCAAAAGTTATTGGCCCTTCGCAGTGATACTCGTAAAACATATTTCAGAGTAATCACTTTATTTATAGATTTATGTCTCCGTAATAGACAACGATTACTTGCAAATATAAGTCTTCTACTTTTTACATTGCAAGACTTTAGAAGTACATAGTAGTAACAATGTGGTATTTTCATTGTAATGCCTTATCGTACACGATATTTTTTGTTTGATTAACTGGCGCGAAAATAAATGAGAGAAGCATGGGCAAGTAGGCAACATGAGAGAATTATGGGTTTTCCAGATTGACGCCGCAAACACTCAACGACTGACCCTGTTATTCCTTTAGAATGGTTGCTTCGATCACGTTTTTCAGTAATTTTTTCACAGCTAGCCTAGCCGTGTCCCATAACAAAGTCGCTGTTGGTTGATATTTCGTAACATTATGACCACCGATCCTACTTTGTAATCTACATAACTTGAATGTTATCCAAGATTATGTTTTTCATTAAAAAAAAAAGACTGTTTCTTGACAACCAACAATTTTCAAGTAAATGGTTTGAACACTGAATGGTGTTCTTATGTTAAATACCTTGGTGTACACCTAGATAAAAAAAATAACTTTTACAACGCATGTCCAAAAAGTAATTAAGAAGTTTAATATAACTATTAAAATACTTTATCCCTTTATAAATCGCAAATTAAAATTAAGTGATGAAAATAAATGGAGCCCCAGTATATGGTGAGTGTGCATCTAGTCATATCTGTAAACTCCAAATAGCTCAAAACAAAGTTATAAAAATGATTCTCAAGCTTCCATGGTCTTTCTCAACAGCTGAACTCCACGCTATCTCAACCAGAATTGATAAACTAAGCAAACGTTATATTGCAACTTGCATATTGTCAGATGACATTCTAATATCTTGTGGATGAGCGAGTATCATACTTTTTATTCAAAAGTTCTTCTTTTTGGGCATACGATATAATTTTATCTTTGTCCTCTGCTGTAAAAAGTGACCTGTTTTCGTAAAGTCTTCTTAATTCAAAGTACTTTATATTTTTCCTTGTTTATGCTTATAGAATTCTATTTGTTTATTTAAAAAAAAAACTTTTTTTTGATAAATTAAGGTCCTTTATCCCTTATATCTCAGTAAAGTTACTGTTGCTTTAAAGCCCACCGTTTTATTTTTGTTTTAAGTATATATAAACACTCACGTACTCGAATGCAATGTTGTGTCAAAATTTCAAAGCAATCTATTAAGAAATTTCTGAGTTTAGCGATTACCAACACATTTGGCGATTCATTTTTATTTATATAGATTACTTTTTTGCTAATTTAAAAAAAAATAATTTTATTTTTAAATTACTTTTTTACTTAATTAAAAAAACAAAAAAATTTGGGTGATGGAAATCTTTGTTTGGATATTTACAATTTTTCTGTTAAGTGGAATAGACGATATCCGTTAAGTGGCTGCCCAAAATTTCCGACGATAACTGTTCGCAATACTGTCAAATATTCTCCTTGCTTTCTTGTTGGCATATGATCCGTGACTTTAATCGGGCGATCCTGCTGGCCATGCCAAACCGCAAAACGTATGAGATTACGCGACCATTATGACTCATGCTGTATGTGTACGGTTGCACCGTACCCAGCCCAGCTCATCCAATTCCAGCAGTAAGAAATCGCATATCATGACTCTATAACATTCGCCAGTATTAGTGATCGCGTGAACGCAGCACCACACAGTGGCTTTGAGCGGATATAAGTGCGACAAAAACGAAGATTTAGCTTATTGACGTAACCGCTTAAGTGGTAAAGCGCCTCGTCGATCATGATGATTTTCGCCACAACATCGTCCTCTTTGTTGTTAAGATTAAGGATGCGTGACAGTAATTCACACGCGACGGCAGTCAACAGGCATTGACTAATATACTGTTTGCAGTTTGTACGCAAACATGTGTAAGTCTATCACTAAAATTCACTGTAGGATGCGTCTCGTGATATCCAATTGCGTGGACCCTGCGTCGTCTGGTTAATTTTTCTTTTTTCTCAGCGATATCGTCAGCCACAGCCAATATATTCTCGGTCGAACGACCTGTCCCGTGAGGGCTAACACCACTCGTCAAAAAAATCGACACATTTATTCCAATCTGCATTGCTTTTCTTTTTGTGTATTGCAGCTGCCTAGTTCACAAATGTCAAACATACATAATTGACGTACGACGCCATTTGCAAAAACTATAACATCTTTCGATAGGGTGTACAAAATTGTAAAAGAAATTTCATTGAATTTTTTCTTTAAAAAAAAATTTGGGATATCCATTTTTAATAAATACAAATTTTAGAAAATAATTTGAAAAATAAAACTTATTGCTGACCTATTTTTAAGATATACACTGCCTTTAGGTGAATATTTTTTTCAAAACTTAAATATTATTTGTACGGTAATAATAACTTAAATATGAATAATGACCTGAAATGCATAAAACTTAAAACTTTGTTCTTTAATAGCTTATAATAATTTAGTTAGTTAGTAAGTATAAGTAAAAATATTGTTCACGTTAGTATTTAACGAATTGGAATAAACAAACAAAATTTCTTAGTAAAAATGTTTTAAGATTTTTAGATATAGAAAACTTATTTTCTTAAAAAAAAAAACACTATAACGATTCATTAACTTTTCTCTTGCATTTCATATTTGTTTAAGATATCACATGGTATTCTGTTTTTATATTTAATTCGTTTTAGCCTTAAAAAATAATTTTAATAATTGTATGCTTTCTAACAATATTCTTTAATAACATTCATATTTAAAATTCTAAGTCTTTGTAATAAGAGCAAGTTCGTGTTGGATTTTATTTTTTTGAATTGTAATTTAGAAAATGAATTATTTTTCAAGAATAACAAAAAATTCAAAGATGATTTAATCTCTTGCCTATACAAGTTTTTTTTCGGCCCCCCTCTTTAAGTTATTTATGCCTGAATTTTTGGTAAATCCGCTATTTATACTGACGTAAATGTGCCCATCGTTCGATAAGATACACAAATTCCACAAAACTGGATTCAAGCTTCTCATTAAAATCATCAACTATCTAATTGTTTTCTTCTTGTTCAATTACTAACCACTTAAAGATACACAAGCGGATTGTTGATAAATTAATATTCTGGGTGTGTAGTTAAGCTAATAAAAGCATTTCCATGCATACATTCATACAATACATACATATTAACATACTGTAGTATATACATATGTATATCTATATAACTTTAGATTTATTTAGAAGAAACCTAAGTTGCCTGACTTCTTTTTTTGTTGTTGTATTTCTGTGTTGTTGTTGTATTTCTGTGTTTTGTTTTTATTCCTTACTACGAACAGATTAAACCTGAGCATCCAGCATCCTCAGAGATTCTGTTTATAGATTTCTTTAAGATGCTATAAGTGCTTGGGACTTCTTTGTCTGCAAATTTCTTTGTTTACCTTCCAAATCCAAGTTGAAGATTCACATTTTTAATCTTTATAGCTTTTGGTTGAAGATTCAGTCCTAATAGCTTTTGGTCTTTTTTCTTTAATATTAATAAAAACCAGTCTTGGGTTACATTTATCTGCGGCACATATTGCGATAATCTTTTTATGGATATTATGATAAAAATATGTTTTTAAGATAGAAAGAATTTTATTATTATTGAGCTGTGATAAATTCGGCTAAAATAAAATAATCATGAAGCTTGCTTAACTTTTTTATGTACATATATTTGATTTCTTCAAATGTTATAAAATTTTATTATAAGTTCAAATGAACATGTGATTTAAGGAGTTAAAACATTTTGAATCGGAACCCGCTACATAACACACTATACATAGTTTAAGAAATCAAGTAAAATCATTCTGGAATTCAAGGAATTGCTTAACGGACAGCTGATATTGATTGGATGTTCCACGAATGCAAGAAGGTAATGAAATTCTGCCTCAACCGAGTTTGAAAGATGCTCGGAAGGCTATAAGTTGTGTGAGAATTGACAACCGGGAGTCAATGGCATAACTAGTCGAGCTGATCGAGCACAATTGGCCAGCAATTTATTAAATAAAAGTTAGCGTATTTGAGCATGACGGTAAAGTAAATAAACGTTATTATAAACGCTAATGAAGAGACGTCGGAAGACTCGTGTAAAAAATGTTTTAATGTGCATGAAACTATGATTACCTCCCATAAAATACGTTTTTCTATCCTTCTTTAAGAGTGAATAGATCTTCATACACTTATGCAATTTTCATCTTCAGAAAATTCAGTGACGATTTATCTCATGAAAATTATTAATTATTGATAAGATAAATGATTACATGATTGACATCCCACCATACAACTTTAGGTCCTGCTGGAACCACATATCACATGATCATAAGAAATTGGTAATCATCGTTCTGTAGCTCTCGCCATTGACAGTGACGGCCCCTATTACGTCGTTTTCAAAAAAGTACAGACCAATGACGGCCCAAAATCTACACCGAATGGTTACTTTTTGAGAATACATTGCCAACTGGTGAACTTCTTGTGGGTTAGTGTCATCTCATAGTATACATCTCATATATTCAGCCAAAAATGCGCCTCGTCGCTAAAGATGATTTTTTCAAATACAATTGGGGGTCTCCTCTAAACGATCTGAAGCGCAGTAACCGAACAAAGGGCTTTGTCTTTGGTCACGAACTTTAAACTTTTAGGTCAGTTGAATCTTGTACGGTTGTAGACCCAAGCTCCGAAGCAAAATTCGGCAAGCTGACGTCTGCGAAAGGCTGAGTTCTTGGGCATTGCGAGGAATCGATTGTCTTGGATTCTGCTGTACATTTTCACGGACTTTCGTTTGTTCTACTGAACAAAGGATGTAGTTTTTTCGCCCAACGTCATACAACCCAAATCGTTGCATGTAATAGCGCTCAAAAACAGACCCATCACCCAAAATCTAACGGAAAATGCGTCCGAAAGCCGAAATAGAATGTCATATCTCCCAAATATAATGACATTTCTGTTGGGCATTTCAAATTCAGTCAAAAGTTCTTTAGACAATAGTACCTAGGACAATAGTACATCGCCGCCAGTTCTGAAGAAGTCTCTTTTTGAGTTCTCTGTAATACTCATGGAATTCCGTTACTACAACAATTTTAAAATAAATTTTCATTTGGAAAGATGGAACCTGGGGTGTAAAATTTCTTGCACCGATGTAGAAATACTAAGCATAATAAATTTTTCTATTATTTGTATGAATTTCCATATATCGTCGGCTTCGAAAAAGAATGATATTTTATTTCTTTTTCTAAGCCGACGATATATCAAATATATTTTAATCGACCTTCATCTTACACTCATTAAATAGACTGACAAAATTAATAGAAATGTCCATAAATTATTGAAAAAGTACTGTTTAAGAAGGATCCGGGTGAGTGAGGTGCACAACTTCAACAGTCATTGTTTGCAAATTAAATAAAAAATTATTCAGTCCAAGATAAATTTGAAGGTCAATGCAAGCCGTTCACTCACAATGCACTTAACTGGATTAATTGTTTCATTGTCATGAGTTAACAATTCCCATGTCGTAAGACCTATTGACATCAATTAACAAAAAGCCAAGTTATAATTTGTTTTGTTTAAAGGAAAAATAAATAAAATTCCATCAGGTAGCCACGTTTAAATAAAGTATCTAGTTGCTCTATAGGACAAGTATTGGATTCGTGTAAAAAAATACGATTAGTTGTGCATACGTAATTGCAGTATTTCATTGTGAATCAAATGTGATTTTGAATTTTGCACCTTTTTTTCCAAAAATGCATCAGTATACTAATAACCCTATTACGATTGTCTATCATTATCTGTCTATCTGTTGGCTTACCTTCTGACATGGAGTTGGATGGCGTTGTTGGCGATAGTTTAAATGTTATCTGTGATATGTTTGCCTCATTTTTCCAGTCTAATTTTGTTAACCGTTACATTGATTGTTCAGTTTTGCCTGTTTGTCAAACCATAACTGACTTAGGTCATCTTTTTATTACTAAAAATGAAATTTTTTGTGAATTGTCTTCTCTAGAATCTAGTACTAATGTTGCACCAGATAATATTCCTCCTATTTTCTTGAAATTGTGTAAGAACGGTCTTATCAACCCGCTATTTATTTTGTTCAATAAGTCCTTGAGTTATGGTGAATTCCTTGATAAATGGAAGTGGTCTTTCATTTCTCCTGTACATAAATCCGGTTCGAAAAGAATAATAAGTAACTATAGGCCAATAGCAAAACTTCAAATAATTCCAAAAATTTTTGAAGCTATTATTAAAAGAAAGTTATATGCTTTAGTTCGCAATAATATTTCTGATTTCCAACACGGATTTGTAAGCGGTAGGTCAACTTTGACGAACTTGACTATCTATACAAATTTTTGTTTATGTGCATTAGAAAACAGATATCAAGTCGACTCGATATATACTGATTTCTCTAAAGCTTTTGACTGCGTGCAACATAACGTTCTTATAAAAAAACTGGAGTTTTTGGGTTTCCATTCAAATTTGCTTTCATGGCTTGGTAGTTATCTTACGGGAAGAAAGCAATTTGTCAAAATTGGATCGGAAATCTCTAAGGAAATAGTAAATTTTTCTGGTGTTCCGCAAGGAAGTCACCTTGGTCCGCTTTTGTTTCTCTTGTTCATAAACGACCTTCCAAATCATGTTATGCATTCCAATGTTCTTTTATATGCTGATGATCTCAAAATATACAAAGAGATAAACTCTTTATCCGATGCTCAATGCCTTCAGAGTGACTTAAATAAAATATCTGTTTGGTGTGATTGCAATGGTTTGTATTTTAATGTCAAGAAGTGTTCCGTATTAACTATATACAGAGTTTTATGTCCTGTTTTATTCGAGTATAGTATTTGTAACATGTCTCTTAATAGAGTGTCTAGGCAAAAAGACCTTGGCGTTATATTCGATGAACATATGAAATTTACATGGCATTATGATTATATAATATCTAAATCAAACTCGATGTTAGGTTTCATATTTCGGAATGCAAATGAATTTAAAGATCCATACACTCTAAAGTCCCTTTATGTGTCTTTAATACGTTCTTTTCTTGAGTATTGTTGTGTTGTATGGAGTCCGTTTTATGATAATGCTCGTCTACGCATTGAAAGAGTCCAAAAACGTTTTACTAAATTTGCGGTTAGAAAATTTAATTGGTCTATGAGACCATCATATGAAGCTAGATGTGGCTTAATCAATTTAAAGCCGCTCAGTTTACGTCGCGAATATTTTTCTGCTCTTTTTGCACATGATGTTTTGACCTGCCACATTCAATGTTCAGAATTACTTTCTTTATTTAAATTATACGCTCCTATTCGACAGCTTAGGCCTAGAACAGGTGATTTTCTACACATTCCAGCACATAGAACAAACTATGGTTTTAATGATCCTATTACTATGTCTTCGTTAAATTATAATAAATATGAGGACGTAATCGATTTTAATATAACAAGATTTACATGTAAGAATTTGATTTTTAATAATAAGGATATATTATTTGTTAAATTATTCAATTTTATTATTATATAAACCTATTGTTTAATCTATTAAAGTTTATGTACTTGATGGATATTGTAAATAAATAAATAAATAAATAAATTATTTGATGATTGATAAATATTGATTTTTTTTTATTTTAAAACTAAATTTGTTTTTATGATTTTCACGCACTAAAAGGATTATGAATACACTCAAAATGTTTTAGAGCAGTGCGAGCGTTTTAGGAAAGCAGGAGAGGATTAAAGAGGAGATACCGATGGATATTGGTTTTGAATAGATATTATAATAAGAGGGAAATATAAACTCGGGTAAATCATTCCACATTCGTGTAGTGAATGTATTAAAAATTCAATCAATTATTCATTGCTTATTGTCAATTTTCTTTTAATTCACAATGGTCTGCTTCATCCTCAATGATCAAAAATGTTATTAGTTGAGTTCGGTTAAATACCGAATTTTCATGTTTATAAATTTTCAATTACCTTCATTCAAATTACTATATTCTACACTGCATGCCTTAAAAATGCTTCGTAACATAAATGCCTTGAACTACAAGAGCAAGTTCGTGCGATCTAGTCGTATCGTGAATGTATATATGTATATATTTTTTTTAATATTTAAAATAAGGAATGCGAATGTGATCTTTTTTGTTTTCAATAAAACTATAGGTAGGTCACGTCTTGTGGTCACATGTGGACATGAAAATTGCCAACTTTTTGAGATTTGTTTTGTTTTTATTTCCTTTTTGTTGATATTGAATGTTGGGTCTTATTGAGGCCAATTTATTCAAAATAAATCTTGGTAAAAACAACTCCACCATCGTAATACAGGCGAATAAAAGAGAAAAATACTTTTTGCATACAAAACAGTAGTGCAATTCAGAAAACCACATATTGATACATTATGGGGACTGTTTACTAATATACTTTTTATGAAAAGCGCGCATGGCCAAATCCATATCACCTGCCCTAAATAAAAGTTGATTGAAAAATGATAAAAATTTTTTTCAATATACATAATGTTGTCTACTTCACACATAAATATATTTTTCTCAAATTTAGTTTGAATACACGTTTAACCCTAAACCTGGGGCCTGACGGGCCTAAGTGAAAACAAAAATTGAGAAATATTGAGAAATTAAATAATATTTTACCTAACTTCCTAAAAAATCTGAAAACTGGAAAGAATTCTCTGAGGAAGGTTGAACTTTTCATTGGCAACTATAACCAAGATCGTTTAATGAGCTGTATCAGCTTTAGTAGGAATAACTAACGGGTCTCATCACGGGCCATTATAAACTAAGAAGACACTTGAGTATTCTTGGCCTAGAAAACAGTCACATATCCAGATTCTATTATACGGCGAACAGCGAAGAGACATACAGGTAGAAGAGAGTAACATATCCTCTCTCAACGTACTCCAAATAATCAATTTTCTTAAAGGGATAGATAAACTTGGGGGAGGAGCTGTAGGATTAGCAACTTATCTAGCTTTGGATTGGAACACCGTAGATCTTTAGATAGCAGTGCAATAAGCCTGCCTCATATTCATTCTTTCATCTCCTTTCCCAACATTTTAAAAAGTATTTCCAAACAGTTATGTTACGATTAAATGGGCAATAATTTTATCTTAAATTGAGGTTCGGGCTTGCAGGCCCCAGGTGTGCAAATACGTTGAACTTTTTTTCTACGGGGTTTTTTTTTCAATTGGCGCGAGTAGCACGTCCAAAAGAACAATCTTTATTATCAAAATGAGTGTTCGTAATGCAAACGTAGTGCTCATTTTACGGTAGATGTGGTGGCCTTTCATAGTGGACTCGTTTGATGATTAAATTTGAGACGACCGATTTTGTAATCACCCAACATTTTTAAGTCACTTAGATCCGTGCCCCGTTAGAAGCCGAGGCAGGCAATTTAAAGATATCATATTCCATATTCCATGGGCCTTTCAATTAAAAAGCAATTTTGTTAATACCTTACATACAGCTAGTTTCATTCCATTTCAATATCAACCCGCCCTTATGATTGTTTGCCTGGAACAAATTATTTTCTTAAGCTCCCTTCTCATAACTATACATGGCTGTCGTTATTACCTCACAATATCTACCCACGCGTTGCACTATAGTTAATGAATGAATGAATTTAAAGTGTTCGTTAATGCAAATTTCAAAATCATCTGTGAATAAAAAATATAAATAAAAAAGACTTTTTTTTTTTTTTTTGTATTGTTGTACACATATTTATTATCTACTGCAAATATGTACATACAGCATATGCGAATAGTCTTTAACTTCATTATCTTTCTACTATTTAGTAATTTAATCAGGAAAAAAAAAAATAAAAGATAAGATACCTAAGTCTGCAAGGCTGCTTACACAGAAAATAAAATTCATAAAACGTTTTCATTAGTTTTGTACAATGAAAAATAAAATAAAATGAAAAAAAAGTACCCGTAATATGTATCTTAAAGATACAAATTGAATTACGCATGCTTAATCAAATATGTATTTCAAAAGATCAACAAATAACGTGACATGGTTATTTACTCCAAAGCTGAAAGTAAAAGGAATGATGTAGTGATGTTAGTGAAAACAGTTTAATTTACTTTAGTTAGAAGAGTTTAGTGAGTCATTTTTAATGTTTGTTGAAGAATAAATATAAAATGTATGACTAAGTTACAAGTACTTATTTTGATAGTTGAAAGTTAACTATACAGAAATACTATATATTTGTTCATTAATTATAAGTAAGTGTGGAAAAAAGAGTTTTGAATTTTATTGATACGAACGCATCCTAAAACTTTTTTCATAATCTGTCAATATGGATGGATGGACTTGTCATGAGTGAAATGTGGTTCTAAAAAGATGGTTCCGTATGTGACACATCTGGTCAAATAATAAACTGTTCTATTGAAAGGCGAAGTTCGGTAAACGATTAACTTCAAGAAATCCAATTAATTGTGCCTACGTTCTAGTTGATAAGTGTGAATGAGTGGTGAAAATTTGATTTCAGCTAATCGATGGCTGGCAAAGGGTTTGCGGTGGTCAGGGGCGGATGCAGAAAATAATTTGGGGGGGGGGGGGGTTTGAAAAAATTATGAGATATTCATAAATATATCATTTTATTACTATATTGTAGGTACTTGTTAATTACATATTCTTTATTGTAATTAACATAAATATGTTATAACTAAATGATATTTGCTCTTAGAGATAGGACCTATAAACAATTTCATACAGCTAATCACAAAAACAAAACATCATAAAGATGGTGCAACGGATACCTATTTGGCAAATTTGAATAATGTTACCAAAAGTTGGAAAATATTCATTACGAGGGCGTTTTTGGTGCTTCCCATTTGGGCATTTTTATTCCGGAATTAATTGTTAGGCATAGACTTTTACTACAGGCTCTGTGATGGAGCCCATTATTTGGTTCGTAAAATATCATTAATGCAACAAGAAGAAAAAGAGTGCAAGTGATTCCATAAGTGTACATACCTAACAATAGAGTTATAATAAGTTCTAGGTTCGCCTAGTGGTCCAAATCTGCAAAACTAAATCCGGCATATATTAATACTTGAAGTTATAACTTGTTGTACTTTTGCGATCATAGGAAAAAGAGTTATACGAAAATATAAGGACCACAGCAACACTCAATTGGTACCTACTTTAACTATAGTACTACATAATTATAACCAAAACCAAAACGCTATCAGAGGTTGCTATGTGCTACTCATTTGTAACTGTAACTTTCACACAAACGAAATGAGTGAGTTTTTTTCTATTGCTGTAATTCAACACACTCCGACTTTGGAGCCATCAATAACTCAAACTTATAAAAATCGTAATCATTTATTAGCCATAAATCGGCCCTTAAGATTAACACGGATATCTGTATCGGTATATTTGCTCCGTTCGTTTTCTGCCCTATACATAATGTTAATTATCAAAAACGCAATTGCTGTTCGATTCGTCTCTATTTTTTAATCATCAATTCAAATTAAGACAATTGCGTTAAAATACGAAGACACATAAAATAAAATGCACGACTGGGTCGCACAAACTTGCTCTTATCTAAAAGACTAAGAATTTCAAAAATTAATCTTATTAGAGAAAAAGCATAAAATTCATTTTTTAAATGACTAAAACTCCTTTAGTAGTTGGCGCTAAACACAGGATGACATGTGTTTTGAGCAAATATAAGTTTATGAAAGAACAAAATTGTAATTCGTTTTAATGGTTTCTTAAAAAAATAAGCTTTTGTATAAAAAAAATTTGGTACGCATATTTAAACTTTTTATTATTGTTCGAATAAAAATTTAATTTACAAAGAAAATATTGAGCAGTTTTTGAGGTATCGAATTTTCAAAATAAAAAAAAATAAATTTTTTTTCTTTAAGAAATTAAAAAAATTTTTTTTTTTGAAGTTTTTTTTTAACTTTTTACAAGCTCCTCTAAAAGTAAAGATTAATCGAAACAAAAAAAAACTATAAAAATTCTCGGAGCCGTTTTCGAGAAAAAAAACGATTTTCGAAAACCATTTTTTAACATTTGTATTGTGGGTACCTTTATTTTTAGGTAAAACAATTTTTTTTCCTCAGATCTTATAGATTATATTAAGAAACTTTTATTTATCAAGTCTAAAAAAAATTGAGCATGGGGTTTTCGGGTTTCCAGAAAAATTTTTTGAAATTTTTTTTTAAGAATCAAAAAATAAACCTTTTAAAATTTGTATACGCAATAATATTTAAACATTGGAGGGGCTTCATAATGATTAAAATCGATTGTACTGTTTTCGAGAAAATCAAAAACCAAAAAAATGGTTCGAAGGGGGCTTCCAAGAATAATGAAATTTTATGAATTTTTTTTTCAAAATCCTGCGGGACAGTTTTTGAGAAAAAAATATTTATAAGATTTCGAAAAAACATCGTATGGCAGATACCGTTATGTTTTGGTCTTAAAAAGAAAAGAAAAAAAAAACGTGTGGGGGCAAAAAATTCAAAACGATATCTACCAAGTTTAACGAAAATCGACCCAGCTTTTTAGGCCGTAGTCGAACAGACAGACAGACAGAATTTTGGGACCCACATTTTGCGTCTTCGCTATCATCGTAATATCAACTTTGATTAAAATTCTTAAGTTCGATTTTTTTTACGAATGCATTATTTGCCTTATAAATCGTAAGAAAAAACAACACTATCAGAAGAATTTAATTTTTGAACCCCTAAAACCCCTACCTGCGTTCGCCCCTGGCGGTGGTCATTCAGTTGATTCTACTTTTAATAATAAATAGCAAGCTCTAGCCCTTCAAATTCGAGAACCAATTAAATACGATATTCTGTTAATAAGGAAAAGAGGTTTAAAAAACATAAGTTTTTATCGGTGGAAATATTAAAAAAAGACACTTGGTAATACGGTAATATTCGGTACTAAGCAGTGTGGGACTCTTACCGCACAAAAACCACAGGGATCAGAACTAATCTATGAAAGATCGACAAATGATATGATAAATGATTATAAAATCACTTTGGGGGCAGTTTAAACTTTTAATACTATCCCATAATTTTTAGACCATCAGCTCATGAGGCTTGGCTCTTCTAAGTCTCCGAACATTGTCTCTTACATTTTAGATGGTTTCCATCTCCGACTTCGCAGTCACTGTTGTGTAATACAGAGTGTTTTTTAACCACTTCTGTGACCATTTCAATTTAAAGGTCACGCACGATATAGATCAATATTTGAAATGTACCAACGCGCATTTATTATACAACGAAGGACTTTATTTTAGAATCCTTTTTTAAAGGTTCAGCATTTGTTTTCTTCGTACAGCCCAACAGCTGGATACCATACGTCCAAACGGGTCAGCACTTGCTTGTATAACATTATTTTGTCCTGGGTAGATAGACCAGAGTTCTGTCCTAGTAACCAGTATATTTTTCTGTGCTTTAAATTGTGCTTTAAAGTCATTCCAAGGTATTTGGCAGTAAATGTGGAAGGTATAGCTTTACTGTTGATAAAAATTGGAACATTATTTAGTTTTTACTAGTTTTTATTTAGTACTATAGGGCAAGTTCTGCATTTGGAAAAAAAATCGAACTCGAGACTTTGATCAAAGTTGACATTACGATGATAGCGAAGACGAAAAAAGTGGGTCCGACAATTCCGTCTGTCTGTCTGTATGTCTGTACCTTGAACTACAGCCTAAACTACCGGAGATATTTTCTTCAAACTCGGTAGTTAAGGGTCTTCGGTGATTCCTTAGAGGCCTAGAGGAGAAATTGAAATTTTTTTTAGCTCCAAAACTAACGGTACCCCCCATACAACCGTAATGCATAATCTTATTTATATCGAAAACGGCTCTAACGATTTTGATAAAAAAAAATTAAGTGTGACATTATGAACATGGACTATATTTTGGTCAAAAAAAATTTGGGGGAAATGATATTAGGCGTACCTGTCATAGAACGGTTTTTTTGATTTTCGAATTTCTTACCAACGGCTCTAACGATTTTAACCAAAATTTTTATGCTGGAGCTGCTTTGCATTTGAAAAAATATAAACTAAAATTTTTTTCGAAAAAATAGTTTTTGGGTTTTTAAAAAAATAATACAATTTTTTTTTTGAAAATTCAATATCTTGAAAACCGATACACGATTAAATTTTTAAATTACGTTTTAAAATGTATTTTATTAAGTACTAACAATTTGCATATCATTTTTTTATAAAAATTTTAAGGAAAATTTAGTACACAAAAAACATGTTTCAGTGTGTCTGTATGTCTGCACCTCGAACTACAGTCTAAACCACTGGACCTATTTCTTTCGATCTCGGTAGTTAAGGGTCTTCGGTGATTCCCTAGAGGAGAAATTGAAATTTTTTTTAGCTCCAAAACTAACGCTTCCCCCCATACACACGTAATGAAAAATCTTATTTATCTCGAAAACGGCTCTAACGATTTTGATAAAAAAAATTAGGTGTGATATTATAAATATAGGCTACATTTTGGTCAAAAAAAATGTTGGGGCAAAATGTTATTAGGGGTACCTGCCATTGACCCGTTTTTTTGATTTTCGACTTTCTCATTAACGGCTCTAAGGATTTTAACACAAAATTTTCAGCAGGAGTCCCCTTAAGTTTAAAATAATATTGTATATAAAAATATTTGTTGGGTTTAAAAAAAAAAAAATTTTTTTTTAAATCAATATCTTCAAAATTCATGAACGATTATTTTTTGAAATTATTTCCTAAAATCAATATTATTTAATACTTAAAATTCGCATCCCACATTTTTTTCTTGAAAAATTTTAGAGAAATTTCTTATATAAAAAATTTATTTAATAATAAAACGATTTTTGAAAGCTTATTTGCATAAATTCATACTTTTCCGGAAACCAGACGGCAATTTTATGCATTTGAACATTATTATCACATTAAATCCATGGTTTATATATATTAAATGTATCTTAAATTCCAAAGTACTTTTACATAAGAGCAAGTTCGTGCGATCCAGTCGTGCATTTTGTTTGTTTGTGAAGTCGTTTTTACAAAAAAAAAGTCGGCTGATTTTCAAAGAAAAATGGTCCATTGATGCCATCTTTCGACAATCCGCACCAAACTGTCATTCTTTATGCATCGATTGGCTTCTGGATAATAACGTGGGGGTTTTCCCAGCCCAGATGCGGCAATTTTGTTTGTTAATGCTGAGATGAAAATGCGCCTTGTCAGAAAAGATGTTTTTTGGCCTAAAATTGTTGCCCAATTCAAGGTGCTCTAAGGCCCAAACTGCGAACAAAAACAAAGTTGATCATCGTGCGCTAAGTCTATTGGAAGTTTTAAGCGAATAATCCGAGATCTTAGTGCAGAATTTTCTTTAGGCTAGTGCGTGAAATGTTGAGCTGTTGAGATCGATAGCGAGTTAATGTTCGTGAATTGAGTCTCCACTCTCAGCTACAGCAGCCACATTCTCGTCTCTGCGCACCGTACGACGACGGGGACCATGAGTGTTGTCCACAAACTTTCGTACAGTACGCGCGATGGGTGCTTCATTTCGGCCAAAACTTCTCTTCAAAAAACGGCACTGTTTGGAAATAAGTTTTCAATATTTTCCAACGTTGTTTAAGCGCAAAGCGACTCATTTCTTTCTGCGAAGGTATGATACTGACTTTCTATCTATCAAGATTTCGAGCGGGAAACGGCTGTCAGTGTCAAAATAACCTATAATTTAAAATAAACCACCCTCTGTACTAGATCAACGCAAGGCGTATACAATGGGGTATTTGTATAAAAATTTGTTCATTCTCTCTTGAATTTCGTATAGCTTCTCATTTAACTGAGAGAAAGAGAACACTTTTTAAAATCTCTATTCTCTTTTATAATTTACACCTAATTATTGATAAATATTATATATAATTTATGAATTCTGCACATTTAAGGACAAAACCTTTCTAATGATATACATAATATTATATATGCGTCTTCGCCATGTTTGTCGTTTTACTAAACATGAAATTTTAGGAAAATGTTTGGAAATGCGTTAGGCATAAACAAATTCCTTCAATTCCTTCACGCCAGATAATTCCACCTGAGCCCTGAATTGTTAAGGCATTGTTGCTGTTAATTCTGGACTTAAGGTCTCCTATAGCATTAGTTTATTGGGAAAAATTACTCTCAGTTTATCCATTGAGACTTATTTTGTGTGAAGTGGTCCAATGTTAATGTTGTTGAACTCTGGAAACCGCTGCAGTCGCTGTACCAAAAGCCGTCAATCATTCGACAATACACTCTAGCAGTGTCTCTCCCTAACTGAAAAAAAATAAGAGAAAATAATCCGCAAAGCAGAAATAGCATACCAAATTGTCAGAAAAGTCTATAGTAGAAGAAGTTTTATCATTTGTACGTGCTCTGGATTCCTTTTACTTGCCATGGTAGATTTGACAGGATGTCACCAAAACAACATGGCCACCAAAATCTACCCGCAGCAATTGAATAACCCCTTACATTCACTCCCAACATTTCTGTCGGCTCTTGGTCTAATAAATATAGATTTGATGACATTTTAAATATGAGACCAATAACATTCTTATCATGCAAATGCACCGAGCTAATTATTGTGAAATTGTTAAATGTCTCCCAACATCGAAGCAAAAACAAATTCAAACATCAGCACAAAAATGAACTGGGTAAATGCGTCTTCATTTTCACTGGAATAAAACAAGTCGCTATGTAGTTATATAGGTCACAAAATTTTGTATATGTTATAAACAAGTTCACTGAAAATTGTTTTTGACAACTTAATTACCTGTTTTGTAAGCAATAAAAAATAAATGCCACTTCTGTCAACATTTATCCGTAGAAGTAAATACGTTCAGTCAGCAAACAAGAATTGCAAAATTATCTACATACATTTATATGTACATACAAACATGTCGTTTCTGTTTAAGTAATATTTTTGTTTATATAAACAACAACAAAGTGTCATGATTGTGTGTCAGTCAGTAGTGATTTTCCTACCTGCATTAAAAAACACAAAAAATTGACTGACTATCTGATGAATCACACATCGATCGTACTTATAGGCTTTGAGAGAGCTCTTTTAGTTAACAGACACTAAAAGGTTACAAATATTGAATTTATTTACCCTTTAGGAATTGATGAGAATTACATCCACCGATCGAATCTAGAGTTTGTAAATGATGTCCCAAATGAAACGATTAGATTTTCAAATATGTACATTTATGTAGTTTGTATTGACAGTTGAAGAAATAATTACGAAAATGAATAACCAATTGAGAAGATGGCAAAAAACTTTATCTGATAAATTAAAGATACAATAAAGTTCTCTTGGGTTTGATTTTCATTATGTTTCTAGATAAGTACATATAAAAGTTGTTGAACGTAACAGTTGAAAAAACTTTCATTTTGTCCTACCTAAAACTAAATATTTTCAAGCATACGAATACAAAAAACATAAAACCCTCCTTAACAAACCTGTATGTTTGCACATGGAAAGAAAACTTGTGTGTTTGGTAACTTTTCTTATCATTTAACATATTTCTTCGCTTATGATACCTTTCCAGTTTTTCACGGAAAACATAACAACACTTCATTTATATATGTATATATATTCGGCATTCAACCATATTCCAATGTTCTTCATCAGTTGGTTGATGAGATGGTGTAGATGTCGGTTTTTCATTTGCACATAAAAGGATAGTAGTTCAATGATGGCGGTACGCGCCCACGTACAACATCCACCTACCACCATAACTGACTCACTACCTTTTAATGTTCGAACGAAAAACCGACATAAGCGCCATCCCAGGCCATTGTACCGCGCGATGGGTTCTTATTTTCCATATAATTCACACATGCTTAAGGGTTTATTTTGATAACCTTATAATGTTTAACATAAACATAGCACGAAATATGGGGAAATTAGGGGTGGAATGAAAGGAGATTTCGATGAGCATTGGTCTTGCATCTCTATACTTGACGGTACGACCAAAATTAGGCTCGATGGTGAACTGATGAGCATTCATAGCGAAACGGGTATCACGGGTAAACTGATAAAGGGGAGTAATGCAACTGGCTGCTTTGAGTGAGAATTACTTGTGAAAGAAGCGAAATACATGAAACATTTCGACGGTGAATGATGAGATGGGAATGAATCCATGATAGCTCTATTTCCTATCAGTTTTAACGCTACTAGCCGACCCAGCTCTCGAAATTCGAGTGCCAATTTATTTATTAAATTCATTATCATTCAATAAAAGAGAGAGAATTCATGATTTTTTTAAATGGTTGAATGTAATAAGAAGTACTTACAAAGCACTCAATCCTGGAGTCCAAAGAAAAACAGTTAATGGCAAACAAACTTTCAAACCTTTACACATTTTTGACACATTAACAATTTTTGTTTCGATTCTTTCATGTCATTGTCCTTCAGCTGTTGTTATGGCCATAATATTGGAATCGAACCCACGTGTCGCCGGAGTGACGTCAACCTGTGAATTTTGTGTTAGGTACATCTAAAAATTTCACTCTCATAATTTTTTCATATCACGGCAATACAAAAAATATATATCATTTTATTGGGACTCGAACCCACGTGCGTCGTTGCAGTGACGTTCTTCCATCTTGAAAAACACAAAAAGTAAAAGTTGAAATGGTTCTAAATTTCACTTTTTCACTTTTTGAAAACACTAACACAGAAATTGCCCGATAGATGATAGATAGATGATTTAAGTCTTAACGACATTCCACTTCAAAGAGTGAAAAGTGAACAAAATGTGCTGTATTTTTCCAAACAACAACAAAAGCAAGAGTTTTAAAATGGTTCTAACTTTTACTAAACTTAAACTGTATGAATGTATAGTGTAAATATATGCTCTATTCAGCAACAGATGTCGCTAGTCGATTTGACATTTCTAATTGTTTTTGTTTTCCGGGCATTTTTTTTGCAATTTTTATTTATTGTTTTAAACAATTTCTGTGTAGTATATTTAAATAATTTTGTCATTCTGCACATCTATGCAAAAAATTCTTTCGTTTAATATGTAATCTATGCCCCTTCAGTTTTTGTGGGCCGCGAAAAGTGTACCACAAAAAGCATGTTCGCCGTTTTATTATATGATGTTCTAAATTCTATCCAATAAGTGGAGAGAAGTTTGTGCTGCACGGCACCTGTCCAAAGATGTGAGTTTTGGATAAAAAGTTTCAGGCAAGAGATCATTTATATAAATGAGAAAGAGTATCGGAGACGAAAGTGAGCCATGGGGAACACCAGTATTTATTCTGTGGATATCACATTTAAAACCGTCTAAACTACTTGTCCGAAAGGTAATTTTTAATCCAACGAAGAAGATATTCATCGATACCAAATGCACGCATTTTCGAAATGAGGACCTGGTGCCAAATTCTATCAAATGGTTTAGAAATATCAAACGTAATAATCTTACTTTCTCAAAGCAACAAAACAATGCAAAGATCTGTTCTACTCATCGATGAGATATGCCATCAGATCACCAGTAGAACGATTGCCGTATTGCCGGTCATTCTGAAGCTTCTGATGTTCGAGATATTTCTTGAGCTGATGATTGATCAGCGATTCCATGAACTTGGAAAGAAGGGACGTAAGTGCGATTGCAAGGAGGGTGCAGGAAGGGTAACCTTTATTAGAAACAGGCTGGACAAATGCTGTTTTCCATCTTCTAGAGAAGATTCAAGAACAGTATGGGAAAAGCTTACGCAATGGTTTAGCGATTAAGATCACCTCTTCAGAAGAATGGGGGTATATCATCAGGACCAGCGGATTTGGTTATATCAAGATCTCGAATCAAAAATCCGGATTTAACCTTTTTATAATATCCTTGACTAACAAAAAAAAATTACCTGGCGAAAAAAATATAAAAAAAAATAAACTGGACTATGTGCATTGTTTAAAAAAAAAATGAAGAAACTCGAATCCATACTTTCAAGGGGATTTTTGTATGATAATTTAACGCACATATACATTATACATACATAAGGCTTGAAAGCATTCGCACGAACAATTTATACTGGACTAAAGTATGTTTCCGCCAAGTTAGAGCTGAAGTTATAGCTATTTCACGGGGATCTACCCCAGTGCCAGATTAGCCACGAAGCAAGAGTAGCAAATGCTACGGGCCCCGCGCATTTGGGGGCCCCGCGCACCAACCTTTTCTGACCATAAAAAAGTATTATTTACATATTAGATTTAGTCACAATTACTAAGAAGAAAATATTTGCATCAAAATGATCAACTAAAATTTTATTTTTCTATCTGCTGGTCTTACCAAAAATCATGTTTCGCACCGCACCAAACGCAAATTGGACAACGGTATGAAATTCAGGTATTTATTGTCACCATTGATAACGTACTCACTGCTTTAGGTAAACGTATATGAACAGTTATCATAAAATTGCTGGCATTTTCGGAATATGCCGAGAGCTAAAATCTCTTCCTGATTCAAAATAGCTTTTTTGGCCTTTAGTCCACAAAAACTGGAGTTTCGTCCGGGTGATCGCACATGGACTCATCAGTTGGCTGTGAGGACCTAGTCAATACGCAATTTTTATTGAATGCAGTTCATCTTACATCGATTTTTTGACAAAAATTCAATGTGAACTATATTCAACCAAGATTAAAATTATAATCATTAACGTTGGAATATTTTGCCCGTGGCCGAGCATTGATTCTATATGAAGGTTTTTATAATACAAATTATATATACTACTGAAATAAATCAGCCTAGTAGAAGACTTAGCACTATTAATGGATTTGTTGAATTTGTTGAAAATAGCAAAATATTTCAACGTTAATGATTACAATTTTAATCTTGGTTGGATATAGTTCACATTGGATTTTTGTCAAAAAATCAATGTAAGATGAACTGAATTCAATAAAAATTGCGTATTGACTAGGTCCTCACAGCCAACTGATGAGTCCATGTGCGATCACCCGGACGAAACGCCAATTTTTGTGGACTAAAAGCCATAAAAGCTATTTTGAATCAATAATTCAACAAGTCCATTAATAGTGCTAAGTCTTCTACTTGGCAGATTTATTTCAGTAGTATATAGAATTTGTTATATAAAAACCTTCATATAAAATCTCTTCCACCAGAAGAAATTAAAAATCTGCAACCATAGTAAGTGCTTACGCAGATGAATTGGAGGACAGTCTGGGCAACGAATTAGTGCAATTCGCTTCAATGCTCAATTCTGATGTGGCTGGTATTATTGACAGCAGGAATCATGAGGCTCTGGAAATGCAGGTTTACAAGCTGTTGATAAATAATTCTTTACAATCTTGTTTCCCGAACGTTGA
The DNA here is from genome assembly GCA_911387755.1 of Chrysotoxum bicinctum. Classification (NCBI taxonomy): domain Eukaryota; kingdom Metazoa; phylum Arthropoda; class Insecta; order Diptera; family Syrphidae; genus Chrysotoxum; species Chrysotoxum bicinctum. The sequence continues at coordinate 236,729,500 of OU426988.1, read as the reverse complement.
AATTGCTTTGCGCATTTATTTGTCTCTCATGATCACCAACTGCAGTGGTGAACGATCTTTCTCAACATTAAAACGTGTTAAAAATGAATTGAGGAACACGATGAGCCAACAACGTCTTAATCTCCTCACTTTAATGAATATTGAACATGATTTACTCCGAGAAGTCGATATCAACAGCATTATTTATAAATTTTCTAAAATTAAATCAAGAAAAGTTTGTTTGTAACAGTTTTGTTTTATTTAATACCATAAACTTGATAAGTTCCTAACCTAAAACAGTCTAAGGGCCCCTTGATAGAATTTGCTACAGGCCCCGCGCTGGCTTAATCCGGCACTGATCTACCCGCTCATCAGACATCTTTTTAGTAGTAAATTCAAACGCCTTAGAAGTCGTATTGAAAAAGGAACTTTTTGTTTTTGTATCAGGGAAGACAGGGTGTCTTCTTAAATTCCGTCATTAAAAATGAGGAATTCATCATGCATAAGTATGGAGGTTTGTTTCTACTATATTCCGATACTAAATTTGCAATTTTCATGTTCAGTCCAAACAAAAATCGAAATAAAAAAAAAGCTTTTTTTTATAATTAGCACCATCTAATGGAATTCACTCTACCGTTAATATTATTAAAGCATTGCGAGCTTTAAAGGAATAGGGAATATTGAAAGTGGAGGGCAAAATAGAGTCCGGAAAACCATTCCACATTCGTGTGGTACGACTTAAGAAGGAATCTCTTGACCGTACCTCCGAAGTTCGACTCAAGGGTAAACTTATGGGCATTCCTGAATTTAATTTCTTGAAGGGAGTTATTCTCTAGAAAGAATACTGTTTGTAAAAATATCATTAAAGGTTACGTTGTCGATGATCAAGAGATATTAGGAGATAGTCAATGGTGAGACTATGATAAGGAAAAAATAAAAGTCAAATGGAAATTCACTTGTCTGAGAAATTACTAATTTATATCGCCTTTTGTAAAGTCACTCCCCAATTATACCTTCCTTAGTATTTTTGATCCGCTTATTAAATTAGAAATATTTAATTTATTTCAAACATATAATTCACAGAATGTGAAGTGAATTTTGTTTTAAGCTCTATAGAGCTTGCACTTTTTGTATTAGATAATAACTTTCAAATAATTGTGAAATGTGCTTGTTTAATTTGTCGGCTTTTTTTGGTTTATGTTTATTGAAAGCATTGAGACTTATAAGAATGTACATATATGTATACATATACCTATTACCTCTCTAAGCTTTTCATAATAATTAAGTATAAGTTTCTTTCTTTAATTGCTGCGAAAATACACGCGATACAGTTATGCAGTAAATTAATTGTGTTTTGCTTTATTCTTGGAAGAAAAACATGAAAATTCCTTTCACCAATAATTAAATTATATACATATATGGAATAAAATTAACATTTGAAGCCATTGATATTTCCGTGCAATTGATCTTGACTAATAAAACTTGTAAGCTGTATATAGCTTGTTATGGTTTGAACTGTTTTCAATGGAAAAAAACATTTCAGTTTATATTTACTTGTTTTATTATTTTTACTTGCGATATAGGTTAAGATATTATCTAGGAAGTTATGAATTCGTAAGAAAATCAAACTTGAGGTTTTGACTAGACTCGACGAAAAAAATTGGTTCCGCAATCTGTCTGCATGTCTCCCTTTCGTCAACTATACATTCTAATCGCCTCGAACGATTTTTGTTAAACTTGGTCGATAGCATTTCTAAATTTTTCCTCCGGCATGATTTTTACTTGCGACTTATAGGTACTAATTATAAGCCAAGTTATGCATTAGGAAAAAAAATCGAACTCGAGATTTTGATCCAAGTTGACATTACGATGATAGCGAAGACTAAAAAAGTGGGTCTCGCAATTATGTGAGTCTGTCTATCTGTCTGTCCTGTCTGTTCGAATACACGTTTTTTTCTTTTTTTTTAAGACCAAAAATAACGGTACTTGCTATACGAATTTTTTTCAAACTTTTACAAATATTTTTGTTTCTCAAAAACTGTTCAACAGATTTAAAAAATAAAGATACAAAAAAATTTCATTGGTTTAAGCTAAATAATGGCTGAAAAAAAATTCGGAAAAATGGTTATTTAACCATTTTGTCTAATTTTGAATTGCTCACTATCGACATAACGGATTTTAATGAATTTTTTTTCTTGAGATGCTTCTAAAAAGTCTAAAAAACATTGCATTTCAAAACTTAAAAAAAAATATTTTTTGAATTTTTGGCAAAAGTCATTTTTTTTTTTTTTGAAAATTCAATATCTCAAAAACGGGTCCATATTTTTTTGGAAATTTTATTATTCGTACATTAATAAAAACTTAAAGTTGGACCACCAAATTTTTTTCTTCAAAATTTTTTTGAATTTCTACATATTTTGTATGGGAGCGGGTCGAAATGCTGTATTTTAAAATTCTGTATGGTCAAAATTCTGTATGATACTATATATTCTTATTTTTTGTGTTAATAAACCTATCTAGTCATAATACTGTATGGTTAATATTCTGTATTTCAAAATACAGTATATATTTCAAAATAAATTTAAAGACTTATGAATTTATCTTAGGTACATGTTATTGTCAAAGGAAATTACATATATCAGAATGCTAATGAAAAATTATTATGATATATTCTTAAAAAAAGTATTCTGTTTTCAAAATTCTGTATTTGAAAATGCCAGTGGTGCATTTTATTTTTTAATATATTATAAAATGTTTTCTTTACTGAAAATATGTTTTATAGATTAAAAATAATTCATTTAGGTAAATCTATCAAATGCTTAAAAAAATGCCTAGAAATGGTTATTAACCATATTTAGTTTGTTTTCAAAACTTTCTCAGAAACCATACAACTGTTTTTGATGAATTTTTGTACAAATCTTAATAGTTAAAATAGTGCTATTCAAACTTTTGTAGGTTTTTTTTTGAAAACTCAATATTTCGAAAACCACGTACTCGATTTGTTGTAACTTGAATATTAAAATTTTTTTAATACTACAGGGTACGTTTTATGTTCCATCGATGTTTTTTTTTTTGAATAACTTTTAAATGGAATACAATTATATAATTTATATGTTATTGATTGATTATATACTCTATAGTATTATGTATTGAATATGATGTGGATTAAGTAGGCTAATTTTCTATAGCATTTTCGCAGACTTCTGTTGTTATTTCACAAATTTCGTTTCTGATGTTATCCAAAAGCTTTAGGTTCCAATTGCAATAAATCGTTATCAACTACTCTCTCCGACTCTCAAGTTCCAGCTTATAATTTTCAATAAAACAAAAATGGAAATCGACCTAGGCATTAAAACGCACCCTGTATTTTGAAGATGTAGGAACAAAATTTGTGTTTATTTAAAAATAACGGTACCCAACCAAAATTTTTTCTCAAAAAGTATTTTTTTTAAACCGGTTTTAAAAACACGATCTTAAATGTTTGTTCTTGTATAAATTCATATTTGCTTAAATTTCTTAAGTATTCTGCTTTTAGCTTCATTTAAAAAAGAAGTTGTTAAGGGCCTTAAAGAATTCTTTTATGCTTAATCTCTGAAACATAAGGGCAAGCAAGATCCAGTTGTGCATTTGATTTCTATTAGCCATGAGTTTTCATCGAAAATTTAAAGTTAAATAATTGTTTTGTAAGTAATTCCAACAAAAACACTGCTCGAAAATTTTTAGTTGCTGCCTTAAACATTGGAAAATTTATTTAATCAAATAGAAAATAAATTTAATCTTAACAATTGCTTATAGTTTAAATTGATTTGCTTAAATTTCAAATGAATGTGTGCTTATATTATATCAATTTGCATTTAGGTTAAATTGATTTAAATTTTGATCAGATAAATTCTCCGAATAGTATTGCATAGTGTGTCAAAAATATTTCAAATTGAGATCGAATTGATTTTGAAGAAAAAACAGATTTTTTTCTTTTTTTTTTAATTTTTGAAGTAAGATATTATTTTCAATAAAAAGACAATACAATAAATACAATACTTTTTCTTAAGCTGGAAGAAAACAAGCAAAGTAAACGCGTGCAGCCCAACTCTTGCCTTCTGACATTTACTAAACAGCTGATTGATTCACTACTTCATTTTCACGCAAGTGTCTGGAACTTTAAAATTTTACGACGAACACCCTGAATACATATTTAAAAAATAAATTTTTTATAAAAACACATGGACATTCCTTGAAAATATTCCTTTTTAATTTTAATTTTGAATTTTTTAAGTTAGACTTACTTAAATTTTGCATCTTTTTTTACTTGCAGGATCAGTTAGTTCATTATATATTCTAAATAGTAATGGTACTTTGGAAACACTGGAAACACTGGTGAGCAATTATTTTTATTTATTTATCTCTGCATTTATTTATTAAGATTTTTTAGTTAGGTAAAATTTTATATGCTTAAAGCTAAATTTAAAATTAATGTCTACTTAAAATAGTTTTTATAAAGGGCTTTTCAATAAAGACGAGTAGATGTGTGTGAGGTATTATAAACGTATTTTTTAATTGAAAGGCCAATGTATGCCACCATGTATGGAATATGACAGTTTTCATTTGCCCACCCCGGAAACCGAGTGGTCCAATTTTCAATAAGTAGTATGTTCACCTTAACGGTGTCGGTCAATTCTGGTTTATGTACATAGACCTGCTTCAGGGAATCCCATAAAAAAGTCTAGTGGGGTCAAATGGCATGACCAATTCACGTCACCTTCTGCTAGAGATAACCTTACCCTGAAATCGTTCACGCAGAATGTCAATTGTGGCGTCCGCTGTGTGGAAAGTAGGGCCATCCTGCTGAAACCACATGTCGTCTAGGTCAATAGAGTTTAGTTTGGACAATAAGGAATTGTTTATCATCGATGTGTAGCACTCGCCATTGACGGCAGAAACCAAAACCAAACGGTAACTTTTTGAAAATACATTGTCACCTATTGAACCTCGTGTCAATGCGCAATTTTGCTTGTTACACAGCCATTCATCCAAAAATGCGCCTCGTCTTGGGTTAGTTGCAGCTTGTACTGGTGTAGGCCTAAGTCCTGATGCAAAGCTCGCCAAGTTGAAGTTTGTGAAGGGTCGAGTTCTTTTGCACTGTGAGTAATTGACTGCCTCATGTTCTGCTGTAAACTTTAACCGCCCGCGGCGAAAGTTATCTTGCCTTACTTTGACGTACGAATGTTGGGTCATTGATAACCGAACTGGTCGGCTCAAATTGGGACACCAAACTGTGAAGTGCCACCATGTCTACCGTAAAATGAGTACAACTCCCGCAACCTTTGCACTAACAACTTCTCATTTTGATAATAAAATTTTATCAATTCAGTAACTGAATAATAAATAACAAATTTGACTGATGTCACAAAAACAATATGGCTTCCACAGGTCGTTGATAAATTATACATATCCAAGTTAATGCTAAAGTTAAGTGTACACGATTGGTACAATATTACAATATTGTCAGATCTGCCAGTGAAAAACATGCTTACAATGTCTTACAACCGTGTAGTCTTACAACTAATTGTCAAAAATGTGTCTAACAATTGATTTTTAGATTATTGTCTGACACTGGTATTTAGCCAGCTATCTGAAAATAAATTGTCAGCCAACTTCTGACAGTAAATTGTAAGAGATTGGTAGATTTTCTACAAATCGGGTACACACACAACTTAATTGTCAGCTTGTTGGTATATAATTGTCAGACATTGTCAGGTCTGACAATATTGTAAGATCTACCAATCGTGTACACTAAACTTAGCTCACAACTATTTTGGGAATTTTAATAAATCCTCCTTTAATGGTTGTCTTATAATATTTTTTTTTTTTTCAAATAACTACATATTTAAATTTTTCATATGTACAGCTCCTAAACTACAACTAGCTTTCAGGTTTAAAAAAAGAACACGCGACACTTTATTTTTTGCAAAAAAAAAAAAAAAAAACAATTCAATCAAGCCAGAAAACGGTTTCACTTTCATGCAAATACATTTTATTGTTTAAGAAATAAAGACATAATTATCATTTTTGTAAGAATTTAAATATTTGCACGTTTCCTTCTATTAATTAGTGGCTCTTTTGAGATTTGACACGAGTTTCATGCAAGTGCCAACGACTATACGAAGAATGTCGTATGCTAATTTAATGATCCAATATACCGCGATAACAATATATTGATTTAGGCTTCTTTCACAATAGCTTTATGCAAACAATAGTGGCTATCATTCTATAATCTCTATCAAAAGGTCAACATAATTTTATCTTCCATTTGGTTCTAATAAATCAGCAATGTCAACACTATAACAAAAGGTGTTAATTTGCTGAATATGCACACCTCAAACTAAGCTAAATCAGGTGGTTGTGAAAACTGTATAAACATAAAAACAAAAGACTTTTTAACACTTGACAAAATTAAGTGACTTTAACGCAGGACTGTAGTGAAAACAGAGTCTTTTCCTATGAATAAAATTAATTTATCGGGAATTAGGAATTGTATATATACTCTTTGTTTCTAATTAAAAATAGTTAAACCTTGCAAGAAGTGCTCAATGTTCAAGCAGAATGCTTCTCATAGGAATGGAATTGAAATACATAAAACGATTTTGACAAAGTTAATGGCCAATTGTGTAGAATTGTTTTTTTTTACATATAATTGTTGTATCCCTCTAAAAAGACACCCTTTAGTTATTTAATAAAGAAAGTTGCAAATTTTTTTGCAAAAATTAAAAAAAGCAATGTCAGATGTGGGGTTCGAACCCACGCTCCCAGAGGGAACTAGAGCTTAAATCTGGCGCCTTAGACCGCTCGGCCAATCTGACTGTTGACATTGGCAACCCATAATCATGTAAAAATAAATGCATTTTTGTCGAATTAGTTAACTCGGTTAAAATTACTCATTTTTGTATGGAGGGAATAACGGTAAATAGACGATTTTCAAAACCATTGAACTGTCTTTAATATTTTGTTAAACTTAAAATTATAGATTAAATAATTATCATATGTCAGTTTGACATTTATTCAGACATTTTAAAAAGGTACATGGTTTCTTGGCTTTTTGAAAAAACGGTGTTTATTAATTAATTTAGGAAATGAATTTTCATTTAATTGGGCTTAGTAGGTAGCTGAAAAAATCCTTATTAATTACTTATACATATTTATGTACATATGTACTTTCTACCAGTGGCCTTAAAGACCTGGTTCTCAAGATCCCATCTTCTCCAGCCAGCTCGGTGCCTAGGTACATAGTTTGGTGATGTGAAATACATAATGTCAAATAAAATAAAGCTAAATTCGAAATTTGGTTTTATTTTGCTTTTTAAAAACGAAATAATGCGAAAATATCTTTATTTCCTTGCGGTAACCGAAATGGTGGCAAAAATAATTTGGAAATATGTAAAACTGAATTTTGATCATCTTGTAGGAATATTTGCTAAGGCTTACATACATACAGTGTCGAGCAAAAATCAAGGTACCCTATTAAAAATCTTGTAAAATCTAAAAATTCTGCTAAATGAAAACAAGAATTGAGGAAAAAAATGTATACTTTAGTTTATTCATAATACTGCATTACTGCATTATTTGACTAACAAAAAAAAAAAATATTGCTTATAAATAAACACAATTTAAAATAAAATGCACGACTGGATCGCACGAACTTGCTCTTATGTAAAAGCACTTTCGAATTTAGTTAGTTTATATAAAAACGTAATAAATGAAAAAAATGAAAAATGAAAAAAAATGAAAATTGCCGTCTGATTTCTAAAAAAGTATGAATTTATGCAAACAAACTTTAAAAAATCGTTTTATTATTAAATAAATAAATAAATAAATGTTTTATATAAGAAATTTCTTTAAAATTTTTCAAGAAAAAAATGTGGGATGCGAATTTTAAGTATTTAATAATATTGATTTTTGGAAATAATTTCAAAAAATAATCGTTCATAGGTTTTGAAGATATTGATTTTTCAAAAAAAAAATTAAAAAAAAAACCCAAGAAATAATTTTTCGAATATTTTTATATACAATATTATTTTAAAATGAGGGGGACTCCTGCTGAAAATTTTTGGTTAAAATCGTTAGAGCCGTTAATGAGAAAGTCGAAAATCAAAAAACCGGTTCTATGACAGGTACCGTTAATAACATTTTGCCCCAAATTTTTTTTTTACCAAAACGTAGTCCATATCCATAATATCACACCTAATTTTTTTTATCAACATCGTTAGAGCCGTTTTCGAGATAAATAAGATTTTGCATTACGGGTGTAGGGGGGGTACCGTTAATTTTAGAGCTAAAAAAAAAATTTCAATTTCCCCTCTAGGGAATCACCGAAGACCCATAACTACCGAGTTTGAAGAAAATAGGTCCAGTGGCTTAGGCTCTAGATCAAGGTACAGACATACAGACAGACAGACAGACAGACAGACAGACAGACGGAATTCCCGGACCCACTTTATTCGTCTTCGCTATCATCGTAATGTCAACTTTGATCAAAATCTCGAGTTCGATTTTTTTTCCAAATGCAGAACTTGCCCTATAGTACCTACATATATCGCAAGTAAAAATGTACTTCAATTTTATCGAGCAAAAGTGTTGGTACCTTTTTTTTTTTATACAGTGGTTTCATTTTAAAAAGAAATAATGCAATTTAAAAATAAAACAGTTAAAACTTTGTTTATTGTGTCATAATTGATGTTCGTAAATATTTTAAATATTTCAAGTTTAAAGTTAGACGTACAAAATGAATAGAAAAGAATTAACAATTGAAGAATTAACAATTCAAGAGAAAACAATTGAAGAGAAAAAATAAACCATCATAAAAACGGTAAATCCTGTAAGGAAATCAATGAAATTGGTAGCAGATCAAAAGCAACGGTGCAGAAGGTGGTAAATCGGATCAGACCAAAAACATAAATGTTAAAAAAAGAGCCAAGTTCTTCTATACAAAATCCTTTGTGTAACAAGTCAGCCGTGAAAAGTACTGAGATCTAAAAGTACGCCAAGTTCTTACTTCATGAAGGTTTAATACCGAATATTTAAAGTAGAATAATATTGAAACAGCTACAATGTAATAGAGAAATTTTATTATTCAATGATTACTGACTAAAATTTCACTGCGAATTGGGCATAAAAAAAACTTGCCCATCAAATTTTAGTCATACAAATTTAACATTTTCTCAGAAAGTGGGCGAATACAACGCCCCCTGAATGGAAAACCTCAATTTTTATTTTTGGTCCTTTATATGCAATTGGAACCCAACCGATCTACCAAATTTCGTTGTTCTACTGCAATCGGAAGTGTGCCATATAATTTACATCAGTTCTGAGAAAGTGGGCGAATACCACGCCCCCTGAATAGAAAACTTCAAATTTTCGATTTATTCCTCTGCTTACATGACAAGATCTACATTTGTGCAAAATTACGAGTACAAGATTCTACGATGTCGGGAAGTGCTCCATAATTTTGATGATCTGTCAGTCAGTGAGTCAGTCAGTTACGGTTTTTGTGATTTTCTCAGGAACCGCTTATAATAGAAAACTGAAATTTGGTGAGGCGCCTGTGCTTGACTAGCTTAGCAAATATTCGGAATTTCAAGTTTCTGGCTTCATTGGTACTGAAGATAGGGAGGGGTCAAAAGTCGCCTGAGTTTGTTCCTGTAAAAAGGGTGTAGTGCCAGAACTTGGCTGGGCACTACCGTGCCCTTTGATACGTACCTTTGTCAAAAAAGCAATCTAATAAGCTTAGCATACGCTGCTGTTTCAGTTCCACAGCCGAAGAACAGGGTTGTGAGTCTGGAAACGAATATGGAGAGGTGATGGTGCTGTCGTCAGCGAATTTTTGATAAATGCTTTAGAAATATCAAGTGTTATTACCTTTGTTCTTTAAAATGATGTAACGATTGGTTCCACTTTTCGGTCATGAGATCACCAGTAGACATATTGCTATGAAAGCCGTAGCTATGATAATCGTTTCCACAACCTTAGACAGAAGGGACGTTAGGGCAGTTGATCGGTAATCGGAGGGAGATGAAGATTTGCCTTTTTTAGGAACCGGCTTAAGAAATGCCAGTATGACAGATGGAAAATCTTATGCAATGCTTTTGCCAACTTAGAAGAACACCTCCTCAGAATTAAAAAGGATATACAAACTGGACCATCGGGTTTATGTATTTTAAGATCTGTGAGGACTCTTGCGACTGTATGAGTGCGCAAGAAGATTTTTCCCAAGGCAAAGTCTAACTTGCAGCAAACTGCGTTGCAAGCAAGCTGACAAAAGGAGGGTTATTGCCAACGAGTGTTGGAAGCTATGACTTAGAAGAGTTTTTAATAATTTTTTACCAAAGGCCAAAAGTTTTTACTACCTTTGGGACTTTGTAGTATGTTTTGATGTAGATTTTGAGGTCCGACATACCTAGAAGTGCTTATTTATCAGGATTAGATGTGAGCAACAGATCAAATGTACATATTTGTAGAATGACTTGCAACGTAAGGTATTCGAGTTTGCTCCTTCGAAGATTTCTATGTACCTTCCTTCAGGTGTTGACTAGCCAAATTGTCAAAGCCGAGAAGAATTATGAACATTGAAATCGCCCGTAAATTCAATTTTAGTATGGAGCCAGATAATGCATCAAATTTATTAGAAGTCATATTGCTATCTAAGCTCGGGCTTCGATAGATGAAGCAAGCATGGATGACGTGCTTACTTAAAATAATTGAAAGACATATAAAATTACAGTTCATATTGAGACTTTATACTGGGGCTGAATATGGTAAGATACATCATTTTGGATGTACAAGGCGATAATTTTAAAGATAAGAACTAAAGTATGTTTTATAGTGAGCACCTGTCAGTTAAGACTCAATCTCACTACTTGGACTACCAAACACTGCGGGTTCAATTAACAGCTATTGAACTAAGCTCCCAGGACATAGTCCCAGTTGCTTCTTAGCTTTGGAGGAAAGGTAGCCACTCCTTTCCAGCAGGTGCAAGTTCTTGATTCCTTGACAAACCAACTCGACATTACTACCAATCATCAATGTTTCGTTACGGTCTTGTCTCAGAGTACAAGCATCAAGCATCTCCATACTGTTCCAAATTAGCACTGTGTGTAGGCAGTACCACCCTTGGTCCGTGTTTTTTATCTAACTATTGTTGGTAACAATAGCTAACCGCGTGACTTGGTTACTATAACCACAGCCACCTCGTGCTCTCTTTACAGAGGGCCTACCCAATTAATAATGAGTTCAAGATTTTTACACCCTGGGGGCTCTAATAGCGGGAATAAATATAATAGATCTCATTATTCCCGAGGTACCCAATTTGGGTTATTTTTCTATATAAATTAATAAATTAATTTAAATTTAATCAATATTATGAAGTTATTTCAAAAATATCTCCAATAATATAACATGCGCCTAAAGTAGAAACTCCATGGTGCAGAACATAGCTGACCGAAGCCAACCACAATCTGCACCAATATTTACGATTAGTCTTTATCGCCCTACAACAAACTAGGAACGATAGTCCTAAGCAATCTTTCTTAATCTAATGGCACTGGGTAGGACCATCGATTATCCGGATTGCTGAAACCAAAACATCGAGCAAAAGAGAATAACTGTCTCAGTTACTTTTCTTTATGTTTTGGCAGTGACTTCCCCTAATCACTTTAATTGTCTTTGTTCGCCTTGCAACGAACTAGGAACGATAGTCCTAATCTTTGCTCGCCTTACAACGAAATAGGAACGATAATTCTAAGGGTTTTCTTAGTTGTCTAAATCCCCACCACGACAAGGTAAAACCCATCGGGGAGGAATTTTAAAGGTAACAGATAATTGTAAAGAAGTAAGCCCAACTCGTTCTTTAAATTAGCAAAAAAGGTCCTTAAATAAATTTGAACTAAAAAATAGAATGCCGTTAGATTTCTGGACAAAAATGTTAAAAGCGGTTTTCTTTTAACCTAAAAGCCCAACTATAAAAAAAAACAACTACCCCTTTTTGATATATTAGAATAAGATCTCAATTTGAACGGGTAGGTTTTTTTTTCAATGATTTTGTTTTAAATTTTTCAATAACTACGACAACGATTTTGATTAAACTTCGATTATAATTGGCAAAAAATTCCCAAAAAGGAAAATTGTTTTGACGTTTTTGTTGAGAAAATTGACTTTTTTTCAGATTTCCCTGTATATTTCGCTGACTACCAATATCGTTAGAACTTTTTAAATACTTCTTAATAATACATTTAAAATTACATTCCAACATTTGATAAAAAAAATATTCTTTTAATAAAGCAACAATCACATAAGAAATTAATTTTTTAATAATTTTTACTTTTTTCCTACTTTCCCCTAACATACAATAGTGTGATACTAATAACAGCCTAATATAAACTTTAAGACCTCAAGAGAGCTTGATTACATTATAGTCGTGAAACCTGTATGCAATCAAGTCTTTCTTTAATCTTTAATACAGCAAAAACTTAATTGTTAAAAAATTCGGTATAAAAAGCTTCAGCAAGTTTACATTCCGTTACAATCTGTTTACGGTAAAATATAACTCAGAGCCTCCCTATCAGCCTCTACGGTCTTGGTTTTTCGTGACATGTGAACAGGCATGATATTTAAACTATTAATGAATGAAGATGGGTTTTTCTCTATATATTTATATGTTATTGTATGAATTTCCAATAAAACGTTGGATTCTGTTAACAACTCTTACCGGATGTAACTGACTTGCAGATAACGTCGCACGCAAATACCTTTTATTGTGATCATTGACTCACGTAGCTTCGATGTTAATTATTTAGTTTGATTTCGAATAAAACCCCCCTTTTAACAATTGGATTCGTCACTTAAATGATGTTTGCGAATCGGAAGTTGTAAATTCTTTAAATACTTTTCGGAGAATCACGTTGGAGATTCCCATGGTGACGCATACAAAAATAGCTCTCCGTCTGTAAGTTATGTAAGACGTCACTTTTATCTAAATTCTATAGAGTCTTTCAGGTAATTCTTATAGTCAAAATATTAAGCTATACAAGATTTTATGCTAATATATTATTTAAAAGCAAATATCTGTTTCTGACTGAGACATTGGATATTAATTTAATGATTTCAAATACGTCTTGTGTGAGGTTATTTCGAGAATATCAATTAGCTTTATTGGCCAAAATATAAGCTAATCAAATGGACAAAGAAATGATGTTCGACTCATATCAGTTTGATAATTTTCTGCCTGGATTGCTTTAATAAATGCATCAAATGATTATTTGTTTATACTCGTAATTCAAATCACGAGTTTCAAGTATATTTGTTACTTTTTTTGTGAAATTTATTTGGATTTCGTGAGTTTGAAAGGTTTATTTTCACCAGATGAAGTCAAGTTTTATAAATGAACGTGGTCATATCTTTCTACTCTTTTATCTGGATCTCTTCTACATACAAATGGTAAGAAATTTAATGATAGTATGATGATACTGAACAAGAATAAATTAAGCATATGATGGAAAAAATGTCATAATAATAAAACAAAAACCAGCATAAATGTTAATGGATTAAAGTAGGCCTAAGATTTTTCCCGACTTTCTGTAATTAGTGCCTTAAAAGATAGGAGACGAATTCTTTAAACATCGCTCGGGTCAAAACATGAAGCATCTGGTGTTTCAAAACTTGGGTGTCTCTTCATTTTAAGGCGGTAGCTAGAGAGAATTGAACCAATGGAAGAAAAATGATCAAACCTCCAGCTGAATAGGATTTGTCTTCATACTTTTCCTCCTCGGTCAAAAGGAATTGAAATAAATCGTCAAAAAAAAAAAAAAAAAAAATGCACGACTGGACCGCACGAACTTGCTTTTAAGTTACTTGAAAGTGAATGTTATAAGTTATGGGGAATTGTGGACATTCTCACAGAGTCATCCAATTTAGAAGGTTTTGATGTGTCTTATTGTGTGTTTACTTTTGTACTTTCATCCGGAATTCGGATCACTCATTCAACCAGACCAACACACACATCCGAAACCATCTACACTGTTCCAATATAGGCAGTTTGTTGATTGGTGCTAATGCTGTAACTAAATGTGCTTAAGTTTCCTTCGACCTTGAGTCCAACTACGGACGCAATGTGAAATTCAGAGATACTTTCTTTAGTCGGACTACAGGAATGTAAAATGCGGAAGGGTATTCAAAATCTCTATTTAGAGCGCGTATAAGATATACAAAAAATCCGATCATCGGCCCTACTTGCACCATAGACCTCCGTCAAATTCATCAGTCCGATAGCTCGTAGCATAAATAATTAAACGGAGGTCACGGCACAGAAGCAACTGAAGTTCGTTCTAGAAGTAACCGAAAGTTCTCTAATTTCGTCAAAAAAACATTTAATGGATTTCTTAAAATGATCAAAATCCGCCTAAAAGTTTTTTTGAGAAAATCAAAAAAAAAAGGTTCTATTATTAAGAATAATTTTTCGGAATTTTTTTCAACCATTAGCTACATAGGTATTTTTTTCTTTAATCTGTCAAACAGTTTTCGAGAAAACAATATTTTCTAAGATTACAAAATTACGAAACATAATTGTATGACAGGTACCGTTATTTTTGGCCTAAAAAGAAAAAAGAAATAAAAAGTACGACTGGATCCCACGTACTTGACCTTATGTATATTCAAGTACTTTTGACTACAAATTTTATATGCATAAAAATTCATTGTTTAAATTACCGTTTGATTTTTAGAAAAAAAATATAAATCAATGCAAACAAAATTTAAATAAAATTTAAAATTTCTTAAAAATTTTTCTAAAATAAACTTGTGATGTCAATTTAAAGTATTTATTAATATACATTCAAGAAAATAATTTAAAAAATAAAACAAATTTATGTATATTTAAAAAAAAAATAAAAACTTGATGAAGGTCGTTAGAGTCCTAAAAGAAAATCCGAAAATAAAAAAAAGTCGTATGACAGGCACCGTTATAAAATTTTCCCTAAATTTCATGCATACAATTGTAGATACACATAATTTTTTTTTTAAATCGTTAGAGGCGTTTTGGAGATAAATACGATTTTTCATAACGGCTGTATACCATTAGTTTTGGAGCTAAAAAAAAAATTTAATTTCCACTCTAGGGAATCACCGAAGACCCTTAAATATCTGTTTGCAAATTTTTTTGAGTCGGTTTATTCCTGCCCTATAAACACTTTTCTTAAAAATTTTGATGAAAAAGTTTATATTGGGGTCATTCATTTGAATTGTGATGAGGTTTTATTGACTCTTCAGACCCTTAAGGTTAAGAATATAGTTGTGGTATAGATGGTTTTCCGTCTAGTATTCTGAAAAAATGCAGTGATTCTCTCTGTTGACCTCTGGTAAAATTATTTAAAAAATCATTATCTGAAGGTTCATTTTTACCTGAGTGGAAATGCTTCCTTTCTTTTCCCCATATTCAAGGCGGGTTTTAAAAATCTAGTTGAAAACTACAGAGGAATTTGTAAACTCTCAGCCATCCTCAAGCTTTTTGAAAGTCTAGTTAAAAATAAAATCGAGTTCTTGACTAAAGGATGTTTGTCAGAGTCACAACATGGTTTCGTATCAGAACGGTCAAATTTAGTTGTTTTCTCGCAATATGTCGTAAATGCAATTGAAAATGTCAAGTTGATGTAATTTATACTGATTTTAGCAAGGCATTTGGTAAGGTTGATCACAATATTTTATTAAAAAAGCTTGAATATTTTGATTTTCATTCTGAGAAGCTTAAATTGACTAATTCATATTTGAAGAATAGAACTCAACGTCTATTGATTGATTCTAGAGTTTCAGGAAGTATTAAACGTACTTCTGGAGTTCCACAAGGAAGTCATCTTGGCCCTTTACTTTTTATATTATATATTAATGATATAGTAGATGTAATAGAAAATTGTAATTATTTGCCTCACGCTGATGATTTGAAAATATTTTTTTAAATTTAAATGTATTGAGGACTGTATAAAAGTTCAATTAATTTTTTTTTATTATTTTTATTTATTTCATTAAACAGAGAATAAACTCTTACAGATTAATTACAATATTGATTTAAATAGATAATATAAAATAAAAAAGTTAATTTTAAAAAACATACATAGTTGTTTAATAACTACACTGATACATAAATAAATAAATAAATAAAATAAACATAAATGGAAAATGAAAACATAAATAAAAGTAAAAAATAATATCAATTGAGTGGTTCCCTAAGTAAAACAATCATCAATCTTTTCTTAAAATTTAATCTAGACATATTATCAAATATGTCTATATCACCAATTACAGAATTTGTTTCGCTTATACATCGTACAAATGGTTCATTACGCAAATAATTTCTTCTATACACATTTTCACGGAACTGAAAATTTGAACGAAGACTTCTCAAAGGAGCAAAAAAATTTATACGCTCTAAAAGTTCAGGACAATTAACATGGTTACTGACAAGGTCTTTAATAAACATTACACTAAAATATTTGCGTCTTGAATCGAGCGATTGAAAATTGAAAAGCAGACAACTAGTTGAGTATGCTGGAACTTCAATATTCCATTCTAATTTGAAAAATAGCAACTTGGTAATTCGTTTTTGAACTCTTTAAAGCATGTGTCGCATTAAAGGGATTCCAAATTATACAACAATATTCAAGAACCGATCTTACTAGCGAAATATATAAAATTTTGATGGTAAAGGGATTTATGAAATCTTTTGTATTTCTTCGTATAAATTCTAGTAATCTGTTGGCTTTATTAGCAATATAGTCAATATGACTTGAAAACGAAAACTTTGTATCTAAAATAATACCCAATAATACCCAGATCTTTCTTAACGAAAACCCTTTCTAAAATGATATTGTCAATTTTATACTCAGCAATTATTGGATTGGATATTCTATGGCATGTAAAACTTTGACACTTTTTAACATTAAGATACAGTTGGTTTTCATTACACCATTTCGCTAATTCATGAAGGTCATCTTGAAGAAGAAGGCAATCATTTGGTGTTTCAATGGATTGATGCCTAAAGAATCTTAGGCTAGATGGAATATCATTAATAAAAAGAATGAACATCAGTGGACCTAAGTGACTTCCTTGGGGAACCCCAGAAGTTACATCGATCTTTTTTGTCGTTTTAGATCCAATTTTTACAAATTGGGTTCGATCCTTCAAATAAGAATATAACCATTGAATAAAAATTGGGTGAAAACCTAAAGCATTAAGCTTGAAAATAAGAATTTCATGATTGACTCTATCAAAGGCCTTAGAAAAATCGGTAAAAATAATGTCAGTCTGTAATGAATTACTAAAACCATTAATAACATCATTAGACAACAATGTAAGATATGTAACAGTGGACTAAACCTTAACAAATCCGTGTTGCGAATCAGAAACTATATTTTTTATCATAAAATTTTTTTTTATCATAAAATTCTTTTACTGACAAGCATTTCGAAGAGTTTAGGAATCATAAAAAGCTTACATATCGGTCTATAATTTATCACATTTTGCTTTGATCCAGATTTGTGTATTGGAGTAATGAAAAAAAATTTCCAACACTCCAAAAATTTCCCAACATTTAAAGATTGATTGAAAATCAAACAAAGTGGAAGAGTGGATCGTATTTCAAATTGCTGTTCGTTAAATAGCCTAAATCTAAATATCAGTAAATGCAAGATTGTTACATTTTCCAAGTTAGGACCTATTTCTTATTTTCCATATAAAATTAAGGCTAATCCTTTGATTAGAGTTAATGACTTAGGTGTTTTTTTTTTTTTTTGAAAGTACTTTTTCTCCAAAAAACATATTGATTCTATAGTTGCAAAAACAAACAGCTTAGTTCGATTCATTAAAAGAAATAGTAAGGATTTTACAGATTTTACTAACTCTGTATACCTCACTAGTAAGTAAGAATTAAATAATATGCCGATGTAAGCTGGAATCCTTGCTATAAAGTTCATTCGGGTGGAATTGAGCAAGTGCAGAGGCGGTTCCCCAAATATGTGTTTCGTAAAATACGTTGGAATTTTAGTCCAGCGTATAAAGCTAGGGTGTCAATTGCTCGGGATTAAATCTCTAGAATCAAGAAGAAAACTTCATGATGTAATGCTTGTAACGGAAATACTTAGCTATAATATAAAAAGTCCGATTCTGCTTTCGTTGATTCATATTTATGTGCCAACTAGAATGTTGAAAACAATAAGTTTCCTTTTTGAACATCGCCATAGAACGAGGAAACGAGTTGTGCTTGTAGATGAAATAAAATAAAAAAAAATATCAAGTTTGATTAAAATCACTTCAGCGACTTAGGCTGTAGGCTGTACAGACATACAGTCATACAGACAGACGGAATTGCGGGACCCTATTTTTTCGTGTTCTCTATCATCGTAATACCAAATTTTATCAAAATATCGAGTTTGATTTTCTTTTTCGAAAAACATCAAGTTTAAAGAAAGTTTAGTCTGCTTATAACCTTGAGACAAGAGAGAGATATTTCTATTCAATTGTTTATTTATTTAACTTATTCTATCTACATAGTATATAAACGAGAAAAGAATTTGAATATACTCATAAATGCAAATGCAGGTGGGCGCTGAGTCCCAAAAAAAAGCCCCAAATCATATTTGAATTATTCAACTCCGGTTTGGTTTGTTTATACTCACAACAAATCAAAATCTAAGACAAATTCATAAAAAATCTAAACGCAATAAACATTTAATTCATTATGTCACTATCAATCCTTTTAACTGTCTGTTTATCATGTAAATATTTCCAAATAAAATTAATCAAGGCAGGTACACGAGTTCTAAGATTTATTTTCAAGCACAGGTGCATTTGAGAATTCTTTGTTGATAGAAAAACGATGTACATATCTAAGCCATAAAATACTTGATAAAATTTAAACTAAATCCTTTTAAAATAAAATACACGAGTGGATCGCAAGAACCAACTTGCATTTATGGATCATATTATTTTAGAATTTTTAAAACGCAGAACATACCTACTTCATATACAGGGTGATTCGTTTAACGTGTGACAATAAGCTAGAGCGTGTATCTTCGGTTTAGACAGAAAACAAAATCGTTTGGCAGAGGGGTCTATTTCCCAATGCTTCGAAGACCCAATACTGTCTATTGTCGTTGAAGCAAAATGTACGCCTTATGCCATTGTCCTTGAAGAAGCCGAAAAACTCTCGGTACTGTCTTCACAATATTAAAAAGTAAGCTTAAAGTTTGAAACTTAAAACAATTTTCAAACGACATATTTAAGAGGTTCATAGACAGATGAGAGACATGATCGTATTTTCTAAAGCCAAAAATTTACCGAGTCGTAATATTAAACGCTATATTCTTTTTCCTGCTCACAGAATCACAATAAATTGTTGTATATTTCGCATCTATAACTAAGTACTGGCATGACTAGGGTCTTGGCTCTTGGCAAGAACTATTTTGGTTTTCAATGGGCTGAACTGCTGAACTTCCCACAAAGATCTAAGAACTCCATAAGTTTTCCCTAAACAAGAATTTACGTGATCGCTCCATGTTAATGTGCTCGCCTAGGTTTCTCCAGGTGGTTGTGAATTCTAGGGTAATAGATTTAAGAAGTATTGATGGAAAATAACTTATAACTTTTTGCATATTGCAAGACATTTGCATTTCGTAGGGTTAAGGGTCAAATTATTGGGCAAATTTCTAAACGCATATCTTGCACAAATTCTGCTAAACAAACAGTTCCAAAATGCAAATACAAAAATCTCTGCTAAGCATAGTATCCCAAAATGCACTCGATGCTACTTTCTTGCGCAAATGCAGTGGCATTCGTGCAAATGTCAAACATTTCTTGCGCAATTCTCTTACATATGCTTATTCTGATTTGCTATTTGATTTGCGTTTAGGAATTTGGCCATTGGTTAGTGTCCACGTAGAAATATATTCAAGCTCCTCGTTTATAGTACAAATGCAGCTTTCTATAAAACCTAAGGGACAACTTTTATATAATAGTAAATCATCAGCATAAAAATGCTATTTTATTAATATACAATGAAAATAAAAGGGGAGCCAAGATCGATCCCTGGGGAACACCACTTTTAATTGGTAGGAATTCGGAAAGTTGATTTTCAGTGCATACGGCTTGTTTTTCTTTTAAAAAGATACGAGGAAACCAATTTGAATGCTTGTGGTGAAAGGTAAAACTCAAAATGTAACTTTCTCAAGAGAACAGTGTGATTTACCATATTAAAAGATTTAGATAAGTCAAGAAGTATCAAAAAGGTAACACAACTATCGTCCAGTTTTTGTCTTATATCTTCCATGACTTTCGTAAGTGCTGTAGTACAACTGTGCTTGGGGCGAAACCCGGATTGAATGCTAACTAAGAAATTGTTATGAATAATATGATTGTTAAGTTGTTTTTGCACGATTCGTTCACAGACTTTAAATAAAAAGGGTAAGAATGAAAATGGCCGAAAATCCGTACGTAGTGAACTTGTGGGTATTGGGGTTACCTTAGTGGGTTTCCACTAGTATGCGAAAATTAAAGTTGTGATTATAGTGTTGAAAACAATGGTGCTTTAGATATTAGTGAAAGAAAACTTTTTAAAACTTCCAAACTATTGACACATGAAAAACTAAAAGACGAATCTGAAAAAGCAGCTGGAAATTCACTAAAAGACTCTTAATCAATCGAGGGAGCTTTGGTGGAAGGCAATAAAAACTTACGATTCAATTCATCACCGTCAATTTTAATTTTTAATATAGGACGTTGCTTTCCGATCCCAAGTTCCTGGAGATTATGGTCCACAGCTTACAACCATCCGAGCACACATTCAGGCCGGTGGAATAGAAAAGTGTTTTTGCAATTCTTAGGCTAGGACCGCACTTGCGATTTTTTGTCGAAGCGATTAAAAAGTCGTAGTCGCCACAAATTATTGTCATGCACGCACTTGCGATTTTTTTGCGCGCGATTATTTAATCGCAAAAAATGAAACACACTACTTCTTATGTGAGTGCACGCATTTGCTACAAATAAGTAGCGACAGAAAAATCGCTTGAGAAAATAGAACTTGTTTCATTTTTATAATCACTACGATTTTTAAGTTGCATGTGCGTGCATTCACATTTAAGGCCATGTGTCTTACTTTTTGCGACTAAAAAATCGTGGATTAAAAATCGCAAGTGCGTGCCTTCCAATTTCTCTTTGCGACTACGATTTTTAAGTCGTGGTAATTTAAATCGCAAGTGTGGGCATATCCATTTGAGTACATGTGTTTCATTTAAGTTTACGACAATCGCATCGCAAGAAAAATTAAACAAATTGCGACTTTTAAATCGTCATGATTTGTTGGTAGCAAGTGCGTTCATTCTCATTTAAATTCATGTGTTCTATTTTTGCGACTAAAAAATTGTGCAATTTCGTCGAGGCGATTAAAAAGTCATACTCGCTACAAATTATTGTCATGCACGCACTTGCGATTTTTTTGCCGCGCGATTATTTAATCGCGAAAAATAAAACACACTACTTTTTATGTGAGTGCACGCATTTGCTACAAATAAGTAGCGACAGAAAAATCGCTTGAAAATATAGAACTTGTTTCATTTTTATAATCACTACGATTTTTAAGTCGCATGTGCGTGCATTCAGATCTAAGGCCATGTGTCTTACTTTTTGCGACTAAAAAATCGTGGATTAAAAATCGCAAGTGCGAACATGCCAATTTCTCTTTGCGACTACGATTTTTAAGTCGTAGTAATTTAAATCGCAAGTGTGGGCATATCCATTTGAGTACATGTGTTTCATTTAAGTTTACGACAATCGCATCGCAAGAAAAATGAAACAAATTGCGACTTTTAAGTCGTCATGATTTGTTGGTAGCAAGTTCGTTCATTCTCATTTAAATTCATGTGTTCTATTTTTGCGACTAAAAAATCGTGCGATTGAAATCGCAAGTGCGGTCCTAGCCTAACTAGGGCTGTGCACCCTGTTTCGCAAAACTTTATGAGCTGTATGCAGCTCTTCCACCCGAAAATGTATCCAGCGTCGTCGTCGGTAGGCACGTTACCGTTAATTCATAAGATCTTTTATTTATTTCGTAGGCCAGGCTTTGGATACGCAAAATGTTTTCATTCAAAAAATTTACTTGCTCATTGGATGAATTCATTAAATAAATATTTTCCCAGTGTATGTATAAAACGAATAGAACATTTTTTAAACTCTGTTCATACTTTTCTAGAAATCAGACGGCAATTTTATGCATTTGAACATTTCGCTCTAATTAAATCCATGATATTGAGCAAGTACGTGCGATATATGTATACGAGTAGTTGTGCATTTTATTTCTAAAGAAATACAATACTCAGAATTTCACATGATTTTTTATTGATTGAGATGCTCCTATAAACCCTCATCAACGAAAAATAAAGATTAGGTAAACGAAAATAAAAAAATTATTTATGTCTATACGAGAATGTTATGTGAGGTATGTACATATATCAGACCAAAAACATAAATGTTAAAAAAGAACCAAGAACAAGAACCTTTTTGTAACAAGTCAGCCGTGAAAAGTACTGAGATCTAAAAATACGCCAAGTTCTTATTTCATGAAAGTTTAATACCGAATATTTAAAGTAGAATAATATTGAAACAGCTGCAAGGTAATAGAGACATTTTATTATTTAATGACTACTGACTAAAATTTGATGGGTTCACTGGTCAAGTTTTTAAAACCTTTCGAATTGAGCATAAAAAAAACTTGCCAAGTAATCCCATCAAATTTTAGTCAGTAATCCTCAATATTTTTTGAGGATGCGATGATGTTTTTGTTGCAATTTTAACTCCTTTTTTTAAATGAAGGTAGCCCACCAATTAATATAGCCTAATTAGTGGTTTGATTATAGTTCACATCACAGTTAAGATTTTTTTTATGTAAACTAATAATTTTTTCAGGTATGCAAATGTTTTCTTTTTTCATTCATGTTCACATAAACATAACATAGAGTACCAAATTAAGCACTCTAGTTCTAAGAAAAGTCATGAATTTTCAAGATGCATGTATGGTTTCAAAATGAAAATAAAGAGACACTTCGAATGAAAAATCTTAGATTTTCTGTTTTTCGCTTTGAATGTAAATTAAGCTATACCGCTCTACCAAATTTCATCATCCTACAGCAGTCGGAAATGCTCCAT
Organism: Chrysotoxum bicinctum; assembly: GCA_911387755.1. Lineage (NCBI taxonomy): Eukaryota > Metazoa > Arthropoda > Insecta > Diptera > Syrphidae > Chrysotoxum > Chrysotoxum bicinctum. Next base: position 236,706,295 of record OU426988.1, on the reverse strand, counting down.
GATATTATACATTTTCTCAGAAAGTAGGTGGATACCACGCCCCTTTAATGGAAAACCTCAATTTTTATTTTTGGTCCTTTATATGCAGTTTGAGCCCTAACGCTCTACCAAATTTCATTTCTCTACTGCAATCGGAAGTGTGCCATCTATAATTTACATCAGTTCTGAGGAAGTGGGCGAATACCACGCCCCTAAATTGAAAACCTCAAGTTTTATATTTTTTTCTTTGTATGCAATTTAAGCCCCACCACTTTAACAAATTTCATCGTTTTACAGCAGTCGGAACGGAAGTGCTCCATTCAACAAACACCAATTCGGAGAAAGTGGACGGATACCACGCCCCCTGAATGGAAAACCTTAATTTTTATTTTTGGTCCTTCATGTGCAATTTGAGCCCTATCGTTCTACCAAATTTCATTGTTGTTCTGCAATCGGATGAATGCCGTATATAATTTACATCAGTTATGAGGAAGTGGGCGGATACCACGCTCCCTGAATGGAAAACCTCAAATTTTCGATTTTTTCCTCTGCTTGCATGTAAAGACCTACCGTTGTGCAAGATTACAAGATTCCACAATGTCGGGAAGTGCTCCATAATTTTGATGATCTGTCAGTCAGTCAGTCAGTTACGGTTAATGTTATTTTTGAGGCCTTATATCTCAGCAACGGTTTTTGCTAGAAAATTGAAATTTGGTGAGGCGTCTGTGCCTGACTAGTTTAGCAAATATTCGGAATTTTAAGTTTCTGACTTAATTGGTACTAAAGATAGGGAGGGGTCAAAAATCGCCTGAGTTTGTTTTTGTAAAAAGGGTGTAGTGCCAGAACTTGGCTGGGCACTACCGTGCCCTTTGGCTTTGATGTATTCGAGTTATGAATTTTTGAAATCATAATCATTACCTACCATTTTGTTTTGGAAAAGGTTTTGAAAAATTCTTTGAAAACTGACAAAAACATTGTAAGACAAACTGATAAAAGGTGCAATAACTTGAATTCTTTACTCACATAAAACATCTAACACCTTTCATTTAAGGCGCCTACTTAAATTTAAAGGCTTGGTGTTTTTATTTTTGAATTTTTAAGTAAATCCGTATTTTTTTTGTTAACATTTTACCTGATTTGTTGAAACAATGATATCAAATAAAAAAAATATATAAATGTTATTATTATACTTTATAGCCGTTGATAAATAAAACAAACAAATGAAGGAATTCTTCCAAAATTTAATGTTTGTTTTTAACTAAATAAATTTTAGCACAGCAAAGACTATACCATATATCCCAATTTTTAATGTGTATTTTGGTTTATCATTGACTTTCAACAAATAAAATTTAAAATTAAAAGTTTTAACTTTTTTTTTTATTTTTTTTGAATTTCCAGAGCAAAATCAACAACAGTAATTCTGCGGAAACAAACAATCTTCTTTTAAATACTACACAACTGGAAACAATCCAGTTTCGTACAAAACACACTGACGAAGAGGAATCACTAACAAATGGTGACTCAAATGAGGATGCAAACGATTTAAAATACGAAGTTGAGATTATTCAACCAGGAAGAATCGAAAAGGAAGATCTTGAAATCGAAGAACGTTTCAAGTAAGACAAAACAAATTCTGAATTAATTAAATACGTTTTTATAGATACATAATGTAAAAATTTTGTTTTATTGTGTAACAGAGGTCCTTCACTCAATTTTGATACAAATGAGTTCATTGAGGAGAACATAGAAGTGAATTCTCAAACTATACAACCAGGACATGTCATATTGACGATTGTGTTAATTCTGTTAGCCTGTGTGTCTGTTGGAATCTATGCTGGACTTGTAATGTGGCGATCAAGTTTAGAGTGAGTTAAATATAATTTTAATATATTTCATATTTATAAGTAGAAGGCTTTAGTATAAATATTTGAAAGACTTAGAGATTTTAAAATAACTTTTTTGATTAAAACAATGTTAACATTTTCGATAATTGTTGGTGTGTTAGCAGCTTTAGCAATCAATCAATCAATCACTGACAGCTGTCAAGTTAATCTAAAAAAAATCGTGTATCGATTAAACCAATAATTTCTCTGTAAATAAATATGTTTTGTGGGTTTTTTTCCAGTGTTGGAAAGTTTTTCCTAAAATTTCTAATTCGCAATTTACAACAACAAATATAGGTACACAATATATAATTTTTTCATTTCCCATGTTAAAGCTTTTATCAATTTTCGAAATAGTTATGTATTTGATTTCTGTCCAATAACATATTTGTTGTTTTAATTTTTTTTTTTTTGAGGGATAAAAACTTAAAGTGGAAACACTATTTTCTGTGACACTTGATTTGACATTTCACCGTTATTTTTAGGTTAGTTTGATAAATTCATCATGAATATAAGCATGATTTGCAAATTATTCAAATTTATTTTGAAAAACATTGCTATTTGATCCACAGTTCAGTGATGAAACACACTTTTTACAGAATTGGAGCGATGATGTTGTCAGACGACAATTCATGACCGAAACATCAATACGTCTAGAAAAGTCATCGCTTAATGTGGTGCAGTGGCGTAGCGTGCTATCTCGGTGCCCGGGGCGGGAGACCCATTTTGCCGCCCCCATTCAATACTAAATTAAAATTCAATTTAAGACATTATTCCATAGGCAATGAGGTATCTTTTATTGAAGGTAAAATAGGATCAGTGGTTTCATAAACGGATTTTACGGGCCTTACGAATGAGGCTCGTGAGACAAAGCTGCATCTGCGGATTCATCGCCATGCATGCGTTTTTTCCCGCGATTTTTTCTCGTTTTGATTTCGATTCCGAGTTTTTCACAGAAAGTCTTAGAAAAGTTGATTGCGGCTTGGATGAAACGGTCTCTGCTCACCACTAGGAGAGTTTTTAAAACGCAGAGTTTCTGAGCACACTTATCTACACTCAGTCCACGTTGCTGCAGATAAATCTGTGCGTCATCTTCTTCGGGTAGCTCTCCAGCTCAAAAGCCAAGAAAAGTGAGGAAGTTGAATGACTGCATGACTGTCAGAAGAAGACTGGCTCCCGATCCGTCAATTCTTCCAGTATCTCAAGAACTTCCACAAACTTATTTTTAAGCGTCTTTACAGCTTCATTTCTTTGGCAAGATGAGGTTCATTTCTTCTGCAGGCTTGTGACTAGATGCTTGAGGTACTTCTGGTGAGTCGACTTCGTCTTGACCCTGCTCTGTAGTAGGACCAGAACGACTTCCAACTTCGACGGCAGGCACGTCTTCTTCTTCTGCCTGTAAAATAAGTTATGCATTCCCACGAATATTGGCCGGATGACAATTCTCACTCACACTCACGATTGTAGATGGAGGAATCATACTAACATTGGAATCACTTCCGCTCCTGCTGGATGCCGCCGAAGACGTTAAAGTAGCTTTCGAACCTGAACTAGAACTGAAATATTTCAGTAATGCACCTGGAGACTTCTTCGCATCTTCTTCTTTCTTAGCCCTTTTCTTGCGGTATTCCTCGCCGCTTCCTTCAACTCTTTTCATTTTCAAAAACTAGTTCAAAGGTTGAGTGAAGTACTAACAGGCGAATCTATAAACAAATCTTAAAGGTTACTTAACTTTAAAATACCTCTAAGCAGCTCTTAAGTATGAAATCGGTATCTATAATCAATTTTCACATTTAAGTAACGTTACTTAAAGGCCTCTTAACTTAAACGCCATCAACCGCGTTTAAGGGTCACTTAAAGGCATTTTAAAATGTATTTTGACATCTCGATTGTCATCTTTGAAGTTTCAAATTGTGAGTTTGTAGGTATTGTTTGTTGTGATATTATATTAGAACTATAAAGTACAACGATTTAAGAAACATAAAATTTGTATTGATTAAAGTATGTGTACGCGCAAAGAAATTTCGTCCACGCTTCCCTCTTAGCCTTTGAAGTGTTTGTATCGACACTTTGTTCCTCGTTGTTGGAAGAGAATAGGCGTTTTCCTAAATGCAGTGTTGCAGCGCATCGTGGATTTTGATGCCCTTGCAACGTTTTTCTTCACTTTGAAATTTACTTTTACAATTCATTAGAAAAAAACTCTAAAATTTTTAGAATTCGTATTTAATAACGTTATTTTATTGAAGCAAGTGAATAAAAAAAAGCATTAAAATTCATGATGCGCTGCAACACTGCATTTAGGAAAACGCCCAATCTGTGCATAAAATAATTCTGTTTTGTAGTGTATTATTGCAAATTTTAAAATAAAAAAGTTTCCTTGTAGGAGGCATCCCAATTTTCAGATCTTTTTCTTTTATTTGTGGCGGCGGGCTTGGGTGTGTGTTAGCTAGCCATTTTTTTTTTTGATTTCACAAATAAAAAATGCAGTTTAAGAAAATCTTATAGATACGGCTGTAGTGTTTAGTTTTAGAATATTCAACAATATTTAAACTATAAACAACACAATCGAAATAACTTTCTGTGATGAACGACGTTTCCGTCGAATCCTAGTTATCTTATCATATCTTGTATATCGGCATATTATATGTTCCGGAACGCTCCCATTCAGTTTCGCGAGAGTTTCGGAATGTTTTGTTTAAGTTTCGCGAGTCGTGCGACAATACGGAATGTACTCTTACGGCCCTACTCACTGTATATGAATTCACGGAAATCAGCCGAGATGATAACGAACGTTTTATGGCCCAAATTGGAAGACATGGATGTGGACGATATGTGGTTTCAACAGGAGCAGGACGGTGCCACTTGCCACACAGCTAACGAAATAATGACTCTTTAGCGCGACAAATTCAATGGCCTTGTTATCTCACGTGGTGGCGGTGTCAATTGGCCGCCAAGATCATGTGATTTGACACCGTTGGACTTCTTTCTTTGGGGTTACTTGAAAGAAAAGGTGTACGTCGATAAGCCAGCAAATAATAAAAAGAAATGACAATAATTTCCTAAATAATTTGTGTTTTATTCAAAATCAACATCGGCCCTTAAAATGTAACCACCCTTTATGTTTCCCAAAATTTGTAGTGGTATTTAACTAATCAGATTTATGATTATAACTTTAATAATAAAGTTCTCACAAATCATAAATAATAATATTTTATTTTTTATATTTATTTCTAGAAAACGATATGGAATGCGCCAAAGGCTGATGACAGAAGATGATTTCTGTACGAGTATTCATGATACTCGACCATATTAATGCAGCAATAACAATTACAGATACCAACTTTAATTATTCCAATTAAACACAAAAGCCGTCAATTTGGTCAAATTTATTTGAAATCGCTCAAAGTGCTATTCATCATTAAATCTTGGAATTTCCAGTTTTTTTTTTGTATTATTAATTAAAACAACCTTTGAGTGCTGACTCCGATTTAAATTGATGCAATAATACCTTTAATGTATTATTTAAGTTCAGTTCTACATATGTGTATGCATTATAAGTTAAATGTAATTAATGACAGTTAAGCCCTTTCCACTTATAATCCCTTAGATAATAATTACTAGATTATATTTTTTTTACTTTTTATTTAAACACAATGACTGTGATATTTAATAGGTTTACAAATATAATATATAAACAATTTCGTGACAATGTATAAATATCACTAAATGTAATTTAGAATTAATTAGCGATACAAATAAATTAAAAAACAACTTTTATTTGTTTTAAATATATACCTAACTTATATTCTTCCGACCATAAAATAAAAATGTTATTAAAAATAAGAAAATAGTAATAAAAAAAACTATTATTGATTAAGAAGACGGAGTTTTAGACAGGGTCAACTGAGGTTAATGCCGAAACGAGATTAGATACCTTTGAATGGCATTTGGTAATATTTAGCTCCAAGGAATTTTCCAGGCACCATACACAGAAACTTCGAGAACAAGTTGAAGAAGTGTAAAATAATATGTCGATGAAATGATCTTGAAAAACCTGGTGTCGTCGACGACGAAAGATATGTGAATATAATATGATCACCATTTCAATATCGTTAATAGTAAGAATAAAAAGGTCAGGTCTTAAGTTGTTACTACTTCTTTGTAGTAATGGTTTTTCAGGTAAGAAGAAATCCATCATAAGAAAATAGGTTTAAGCCCAAGGCTAGACAGTTTGAATAGCATGAGCTTATGTGAAATTTTGCCAAAGGCCTTACTGAAATCAGTTGAGAAAACGTCGACTTCCTTTCCGTTGTCTAAGGCTGAGAGGCTAAAGCACTCACGGGTAGGTCCTTGAGGACCAACCTCTAACAAAGCTGTTTTGTATAGAGGAAATGAGGGACTTAAAATTTCGAATAAAGTGCTTTCAAAGATTTTGGGAGTATGTGAAAGCTTAGTGATTAAACTATAGTTTGTAACTCTATACTATGGCTTCTTTTTGTACTGGGATTTTGAATGCGCGTTGGATATGAGTTGTATAGATTTGAAATTACCAACTAATTTATGGAATTTGAAAATAATTTTTTTCCGAAATTAAAAACCTAAAAAATATTAATTTGGAAATCAGATGTAAATAGCCATCTTAAAAATTAGTAGGTAAATTAATTTATTTTACTACTTCACTACTATTATTTTGACCGCAGCTATACATGCGTATTTTTGCTCGCCCCTCGAAGATCATGAAGCTTTACAAGGAATTCTTAATTTATGTAGTCTTTTAATCATTGTCTTCTCTGGCATGACCTGCGATGAAAATAAATGTTTATATTTTTATTATTAAAAAAAAAAATAAACAATAATAAACAACTTACTACCTACAATGAACAAAATTATATTCGTGTTCTTATATACATATTTTTTTATTTTTTGTTCTTGTAAATCAAACAACAACCGTTGTGTGTTTTTTTGTTTTGACAGCAATGTAATTAATTGCTGAGCAGAGCATACATAGGTACATACATATTAAAAGATTTCGGTGAAATCTCGTATTTCGAAATCTCAAAACTCTGCGGAAATTTCACTTGAAATCACAAGTTTTTGACGAAATGTTAGACTTTGCTTTAGTGGCAAAATAGTATTCCCAAAAAATGTTATATTATCATGAAAGAAATAAAGATTATTTTTTAAGAGGAAGAAAAAACCTTGGGGGTCATTCCGTAATTTTCTAAACGATAATCGTCAAAACGATAATCGTCGATGATATCGTCCATGATTTGCTTCACGTAACTCGACTACTATCGTCTCGTCAATCGATCACAGTTTTAGAGATTTGTATGCATTTCAGAAACTCTCAAACTGTAGTCAATCTGTCAGTTCAATAGAAAACAATACAAAATGTCAATTTACAGTGGAAACTCAATCACTCAACTACAGTCACCTACAAAATTCAAAATTAATGTAAGACGATACCTATTTAGCTATCGTCCAAACGCTATCGTCTGACGATAATCGAGTTACGGAATGACCCCCCTTATTTATGGTTCAGTAGCTGAGTTAGATTTAAACCCGAAATAAGGATGTTCTTACATTGAACTGTGTCTTAAGGCAATAAAACAATCGGAAATAAGAACATATACCGTGCAATAAACATAAATCTTTGATAAGATAACGATATTAAATTTTTGTTTCCATACAAACTATCGATAGGAAAAATATAACTCATGTCAGTATTAAAGTTTTTATTTTGGGACTAACTTCGAGGCCACACGAGCACGTACTGACTAGCAAGTTGCAAAACATACACATTTTGTACTAACAAGCGCCAGGCAAGCTGTGAAGCAAGTAGCCTGACAGCTGCACTTGGAAAACTAGTTAGTGAAGTATTTATTGTTATGTCACGTCCACATTCATAAATATAATTTTTTTTTTGGTAGCGTGTACATTCAAGCAAAATCAGTAAATAAATATAAATAAAAATGTAAAAGAATTTGACTGGCAGTACTATTTCTATCATTTCGCATCATTTACCAAGAGGACACAAGATTAAATGTGAACGGAAGTTAGGAAGCCAGTACCCAGGCAAGTTGGAAAGCAAGTAGCCCATTGACGTATTATATATGGACTGCTAGTCGTATGAAATTTCTATACAAACATTTCAATGAAATGGTTCAACCTCTCCCTACCGACATTAGAGCTCTTGGTGCAAAAGTGGTAAAAATAAATATTAATTCCAGAAGCCATCTCTTGGTTCCTGGCCTGAACTACTATTTTTGCCATAGAAACTATAGCCATCTATCTCAATTTGAACTTTACATTTTAACGTTATCCAAGACAATATAATAACAATAAATTAAAGGCTGTTCAGGGAAATTTGTGAACACGCGAGAGCAAAGCATTTAGTTTAATGAAAACTGCTTTACGGCGGATATTGTCTTCTAGGGCCTGAATTGCTTGGCGATTGTTGCTGTAAGGTTTTGACAGGTAACCTTATAAAAAGGTAGAACCAGTTCTTCGTAAATTTATATTTATATTTTAAAATGGAAATGGCATTTTGTCGTTATACTTATCTAACTATAAGTGAATTTGCTATTATTTCAAAAAAATCTCCTATCTACATAAATGTAAGTAGAACTATATGAACTTTTTAATTTATCTTTTCATGTTAAATCGCATCCATTTTTTACTAGATAGTTTTCATCATGATTTGAACACAATGTTCACAATAAATTGAAATGAAAAGTTGAAAGTTTTATTTGTGTTAAACAATAAGGTGTTTACAAATTGATATAAGTCTATGATAAATGCTATTATGACTCTTAAATCGGCAAATAAAGCATGAAAATAGCCCTCAACTTTTTATTTAATAATAAACTTGAACAATTCTCGCTCAACACCCTTTACAAATTCAATTATGTCAAAAATTGATATATCAAATACCAAAACCAAAAGTTACACTATGTTTTCCGAGTTTGCACCAAGAGCGCTAGTTCCGTATAGTTTTAGGTTGAACCATCGTGAAGTTGGGCTCTGGCAGCCCATGTATAATAAGTCAATGAAGTAGCCTGTTAGCTCACTTATAAAATACATTATTGAATATTTGAATGTCGTCTGACGTTCGCATTCATAAATACAAATACTTTGTTTCCGTTTGTTTCAAAACTTTCAGGCAATCTGCTCTCTAAGTCAAGTAGCATGCCAATGCCACCCACATCACAGCAAAAACACCAATAGTAATTTGAATAGCAGGGTATGTACTCAATTTGCTTGCCAGTATTTGTCTGTGGTTGCCATCAAATTCAACAAAATCCAGAACAACACATGTGACGTCTGCGTTTTAAAATAACTTGAATATGTTCATGATATTTCTACCCATGTGAAGCTTTCATTAACTATACCTTTTCCATTGTGTTTCAGGTGTCAAACATTATATGTATATAAATATTATATACAATGTGTCAAATCAAGTGCCATCTTTTCGCTCTATTTGTCTCTCTGTCTCTGTCCAGTCCACTTAACCTGTAGCCTGTTATGTTAGGTTAAGTGGTTTTCTTTTAATTGTTCAATAAAAGTATGAACAAGAACTGAAATATTAAAAAAAAAAACAGTTGATAAAGTGTTGTCAGATTATTTTGTTTCGTTACTGAAAGATTTTGCCATTTAACAAATCGCAGAATACCAACAAGATTTTTTTGAGTATGTTCTGTTCTTACGTCGTTCCGCTCAAAGTGCATTGTATATATATTTTATATGCAAAAAAGTGAAATATAAAATAATTCACTTTCCATTTCCACTTGCCATTTCGCTTTAAACATCTGGGCGGAGTGTTTGCGTCCAATCTTTACAGTGCCGCTCTCTTATCAGATTTTATTCTACTGAGGCTTAGCTGTTGCAGCAAGTTTTTATAATTTTGTTTCACATTTTTGTCTAATTTTTTCTCGGATTTCTTATTCAACTCGTATCGCATGTGTTTTGCTGAACGCGCTGCTTCTAAAAAGAACTGAAGAAAAAGAAAAATCAATTTTCTATTATCGGTTGTCTCGTCAAGTAATAATTTTTGTTGTTGCATATTTCCTCTGGTAAAGTTTCCATCAATCTTCAGTTGAGTGCCCTTTTGCAATTACACTAATTGGATCTGTTTTGCACACTTCGGTACGCACCACAGCAATTAAGGTAAATTGACTAGCACGATGACGTCGACTCATTGGGAAGAATTCTATGCGAAGCATCTACCACCAGCTGACTTCGAGGATAATCGATCTTTGCTCAAGGAATTCTGCGACCGTCATAATAAACTACAAAATCGCATTGTCCTAGTCACAGTAAGTATTCTTTGTAATTTCTGTTTTAAATCTTATTAGGTATGTGGTTAAATCAATTATTCCTACTTATGTTTCTTTAAGTTGAAATTATACTTTGTAATTACATTTCGCCGGCAAAAGATCTACCAATGAGTTCATATGCACTGCTTAGTTTGCAAAAAATAACAACACAAAAAAAAAAAACGATTTGTATCTGCAGTCCAGTTCCACAGTCAGCTAAATTGAAAGCAATTTTTGTTTTGCTTATAAGTTATAAATGGCGTCTGTGGATTTGTGTATATTATATATATATGCACATGCATATGTATATTAGGTAATTGGCCAAACAAAAAAGCAAACAATAATTTGCTGGAAATCACGTTATTGAATAAATATTGTAGCTTTTCAAATAAGCAAAAGCAAACATGAAGCTTATTTTTCTTGGAATTCCTGTCCTGTATAATGTTTCTATATTCCATTCAGAATAGAAAGAAACCAACAAAATGTGTAACAGGCTGATTTTTTCCATTCACGTTTACTATATTTATGTAGCTATACCTATACAAATATAGTTATTCATAGAGTTGTCATTTTTAATCCAAATTTGTCTGAATTATGATGAGCTAAGTGTTCATCTTGACTGTATATATACATATATATGTACCTACAAATGGACATTTTTACTTGCGATATACATGTACATAGGTACTAAAGGGCAATTTCTGCATTTGGAAAAAAATTCGAACTCGAGATTTTGATCAAAGTTGACATTACGATGATAGCGAACACGAATAAAGTGGGTCCGACAATTCCGTGTGTCTGTCTGTATGTCTGTACCTCGATCTACAGCCTAAGCCACTGGACCTATTTTCTTCAAACTCGGTACTTAAAGGGGCACGAGTACGATAACTTGGCCGCCAAGATTTGATGACGGATTTTAGTAGAGGGGTCAAAAATAAGCACTTTTTACTATGAGAGGGGGGGGGTCTATCTCCCCCCGTTTAGGAGGTAGGGGCACATTTAGAAAAAATGGTTTAAATTGAAAAAAAAAAAATAAAAAAAATACTTACTATTAAAAAACAACGGCAACACCTACAATAAAGTGCTATACTTCGTTTGAAAGCCAGAAGATTGTTCTATAATCCTGCATTCAAATTAAATTAATCATGTCAATGGTTTTTGAGAAATTCGCATTTAAAGTCCAAATTTTGATAAAATAACGTGAAAAAAAAAGTTTAGACCAATTGTTTTCAAAATTGTGAAATGAAATTGTAAATTAGCTTACATGTGTTTCATGTATCTATCAGTTCTTAATCGAACACAAAAAACCGCATGGTTCTATGTCTTCTGGTTTTTGAGAAAATCGAAAATAACTAAAACTACTTTTCTACAAAATGTTTGATATTTTTTGCTTCCTTACATAAATAAATCAGTGCTAGCTTCCAACATTACAATATATAAACAGTAAAGTATGTATGGGGGGGCATGCTGCCCCCCTGCAACCCCCCTGCTTGGGCACACTATAGGATTTGGGGTAGGTGCGAGGTTGGGTGCATGAAAAGTTTCTTTTGCATTCACAGAATCTGTATTTAAAAAAATTCAAATTTATTCTATTTATCCAATGTCCCCTAAATACATATAAAATACAATAAACGATCTTGAAAACCAAAACAAACTTCTGACCATGTTCACCAATACATGGCACTATTTTTCTATCGAAAATACTGCCTAGAAAGGAAATATAAGGACGACTGGGGTTCGCAAATAATAGAGTTTTTATCAGATGTAAAAAAAGTTTACCCTTGTTATACCGATGGTGATATATGTGAGGGTTTACAGTTAAAAGACATCGATCCTCCCACCCTTCAGAGCGAAAATTTAGAAAGCGTTTTACCGCCAAAACATCCTCGGCTTCCCACCATAAAAGAGTAACTCAACGAACTCGACAGTTATAGTACGGACGATGGCTTTATTGACGAGACTTACACACCTTTTTAATACATTTTGACCATTTTTAACTAACTATGACTGACTAACTCCTGACTAACTGACAAAATAACTGACCCAGATGCAATTCTACCTCCTCATGGTGCATTCTGGGTAACGCTAAATGAATTGCGGTACTGAACTAACAAAGATTCATTATGTTTATTAACATTAATCCTTAAAATGGAATCACCGTCACCACCAAAAATCAAAAAAAGTAGTTTTGGTAATTTTCGATTTTCTCAAAAACTAGAGGACATAGAACCATGCGGTTTTTTGTGTTCGATTAAGAACTAATAGATACATGGATCACATATAAGTTAATTTACAATTTCATTTCAAAATTTTGAATACAATCGGTCTAAACTTTTTTTTTCACGTTATTTTATCAAAATTTGGACTTTAAATGCGAATTTCTCAAAAACCATTGACATGATTAATTTAATTTAAATGCAGGATTATAGAACAATCTTCTGGCTTTCAAACGCAGTATAGCACTTTATTGTAGGTGTTGCCGTTGTTTTTTAATATTTTTTTTTTCAATTTAAACCATTTTTTCTAAAAGTGCCCCTACCTCCTAAACGGGGGGAGATAGACCCCCCCCTCCCATAATAAAAAGTGCTTGTTTTTGACCCCCCTACAAAAACCCGTTATCAAATCTTGGCGGCCAAGTTATCGTACTCTCCCCCTTAAAGGTCTTCGGTGATTCCCTCGAGGAGAAATTGAAATTTTTTTTAGCTCCAAAACTAACGGTAACCCCCATACACCCGTATTGCAAAATCTTATTTATCTCGAAAATTACTCTAAATGTTTTGATAAAAAAAATTATGTGTGATATTATGAACATTGACTTTAATAGTACCTGTCATAGAAACGTTTTTTTGATTTTCGACTTTCTCATTAACGGCTCTAATGATTTGAACCAAAAATTTTCACTAGGAGCCCCTTAAGTTTAAAATAATATTGTATATATAAAAATATTCGAAAAAAATATTTTTCTTGTTTTTTGAAAAAAAAAAATCCAATTTATTTTTTGAAAATTTGGGTTTTTTGAAAAATCAATATCTTCAAAACTAAGCACTTAACATTGGCATCCCAAATTTTGTTCTAGAAAAATTTAAAAGAAATTTCTTATATAGCAAATTACTTTAATAAAACGATTTTAAATCTTTATTTGCGTAAATTCATACTTTTCCGGAAATCAGGCAATTCCATGCATTTAAACATTTTTATCTCATTGAATCCATTTGTATATTAATAAAATGCATTTTATATTCCAAAGTACTTTTACATTATGAATAGATAGATAGATGGATAGATTCTTTATTTTTTCATCATAAGGTTTACAAATTTGTATACTTAAGAATAAGGACATGGCAATACTGCCGTCTGCCTGAGATGACATTTCATAATATGATTTAAAAATAAAAGAAATAATAAAAAGCAAAAATTTAAAAAATATAAAGAAAAGAAAAAAATGTTTAACAAAAGATATGAAGAAATATTTTTATATAAAACAATGATATCAATTTTAACGTGATTTGAAACACAAAATAATACACAATTTGGTTAAGATTAGCTGTTTATAGAATATTATCAATTTTAACGTGATTTGAAACACAAAAGAAATATCAAATTTTGTATGATCAGCAGAGCTGTAAAAAATGCATTCTTTTTTGTATTGCAGTAAAATAATAATAAAGACTTATTTTTTGAGTATTTTGACTTCATGTTAATTGATCAGCAACAAAACAATAAATATTTAGGTATAAAATTTGGTTTAAATTGCAATAAGCGGGTAATCGACTAAGTTTAATATGTAAAACTGTTACGGTAAGAAAGAGCATGTTGGCAATATTTAATTTAATTTAATTTAATATTAATACAATATGAATACTTACTGCCTCTTGCGAGGAACTGAAAATTCGGTCATGAAAAAGATCGGCAAAAAATTACAGGTCGCATCTATTCATTGCGAAAAAACGCATGTTAGAATGGTTTCTCTTCTTTGTATGATTCTCTGCGATTTTTCGCGACACCAAACTATTTTTTACTTGCGACATGTACATACATTATGTATGTACATACATACATTTGTAATTTCGGTAATTTTGTTTCTTTTGATTAATTTTTACGACTTATAATTAAATTTTTGAAATTAACATATTACTTTCTGTACCTGCCATATAACCATATTGAATTTCTGACTATCGGCATAACGAATTTTAATGATTTTTTTCACAGAGAAGCTTCTAGAAAGTTGCATTTCGAAACTTAAAAAAAATTTATTGAATTTTTGAAACAAAAATTAATTTTTTTTAAGTTCGATATTTCAAAAATGGGGAATTTTTTTTATTTTAATTTTTATTCGAACAATAATTAAAATTTAATTTGACGTAGATACCACAAAAAAAAATACGCTACATTTTTAATTTTATAATTAATAATTTTCGTTTCTGCATAAACTGTGCCGAAGCCTCTGGTAGCTAGCGCTCTGTAATTAATATTTATTTATCGTTAATTATATTATTTTTCAATAAAGTCTAATAATCAGCCTTATTTTGACATTCGATTTCATTAGAAAGTATGTCGAATTCGAATAATTTGTATTTTGAGATTCGAACGATTCGAAAGTTCACCTTATCAATGGAAAGTTCATTTATCTTTCGAAAACTAAGCAAATTTTCACTTTCGAATCGTTCGAAAGAAATGTTATTTCATTCTCGTTCAATTTTTTCTGGCGAATAGATTCATGAAACATGCAAGTTTAGTATAATGTTAGTAGTATTGGATGCATAAAATGGATGTGATACATCCATTATCCTTCTTCTATACAACTGCTCCTCACCGTTTTCTCTTTTCATACATAAAACAAATGCCATTTTGATTTTTTAACGTCTGGCTTCAATTTATCAATTATTTTCATAAAACAATTTACAAAAATGGTAGTTCAAAATTCAAGTGTGACCAGATTTGTGTAAATTAAGTGGCTTTGAAGTTGCCTTCTTTTTTTGTTTATCAATTTGGAAAACAAAATTAGTTTACATGAAAATTAAAACATAAATTAATTATTTTATTATTCAGGGAAGTTTTACCCTTATTTAACATCTTTTTGATATCAATAAACTTACCATACTGTTTTCTAAATGCTCCAAATTTTGAAAATGTCAGTTTTTATTGATGTATTCAAATTCAAACTTTACCGGGCCGTTAGCATCACTTATCTTTACTTTATTTTTCTTAAATAATAAAGTTTTATTTTTAGACCATATTTTTTTTTAAATAAAAATTATCAAAAAAAAAACAGCTTGGTCATACTAAATCAGATAGAAATGTCAGTAAATTTCAAACAGCTGATTTCGAAAATGAATTTAATTGAGGTTCATTTTAGGCAATCATTCCACAATGAACATTTTTCGTTCGAATGTCAAAATATGGATAGTTCATTCGAATGAAAGTATCTATTCTATCGAATTAGCTATTCGTTCGAATTTCAAAATAAGGCTTAATAATAATATGTAATAATTTTCGTTCCTGCAGAAACTAATATTTGTTTGAAAAATTGCATTTTGTTTTTAGTTGCAACTACAAAAGGATAATTTTTTTAAGAGAAACGGCAAAATGTCACAGTCTTTCTTTCACTTAAGCGGGTTTTTCACTTAAACGAACCCCGCTTAAGTGAAAAATAATTTCACTTAAGCGGAGTTCGGATAAGTGAAAAAAAATTTCACTTAAGCGGATTTAAAAATTCCATTAAGCGGAGATTTTTTTAATGCTAGAAACAATATTTTTTTTATCTTTTCAACTTGCCTTTAAAGAAGTTAAATAAAGCAACGATTAAATAACACAGAAATACTTTATTGAAAAAAGAAAACTAGCAAATTTTTGTTCTGTTCGATTCAATTTTTTTTTCACTTAAGAGAGTTTCTTTCAATGAAGTATATTAAAAATTAACTGAAAATATGTTTCAGTTATCCGGGTTTTTCACTTAAGCGAGTTTCACTTAAGCGGAGTGTTTTAAGGGAAATTGGTCGGAAAATACTTGGGGATGAAGAAAGTGTTTCAGGTAAGCGGGTTTTTCTCTTAAGCGGGTTTCTCTTAAGCGGGTTTTACTGTAGTATGTTATATATTTGTATATAACGAGTGATTTTTTAAGAGGTATCGGAAATTTAAAAAACAAAAACATAGTTACAATTCAGAAAAATGCATGAAATCTTTATTTGAATCGATAGTACGGTCGATATAATTTAATGTTTGAAGATTATTTCATGTAAATTTTGGCCGCGGCTGCGTGTTGAAATAAAAGAAAAAGTTTACAACAAAAGTATTTTATTTAGCGTGAGTACAAAGACAAAACTATGCAGCCGACAAATTCGTTGGAAGTGAAGATTTGAAATGCACAAGTGAGATAGATACATAAGAATAAGATACATGTGTTTAAGATTGAGATAAAATGAAAATGGATGTGTTCCATTGGATGCGTTCATCAATGTTCATTCAACACTGCGCCTCAAATGGTCCATCCGCTTAGTCCAATTTTTTGCATACACTTTCTAATATTTCGGCCGGTATCTTACGAATAAATGCTTCAATGTTGGATTTCAGTGCGTCAATCGAAGCGGGCTTGTCACTATATATTTTTTTTTTTTTTTTTTTCTAAAAAAAAAGTCCAATGACTGTAAAATCTTTATTGAACTCTCCAGCAAAATAAACACCATCAATTAATGCAAACCAATTGCATCTATTCGCTCCTCATCATCTTCTCCTTTTGTCTGCATCTTCTTCTTGGAGAGCTTCTTCTTGGCTGGCTCGTCTTCGGGTGCATTTGCGACGACCTCTTCCTTTTCGGTGAGGATCACTTCAACGTGGCAGGGTGACGTCATATAAGGATTGATGCGACCGTGAGCACGGTATGTCCGACGGCGCAGACATTGAGCGCTATTCACTTGGATGTGATCAACGACCAAACGATCAACGTCGAGTCCCTTGTAATCAGCGTTGGCTTCAGCATTGCGCAACAACTGCAAAAGGAACTCAGCCGATTTCTTGGGCCAACGACCTTGGGTGGTCTTCCACTGTTTGGCTTGGGCACAACGGCCAACACCACCGTTGAAACGACGGAATGGAACGCATTCTTTCTTTTCAATGACAGCCTTCAAGAAGCGCTGAGCACGACGCAGGGGCCATGCGTTTGATAGCTTGAGCGGCCTCGTGAGTGTTCTTGAAATGAACGCGTAGATTTGGTCCACGCGATTTGCAGGACTTTGTTGCATTCTCTGGCTCACGAGAGTAACGTCCCATTTTGTGTTTAATTTCTTCTTCTTTGTGAATTAAACCGGAACATTAGCCTTAAAATAGCCCCACAAAAAATAGTCTAGGAGGTGTTAAATCGCACGATCTAGGCGGCCAATTGACCGGCCCCAAACGTGAAATAAACTTCACCGAACTCGCCTCTCAATTGGTCCATTGTTAGCCGTGCTGTGTGGCATGTGACACCGTCTTGTTGGAACCACATGTCATGCAAGTCAAGCTCTTCCATTTTGCGCAAAAGAAAGTTTGTTATCATCGCACGGTAGCGCTCACCATTCACAGTAACGTTGCGATTCGCATCATCTTTGAAGAAATACGGCCCAATGATTCCGCCAGCCCATAATCCGCACCAAACAGTGATTTTTTCTGGATGCATTGGTAGCTCTTGCAGTGCTTGTGGCTGCTCTTCACTCCAAATACGGCAGTTTTGCTTGTTCACGTATCCATTTAACCAGAAATGAGCTTCGTCGCTGAACACAATTTTTCGATAAAAAAGTGGATATTCGGCCAACTTTTCAAGAGCCCATTCACCAAAAATTTGGCGTTGTGGTAGGTCGTTCGGCTTCATATCTTGCACCAGCTGTATTTTGAAAGGCTTAACAAATAAAACCTTCCGCAAAATTTTCCACGTAGTGGAGTAACAGAAGCCCAATTGCTGCCAACGGGGCCGAATTTATAATTCACGGTCATCACTAACACTGGCCGTTACAGCTGCGATATTTTTCTTAGTTTGCACTCTAGGTAAGCGTGTTGGTGGTTTAATGTCCAACAATGTGAATTTGGTGCGAAATTTAGTCACAATAGCCCGAATCGCCGCCTCAGTAGGTCGATTAAACTGACCATAAAATAGAAGAAGCCCGCGATGAACTTTCTTAACAGAGCACGCATTTTGATATTCATTTTTAAAATTTTTAGTCTTTTACATAAGAGCAAGTTCGTGCGAACCAGTCATGCATTTTATTTTATTTTGGATACCGGCATTTGAACATCTAGAAACCAGTGATTCCACACAAAAAGTGACAGTAGTAGTTGGAAACAAACGTCTGTGCTAACGGTCGGTAACACATCGTTTTCACCAGCCTATTTATGGAAAAAAACCGACATTCCAAAAACGGTACCCAATAAACCTCGCATTGTGTAGTATTTTGCAATGTTTTTTAAAATAGCATAGCGGTTTTAAAACCTGCTCTATTATTTGAGTACTTGTTAAAACCCTCATTTCCTTTCGCATTTTCTTAAAAATTTTCAAAAAGAGTTAGGTTTGGAGTATAAAGGCCTATTTTGAAAATCTACTTAACAAGAATACCTAGTATAAAAGAAATTAATTCATCAGTTTAATTTTTAACGTCATGTTAAACAGTTGAAATCTCTACACTTAAAAACCAAGAATACGCAGACATTTATTTTCGTTTATGGGCTGTGCAATGGAACTTCAACTAAAGCGTGACAAAGATACCAGGAACTTTATCCAAACCGGTATCTTCTACTTTACGAGTATTGGGAAATACTTGTCGAAAGCTTCCAGAAACGGGAGCAGTTTTAAAAACACGACTTTACGCGGGCAGGCGTATTTGGAAACAAATTAATCTGTTCTTCAAACTCTCCCCAAGCTGAATTCTACAAACTATCTGAAGTTTTTGCGCAATGATTAAGAAGAACTATTGGGGATCCACTTATGCAACTAGCTTCATCATATTTCCAACAGGATGGCGCTCTAGCTCAATATGGTCGAGAGGTTAAGAATTTGTTAGATGAAGAGTACGATAACGTAGGATATGAGAAATGGCCTCTAAGATCTCCTGACCCTACAGTATTGGATTTCCTTGAATGAGGAAGAATGAAAGAACTTGTTTATTCAACCAAAATACCAAAGTCAAATAAATTAGAAGACCGTATTCTCGAAGCGTCATCAATAGTGAAGCGGCAGCTATCATCAATAAATATTCGATTGAAATCCAAAAACATGCACAAGGACACTTTGTTATAACTGTTTTACTACACACAAGATAAATAATATCTGAACCCACACAAAATGATTATTTATTCATAACGCCTTTTGAGCTTAAAGTAAAAAAACAAAGGGTAGAACAATTATTTTCACAAAGTTGACAATGAGATCAAAATGTTTAAATGCATGAAATTGCCGTCTGATTTCCAGAAATATATGAATTTAGCAGTGGGAACTGTGACAAGATTTAAGTTATTTACGCGTAAATTGTAAATTTGGGAATTTCTGCTAGGAATATTTCCACTCTGTGAAAAAAATTCTTTAAGCACTTTGAAAATGTAAAGGTGTCTTATAGGCAGAATTCGAAGTTCCTTGTATAAGGGCCAACTTTCAGTAAGACGATTTTTTTTGCAAATTATTCTAATAAGATATTTTTGAGCGGTCAACAACGGTCTTAAAGTATTTGCATATGAACCTCCCCAGCTCGACAAACCATATTGTAATTTTGAGTGCGCGAGACCGTAGTAAATTGAAGTTAATAATTTTTTTGAACAGAAAGGCTTTAATAGATACATTTTTCGAGTAACACCCTAAAAGGTAATTTCTAATATTTCTAGTATGATATTTCCAATTGAGATTTGTATCAATTGTTACTCCTAAGTACTTATAGTTTTGAACCATATCGATTTTAAAACAAGAATCGGAACACAAGTCGCAATGCACAAAATTACGCTTACCGCAATTATGAACAGGAAAAATGAATTTATTACAATCAGAGCCATGGAAATAAAAGTCATAATTACTAGGGTTAAGCCCTGAGGTTTTAAACGACATTAATTTAGTTTTTTCATCAACTTATGTACAAAAAACTAGGTCCTTAAAAGTTCAAGATCATGTTCAATGCGCGCGATACAGTCTAATTCACAATAAGATTGATACGTTAAAGAAATATCATCTGCAAAAGCAGTTGATATACCATTTAACGGGAGTGTGAAGAGTGAGTTGATGTAGATTAGGAAAAACAAGGGCCCAAGAACGGAACCTTGCTGTACCCCTGTTTTAAGAGCACTAGCTCCGCTTATTAATTTGTCCGTTGACAATTACTCTTTGAATTCTGTCTTTCAAATATGACTTAAGCCATTGAAAAATAATGCCTCTAAAGCCTATGTTGTACAACTTACTTAGAAGCAAATCATGGTCAACCATATCGAAAGCTTTAGTCATATCAATAAAAAGAGCAAAAGTGGTTTTGTTGTCATTCAAACTCTCATAAAGCTGACTACATAACCTAAGAATCGCATCTTCAGTAGATTTCCCTGAACGGAAGCCAAATTGATTTTCACTAAAATATTGGGTTTTGTGTAAAAAGGAAGAAATTCTTTTTATAAGTAATTTTTCAAAAATTTTTGATATGGTTGGTAGAAGAGAAATCGGTCTGAAATTTGCCATATTTTTACGATCACCTTTCTTAAAAAGAGGAATCACCTCTGCACATTTCAATTGTTGAGGGAAACATCCTTGTTGAACGCTGAGATTGAAGATGTAACTCAAAACATCAGATACAAAAAATGCCACTTTTTTAGTAAAATACTAGATATTCCGTCTGAAGTACATGATAATTTGTTTTTTAAAGATGAAATAGTTTTATATGTTTCGAAAGAGGAAATCGATTCAAAAGCGAAACTATGAGGTTGTGACTGTTCGCAAGCAGAATCATTAACACTTAAACAGTTGCAATTTGATTGCACATTAGATGAGGGCCTTAAATTATCAGAGATATTTGTAAAATATTCATTGAATTTGTTAGCAATTGAACAAGAATCTGTAACAGAAATATTATTGACCACCACTGAATCAATTACATTAGATTTCCTAGTTTTACCTAGAATGCTGTCAATAATTTTCCACTTTTCTTTAGGATTGCCTTTATTTTGTTGCAATAACGATGAATAATACGTTTCGCGACTTAATTTGACTTTTACAGAGAATAATTTGTGCGGGCTCTAGGTCAATAAAACAAGATGTTACTGGTTAAGCGACGTTTCGAGCATGAATACGCTCTTCTTCAGGCCTTTTTATTCGAAATTTAAACAAAAAATTTGTATGTCAGTAAAACATATTTTAACAAAATACAGTGTCATAAAACTTACAATAAACATTTAAAAACCTGGTTTAACAACATTAAGACATATAAAAATTCTTCGCACTTAAAACACTGCAATAATAATGAAAATATTTAAAATTTAGCAAACAATTACAAAATTTAAATTATTCATTACATTTTATGAATATTTTTTAATTAAATTGCAAAACATTACAAAGAACAAAACTACCCAATTTCACACAAAAAGAACAATTTAATTTTGTTTTTCCCCACTGTTTCATTTTCTCCTAACGAGTTGGCTATACATGTTGCAGAGATTATCACAATCAGACCGTCTATTGACTGTGTTATTTGTGTTTATGATAATCTCTGCAACATGTATAGCCAACTCGTTAGGAGAAAATGAAACAGTGGGGAAAAACAAAATTAAATTGTTCTTTTTGTGTGAAATTGGGTAGTTTTGTTCTTTGTAATGTTTTGCAATTTAATTAAAAAATATTCATAAAATGTAATGAATAATTTAAATTTTGTAATTGTTTGCTAAATTTTAAATAATTTCATTATTATTGCAGTGTTTTAAGTGCGAAGAATTTTTATATGTCTTAATGTTGTTAAACCAGGTTTTTAAATGTTTATTGTAAGTTTTATGACACTGTATTTTGTTAAAATATGTTTTACTGACATACAAATTTTTTGTTTAAATTTCGAATAAAAAGGCCTGAAGAAGAGCGTATTCATGCTCGAAACGTCGCTTAACCAGTAACATCTTGTTTTATTGACCTAGAGCCCGCACAAATTATTCTCTGTAATATATTTGAGAGGTCACAAATAATTCCCACACATAATTTGACTTTTCTTAAAATGTCTCACTGATGTTGAATGTTGAAGAGCAAGTTTTAATATGTTCTTGTAAGATAGAGACAAAGATTGCGTAAGCAACAGGCGGGTCATTTTCTAAGAAAACTGGTTCCCAAAATTCATGTTTTAAGACTATACTTCACAGGATCAAATTCATGTTTTAAAAGATTAACAAGTGAAGTATGATCAATGAGGTTTTTAGCGAAGAGTTAGAAGGTTTTGCTACTTGGAAATCAAAATTTAAATAAGTGAGCTTGTGATCCGAAATACTAAAATCGAGAACATTACCGATAAAATTAAATTTGTTGTTTTTGCTAAATCGAGAAAAAATATGGTCTAAGCAAGTGCTAGAAGATTCAGTTACGCGAGTAGGTTCATTAATTAAAGACTTTAAACCGTATGCTGCTATTAAAAAAAGATAATTCTCGGAATCTTTATCAAACGGGTCGAGAATGTCTATATTAATATCACCGATTATTATTAAATTATTTGATTTACACACCTCGAGAATATGACTCAGTTCATCTATAAAGAAACGTTTATTAAAAGCATGCAATCTATATATACACAGCAAGGTATAGTTCTCATTTTGATAACAAAATGATAACTTTAGTATGTCTGCACTTTGAACATCAATTTTTGAATATTCGTTACTAAAATGTTCATCAATGTAAACTGCCACGCCGCCGCCTGATGAATATGATTCATTACAGCAGCTGACAAGCGCATAGCCCGGTATATTATAATTGGAAATCTCATTTTCAAAAACCCAAATCTCTGTTAGAACAATTATAACTGGCAATTTTTTTAAAGACTCAATGTGAACAAGAAATATTGAAAAATTTTTTCTTAGACTACGAATATTTTGTTGAATACAAAAACAGTTATCAAAACAACTACGAAAATTTTGTTTATCAAAATCATTAGAGCCGTTTTAGAGATAAATAAGAACTTGTCTAAAAACAAAGAATTGTAACCATTTATTTTTAGTTTTAATATGTGTTTTATTGCAACATTTTCATGGGTTGTTTTATAAATAATTCTGTAAGGGTGTTAATTTCAAAAACAGAAAAATCAAAAAAATGTATAAGTTAATAACACGACACAACACTTTGGTGGATGTACAACAAATGAACTTTATTTCTGAATTATTTACAGTAATTGATTTGTTCGCATACTTAAAGTCTAGTGTGAACAGTAATATAATGATCATATATTTAACAAGGGACTTTACCATAAAGAACTATAATACCTAACTTTTACGTTTCTTTCTGTTTTTAATCAAGGTAATCGGTTCTGGCTTTTAATTTCTGTTTGAAACTATAACTGTGCCAGTTTTAGTATTTGAATTTCATTTAATTTTTTTAAGTTTGTAAAAGCAAACGCCATGGGCCTTAAGGGAAAAAAGTCTTCGCTCGAGAAGAGAAAATTAGTAATTAACCACTGTGTAAAAGATTGAACTTATAACGAAATCGCGGAAATATTAGATATGAAGCCTAATACTTTGGTGCAAAAAGACCACCCAAACTAATTAACAGCTCATGAAGAACGCTTAATCGTTCGCAAAATAACAAATAAACCAGTTCAACCGTTCGTCAAATCATTAAGGCTAATGGTTTTAACGGTCAAGTTCCCAGGAAAAAGCCAAACATAAACTTACTCAAACCCCCATTCGCTAAAATTTTGCAAAAGAATACCAAAAAAGGATCCATCATGGTGGGAAGATGTCATTTTTGCGGACACTTCCCATATTTGGGCAGGTGGTCCAATAACCCACTTGAGTCCCTCGGATAGAATTAAAAAAAGAGCTCTATGACAGAAACATTTGAATCTCTAGAGCACCACCTTAATGTTTCTTGTCTTTCATTGTATTACCGTTATTTTTATAAACAGTCATCATCATCATCGGCTCGACAACCGGGTTCCGGTCCTGGTCTCTTTCAACAAGTCTCTCACCTATCCCGGTCTCTAGCCGACGCCATCCAGTTGCGCACCAAAAGGCTTCCAACCTGGTCTACGCCATCTCTCCAGCGCAAGCATGGTCTACCACGCTGTCGTCCACCATAGAATGTACCACAAAGAACTTTCCGAGCAGGTTTCTCTTCTCTCATGCGAGCTAGGTGCCCTGCCCACCGGAGTCTACCGAGCTTAATTTTTGTCACGATATCTGCTTCAACGTAGATTGCGTACAGTTCATGATTGTACCGTCTCCGGAATCGTCCTTCCTCACATATGGGGCCAACAATTCTCCTTAAGACTTTTCTCTCGAACGCAGCTAAGAGGTCGGAGTCCCTTTTGCTAAGCACCCAAGTCTCGGATCGATATGTGAGTACTGGCAGGACCATGGTCCTTTACAGCAGCAGTTTTGAAGTTATGGTGAGATTTCTGGATTTGAAGAGCTTTGACAGACTATAGTAGGCTCTGTTGGATTTGAGAAGCCGCCCGCGTGTTTCTTCTTCTATATTGTTATCGGCTGCTACTATTGACTCAAGGTATTTAAAGGATTGCACCACTTCAAATTCGTGCTCCGCAACCTTGATTGTTTGACCAACTGTTCCTCGCATTCGACGCCACCATGTACTTTGTTTTACCTTCACTAATGTGCAGCCCCAGATTTTGTGCCGGCATTCTTGATCTGGATGAAGGAATCGTGTACAGCTTGTTCGGTTCTTCCGATGATGTCGATGTCGTCTGCGTAAGCCAGTAACTGGCTGGACCTGCTGACGATGGTCCCTCGTGTTGCCGTGCCAGAGTCACGGATTGCTTTCTCCAACGCCAGGTTGAAGAGGAGGCAGGCCAGACCGTCCCCTTGTCGGAGTCCATTAAAGATGTTGATTGGTCTGGATAGCAATCCGGCTATTTTTACTTGGCTTGTTACGTTGGTCATGGTCAACCTACATAGTCGTGTCAATTTGTTTGGGATGCCGAATTCTCTCATGGCTTTGTAAAGTTCTACCCTGGCTATGCTATCATAGGCGGCCTTAAAGTCTATAAACAGATGGTATGTTGGGATGTTAAATTCTAGACATTTTTCCTTCGCCTGCCTAAGGGTAAAGAAAAAGATCTGATCAGTTGTTGATTTGCCTGGAATGAAACCACACTGATATTGTCCGATGACGGTTTTAGCGTATGGGGCTATCCGGTCTTGTAGGATAGAGGAGAGTATCTTATAGGCGGTACTCAACAACGTGATACCTCTATAATTGCTGCACGTAGTGACATCTCCCTTCTTATGTATGGGGCATATTATGCCTTTTCGCCAGTCTTCTGGCTTTTCTTCCTGCTCCCATACGTGCACTATAATATCATGAATTGCTTGACGTAAGGCTGGCCCGCCGTGATGAAATAATTCGGCTGGTATGCCGTCGGCTCCCGGGGATTTGTTCTGTTTAAGCCGGCCTATAGCCTTCTCAACCTCTTCTATGCTTGGTGGCGGCAACATAGGGTATTCTTCTTGAAGTAGTGGAGCCTCCACTTCTGCAGTGAGCTGACCATTTAGCAATTCATTAAAGTACACTTCCCATCGCTCCAGTATGCTTTCAGGATCGGTGATCAGATTTCCCTATCCGTCCTTGCAGTATGTGCAGCGTGGTGTGTACTGCGTCATGTTTCGGACGGATTGGTAGAACTTCCGCGCCTGGTGCGGACCTCGCTCTCGGCTATTTTCTATTTAACAGATTAGGTTCTTCTCCCAGGCTGATTTTTCTTTTGTCTGTGTAGCCGTTTTTCTATTCTCCTGAGCTCTTTATATTCCTCTTCGCGTGCCCGCGTTCTATGAGATTGTTGCATTGCTCGGTACGCAACATTCTTACGTTCAGTCGCTAGCTTGCATTCATCATCAAACCAGTCGTTCCGATTTTTACGACTGCTGCCTAAGATGGAGTTGGCAGTACTAATGACAATATTCTTAATAAACAGTGTTCTTGTAAAATAGCTATACTCTGTCCAACAAAAATTGTCAGTACATGCCTTATGGGAGAGCTTTTTCTAAAGCAGTGGCGCCTGATGCACCCTCACTACAATGCGTTAGGAAAAATGCCACTAAAAAAAGAGCAAGCCACTGACTTTTCTTAAGGAATTGTTGTTGTAATTCTTTGCAAAAAGTTGTACACCCCAACACGACCGTCGTATCACATTGCTGATGAGATACTGTCCAGATCAAGACAAGAGTGTCAAGTGTCACTCAATACGATCGTGCGCTCTTTATCTACTTCAAAACAGAGTTACCATTATTATTATCAATTGCAAGCAAAGAGCTTTTTCAGTGGTTTTTATTAAGGAGCTTTTGGGATTTAAAGCTTTTGAGAACACATTTTACGAAGATGAGTATGTTGAGTGTTGAAGTATTGCTTTTCAACTTAAAAAAAAACGCGCCTATTATCTTACCGCTTGGCGTTGTGGGAAAAGGTAAATTGAATATTGTTTTCAGTCGTTTTGAATCGGCAGACGGTAGCCCTACGCGTTTTTTACTCTCATTTGCGGCGATTTATAATTTAAACTACGGAAACCCTGTGAGAGCTTTAAAAGGCGACACACTTATGCATGGCAATGCAACCAGAATGAGAGACAAACGTCCTATCTTCCCTGTACTGACAATTTTTGTTGGACAGAGTATATTTGCACTTCTCCTAAACAATGCAACGATAAGACTCGCGCTTCAGGGTATCAAACATTTTAAGGTAGTCCCTATAGTGCGCGCAAAATATACACAAAAAAGACATTTTACATACATTTCTTAGGAGGCCTAGTTTTTTGAGCTTAATATTATCCAAGTTTCGAGGTTACACCGCAGTTGATTGAAGCATTTGTTTTTTGAAAAGTTCGCTTTCATGTTTTTCATCAATAATGGAAAATTATATAAGAAATAGGTTCAGGTATAATATTATAGCTCATCAATTTGTTCAATTTACTAAAATGACTTTTATGGGTTTGAAAATAATCTTCTTCTATTTATTAAAGGAGATTGTCATACAGACTTAACGTACGATGGAAAATTGTTACGTTTTCTAGTTCATAAGTTCATGGATTGTGTACTTTTTCTACGCAAGCTACACGAATCAAAAAAAAAAAAAAAAAAATGGTACTCAATAGGTTTCCAATACGAGTTTTATTACTATTTTTATTTCTATTTCATTCAAACATCAAACTATTTATTTATTATTGCTAAAGCCTTGTATAAGTCCTTGATGAAGGAAACCACATACAAAAACATTTTTCAAAAGGACTCTGGAATGGTTACTTATGCTTTGATGAAGTCAAACTGATTGGTATGACGTAAATTGAGTAAAAGTTATAAAGTATTTCTTTAGAATTTGTCCCTTCAACCAAACTTGCATGTAAAACATTTCCATGACCTGTCCTTCACCTCCGTTCATACATCATATCCACCACAACTGTCTGAGAGTTACCATACTTCCGAATCGTTTATGATCAACAATGTCAACAATAAAAACGTATAAAACTACATTATATCATTTATAATGTGACGTAATTTGTGTAAGTTCCCTGTCCATGGCTGTCCTTTATGGTACAAACTACCCACCGAACAGCACTTGATTAATTTCACTTTTCGGCCTTCGCAAAGACGGATTCTATCTATTCTGCGAAAACAAAAACAACAAAAAAAGAAATGGAATGACAATTTTAAATGAAATCCTTCCTCCTTCTAACAAGGGTGTTCATTCTTCGTCACTACTTATCATCATTCGGTTCTTGAGAGGTTCTTGACACATTTTTTGATTGCTTTTGTTCACAATATTCTTGAAAAATATGGCTTCTCTCTGTGGTAGAC
Organism: Chrysotoxum bicinctum; assembly: GCA_911387755.1. Taxonomy (NCBI): domain Eukaryota; kingdom Metazoa; phylum Arthropoda; class Insecta; order Diptera; family Syrphidae; genus Chrysotoxum; species Chrysotoxum bicinctum. The sequence continues at coordinate 236,678,142 of OU426988.1, read as the reverse complement.
AACAGCTAAAGGGCATTTATTTTTATTCTGGTTCTGCAACGCTTGACAAATCAGTGTCTACCAATTTTAATTCCTTCGACTGACAAGTGGAAAAAACTTCTTGAGAGTGTTATTTTTTTTTTCTGTATTACTTGTGTACAAGGAAAGCAAGGAAAATTTAGCAAATCACAATCATTGACATAGAAATAAGTGTTATGGGGTGATGTGGCTGTGGAGTGTGACTATGTATAGGTAATAACGACATCGTTTATCCATGACCTGGTGGTGAATCCCAAGGCCAAGAACACTCTACTCTTCTTATTCTCCGCTGTCGAATCTGCAGAGTCTAATACAATAATATCCATTGTGCTTCTAAGCTCTAGAGGCTTAATTATACCCATCCTGGTGAACATTTTTATAAAATGTCTCAACAATATTATAATTTTTCAAGTTGAAGCGTGAGCAGACGGTCAATATGCTATAATCATCCCCTCTTTTCAGAATCAGCTAAAAAGCAATTTGGTCTTACAAGGCCAACATGAACTCATTAAGGGAAAATTAGCAACGCCAGTTATGCGATTCAAAAAATCAATTCACTTCAAGTAGTTCGTTATGGAGGTGAATGAATCTTTAATAATGTCCAAAGCAAGGCGACTCGACACATCCTATTCAATAAGAAATATAGTAAAGGTCTTTTGAATAAGGGCGAGTAGATATATTGAAATGAAATAAATCGAGGTGTGCGTGTGAGGACGTATTAACAAAATTTTATTTTTATATGAAAGGCTCATGTATGACATTATGTATGAAAGACGACATCGTTCAAATGCCCGCATCGGTTTCTTAAGGTAGGATGGATCTGACTTTCAATGACTCTTGGGCTGTGTTATATTCACCTTTAGCACATCGGTCGATTGCGGTTTATTCGGATGTACCTGCGACTTCAGGAAACCCCACCAGAAAAAGTCTAGCGAGGTCAAATCTCATGATCTTAGTGGTCAATTCACATCATCTCTGCGAGAGATAAGCCAACCTTAAATCGAATCGTTCATGAAGAATTTCAATTTCGACGTCCGCTGTGTGGCACGTACAGCCGTCCTGCTGGAACGATATATTGTCTTTTTCCAAGTTTATCATCTTTGTACCAAAATCCACATTTAACGGTACATTTTTGGGGATGCATTGTCACCTAATGAACCTCGTGTGGGTTGGTGTCGTCGCAATTCTGTTTGTTAACACAGCCATTCATCCAAAAATGCACCTTGTCGCGTTGCTAAAGATGTTATTTCGTCCAAAATCTAAACGCTACAAAGCCCAGTCAGCCCAGGTGCTATCTATGGTCATGAACTTTGAGCTTCTTGGATCTTATACGGATGGAGGTTTAGGCCTAAGTCTTGACAAAAAATTCGCCAAGTTGATGTCTGCGAAAGACCGAGCTCTTATGCACTGCGAGGAATCGATTGCCTCGTATGCTGCTGTACACTTTCAAGGACCGCAGCTCCTGTCGTGTAGTTAGTTAAATGCAATAAATTCTTAAAAAGGCACATCTTTTAGAGCTGCGATCTTTCTGAAATTATTTCTGTACTAGTCATGACAAAACAACAATGGAATTAGTACTAGAGATGTATTCCTCTTGAGCTCTTTTTGAAATTGGAAATTAAATTGTAAAAAGTGTTTTCTAGAGGCGGAGAACTTTGAAAAAATTGAAATAAAGCAGAAAAATGTTTTTAATATCCATGAAATTGGTTTTATTTGAAAGATAATTTTTTTGTTATTAAGGTTTGAATATGATTAAGGGCATGTGGACGCTGCACAGTGGTGGGAGGAAAAAGTCATATCTAGCCTTTTAAGCTTCATCTTCAGGTACTCTTAGATAACCTGAGGCATGTTCTGATTTACAAGCCCTCAAAGTTGAAGAATAATTTTATTCAAGTCGCGTACCATATTTTCAACAAACTTTTAGATGTCTTTTTCCGAGGTTCCTTTAAATATATTCTGTAACTTCTCATATCATTTTATTGGTCTATTTGTGGCCATCTAAAATTAAAAAAAAATTGTAATTTATAAAAGAAGCCTTCTCAGTTCTGAGAAATTCGATTTTTTCCGAAACCATTTCTGCCTGCAAAATTTTTCAACTCAATTTTCTTAAAATTTTTGAAAAAATGTCAATTAACTTTTTTACTTATGATTTTTTCTTAACCAAATTTTTACAAAATATATACATATAAGACTAATCTTAACATGTGTGTCAAATTTTAATTAAATACGTTAAGAAGTTTAGATTTTCCTAAATTTTTTCCGCTCTCCCATAAAAATATCATACAAAACCCTCCAATTTTAGAAAAATGTCAATAACTTTTTTTTCAATTATTTTTTCTTAACTAAATTTTGATCAAATATGTATGCGACTGATCTTAACATGTGTGCCTAATTTCATTGAAATCCGTTGAACAGTTCAGATTTAACAGATTTTTCCGCTCTTCCATAAAAACCAAACCACTATGAGCCGCGGCTTGCTCGTACATGGCTTAATTTGGAAATCTAATAAATCAAATGCTCTCAAAACTATAAGTTATCGATATTTTCGTACTTTAAAATGTACCAATGTTCAAAATAAGGTTGGAAATAAGTACTGGAATTAAATTTTGTATACGGTTAATGTCAACAGTAAAGTCTTACGAGTACTATTTATTAGCTTATTTGGTAGACATTACGACAAATATCATCCAGTTGTCACCAAGCAAATTTAGTCCTTATTTTTGTCCATGTTACAACAATGATATTGAATCACAAATTCGGGAGAGAGAGCGTTTCTTTAGAAAATATAAAAAATAGATACTATATTCAACAAATCGACATTTCCTTAGGTTCCAAAGTGTTATGGAAAAACCTGAAAGAAATTTTTGTGACCGGAAATAAATATATTTCAAAATACCCTTTCAAGCCACAAGTAATGAAATCATTTTATGCTTCGTTATCATCACAATCCGGTACGAGTCTGCCTATATTTGTTCCTGAAGAGTAACGAATTCAATTTTTCAAGAACAACTCTTAAACTTTTGCGAAGCTGTCTAATAAATCGGTTGGTTTTAAACGATTTCAACTAATCAAGGTACTTCAAGTCCATATGTGGTTAACTGCGGTGTTCCTCAAGGATCTGTTCTCGGATCACTTCTGTTTTCTTTCTATAAACGATCTTCCCGAGATCAATCTCATTTGTCTCATACACATGTATGCAGATGACTTTTTACTATATAATTTCTGTCAATTGGGTCTGATGAAAAATTGTGTTGTTAGAATTAACGAAGATTACTCAGCATACAAAGATGGGCAGACTCTAATAAACTCAAACCTAATCCATCAACAACGCTAAGTATGGTTTGTTGAAGAAGTCAAGTCTAATTTAAAAAAAAAAACAATTGTTTTAGAAAAAGTTAAGTAGTTAAGATGTCAAATCAATTATAGATTAAATTGTTGTGACGTGGTTTCTGAATCTATATGACGAATTTATTTTGGTCTTCGTTCTCTAACACGCCGTCTCCACTAGCGATAAATCCATCGCAATCGCAATAGCCAAAGCAAAAAGCAGAGAGCAGAAGAACTGTCAGATTTTTGTGGCTGGGCATTTCATCGCATACTTTTTTAGTATAGTGAATAATTTTAATGGATCAAATTGCAAAGGCTTTCAAATTAAGCCTAGTACGCAGATCGAGACAAGACAAATTTTATCTCTACAATTTTAATCTCTACAAAACTATTCCAAATCTCGCGCAAAAGTTTGAAGTTGGAGAATTAAAAAATAATTTAATGTGTTTTGTAGTGTATCTCTGGAACGGGTTGTCTTACAAAAGTCGTTCATACTCTTTAGGAATCTCCACTCGATGCTTTCAAGAGAAGCATCAGCACCTTTTAAATAAAACCAGTTTTGACAAAAATCACTTTCGGCTGTCAAAATTTTTCCCGCAAAATAATGCTTGTATCATTCTTTTTCCTGGCAAAATTTAGTGGAGACATTTTGTAGAGCAATTCACAATAGTATGAATTTTGCACGCGAACTGCGTACTGCTCGGAAAAATATCCGAGACAAAATTTGTCCCAGGAAAAAAAAATGTATGGGAGACAAAATTTTTCCCGATCTGCGTACTAGGCTTTAGGAATTAATATAAATGAGTTCTGTGGACAATTTCAAATCCTATTTTTTTTTAATTTTATTAGAAAAACGTAAATCTCAAGCAAAAGCTTTCTTCCCACGTAAAATTCAAACTCAAACAAATTTAATTTGGGAAGGCCAGAAGAATATGACAGTTCTCCTTGCGATAAAGCAAGCGATGAATGGTATGCGATGAGAGCATACTTTCTATCGCATGCTTTGAAAATATAGCTGCGATGGCGGTCTCTACTTGCGATGATGAACGCATGCTTTAAAGCATGCTCTGGATTCATCGCTAGTGGAGACCGCATGTAAGGTTTTTGTCACATTTCTTAGATCCAGATATGAAGAAACACTTAATATAGAGTCTTATCTTGCCCTTTTTTACTTTTAACTGCACTGTCTATCATAAATGTGGTCTTTAACGACTGCTTGCAGCTTCATCCACGGTATTCCAAGATATGTTAGTGTGCTCTAATATATATTCTTCTTTACGGAAAAGCACAAGTTTAATGTCAAGCACGATGATGAATTGACACATTTCACATCAGCAATCCCTTGTTCTGTGCGCTATGTACCACGTCTTACGGGATGCGCATTATCGTTTAAAATAAATGATTAATAATTTGTCGAATTATAAGTTTTGGGGGAATATTTTTATGAAATTATAGGAGACACATCAATTACGGAAACAGTTATTTCTCTTGTTTTATATATCAACAATGTTAAGTTGAAATAGCTAGTTGCATTCCTCCCCTCAAATAATTCCAAAGTAATACTCGTCTAGCAGGGAATGCTCATCAGTTTACCTTTGAGCCTAACTACTTTGACCTACTGTCAAATATACATTGATTTTCTTTCTTTAGTCGCACTACTAGAATGTGGAATCCTTTACCCCTCTCGATTGATCATTATGATACACAAGCTTTCACGATTAATGTACATCGACATCTCCCATTAAATCCTCTCCACTTTATCTAAACGCTCGCGCTGTGTTACACCATAACATTATGAGATTAGTCATAATCCCTTAAGTGTGTGCAAACTATAAATACAAAAAAAAAGTGTTTTTGGAACTAAGCCAAGTTTTTCAAAATAAATTAAAAAAAATTTGAAAACATTGCTCCGGCGCGCTGCGTGAGTCATGATGAATTGCCCAAACAAACTTACCTAAAAACAAGTGAGAACTTTCCATTCCGCTGTCACAGAAAACAATGTTGCCAATTTAAAGTTCTCCGCCTCTAAAAAAACACCCTTTAGTAGAGTAACTTTTTTTTTCTTTTTAACTTTCACACTTTCACCTTAAAATTGTTGTTGTATTAATACAAAATTACCTTAAATATTTAAGGCCTAGGTACTCTATAGCCTTGAACCACAATATAAATGTTCATACATGGTGTGTATATTCATAGATATCATTATAGTTCCCTTCAAGACGTGCTTTTTCTTTTCTCTCATTGAATGGACATTCTTTATTTAATCAAATTAGACCAAATTACGAGTAACCTCAGGAATACCCAAGTAATGTAGACAACCCAAAACAGCAGACTGAAGGACGTCCAGTTTACTCATGTGGCCAGTTTTATAACTTTTGATGTTGAGAAAACTTTGTAGTGCAATTGGAGTACTTATTGTCTCCAGATATTATATTAGTGTCTAACATGGAAAGTCTTTGACTACGTGTTGCAAGGTCTTTGCAAATCCATGTCTGTATTGTATTCTAGAAATCCATTAGCCACGAATGCTATGTTGGTATTAAGTCCCGTCAGTGGCAATCTCATATGCAAATAGCACTTGATTGGATATAAAAAGACAATGCAGCGTTGTGTTGTCCTTGTTGGAATCACAGCTTAGGTCAGCTTGTCACGAATCTAGGCATATAGTAGAAGAATAATGAGGTTAAACCCCAAATGGAATATAGTTTATCACCACAATCCTAATCCAATGTATCAATTATGTTTATATTCCCTTTCATAGAAAAATTCTAATCTTCTATTTTTTTCAGTCTGGTGGCACCACTGTCCCTCTCGAACATAATACAGTTCGTTTTGTTGACAACTTTAGTGCGGGGACACGTGGCTCATCTTCGGCGGAATATTTCCTCGATCATGAATACGCTGTGATTTTTATGTATCGTCAAAAGTCGTTGGAGCCTTTTACGCGTCACTTCACCGGTCAGCAGTTTTTCGATATGCTAGACATCACGGACGATGCACGAGGCACAGCGATAACAGTGAAACCAGATTCCGTAGATGTCTTTGCACCAATCCTGGCCAAGTACAAAAATGCCCGCGAATCGCAAATGATTTTGTACGTTAGTTTTACGAGCGTTGTCGATTATATGTGGCTGCTACGAGCTGCTTGTGAATGCCTTGCAGCTTTCGAACAAAGGGCGGTGCTCTTCCTGGCGGCAGCTGTATCTGACTTTTACATTCCACAAGATAAAATGGTAAGTTTCAATTGAAGTGAAAATTGTGGGTGCACTGGGTGGTGAAAATAAGGCAGAGGTTAATAATATAATCAATATTTATGTTTTGCATTGTTTTTGTTCAAATGACATCCTTGATGTTGTAGGGGAGGTAGGGAGGAAAACGGAAGTTGTTTTGCAGCGTTGTCGTCGTCGTCCTTTTTGTCTTTGTGGTTGCATGTGGAGTTGAGTTGAATTATCTGCCATGTGCAGATATGATTTATTAAATAGCCATAGTCAATCTGCTTCGTGAATTCTCCTTGAGGCACCGGATGCTATGCAACCACCCGCTTTCTCAACCATGATGGTATACAAACTGTCATGTCCGTGCCGTACATGAGAACATTATCAAATGAGAAACGATGGGAATGTGGATGAATAGTTGTGTGTCCTTGGTGTCAATTTAAAGCAAAAATGATTAGTTGAGTTGCACTTGTTGTTTTGCTAAAGACTGGGAGAGACATCTCTCTTGTTTATGGAGGTGGTGTCATCTAAACGTTGGTGTTATTTTAACACGCAATTAGTTGGAACTCATAAATCAGTTTTCTATTTCGTTAACACTCTTACTCCCTCTCCACATATATACTATACATGCGCTAAGCTAATGATGCAAAAAGTTTTTGCCACGAAGAAATCGTAAAAATCTGATAAAGGCTGTTTGGATATGGGGATGATTTTACGTCCACACCAATCCCTTTCTAATTAGGTTAACCATTTCGACAGGCTTTAATTAAGAAGTCTTTTTTCTCAAAACAACAACAAATGTTTTATGGTCATTTTAATATAAACTTAACGATTCTCTTCTCAATATTGACTCGAATACATAAACTATACCCTACTGTTTATCAATCGATATTTTTCATCATTATGTTTGTGTGTATGTTATGTATATACGAGTACATATTTTTAGATAATCATACAAAATTAATTAACTTTGCCTCAAACTGAAAAAAATGAATGTGAAAGTCGAGATAAACTATTACGAGCTCTTATAGAACTCAGAGCAGTTATTATTTTCAACATTTTTAATTTAAAATTTTTTTTGTGTGAGTGTGATAGTGTTCGCAGTTTAGTTTTTGTTTTAAAAAACAATAATACTTATGAAAAGTATGACAAGTTATGTTACTCCCATTATTGCTTTTGAGAAGTTTCGTTTTATTTCTTTGTTCAAACGGTTTCTAAGAACAATAAGGGGTTTATGACTACCCTTAAAATGTTTGAGAGCGTTTTAGGAAAGTTGGAGAGGATTTAAAAGGAGCTACTGATGCACTTTGGATTTGAATGTCTGAATGTGATAATGGGAGGGAAATATAGAGTCGGGTAAAACATAAGATATTAGTGTGGTGCAGCTTAAGAAGGAATCACTGAATTCGGACTCAAGGGTAAACTGATACGCATTGTCTGAAGCGCGAGTATTACGGTTAAATTGTTGAGGGCAGGAATGCAACTGGCTATTTCACTAGCACACTGTTCATACAAATAACGGCAAAATAATGACAGACAAAAAACATTGCGACGACGGTGCTCGAGAGATTCAAATGTTTCTGTTATACATACTTCTATCACCTATCATTTTTGAAGCTCTTTTTTTGATTCTATCCCAGAGACTATTGTATTATTGGAGCACCTGCCCAAATATGGGAATTTTAGCCTTATAGATTATAGCCTTATCACAAGGATTCAAAAATTTCTTGCAACACAAGGTTGTCTGTGATGCACATACCTAGAACTGAAGTTTTTCGGTTTCCTCAATAAAAGTGTCGCTCATGGAAATATATATGGGGTGGCTTGCGCTTTAACGACAGAAGACAGCATTGAGTTTTTGAAGCATTAAATTCTCCGTGGCGTATGGTTCTCCATTTGACAATGCTATCGATTAAATGTGCTTCTCATACGCTGCCGTTCTAGATCCACATCCGAAAACTAAGGACATGCATCTGGAAACGAATATGAGAAGCCGAAAGTACTGTCATCAGCAAGCCAATTTAATGGATTAGAAGTTTCAGACAAAAGATCATTGGTGAATATCAGAAAGAGAGTCGGCGACAAAACTGATCTATTATACCTTACAGTGATGGGTTGTGTTGTAAAAGAAAGTATTGTGTGCAACTGATTGAACTAAAAGAACATCATATGTGTTGATTATACCATAAAATGGCATGCAAAAGCAAACATAAAATTTTCAATAATGGGGTAGCGGAAAATTTGTCAAAATGTAAGGACTATATAAGTCTGATGGCCTGCTAATTATGGTTCTTCTTTATATTGATGGTCTTGTTGTTTTGACATATAACCCCACTACCCTGTGTTCTATTCTCTAGCAATCTAGATCTCCGTCCTCATGTTAAAGAAAAATGCTTGTCGGCAAAAATTGCAATAAATCTTATGTGGAACATAAGCAAACAATCGGCCGCTAACACAGCCATTCGACTTAAAGCCTCCTCGCAGTGGACCAATAATGGTATTGGTCACTCTACTATACTGAACTCGTTCAGTACTCTACCTAGTAACGTCGATTACACCACCCCTCATCCAAAATTTGATAAAAATTTTCAAGTATCCATCCCTTCCAGGTCTTCTTGGGAAAATGAGTCGCTTTTGATGGACGAAGCAATTCATTTCTATACAGATGGATCTAAAACCGATGACGGGGTCGGTGGAGGCGTATACTCCGAAAGATTAAATCTTTGTCTATCTTTTCGTCTTCCCAATCACTGTAGCGTGTTCCAGGCAGAGCTTTTAGCAATAAAAGAAGTCCTCTCTTGGCTAAAAGAAAACTTTATATCGACTACTGATATTGTACGTATATTCTCAGACAGTCAAGCTGCCTTAAAGTCACTGGACTCTGTCTCCATTAACTCACAAACAACCCAAAATTGTCGATCATCTCTGGTGGAGATGTCAAAACAGTTTAACATTCACCTTACATGGGTGCCGGGGCATAGAGACATTCCAGGAAATTGTAAAGCTGACGAACTTGCAAAAAACGGAACAATATTACCTTTGTTGGATAGCAAATCTAACATCGGTATACCCCTAGCTACTTGTAAACTTATGCTAAAGCATGATACCATAAAGAAAGCTAACCACAGGTGGACCAGCACCCCAACTTGCCCGTCTACTAAACTGATTTGGCTATTGTTTGATGCTAAACGCTCAAAACAACTAATTTCTATTGGTAGATTGCATATTAGCTCCGTTATAGGTGTCCTTACTGGACACTGCCTAATAGGAAGACATGCTTCTCGTCTTGGAGTTCCTGCAAATGATTTTTGCAGAAGCTGCATGGATGAAGAAGAAGAGGAGTCAGTTCCTCACCTTCTATGTTTTTGTCCTGCCCTAGCGCAAAGACGTAGATTCCACTTGGGAGACTACTACTATAACGATCCTAGTGATCTAAATAATTCCGACATTCACTGTCTCAAACGCTTCATCAAAATGGTTTAACGAGTAAGGGGGTATCACAACGGACCAAATATTGGTCTAAGTGTGCTGACCTTTTCCGGTCAGCAGCCACTTTAACCTAACCTAACCTATGTGGAACAAAATCTTCTGCAATAAGTACATAGACATCTCAGTTAAGTTTTTGGTTATTCTATTTTAGATGAATTTGAAACATCTTTCTCTTTGGCATGATAGGCTTCATGAATGCAGTTTTTATTTAATTAAGCAATTTAATCGCGAATTTTTTTAAAGCCAAGTTTGTGGTCTGTATAATTATTTGAAAAAATTATTTAAACACCTTATAGACCGCAAATATCGTCAAATAAAAGCAAAATCAAAATAAAACAAAATTGAAAACAACGACTTTTATTTTTGGAATTTAAACTTTTATTGTTAGTACGAATGCATTTCGGTTCTCGGCTGCGGAACCATCATCAGCGGGCGACAATTAAACAAAAGTACAAAGAGATTACAAGGAAAAAGAAATTAGACTTAGAGAAAGTAAGTAAAAAAAAAATAAAGAGTGTTATTAGAGTAATGAAAAACAGTTGTTATTATTTCTTCTTCTTCTTCATAACGTTGAATAAATGAGAATCAATTGGTCCAGGTTCCAAATTCATCCGGTTGTTGTTTAAGTATATGTGAATTGATTCGTATGCGTCTAGTTTATGTGGTTTGTTTACATTTTTTATAAGTTTAAAATTGTTGTCAAATGATGAAATTGAGTGTGTTTCTTTATTATTTGGATCATAAATGTGATCAGCTATTGCTTTATCTATCTCTTTCTTTTTTACCGATCGAAGGTGTTCATTAAATCTGGTCTCAGCAGCTCTTCTTGTTTGTCCAATGTATTTTTTGTCGCAATTTGAACAAGAGATTTGATATATGCCACTGCGTCGATTTGTCGGTATGTGGTCTTTTGTGGATCCCAGTCTAGATTTTAGTTTGTTGTTGTTGGTGTGGACGATGTTCATTTCAGCTTTGGCAAATACGTGTAGTAACTTGTTGGTGACATTCGGGGCAAAGGGCAATGTGATACGATGGAGTTTGTCTGTGTTTATATTTTGATCGAATAATGTACTCATGTTGTTTCGTTTTAGTTTCTTTGAGTGTTTTTTAATCAGATGGTCGATGATGGATTTGTCATATCCATTGACATTAGCTATTTGTATTATTATTTTGTATTCTTTCATATAGTTTTCAATAGATAAAGGTAGACGACATAATCTGTACACCATTGAGTGAAAAGCGGCAATTTTTTGGCTATATGCGCAATACGAATCGTTCGTTATATAGCGATCTGTTGATGTTGGTTTTCGGTAAACACTGAATTCGATTTTCTTGTTTTTTCGTTGGATTTCTAGGTCGAGGAAAGGCAGGGTGTGAAGGTTATCATCTTCTTTCTCAAAAGTAAATTTTATGCTGGGAAATTGATTGTTAATCGTTTCCAATATTGAATCAACTTCTGATTTTTTCACCACTGCAAATGTGTCATCGAAGTATCTATACCAAATTCGTGGTAATTTACCTATTTTATTTAAATCTGTTTCGAATTTGCACATAAATGCCTCGGCTACATGGTGACAATCCGTTGCCCATGCTTGTCACCATATGTAGCCGAGGCATTTATGTGCAAATTCGAAACAGATTTAAATAAAATAGGTAAATTACCACGAATTTGGTATAGATACTTCGATGACACATTTGCAGTGGTGAAAAAATCAGAAGTTGATTCAATATTGGAAACGATTAACAATCAATTTCCCAGCATAAAATTTACTTTTGAGAAAGAAGATGATAACCTTCACACCCTGCCTTTCCTCGACCTAGAAATCCAACGAAAAAACAAGAAAATCGAATTCAGTGTTTACCGAAAACCAACATCAACAGATCGCTATATAACGAACGATTCGTATTGCGCATATAGCCAAAAAATTGCCGCTTTTCACTCAATGGTGTACAGATTATGTCGTCTACCTTTATCTATTGAAAACTATATGAAAGAATACAAAATAATAATACAAATAGCTAATGTCAATGGATATGACAAATCCATCATCGACCATCTGATTAAAAAACACTCAAAGAAACTAAAACGAAACAACATGAGTACATTATTCGATCAAAATATAAACACAGACAAACTCCATCGTATCACATTGCCCTTTGCCCCGAATGTCACCAACAAGTTACTACACGTATTTGCCAAAGCTGAAATGAACATCGTCCACACCAACAACAACAAACTAAAATCTAGACTGGGATCCACAAAAGACCACATACCGACAAATCGACGCAGTGGCATATATCAAATCTCTTGTTCAAATTGCGACAAAAAATACATTGGACAAACAAGAAGAGCTGCTGAGACCAGATTTAATGAACACCTTCGATCGGTAAAAAAGAAAGAGATAGATAAAGCAATAGCTGCTCACATTTATGATCCAAATAATAAAGAAACACACTCAATTTCATCATTTGACAACAATTTTAAACTTATAAAAAATGTAAACAAACCACATAAACTAGACGCATACGAATCAATTCACATATACTTAAACAACAACCGGATGAATTTGGAACCTGGACCAATTGATTCTCATTTATTCAACGTTATGAAGAAGAAGAAGAAATAATAACAACTGTTTTTCATTACTCTAATAACACTCTTTATTTTTTTTTTACTTACTTTCTCTAAGTCTAATTTCTTTTTCCTTGTAATCTCTTTGTACTTTTGTTTAATTGTCGCCCGCTGATGATGGTTCCGCAGCCGAGAACCGAAATGCATTCGTACTAACAATAAAAGTTTAAATTCCAAAAATAAAAGTCGTTGTTTTCAATTTTGTTTTATTTTGATTTTGCTTTTATTTGACGATATTTGCGGTCTATAAGGTGTTTAAATAATTTTTTCAAATAATTCATGAATGCATTGCTAATATCGATGACTCCTTTTATCTGAAATCCTTGAATAGGGCTCAAACACCCCCAGTAGATTGATCTATAGAGAGCTCAATCACAATGTCTTTTCAAACAATTATTTTCATAGGAAGTTTTCTGGTAGTCAATTAAGCACTTCGTTTAAGGTAAGAACTGAAATGTTAGATTTAAATTACAAACCACGCAGAAGTGATAATTCTAAATGTAACCTCTGTAATGGAAAATATCAATCACTTTTTGTCCATTTGCCCAATTTTACAAGAACTTCGAAAATTTTATTTTTCAAAGAGCTTCCTCGGGGAGAGTACGATAACTTGGCCGCCAGGATTTGATAACGGGTTTTTGTAGACGGGTCAAAAACAAGCACTTTTTACTACGGGAGGGGGGGGTCTATCTCCCCCCGTTTAGGAGGTAGGGGCACTTTTAGAAAAAATGGTTTAAATTGAAAAAAAAAAATATTAAAAAACAACGGCAACACCTACAATAAAGTGCTATACTGCGTTTGAAAGCCAGAAGATTGTTCTATAATCCTGCATTTAAATTAAATTACTTATGTCAATGGTTTTTGAGAAATTCGCATTTAAAGTCCAAATTTTGATAAAAAAAACGTGAAAAAAAAGTTTAGACCGATTGTTTTCAAAATTGTGAAATGAAATTGTAAATTAGCTTATATGTGTTTCATGTATCTATCAGTTCTTAATCGAACACAAAAAACCGCATGGTTCTATATCTTCTGGTTTTTGAGAAAACCTCCGTTTAGGAGGTAGGGTAGGGTTGCCATCCGTCCGTATTTTCCCGGACATGTACTCTTTTTTCACTGTGTGGGGGAGGTCCGGGATAGTTTTTGATAATTGTCCGGGATTGTACTCCTTTTACCCATTGTGTATCTATTTATTTTTATGCTACTTATAATTAAATGGTTATTCAAAAATGAACCGAGGCCTATTAAAATTAAGTGAACGAACAGATCCAATATATGAGAAAAGAAATTATAGAACAACTGCCCAACTTATTGTTAAAGCTCTTACACAAAATAACTTAAAAGTAAGTGGATTTTGCGCTGACAATTATTGCAATACCAATTTTGGTGGAAGACAAAGGAAAGGTTCGAACAATGTCTATTCGAATTTAAAATCTTTAGTCAACCAAAACATGATAGGTGTAGGATGTCCACCACATTAGTCAATGCGATCTACCATGGATGTGATACTTTACCAGTTGACGTCGATATCATTATTGTAAAAATATACAACTATTTCTCTATCTACACAGTCAGAACGGAAAGACTTCGAGATTTTTCTGAATTTCTTGAAAATGAATATAAGCCTTTCTTATACCATTCGAAAACCAGATGGCTTTCTCTCTATCTTGCTGTTGAACGTCTTTTACTTATGTACGAGAATCCGCCTAAAATATTGCAAACATTTTTTAAAGACGACTTAAGCGAGGCGTATTTATTTTTGGTTCATTCTTTCATGTCAACATTCAACGTCAATATTCAAAAACTTGAAAAACAAGACATTGCTATTATTGAAACCGTTGAAATTTTACAAAATACTGTCAATAATATTTACGAGCGAATCGATAACGATTTTGTTCCACTTAAAATTAAATCTATTTTGAAGAAGCTTGATGATTCCGGCTGTAAAGAAAACGTTATTAAATTCACGTGGACAAAAGATAGAAACAAACTGTTACCTGATTCCGTCAAAGGAATTATTTTAACAAAGGATTTAATTTAACAAAAAAGCAACAGTGATATACTTAACAGTATTAGATGTAATGAAAAATACAACAAGCACTGTAAAGGCTTTTTATTAAAAAAAAAAAAAAAACAAATGAAGTTCCTTTTTTTATACCTCAAAGATGTTTTGTAACTTAAAAATGTGATTTTTAAACTAAATATTTATTTTTATTTAAATGTTAATACAATTTTTTGTTTTCTCTTACAATATAAATGTGTTTATTCTGTCCTTGTTTTGTACTCTTTTTTCAATCCTCATTTGTCCGGGAAAGTCCGGGTTTTTGAAACTCCAGTACTAGTTTCATCTAAACATATCTGGCTACCCTAAGGTAGGGGCACTTTTAGAAAAAATGGTTTAAATTGAAAAAAAAAAAATATTAAAAAACAACGGCAACACTTACAATAAAGTGCTATACTGCGTTTGAAAGCCAGAAGATTGTTCTATAATCCTGCATAAAAATCAAATTACTCATGTCAATGGTTTTTGAGAAATTCGCATTTAAAGTCCAAATTTTGATAAAATAACGTGAAAAAAAAAGTTTAGACCGATTGTTTTCAAAATTGTGAAATGAAATTGTAAGTTAGCTTATATGTGTTCCATGTATCTATCAGTTTTTAATCGAACACAAAAATCCGCATGGTTCTATGTCTTCTAGTTTTTGAGAAAATCGAAAATTACCAAAACTGCTTTTTTTGATTTTTGGTGATGACGGTTATTCCATTTTAAGGATTAATGTTAATAAACATAATGCATCTTTGTTAGTTCAGTACCGCAATTCATTTAGCGTTACCCAGAATGCACCATGAGGAGGTAGAATTGCATCTGGGTCAGTTATTTTGTCAGTTAGTCAGGAGTTAGTCAGTCATAGTTAGTTAAAAATGGTCAAAATGTACTAAAAAGGTGTGTAAGTCTCGTCAATAAAGCCATCGTCCGTACTATAACTTTCGAGTTCGTTGAGTTACTCTTTTATGGTGGGAAGCCGAGGATGTTTTGGCGGTAAAACACTTTCTAAATTTTCGCTCTGAAGGGTGGGAGGATCGATGTCTTTTAACTGTAAACCCTCACATATCATCACCATCGGTATAACAAGGGTAAACTTTTTTTACATCTGATAAAAACTATTATTTGCGAACCCCAGTCGTCCTTATATTTCCTTTCTAGGCACTATTTTCGATAGAAAAATAGTGCCATGTATTGGTGAACATGGTCGGAAGTTTGTTTTGGTTTTCAAGTATTTTATATGTATTTAGTGGACATTGGATAGAATATACAGTGAAAGCTCTAATAAGCGTACACTCATGGTCCCCCAATTTTTGTCCGGTTATGAGAACTGTCCGGTTAAGGGAAAGCAATAAAAAAAACTTGGTTTTTTAACTTCATATTAATTTTGATTAATATTGGATCTACGATCTACCTTGCCATTTTCCACGAACATCTTCTTTATTTCTTGAAATCTCTGCAGCTTGTGTTTTTCCAATATTAAATCTAAAAAATTTTGCATAGATAAAATATTTCATGTCGTGGCTGAAAAAAAAAAACAAACCTTTTTGCCAAAGCGCGAACCAATAAGTTTTTGTTGCCCAATGCATTGGCAATTTACAACTTTTCTTGCCTCACCCTTTTTTACCGTTATTTTAACGGACTATGCTCTAGTGAAATAGCCAGCTGCATTCCTCCCCTTAAACAATTCAACCGTAATATTCGCACTTCTAGGAATGCCCATCAGTTTACCCTTGAGCCCAACTTCGGACGTACTGTGAAGTACAGAGATTCATTCTTCTACGCTAATGTGGAATTCTTTGCCACGCTCTGTCTTTCCCAGTCATTGCTATGTTCAAAAATTCAAAACCAATGTACAACGACACCTCCTTTCTGACCCCTCCCTTTTTTCCTATTGCTCACACTGTGTCTCTGACATATTAAGGGTATACAAAAAACTTTTGAGTGTGATGAATGAGTAGCTGAAGGAAAGTAAATGACATGTGTAAAAACGAAACGCGATGAAAAAAGGGTACCGTACCCTCTCAAAATTACACCAACTACCCCCAGTAACTAACTCGGGAAATCCCCTAATAACCTTTCAACATAACATCGCACTGTCCAGTTATTAGAGCTTCGCGTCCGGTTATCGGAGATTTTCTATAGATTTACTTACGTATTAAACATAAACTGTACTTAGAACAGATCTGCTGTTCTTTTCCGTTACATTTTTGAGAAAAAATAATCCCTAAATAAAATAATGTGTCCGCGTATGGGAGGTTTTCTATCTAAAATGGGCAAGAAAACGTGTCCGCGTCCGTTTATGAGAGTGTCCGTTTATAGGAAAGTTATTTGTATGAGATTTTCGAAAAAGAAGTTCGTTCCCGAAAATGTGTCCGTTTAAAGGAGCTGTCCGCTTATTGGAGCTGTCCGCAAGTAGAGCTTTCACTGTAATAATATAATAGAATAAATTTGAATTTTTTTAAATACAGATTCTGTGAATGCAAAAGAAACTTCGCATGCACCCAACCTCGCACCTACCCCAAATCCTATAGTGTGCCCAAGCAGGGGGGTTGCAGGGGGGCAGCATGCCCCCCCATACATACTTTACTGTTTATATATTGTAATGTTGGAAGCTAGCACTGATTTATTTATGTAAGGAAGCAAAAAATATCAAACATTTTATAGAAAAGTAGTTTTAGTTAATTTAAATTTTTTCAAAAACTAGAAGACATAGAACCATTCGGTTTCTTGTGTTCGATTAAGAACTGATAGTTACATGGAAAGCATATAAGCTTATTTATAATTTCATTTCAAAATTTTGAAAACAATCGGTCTAAACTTTTTTTTTCACGTTATTTTATCAAAATTTGGAATTTAAATGCGAATTTCTCAAAAACCATTGACATGAGTAATTTAATTTAAATGCAGGATTATAGAATAATCTTCTGGCTTTCAAACGCAGTATAGCACTTTATTGTTAGTGTTGTCGTTGTTTTTTAATATTTTTTTTTTCAATTTAAACCATTTTTTCTAAAAGTGCCCCTACCTCTTAAACGGAGGTTTTCTCAAAAACCAGAAGACATAGAACCATGCGGTTTTTTGTGTTCGATTAAGAACTGATAGATACATGAACCACATATAAGCTATTTTACAATTTCATTTCATAATTTTGAAAACAAACGGTCTAAACTTTTTTTTCACGTTTTTTTTATCAAAATTTGGACTTTAAATGCGAATTTCTCAAAAACCATTGACATGAGTAATTTAATTTAAATGCAGTATTATAGAACAATCTTCTGGCTTTCAAACGCAGTATAGCATTTTATTGTAGGTGTTGCCGTTGTTTTTTAATATTTTTTTTTTCAATTTAAACCATTTTTTCGAAAAGTGCCCCTACCTCCTAAACGGGGGGAGATAGACCCCCCCTTCCCATAGTAAAAAGTGCTTATTTGTGACCCCTCTACAAAAATTCGTTATCAAATCTTGGCGGCCAAGTTATCGTACTCGTGCCGCTTCCTCAATCACCATGAGGCGGAGCAAATTTTAAACGGAGAATCGGGTTGGATTAAACTTAACTGTTTTATTAATCATGCCTTTTGTTACCGCAACAGTTTTTTCAAAAACCCTATATGGTTATAAATATACTTATCTATGTAATGCAAAGAGAATTTATAATATATACTTGTATTTTTATATAAGGTTAGTCTGTTTATGTTATACATATATTCACTCGGTATACATATAATAATACTTTCGATTTTTGTACACTCGTAAATGTCAAATTTCAGGCAGACGGAAATATTTTTTGCCAGGTTTTTTTTTATTTCTCATTATGTAAATATCTCGAGTTTTCATCAAAATAAAGAATTTATAATAATAATAATAAAATAATATATGTTGATTGTAAAGGGTTTTCCTTCGGCTGTTTTGGTCACAGTAATTTTAGCAATTAATCAAAATTTGCATCCATATACTTTTCCCGACGTTTCGACAGGGATTGCTGGCTTTTTCGGGGAGATTTTTTTTATTACATACAAAAGAATTTATATTACAAATTTTATACAACAAAATGAAACAATCAAAGTTGCACATTTTAAATATTAAAAATAATTTACATTATTTGCGAAACAAATGGTTATAGCACTTCTTATAAAGAAGTTAATCCTTTAGCTAAAACTTAAAGAGATATGTATTATTGTCTATGTGACGAGCGAGCAGTGTCCTGCTGAGATGTTTTGTGTTTCCTGCTTACGATTCATGTTGTTTTTGTTATTCAATATATGAAGTGCTTCGAACGTATGGTTTTCACTTGAATTTTGACACCTTCAAAATCTAGAGAATGACCAAATTCGATAGCGTGATTAGGGAGTGCTGTTTTGGCGGGGTTGTTGGTGTTGATGTGAGAGCTATTCACTCTTATTCCGATAGTCGTTTTAATAAAACGCCTTTAAAACGAGAAGGCTCCAGAGACCACATTTTGGGTTTAAATAATACGAAAAGGGCAGCGTTCTTTATGTTCTTCACTTTTCTAAGCATTATAACGATAGTCGTTTCAATAAAATTTCAATTTTCGTTTCTAGAGCCTTGTCGTTTTACTGGCGTTTTAGTAAAACGACTATCAGAATAAGGGTGATTATTTGACATTCAAAAAGAAAACTTTATTTATTAATTTGAAAGCCGTATTCATTATAATGTGTTTGGCTTGGTTAGAACGGAAGTTGACGAGTCGCCCTGAAACGAAAGATGTTTTTCTTCTCTGAAGATTTTGACATCGATAAAAGCTACCAAATTATTATTTTCTCTTTCGACAGTGAACTGTAATTTTGGGTTGAATCCGTTAGGGATGAGCAAAACATCATCATTTTTTCGTTTGTCCATCACCGCGAACAAATCATCTACATATTTTGCTTTTCTTTCAAATGAGCAAAACATTCGTCCAGCAAATAATTCATACCAAGGTCAGAAATCAACATTCTGAAAATTTGCTTAAAAATATACTCTTTAAATTGTAAAAAATTGTTTTCCCTTATGAAAAAATTGAGAATCTCGAGAAACTTCTCTGGTTAATCCTGGTGTTTTGGCTAATTACTTCCCATTTATTTTTAACTATATTTACCGCTAATTGTACTGAGATTTTGGTAAATAGCGATACCACGCCAAAAGAAACCGAAACATCATTGTCACTTAATTTGACTTTTTTTTTTGCCTTTTTGCACAAATTCCAGAGATTTTTTTTTACCAACAAATTTTGAAAGTGCATAGCAAGTCAATTTCATTGATGATTTGATAGCCCGCATAGGCATATTTGGGTTGTGTGTTTACGGCAAGCCATAAATAAAGGGAAGCTGTGCTGTGTATGTTGTCATCTTTGCTTTATCGTATCATCTATGCAGTTGTTGTTGGATTATTTTTTACTCTCCGATATGTATTACGGTCGGCCAACAGTTAACACATTTTTTCCTCATATTCAGTGCGTTCCATCGCCACGATGACTTTGTCTGATAGAATAATAATGTTTTTGTGATGCTTGAGAAAAGAAAAAGTTTGCTTGTTGATATTGAGTACGTATTTGGTAAATAGATCATTATATTGCTGACGTTGTGCTTTGATCGATTCTTGATCTCTTTCGTCGTGTACGTTGCTTATGATTTCTTTTCCGTCAGCTATCAACTGAGACAGGGAAAAGGTTTTCTATATTAATTCATAAATCATAAAACTTAATGAAATTTTAATATTGTTTATATTTTCAATCTATTAATTGAATATTGTATTCTCTTAAGCTAAGCTTGTAAATGAAAACCAATAAGTTTAAAAAAACAACTTCGCTACCTAAAACGCCTCGCTTCGAACTTCATAAAAGAGACGCAAATCCTAGATGTAGATGAAGTTAGAATAAGACCTTTTATTCACCTCTTATTCTATATCGATGGGACAGATTCAAAAACCAGTGCAACTCTTTTATAAAAAGAACCAAATTCTTAAATGACCATAAATTAAGGCAACAAAACTTGCAATGTCACAAAAGCAGTAGAAATTTCTGGTCATTTGTCAAGAACGTAAAAAATTCAACTTTATCTTCGGTTCCAACGCTCATCTACAATGACAACCCAATAACTAGCCCTTTGGATAAAGCAAATGTACTTGCAGCTCCCGTACTTGAGAACGTAAATCATCCAATGGGACATGTTTATCTCCGCACTCGTACAGCAAGAGCCTTCGGTGATCTTGATATAAACAAATCCGCTGGTCATGATAGTATACCCCCATTCTTATGAAGAAGACTTCTTCATCGCAGACAAAAACATTGCGTAAGCTTTTCTATCGCTCCTACTATTCTGGAATCTTCCCTAAAAGATGGAAAATAGCATTTTTTGAGCCTGTTTGTAAAAAAAGGTGGCCCTTCCTATCCCTCCTCCTATAGACCAATTACACTTACGCCCCTTCTTATCTTCGCTGATAAATCACCAGCTCAAGAAATATCTCGAAGATCGAAAGCTTCTTAATGACTGGCAATATGGCTTTGGCAGCAATCGTTCCACATATGATGTAATGGTATATTTCACCGAAGAGTGAAACAGATCTTTACATTGTTGTGGAGAAAGTAAGCTTATTGGACATGATATTTCTAAAGCATTTGATAGAGTTTGGCACCAGGCTCTCTTATCGAAAATGCGTGTAAAGGAAACCCTTATTCCTTGGATTAGAAATTACCTTCTAGATCGTTCAATATATGTATGTATGTTATATTGGACGGTTTTAAGTCTGATCTTCGCAAAATAAATGCTGGTGTTCCCCAGGGCTCCGTTTTGTCTCCGACTCTTAATGCTGTCTATTTTGATTAAAGCAAATTGTGCCCCTTATGCCATTGTCCTTGAATGGCATCGAAGAAACCGAAAAGCTCTTAGTACTTGGAGAGTGTGTTAACGACGATCTTCTTTGAAATTACCATATTCTCGAGACCGCTAAAAATGCTGCTAAATGCATAGGATTTCTATATCGATGTAAGAAATTTTTCACCTCTTCTGATCTGGCTATCATTCATAAGGTGTCCAAAACTCGAGTATAACTCAAATTTTTGGGCGGGTGCAGCACAAACTTCTCTCCACTTATTGAATCTACATAATTCAGAACAGAGCATTAAAACTGATAGAAAACAGACCTACCATGGATTCATTCCTATCTCTTGAACACCGTCGGAATGTTTCATGTGTTTCCTTGTTTTATCACTTCTTTCACAAGCAATGCACACTCGAAGTAGCCAGTTGTATTCCTCCCCTTCATCAATTCACCCGTAATACCCGCTTCGCTAGGAATGCTCATCAGTTCACCCTCCAGCCTAATTGTAGTCGTAGCGTCAAATATAGAGATTCTGAAGATGATTTCTAATCGAGCTCGATCTTTGAGGTAATGTTGTAATCGAAAAAAAAAAATGTAGTAGACAAGTTTCTAGAAATTTCAAAATTGTGTAAACCGATTTCGATAAAAACTTTCGAACGACTTTGCACACGAAAAATTCTAACTTTTTAACATGCATTTTATATTCAATGTCTGTTTATATTCTAAATGCAACTTCAATTATAAGAATAGAATTTAATAGTCCACTTAAATGGTTACATCCTACTAAAGACTTGGTAAAAAGTTTTAATGCTGTTGACTAATAGCTCCATTTACATATCCCAAACTTTATTATTTGTTCTTGACCTTTTGCTAAGAGATCGGCAATGCTGGACGTTGAATCCACTGAGACCTTTCCCAAACCAAGTAGAAAAAGGTTCAAGATAAATGAATTACAAAGTCATTCATGTCTACTTTCACTGTTCCATAATAATGCTTGTTTAGCATTCGAATGGCCGTGCCACAGCCACACATAGTTGCTGTAACGCAATTTAATCTAATCTCCATAATGCATAAACTATTGTCACTCATTTTTCACTGCTCTTGAACTTTTCAAATGCCCTCGAAGCAAAAGAGCAGGGTCAAAGTGTAAAGTTTCCTTGCCTCCTACTTCGTCCCATTCTCATTCGTATTCTCCAGCTAAGAACTGATGCCTTATAGATATGCATAAATAAATATTCAATATCAATGAACTTGAACACCGTTTTTATTATGACAAAATCTTATCCTCCTAAGTCTGTTGTTTTTGTACACTTCACCCCTCCTCTATTTTCGTTTCTTGTTTCTTTTTTTGAATAAACAATTCAATTACTGTGTAGAAGAGGCTTAAGCCTTGAGGGTGCGTTATTGTCTATTGTCACCAAAAGTTTGGTTTCCATAAATTTAAGAGCATTATTTTTTTTCAAGGAGTGTGTGCTGGTGTGTAAGTATACTATTTGTTTTGTGAAGAAAGTTTTTCTTTTTATTCTTTCTCCATTTGTGTTTTTTCAAGTTTGGGATAAAATTAGATATCGATTTGTAAGGTCTTATAGTTTAAGGAGGTGATATTATGTGTAAGATAATATTTGCCTCTTGGGTTCGGTTAGATATGTAATATCGTATTCCTTCTTCTTATTGTTTGCTTAAGAGGATAAAGTATATGTATATAAGTATGTATGTATGTATTTTAATTTTTTATTTTCTTCTTCCAGCCAACTCATAAAATGCAATCGGGACAGGGAGCGCCAACAATATCTCTGCAATTGGTGCCAAAAATGCTTGCACCATTGGCAAACTTATGGGTGCCACATGCTTTTGTGGTGTCCTTTAAACTCGAGACTGACGAGAATCTATTAATAGCGAAGTCGCGAGATAGTCTTAACAAATACAAACACAAAGTAAGTTTGTTTATTCTTTTGTTTACTATACACCACACTTATATTAATTTAATTTTTTGTTCAAATAAACAGCTAGTTATTGCCAATATACTACAAACGCGTAAACATCGTGTAGTATTTGTAACCCCAACCACATCCTATGAAGTGCATTTAACACGCGAACAAGGTTTAGCCGGACTGGAAATAGAAGAACCAATTGTGGCTGATGTTGTAAGTACATAGTAAATACTAATTTTACATTTATGAACTCTCGGGGATTTAAATCAGGCAAGGTATGTCTGCTAATTTTTTTTATATTTTGCGGGCTTTTAAAGTATTATGAATACCCTTAAAATGATTAAATATATCGCGAGCGCTAGGAAATTTGGAGAGAATATAAAAGTAGATACCGATGCACATTGGTTTTCAATGTCTGAACATCGCATTGGGAAGGAAACATTTAGGAAATCACACAAGAAAAAGTCTAGCTTACCCTCAAATCGTTTATGCAGAATGTCAATTGTGGCGTCCGCTGTTTGGCAACGAAGCGCGGTCTACAACCATATGTCGTCTTGGTCCATATGGTTCAATATGGGCCATAAGAAATTAGTTATCATTGCCGGTGACCGCCTCACCAACGTCGTTTTCGAAAAAGTACGGACCAATGACGACGCCGCACCAAAATCCACACTAAACGGTAACTTTTGTTACCTTTTGACTCCTGGTGAACTTCGTGTGGGTTGGTGTTGTCCCATATACGGAAATTTTGCTTGTTAATTTTGGCAAAAATGCACATCGTCGTAAAAATTGGTGTTCTCTTCCAAACGCTCCGATACGAACAAACGACGTTGTCTATTGTCATGAACTTTGAGCTCCTTTTTCAATATTATCTTGTATGGGTGAAGGCCCAAGTCCCGACGCAAAATTCGACATGTTGGAGTCTGCGAAAGTCTTCTTGTTCTTGGGTCTGATGTACGCTTTCACGAACGTTGGCTGATTGATTATGGAACCGTTCGTCTAAATTTGGCCAATAATGTTGAAGAGTCAACTATGAAGGGCCAACACATTTTATCATTTATATAAATAAAAACTTTCTTAAAAAGAAACCGCTGTGTTTAAATGTTGCGTAAAAATTTTTACCTAGCTTTTATTCGGCCTTTTTAGGAAACCGCTTGGAGTGTGGAACTTTAATATGACTAAAAAAATGTTCTCCTTATTTTGTATTCGTTTTAGTTGATCTTTAATTGATATGGAGCCATTGATAACTATTTCAATAGAAATATTTTAGAGAGGCACTTTGGCAACTTGCAATGGGGTTGCACGCCATTGGTTGCAGTTGGTGATTTAAGGTTGTTTTTGTTTCCAGAATTTGTGCTGTTCTGCTATATTATGACCGATATTCTTCAACGAACAAAACTACCATGTAAATAAAATTTGCATTTCTAGATGAAGTATTCTTGACTGTCTTTTAGGTCCTTTTTGCTTAGCTTAAGACTTTTCGGATGATTCACAATAAAGTTATTGATCTTATATGTGATGATACAGTGTTTTATAAAGGCTTTTTAAATAGTGGCGGGAGATTTAAAAATTGAGTAAAACGATTTTTCTTTACTTGTAAGGCTTATCATTGAAAATGGCCAGTTCACGCCGCGTCTAGGTGAGGCAATCATGCCACAAATCACTCGTGCATAATGTCCATGTGGCATTAGCTGTTTGACACGTATGTAGAGTCATCCTGTCAGAAGCATATGTCATGCATTTGTTGACCATTCTGGGCCAAAAGAAACTTTGTAATCATCGAGCCAGCGGTAGCACTCTCAGTTGATGGTGACGGCAATATAATTATTTTGCCGACTCACAATCGATAGCAAGCATTGACTTTCTGTGAACGCATTGCCACTTGGTGGACCTCGTGTGATTCCATCATCGTCCCAAATCCCACAAATTGAAGATGTTTTTTGTTTTTGTTTGATGAAATTGGAGTCCGTTAGAAACTGTACCTTTTAAATAAGCAAAGGTGCCATCATACCATGCGAAGAAAGTACTTTCACCAAGCGTTCCTAGAATTCCAATTAAATTTGCTGAAAACACATTGCGGTTCTTCACACCAAGCAAGTGTAAGAACTTTCTGAAATTACTTGCTGCGAGTACCTGGAGTCTAGACAATTAATTATTATGAAAATCATCGCAAGTTCGATGCAAGTTTTCAAACAGCGAAGTGCAATGTCCAAAAAATTTAAGTTTGGCAAACAAACACTATTTCTTGCGCTCGATAGAAACATATTCGTTCGACTGCAAGCAAGTGAAACACTTTCATATGTGGGCCCTGCAAGCGGCAATTGCAAGTAATTTTCTTATTTGCTACAACTATTCACACCTTTAAAGTGTTTCTGTGGCAATCACATGACTTTCAGCAAACGGCACGGTTCGGCGGCATCTTTATCATTTGCATTATTTCGCTCCACGCTTTTACTTAAGTAGAGTTTGTAACGATAGATTATTGTTTTTGAAGTGATGTCTTGTAAGTGGGCAGCTTTGCAGTACATGTTCCTTGACAAGAATCTCCGCGTCTTGGCTGATTTTTTTTATAACGATATTCATCATCATTGTTGATGAGAAAGGTGGCATTGTAAACTCGAATGGCATTTTGATAGCTTCCCGAACTGCGATATCTACCTTTCAAACGAACTTGGCCAGGGCATCATATAAGGTGGATTCTAGGAAAGTATGACCCTATTATAGAACGAATCGTTGCAAATAGCCGTTTTTTCGTAACTTCAATAAGCATACTTAAAAGCGACTACCAGTGCCATCACCTCACCAACGAAGGGGCTTTGGGTTGGAGTCGTGAGTTTTTGTACAACTATCATGTATGTAGACACTGTAACTAGTAGTACTATCCTTTGTGGAAGCGTCTATGTACAATATGCAGCCGATGTTTCCTCTCAATATTATTTCAATAAACTTTTCTCGAAAATAGTGGGTGGGGTCTGTTTTCTTTCAGTTTTTGGTTCAATGATGTGCTGATTGAGCTTTTTATAAAAAACCAAAGATTGACATTGGTGGACGTTAGGTATTGGATGAAATTGAAGAGTGCACTTTTGGTTTTCGTGTTATTAGAGGAACTGTCTTTTTTTATGTTGTTTTTCCTAATTTTCATGTTTATCTATTTAAATTTTTTCTTTTTTTAAGGTTCAAAAACATAGCGAATTCATTGCCTCAACAAATCGACAATGACCAATGTCAATGCGTCAAAGGCGTACCATCCAAGTTGATTGTCGTGTAACTACTCCTCACTTTTGCCGTCTTCTTAATCCAGGTCACGGTATGGGTCGTAAGTACTAGACCTAAGTTATTTATAAGTCACAAAAAAAAACAATAAAAACAAGAAATGGCTTCCCGCATTTTAAACAAACAAAATGTGATGACTAAAGAGAAGGATGGCGAATAAAATATTAAAAAAGAAGCAACCAAACAAGTTTTGATATTGTCGTAGTTATGATCAAAACTTAAACAAGAACATTAATATTTTTTATTTTATAATTTAAACTAGAATAAGCTTGTTTTGCTATAACAATAATAATGGATATAAAGGGTATTTGTAGTTTTACATAAAATCATAAAAATAATAATAAAATAAATTAGACCAATTTCGATTAAAAAAAAAAAACAAAAAACAAAAAAGTAATGATAAATGTAAAATTTTAATAAATTGCCAAAATTTAAAGTAAACAAAAAATATCTTATAGAAATCCACTGAATAATAGAACACCAAAACATTTACAAAATTTTTGAAGGTACATACATATTATAATATTAGAAAAAAAATTATACAACATTTTACCCCCGCTATTTATATATTATTAACGACTGAGTGTGATTTCAAATTGGAAAAAATAGTTTGATATTAAAAAAATTGACTAAACTTAATTAACATTTATACTATAAACATACAAATCTGTGAATCAAAATTTGTTTGCTATAATGAAAGAAATAGGATTATATTTTATTGATATTATTTGCTATTTAAATTGATATATTTTTTAAGATACTTTTAAACTACCTTTCAGCCGAATGTGTTATTATGTCTTTTTTTAAGGAATTATTAATGAAATGTTTGAGGTACTAATCTTTATTACCGATGTCGTTTGGGAAAGTTTATAATTTCTTCGTTTTGTCATGGTTTTTAGGTTCTGTGAAAAAATTGAAAAAAATGAAAAGTTTAAACTATCTTTTGATCTATTTTAAATAATAATTAAAATGTATTCCTTCAACTTCGCAGAAACAAAAAACAAAAGCAATGTATGAAGTCTACATACACTAGGAGTTATTACTTATAAATGATTTTTTTCCAGTGAAACAAAATAAAATTCAAAGAAAATCATCCATGTTCTGTGTTCCGAGTGGAAGTGAATTGAGAACGAATTTCAGTTTCACCTTAAATGAAACAGCATGTTCTGCATTCCGAGTGGATTAAATTTTTTTTCAATTTACTCCGAATTTATTTTCGAAATGTCAAAATCAGCTATAAGACAATTTGCATCAAGATTTTAAAGCTTTATTTACATTTTTGTCAATTGTTTCACCAAACAAAACTTGGTATATTGAATTCACCGTAAAAACGGTTGGTATTCGAAATGTAGAACACGAATTTTCATCTTCGAAAACTCAATTCACAATGATCATTTCGGGTGGAATTCAGAACACCAACATTTCACATTCGGAATGACCAAATCAATCACAAAAGTCATTTTATGCGGAATGCAGAACATCAAAAGTCACTTTTCTTCCTCGAATTCACAATAAGTGAAATGCAGAACGTGGTTGAATAAATTTCTTTCATTTTATTATATTTGAGAATATGAACATAAAATCAAACTTCTTAAGCAAAGTAAAAAAAATAAACAATAACTACATTTCTATAGAATAAAGGATAACAAAAAGTATACATAGATAACAAAAGTATACGTATACGAGATTGTAAAATGAATTACAAAAAAATAAGGTGTAAGTCAACAAGACGTAGGATTTCCTTTTAACGATAACACTGTCCGCATCCTCTTTGGCATTGATTCGACCAATTTTTTGATAACTTAGAGCTAAATTTTGGTCAATTCTTCCTTCTTTGAATATATCTTACTTGTGATGAGTTTTTTCTTGAGGCCGTGGCGCGATGGTTGTGTGCTCGCCTGTCAACCTCAATATCACAGGTTCGATCCCTGCCGTCGTCTATGTCGTCTTTAATTCTATTAAAACCTTCTATGAATTGTCATCAATGGGTTGCTGGTTTACTCATTACATGATGTTTAGGCATAACACTAACAACATGTGATTGAGTTAAACTAGTATGCCCAACAAGGATGAAAAACGAATAAAATAATGCGAATTATAAGGGACATAGAAATAAGACACGGCAATTCTCCGCTTTAGTTCAGCCGCCATCCCTGGAGATCAAAAATCTGAGACAACCACCTTCAGTCTCAGAGCATCGTGCCACACATCTTTCCTATCCTTCTTTCTCTTCCGTAACTTCACGCCCACGCTGTGTTGAAACATTTGAAGGGTAATCATATTCCCTTGAGCGTGAGTTGATTATAAAAAAAAAAAAAAAAAAAAAACCGATGAAGCTTATCCCATAAGTGCTCTATGGGATCATTTATGTGGAAATTGACTGGTGTTTTGAATAGTTCCGTGTGATATACAAGCCATTCTTGTACGAGGCTGGAGGTGGCGAATTTGTTGAGGCGGCTCTCCAGATTCCAGATTTTGAGCACGTTCCCATAAGAGCACAGTACCAACTCCATGCTTTACTGTTAAAACAATGTTTGAGTTCTCAAATGCGGTATTAGAATTATAACATACACTGACTTTGCTATCATTATTGTAAATATTAAATTTATGTCGATAATAAATGGTTTTTTCTAGACACTGCTCCGCACTCTTCGCACAGTATTAACATCACAAGACTCTTTCCTGCCTTGTATTTCTGATACGGTCAATCTTGAATTTTTATTAACTCTTCGCGGTTGGTAAATATTTTGTTTTTTGTTATTATTTTACTGTGGAATTGTCTTCCAATGAGCTTTGCGAGCTCACGCTATGATTTTCCTCCAGAAGTGTATTTTATTATCAGTTGCCGTAGATCAATGGAACCTTCTTGATTAAATTATTATTATTATTATATTTTATTAACCTATAATTAAAATTACAAGCTAATATTACAAAGAAAAAAATGAGCCTAGCTGCGAGGACTATTGGCTCTGTGATGATTATAATTAAATATTTATCTTGGCTTGAGAGAGGAATCTCGTAATGTTTTCAATGTTATCATAGTTAGGATTTTTTAAAATTTCGTAAATTGAGTTGTGCTTAAATATACTATTTATAATAGGGTTAGTGTTTTTACAATGTTTTAAGATGTGTGGTAAGTCTATGTTTGTTCCGCAGTGGTTACATATTGGGGGCTGATTCTTTGTAAGTAGGTGTTGATGGGTTGCAGTAGTGTGACCTAGTCGGAGTCTTGTGAAACTGGAGATTTTGTGTGCATTAGTGGTTGGAAACTTAGGGCTGAGTCGTTCAGGGTTGATTTTTTTGTAGTGGTGGTGATATAGACTCCAGTCTGCTTTTAAAGTTGCGGTTGTAGTATTGTTTATGTGTTTAGCCGATTTCTCCTGAGTAAGAGTCAGGTATCATTTCATTGTTTAACGTTTTCCAATGGATAAAGAGTCCACGGCTTTCAAACAATAGGCCTTTAGAACACCCCCTGTAGGACAGCTGAGTACTAGTTAATTAAGTTCTGGACTAATGTAGCATATTCCAAGCTTATCTCACGGCAAGCGGATGCTTTCGTCCTGAATGATATGAACTGATGATCTGCATACACTCTACTCTCTGTTTCTCCAAACACCTCAGGATCTGATAAAATTTCCGGCGTCCAGAAATTATCGTATTCTTCTGAAATACTACGAGGTGGAATTCCGTTGGCGGGCCAGCTAGGACAAGAAATTCTAGCTGCTGAATTAGACACCAATAATGATGTGCACCCAGTTCCTTTCCAATCGATTCCTCCAGTACTGATGTACTTGGGATACTTCCTCCCGATCTTTTCAACGTGAGATGCAATCAAAGAAATATCATCGCATCGCGAAGCTGTTGTACGCCATAATTCGCGGGCATGATTGCGTTCGGATTAGCTAATGTAACGAGCGGTATTCCAGCAGGTTGTTGTTGTACATTCCAAGTTGCCGAAGGGAATGGACAATGTTCTAGAAAAGCAAATTTCACGGTATAAGGTGTAGCGGCAGCCGATAAATACTCGACGGTTGAGCGTAATGTCCCGAAACGTTGATGTAGATAATCAACTTGAGAGTTGGTCACTCTCGGATACCTGGGAAGGTAACATTTGGCGGCAGTTTTTATAAAGCCCAGAGATGAAATATAATTAACAAGTGGACTGAAGTTTGCACCCATCAATTCTAAAGCGCGTCGCTGGTCACTGGTGACGTACACATCTTCAAATGATTCAAGACCTAAATTGCGTGAATGTTGCAATAACATTGCTTCCTCAATTTTTAGATCCATTTGTAGGAGCGTGACTCTATATAACGCTGATCCAGGTCTATAACATTCAATTGAATGAATTTCACCATGAGGTTTCGGATTATAAATCCAGCTGATCTGGTACTAACTGGAAGGATTAAAGTCCGGTTGACTTGCTGAGCTTGAACCGTCCTGAGTGCTTCATTGACTGAATTGAATCCAAAGAATAACTTCTCAAATAAAGCTGTGCGATTCTCCTGGACAGTTCTCTCTCCCTGCTTTCCTCTAAAGTCTTCGAGTCTTTTATCGTCTCGTTGTGACTTCGTTTCAGACCTTTTTCCTCTGGTATTGGATTTAGGCTTCTGTTGTTTTGTCTTCGTTGATGTTGTTGGTGGTTCTTCATCTTCAACATCGGCAAGTTTATAAAGAAATTGTTCTTTAGCGTTGTCGGAAATCCAACGTGCTTAAAAATGGTGATTAAATTAAATGTGAGAAGTTGATATGTTACTAGCGAATTTATTGAGATGAAGTGAACAAGGAATCTGTAAGACAACTTTTAAGATACATGATACTTGGCATGCGATAAGTTTAAAAAAGATATTCACACAGATCATCAATCAAATATTACAAGTGGGAAATCTTTTCTTTTCTTTCTCTAAATGAACGTGGCAAGTGTTAAAAATATTTATCCTTTAAATAGCTCTTATTAAAAATATAATTACCAATTCTATTTAATTAAGTTTGTCTGACAATTTGTTGGTGTTTAACACTGGGTTAGGATTTGTTTTCGAGGAAACTTACGTAAGCAGACTTCTTGATTAATTTAATTCAAATATGTGTGCTGCTTTATCTCAACATTAAACAAAAATATTAAAGTTGTTGATTATTTGGCTTTCTATGATCTTTCACTTTTATGCACTTAATACGATGCATCTTGTGTTATCCGCTTGTACATTTTCATTTTCCTGAAGGGTTTTTTTAAATTTATTTTTGAGCAAAAAAATGTTTGTTTATTGATTTTACATTTTATTATACTCAGGCCACTTTATTATATGAAGACCAATCAAAATCTTTTGTTTCTTAAATAATAAATATCGTTTGAGTAAACTAAGGTTCCGGTACAGCTTTTGTGAAATTTTTTGACAATCATATCATTCAAATTAGAAAATAGGCCTGACTCCCTACCATTTGTTGGTTACATTCTCATAGCAATCCATAACTGATTTTTTAAGTTATGCTGCATTTTAAACTTTATATCAATGGTCGCTCGAACAAGACGAGAAATGTGTACATCCCTGTCGAAGTATGCGATCGAAAGAAATTATTTAAAGAATGTCGATTTGGTCAAAGTGGGAAACAATCTTTTGGATTACAGTTAATTACACTTTTCTTATTGCTCCTGGAGGCACCATGATTCCTGTATCATTATGTTTTGAATTTCACAAAAGCCAATTAAATATGAGTCTTGAAATTTAAATGTTTGAACTGGTTTCTGGGCAAAATAATTCACATTATTGCTAACGAAGTAAATTTCATATCTTTTTGGCTAAGTATGTAAGGAATACATCAATTTATTTGTACTATTTTTAGCACAGTCTATGTCATACTGAAAATTTCTGTCTATTACTAAGCATTTTTGTTTTTGAACAATGTTAAAATACATACCTACAACTATATTGGTAGAGGTTCGAAACAATCAAATTGAAGACGGTCCTCTTTTGCAAGACCTGGTCATGATTTTTATTTTTCATTTTATTTTTTTTTTTTATTTTATTTAACGAAATATTCCACATTGAAAATATTTGTTGTCATTTATATTTGTGTGGTTGCGGTCATTATTATTGGCGGTTATGTACCCTGAAACAGTTGGTTTCAAATTAGGGTTATAGGTAGTAAAATCATATCACCTGTGTATTTTAAATTAAAATGTTTATCAACTGGGAAAAAAAAACAAATTCTGAGTGACTTAGATTTAACTCCCGACACATAAGTATCGTTAGCAACAAACGAAATACAAAATAGAACGCCACGTATTTTTTCAAATGGTTCACGACATCGGTAATAGGAGCTTACTGGTATATAATAATTTTACAATATTAAATGGAGATGAATATATTTTTAGTGTATTTGTTGTCATAATGAAGAATTTTTTTAAATCTTTTTCCAATCGTTTCCTATGAAAATTAAAAAAAAATATATAATTGTAAAGATCAAGTTATGAATAAAATCATATCAAATTTAGCTCCTTAATAAATTCTTGTGAGCTATTTGTTTAGTGCCTCATAGACAACTACTACAATAGACATCACAGTTAAATTTAAAATTTTATCTTGTTGTCGTAATAAGTTCGAATTAAAAAAAAAACCAAAAACAAAACAAAACAAATACATACATACATACATAGATATTAATTCAGACTTTGAAAGTCTCTTATTTGTGTAATTTTCGATATTGTTTCAAAATTTATTTAAATAAAATATGAGAATGTTTAAAAACACAAATTTTGCTTTACTTTTGTAATTGAAAATGAAATTCAAACTAATACGAATTTTTTAAATAAATAGGTAAGTTGATGTACTGAATGAGTATACTTTTTTTTTGTTTTTAATTATTTGATGTAACTATTTTGTTCATTTTGATTGTTTTGTTTGTTTTGTTCATTTTAAATTTTCATTTAACGAAATGCTTGCCATTCATTTAACTTATTCGCGTGAGTTGTTATCGCACTAAAAATGTATCGTAAAATATTTCTTCATATGTATAACCTTATCATTCACTTAACTCTATAAACCATGTTAAAAAACTATTTAGAAAATACGTTGGTTGGAAATTGTGTTCATGTTTGTCTATTTCGATGGTTATGTGTAAGAAGAACGTAAGTAAAGTAAGTGATTGTCCTTATTGATTGTGGAAGGATATTATATAGCCGATAAGGCATAACAGAAAAAAAAATTACGATACGGAGTGGTTGTAAAAAAAGGTATGAAAAAAGGTACATATATTAAGTTAGAAAGGTTTCCACGAAGATTGTATCTCGAAATTAAGCGAAAATTCAGATTACCAGATTTCATAAAGAATATTTTCAACGTCTTAAAACAATATAAATGACGCACTGGGAGAATTTTGAGAGCACAGAATAGAGAAAAGCTGGAATGTGTAAAAATTTTTCTAAAGACATATTTTTGCAAAGTCAAAATTGGTTGTATTTTATTTTGATAAATGCCACCCCAGCAAGCAATTCCATATTGTAGCTGGGAATGGAAAATACCATAGTAAATTATCTTTAATAGCTTAGTTAAGCACAAGTTTCGTAAATAATAAAAATTTCGCAGGAGATACTTTTTCAGGGATTCAGCATGATTTGCAAAAGACATCCGAGAGTCTAAGGTCAGTCCGAAATGTTTGAACTCGTTGACTTTCTCAACTACAAAACATTTATCACTACAAGTCAAATCACATAGAAGAGAAGGTGAGGAGAGGCCAGATGAGCAGTGGCAAGTGAACAATTTATATGTACGACACTCAGGCGTGTGGAAACAAACATTTGCATCCAACAATCTAGATGAAGATAAGCTATAAAACATTATATTGGTTTTGGAGCTTATTGGACCCTTTGTTCGTTTAGAATATTGTACTATAAGTATAAGTACTAACATCAGATATAATATTAATCCTGTAGATGATATAATAGGACTATTGCTGACTTCTGTTTTTACGGTTTGTAGTAGGTTTATGTTTTCAAACCTGGAGTTTTTCATTGAGTGACTCATAATAGTTTTCTATCTCATATTGGGGGCTATCCTGAATAAAATTTCTCTGGGAAGAATTCCTTTTTTTCGAAAAATCGCGATCGTGAATGAGTTCGAAATATTCACGCGTAAAAAATACAATTTAGGATTATTTATTATTAGTGGGATTTTCTTCCATTTCTGAGGGATTTTAATGTTATTGGAAGCCTTAAAACTACACATACCTAATTCGAATGTGTTTTTCGATAACAGATGTATGGTACTTCTTTTTATCGGAGGGGAAAAGTTTCGAGGGAGATTCACGATTGACGAAAAAAAAAATCCGTGGGAACAAAAAATTCCGAGGGAAACAAAATTTATTTATTTATTGGGTTTTCATAAATCTTTCCATCTATATTGGTGACGTTCTTAAAATTGATGAGATATACTCCGTTAAGGGTTACATTGTCGACTTTGTGTTGTCCAGATATTAGAATAATTCCATCTTTGATGATTTCTAAATCTAAATTTTTCTTTTAATTTTATTACATTTTGTTTTTTGATCGTTAAGCAACTCAGATAAACAACTTCGGTTATTATTAATTTTACAATAAGTGTGTTCTTATTCTTTTTTACAATTTTTAATATTTTAGAATTTAGAATTACATTTTATAGTTTCTTTATCTAAAATTAGCTTACCGTCCTCTTGACTGATAGCTCTTGCTTCATATTATTTACATTTATTATATATTAGGCGTGTTTTTTTTCGCAAGTCCATATAGAGTTGTAGAAAAAAACGACATCGGGACTAAGCGCCTTACATGCAAATGCAACAACTACTTAAATCTATACAGAGTTAGCTTAGACCAGATAATTTTCGAGACTTAGGCTGGTATTCACCGAGCGCTCTTAAACGGCTCTTAACTTTACGAGGCTCTTAACTTGAAATTTCTTTGGGGTATTCACCAACCACTCACAAGTGTTTTTCGAAGTTCGAAAATGAGAGCCACTCTCTCTTGTTCAGCGTACCCAAACTGTGAAATCAACAGCTACAGCTGTCTTATATTTAGCTTTCTTTAAATCAATAAACTCTGTTAGCATTGTTTGAACAAATTCTTTGTGTGTTCTTTTTTTTTGGTCGCGATGAAGCAATGGCACAAGACTGCTGGGAAGTTGAAGGTCGTCCATATTCTTCCATATTAATTCCTATAGGTTGAATTTCAATGCTTTGCAGAGTTGGTGGTGTGGTAGACCCTCTGACATTTAAAGATGGTGTTAACTCGAGGTTTTCATCTTCCATGAAGCTGTCGGATAAATGCTGTTGAATGGAAAATATTTATAAGAATTATTATGTTCAAAAATAACGTTTCGTCACTAGATCTAATACATTGTAGGTAACCGCAGGAAAAAGTCTTTTTTGTTTTGAATATCGAAAGCACCATATAAATATTTTTATAGCTGGAGGGCTCTCGAAACTTTATCCATAAGGTTCTAAACCTTTTTTTTACTATAAGATTCAAAAATAATTTGTTTCCTGGGATTACGAGGTATTACAACTACAGTGACGACGGTATACATACATATGTATATCTATTTTAGCTATTTTACATACCTCATCGAAATAATCATTGCTGCTATAGAATTGATTGTTTAAAGGTGTAGTCTCTTTAAGGACAATGTTCGAATTTTCAAACAAACTTTCGAATAGAGCTCCCGATGTCGTTTTTTCTACAATTCTATATGGAGTTGCGAAAAAACACGGCTATTATAGGATACTTAATAGATTAGATTTTTAGATTAGATTAGATTAGATTTTATTAGCGTATTTTAGTTAAATTGAATTTACAAAGCATATTTCTTTTACACAAAAAAATCATTATGACATGGCATTTGCCGTCATACTTAATATATATTACAATTATTTCATTTTTTTGTGCAATTTTAACTTCACACATGTATATCTATCAGATCGCTTATCGTGAGTGTTTTCATAGTTTCATAATTTACAATATTTTTTACAGCTTTTAGAATAAATATGGCTGGGTTAAGGATTTTAAGTTTGGCTAACGTTAAAGTATTTATCATATTTTGTAATTCAAAAATAATCATTTTACATTTTTCTGTAACCCATTCGCCTTTAATAGTATGTGTGACAGTGCTAACTGCTTCAAATAATTTTGTATTAGTTACAAATTGTTTATTGCTATTATTTATTAAATCATTAATTTTATTTTCAATAATAATTTCATCATCATGATCAGGTGAACCAGCTATCCACTTCCAGATGGTACCTAATGTTTCTATAGCTCGTTTTAGAACGTGTGTGATCATAAGTTGATCCAGTAATGTTTCTATTATATTAGTAAATTGTTATCGTGTCTAGTTTCTCTAGCTGTATCAGGGTAGGCTTCTTCCTGATCTTATCTAATTCTTTCGCGTGTATCGTCAAGAAATTTCTTAATGTTTCTAAAGTTAGTCACATTGAAAATGTTTGAAGTGTTTTCATATATAAACGCTTCGCTATCTTCTACTAATAGATGGTTTGCTCACGTATAACTATATTACTTCGGCGCTGGCCTGGACTACTAGTATGAGTAGAACGAGTTTGATGTCCATTGTTTTAATATCAATTAATTTGTTGCTTCATGATAACTGCTATGTAGATTCTCCTTCTTTTTTTCTTTCTCCTTGTTGGATGATCTGGTTGCAGGATACTTGAATTGTTGCTCTTTCTTCAATCTTCGTTGAATATTTGGCTGGTATATTTTTGGCGAAGGCACTGAGTTTACAATTTTACTTTTTTATTTTCAAATTTTATTTAAAACTTGGCCATCCCGTTTGAGCCCCTAATTAATTTAACTTTGTGTTAAATTATGTTTTTAAAAATTTTATTAAAAACTTATTCTTACAACTAAACTATCTTACTTGGCTTACAAAATGAAACTAAACTCATCATTCTTAATAATACTCTTAACTAAGCTCCTTTGATGGGGAAGGTGATGTCATCCTGAATGATGAAATCCAACGATGCATTCGTTTTCCAGGAGTATTATATTTCATAAGCACAGACACAGACATTTAGTTTATTTTATAATTTACTAGCGAAACCCTCGCCCGCTTCGCAGGGCGAATACACAAAAGAAACTTGCGAAATTTTCCCATGTATCAATTTTCAGTAAAACTCATCCACAATCAATTTCTTACAATAATTTATTTTCAAATAAAAAGGTCGAAAATGAAAATACTTTAAAAATTAACTTAATGCTCTTTGATAAACAACGTTTTTAGTTTTTCCATCTTTTGTGTTTATAAATAATGCAGAGGGTTTACCACAACGTGAACAACCAACATACAATTGTCCATGCGAGAAAACAGGTTGCTCCAAATCTAAGCCACAAATATTCAAAGTCTGACCTTGAGCTTTATTAATGGTTATAGCGAAGGCAAGACGGACAGGAAATTGAAGCCGTTTAAATTCAAATGGCATATCTGATGGAATCATTGGAATTCGGGGGATTAGAACGTTTTCGCCTCTATATTTACCACTCAGAATAGTTGCTTCAATTAAATTGGCCATCAGTCTGGTGCCATTGGCCATCAGTCTGGTGCCATTACAAAGCCGTGGTTGATTTATATTTCGGAGCATTATTATCGGTGCTCCCTCTTTCAATGCCAAATAATGCGATGGCAAGCCTGGCAAATCAAGTGAGTTCAAAAATTCAGTAGGATAGTTCACTACCTCATCTTCATTTATTATCGTATCCACTGATTTGTATGCAAAAAATTGGCCATCTATTTCTTGCAAAATACTTGCATTTAAATCGCTCGCGTCTTTATTTTTTCCTGCCAATATTGCGCGTTCGCTCAACCAATCATGATTCCTGTAGTTCTGCAATATATTTGGAAACACACGTTGAACCAGCTCCTTTTTCGATTGAGTGATATTACAAAAATTGCTTGGTAATGTTATTAATCCGGTTGATTTATCGACTGCAACTTTACCATTCCCAATTTCCAAAAGTTGTTTTGAAAATTCAGCTGCAGAAGGATCATTTTGCAATTGTACACGTACATTTTGATTAAGACGCAATGTTTTAACATATTTCCACAAAACTGAAGACTTCAAACATGCGTTTAGCTCATCAGCAGCAGTAGATCGTGGAATGACAGGTAAAGTTTGCCTAAAATCACCTGATAACAATATAAAGGCGCCACCAAAAAGTCTTTCATTTCCTCGAAGATCTTGCATGGTTCGATTTAATGCTTCTAATGATCTTTTGTGAGCCATTGTACATTCGTCCCATACGATTATCTTAGACTGCTGCAAAACTTTTGCCATTGCCGACGTTTTGGAAATGTTGCACGTAGGAGATTCAATCGTTGTTATATTCAAAGGCAATTTAAATGCAGAATGCGCAGTTCGACCACCGTCTAATAAGGTAGCAGCAATTCCAGATGAAGCAACTGCAAAAGCAATTTTATTATCCGATCGTATGGTTGCCAGAATCAATGACAGCAAAAATGTTTTTCCAGTGCCTCCTGGTGCATCAATAAAGTAAAATCCACCTTCTTCATTGTTCACACCTTCCATGATTTTGTCATAAGCATATTTCTGTTGACTATTCAATTGTGGAACTTTTAACTGCACAAATGTTCTCAATTGATTACGATCATATTGTTGTTCACGATGCATTTCTTGATTAATAACATCATGAACTACACGATTAGGCGCTATCATTCCTAACTGCACTAATATTCTGTTTGCAATCATTATACACATGTCTTCAATCAAAATCAAAGCTTCGTTATGCATTTCCGGTGTGATTTCTAATTCAGGATTTGAAACTGAACGTCGCACTCGAAGTAAAATGTCTTCCGTCATGTCATCACGAAATTTATGCCATATTTCAAGTGGATTTGATGGACTGCATGTAGATATTATAATTGCAAATAATGTTCGTATTTGATGTGGAGATGATGAAATTACGGAAACAGCAAGTGTAGCTTCCCAATGCATATCATCTTCAAGTAGATTCAAACGCTGGCATGCTTGCCGATAAGTCGCACACAATTCACCATGGACTGTTCTTAAATCTTCAAATGACGTAGGACCACGAACGTTAATCAATAATAAACGCAAATAAAAACATTCATCCTGATTTGGATGAACGGTATACACACGACCCAATGCTTCTGTAGAAAATACATTTGGATGGCCTCGTACTGGTTGCCCTTGTTTCCGTCTTTGAAAAACTTTCGCAGATTCATTCCATGTGAAATATCGTGGCACTTCAGAATACAATAACGTTTTAGCAAATTCGTCATTTCTGCACAGATCAAAAAATGAAGTCAACGTTGTTTTCGGTGGCTGTTCTGCTCGTTGCGCCGCATTCTCAGGGGTGAAGTACACACGTTGACCATTCTGAAGATGAACTGCCAAGTGCAGTACAGTTGGATACCTTTCGTGTATTGCAAATGAAAAAATTCGCCATATTGCTTCATTTGTACTAATATAACGGCCTAATTGATATGAAGTGATTTCATCACTTTTATCCCCAGCAATTCCAAAATAGGCCAAATCACTTCCTTTGTTAACATATTTGCATATGTACTTGATAGATTTTACTGAGTTACAATACTCAACATTTATATGAGCACCAAAAGTTTTGGACAATAGCGGCGAATATGGAACGATCCAACGATTGTCAATTTTAATGTCTTGATTTTTGCATTTCACCATAACTGTTTCGCCATCATCTTTAGGTGAACGCCTACGATATAACGGATAACCATCATTACCAGAAATTGTTTCCGCTATTAATGCTCTTGGGTACCGTTTTGTGCATTTTCCTTCAGCCATGCACGGTGAGTTGACATTTAATGCCCCACATGGTCCATGAATCATGTGCTTCGTAACTGATTCAAACAGTCCTGGATCAATGATTGGATTAGGAATTTCGGCTGATATTACGCTATCAATTTCATTTGGCGTAATTTTATCAACTAACCAAACCAAAA
The DNA here is from genome assembly GCA_911387755.1 of Chrysotoxum bicinctum. Lineage (NCBI taxonomy): Eukaryota > Metazoa > Arthropoda > Insecta > Diptera > Syrphidae > Chrysotoxum > Chrysotoxum bicinctum. The sequence goes on along the minus strand of OU426988.1, from coordinate 236,637,403 downwards.
TATGTGCATGCGGAAGTCCTCTTTTTCTGCCATTCCACAGAATACATCCAACATTGAACTTTTCCAAACACTTGTTGTTTGACAATAAAATCCATAAGCGTTTTCAATTTTTGCTTGAACACACGCGCAACAATATCGTGGCGATCAGAAGCACTTTGACCATGAAACATATATTGCTTTATTTCATTCCATTGAGGATTACAGGTGAATGTAATAAATAAATCGGGTCGATGATAATGCCGAACGTACGTCATTGCGTCTTGCGCGTACTCGTGCATGTGTCGTGGACTTCCAGTATATGTTGCTGGTAATATTGTCATTTGGCCAATATCGTTGATATTCCCATCATTCTGAATTGCATCGCGCAAATGAATATATTGTTCGGATTCTAACTTTTTCTGATTAAATCGAATAAAATTCAATCGTTCAGACTCAATTTTAGCGTAAACATCAACTATAAATTGGTTGCAAAGCCTTCTACAATTCAATATATGATTAATTTCGTTCAGCCGAACCATTAATCTGTACGAATAATAGTTCATCGCACTAACTTTTTTTGCTATTTCCAAGCCTGAAATAAATGCGAATATTAAGTATCAATAATTCACAAAATGTGTGATGCATTTTATTGTAACTAACCAGTTAAACGATGTTTCATCTTAATATTGAAATGGTAACCATCCTCGCCTTGCCAAAACAAAATTGGGTACTGCAACGCATCATAACAACGATGAGTTTCCGAAACATGCACAACACTTTGATCTCGACGATGAAGTACAATATCTCGACTGCTCGCTCCTTCATCCACAATTAATACGGCAACTTCATCAATTGTTGGTGCGTTTAACCTTTCAGCATGAATTCCACCAGGTGCTTTATCGGCCCGAATAACAATTCTATGAGAATCCGAAGGCATTTGATCAAGGGCAGTTTGAAATAATTTGATCAAACAATTTTCATCGTGAAAAAACTGCTGCAATCTTTCAATTATTCCTCTTCTCACTGCATTACCATCATTTGGATTTTGTGACACCACACAACGCCGTTCAATTTCAACATCTGAATTTCCCATGAAATATATTTGCAAAAAGGAATGATTGGAATCCAAACATGGTAATAACGATCCAATTCGATGATAGATTTGACCTTGAATCTGCATACATGAAACATTTGATGCAATCTCACGATAGAACTCATTGTTAGTGTCGTGTTCAGTAATTACCTTAAAAGTCATGAATCCATCTCTGATTATATTTGAGGCGCCGAAAGACGTCATTTGGAAACATGAATTGTACTGCTGTATTTTAGACAAAAAATGATTCGATTCTGGAGTCAAACCAGAAACCAATGACCTCAAAGGCTCAGGAGGAGGATTCAAAACAGGCAATTTTACTTGTCCATTTGCACAACACATTCCAGGAGTTTCCGATGGAAATTTCAATGCATTGCACTGTTCGCAGACATTAGTCATAGTTCCGATTGAAAGGCATGGAAGAGAACAATAGTCAACTTCACTATCATAATTGAAAGCAGCACGCATTACTCGCTGATTAATATTGTCATTGGCACGACTTCTAACAGCGCGATTGCGACTCATTCTCGCTCGATCCGAAGAATTACTCGCGACTCGTTCTTCGTTTGTTTGAGCAGAACGCGATCTCGATTGACGCTCTCTTTGCTGTTCAAGTCTCACTTCACGTTCCGCTTCAGATTCACCTGCTATAGCAGATGCAACTCGTCTTGCATTATGAGTACGACGACCAATATTGGCGCCACGTCTCGGTCGCGGCATAATTATAACTATACACAAAAATAAAACACATCAACTCACAGTCGAAACTAAATTTTAATTCCTATTTATTCAATTACCAAAATCCAAGAAAAAATATGTTTATTGATGATGAAAAATAGCAGATATATGAGATAACACTTGCACGCTCACTCAAATTCCCATTGGAATGCCCAATCGGTGCAGAACATTGATACGCTTAATTTGCCGGTACGCACACAACAACACAAACGAAGTTAACATGGTCCAGTATTAGTGCAAGACCAACGGTACTCGCAAAAATACATAGACACGTTTGCTGTAATTCTCAGTTCTACATTATTTGCCAATACACAACAAATGCTGCTCGTATCACAACATAGAAACGTGATTTGAAAACATTGTTGGTTGTACACAAATACTGGTATGCCTTGCCATCGGTTGTGCTGATCTGCTGTGTATAAACACGAAAGAGAAACAGAGAACAAATTAAACACAACAAACGCGTCTATGTATTTTTGCGAGCACATTGGTTGAGCACAAATACTGATATGCGTTGCTTTCGGTTATACTATTCAGCTGTAAATTAACAAAAGAATCAGAGAAACACATGATAATTGTTTACAGTTACGGCAAAAACATCAATCATTTGGCGCCAACAATTTTGCTTCACATAAAATCAACACACTTCACGAAATAACATTTAGAACACACAATATTTGATTGTTGCTTTATTTGAAATCAATATTCATAAATCATTTTAATAAAATACAAATATAACTGTATTTCAATTCTAAATTAAATTAGAGAGACATCGTTTTGTCCATCGTTTTGGTTCATTAATTTGGTTTCGTCAAGGAATTTGGTTTAACAAAGAATGATTTAAAAGCAAAAAAATTGAATAACTAAATGCAGCTTACAAAAATTGCAGCGCACAATAAATTGTTAATTTTTGACACCAACTTTGTTAACCTTTGACAATGGTCTACGTTGTAACCATTCAGGCAGAATTAATTTCTGATCGATGATGACCACTTGCCCAGTAATGACAAAGCACATCAAAACATCAAGATCCATTCGGTCTTCATACAGTGCTTGGTATACACCTAAAGAACGAAACTTTCAAAACACGTTCAAATTACTTGCAAATAAATTATACTTACGCTTGGCTTTAAAAAAAGAAACGCCTTCGTTCTTGAAGAATCCAATCATATTCTTTATGCGCAATCCATTTTCCTTCCGTATTTTCGCCTGCATTTTATTCGAATTCACACTTGAATCGCTGGCATTCGAAGCACTTGATAAATTAACATTTTGCGATGAGGACAATTCCACCATTGATAAGTTCAAATTTCGCAAAGAATCTGTCTTTGACGAATTAACATTTTGCGATGATGGTAACTCCACCAATGATGAGCTCAATTTTTGCGAAGAGATTAAATCATCTACAGACAAACAAAAAAAAAACCGAATAATTTTGAATAAAAATATGAACTTCAGATAGGTTTTACCAACTAAATCTTCGTTAAAATCCAATGGTTCACTATTCCAATCTGAAATAAATTCACTTTTTAATTAAAACAAAAAGAACAAACCATAAAGAATTTTATTACCGAATTCTAACGCCATTCCAACTTTTTGCGGCGTCGAAGTTCCGTGTGCACTTCCAATATTCATCTCATCATTTGCCTGATTTTCTTCATTTTTGGCTGAATCGTTCGCGTCATCACCCAAACCAATGATTTTATAGACTTCTGTGATAGTAACTTGTTCGTCTTTTTCTTGATTCGCTGCGGTTTGCTGCTCATCACTTTTAAACGCTTCCATATTTTCTGTCATACGTAACACTGTTTTGGACTTGACACACGCCAGCAGAAAATCTAATTATTCGGCGTCTACTCTAAGAAATGATTGTGCACAACCAACGATGTTCACAAAAATACACAGACGCGATTGCTGTGTTTTCACTGCTACTCTGTTTCTCATTCGTGCTAATACACAGCACAATGCCACAATCGAAAGCAACGCACACCAGTATTAGTGCACAGCCAACGATTTTTTTTACTGTTACTCTGCTGTTTTTCATTCGTGCTAATACCATTGAGTTTGTATACATAGAGGAACCACGCTAGCTTGCGTTAAGGCGTCGGTAGATGTCACCAAGTGAATAAAATCGACATTTGAAATTTTTGGGGGAATGCTCTCCACAGAAATTTGACTTAAAAAAAGGCAGCAGAAAAGAGAAACAGGAAAAACGTCATGGGTATGGAGAAATGTACAGGAAAACTGTTGCTTTGAAATTTCAAATGTCGATTTATTTACTTGGTGACACCTATCGACGTCTTAACGCAAGCTAGCGTGGTTCCTCTATGTATACAAACTCAAAGCTAATACACAACACAATGCAACGCTTGCAAAATCGAAACGCGTTTACTTTGATTCCTCTGTTTTCCGTTATGCAAAAATAATGCACAAAAATAATTTTTTTTAAATTAAATTTTTTTAAATTATTATTTCACACAAACCTTCTACAGGCAAATAATGAAAACATACCAAAAAATCAAGCAAATCGGACTTCACGTTCGCATGTTATAAACGTACAAACGAACAATTCATTTTTATATATATAGATTTATCTCACAAATTAATGTGTCATTCTCATTGATACATGTGTATTAACTTGTATATGCTCAGTACTTCGACAGTTAGAAGAACAACTACAACATATGGAATGAAGATTACTTGGAAGAAGATTACTACCAACATTTGCGAAATAACAATTAAAAGCATTAGCAATATCGAGCTTATTACAGTACACACTATTGAATTATTCACATGCAGAAATGCAGGTTTCTTAGTAACAAGATTTATTCAATTAACTATTTACTACCCATTCATTTTTTATATTATCTTTTGCAGAGCTGAATTTATCACGGTAATAGGTGTCACGGAATCACGATCGTGGTAAAAAAAAAACATTACTGTTTTCTTTTTTTCCTTTCTTTTTTTTTATTTTTTTTATTCAGCCCAATTCCCGGGGAGACTTGTTCTCCCGAGAGTAAAATTCTCCTATTCCGAATCCCCCGGGAGATAATTTTCCCTTTAAACTCGGGAATGAAAATTTTGTATGTTCGAAACAGCTGTTCCGGTGTATTTGGCACAAGAATGTAAAAAAAAATTGCTCAAAAATAGATGGAGATGTCTTCTTGGTGCGAGAGAGTTGCACTACAGCCCTACGAAGGCGGCAAAAATTATTAATGTATGCTGTGCATTACATAATATATGCATTTATTACAAAGCAGATCTTTTAAATAGTGGAGTGATTTCCTTAGAAGATTCCGAAAATTCAGAAGTTGCTAATGAGCTCACTTCATTAGAAAATTCCGAGTACATGACAGCGGCGCAGAGAATTCAAAGAAATATAGAAAACAATCTTTAAGTTTTTAAAAGTATAAAACATGAAATGTAATAAAAAAAAAAATATATGTATATACAAAAAACTAAATAAATACCTACGTATATATATCTACATATATATTAATAGGTACGTTAACACTTTTTTTGTATTTCCTTTTTAATATACTTAAACTGAACGCACGAATATAAAAAATATACCGTTTGAAAGATAAATTTGATGAGAAGTGCCATCAAAAGAAATTATGTGAATCCGTCGACTATTTGCATTAAAAAATAGAAAAATAGAAATCATGGATTCTCCATACAAAATGTCTAAAATACACAGCTGTTTTTCAACAAAGTTCACTTCCAACGTGTTTCATGTTGCTCAAATTCAATCTTTGTTGTTTCGTTCCGAACAGAGTACATCTACTCGTACTTACAATGAGTAAGGCCACTCTACGCACACATGCAACACCAAAAGCTGCAAAAAAGTGAAAACAGGTAAACAAAATTGATTTTAACCCTTTTTTGGTGTGATCGCTCGGGAAAAAGTGCGGTTAATGGTCGAATTTCGACCACAAGCGATACTAGTATATATAAATTGGAGCTCGCAATACGGTATAGGAACTTTTATGTAATTTTTGAAACAAAACAAAAGATAGGAATTCATAAATAAACTAGAAAATTAATGAATCTAACGCAATAATCCACTTTTAAGTTCTTCAATTTCTAAAAGCCGACGATTAAATTCAATTTTATCTATTATCTCCCGCTCTCGTAAGTTTTCTACGTGCAAGTTGTGCCGTTTTGTTTCTTCGAGTTTTTCTTTTTTTATGTTTAGCATTTCTTTATTATTTATATTTTACAAATCCAACCTTTTTACAAGTGCACGGTATATTTTTGTAATGCTCCTGTGACGATGAATCTTAGAATAAATAAAAACAATAATTCTGATTGTAGGTTGGTTAGAGACTGACTTGCTCAAATTGGGGAAAAAGCGAATGACGTCGATTCCCAATCAAGAAGCCAACCCATCGTGGGAACATCAACTTTAAATAATTTAGGTTTTTTTTTTATTTCAACAAGTATCGGATGCAATCTCAAACACAGCATGGGAATCCCCAAGTTTTGGTTTCCTTCTGGGTCTTGGCCTTTGTAAAAATTGTGCATTCTTTTGTTTTATTGGATAAAACATTATAAATAATAAAATAATGCTTGCAGCAAGAAGTTTAAAGCATAATGATTGTAATCATGAAGACTGGCCGTTACCGAAAATTCTTTAGAGTTTTCAAGAGTTTCACTTATATTGGCCTTAAGATTGTTGAACTCAGTATGGTTTACTTCAAAAACCTTATGAGGTTCACGTATATCTCTATTTCTGTGCCCTCTAAATCCCATGTACTTATATTAGTACTAGGAATAAAGGCGTTGTAAATAGTTTTATTATAAACAGGATGACCTTTAATTTGCATGGTTGGGAGTTTATACGCACAAGATGATCTAAATGTTAATACTCCACAACCTGACACAGTGTGACTACTGGATGTTTGATTACATATGAGATGTCCTGTTATATTATTTTTTACTGAAAAAATCCAAGAATTGGGATTTCAAAGTCTCTTCCGAAAGTTTTGTGGTGAATTTGAAATTACATTTAAGTTACATTCTTGAAGGTTAATTGATTTATGGGCGGGTCAATAAGTCCGTGACTTAAACTAACTGACGCAGCAAGTTTAAATTTTGACAGGAGTCAACTGACAGATGCCTGTTGACAGGAGCAGTGTTGCTGTTTCAGTAAAGAGGTCAGAAATTCAAAAGTCACGGACTTATTGACCGTGATTAGAAGTTTTGCTAAATGTAGGCATGTGGTTCTCGCAAAAATATTCGTTTGGTAAAAAGCTTTTACAAAGGTTAAACTCTATATCTGTAATCGGAAAATATTTATCCCGTGTCAAGGAAATCGCTAAATAAGGGGAAGATGTTTCTACCAAATAAACTAAGTTTTTGTGGGAGAATGGCAAGGAAATGAGTCTAAAAAGTTGATAGTCTTTGAAATCTAGTAAAGGCAACCGTATTTCAAAAACTACACTGTCTTCCATTACACGTCCTTTTATTGAGGCCATTTTGTAGTAATCTACTGCAGTTCTCTGAGGTAGCCTGAAGATTCCCGAAAGATGGCTTCTAATATAAAGTAGTGGTTCTGTCAATTGTTTTGGGGTAACTATTGCGGATCGTAATCTTCTTATGTCTAATGATCTTCTCTCGTCTTCTTTTCCGGAGCTGTCTTCTTCTGATGTTTCCAACAGTTGATTATGGATTTCAGCTCTATGTTGAACTATTGTTTGATTTAAGTCTTCTTCACTGGACATTTAATATTTCATACAAAATGTTTTGTTCGTTTTTATGTTTGTTTTTATGCACACATATAAATAACGAACTTTGGTTACTCGAAGTTCAAAAAAATTAATTCACCGGACCTCCACTGGTCCTGATAGAAATAAAACACATATTTTTCTAATAATCTTTATAATAGTTTATTCAGCGCGACCGCACTGCTCAAGGTACCAAATTAGAATGCCAAACTTAAAATCTAAATTACAGTTCATTGCATTGACTTGATTTTACTTTAATTCTGCATTGACTTGATTTTACTTTTATTCTGCTGATATGCAGTTCCCATGCATATCTCCGCCTCAGATTTCCCGGTGTCAATGATCGACGATATCCGTCGCTCGTGTGCCGCGTGTGCACTTTTTTGTATCTGGTCAATGCCCGACAGTGATAACTTATATGTTGATAAATGATACCATTTACAAAATATATTTATTTTTATTTGCTAACTTTGTTCATAGGCATACGAGTATCATTGCACTGTAAGAGTTCGGCCCGAGTTAAATGTTTTTTTTTTGTTAGTTTTTTTTCGGAGCGATCGAGAATGAAAGAAAAGAAAAAAAAAAGTTTGAACTACTACTCAGCTACTTTTTTATTTACTTTCTTTTTTTCCGGCTGCGCCAATTTGTGACGATGAATCTTAAAATAAATAAAAACAATAATTCTGTTTGTAGGTTGGTTAGAGACTGACTTGCTCCAATTGAGGAAAAAGCGAATGAGGTGTCGATTCCCAATCAAGAAGCCAACCCATCGTGGGAACATTAACTTCAAATAATTTACATTGAGTTTGCAAATTGAAGTTCTCACGACTAAGTTAATTTAAATAATTTACGTTGAGTTTGCAAATTGATGTTCTCACGACTAAGTTAATTTAGTTTTGCATTTTGGGAAGTTTGAATTGAAACTTTACACCACACTCCGACGAATTTCTTTCACTTCTTCAACAACACCCTTGACAGCCTCACACAGCTCCTTTTGTACTACGAAGTTGTCTTTTACTTCTCCGGCTAAATCTTTTAACGTTTCACATAATTCCTTTTGGATTATTAATTCTTTTTCAAAAGCTTCAGAGGCAGTATTTTTGTGTACACTTGTACTTGCTTGGGGACGAGATCTTTGTGTAACATTTGTTGGTGTTGCTTCTGCCTGGACAGGTTCAACTTCCAAAGATAGGTATTCTTCAAGAAATTCCGTTGGAAATGGAGAGGAAATGGTCACTTTTTTGGCTGGCTCTAAATTTTCTTTATTTGATTTCCTTTTCCTTGCAATCAGTCCAAATGTTGTAGCAGGAACACCTTCTACGGACTCTTTCATCCCAATCAAAACATAGATGGCCTATTCGTGGTCCGAAAATGGTTGTTCCTTATTTGGTCCACCGTAGAATAGAATAGCTACTTTTTTCCCGGAGTATTTTTTTCCCATTTTCGAACTTGTGTAGAATCAGGGAAATTGAAAAAGGGAACAAAATCCCCGGGAATTTTTCATTTAGAATGAGAGAGAAGGGAAATGGGAAATATTTCCCCGGGAATTATCATTTAGAATTGGACTGATTTATTTATTTATTTCTTTATTTAATTTATATTTATTCTTATTTATTAATAATTGTATCCGTTCGTGGCTGAAGTATGCCTTTAGGCAAAGGGTGTGTGGGAGGATAGCGGGCTTATAGTTACCTGTGGACGCAACTACGGCAAATAGGAATTTCCTTTTTTAATTCAGCACAAAATGTTTTATATCCCTTTTTCAAACGTTGGTTGGCAGGATTCTTTTTGCATCTTAATTTTAATTTATTTTTTCTCGTAATTTTATTTACAATAGATCTAGATATCCAGGGCTTAAGATGTTGAACAGTATTTTTTGGAGGTAGAAAAGAACAAGATCGTGTTATATGGTTCTTGAGTGAGTCAATGAAAATTGTGTAAGCAGACGATGAATGACTTGTAGTAAAAACATCTTCCCAAAACTCGTAGCACAATTTATTTTTGAGTTTAGCTAAATTGATCTTCATCTTTCTCTCACCAGAATTAGGATATTTGCAATGTCTTTTATTATTGATGGCTAAAACAAATACAGTCATGCAATGATCAGTGATTTTAAGATCGAAAACACATTTCTCACACTCAATACATTCAAGATTACTGAAACGACCTTTATACATGTGGAATCGAAATAAATACCGACACAATTTAAAACATACAAAAAAATGGCTTCCGCTTAATGGCTTAGCGATCGCAGTATAATTTAAAATAAACTTTCGGAAATATCCGGTGAGTCCTAGAAATGGCTCCACCGCACCGACTTCTTATCTGTAGGCTTCGGAAATTCCTTGACAGCTCTAGTTTTTTCGTCTGATGGCTTTATCGTCCCTCCTTCTATAATTTATCCCAAAAACTCAATTTTGGTTTTCAAAAATTGACATTTCGTCCATTTCAACCTTAATCCATTTTCACTCGCAATTTGGAAAACTCTTCGAAGTCTCGAAACGGCTTCTTCGTTGTTGTCTTCCATAATTACTATGTCATCCATATATATGATTATGACTCCTTCATTCACCAACTGCTTGAATATTGTACTCACGAAACGTGTAAATACTGCTGGCGAGTTACATAGCCCAAACGGAATTTTCAAAAGCTCGTATTGGCCATTGTGCACTATGAACGATGCGTCGGAACTTTTTAATTCAAGAAGACCAAGAAATGCATCCTTTCTTTTATTTGTATGAAAATCAAAATATCGGGCAACCAATGCAAACGATTTTACAGTACTGAGGTCAGTTGGTTCGTCAATTATCAATGAAAAGTACTGATGTCGTAAAATATTTGAAATTTGCATTGTAGCTTCCTTGCAAAGAAGTGAATTGATAGTTTCAGTTCGTTTCTTCCTTCCTATTTTAATTTTTTGGCATATTTTCGAATCAGATTTAACTAAATCTACAATATCGTGAATTAAAGTGAATGGCAAATTATTTTTTACCAAAAACATTAGAATCTTCAATTCTGCTGTTTTATATTTGTCACTGACAGGTGACTCTTCAGAACTTACAATTATTTGCGGTTGATTTTTTAAAGTCCTTGTATTGGAAATATGGCGTGTTGTTTCTGCGTGTCTCTGGATTAAATTTTTATTATTCGGAAGAGCCTGATTACAGATTTTGCAAACAGCTTTGTTTTCTTCATCGATTAACCACGAAAACGTTTCTTTCCATTTTAAGTTAAATTTTTCTGATGCAGTTGAGGTCGATGGTTTTTCTTTGCTAAAATAAAAATACATTCATCTTGAAAATAGAAAGCATACAAAGTGTGTAAGTATGCAAATTATTATTGTGAGTCCCGGTTGGGCGTTTTAAAAAACTCTTTATTTATTTCTTAAACTCAACCGTTTGGTTTGCGATCTTCTGCAAGACTGCTTATTCTTAAACACAATATTATTCATGATATCTTAAAGTATTTGTCATCATATCATTCCAAGTTTTCTAGATCGTTCTTGTTTGTTCTTGTTATAGATTTTTACGATCGATACGTGACATTTCTGTCTTTAACCCGGTAGTTAACCCGAATTATGAGTCATATTAAAATATAATCGCGAACAGAATAAGATTGCTAAAAATATGTTTTTGGGAATATATTTATCATTGAAATAACATGACTAATGCGTTCCTTAACTCCCCTCCTTCTTTAAGAAGAACGTCCCACTTCTTCCGTGAGCTCTTCTACTTTCTTTAGAAGGTTACTAAATCGTATATCTTGTTTTATGCTTTCTTGTGCCTGATATGATGACTTAATTCTTTCACAATAAATTATACAAAATGTTATACTTATTATTATAGATATTATCACTATAGATGTGAAAATTAGGCTATTTATTGCCTCTTCTTGTAATGATTCTATTAAGTTAATGTTTTCGAATTTCAAGTCTTTATCATAGGATTCAAAATAATTTTTTATTTCTAGTTTGTCTATCGTAAATGTTTTTAAATAATTTTGAATGATAGATGTAGGGTTTTCATATGTTTTCCCATCGATTACAGTTTTATTTTTAAAGTTTATTAAATATGTTTCATTAATTGTTGAATTATCAACTACCTATATGATTTCCTAATAAGAGTATTGAACCATCTTTGATTACTTCCTAATTTAAATTTTTCTCTTTAATTTTATTATATGTTGCTTTCTTATTACAAGTATTTAACAAATCGGATAAACATGTTGTATGGTTACTTAATTTACAAAAAATAAATTTTAATTCTATTTTACAATTTTTTACAATTATAAATTCATCTTCACATTTGGCAATTTCTTTTTCGATTTTTAGTTTACCATCCGATTGGCTTATAGCTCTTGTTTCATATAATTTACAATTTTTAATTACGATCGGATATTTTATTAGTACCACAATTATTTCATTATTTTGCCAAATTTTAAAATTAGATACGTCCATTAAGTCTGTCATCGTGTATGCTTTTATTATATTGTTTTACTGCTGTATAAAATGATTCTACGTCACTTATTAAATGTAATTCTTGTTTCAAACACCTAGCTATTTCTATCAAAGTTGAATGAACTCTTTCTATTTGTCCATTCGTTGAAGTATGTTTTGAATCGCAATAGAATATTTCGACGTTAAGTCTTTGCATCAAACTCTTAAATTGAGCTGTTAAAAACCCTGGTTCATTATCAATCATAATACTTTTGACTTCTGGAAAAGCTTGAAGCAAATCTAAAACTTTTTCATCTAAATTAGTTTTATCCTCAATTAATTTTATAGTTAAAAATTTTGAATATGAATCTATACAGGTTAAAAATATTAAAGCTGTTCCCTCTCCAATTGGTTTTTTTTGTGGGTGTTTATCATATTTATTTTTGTTGCAAATAACACAATTTCTAACGTATTCCTTTAATTGTTTTCTCATAACAGGAATCATGAATTTGTTTCAAATTTTCTCTATGATTCCTGTGGGCTCTATTATGTGTTTGTTCTATGTATTATAACAGCTTGGTCTTCTCTATTTGTAATATCTATTGGAAATAATTTTGTATATAGAAAATTGTTATCAAACGTTTGTTTTAATATCGTTTTAATTTCGTATAAGTCCTCTGGGGTGCAATGTATCGCTACTACTCCAGGTTGAAGAAATTCTTTAAGGATAGTAATGAGGTTTTCAACATTATCATATTCAATGAGATGTCTGGTTTTACCAAAGTTACTTATTTGTTCATGAGCTGTAATCCTTGCTTTGTTTAACAAAATTTTTTGTTTGAAATGGTTTTTTTGTTTCTCTAATTTCTTCATTGTCACTACTTTCATGCAGAGTGTTGAGTTACATCAGACGAAGAACTGTCTGTAAGATTATTTATAAACTGCCTAGAAAGAGCGTCTGCTACTACATTAGTAGTTCCTGGTTTGTATATGATCTTTGGCACGTATTCTTCTATTAATGCGTGCCATCTTTTCATTTTTGTATTGGGGTTTCTTTTTGAAACCGCGAAGATTAAAGGTTGGTGATCAGTATGGATCTCCAAGTCTGTTACACCGTAAAGGTAATTCCTTAAATTCTTTAATGCCTATACTATAGCATATAATTCTTTCTCGTTTGCCGCATATGATCTCTCTGTTTTACTAAGAGTCTTACTTATAAAAGTGATAGGTTTGTTATCCTGAGATAAAACTGTTCCTACAGCGTCATCGGATGCGTCAGTAGTTAATACAAACTTTTTGCTATAATCCGGCTGAATTAATTCAGTTTCTGGAATTAAATGATTTTTAACTTTTTAAATACTTTAATTGCGTCGCGGTCTAAGTTTATAGTAGTTTTCTTTGCCATGTAGGTCGAAATTTGACATATTTTTTTATAAATTTCCTGTAATATCCTATCATTCCTAGAAATGATCTTAGCTGCCTGAGAGTCTTAGGTTCGGGATATTCTCTTATAATTCTTACTTTTTCTTTGTTTTTTTTAATTATGTTTTGAGATAAAATCAATTACAAGTCTGTTTTTTTGGGTATCATCTTCATTTAAACCTTCCTTTGGGACAACCCAGACTGGTGAGTTATATGGACTCTTGCTTGGTCTAATTATTTCATTCTTTAAAAGTTTCCTTACTTCTTTATTGACAAAACTATTTGCACTGAAAGGGTAATGCGTAATTAGTGATAAAGTTAGCAATAATAAGATGTAGACCAATTCTTTATATTTCACTTATTTATTAATCCACTAAATACTACATTTATATTTCACTTATTTATTAATCCACTAAATACTACATTTTATATATAATACAAATTTAATATATATTCACGACTGTGCGCGTGCGCTTTGACCACCACGTTACGCTTTTACCACCGCGTTGCGACTGACTGACTTTTATTCTTTTTGACATTGATTCATCTACAGTGGATAAAAAAAGTATTGGCAATCATAGTTTTAACAACTTTTTACAAAATCAATTAAATTAAAAAAAAAAGCAGTAAACACAAGTTAACTAAATAAGGATATTTAAATTCAATTTAATAACATTAATATTAAAAAATAAAAAAAAAACAAAAAATCACATCTCAAAAAAGTATTAACAAAAGAAAAAAAAATACTAAAAGTACTAAAATCCAATTTTTAGTACTTGGTATGCAATCCTTTGGCATCAACGATAGCTTGCAATCTTCTGCCCATTGAATAAACCAGAGTTGTTGTGGTGTCACTCGATATTTTGGCCCACTCTTCCGTTATTACCCTTTTTAGCTCAGATTTAGATGAAATTTTATGTTTTCTGACGGTTTGTCCCAAATGATTCCACAAATTCTCTATAGGATTAACGTCCGGAGATTGTGGGGGAGTTTTACGTTGTCTAGGAGCATTATAGAGCAACCACTCGCAAGTTTTTAAGGCGGTGTGCTTAGGGTCGTTGTCTTGTTGAAAGACAAACGAATCCCTAAGACCAAGTTTATCAGCACTATCCGCTAAGTTCCTTCGCAAAATATCGATGTACATTATGGCTGTCATATGACCTTCAATAAAGGTTAGATTGCCCACACCATTTGCCGCCATACAGCCCCAAACTAAAACACTCCCTCCACCATGTTTCACGGTAGACACAACATTTTGTCTTTTTAGTTCGGTATTAGGTCTCCTCCAAACGTATTGCCTTCCATCGCTCCCAAAAATGTTAAACTTTGATTCATCCGAAAATATAACCGATTCCCAAAACTCCCTGGGTTTGTTTAAATATTTTTTGGCAAAATCCAAACGTTTTTTCCGGTTCACTTCTGAAATGAATGGTTTTTTTCTCGCAGCTCTTCCGTAAAACTTTGATTCGTGCAAAACATTACGAAGAGTCTGCACACTAAAATGTTTACCGGTAGTGTTTTCGAACTCCACTGCCAGGTTCGGGGCACTTTTTTTGGGTTTTCTTTGCACTTCCCTCAAAATATCACGTTTTCCCTATCAGAAAAAATAATTTTTCATCAATATCAATAACACTATCTTTCAATTTTATCATTAATTGACGGACCATAAATGGAAGAAACTGATTGGTCTGTTTCTGAGTTAAATTTTCTTTTAATTGATTAATTTTGTTTACAGCTTCAATTGCCGATACAAGTCTGACCTTCAAGTTTCAAGACAGCTTGATGAAAACTTGTTGACTGAGCGTGTAAAAAATATAACCAGATGTGGGATCTTCAGAAAAATTTTTTAGTAACAGGGGACATTTTTCAATGCTCAAAAAGTAGCTTTTTAAAGGCTGATATATTTTTAAAACTCTCTCCAAAGCAGGCATAAGAGCAAGCGATCTGGTTTTGCTATAGCCGAGCATTTGTTGATATTCAGTTTCGCCACAAAACTCCTTTAGAGCTTCAACTCGAATCGTATAAATATAGAAAAATGATTATATCTTCTCAATAACGCTTTCGTTTTCTACGGGTAGCCCATCTGCAGTATATTTGATTGCATTGTGAATTACATGGGCTCCACATCCAATACCTATTAATTCTTTTTTCAGAGATGATTGTAATTTCGTTAATATATTTGTTTGTATCTCTCACTGTCCAAAACAGTTCGAGTAAACCAATTTCTTACTGTTCGTGTACAATAAGAATTTTTGTTGAATACAAGAGACAAGCACTTGAACTTGTTCTTGAAAGAATTGATTGATTTGAAATAAAACACTTTATTATTATTACTAAATGAATAAACGAATAATTTTATTTTAGACATTATGTCTCTTTTATACTTAAACTAAACAATCAAAAATTGATGACACATTACATATGTTACAAACTGTGTCAAATAAATTACTTTATAAATACGATGACACAGTGTATTACAAAATAAATATTAATTATGTCACATAAAGAATAAAACAAAATAGAACAAGTTAAAGATATCCTTCGCGAGGATATTAAAAAAATGCGAACGCCAGCCCAGAGGGCCGGCCCAACGGTTCGGCTTACAGATTAAAAAACACGAATTGATTAATATTCTCTATATTTATTCCGTTCAATTCTATATCCAGACTAAGACTAAATTCTAATTACAAAGTGAAGAATAATGATACTCCGCCTATGCAAGGGTAAATTGCAACATCAGCATCTCCCACCAATGGGAACAGCGGATGGAGATCGTATTCCTATTTGGCCTTGATACAACACAGTGCATTTACCTCGTAGTCGTATGTACTAATATGCCACATCAGCATATACGTGGGAAATGCCCCGTGTTAACTAACACAATTCTATTTATGTTGGGTAGGTCATTGTCTCCTGCTGGTGTCATCAATAACTTGATGTGGCTTGTGCTCGAGAAAGCAATGAACAATATTGTTAGTTCCTCGCCTAGCTGCACCTCCTTGACGTTGGCATTGTCCCCATAAAATGCTACGACTTTTGCTGTCAAATTATTATCTTTCAACACTTGGTTTAAATAATTTACAATTATATCAGAAGATTCACCAGGTTGGTCTTGCAAATCTAAAATTTTTACTTGCACTCTTGCACACCTACACTTAAGGTTGAAAAAAGTGCACTTCAATGGGTCATATTTTCTTGTTACCGTGGTTTGACGCGTCGTTTAGTATTGTAATACAATTGCACTTATCAACAACAAACGTTATGTAAAGGGATCGGATGACGTAGGGGTCGGAGAATTCTTTGGACCACCGTTTAACAAAACCAAGTGATGAGTTGGCTTTTAAAAATTATATTATCGATGTGTGCCAAGAAGTTGAGTTCTCGGTCGCATAATATTCCTAGGTCGCGGATCGATTCAACAGTTGAAATTAGTTGGTTATGTAGAAGGTAGAGACGTGGAGGAGATTTTATGTGTTTACGTGAAAAAGTGATTGATTGGCATTTGGCAATATTTAGCTCTAAGCAGTTTTTAAGGCACCAGACTGAGAAACTGTCGAGATCTTGTTGGATAAGGGAAGAGTCATGTTTTGAAGATCTTAGTATCGTCAGCGTAGAGTGAGATATGGGAATGTTTGATGACGTTTTCAATATCGTTAATGGTAAGAATGAAAAGGAGAGGACCTAAGTGGCTGCCTTGTGGGACTCCGGAGGTAGCTAAGAAAGGACTAGAGAGGGCAGATCTGAAACGAACACAGTAATAACAGTTTTCTAGATAAGAAGAAATCTTTTTCAAGAAATTAGGTTCAAAGCCAAGGGCGGATAATTTGAAAAGTATTAGTTTATACGAAATTTTGTCAAAAGCTTTGCTAAAGTCAGTAAATATAGCGTCAACTTCCTTTCCGTTCAGATAGGGAATACGATACAAATTCGACAAGGTTAGTGGTTATAGACCTACATTTAAGAAAGCCGTGTTGTCTTGGAGAGATCAGAGACTTACTGCGGAAACTTAAAATTTCGTACAAGATACTTTCGAATATTTTAGGGATATGTGAAAGTTTGGCAATGGGACGATAGTTTTTAACATCGCTCTTAGGACCCTTTTTGTATGTTATATTGGGGTTATGAAAGAGGTTTTCCATACCTGAGGAAAATCTCCTTGAGATAGCGATAAGCTGAAAATTTTAAAGAGGGGTAAAGAGGACTGAAGAGGATTTTTTTTAGGAATATTGCAGAGAGGCCATCAGGACCAGGAAGAAATTCGTCATTAAGTTGATTTAGCTTATTTTCGATTAGACATGGGTCAACGGTAAGTGGAAGAGATGGACCTAGGGAGAAATTTGGCAAATAATCGAAATAACCAGAATCAGGTACAAAGGAGTCGTCAGTGAAAGATTGCTTGAAAAAGGTGGCAAAAAAATTGGCAATACCGTGCGAATTATTTGAAGTTTTGGTGTTGAAAGAAAGAGAGGTAGGGTAACAATCGGATTCTCTTTTGAAATTGACGAACTGAAAGAACGACTTAGGATTATTTATAAGGTTGGTTTGTGTTTCTATTAAGTAGCGTCGGTAAAGGGAGTTGTATAGCTCGGTAAAGTGAAGATAGGAACCAAGGTAGTTAGAATAGTCGGTGGGAAAGTTAGTGCGAAGGAAAATTGCCCACAACTTGTTCCTCTTATTACGCAAAGAGCGAAGCTTGCGGTTATACCAAGGTGGTGAAGCGAACGATGATTTATGGCGACAAAAGGGTACATGGAGTGAAATAGAATTGAATATTTCTGTGTAAAATATTTCTGACGGAAATGTTAAAGTTTTCATGAAATCGGGTGTAGATTTTTTTCAAGGCTACATGGTCAGTAGGGAGTCCTTCTTTTTGCATTTGAACAATAACGTTGGTTTTGGTTTTGCCGTCGATGCAAACAGAGTCAGATTTATCATGTAGGTAGGCTAGATACAAACGAACATTTTCGAAGAGTTTTTGATCACGGAGTCTAGCCATGACATAATGCCCCTCGAGTTCACTGGAGTGAAAGTTGGAAAAAGGTTAGTTTTAAAACTCCAGTTTGAGTTGAGTCGGGAAAGAGGGGCAGATTTATTTTTATTATTATATTTGTATTTTTGGTTTAGAAGTAGGTTTTGGGAGAGGTTTACCATTTTTTAAAGGTTTTAAATTATTTAAAGCTAGAGGGCTTGGCTTGTTGTTTGATTTCCTTGAAACATCTTTAAGGAAAAACTCATTCTGTCGCTTGTCTTTCCATTTGGCCACAGTCATCTTTCCCATTCGGAGAGCATCCCCAGTGATTGAGCAAAAGAGCCATTGGTACTTGGTTGGTATGCTTATTTTAAAGCTTTGCCGCTTGGAGCGAGGTGATGAAATCCTCTGGCATTCTTTTAAAGAAATGGAGCACTTTTTATAAAATAAATCCATTATCCAGGGAGCATCAGCAAGCTGGAAAGCGCCTTTGATGAAAAATGTCCCGTAATCGGCATTGTTGTTAAGCCTCTGAAGTCTGGCGTTCCATTCAGATTTGGTCCAAGTAGTCCCAAAACGATTAATGGTATGTGAAGCTGGTTCAAGAGGAGGTTGACAAGCAGGTGAAGACGGCAGAGGAGGTTGTTGGCATCGCGGTAAAGGTGGAAGAGCAGCAGTAGGTTGTGTATTTTGTGTTGCAGCATTAATAGCTCGTAAGTCAGGTGGCAGATGAGCAGGTCGCAAATCGATCGGTGCGATGGTCATCATTTCACTCAATATGGAATTATTGTGAATGTGAAATGGGCTAGGCTGGTAATTTCCTATCCCATCTATTTTGCATGATGCTGCCTTCATGTCCTCTGCAAGTTGGGATATGCTCTGACGAGTTTTCATTAATTCACCAAAAATAACGTGCATTACACCCATGTACTCTTCAAGCAAAGCCGGAGTTTGACGGGGACAAGGTACGACCATTTCCGAAGTGCCTTGAAAATGACAGTCAAGGTCGGAGCGTAGAGAGTTAAGATTGTTGCTTATCGACTCGAAAGAATTAGATTTGCTATTGTTGTCTAACATTATTTTAATGTCGTTTTTAAATGCATTTGAGCGATCATTAATGATTATTTCCATGGTGTTGCATGTAACCGACTCCGTTAATGCTGTTTGGAAGCACAACGATTACTTGCACTTTCGATGGCGCTATTTATTTCCTCAAAACACTTATCAAAGTCATTAATTATTTCAACCTGACTTGATATATATTTATGGAATAGTTTATTGTCAGCGATTATAGCGTTAATTGATTCACCGAGGCACTTTATGGCTCGTAAAACAAGTAGTCTTTAACATAGACACTAACTCTTTTAGTTAAGCCAATGCATTTGGGGGTGATAAGATTTACCACACAGTCCCTTGCATTGCACAAGCACTGCACTTTGTAGGTCGTTGTTGCAATCAGAATGGCTCATTGTTAAAGATTGAGGTTGGTCAAGAATTTAAACGAGGTCGAAGTGAAAATATGTTAGATACAAAATGCGAGCGTAAACAATTTTTTTGAATTGTTATTATTGTTGGTTTTTTTTCCTTTTTTTTTTTTTTCTTTGTGGATGGGCATAATTTCGACTATTTGACTAGTTGCGGCGTCGTAACTAGTACGATAAAGAAAATAATTATTAGGTTAGGGTTCACGATTGGAAATATTGCAGATATGGAATTATTTTTATTTTATTTATTTTTATGCGATTGGATAGAGAATTCAAAACACGTCCGTACTAGGCAAAGGTTCGAGAACGATTGAATACGTGAATCTTTCAAGAATTATGAATGAATTCTCAACTTAGGTGGATATTTCCTTTAGGAATTAAGCCTTACAACGTAAGAGGATAATTTTCAATAATAAGTTGTATTTTAAAGATTCTTATTTAGGACAAATATAATGGTACAAACATAAAAGTGACAAAAATAATAAAATATAAGTGGATAGTGTAATACTATATGGATATTTAAGTTACTTTCCTACAAGTATGCAGCTCTTGCTGACTATAATAACCTAGACGTATATGAATAACTCTGATTTGACTTGGAAGTGGTTAGCCGACTCGTAAAACAAAAACTTTTCGTACGACCAAGTGATTTTGATGCGATTTCTCGAAGTACAAGAAAAAGTATCTCGACTAGGTATGGCGGACGGATGTCTCCAGCCAACGTAGGAGTTGCTTGACTCTTCACTGAATTGTGGCTACCGCACTTGGTAGATACTACCTCGCTTCTGCTTTGTGGACGTACACTTAGTTGTGCCTTCAATGTCGCTTTCGAATATAGATACGAATTTTCAGATTGGATTTTATCAATATTGGAGGAATTGTTTGATTTTGTTTTTTTCTTGTTTCTGGCGCGAGACTTAAGTTTTCAATTAAAAACTTTATAAAAAAAATTATTTTTTCCTATTCCTTTGGAATAGTTTTTTAGACTTTATTCTTGAACAGCAACTTACAAACTAATCTTGATACAATATATTTTATTTAATGCACTGAAGGTGCCAGACAAGGTTTTATATTACTGTTAGATACATTGGAATGTGCATAGAAGATGCACAACAAGAAAAACTAAACTGTGGGAACGGAAACGTTGGCAATTTGCAAAGCTTGCAAATTTGGAATTATAATTCCTCCCCCCTTAGCGGAGCGACTGCCAGAGGGTGTTGCCTCTCGAAGGAGCGTTTTGGATGTCTTCTGTCCTTGGAGTTTCATTTTTGGGATTCTTCCGAGTCTTGATTTGAAGATAGATGAATATCGATATGATTGTCATCGGAATTAGAAAAACCCAAATTGATGCGATGTGGGCTGTTGACTTTATGGTAAGTAGATGGATTTCTTCTCTATTTTTAAGCTGGTCCAGATGGAGTTTGTTTAGCGAAAGATGCTGGTTTATAGTGGGTGAGTTGATCTGACTGCGTGTTGGAGGATGAATCACAATGCTATCCCAAAAAATATCTACTTTTGGATCATAAGTTATATTATTAATAGTTATGGAACAATTTTTGTAATGTAAAAGTGCGGTGCCATATATATTATATTTGTTGATGCCGCATGTTGTTTCGACACTAATATTTCAAACATCAGTTAGGAGTATGTAATTATTTTCGGGTTGAAGTATCTGGTTGGGTTCCAAACCATTGGACAGGTTGCACATAGCTGGGTGGTTATTTATGATCTTTGGTACGCATTCAGAGAACTTAGTGTTTTGTTTGTTTTTGCTTTCGCAAAGATAGATGTCTTCTATGAGGTTGCAGGCTTTCCCAAAATAAAGTGCGTCGGACTCATGTATAGCAACATATGGGTAAGTAGATATAAACAGGGTTTTATTTATAGGGAGGGGGATGAGATGGAAAAAGGAATAATTTGTTTGGGAAGTAATAGGGATTTCAATGCTAAACACAATGTTTGAATTATTGCAATACGCTTGTAATGGTAAAATTTCATAAATTACTTCATCCGAAGAGAAATCAATAGATTGTTTCTCAAGAAGAGCTCTTATTTCATTCAGTTCAGTTTTACTCAATATTTGTTTCGAAATTATATGTAATCGTGCTAAAGTTATAGCTTCTGCTATGTTTACTAAGTGATTGTAAAGCAAATCAATATTGAAGATAATCTTGTGAACGTATTGGAGGTGTTTCAGGATTTCTTGATCTGTTCTGAGTACATTATTTATATTGGAATTATAAATATATAAGAACGATTCTATCGTTTTTTGTTGTTCATTTACCATATATGGCGAGTAATATTGTCAAATCTCTCTATCATTTTCTTATTGATACTTATTTGTTGGTTGGTTTCGATTTCTAAAATATTTTGATTTAAATTTAGTTTTTTGATTTCTTCGTTTTTTTTTTTTTTTTTTTTTTTTTATAATTAGCGCGCACACAAGGGGTTATTACTACCCTTAAAATGATTTACACAGTACGAGCATTAGGAAAATAAGGAGGGGTTTAAAAGGAGATACCGATGCACATTAGTTTTAAATTTTTGAACATTACAATGGGAAGGAAAAATAGAGCTGGGTAAAGCATTCCACATTCGTGTAGTCCTGCTAAAGAAAGAATCTCTGTATTTCACAGTACGTCCGAAGGTGGACTTAAGGGTAAACTGATGAGCATTCCTAAAAGCGCGAGTATTGCGGTTAAATTGTTTAAGGGGAGGAATGCAACTGGCTATTTCGCTAGAGCATTGTCTATAGAAGTAACGGTAAAATAATGAAAGACAAGAAACATTGCGACGGTGCTCGAGAGATTCAAATGTTTCTGTTATACTTCTATCACCTATCATTTTTAAAGCTCTTTTTTGGATTCTATCCAAGAGACTCAAGTGTGTTATTGGAGCACCTGCCCAAATATGGGAATTGTACTCGAGCTTTGGACGAATATAAGCCTTATAGATTACAGCCAGATCAGAAGGGGTAAAAAATTTCTTGCAACGTCGAAGGAAACCTAAACACTTGGCAGCGTTTTTGGCAACGTCGAATATGTGGTCATTCCACACAAGATGGTCTGTGATGCACATACCGAGCACAGAGAGTTGTTCAGTTTCCTCAACGCAAGTGCCACTCATGGATAGCGGCATAGGGGGTGGGTTCTGCTTTAACGACAGGAAACAGCATTGAGTTTTCGAAGCATTAAATTCTACACGGTTTTTTATTCCCCAATGGACAATGCTGTCAAGATCAGAATTTAATGAGCTTATCATACGCTGCCGTTCAAGTTCCACTTCCGAAGAACAAGGAAGTGAATCTTTGAACGAATATGAAAAGCTGAGGGTACTATCATCAGCAAAACAATTTAGTGGATTAGAAGTTTCAGATAAGAGATCGTTGATAAACATAAGGAAGAGAGTCGGAGACAAAACGGAGCCCTGGGGTACACCAGCATTTATTTTATGAGTTTCAGACTTGAGACCATCCAATACAACTTGTATTGAGCGGCCTGAAAGGTAATTTCTAATCCAACGAAGAAGAGATTCATCAATACCAAATGCACGCATTTTCGATAAGAGAGCTTGATGCCAAACTCTATCAAATGCTTTTGAAATATCAAGTGCAATAATCTTACTTTCTCCAAAACGATGTAAAGATTTGTGCCACTGTTCGGTGAGATATACCATCAGATCACCAGTGGACCTATTGCTACGAAAGCCATACTGCCGGTCATTAAGAAGCTTTCGTTCTTCGAGATATTTCTTGAGCTGATTATTTATCAGCGTTTCCATGACCTTGGAAAGAAGGGACGTAAGTGCAATTGGACGATAATTTGAGGGGGACGAAGATTCACCTTTTTTAGGGACAGGCTGGACAAATGCTGTTTTCCATCTACTCGGAAAGAGTCCAGAGGAATAGGATAGATAGAAAAGCTTACGCAGTGGTTTTGCCAGCGTTGAAGAACACCTCTTCAGAACAATAGGAGGGATACTATCCGGGCCAGCGGATTTGTGTATGTCAAGATCTTTCAGGACTCTTGCAACTGTATGAGTTTCCTGTAATTGTTTTTATAATGGTTCCTAATCCATCTATTAAACCACGTTTTAATTTGTGCTTGGGTAAAAGTGTTTGAAGTTTGAGTTCTAGTTGGCTGAATTTAATATTTGCTATTTTTACTGTATCAATGTTAGTTTGGTCATTTTCTAGAGTATCCAAGGATTTACGAATTTCCTCTATACTTTGTTCATAATCTTTCAGGTTTATGATATGAATAAATCGTTTGTCGGTTTCTATTACCTTGGCATGTCCTAGTCGGAGTGGTAAAAGTCCGTAATTATCTGTCAAGTTATGTATCTCCAGTCGTTGTCCCAGTACCGTGGTCATCATTGTTAGAAACCTGAAATTTTCTTTTTATTCTGGCTTTATGGACCTTTTTTGTATCGTTAGTAATGATTGTCACCTTTTTATTCGTTCGAACCTTTTGTTTCTTAAATCTTGGTGTTAATTTATTTCGCCTACACTCTTTCCTAAATATAATTTCTCCTACTTCAGGGTTAGAAGGCTGTTCCCTGTTTTTGTTTCTTTTTTCTATTACATTGTTCCTTTTTGTTTCTAACAGATTTCTAATAGATTCGAAAAGGTCTCTTTGAAAGGAATTAAGTTTTTGTAAGTAGTCGTGTTTGTCGTTGTATGTCAAGTTTTTGTTAAAGTCATAAGTACGTCCGTAAAAAAGTTCGTACGGGGTATAGTTGGTTGACGAATGAATTGCGTTATTATATGTAATAATGGTTTCAAAAAGTAAGTCTTCGTGATCTTTGTCCCTATATTTTTCATTAATGATTCTATATATTTCAGTTAGTGTGGAATGCATTCGTTCAACGGGAGAGTTACTCGAAGTTTGTTGAAAGGAAGTTACATGTAAATCTATATTGAATTGTTTACAGAAATCTTGGAAAAGGTTAGATGTAAATTCTGATCCTTGGTCACATACGATCTTGCGGGGTATGCCGTGGAGGCTAATAAAGTTTTGGATTTGTTTTACAATATTGACACTGTTTCGGGTAAGTAAGGTATAGGCTGCGCCGAATTTCGAAAATTTATCGAATAATGTGAGGATACTTTTATTGTTTATACTGTACACATCTATGTGTACTATATCTAGGGGCTTTAATGGAATTTCCGTTTTTTCAAAAGCTAATTTAGGGGGTCGTCTTTAGTATTTTTGAGTTTGGCATGTGAGGCAATTATTGATTGTTTGAGTTATTTTGTTTTTCATGTACGGGAAGTAATATTCCCTATTTAGGTGTAAGTATGTTTCTGTAATACCTCGGTGGTTGGAATTAATATGGTATTCAGAGATGATTTTATCCTGTTCATCATTTTCTGTTATATCAGTTAGGAACTTCTTGCATCTTAATAAACGAAATGTCTTGCACCTTGAGAAGTGTGTTGAGTACACTTCCTGAACTAATTTAAATGTTTCATCATCGGTCATTACTGCTATTAGTTTTTTTGTTGGTAAGTATTCCTTAAAGTAGGAAATTATGTCGTCTTTAGAAAAAGTTTCCTTTTTAAAGATTCGCCTTTGTTTGTTTCTAAAAATTAGTTTTAATAAATTTTGAGGTGATTGATTTGAAGACTTTTGAAATATTACTTGTAAGTTAAACTCGTTTAGGGGTCTTTCTGATATAGGGATACCATCGTCCAAATTTTCTTCAGCTGAATGGATGGTAGCAGCTGTCGTTTCATTGAGGTTAAGTTCGATTTTGTTGGGCAATTTAATACGACTGAGTTCGTCAGCATTAGAGTTCAAAACTCCCTTTTTGTACACAATCTCGTAGTCATATTCTTCAAGTTTTAATCTCCAACGTACTAGTTTGGAGTGAGGCTCTTTTAAGGTCATTAGCCACTGTAATGGTTTGTGATCCGTTACTATTTTAAATTTGTTACCGAAAAGGTAAGGACGAAAGTAATTGGTCGCCCAGACAATAGCAAGGAGTTCTTTCTCTATTGTCGAATAATTGAGTTCGGAAGTTGTTAGGGTTCTGCTGGCAAAACAAATCGGTTTATCACTTCCGATAGGTCCCTGGGATAAGACTGCACCTAGCGCAACGTTACTTGCGTCGGTTGTAAGCACGAAAGGCTTAGAAAAGTCAGGGTATTGCAGGAGGGGATCGTTTGATAAAATGTCCTTACATACTTCGAAGGCTTTCTTATACTCGTCATTTAGAGTAATTTCTGCACCCTTTTTTAAACATCTGGTTAAGGGTTTGGTAAGTTTCGCAAAGTCGCGAATAAACTTTCGGTAATATCCCATTAAACCAAGGAAAGATTTAATCTCCTTTGTTGTTTTAAGGATAGGAAATTCTTTTATGGCTCTTATTTTATCAGGATTTGGTTTAACCCCGTCTTTCGTAATAACATGTCCGAGAAACGCTGTTTCTTTGCGCAAGAACTCGGATTTATTCAGTTGTAGTTTAAGGTTTGCCTTCCTTAATTTTTCAAATACTTTTTGTAAACTCTCCATATGCTCTTGTAGCGAGGTTGAATAAACGACGATGTCGTCTAAGTAGACAAGGCAGGTTTTTCCAATAAATTCCCTTAGAACATTATCCATCACTCGTTGGAATGTGGAAGGTGCGTTTTTCAGCCCAAAGGGCATTCTTACGAATTCATAATGCCCACTTTCGACCGTGAAAGCCGTTTTTTGGATATCTCGCGGATCAATCTCAATCTGATGAAAACCGCTTGCCAAATCAAGGGTTGAAAAATAGTGACATTTCCCCAACTTATCTAAAATTTCGTTTATGTTGGGAAGGGGGTATTTGTCATCTATCGTTTTGTCGTTAAGACGGCGATAATCTATGACTACCCTCCATTTTTGTTGACCTGAGGAGTCCAGTTTTTTTGGAACTACCCATACTGGGGAACTCCACGGAGAGAAACTTGGTCTTATTATGCCTTGGGTAAGCATATCTGATATTTGTTTTTGAACCTCTACCTTATGTATGAACGGGTACCTGTAAGTTTTGGTATATATTGGTAATTCGTCGTTGGTCTTTATTTGGTGTTTAATTACGTTGGAAAATGTTACCTCCTTCTTTATAGAAGATATCGGAATAATTCCGACAGAGTTTAACGATTGATTTTCTTTCTTCTGTGTTTAAATGTTCTAAGCGGATTTCGTCAGAGATATCGTTTACATTTTGTCTATCATAATCTTCGATTTGAATGTCCCAATTGTTTAATTCTCTTGTTTCAAAATTTGTAAGAGGTTGTACTTTGAGTGGGTGTTGTAGGAAAAGAATTTTGTCTATTGGTGTATTATTCTGAACTTCGAGTTCAGCGTGCCAATTTTCGGCTGAATAGATACCTTCAATAATATCTATATTAGGTTCAATTTTTGTCGCAGGGACGAGAATGTCACCAGTTTGACTGTCTACGGGAAGTTTGACTACTAAGTTAGAATGTGCAGGAATTTTAAATTTTTGAGACATAAAATTGGGTTTATAAAAAAGTGGAATTTTTGAATTTGTTGTTACTAATGTTTTATTAGGTAAATCAATTTTGGCTTTAAGTATATTAAGGGCATCAAGTCCTAAAAGCCCGTCAAAGTAGCCATGGAATTTATATATAAGGAATTTAAACTCACCAGATTGTTGAAATTCTAGGAAAATCGGAAATTCTACTTGTTTGTCTATACTATGTTTTTTTAAGATAGTGGTAATTACTGTGGGTGTATAGTTGTTTTAACATCGTCTGGGTGAACGTATTCAGGATTTATAAATGAAGCGGAAGCTCCTGTGTCTATTAAGAATTTCAGTTTTTTTCCGAAGGGTGAAGATATGTGAATGTACGGAAGAGAATGTCCGTGTTTGTTAATGTCTAAGTATATGGGTGTATTGAGGCAAGAGGCTGAAAATTTGTTTCTTCTTCACAATCAGGATTATTTAAGAAGTTTTCGTTAGAGTTGTCATAGTATGCGTCTAGTTGTGGGTAATAGTCCTGGGTATAATAATTTTGAAAATCACTGGGATTTGTAAGTTCTGTTTGGACATAATTATTTTGATCGTTCGTACTTTCTATCTGATTATTTATCTATCTCGTCAATATTATGGATCTGAGCGTTTTGTCGAAAATTGTTGGTTTGTCCAGATGGGGATTTCTTAACTAATGTTTGAGCCGAAAGTGTGTCCATTGGTTCTGTTTTAGTGGACGTTGGTTTTGGTTGGAGAACATTATTTGTATATTGTGTACTAATTGGTTTTTGATAATAAAGTTGTTCTTGAGGTCTATATTGTTGGAATTGTTGGGGTCTGTATTGTTGTGGTTGTTGAGGTCTGTATTGTTGTAGTTGTTGAGGTCTGTATTGTTGTGGTTGTTGTGGTCTGTATTGTTGTTGGGGTTGATATTGATACTGTTGTTGGATAATTGGAGGTCTCATATTCGACTGAGCGAATCTTTGATTATTGAACATTGGTTGTACAGGGATGGATGGTTTTGGCAAAGGTTTGTGTTCGTATCTAAAATAAGACATATTTTGTTCTTTAATACAGTAAGCAAACGCTTCTGCTAAGGAATTAGGTTTCATGGATCTTATTGTAGAACCTATCGGTTCTTTTAATCCCGATAAAAATATGTTTAAGCACATTTCACTATATAAGTCTCCTTTCGCTTTCACAACATTAGGATCATTATTATGAATTTGGATGTGATTCCTTATTGTAGAATAAAACTCTATTACTTCGCTATAAAACTGTTCTACAGATTTATTTTGTTGGCGTAAATTATGCAGATCTTTAATTAGTGAGGTTTCATTACGCTTATCAGCGTAATGAAAAATTAAGTTAGCCTTAATTTGAGACAACTCTAGGGGTGTGCCATACATATTGAGAACCTCGTTTGCAGGTCCATCAATTTTATTACGGATGGCCCGTAAAAGAATTCTACCATAGGAAGGATTATTTATAGATGTAACAATTAAGAGGACTTCCTCTACATTTGTGATAAAATCGTATAAAAGACGTGGATTACCGTCGAATTTTGGTAAGTCTTTAATTGCGTCTGGGATTCTAAGTACAGAAAATGGGTCAACTTGACCGGAGTTGTTATTATTATTCGCCATATTTGTTTGATTTGTTGGCAGAAATGGGTTTAAATTATCACTAGCACCTACAATATTTTCGCGATTTACTTCACTATTTGTTGCTTTACTATTTATTTTTCACTATTTGTTATTTCACTATTATCTAAGTTCTCGTTATCTATAAAATCTCTATGATATGGTTTTGGTCTTAATTTATCTCTATATTGGTTTGGCATTGAATTTATTAAGTTAGTAAGGAATTTATGATATTTTATTTTATTTATTTTATTTATTTATTTATTTATTTCATCTACAAGCTTAATAGCTTAACAAATTACATGTCTGTAAAAATAAATAGTATACATTTATAAATTTCCTAAAGAGTAGATAACAAATACTTAATATCTTAAGAATAAATAGTATAGTACATTCTTAAATTTTTCTCTGGAGAGATATAAGTCAACATGATCATAAATTTTATTGAACTCTCCAATTGACCTTGAAATTGGTTCGTTACTACCGTAGTTCGTTCTATGTCTGGACTCAAAAAGAAGGGATCTTTCCCTCAACGGCCTCGATGGGGCATATATACACATAAAGGAGAGTAACTCAGGACATCTTATGTGGTAGCAAAGAATATCCCGCACAAAAACAATATCGTGAGTTGTTCTTCTGGCTTTAAGAGATTGTAAGCCCAAGAAGCTTTGCCTGGCTTGGGAACATGGATAGAAATTCCAACGCATTTTGTAAAACACATATCTTGTAAAGCGATTCTGAACTCTCTGTATTCTATCCGATAAAAATTGTTGACAAGGATTCCAGATAACATCCGCGTATTCGAGATTTGGCCTGACCAGAGAAGTATACAATGATACAAGGGTGTTTTGGGTCGGAAAAATCAGTGGAGTTCCTTTTAATGAACCCTAACATTGAGTTAGCTTTCGCAACAATAGCATCAATATGAAGAGAGAATGAAAATTTAGAGTCAAAAAGAACCCCCAAATCTTTCATTTTTAATGATCTCTGAAGAGGCTTGGATTCAAGAGAATAGATAAACTCATAAGTATGAAGTTTTCTAGAGAGGGAAATTATGAAACATTTTTTTATATTAAGATTTAAATGGTTTAAGTTACACCAGAGACATATATTATCCAGATCCTTTTGCAGCTTGAGACAGTCATCTATACAAGTTATTTTTGAAAATAATTTGAGATCATCGGCATAAATGAGACATTTACTAAAATTGATATGATTGACAATGTCATCAATGAATATTATAAATAGCAATGGGCCAAGGTGACTACCCTGAGGAACACCAGACGTACACTTAATTGATCTTGAAGTATATTCCTGAATCTTAACTTTTTGAACCCTGCCAGTTAAAAATGAAGAAATCCATTTGAGTAAGCTTGAATGGATTCCAAAAACTTCAAGTTTAAGAAGCAAAATGCTGTGGTTTACCGAATCAAAAGCTTTGCTGAAGTCAGTATATATGGCATCGACTTGACTTTTATTTTCGATAGCATCAACAACAAACGATGAGAAACAAGTCAAGTTTGTTATAGTTGACCTACCCGAAAGAAACCCATGTTGAGCACTATTTATATGTTCTTTCACAAGAAAATCGAGTTTGTATTTTACTAAACTTTCAAAAAGCTTGGGAATTGCGGACAACTTGCAAATACCCCTATAATTTTCAACACTATTTTTAGAACCCGATTTAAAGATGGGGATTAGGAAAGAAGATTTCCAGTCATCTAAGAATATTCCAGATGACAAAGATCGTTCGAAAATTGTAAGCAACGGTGCACAAAGAGACTCGGAACATCTTTTTAATATTATGGCAGGGATGCCATCAACACCTGGATTGGAATTTGGCTTAAGAGAGTTAAGTGCGCTTAGAACATCAGAGTATTCCAAGTGTATAGATCCAATATTTACCCTAGGGTCATTCCGAGGAGGTTGAGGAAAGTTTGGATTGATATGAGAATACACTGATTCAAAAAACTGAGCAAAAAACTCCAGAATTTTATGAACATCAGTGGATTCATCGCTATTGAAATTCATAGAATTTGGAATTCCAAGCGATTTACGCTTAGAGTTTATGAACGACCAGAAACGTTTAGGATCACTCTTTAAGTCAAACTCCAGATTCAAGATATAATTTCTGTGCGAGAATTTACTAAGCACCATAAAATCTTTACGAAGTTTACAAAAAATATTTTTGTCGTCTGTACTATTTGATTTTTTAAAATTAGCAAAAGATTTATTTTTTAGATTTTTAAGATGAGCTAATTTCTTGTTATACCAAGGAGGCTTGGATCCATTCTTTTTGGTTCTACATGGCACAAATAAATTAAAAGCATTAGTTAAGATGCTCCTGAAAATATTAAAAGTATCCAACAAGTTTAAATTAAGAAACTCGGTATTCCAGTCCACATTTTCAAGGTAATTATTGAGTCCAATGAAATCGGTTTTTGCAAAATTAAATGAATCGGTATTGTGATCCACTTTTCTCAAATAACTGTAAAATTGTAGTTCAATATATAATTCTTTATGATGCATCGAGTTGTTCAACAATGAGAAAGGAACAATTTCAGTAACTGATGCCTTAAATTCATCATGATGAATGAATACTAAATCTAGAATTTTGAATAAATTATTAACAATTCTATTTACTTGATATAAATTAAGAGCAAACAAGTGATCAATGAAGAAAATTTCAATATCTTTTTTTAAATTACTAGGTATAAGCATGATATGGTTTCTATAACATGAATCAAACTTACAATATAATGGAAAAAGCCATTTCCTCTGGCCAGTTGTGTTGAGTTCTTCAGTTGCTGTAGAGTTCTTGCACCTTTTATTATCAGTATACTTCCGATATAAATGTTGCTTAAATAAAGTCTTTACACCGTTTCTTGTTTTATTAAAACACGCAATATTATCAGTATTCTGCCGATATTGAATTATTAACGATAAATATTCACACGTATTTTGTTTAATTAAAACACGCACTATTATCAGTATACTGCCGATATTGAATTATTAACGATAAATATTCACACGTATTTTAAAACAGGTGTATGCTATCCGTCACCGACTGCGCCACTTAAGTTTTCAATTAAAAACTTTATAAAAAAAATTATTTTTTCCTATTCCTTTGGAATAGTTTTTTAGACTTTATTCTTGAACAGCAACTTACAAACTATTCTTGATACAATATATTTTATTTAATGCACTGAAGGTGCCAAACAATATTTCTTAGAATTGAAAAATACATTTTATTTAATGCACTGAAGGTGCCAGACAAGGTTTTATATTACTGTTAGATACATTGGAATGTGCATAGAAGATGCACAACAAGAAAAACTAAACTGTGGGAACGGAAACGTTGGCAATTTGCAAAGCTTGCAAATTTGGGGAGAGAGCAATGAAGATAGCTACCGTATAGACGTCTTTTTTTTCGGCGGGCAATTTTGTATCCAAATTTAATACCCAAGTATAAATTTAGTAAAGCGAGAAAAATTTATTTCTTTGTTCGTGTTGCTTGAACCTCATCGAACTTTTTCGTATTTTCGCACACATAAGAATTCTAATGTCAGGAGTTAATAAAACACCAGCCAACTCAAACTTAAAACTGAAACATAAACCTTTACAACAAAGCTCACCTGGATCTTCACTCCAACAGAAAGCTCCTAAAATGGCATTGGATGAAAACATGTGGAAAATTATGGATGAGAAACTCAAACAACAAAGTGAGTCCATTATTTCTTTATTAACCACTCAATTAAAAGAAGAAAATTCTAAACTTGTGCTCACCATGCAAGAGCAATTCGCGGATATAAACAAAAATATCTCTGAAATTAATGCCAGAGTCACACAACTTGAATCATCTCACAACACTTATAACACAGTCATTGAATTACTCAAATCCGAAATTGCTCTGCTTAAATCATCTGTATCAGATAACCATCAAAATCTGTCTTTAATGAAATCCGAACTTTCCATCACATCTACGAAAACACTCGAAATTGAAAACATACAAGAGGTGTATGACAATAGGAGGATAGCAGGGGATGCTGTGCTGCTTGGTGTTCCTCAAACTCCCGACGAAAATCTTCGAAGTTACTTTAACCACCTTTGTCATGTTATCAATATTAAACCACCAGTTTTAAACGATATTTTTCGCACGCGCCCGAAAACAAAAAATAACAATAATAATAATAACACAACAATATTCGTAAAATACCGATCAGCGTATGACAAAAATTATGTTCTCTCCTCTATTGCAAAGTACCGGAACGAGAAAAAGAAACAACTTTCTCTCATCGATTTAGGACTTAAGAGTTCCAATTCCAACGCTCAATCGTTTATTTACATGCGAGAATGTCTTACAAAAAAAAACAATATGATGCTGCGCCAGTCACTGGAGCTAAAAAAACAAAAAAAAATTTCATCCGTATTTACGGTACGAGGTCTTGTTTACATCAAGCTTCGCCCTGAAGAGGATGCTGTACACGTTAAAAGCTTTAACTATTTGGCCACCTATGAGCTTTAATTTGGTGGATGAAATTGCCAGGCCACCTATGAACATTTAATTTATTTGAATAATAATAAAATTCTATTTTAATTATTATTATTGATATGTATAATATTACTTTTTTTTTTTTTTTCTTTTCTTCTTAATATATAATGATTATTTTTCTTTCTTTTGTACATCTCCATTTATTTATGCTACTTTTTAATAAATTTTCATTTATCAGAATGACTGGATGTAGATCTGTGCATTTGAAACTTGCATCGCCGCTCATTCCCTTTTACATGCATTTACCAATCTTTCTTTTATTATATGATGATTTCAGAGGATGGTGAATCTGGTAGAGTTTTTGCAGGTGATTTGACTAATGGAACGCTTCGTACTATGATTCGTGTTTTAGTGCGTCAAAAGAGTGGCTTACAGATTTGTCACGTAAATGCTCAAAGTTTACTACCAAAAATTGATCAGTTGAGGGATTTGTTTGAAGGATCCAATGTTGATATCATTTGCATTACTGAGACATGGCTCAATGATGATGTTAGTGATGGTATGTGTGGTTTGGGTGGGTATAAGCTTTTCCGTGCCGATAGACTCGATGGGAGAAGAGGTGGTGGGACAGCTATTTATATTCGTGAAGGCATTAAATGTAAATTTAATTGTAGATCAGAAGCGATGAGCGCAATTGATTTCTTATTTGTAACTGCTATGGGTGATTCCGATGATAGTGTTTTAATCGGGTCTGTTTACAGACCGAATAAATATATTGATATAACCCCCTTGATTACACTTCTCGAAGAAAAATCAATTTGTTCGAAGAAAATCATTATTTGTGGGGATTTTAACAGTAATATTCTGCTGGAAAGCCACCTTACTGAAAGTATGAGAACGTTTAATTTATTCCCAGTCAACACCACTTATGCCACTCACTTTTCAAGAGATGCTAGTACTCTGTTAGACGTTTTCTTCTTTAGTGATTTAAATAGTGTTTTACTTTACAATCAAATTTCTGCACCAGGTTTCTCAAGACATGATCTCATATATCTTACTTTTGACTTTGAGTTTGTTTGTCCAAATACCCATTTCGAATTTAGAGATTATAAAAACATCGATTACAATGCCTTGGAGCTACATACTAGAAATATAAATTGGGATCACATTTACAATTTAACCTCTCCTAATGATCAAATCGAGTTTATCAATTACAATATTATAACGCTTTTTGATACTCATGTCCCTCTAAGATCTAAGACCACACACCATGGTTCACGTCCCTGGTTTACTAATGAAATACGGCTTCTTTTACTACAACGTGACGCAGCCTACAAGCAATGGAAACATTACAGGTTGGATGTCCACCATCAACTTTATCGTAGATTGCGTAATCTGGCCGTCGTTAAAATTCGAATGGCAAAATCACGTTTGTATAAAAACCGACTACGTCCAAGCATGAAAGGCCGAAATTTATGGCGAAATCTGAGGGAAATGGGAATAGGGAAGAAAAATAATTCTTGTGGGCAAAATATTGATATTGAGGCACTTAATCGTCAATTTGTGACTTTACCGATTCCTTCTCAATGTCAAGAAGCCCATACACCTTCTATTGAACCACAAGAAGATGGCTTTGAGTTCTCTTGTATAGATAGTAGGGACTTAGTCGAATGTTTTCTGTCTTTTAAGTCAAGTGCTGTTGGCCTCGACGGACTACACCCAGTCTTCCTCAAGGCTATATTACCTGTTATTTTGCCTTATGTAACACATGCATTTAACACCATATTAACGACTGGTATTTTTCCTAAGCTATGGAAACTGGCAAAAATTATACCAATTCCCAAAACGTGTACAGGTAATGACTTTCGACCAATTTCGGTTCTCCCTTTTTTGTCCAAAGTTTTTGAGAGAGTTTTACAAAAGCAAATAGCAGTTCATCTTAGATTAAATAATATTTTATCGCCTATGCAGTCCGGTTTTCGTCGGAAACATAGCTGTACCACTGCTATTATTAACATTGTCGATGATTTGAGACTGGCCATAGATGAGGACTACGTGACCTTCCTGGTTCTTTTAGATTTTTCTAAAGCCTTCGACACTATTAATCATTCTATTCTTTGTAATAAATTGTCGACATTTTATTATTTTTCTCCTTCGGCCGTTAACCTTTTGTTTTCCTATCTTTGCAATAGAAAGCAAGCTGTTGTGATAGGGAATAATATCTCGAGTTTCTTACCGACTGTAAGAGGGGTGCCCCAAGGATCAATACTTGGACCCCTACTTTTCTCCCTCTATATAAATGAACTCCCCTCACTTATTTCATCTTCATCTATACAAATGTATGCTGACGATGTTCAATTGTATAGAAGCTGCCCGCTTGGACTCATCGAAGATTGCGCAAACACTATCAATAAGAATTTGGAAAGGATTTCATTATGGTCCAATAGGAATGGTCTGTTTTTAAATCCAATTAAATCGAAATGCATAGTTATTAATAGAAATCTTTTGGACCTTTCCTATTTCCCTACCATTTTCCTCAATAATTCCCCTATTGAATATGTAGAAACAGCTAGGAATTTAGGAATGTTATTCAATAGAACTTTAACTTGGGATAGGCACATCAACGCAGCGGTAGGAAAAGTTTATGGTGTCCTTCGAATGTTATGGACATCGCAGTATTTCACTCCCTTGAAGATCCGTTTAATGCTCGCCAAAACTCTGGTTCTACCAATTTTATCATTTGGGTGTGAAATTTACTGCGACTGTGATTCTATCAGTAGAAGGAAGCTGAATGTGGCTTATAATAGCATAGCACGGTACATATATGGTCTAAGAAGATATGACAGCGTCTCTAATTTTTCAAGGCAAATCTCAAACATTTCGTTAGATAATCTATTACGCTTTAGAACCCTAATATTACTGTTCAACGTAATTCAAACACGTCAACCTCGGTATCTGTTCGATAGATTAAGATTTGGTTCCTCAGATAGATCCCAAACAATAATTCATCCGCGGTATAAGTATTTAACATCAAGGAGGCAGTTTTTCATTAATTCGACTCGCCTGTGGAATACTCTGCCACGGCATGTTAGGGAACTGAGGGGTGCATCTATGTTTCAAAGAGAGTTACTTGTCTACTTTCAGTCTGGCTGAACATATCCGTTTTTTTTTTTCTTCAAATTAATATAAATAAATGGAGATTTTTAGTTTCTTAAAGTTTTTTTTTTACTTTTTATAAATTTTTATCAATATCTTAATTGATTTTTTTTTCCAATTTCAAATTATTTTAACTAATTGTAATAAATATATTATTAATATCTTTATAAAGGATTCATCATAATGACGTTTCTTCTTTTTTTATTTTACAAACCTCAAAGCTGTAAACTACTTTATAAGATATTATATCTTAATGTTTATATGCAAATTAAATAAATAAAATGAAATGAAATGAAATAATTCGAGTGCGATTTTGGCAAATCTAACCACTTCACTATTAATCTACCACTTCTTGAATAAAATTACAGAATTTTACCTGAGGTGTTCTTTATACTTAGTAATAAAATGGGTTGGGAGTGAAACTATATGTCGGAACTCCTTTAACAAAAATTCCTTTATATTTATATAGATGGGGTGCTCCTGACTGCCGTCATCCGTTCCTGGATGGGTGCAGTAAATAGTTTTTATAATTTTAAGATAATTCCTGGGTTGGCGTACAAACAATTCCTGACAAACAAAAAAAAATACCTATATCGCGGGTGTTAGATTTTCACAAAAATGAATCAATTAAATGTGCAAGAAAAAAAAAACATCGCCCACACAATAAAAGTTCATAAAAATCATAACCGAAACTTTTGCGATGAATTAAATAGAAGAAATTGAAGACTTACCAAGTATTCTCTAAGATTTTTCTTATTTCTTCTTAAATCTCAGCGGCACGCGGCTCAATGGAAGCGAACTTATCGGTGGCACAGTCAGTTTGTAGAACCACTTAAGAACAATCTGTGTGTGTGTGTGTAAAGTGTGTGTGCTGACATTTTCTGACAAGCGCGGCGCACATTTCCATTTCCGATTTGGCGTAGCATTGCCAGCTATGCAAAATTAAGGATTGAGCACTTTTCGCGGACTGCACTACCAACATTGAAATTGAAGTTGCAGACACATGTGTTAACGACTGAGTGTCGTAAATTTTTAAGTGTTTAAATACACTTTCACGTATCGGCTGCGGCGGTGTTTTGAGCATCAAAATCTCTTTTTAAATGTGTATAATAATAACCTCCTTCTCTATATGCTTGATATATTTGTTTACAAATTTCAGCTTTTTCTTTAAATTCTTTAAAATTTTTATATCCACCTTTGTCTGGACTATCTTTAATATTATTCCACTCTTGTGCAAAATGTTTTTCTCGAGCTGCATATACTAATTGAGGAAAATTTTTCTTTCTTTCAGACATACTAGGATATGTAACTCCAAACACACTTTCAAAACCATATTTTACAGATAATGCAATTATTCCAGATAATTCCGCTAATGATCTATTTTTTTTAAATCTTCAATAAATGCCGATATTGCTTCTCTATCTGCTTTTCTTATCTCAGCTTTCGTTGTTGCTAACTCGTATTCTAAATCGTGTACATATGCATCGAAATCAACATCGTCAACCGGTTCGTCGTCTTTATAAATAGTATTTCCCGGTCCTAAATAATTATGACCCGAATATGTTAAACCGTCGACTTTCAAAACCATACTGATAAATACATTGTAACTTTTTATATTTATACAATGTATTAACTGCAACAAAATATGAATTGCAACAATGTATATTGAATACATAAACAAAATTTGCATGCGTAATTAATTGCGCACTAAAAATAATTGTATTGCGCAGTAAAAATAATAAAACATTTTGACGACGACACGTGGTGGACCTTGGACTTCTGGACCGGTAGACTAAAAGTATGCAGCGAAAAAAACCGCTCAGAAATTTCTACCCATGGCTTGGCTTAACCATGGCCTTCGGCCGATAGCCGCTGGTTGAAATTTCTGAGCGGTTTTTTTCGCTGCATACTTTTAGCCGCACAATGAATAAATCTTGCATTCGGAAAAATATTCTTTACCCGGGATTGGGTACCTGATAAATGCCCCGCCATGACTGCTGCTCCATCATAAGTTTGACAAACTAAATTCAGATAATTTATTTGACTTATGATAATGTTCAGAGAGACTTTCCGCAGATTTGTTAGCGCTTACATCGGAAAAGCCCAAGAATCGTTCTTCAATAATTCCATTTTTCGAAACAAATCGCACTATTGTAGACAGTTGTGACTTCTTACTGTTACCAGCTGTTTCGTCCATTAAAACAGAAATAAAACTGCATTCCTTTATTTCCTTTTCATTTGAAAGAAGTTTGAAGTTTGAAGCTTGAAGTTCCACGAAAAACAGTCGCCTCTTGTAAATGGTTATCTAGAATGGGGTCATACCTCGCAAGATAATTTAAAAATTCCTTAAAATTTCCTTGATTAAGCGGCTCTTCTGTCTCATCGTATCCTCGAAATGGTAGCTCTAACTGTCCCAGTAAACACGTTGTATCCATCAGACGCTTCATTATCTCCAGATTTTTTTTTACTTTTTCATTGTGTTTACTAACACTTATTTGCTTGGATTTGTCTAAAAGCAAATCTACCCTTACTTTTCCAAACGTCTTGAATGCATACAGAGAATCAATGCGAGAACACGATTTGAAATGCTTACCATAGCTATCGCTTAAATGATTTAAATCGGAAAACCCAAAAAAATTCCAATGGTTTTTGTCCTTTCCGCTTCTAAAAAGTAAACATGGCCAACAGAACAGCTTGTTTATTTTCTTGCAACCGGTAATGTATATAAATTAAATTAAACTTTACTATTTAGTTTAAAAAAATATTTTTTTCTGAGACTGAACCTATTTATTCCATTTTCAACTTAGAACTGATTACAAAAACTTTATCTTACAATAACTTAACCTACACGTGCATCTGTGTGGATGTTCGTTCCCATAGGTGGTGTATCGTTGCAGTCTCTGCTACGTGATGGAATGTGCAGTCTCTGCTAGTTGCGACTTTGTTTCATGGACGCAGCGTCAGCGAAACTAGTGTGGGAAATGATTGTAAATCATTTGCACACTGTTTGGAATTTGTGTGGTGTTAACTTATATATCTTTTATAAGTTTCTACGTGAAAACTTCGAACAGTTTCCTTTGGTCCGGTTTTTTTTTATTACACATTTTTGTTGTTAGTTCTGGAAGCAAGGGAGTTGGTCTTTCTGATAGTACAATTTCTTTTTTTTCAGTTAAATTTAACTTATATAATGGCTTGTTTATTAGTTTTTCAATAACACAATCACACGCGCAACCACTTTCACTATGAGATGCCATTTTCTATCAAATATAATGCCGCACAACTTATACTGAACAAAATTTTCATTGACCTAATCTTAGATACGCATGAAAACAAAACTCTGCGCAATGCACCTACACATCTTTCATAATCGAAAAACTATGCCCCAGCTAGCCGTTTTTCTCATTTCATTTCCTTCATTCTACAGTAAAAAAGCTTTCCTCGTTCAAAACTGATTTGAATGAAATCGTCCCTATGAACGACGCGAGTTGCTCAAAACACCGAGAGCTTAAAAAAAACACAACTTCATGCTTTGAAAGGTGAATTATTATTATTTATAAATTTTACAAATGAAATGAAGGTTTACATTAGTGCTTACTAATAACAATTACATTAGTGCTTACTAATAACAAAAATATATTTCTTCGAAAAACATTGCAAGCTAATAACAAATAAAGTTAGTTTTAAAAAAGTGTTAAATTGACAAAATACTCGTAGGTTTACCCAATCGTGGAGTTCACCCGATTGTATTTCCAGGAATTGAATGTTGATGGAATTTGAGGTAATCTAGTCTGAGGTCGATGGCATCTAGGGCTTTGCACGGGTGTTGATTTAATGCTGACCGAAAGTGGGAAAGGGGAAGTTAGGTTGCGGATGTAACTCGCGCGTCTCATTTCTCATATTCGAAAAAAATAAAATATTGGAATATGTACCTAAATAAATATATAAACTACTTACCTATGCCCTAGCTACCCGTTTTCCTCATTTCCATGATTCTATATATTAAAAAAAAGCTCTACTCGGTCAAAACAGATTTGCACGAAACGCTCCCTACAACGAGCGAATTGTTTTTTTTTTTTTCTTGTATGCTTTCTATGGGTTCATTTCGTTGCCAAATCGTATGAACGATTTGGGTAGATACACATCGGTTGAGTGAAAACAAAACAGTAGCAGGTAGCTAGTTCGTTTTGTTTTATTTGGGTAGTTCACAGAAGGAATGCACGAGTTTGAAAATGGAAAATATGTACGTATACATTAGATAAGTTAATAAATTATTCTTAGTTTTATTATAAAAAAAATATTTTTTATTGGAGGCGAACCTCTTTATTTATTCAACTTCAAAATACAACTGATCTTAAATTCTAACATAATTATATGACTTAACTAATGCTGTGGGAAAATGAAGGAACGTGAAGGAATGCGCAAGGTAAGGTGTTTGGTTTGGTTGGAAGGTGGTGTGGTTTGTTGTCTTGTTGGTTTGGTGTTGGGTGTACGAGTCCAAGCGATGTGTAAAGTGTGGGAACCTACGAGGGGCGTTCAATATATTCTCGGTATCGATATTAAGGAAAATGCGAATTCAATTTAAATTGTTTTTATTTTTCAATATAATCTCTCCTAACATCAATGCATTTGTAACATCTTGAGATAAGCTTTTTTAAACCCTCAAAAAAATAAATTTCCTCTGTCTCTGCAAAATACCCATTTATTGCCGACTTGAATTCTTCATCATCCGAAAATCTTTTTCCACGAAGACATTTTTTCAAATCCGGAAACAGGAAATAATCACTAGGGGCAAGGTCTGGACTATAGGGTGGGTGTTGGATTTCTTCCAAACCACAATCTCGCGCAGCAGCCTTGGAAACTCGCGCCGTGTGAACAGGAGCGTTGTCATGAAGAAGCAACACACCCGCTGCGAGTTTACCCCGTCTTTTCTTTTTAATTTCCTCCCGTAAATTATGCAAAGTGGAAGCGTAGGATGTGGCGTTGATGGTTTCACCTTTTTTTTTTGTACTCAATGAGCAAGATTCCCTTTGAGTCCCAAAAAACTGTGGCCATGAGCTTCCCGGCAGACGGAGTGACTTTGAACTTCTTCGGGGGAATTGTTCCTTTTTTATGCCACTGCATGGACTCTTGTTCGCTTTCAGGGTCATAGTGGTGAACCCATGTTTCGTCCCCAGTAACAATTCGATCCATAACACCGTCCGCGTTCTCACTACACATCTCCAAAAGCTCTCTACAGCATGCGATTCTCACTTTTTTCTGAGGCGC
The DNA here is from genome assembly GCA_911387755.1 of Chrysotoxum bicinctum. Classification (NCBI taxonomy): domain Eukaryota; kingdom Metazoa; phylum Arthropoda; class Insecta; order Diptera; family Syrphidae; genus Chrysotoxum; species Chrysotoxum bicinctum. Next base: position 236,595,531 of record OU426988.1, on the reverse strand, counting down.
TGTGAGCATTCGTGGCACCCACCTTGCACTGACCTTTGGAAGGTTAAGATGGTCATGAAGAATGGTGTGAATGGTACCAGTTGAAAGCTTGGTGATCTCTGCCATCATTTTCACCTTTATTCGGGCATCCTCAAGAACAAGTTTTTCGACTTCTTTGATGCTTTCTCCCGTATAAGCAGTAGCCGGGGCGCCGGAGCCGGGGTCGTCTTCAATGCTCTCTCTGCCTCTCTTGAACTCACTTGACCACTTTTGCACAGTTGATAATGAAGGTGCGGAACCCTGGTAAACAGCCACCATCTCTTCATTAATAGTTTTTTGACTTTTTCCTTGCTTAGTGAGAATTTTAATTACAGCGCGATGCTCAATTTTCACTATCATCGTCTCAGTTGCCATTATGATTCTGTTTAACTAGAGATAAAACGCGAATTAATAATCACATTTATATGAAATTTTACATGAATGCACTAAAATAATAGTATTACTTAATAAATAAGTCAATTTATATATATAACCACAGCTTCACCCCGATACCGAGAATATATTGAACGCCCCTCGTATGTCAGCATTTTCCTGTGGGAATGATGTTGTTTGGAATTTGCTGATTATTTGTTAACTGATATAACTATTAGGAATGAACGAACAGTATGAGTATGAGGTGTAAGTTAATTAGATAGAAATTAAAATAATGTCGCCTGTAAGCTATTCGTTCATGCACAACTTGAACAATATGACGCCTCGCCACTGACGTGTACCGATATCAAAATTCAAGACCTTAAAGATTTCTTATCGAAATAAACTAAATTTTCTTTAATCTTTCAATATCTCGCGTTTTAAAACAAATCTGACGGTTGAGTCGGCTATATGTTATAGTTTAGTAACTTATTTCTCTGTATTTTTATTTATCCTTGAAGTTTTAAACACGTGTGAAATTTTTCATATCCTTAAATAACGTGTGGTTCTGGACCAATTTTCGATGCACTTTCAGCAACTATATGCTGCTCGACGATCGTTATGTGATTCTGGACTTGATTGTAGTTTCTTGAATATGATCTTGACTTGCATGACTCTTGACTGATTATTAGGTGACGTGCTTTGACGGTACTGTACGAGAAAATTTATAAACAGCGTGACTGTGCTTTCATATGAATGGATTTCCATGCAATATACATTGACTGCCGTATCTTAAATCTTCGTTCAGGAACACTGTGTGTCCGAGAACTAACGTCAGTATGTACATCTATATTAAATGTTCCTTGGAACTGCGTAACGTTTTTCGAGTGTTACGCAGTGTATATCGATGATTTTATACTTTAGGGTAAATTTCGACCTTAAAAATGCACGATGGAATTGCTTTTGTTAATTTGAATGCTTAAAAAATGTAGTTTTCAGCAAATAGCTTAAATCGTAGTTTACTGCAATAAAAGAATGAAATGTGTCTTCGACATAAAAAATATGTAACTTGCTGATATATGTATGTTTGTTACGTTGTTGAAATAAATCAAAATAATTCGAAATAATAAATAAATGATGAGATAAAAGTATAGATAAGATAAAAGTAATCTGCCGCGTGGATCTTGAAATTTTTCTTTATGTAGTACAGTCGCGTCATATTTTTGTCGTAGCACCTGTAGACATAAAAAAAACTCAGTTTTAAGAATTCACAATTAGCTACCTAATTTTCTATTCTTTTACTATTTTTCTTTTCAGATTTTAGTTCTTTTGTTCACTTTATGTTAATAAACTATGATTTACCTTGTTCGTTTAGGATTTGTATCCATTTTTCAACGCACACATTTTCACGTCGTAGTAAAATTTTCTTCGCCAACAAAACCGTTTTTGGCCTATGTTGTATGCCTCGATGTCCTGATAAAATTTGTTCACTTTACTATATTTGTTTTATGTAATGTTTCTTTGTAAAAAACTCACCACTATCAATAGTTTCTATTGATTAGATTTTCTTTTGCGATGCATTGTATTTGACGGCCAGACTAAAAAGAACGATGTCTGCCGCCTACTTTCCTATCGAAACCTAACTAAGATGGATGCTGGCTATTTGGAACTAATTGGAATTGAATCAGATCCAATTGGACTAAAGTTAGTCGTGATTCGTGTTGGACTTTTAGTTCCGTTTCAAAATGTAGTTTTGTTGTGTTTTGTAGCTTAGGGTGACTTTGCATCTCATTAATATATTTGTATGACAGTTTTGATTTTCTTATTATTTGTTTTGATTCTTTTGTGTATTTGAGTTAAAATAAAGGAGTGAGTGGAAATTCTAATTCGACATTACATTTCCTAATCAGACATTCATTTTTATTGTTTGTTGTTGACATGACTTGATGTTTGTCTTTTTATTTCGCGTAGAACTTAATTCTTTCGCTCTGTAACCTATTTATTATTTCTCGTATCAGTTCTTACTGTGAAATATGGAACTGAATACGCTTTTACTAAACTTCAAATTAATCGAATTGATAAATTTGTTCTCCTGACTACTCGTATTTCACTGTGCTGATATGAGTTCTCTCGTCCGCTGGTTTCCTACACGTTGCGTCGACGACGACGCGATTTCGTTCTCGCACACCGCTAGCTCACGTCCGGTAGGTGCGGGTGTAATATCGCGGCGGCGGCAGGCAGGGCTGCTACTCAAATTTTCGCGCTGTTTCTGAAAATGGGACAATTTAGCGTCCTACAGTCCATTTCGGGGACACCGGGACTCGTAATTGTAAAAAGGGACAGTCCCGTTCAAAACAGGACGTCTGGCCACGTTATGCATACCTTGCAATCATTCGAAGCTTATGTATGTGGAGCGATAAATAGTATTGTGACACAAAATATGCCGAGGGGCTGCCCCAACTGTTCGACTTACAAATAAAGAAAGTGTTTATCGTTTTATTAAATTCGGTCTTTATTCTTCTGCTGTCCAGATAAGACTAAATCTACCTAAACATAATTTCCTATACCTAAGCTTAACCATATGCTACGCTGTCCTACGGCGCGGTGATTCGCTGAGACAGCAACCTTGAACGTCGTAGTGCATTTACCTCAATGCACCGAAATACGATATTCGCCAATCGTGGGAAATCATCAATTGTTCTAACATGACTTGCTGTGTTAGCAAATCATACCTGGGCGCATGGAAATGCGTCGTGTTAATTCCTCCCCCTTCAAAAATCTGCGTCCCGTAGATCAGCTGTGACGGCTGAACTGGGGGTAGGATGCTGTCCTTGGATAGGAAACGGATTCGCTGATGTTTGGATTGATGGAAAGCTGATTTTTGCGTGCATCTTCCGCCAAAGGTAATGTATGGTAAAGATAAGCAATATTACTATCGTAGCTTCCGTAATTAAGGAGATCTTAAATCTTTCATCAAGGTTACTAAGACGTTCAATGTTTGTTAGGCCAATGTTGTGGACATAGCCGAGATCTGACTTGTCATCTTGCCTGGTAATGTTCGTCAGTGCCGGATTAAGTTCTTGAAGGACCGTTATAGTATGGCTTCTGAAGGTTTTATTCTTCAATTCTACCGTTTCATATCATATCTGTAGGATAAAGGTCCCCTCGAGATATCTTTGGAAATTATTTGATTTGACTTCACCCTTAAAATTTGTTAGGAAGATACGAGTAGTATCTGAATTGATAAGTTCAATAACCTCTCTTGTGTTTGTACGGTATGTGCCGAACCTCCTTTTAGTAGCCTTGCCACACAATCTTCTTCAGGAACTGCCTCTAGTGAGGTTTCGCTACAAACTGTCGTATTACTTATTGAAAGACAATTGTCTATAATACCGTACGTCTTCTGATGATTGACTAGCATTCTGTTGATATTAAGATCGATTTGCTTGTTCTTTATGATCGACGCTCTTGTTTGCAGGAGATTAAATTCATCTTTTCTAACCTTAGTCTTGTGTATTTTGCGACCTGTGTCTGTTACAATGGTAACATTATTATCCCTGGCCACAACTTCCTTCCGATACAGTGGCTGGTGCTTGCCCTGGATCCTCTTGAAGGAAGTGTAAACTATGTCCCCTTTTTTGAATTTTTTGGGAGCTGACTTCTTTTTATTGTACCATGCATTCTTGATTTTTTGTTTTTGTCGTATTTTTTCCCTTAGTTCTTGATTAACTCTTATTCTGAAGTTTGCATTATTCTGAAAGTTAACTCTGGCACTTCTGTTGAAGAGCATATCCAATGGCTTCCGTACAATTACAGAGTGGACCGTGTTGTTGTACCGGTCAACAGAGATGGTCAAAAGTTCTTTCAATTTCAGATCTTTATATTCAGCCTTCAAACATCGATAGATTTCGAGGATTGTTGAATGTAACCTCTCGACTTGGCCATTAACTTCACTACGGTTGACGGGTGTCTGATACATTTGAATATCAAGCATCTTTATGAAGTTAACCATTATAGGGCTAAGGAAACTTCTCTCATTGTCCGTGACCAGCATTTTTGTGATCGTAAAGTAATGAAGAACTTTTACGATCTTGTCCCTAAGATGTATAGAAGATTTGTTTCTAATGTGAAAAAGTTTTGCAAACTTAGAAAACTTGTCTATACATGAAATAAATTTTTCCCCTTGAATTTCCATAATATCCATGTGCAGTATCTCGCAAGGATAGGAAGTAATCGGGGTTGGTTGGAACTCTGGGTTTGCAAGATGCCGATCATACTTATTAGCGAGGCAGATGTCGCAAGACTTCACGTAACGTGTTATCAAGCTATTCATTTTTGGGAAATAGTATTTTTCGAGAAGTTGTTCTTTATTCTCTCTCGCATTTCTATGGGCTCGTCTATGCTTTTTACTTATGAGTTCCCATATCCGATTCTCTTCATTGACGTCCTCTACAAGTCTCTGGGTAAGCCTGATTTTATAGCCAACAAAAGTTTCGAGATAAACATTTTGCAATAATTCCATATAGAGCTCTGGAATTTTAATAACATTGATAATATTTGGTTATAGTCTGGCTTTAAGTATATTTGTCAAGGCTTCTTTATAAAAGTACTCGACCGCAACGTGGTGCCTAGAATAACCAGGATTCGGTTCTTCATAAGCCTCAAAACCTTTAGCTACCCTGATAATTATCTGGTTCCGAAAGACGTTGAGGGGTGTCTTAACAAGTCTAATCAGATCGGTAGAGTCCTGTTCTGCGCTGTGTATAGTTTCGGAGGCAGATTCAGTAGACGCCGTTTCTTCGTTAGGGAGATCGGTAGAGGACTCAGACTCATAGTTTGCAACTGTATCTGTTGATGAACCACCTTCAGTTGCTGTCTTGGTTGAGGAAGTATGTTCCATTAGATTCACTTGGCTCTCCGGTTCAGTATAACCTGAATCGGTCAAGTGATTTTCTTAAATTTTTAGCCTAGAGAGAGCATCAGCTACAACGTTGGACTTACCAGGTCGGTAAATCAACTCGCAGTTATACTCCTCAATTCTTGTTTTCCACCGCTTAAGTTTGGCGTTATAGTTGCGGTTCCCCAAAGCAAATGTTAAAGGCTGATGGTCAGTATAAGTTCTAATTTTTTTAGCACCATACAAGTACGATCGTAAATTGTCTAACGCCCATACGATTGCTAACATCTCTTTCTCGTTTGTTGCGTAACCTTCTTCAGTTTCACTGAGAAAACGCGAGATGTATGCAACCGGTTTATCTTTTCCTATTGTTAAAACCGCTCATGGTTTAACATATAAAAAAAAAGGGAAAAAGATTTTATTTTTTTATATGATATTTATTTTTCATAGTTAGTGGACTGTATGTTTCTACGTTTGGTACAGCGTACCGAGATAAAATGGATGGTAGGGATATGACTACTCATAGCCCTTTTATACCTCGCTCCAATGTGTTGTGTTGTTGCTGGTTCCTGATGTCGATGGATGACGGTCGCAACCACCGTTAGTCAGGTGTTCGCATGCTCATGCGAGAAGTTGATATTTCTCGGTCGCAACAACCGATGATGATTTTCGTCTTCATCATTTCTTCTGCGCATAAAGGACTTGCTCTGGGTCCGCAAGTGTGGTTGTTGTTGCTCTTGTAGTGCGCATGATGACTTGCTCTGGGTCCGCAAGTGCGGTTGTTGTTGCTCTTGTATTTCGCATGATGACTTGCTCTGGGTCCGCAAGTGTTATTGTTGTTGCTCGTGTTGTGCGGACTTGCTCGGGTTTTTCTAGGTCGCAGCTGCAGCTGGATTTTTTGTTTAATTTTATTGTTTTCGGTCCGCAAGTACAGTTACTTTGGGACTGAGAATTTACTGCTCGATGTTGCTCTATGCATGGCTCGCCATGCTGACGCCGACGGACGATGTGGTTCGACGTCGTCGCTGCTTTTTGTTGTTGTTTTTTGTAGGCTCTTTGTAGGCCTTTTGAATAGGGGGGTTTACATGGACTAGCATGCTCGACAACATGGCTCGATGGCAAAAATAACTGTACGCACAACTTTGCGTTTACATTGATACTGATCTTGTCGAGCATCAGTATTTTAAAATTTTCGAATCAAACAGACGCAGGATGGCGAAAATGATTTTGGCAGCGTTAATTATGAATGAGATTCTTGAAGAGGAAGAAAAAAAAAATAAAGGAGAAAAAGAAAAAACGTTTATGGGTAAAAAAATGGATTAAGGACAGAAAAAAATATAACCATACAAATTTGATGAACGAGCTCAAAGTTACATCTTCATCGGACTTTACAAATTTTTTGCGTATGGATGCTGCCGTATATGAGGAGCTATTGGCTATGGTGAAGCCTTATATAGAAAGAAAAAATACAAATATGAGAGATTCTATCTCTGCTATCCGCTACCCTAAGGTTTTTGTCAACTGGACGTAGCTATTCTGACCTTAAATTTTTAACTCGCATCGCTAAATCAACCCTTAGTATTTTGATAATTGAAACATACCAAGTACTACGCAAAGTATTAAAGAATTTTATTAAACTAAGTATTTATTAATTTTTATTTTGACATAAAAAAGGATTTTATTTTTCTAAATAAGTATACATACATATTTGTGAATTTATGAAAATTCTGTATCGGACAAAAGTTCTTGTAAGGAAAAATATGTTCTTTGTTACTGGTTAACAGGTCTAAGCTGTTCCTGGTTTACAGCTCCAAACTGCTGCTGGTTGGTTGCGGTTGGTCGGAATTGTTTTTGTGAATATTCTGTTGATGCAAAGTTTGTTGTATTTGGCTGTTGGCATACAACTATCTGTTCTGGTGCATATTTTGAAAAAGTGATTGGATTAGTCTGATAAAAACTTTCAGTTGCTTCTGACGTCTCGCTAAAATATGTTTCCGTCGAGAGCGAATCTGTGTGACTTGAAAAAGGAGTTGAAGTGCGTCGTTCAGTCAAGGGCGATTCAGTATGTCTGGAATAAAGATTTGACGTGCGTCGGTCAGCCAAGGGTGATTCAGTATATCTGTAATAAGGAGTTGAACTCCGTAGTCGTTCAGTCGGAAATACTTCTTTTTCAAACGCCTTGCATGACCTTTCGTCCAGTTTTCCCAACGCTCCATGGTAAAGTACTTCCATAATTGTACGGCTGGCAAAAATTTGTTGGCGAGTTTCTAATTTTCTGTACAATGTTTCCCAGGTAGCACTTAAGGTACTCGCTTCGTCAGGTTTTTCAGCATTTTTTTCGAACTGTTGCAAGGCTCTTAAAAAAATTTCATTCCACTAACTTTGTGGTCCTTTTTTCATTTTTTTTCTTGATGGCTGAAGTTCTCGCTATAATAAAAACAAAAAATTATTATTCTTTCAGCTTCCAAAAACTGAAGATGAATGGCGAAAAGTGGCTAAGGATTATGAATAAATCTGGAACTTTCCACATTGCATTGGAGCGCTCGATGATAAGCATGTCAACATCATTAAGCCCACTGGGACCGGCGCATACTACTTTAATTATAAAAAAACATACAGCATTGTACTTATGGCTTTGGTTAATGCAAAGTATGAATTTATAATGGTCGAAGCTGGTGCCAATGGAAGAGTATCCGATGGGGGCGTTTTTTCAATCACGAAATTTGGATTCAAATTTGAGAGCAATGATTTGGAAATACCACCTGCAGCTTAAGTTGATAACTATGAAAATGAGTTGCCGTAAGTCATCGTCGCTGACGACGCTTTTCCATTGGGTGAAAAAAGCAAGAAAGCTTTAACTATCGCCTGTCGAGAGCACGAAACGTTGTGAAAATACGTTTGGTATAATTTCATCCCGTTTTAGGATCTTATTGACGACAATACATCTAAATCCTGATAAGGCAACAGATATTGTTCTTGCAATATGTTACCTTCATAACTTTTTAAAAAAGAAAAACGCAAGAACTTATATCGGAAGCACCGACGTTGAGAAGTCAACCACTAATTCAGCTGAACGTCTCATCCAGTTGCAAAGCGGAAAAACAAATAATGGATCTAATTTAGCTAAAGACACAAGAAATAATTTTTGTGAATACTTTGCATCTACATCTATACATGAATTTAACTAATCGATTTTTTTTTTTCAAAATTAAATAAAGTTTTATCTCAACTGCCTTTATTCCTTGTGTTTATAAAGAAGAATTGTAGGTGCTATGAGATACTTACCTCTTCACTCCTGTTTATGTTTTCTTCTTCAGCTTCCATAGACGAGATGCCATCGATCTGCTCCTCTTGATTTTTTAAAAACTCCAACTCGTTGAAGTACCACAAGTTTGGAGAGTACAAATCGTCTACTCCAGCACCTGATTTTTGACTTTTTTTTACTTTTTTTAATTCCCGGCGATAACTGGCACGAATTGAGTTTATTTTTTTTTTACCGTTTCTAAACTGGCATTTAGGTCTATTTCCTTATATTTTTCCAGCAACGCTTCGTATCCTTTTAGCTTTAAATTTTTGTTGTTTTAACTTTTACTTTTTATTTTCCATACCTCAGGTAAGCTTTTGTATAGTTCAAAAAACTCTTGCCAAAACTCCGTGTTATTTGATATTGTTGCCATTATTTTCGCTTACCGTGACCGTGTTATCTGGCCGAGATAAATTTACAGAATGAGAAAAAAAACGAAGTTGTCGAGCATCTGTTCACACGAGTTGGCGAGCCTTCAGGTTTTCAAAAATTTTTGAAATCCATCCAGCATGTTGGTCAAGCAGTTGTTTTCGCGTTTTAATGATCGAGCATCGATGGTTGTCGAGCATGTTGGTCCATGTAAACCCCCCTAATAATATGTTCATTTATTTTGAAAACTTATCTCACCTTGGGATAGAACTGATCCAATTGCGTAGATTGAAGTATCGGTTGTTAGTTTAAAGGGTGCGTTGAAGTCAGGGAAAGCCAGTACTTCCGCAGAAGTTAAAAGAGTTTTTAATTCACAAAAGGCTCTGTTGGCGTCATCATCCAGTTCAATGGGTACCTTCTTTGACTGATTAGCCTTCACCTGAGAGTTTTTCCCCTGGTAAGGTTGGTCAAAGGCTTAGCCACCTTTGTTATAAACTTCCTGTAATAAGAAGTCAAACCTAGAAAGGACTTGAGTTCTTTTAAATTCTCAGGAGGCTGGGTGTCGGGTCGTATCCCGTCTGGCGTGATAATATAGCCTATAAATTACACCTCAGTTGTCATGAAGTGTGTCTTTTCAAGATTGACTTTTAATTTGGCCTGGTCCAGTTTAGACAGACTAAGCTCAAGGTTTTTAAGATGATTTTCTTCGTTAGCTCCGAAAACGATTATGTCGTCAATATACACATAGCAGATTTTGCCTATGTATGGTTTCAACACATCGTCGATCATGCGTTGGAAAATCGCAGGAGCATTTTTCAGCCCGAAGGGTAATCGCATAAACTCATACTGGCGAGCGTTGAGTTTATATCTGATATCGGATACGCATCTGCAATTGTGACTTTATTTAGCCGCTTGTAGTCAATTATACTACCCGGAATTGTTTCTCGCCATCTGTTCAGACTTTTTTGGTACAATCCAGAGGGTAGAATTGTACGGGCTTCTTGAAGGACGAATGATTCCTTCATCCAAGAGTCTTCTTATTTCGTCGTCAACTACTTGCCTCTGGCTAACTGGATAAGGGTAGTTTTTTGTGTAAATTGGCTCAGCGGTATTAGTTCTTATTTCAGCTTGAATTGCTATATCGATTATCTCCCTTACATTTATAGGGCCAAAAAGTTTTGAATACTTTACGATAAGACTGTCAATTTTACGTTTTAAACTTGGTGGGAGATTTGCTCCAAACACAAGGTTGATTTGTTTAGATAATTTTTCTTTCAAAGGTATCTTAATATTAGATTTTATTGTAAGTAAGTTATTCTTCCTATCAATGACGTTCTTTCAGAGTGTCGTCACTCAAGACTCAAGTCCGGGTAGGACATAGAATTTGATAAAGGTGAATGGATTATTTTTTGCTGCAGGATGTTGCTGAGGCCTTCTTGGTGGTAGATAGGGTTTAAACTCGGAGTTCTTAAAATTTTGATTCACAGGAGCCGTTATTGTGTTTAAAAAAAGAAGAGGAGTGAATAACATTGTTTCCGTAGTTAAGGTACTGTATTTCTAAACAAGCAGAATATGCTTCCGGAAGGGTCCTAGTTCTCTGGATGATCAGCATTCGTGAAATGTCGCCGTTAAGGCCGCGCATTAATACATCCAAAGCCCTGTTCCGGTGGCGTATTGCCAAACTGTATATCAGTACAGAGCTCCGCCGCTCTATAATAGACTACAGAATGCTCATTCAAATTAAGAGCATACTATATACTGTGTCAGATCAAAAGCAGATTTTTCTGTGTTGGTATACATTTTGCTCAGGAAACTAAGAGCAAAGTACCTGTGATTACAGAGCCATCGTTCACGTTGGTATAGTTATTGTGTGTGGTGAGTTCTGGGTTGGTATACATTTTGCTCAGGAAACTAAGAGCAAAGTACCTGTGATTACAGAGCCATCGTTCACGTTGGTGTGGTTATTGTGTGTGGTGTGTGGTGCCGTGACATAAGGCCAAGTGACAAAAGGCCATATTTGTTTGTGACTTAAGGCCAAACATAAAATGTTTTGTCTTGAGCAACAGTACCTTGGGTGGCCCGCTTCGCGGGTTTTCAGGATTTTAACTTCCTTTTCGGGGCTCACACCCGCTCACGCAACTCCGTTGCTCCGCTTAGGGTATGTTCAGTCGCCAGGCAGGCGCCTGTAGCAACAGTTTTCCTGAGCAGCAGTACATAACTGTTAGTTGTTTACTCCAATTAATGTAAAATACAAAACTGTTGCTACAGGCGCCTGCCTGGCGACTGAACATACCCTAAGCGGAGCAACGGAGTTGCGTGAGCGGGTGTGAGCCCCGAAAAGGAAGTTAAAATCCTGAAAACCCGCGAAGCGGGCCACCCAAGGTACTGTTGCTCAAGACAAAACATTTTATGGTTAGCCTTTTGTCACTTGGCCTTATGTCACGGCACCACACACCACACATAATAACCACACCAACGTGAACGATGGCTCTGTAATCACAGGTACTTTGCTCTTAGTTTCCTGAGCAAAATGTATACCAACCCAGAACTCACCACACACAATAACTATACCAACGTGAACGATGGCTCTGTAATCACAGGTACTTTGCTCTTAGTTTCCTGAGCAAAATGTATACCAACCCAGAACTCACCACACACAATAACTATACCAACGTGAACGATGGCTCTGTAATCGCAGGTACATTGCTCGATCTGAACTAGCATATAGTTTGCTTCAGCTTTTTTAATATTTTACAAGCAAACTGCATGTGACCACAGAGCGCTCTGTGGTAGCATACAGTTTGCTCTACAATACTTTCAAATTCGGTGAGCAGAAAATGGCTGAGCACAGACTATGGAGATCTGTGCTGATATACAGTTTGGCAATACGCGTTCCGGTGTGTTTCTACCAGAGCCTTTATTGTTTCCTCACTATATGTTTCGGGTTTAATTTTGTTTACCATCAATGATAATTGGTGGTTAACGGCTGCATAGAACTCATCTAACTTGCTGCTTTTTTGAGCAAACTGATTCAACTGGTGCTCGAGAGTCCGCAGATCTCGCTTGTCCGCGTAATGCAGTGACAGGCAAGTCTTCATCTCAAGCCAGTCACCGTCAAAAATGTTGTAGCTTGCCAGTGCCGCGTCAGCAGGACCCCTAATCTTACCCCGTATGTGCTGAAGAATACACGGTAAAGAGTCTTAGATTTTACTATTTCATAGTCTTTAAGGATCCCTTCCACAGAATGTATCCATGATACATACTGTGTAGGGTTCCCGTAGAAAACCTGCAGCTCCTTAACACAGTCGGGTTGTTTGCTTATTTCTCTGGGATCAGCCTCCGTTTATGGAGGACTGAGCTCGACAACATGATCACTAATCGCAGCTGCTATTTCGTAGCCAAGGTTTGGATTTTTTTTTTTGATTTGTAGAATTGTCATTTGATACTGTTTCTCTAAGGCATTTCATTGCTAGCATTATATAAGCAATTGAAATAATTTTACATTTCTCGCAATAAAATATGAAATTGTTTTTATAGTCGTTCAAGTAAACACATGCACGTTTACTGTGGCCGATGCATGAAGGGTGGAGAGATTTACCACAAAGCCCACTATATTTCAAAACATCCGCGTTAACACAAATACCTTTGGCACACGACATATTTAAAAAAAAAATTATTGCAAAAAAAATTTAAAAAATGTAGGTCGGCAAAAGAGAGAAAAAAAAGTTTGCCGACCGAACATTCACCCCAATTACCGAAGTCGCAAACGACAGCAAAATATACGACACGACTCAATCTGTATTTCATTTGTCGTTTTCAATGGTTTTCCCTCGTTTTGTTGTCGTGTGTGTATTCTTTAAGTCAATAGGAAACTAATACTATGAAAAAAACGACGATATCCCGTTCAAAAATTTGCTCACGACAGAGAAATGTATGGTCGCAAAACTGTAAGTATTCTTGTTAAATTTAAATGTATTGTTATTTTCTTTTACGATAAAGTTTTGCTTGAGAGTTGACTGCGTCAGTCATTTGAAATCGAACCCATTTAGGGCAGATATGAACTTAAATGATGTTGATGATTTCTGTATAAAACTTGCGATAACTATTGGTTGAGCTTATCCCAAATTTAAATCGTTTCCAGCGCCGTGTTCGGAACTTACCTCTGCTAAACTTGTTAAGGTGACTTTTCACTTGTCGTATTTCCGCAGGGTCAGATTAATTGGCTCGCATTAGATGCCAAGGCTTTAAAAAATTTGTTTACACAGTTATTGTGCCCTTCTATTTGGCACTTTTTATTATTTTTTAATAAAATGAAAAACTTTTTATGTTTTTATTTAATTTAATACTTTAATTATTTAAATTTTAATACATAATTTATAACAATTTAAGAAAAGGGAGTGCACATCTGGCCACTGAAACGACTTGATTTAAAGAGGGAAAGAGCGTGTCATGGCGGTAGCTTGAATGCACTTTTTTTTGTACAGTTCGAATTTTTAAAATATTACTTAGTACAGTTTGAATTGAAAGTTTTGATAATGTAGTGTGCTTACACGAGAATATTTCCTCAAAGTGTAGATACGCTACATTTATCAAATCTAATAACATTGCTTTTATTTTATTTTAACATAATTTTGTGAAACAAAAAAATCTTATCTATAGTGTCAAAAAAAAAACCAATTTGCATCCTCATATTCTCCGAGTTGATCTATTCTTTTTTTATATATTTTAGTTCTCCGAGATTGTGCCACCTTATCCAAAATATTTACATACATATATGCGTCAATTATGTCCTGATCGTCAGAACTCATTATAATTATTTAATCAAAATTGAATTCACACAAAATAAATTTCAAATAACACATACATATAAATGATGCAAACGTTTGGATTTATTAATTTCACAGAATCGACCATCCTACGAGTATTAAGGGCATCATAACGAGCGTGCTTTTTGTGATACATTTCATGTCGAGGATCATACAAGCATGGGTTTTCCTCCCACAACCCGATGATCCTAAGAGTTTGTTCTTTATTCCATTCCAGGACGTAAAATTGCACGGTGTATGTATTAATGAGATCTGAAATTTCTTACAAAAAACACACACCTTTTTAGAATTTTTCATTTTTTTGCTGACTTGTACATATAAACTCAAATTTTCATCAGAGAACCCATCGATTATATGTATGTATAAAACTAGTAAGGAAATAAAACGTTTTTATTTAGTGAGTAAATGAAGTAAACATTCATTTGCGGTTTTATACATACATACATTTCTTATAATAAAAATGCTTAGTTTGCATTACATTGTTTGTGGAAAACGACTGAGTCTGTCCCATCATATTCTTTTAAATTAATCTAAACTAAAAAAGGGATGTATGAAGAAGAGATTTTTATTGTAACTAAATACTTTACAAACTTTTCTTCTTCCATACCAAATCCAGTTGCCAAACGTATCTTCGACTTTCCATTTTCTTGCCTCTTTTTTCTCAACGTCATTTTTTTCAGCCCCTCGCACACGAGTTACGATCCCTTCCTCGGGAGTTTTGCATGTATAAATTAATGAATTATTATTAATTTATTATTAAAAAAATATTTTCAGGGGGCGAACCTCTTTATTCGATTAGCTTTACAATAAGACTGAACTTAAAATCTAACATAATTATTTTGCTTAACTAATGATGTAGGAAAATGAAGGAGAAGGAATGTGCAATGTAAGGTGGTTTGGTTGGATGGTGGTGTGATTTGTTATCTTGTTAGTTTGGTGTCGAGTGTAGGAGTCCAAGCGATGTGTAGACTGTAGAGTGTGGGAATCTGTATCAGCATTTCCCTGTGGGAATGATGATGTTTGGAATCTGTTGATTGTTATTTAACTCTTCCCCCTTTAAATTCAAACGTCCTCGTTTGACTTTTAGAAAAGTGGAATTTTGCTGACTCTTGCTGTGGGTTGACTGACTCTTGCTGTGGGTTGATGTAGGTCAGTATTGTCTTTTGGAATGGGAATACTTGGAACTGTTTGTACTTTAAGAGCTATTTCCTTATGTACTTCTATTGGTTTTTTCTTGATGTAGAGAATGATGACTTTTAATATGAAGGTTATAATTATGACCAAAAAGATTGCTGATAATGTAAAAGTGATGAATGTGTTAACTCGATGTTTTGTCTCGATTACCTCGATTGTTTCTGTGTTCTTGAGATTGATTTCATGCAGCATTTCCAACGACAGTTGTTCTTTGAAGAAATTTTTATTGATCGAAGGATTAGCGGATGCACGTAAGAGTTCGTGTGTAACAGCTTCAGTAAATTTGTAGGTTGAATTTCCTATTTCTATTGTTGAGTTTTGTGCGCGAATGAGGTAAGTTCCGTGCAGGTTCATGACGTGTTCTTCGAATTTGATTGTTCCGTTATATTGGTTTAATAGAAGTATTCCGGGAGAAATTTCCTCGATTGTAGGGATGTGATGATTATTAGTTATAGTGCAATTGGTAGGGGAATTATTAAGGAGATTGGGAATACATGATGTTTCACTTAATTTAATAACATTTTTATTACTACAAATAGACAGGTTTTGATATTTCTTACAATCTATTTTGATACCATAAGTTTCTTGTCCACATTTTAGTATGTTTTCGTATTCTAATTTAAGGCATAATTTTGATTTTTTTATTGGTTTAATTATAAGATTTTCACATATTTCTTCTTTAGTTGTTGGTATGCTTACTATATAAATTAAAGAAGTAGTGTTAGTTGCTACTTTAACATCAGCATATTCAAGTGCTTCATCCAGATTACTATATGGTACATTTTCTTTGTTTAGAATTTTTTTCACGTTATTTATTTCATTTACTGATAAAATATATGAGTTAATGATATTAGATTTAGCCCAATGAACGGCATATTCTATATTTGTAAGTTCGTCTTTTATTAGTCTAATTTTGTACTTAATAATTTCTACAATTTCGTTATTTTTGTTTTTTAAATTTTTCAAAATTTCGTTTGTTATATTTGTAATATTGTTTATTCTGTCTATTGAAATCTTATTAATCAAAATTTGCTTATTATTGTTTACTACTACATTATTTATTTTATTTCTGATTATCTTGAAGTCGTCATGGTCGGGGCTTCCGCCTATCCATTTCCATGCACTTCCAATAAAATTAAGGGAACGGGGTGATCTTTTGGGAGTAAGCTTTTTTAATAGGTTTTGGGTTTGGATAATCTCATGTTCTATAAAATGGTATGCGTAGTTTCCTTTACTCACATTTAGTGTGAGTGTTCTGTTTATGTCATCTATCAAGTTCTGGTAAAGCCTGAGGTCAATGCCATGTATTAATTTAACAGTACCAGTTTGTAGTTTGGAGGTTCCTGTTTTGACGGTAATAAACTGGGCATTTGAATAGTCCAACACTTGGACCTCTGCCTTAGCGTTTGGTAGGATCCTGAAACAAATTCGAAATCAGTTCCGGATATGAGATTTATAGATTATTCTACCGCTCTCTGTTAACACGGTAGTGTTTCTATCTTCCTTTACTATTTCCTGTTTGAATCTATTTGAAAGTTTGGTACCTAATCTTTTATTTATTTTTACAAAAATTAATTGACCTCTTGAATATTTTTTTGGTTTATGTTTTTTCCTATTGTGGTATTTTAAATCCTTTTTTTGTTTTTCTTGTAATTTTACAAGGTTTGACTTTCGGGTTTTTTCATAATCATTTGGTGTAAATGTAACATAGGTCAACCGGTTTTTTGCCGGTTGTCGAGTGAATGCTATGGTTATATTCATTGACGGACCTTTCTAAAAGTTCTTCGAAATTTTCCTCGGTGCCATTTCCTTTTATACACCTCATGATTTCGGTAAGTGTAGAGTGGAACCTCTCTACTTGGCCGTTCGCTTCGCTATGATAGGGGGGTACTTTGAATGTATCAATATTTAGCTCGTCCTTAATCATGAATTGGATTGTTGGTGCATTTAGTGCAGGTTCGTTATCTAAAACGACGACTTTAGGGACGCCAAAAAAGAAAAGAATTTCACGCAGGGGTTTCCTTACGTCTTCTATTGCTCTACTCTTAATAATTCTGACTTGTGCGTATTTTGTAAATTTATCAAGTGCCGTTAAGGCTAATTTCTTTTCGGTATGAAACTATGTGGATTGTATGTCCTGGAAAGGTTGGGATTGGTGTTTCGCCTAACTTTGGCTGGTTGGGGTGCCTTTCGTATTTGTTTTTCTTACAAAAAGAGCATAATTTCGTAATTCTATTAATCTTGCTTATCATAGAGGGAAAGTAGTATTTCTCAAGAATTTGTAGACGATTTTCTACGGCATTCCTATGAGCGCGTTCGTGTGTTTGTATAATTATGGCTTCCTGTTTTTCTTCTTGAATTATATCTTCTACAAAAAGCTGTGTAAATTTGATTTTATATTTATTAAAATGTATTTTGAAAACTTCTTGTATGAGGGCTTTAACTGTTTCTTCAGTTTTTATACAATTTATTACGCTTGGATTGAGGATTTTTTTTAGGACTTGCAAAATAATTTCAGTATTATAATGTGGTTCTATAATTAGGTGGCGATGGTATGTGGGGAAAACAATTTTAAATTTGTGGCTTGATGTTTCACCGATATCTAGAAATATTTGATTTTTGTAGACATTGATAGGCACATCTACACTCGGTATAATATCATTAGGAATACTTTCGTTATTGTGTAACGTGGAGGTCAAAGTATTTACATTTGTGTCGTAAGGTATTCTTGAGAGTGCATCTGCAACCACATTGGCTTTGCCTGGTTTGTAGTGCATCTCATAATTGTATTCCTCAAGGAAAGCCTTCCAACGCTTCATTTTCCCATTATTATTTTTATTGCTGAGAGCGAAGGTTAATGGCTGATGATCTGTGTAAATTCTAACCCTGGCAGAACCGTAGAGGTAATTTCTTAATGAGCCTAGAGCCCATATTATCGCCAGCATTTCTTTTTCGTTAGCGGCGTAGTGCTCTTCTGCTTTATTAAGTGTTCTTGAAACGAACATAATGGGTTTTGATTCTTGAGACAATACTGCGCCGATTGCAAAATCTGACGCGTCTGTTGTTAATTCGAAATGTTTGTTGAAGTCTGGGCAATGTAAGATAGTGTTCTCGGACACGAGTATATTTTTAATTTTGTTGAATGCGTCCAATGCTGCTTGGTTTAAGCTTATGATTTTTTTCTGGGATGCGTTTTTTGATAAGCGTCCATCCTCCCCTCTTAAAAGGGTTGTAAGAGGTTTTGCCAGTTTGGCATAATCCCGCACAAACCGTCGCACTATGGAGTAAATGCATGAAAAAACGAGACAAAATTATTTTTTGGCTTCAATGGCGAGATATCCATCTAAAACGATATCGTATGACATTTAAAATGCATTTCATTTTTGTTTTAAGTAATAAGACATGCATTTTGATTTAAAATAACGTTTATTCAACAATTTTTAGATTTTGTTTAAAATAATTTGTTATTCTGAAAGAGACTCTGAACAAGATTCACTCTCTTTGTCAGAATTATTATTATCTTCTTCTTCAGAGTCATCTAATGGAGAATGAATCAGATGCTCAGATATCAGCATTTCGATTGCTTCTTTCGAAAAAGATTTTGTTTTTTTTAACAGGAAGAGGCCTGAAGCTAGTTATAAGAGGGTCAGATGTTAATAATAAGCGATTAAGAATGTCTAAATTACAATTTTTCCTGTAATGTTTTCTTGAGTAATTAAGGCGGTACAGCCTGAAATGCTTATTTCGAGCTTCTGCTGCTTCTTCGGAAAGTTGTCCAATTGGTAAAATTGCATTATCAATCACGGTTGATCCATGGATTAATATTTTGTGGAATGTTGGTGTCATTGGATAAATACATAAAGTTTTGCTGTATCGAAAAAGGTTAAAAATGCATAAAACAGCACATTTTCTAACACCAATAACAACTAAACCTGCAAAAACCTGCACCCAATTTTTTTTTTAACTGAAGCCTTATGGTTAATTTTATCATTCTACACAAACAACACAATGGAATTCGACGGAAAACAACAAAAAAATGATTAAGAATGAAAGAACAAAAAACAAAAAATTACATTCCAATAGGCATTTTTTAATTAAATCACAAAAAAATATTTAAACACAACTTTTTAACATGAAATTTAATGAATATATTAGAACACACCTGCATCTGAATTATACATGTTAAAAATTTAATTAAATATTGCGATGTATGAAAGAAATAGTTAATAGAAACTAACAATTTTTTTTCTTTGATGATGCAAAAAAATTAATGCTTTCGTTTTCACTGATTTTGAACTAGTGCTATGGCTAACTTAGTTGGAATAAAAAAAAAATTATACAGTTTCTTAATCTATAGGAAGTATACTAGCGTTTGGTAAAAACTTTACTTCTTAACTTTACGTTTTTAAAAATCGACTTTTGTCTCGTTTTTGCATGCATTTACTCCATAGTGCGTCGGTAATAACCTGATAAACCAAGAAATGAGCGAAGCTCTCTGATATTTTTGGGACAAGGGAAGTTAAGAATGGCGGACACTTTAGCAGGATTTGTTCGAACCCCGCTGTCAGACACAATAAATCCGAGGAATTCGACTTCTTGCTTGAAAAAGTCGCACTTACCAAGTTGAACTTTAATGTTTGCTTGACTAAGTGTTTGGAAAACTGTTTTAATATGTTGTAAATGGTCGGATTTATTTTTGCTAAATATGATAATGTCGTCTATATAGACGAAACATATCTTCCCTATATGGTGACGGAGAATGTCATTTAACGCCCTTTGGAAGATCGAAGGGGCTTTTTTGAGGCCGAATGGAAGCCTCGTAAATTCATATTTAGCATTATTTATTGAAAATGCGGTTTTCTCGATGTCGAGTTCCCTAAGAGGAATTTGATGAAAACCGCTTTTCAGGTCTAGTACAGTAAACCATTTATTTTTCCCTAATTGAGAAAGGACATCATTGATATTGGGAATAGGGTATCGATCTGGCATGGTAACGTTATTGAGTTTTCTATAGTCAATAACGAGACGATACTTTTTCTGGCCACTTGAGTCCAACTTCTTCGGTACAATCCACACGGGTGAATTGTACGGAGACCGAGATGGTCTTATAATTTCGTCATTGAGTAGTTTTCTTACTTGTGTTTCTACTTCATCTTTTAGCCCCATTGGGTAAGGATAGAATTTTGTATATATGGGTCTGTCGTTAGTTGTCCGTATTTCACCTTTAACTTCTGTCATAAAAGTGAGTTTCTCGTCAGGGTCTGCGAAAAGGTTAGAAAAGTCTTTAACTATAGATTCGAGAGATTGATTCTCTTCAATGTTTAAGTTTTTGGTGGCAATTTCTAATTTATTGACATCTTGGCTTGCTTGATATTTAATTCGAATTTTAACTTTATCTTGGATAACCATATGGTCACTATGTGTATAAATTACTGCTGAAAGTTCCTTTAGTGTATCATGGCCTAGAATGCCGTGGAAGGATTTTAGTGATGGGAGCAAGAAGAATTTAATTTTTTTAGGGAGACCGAATAGGTTGAGGAAAGTATGATGAGCTATTTTTGTTCGACCTCCTACAGAGTTGGCATAAAATTGAGTTTCATTTAAAAGTGGTTTTGATACCAGATTTGGCTGTAAATAGTTCTTATTTGAACCTGTATCAATTAAGAATTTTAGTATTTCACCGTTCTTCGTTCGACACTCAAAGTATGGTAACGAAGAACTCGTTAATCTAAAAAATGAATATCGGAGAAGTTATTAATTAAGTCAGAAGTAAATTCTTTTTCTGTTGGACAAGAATTTTCATAGTTTTCATAACCTCGTTCTATATATTCGTCAAGGGTGTGGTCATAATCTGCATTTGCTTGCTCTATTGCATTATTGTAGGTTTCTAGTGTATTTTCTATCGATTGCTTATCGTCAGGTTGAGTGTTTATTTGTTCCGTATAGTAATTATGTTTTTGTATGTATGGAGGTTTGTATTGGGTGTTACGGTTATAGGATTTTTGATGTGGTCCCTGATATGGTCTTGCTGGGAAAGATTGTTTTTGACCCTGGGATGGTTTTGTTTGAAAAGTTTGTTTTTGACCCTGAAATGGTCTGGGTTGAAAAGGTTGGTTTTGACTCTGAGATGGTCTGGGTTGGGAGGATTCATTTGGTTCAGTTTTTATTTGCACACTACATATAAATAAAAATAGAAATTACTATTGGGACTCTTGAAGATGATCAATTAATTCCAACATGTTATTATTAAAGTTATCCATATCGAATTGGCAAAGCACTTGCCCGCGAGTCTGTCAATATTAAAATGACAAGTTTATCTTGATCGAATAACTTAGGACCGAGTTTTATTCTACCCATATATGCATAAACAGCAATAAAAAATCAACACTACAAGAGCCTCAAAATATCAAACTTTAGCGTAAACATATTTTACTACATACTATATTGAAACACATCACAACCAACAACACAAAAACAAACCATATCCACCGAACGAGAACTTTAATACTGACTGGTGTGAAGTATGTAGTGATGTGTATCTGATTTTCACCGAACAAAAGCTCAAGTACGAACACATCATATTCACCCTCACACTATGGTATAAATGCGTTTGTTCGTTATCAATTTTGCAGTGGGGCTATCAGCGTGAAATTCTAATGGTGTAAGATCACATATAAATATTAATCGTATAAGAACTGAGTATTGCACTAGACACCCACAGTGGCATTATCAAATCAAATCCAGCTCCAGTGCATTTATGGATTATGCTATCACATACACGGTCGTATCGCGAAGATATTCCATGCCAAAGCAACGGATCGTTTTTATGTGTTCCCCAGTGCAAAAGACATTGACAGTTTGAATTGTAGAAGCAAATTAGTTGTTTTTGATTATGTTAGATGATATATACTGACTATTCATAATCATACTATGTTTTAGGTAGTTTGAATCGAAAATGATGGAACAATTTGAAGGTAGAAAAGTACATGGTACAACTGTACTATCCATTTGTCTGTTGCATTTTAAATTGTATTTGCTCTCGTTGAAAATCCAAAATAATTTCATTTTTTCTTGTCTAGTTATCATCCATGTGTATTCATGGATTCTGTCCTCGGGGATTTTGTAGCTTATTTTGTTTTTTTGAGATATGTTAAAAATCATCGTGTACAGCATATCTCCCGGGAAATGAAATTTACCAAGTACACGATGTATTGTTCTGATGACATATATATGTCATTATACATCACATTCGGTAAATATTTTATATTCAATACTTCGTATGTTGGCATAAGATAGAGCGTTGTCGCGGGAAAGGTTTGTATGAAACGAACAACATCGCCACTCGATATCAACAAAGAACGAGGAATATCAGTCTTAACAATTATATTGTCATTCGAGAGAATACGAATGATGTTTTGTTTGCAATTGTAATCATAAATATTTTGACTGCCTATTAGAGGTGTGCCGCAGATGTAAACTTTGAATAGTATTCGCAGCATCAGACCGCCAAGCGAATGGCCGACCAATATTAAGTTCGGCGTGGTTGTTACCAATGTCATAGCATCTTCGTCGAAATTGAACCCCATTGTGTTTTTTTTTTTTTTAGTTTCTTTTCAAGAAGTATTCTTTCCAAATACTCTTTCAAACGATGACAATTCTCTAAAGGATCCAATCGCCAATCATATGAGAAAATTTTAACTTGAGCATTGTCGTCTTTGAGACGCTCCACTAACCTCCTGTATACAGAGACACAAAAATGCGACAACAATGGTTTGGTTTTGGTTCGTTTGCACGAAAAAAAATGCCGATTCATGTTGGTAAACTTTAAAAATTTACTCGGATACAGACGTTCGTGATGGGGTTCTTTGTCGTTGACACCTTCTTCGATGTGCTGTGATGTAAATTGAGAGCCAATTGCATCAAACATTTTTGACAAATTCTTACAATCACAATAGATTTTCGACCCTCCCATGCCGGGTATTAGTATTATTGTTTTTGTCATTACTTATACAAACAATATACATATCTAAGACATGGAGCAAAAAAATTTTTTAGAACAATTGTATATTTTATCAGGTGGACGAATTCACGGTACAAAACGACACAAAGAGGTATGTGCCCACTTAAAGCATATCGAGGGTAATTTTGTTAATTTCACCAAAGACGAATATCGCAAATTCATAGTTAATTGGTATGTAAGTAGGCTTTTGAATAAAAAACCATTCTCAGCGGCGTACATGTGTGCTGTGATAGACTCGATCAATCGCTACAAACAATTCGATAAATCGCCGTTTGGCAAACGCGAGATATTTACTGTAATAAAAAATATGAAAAAAATATTCAATACCGAAAACAAAGATCTACTCTTTTATACAAAAGACTTCAAGCCCATAAAATTGAGCATGAGCAATGTGGAGAGTCTGCGCCAGAGCAACGTAATTGCCAAATTCTCTGACAAATTATACGAAGATGCCAACTTCGAAATCATATTACAATACAACAAATTTCTTAAACATAGGCTCCACACGACGCATACCAAGCGTTCAAGATGATTTATCATTGATCATCATTTTCTTAGCATCTTCGCCGCGAAGAATACAAGAAATCTTGAAGTTGAATATGAAAAAAGCCAAAGAATTAGTTTTAAATGGACAAACGCGCATCATGACCAAAAACGGCGAAGACACATTCAACATGATTGTGCCACAACAATTTTCACAATTGCGATAACTGTATCCAGGATGTGGATGTTTTTGGCTGTATTGAGGACGGAATTGTTGGCTATTTCGGATTGGATGAGGATGAGGATTTTGAATTCTTTTCATGTTGGATTGATGTTGATGAGCGTGAGTTGCTCGAAAATTTTGGTTCTCCAATTTCAAACAAAAATGAAGGTCGAGAGGCTCTTTCATAGCGAGTAATTTTTGCACATATCTCCTTAGTCCTCTTATGAATGTATCTAAGGCCTTGTCGCGATATGTTTGCTTTAAAAGGCTCATAGATTCTGGGCTGACATCCATGCAGGATAATCTGTCAAGTATAAGCGATAGGTGGGAAAATACTGTTTGGTAATACTCTTGCACTGTTTTACCTCCCTGTATCAGAAGGGACATTTGATATTCGAGAGTACTGATGTCTCGTTTATCAGCGTAGTGCATGGCAAGACATCTTGATATATTTTTCCAATTTAAGGGAGTGTTATAGGACTCCAATGCTATATCCGCGTTGCCAATAATCTTGTTTCTCACAGTGCTTAGAATGGCATAATACTTTGGTGTACCACTGATGGGTTCATATATGTTGAGCACTCTCTCAACACTTTTCTTCCATGAACTAAATTCTCCAGGATCTCCGGAGAATGTCCTAAGATTTCGGACAATGTCTGGTATTTTGTCCAGATCGGATAAGTCGTTCCTGTATTCAGGCGAAATTGTTTCATCGATATCTTGATAAAGATTGGCATGTGGGTTAAGTGCATCTTGCACTAAATTCTGGCCTTGTTCTTTGAAAACTCGGCGGATCATAGAAGAAATTAAAGATTCGAATTCGACGGTTGTTTGAGGTTGTTGAAATTGGTCTGAAAGGCGTGATGGATTGGTAAGATCAATTTCGGGATGTTGTTGGAAAACATTAGAAAGGCGTTGAGGATTAATAGGTTCAGGAATTTCGGCGTGGGTAGCACCTGACGGAAGAGGAGCACCCGGATCCTGCAGACCTTGGTCCTGATTAGCATTTGATCTAAGTGATCTTTGCATATTTTGTTTTTTAATAATGATAGGTAAATATCTGTATTTAGTTATTTTAAAATAAGGAATAGATTTTTGTAATTATATTTGTTTAATTTTATGAACAATTTTATGTATTTTCTTAGTTTTTTGGGAAATTTTATTGTTTAATCCAAAGAAAAAAGGAAAAAAAATTTTTTTTTTTTTATTCTTTTTGTAAATGATTCCTATTCTTTGTTATGTTTGTTTATTTATTTTTCTAAAACATTCTTTTGTTTAACTAATTTTTATATTAACCAATATTATTTTTATATATTTTTCATATGATTCTTGTGCTTAGTTTCTTTAACTCAATTTGTTTATGAACGCTTATTCCTATTACTATTCCTTGTTTAATCACTTTTTTAAT
Organism: Chrysotoxum bicinctum; assembly: GCA_911387755.1. Lineage (NCBI taxonomy): Eukaryota > Metazoa > Arthropoda > Insecta > Diptera > Syrphidae > Chrysotoxum > Chrysotoxum bicinctum. The sequence goes on along the minus strand of OU426988.1, from coordinate 236,570,417 downwards.
GTATTAAAATGTATTTAAATTAAATTCTAAATTCTTAATTTTTCTTATTTTCTTGATTTCATAAAATTCACTTTATATTTTCTTACTAAAAATTTTCTTTTTTTTTTTTCTTTTTTTTTTAAACCACTATATTTGGATTTTTTCACTTATTCAATAAATTCTTACATTAAAATGGTCCAGATGAGGAACACCATCTCCCACGCTGGCTGGTTATTTGATAATTTCCTTTGATGAACCCGAACGCGTAGAATTGTAAAGTTACCGACAGCACAGATGCCGGAGGAACTACTTGAGGACACTACTTTTCAATTTTTAATTTCCGCTGTGGGTCCCTGCTCGGGCGCCAATTAAACTTAATAACACTTAAGTTTCTTAAAAAAAATATTCTTTTGAGGATCAACCTCTTTATTCGAATTCAACTTAAAAACTAAACTACAAAATGTTTTTCTTTAAACTATCTAACCTACTTATGCCTCTATGCTGCGGATGTTCCCGCAGGTAGTGTTGTGTTGCAGCAATCTCTGCTACGTGCTGGAATGCATATTTGTTCTGGTTGTTGTCTTGTTTCCAGACGCAGCGTCAGCGAAATTATCGTGAGAACGAGTCATAAATCATTTGCACAATTTTTGCAATTGTTTGCATTAACTTGTATATTGTCTGTGTATTGAACGGAATTGGGAATGGGGGAAGTTAGGTTGCGCATGGAACTCGCGTCTTAGAGTTTGTCCAGCTTGTTTGAGGGTGTCATTTTTGTTTGTGATGCAATGTAGTTGTACATACATACGTCTTTATGAACGAATGAGCTGTATTTTGTGTCATTAAGTGTGGTTTTCATTTTATTGTCTCCATGGAAAATTTTGTTGATTATGGTTTTTATATTTTTTGATTTCTAATTTCACTTTGAATTTTATTATTATATAATTTTTTTTATTGGCAATATAATTTTTTGCATTATTTATTTAGCTTTCGCTTTGTGTCTTATTTTGATAATAATATAAATGTATAAAAATGTTTTTTTAAATTTCTTAAAAATTAGTCTTACAAAAACCAGTATACACTGCATTTCTCTCGCTGGCGATGGGGATTTCTCCTGTTTTTATTCTGATGAATCTTACTAAGGATCCCACGATGCGCACACTTACTTAGGCTACTTTGTGCGTTCTTACGGCAATTCAAAGCACTTTCACTTGCACTTGATTTTTGGGTTGAGTTGGCCTGGTAGTGTTTTTTTTTTTTAAAGTTCTCACTGTTTCAATCGATCACTTGCACTTTTCTTTTATTTTTATTTCTAGGATTCTTATAGCCGCCCTTATTTTAATTTTATTTTATTAAAAAAACGCGGTCCCTGCTCGGGCGCCAGTTAAAGATTATTTATATAGATTTTATTAAAAAAAATTATTTATTTCACTTAACCAACCTTTATTGATTATATATTTTATATTTATGTGTGTTTGATTGATTTCTAATTTAAATATTTTATTTAAGAATATGTTGTTTATTTTTTCAAACTTGGTTTTAACTCTATCCGATATACATAAAGTATTCTTGTTAAATTTAAATTTATTGCTATTTTCCTTAACGATAAAGTATTGCTTCAGATTTGTCTGCGTCAGTCATTTGAAATCGAATCCATTTAGGTCAAATATGAACTTCAATAATGTTAATGATTTCTTTATAAAACTTGCTAAATTTTGGTTGAGCTAATCCAAAATTGAAATTGTTTCCAGCACCGTGTTGGTAACTAACCTCTGATAAAATTCTTAAGGTGACTGCGAGCCTAAATATTGTTGGAATCGATTATAAACGTTGCCGAATCATTGTTTTAGTACTTTTTTCATCCAACACATACTTAAATTGAAATTAATTTAAATGAAAACACCATTAAATTTGAATCAACTAATAAAAATTGTTTGTTTATTTATTTTTTACGTTGAATGCATTTCGACCAATGTATCGGTCATCTTCAGCAACACGACTGAGTGATATATGTCACTTACATAAACAGAAAGCATTATAATAAATTTTGTGCATACATTATATACAAAAGTTGGAACAGTAAAGATAAATATATAAACAATAATTATGTAAATTACATGTAAATGAATAGAACGACTATTTTGTAAATGATTTTAATTTAAGAAAATAAGTTAGAAACAATTGAACAAATCTGATTATATATTTCCCTTATCTGCATTTAATGCAGAGTTGTCTATTTGTATAAATAAATTTATTTTAAATCAATTTATTTAAAAAAAAATTTTAATTATTCAGACTGGCAGCGATTCTGCCTTCGAAAATAACAATGACAAACATAACTTAAAAACTACAGCTTAAATACTAATTTGACCCAAGCTCTACGCTGTTTTTTGTTCCCACAGTAGTCCCACAGGTGATCTCTCGTTTCACTGCTTGTCAACAATTCGCTGACAATGCGTCTGGCTGGGTGCATACACTTCATGCATGCTCTTGTTGTCGTATTGCATGTGGTATTTGCATGCGCCAACAAAATTTGCTGACTTGTTTGGTGTTTACTTATATAAAAGCTTTCGATGGCGTCAAGCTTATTATTGTCTGAGGTCATTTAAAGTAATTGGCAATGTTTCTCCTGTAATGCATTTGCTGCTATTGCAGATTTTTTCGGATGGTTGTTTTTTATGTAGTTTTGATGGTCTTGTTAAAATTGATCTTTTTGTTTGATCGTATTATATTTGTTCACACTTGCACTTCATAAACTCCAGATTTTTCTAAGTTGTTTTTTTGTCTTTGACACTTGTTGATTTGTTTTTTAGTTTAAATTTATTCTTTGTTTATAATTTCCTCTTTACTATTTTTTCCACCCATCTTGTTTTAAATTATTTAATTCCTCTATGAGTTTTTTTTTTTTTGCTCCAGAGCTGATGTTTATTACTTTTTCGGACACTTGCGTTGGAACTGCCTCTTCTTGCCGCCTCTCTTTTTTTGTTTTGTTTTAGCAGCTTCTGAGACTTTTATGCCTTGTCGCTTTTTGTATTCCTCAATTATCAAGGCTTTTGGACCAGCTTCTCTTGGTGTTGATTTATTTACCGGAATATTTTCTGGCATATGTGTAATATTGGTCGATATTCGCTAAGTTCTTCCCAGTTTTTAAATATAATGTTTATGTCTTCTAAAGTAGTCATCTATCTGACTGTCTTTGGAAAATTAAAAAATAATGTTTTTGAAGACTTATTATTGGTAACAGATATTCGTTCGATATAATGGTTCTCTGGTTCGGATTTGCAGGATCGCCATGCAATGATGTTATGAAGTTATATGAACCGGTTTGATTGGGTTATCTTAGCTCAAAGAGCCGCTTATGTCTCCGAGCATCGCATCGGTGAAAATACATGATTTGGTTTCTTAAGTATTACTGAGGTCCTCAGCCGAGAATGAGAGTCAAGAGTCTCGTATCTAAAACTAGACTGAATTATATTTACAAAATCTTCGGCTATTTATACTTAAACTAGATCAATATTTTTCATATTGATAAATATATAAGATGCGACCAAGTAACAGCCAAAGTTCTGTCTCTTGGTCCAACGTCCAAGTCCAACACACGACTTTTGGGCCCAGCACAATATTGCACACGAACCGCAGTACCTGCACACAACTTCGACCAGAAAACTTAATGGCAGATCTCCTATATGGGCTTTTTTCAGTCACTTTGATTTTTATCCTTAACTTTCCTTTTCTTTTTTTGTTTTAATACAGAAACGCAGATATTTTGGTTTTCTTTTTTCTTTTATTTATTATTTATTACGCTTTATTATTTAATTCAGTTTTTTTTTGAAACACGTTGAATGTGAGAAGACCTTTTATTCAAGCAAAGAAAAGTTCTGCCAAAAGAGCCAAGTGACAATCGACTAATAATGAAAATTCATGAGGCCGGAAGGGCAGACATTTTTTTGTTCGTACGAAATCTGAAAGGGGTATGTTCGATGAGTGAAGCAAAATTGTAGTGAGCTATTAAAATTAAAGTTTCTAAAAAAATATTTTTTTGAGGCTGAACCTCTTTTTTGTAAATCCAACTTAAAACTCAATTACAATTCAATGTCTTAAAATTATTTTGTCTATCTGCCCTGCATATGCGGCTGATGATCCCATAGGTGGCTTAGAGTTGCAGTCTCTGCTACGTGATGGAATGTGCAGTCTCTGCTCGGACGCAGCGTCAGCGAAAACAGTGTGGGAATGATCATAAATCATTTGCACACTGTTTGAAATTTATGTGGTGTCGTGTTAACTTGTATATTGTATATACACAACACCGGGTTACCTTATAATAATTAACAATTTTTCTTTGAACAAGTTTCTATTTGAAGAATTAAAGATATCTACAAAACTCTCTACTGAATTTGCTTCTCTTAAACATCTTGTAAGAGGCTCATTTAAACCATAATTCAATCTACACACAGAAAATATTTCTTATTCTCAGATTGCGCTGTCTTAATTTATCTAATACCTTTTGAACGCTTATAATATGTTCTTCGAGAGATGAACTAAAAATTAAGATATCGTCTAAATAGACGACGCATATTTGATCAATGTACTCTCTTAGTACTGAGTTAATTAATCTTTGGAAAGTCGCTGGGGCGTTCTTGAGTCCGAAAGGCATCCTTGTGAACTCATAATGCCCAAGAGGAGTCGAAAAAGCTGTTTTTTTTTCTATCCTCTTGCCTAACTAGGATTTGATGAAAAGCTTTCGCTAGGTCCAATGTTGTGAAGTATTGATACCTTCCTAATTTATCTAATATAGTATCTATATTAGGAATAGGTAACTTGTCATCAATTGTCGCTTCATTCAACTTTAATCTACAACTATTCTCCATTTCTTTTGCCCGGAATTATGAACTTTTTTGGGAACGACCCATAAAGGACTGTTATACGGAGAGTTGCTTTCCTTAATGATTCCTTGCATTAACATTTCTTTGGTTTGTTTATTTATTTCTTGTTCATGTATCTGGGGATATCTATATATTTTTGCGTAAATTGGTCTATAAGTTGTGGTAACGATTTCATGTTTGACTTCATGAGTACTAGTGAGCTGTTGCCCTTCGTGAAAAAACAAATCTCTATTTTTCTTAAGAATTTTTTCTAAAGTTTCTCTTTCTTCTATGTTTACCAAATGATTACCAAGAAGACTCTGCCGTACACTGCGCTTGTTTGTGGCGTTTGCCGGTTTATTACTTTTGTAAATTTAAATAAATTTTAATAAATAAAAATAAAAAATAAAACAGGACTTGTTGAAATTGAAGTTTGTTTTTTTTTTATTCGTCACACACAATCCGACGTTAGACATCCATTTGACGTTTTACAAGAGTTAAGTGTTTATCTCGCGGTTGAGATTAAAAAAAAAACATAAGTGTTTCTTTTTTTATTTAAATTATTTTTATTTTATTTGATTTTATTATTATTTTTCTTTTTATCTCTAAGTTATTACATTTTTTATTTTATTAATTTCTAAAAGGAGGCCGCTGTCTTCAGCTAGGCTGCACCTCGCAGTTAGATTGATGGATTAAGACTAACTTTGAAATAATAATATTTTTATGAACTCTTCAACGGTAGCGCGAAGTGCTTCCCGTGGAAAAGGAATGCACTTATTTATGGAATATTCATATTTCATTTGAATAAAATGAAATATGAGCATTTAGTTTTCTGTTTGTTGACGGCAGGGGACAAGGGGTATATCCGTTGCGGATTGGTTTTGCTGTATAGGCAAAAAAAAAAGGTGGGAAACTGTTATTGCAATACCGTTAGACAAAGGGGAGTGTCCGGGGTAACGGGATTTGGGGTTCATGTAGAGTCGGAGACGTAACTCAAGTTTTGACGGTGGTTGCGTTCATTAGGTTATAGATCAGGATTTCCGCTGGTTGCGTTCTTTATTTTGAGCTCATGATTTCAGCTAATTGGTTTCAACATTCTCCCCGGGCAAAAGATTTGTATGGGTTCCAGAGCTTTATTGGACTTTATTGTACAAGAATTCCTCCTCTTTTCTTGCGTTTTGGTATTTTGGGTATTTCTGTTAATTTTCTTTCAATATTTCTTTGTTCTCTATCGTGGTACTCTTGTATTGATATAGGTCTGGGCCCAGGTTTATCAGACATTTCTTACGTCACACTTTATATCACACTTTATGTTGGTATTCATTTTTAGAAGCACCCGTGTTAAAATTTTTTTTCTTTATTTTATTCTTTAGGTACTAATTTAATTTTGTGCAAGATCGCCATGAAATAAAATGACGTTCGTTTCGTTTAGAGATACTTTTATTAATGAATTCAAGAATATTCTTATGCGGATATGCCGCTAACTTTATTATTGTACATAGTTGTAATTTTTGATGACGAGCAAATAAGTCGTTCGTGAGAAAGCGTCAGTTCAGCATAAGGCTGGCTAAGCTCACATGAGTGTGGCTTCGGATGACGAACAAATTATCTGCTCGTGGGAAATCGGAATGTTTAATATGATCAGTTTAGATTTATACACAATAAACATATTCTGTATTCGAATTACACTGCAATTCCCTCTAAGCTATGTACTTCATCGTATGTGTATGGATATGCATTTATAAATTTAATTTGATTACCATTTATTTCAACATATTCTTTCTCTAAATTAATTTTGGCTTGTAAGGGTTTAAACAAATTTTGTTCTATAAGACCATCAAAATCTTTCTCACTAAAGGAAGTAAGTTTCCAACACATCCTAGCTTTCTCTTCTAATTCTTTTGGAAGTCCTGTTATAATTTCAGTATCTAAAGACGTTCTTCCATTAAGGGCATTGAAAACAATATTTTCTTTTAAAGGAATTCGTTTTTAATTTTGTAATTTTGTTTTGTCAAGGAGTGTAGTAGTTGAACCTGTATCTATCAAACATTTAATCTTGTGTTGTGCTAATGTTAATTCAATTATGGGTAGATCAGATGCAGATGTTCACATTCCATAGGCGTGATTATTATGTTGCCTTTGATTCATATTACTCGCATTTGGTGGCGATAAAATAAAAATAGTATTTTTTTTTTTGGAATTTCCTTATTAATTATATTATACAAGTTTTTTAAAAATTCATATATTTCTTTTTCATTATTGCAAAATTGAAAATTTAATAAATCAATCAATATTTCCAAAGATTCACTAATTGAATAATAATAATTATATAAATTTCCAATTGGAGCATTGAAAATTAAATTTTGAGGTTCAATCGATTTTAAATATAAAAATATTTCCTGAAACGTTAAATTATTAATATAATTATTAACTATTTTTATGCAATTCTTAATTAATATGGAATTAATATCCCAAAATCTAAATTCCGAAGATAACCACATGGATGTGTTCAGTATATGATGAGTTGGAGCCGTTGGATGCTTGTTAATAAAGTCAATTACCTTGTCTCCCTTTCCTCTTTTTTTACTCCTGGTATCTTGTTGATGTTGTTCGTTGCAGATACTAATAACTTCATCACCAATTGATAATTGGGATCCAGCGGTGACTGAGTGATAAAGGTCGATCGATAATTCGCTTCCTTCCACCATTCCGTCTTCGGCTTCTTCGATATCTTGGAAAAATCGTATACATCTAGTTTCACTACTTGGAAACCATGTTCGCCCGGTGATGTTAAAGTATACGATTTTCCGTGACTCTTTCTGCAAATAGATTGCGAGATTAACCCAGTGTTGGAGCGTGTATTTCCAACTTGGAATAACTCGTCGAGAGAATCTTCTAGTGACTTTGTTTTCAAGACATTGGAAGAATGAGCATCTACAGGAATTATTGGAGTAACTGCAGTCGTGGATAACGTGGATGTGGTTTCCGTGGTGCGCGATGATGAGGATGGCTCCTCCAAATTTTCTACAAATTGTTCCGTTATCCAATCGCAAGTCTCTATAGTTAAATTCTGTTCCAAGAACGTCGTGGACCACTCGCTGTTTAAGAGGATTGTCACCAAACTCTTTAGCGAACAATTGCCTAATTCTCTCTTTTGGGCAACTACTGCCTTCCGTGCGTATAGAAGGGATTCCATCAACAAATACAACACTTTCTTCGCCTCGAACATCTTGGCTTTCAAGGAGAGACAAGTCAAAGTCTCGATAATCGAAATCGAGTGGATGAGAAACTCTTTCGTCCAAATTATTTGTAGCAGCGATAAAAGAGACATGTGCGTCATCGCATCCTGACTGGTCGTTGTTGCTTTCCGCATTTCCAGATCCACATCTATTTTCAATTTCTTTTCCTTCGTATCTTCCACTACTGCTTTTCTTTTCCTCTTGTTGTTGTTCTTCTCGATCAGTAGAACTTCCTCTACTGCTTGAGTATTCGGTAAGACGCCTTCGTATTCCTCCAGCTCCTGACGATGTTGAAAATCTTCTTCTTTTTCTGACCGAATTTGCAAATCGTCCGGAACTTGAGAATTGTCGTCGACCACTACTGGATCCCGAATCACTACCTATAAAAAAAATTATGAAAATTATTTTAAGTCAAAAAAAAATATAACAGCTGAATAATTACCTTCTTTCCTGATTTCATCATTTTCTTCTTCTGAATAATTGTAAGAGCAAACACTACTTGAATCACTGCTGCGACTTTCACGTCTAGAACACATTTGATCAGCTTAGAAAAATTAAACACTATTTATACTAATTTTATTTCGATTATGCATGGTAAAAATAATAAAACATTTGGACGACGACGACGACGACGACACGTGACGTGTTGGACTTTGGACTTCTGGACCTTAGACTAAAAGTATGCAACGAAAAAAACACCGCTCAGAAATTTCTACCCATGGCTTGGCTTAATCATGGCCTTCGGCCGATAGCCGCCGGTAATTATTCCTAAATTGACCTGAATTATTTCTATTCTGATTATAAGGATTTCTATATTGACCTGAGTTATTTCTATTTTGATTGAAAGGATTCCTATATTGACCTGAATAATTTCTATTTTGGTTCCTGAATTTATTTTGTCTATTGAACTTATTTTTGTTCATTTGAATTAGTCCTGTCTCCTCTAGTATATAGAAAGCATCCCTTAAACTATTTGTCTGCCTACTTATAACCACACTGACTAGATTTGGATCTAATCCATTAATAAATGTTTTAACCATCATTGATTTGTTCGCTGAAGGCGAAAACATCAAATTCAAACTTAGTGTTTAATTAATATAATATATTTTTTAGATTTTCAAAATATTCACTTACCTACATTTTTATTGTTGCAAATGGGCAAATGAACTCGATCATGCATTGTCATCGTTTTATTTATAATATTATTATAACTACCTGTGGGAACTTCCGTTTTAGTTATTTTATGGGTTGATGAATTTGACATAACCCGCGCTTGTTGCAAATAAAGACATACGTTGGTGTTTTTTCAGTTTGTTTTTCATTGAATATGTGTACGTAAATTAGGAAGGGTGGCCTAGGGGTAGCGAATGAATTGCGTATTAAAGTCAATGCCTGATCCCATGTCTTTGGCTGAGTTTTTACACCCTGCCAACAAGTGTACGCGATGTCTCCGAGCAAAAGAGGAAGACCAGTGAGTGCATTCTTTTCGCTCATTTTCGTTACATCTTTGAATATAGTAGCACTAGAGATGAATATGTCTACTTTGGCTTTTGACCGTTCGCCGTTGTAGCGTGTGGTACAGGCAGCAAAATTCCCATTTGTTGAAGACATATCTGGGACCTGTGCTTCCTATTAGGGCACGAGTTATAGATTTTTAAGAATCCGTTTTATAAACGAAAAAACAACAATTCGGTATTAGAAAAATAAGAAATTACATTTTTTAATTGAATATATTTAATTAATTAATTTAATTTAATTAATTAAATAATTTAGTTAATTTTAATGACTATCAACTACTGATGTCAAGCGTCAAGTGAATGTCTCTACTCTACTCTAATCTGTTTTATGCTCATATTCGGAACTTAATTACAAATGATGTTGGTATACTATCTTAATTATAAACTTGGTTTTGGCAATGATCATTTATATACGAAAGTACTGCAATACTACGTTTAGTTTTTGTGTACATTATTCATTATGACTAAGTGAGTATGACGTTACGTAACTCACGCAGTCGAGCGCTTTTTCGAAAGGCCGTTATGCAGTTTCAAGTTTTCTGAATTACCTATAAAATCGGTTTTGATCACAAAGCTCCTACCAAATAGGTAAGGCCTGAAATACTTCGAAGCCCATACCATGGCAAGAAGCTCTTTTTCTATAGTGCTATACTTATTTTCATGGCCATTAAGGGCTCGACTCGCAAAACTTATAGCTTTATTATCTTGTGTTAAAACAGCCCATAATGCATGGTTACTAGCATCGTTTACTAGTGTAAAGTTCTTTTTGAAATCGGGATGCACTAAAATTGGATCATTTTTAAGAAGTTCTTTGAGTTTATTAAAAGCTTGGATGAATTCTTTATCATTTTTGTTAACCCTAGTATTCTTCTTTAAATACTTTACAAGAGGATGAGCTAGTTTGGAGTAATCTTTTATAAATCTCCTATAATAATCTGTTATGCCAAGAAAACTTTTAATTTCTTTTTGGTTACTTGGGAGTGATATTTTATCAATAGCCTCGACTTTTTTTTGGATCTGTTTTAATTCCATCAGGAGTGACTACGTGTCCTAGGAATTGAGTTTCTCTTTTCATAAATTGACATTTGTTCAGTTGAATTTTGAGATTCGCTTCACTTAAGCGTTTTAAAATTTTTGATAAAGATTCTAAATGTTCTTCAATGCTAGTCGAAAAAATCAAAATATCGTCCAGGTAAACAAGACAAATTTTACCAATATATTCTTTTAATACATTGTTAATTAATCTTTGAAATGTGGCTGGGGTATTACGTAATCCGAATGGCATACGAAGAAATTCGTAGTGACCGCTGGATGTAGAGAACTCGGTCTTATGGATATCGCTATGTTTCATTTCAACTTGGTGAAATCCCTTAGCAAGATCCAGCGTTGTAAAATACTGACGTCGGCCTAATTTATCATCTTTTTTTTTCATCTTTTATTTTTATTCATCTTCAGTCTCTTCGATATTTGGAATAGGCTGTCAGTCTTCGATAGTTATCTCATTGAGTTTTCGGAAATCGATAACTATCCGCCACTGTTGTTTACCAGACAAATCCTCTTTCTTTGGAACGGCCCAGATTGGGCTATTGTAAGGACTATTAGACACCCTTATGATATCCTGCCTAAGCATTTCCTTGATTTGTCTATCTATCTCATCCCTATGAACTTCTGGATAACGGTATAGTTTTGGTACATCATGTTTTGTATGTATATACTATCAAACTAATAAAAGAAATTAATAAAATTGAACAATAATTTTCCACAGATTTCTGTTTCACAAATGTTATCTTAGTTTCATAAGATTTTCCAAGCCTCTCGCATAAAATATCCCCATAGACTGCTTTTATATCTCTATTTATTTAATATTTCTTGTTTTATGTTATTTTTTTTTTTTACATTAAATGTGCTTATTATTTTTAGTTTTTATTGTTTCTCTACTTTTCTTTTTTTTTATTTACTTCAAAAAAGTTATATTAAGATGAATTTTAGAATATGTTCACCGCAATTCTGTCCTGGAATTGGCTGTTTTTGGATTGCAATCGAATTTTTTTTCACTCAGTTCTGCCTTATGATTTTGTTATCTCTGGATGGTGATGGTGATCTTTTCTTCAGAACCAACTTGTTGAATTATTTTCACACAGTTCTGTCCTATGATTTTAATGTCTTTGGATGGCAATTTTCTCTTCGGAATAAACTTATTTGATCATAATTTTCTCGTTTTCGTCCCGTTTTCGAGTTATAACGGTTTTTATGATTTTTGCTCTCTTTTCCCTTAACTGGCTTTATCTTTGCCAAACTACGTCCGATTCGTAAGAGATTCAAGAATTTATTACAGTTTTAGTTTGTTGCAAAACTTTTTTTTTCTGCGGACAACCGTTTCTCCGCAATTTTGTATCAAGAAATGAAAAATTAAATGAAAAGTTTTCTTCTCTATGGATGTAAGTTACAAAAATTGTTCAAATATTCCCCCATTCTGCTCAATACACATTTGCGCTCGCCTAAGAATACCTGCGATGGACGTCTTTCTCATGTTTGATAAGCCATTTGGAGACGCGCATTTAACTCTTCCATTGTATTTATTTGTTTCTCATGAACGACATTTTTCAAGTGTCCCTACAAGAAATAATCTAGAGGGTTAAGGACTGGTGACCTCGGTGGCCAACTTATAAGGCCTCTTCACCGCCCCGGAAAGCTTTCATTTAGTACATTGCGTGCAACAACAGCGTAGTGAGCCGGAGCACCATCGTACATATACCAAGTATTCCTGTGTTGCTCAAAGGATGAATTTTCGATTAAGTATGGCAAGAAATGTCAAAATCATATGTTTGCATTGCATGCATATTGGATATGTCATTTCGGAACGAATATTTGTAAGTTGTTGATTGTTGCTGGAATCGATAATGGACTCCGAGAAAAAAAAAATTATTAAAGATCTTGCTCAATTGCTGCACCACAACACCAATTTTTTACAAAAACAAGAACACAAATGAAAAACGAAAAATTATTTTAACTTTTTTGAAATTTTATGAACCCTTTTCGAGGCCCTCTTTTGTAAATACTTGAGAACAATTTCCTTGTATACATTGAACATTTTCATCTTTGATGATATGAAGTGATTTTATGTGACTTACTAAGATTTTTGGCACATCAAAAGTTAACTGGCAAGAGAAGCATCCATACTTTTTGCAGAATTGAAACACAGGTTGAGTAATTAAAAAAAAAATTAAGAACTGTGATAAGTGAAAATTAAAATACTCGTATAAAATAACTGAAGAATGCTGGGCCCTACAACTATTATTATTGGTTTAAACGTTTTTTTTTTTGTTCAGAGTATTTGGCTTTCAATTCTTCTATTTTTCTTAATAAGAACTTACAGTTAAGCAGTGAAGTATGAAATTTATACAATATACCATCGTAATAAGTATAATTTGCAGTAAGTTCTGTTAAACTGGGCCCTACAACTATCATTATTGGTTGAAACGTATTTTTTCGGAGTATTTGGCTTTCAGTTCTTTAATTTTTCTGAATAAGAACTTACAGTCAAGCAGTGAAGTATGAAAGTTGTACAATATACCATCGTAATAAGTATAATATGCAGTAAGTTCTGTTAAGCTGGGCCCTACAACTATCATTATTGGTTGAAACGTATTTTTTCGGAGTATTTGGCTTTCAGTTCTTCAATTTTTCTGAATAAGAACTTACAGTCAAGCAGTGAAGTATGAAAGTTGTACAATATACCATCGTAATAAGTATAATATGCAGTAAGTTCTGTTAAGCTGGGCCCTATAACTATAATTATTGGTTGAAACGTATTTTTTTTTGGGAGTATTTGGCTTTCAGTTCTTCAATTTTTCTGAATAAGAACTTACAGTCAAGCAGTGAAGTATGAAAGTTATACAATATACCATCGTAATAAGTATAATTTGCAGTAAGTTCTGTTAAGCTGGGCCCTACAACTATCATTATTGGTTGAAACGTATTTTTTCGGAGTATTTGGCTTTCAGTTCTTCAATTTTTCTGAATAAGAACTTACAGTCAAGCAGTGAAGTATGAAAGTTGTACAATATACCATCGTAATAAGTATAATATGCAGTAAGTTCTGTTAAGCTGGGCCCTATAACTATAATTATTGGTTGAAACGTATTTTTTTTTCGGAGTATTTGGCTTTCAGTTCTGTACGATTAAGTACGTGTCGACCAAAGTGATATCACCTTGACGACGTTGTTGCAATTTTATTTCGCGTAATAAATTTAACTTTATGATGAACGATTGTTGAATTTATAATATATAAATCGCGACTTCGGATATTCGGATCCAACAAACAAACAAAACAATTGAGGAGAACGAATTTTTGGAAGATTGCACAAGACCGGTGTGCCGCGACAGGGTTACGATGAAAAGTGAAATATGGAAATGGGAGAAGAATGATGTTGATCTGTCAGATCGAGGTCGCGTTCAATGAAATTGCAACTCGGTAGCAATTTGATGTGCTGCCCCCTCGGTTAGTTCAGCGATGGGTGGGTTCGTGTATTGGTGAATTTTATTGATTGAACGCCCAATCTGCGTTCGATTAATAAAAAAATTAAAAAAAGGTATCGATACAAATTATCAAACGATTGGAAGTACAGGGGCGTGCTTTTACTTACTATGGGCGCCAGGAAGTTTTTTTCTTATCCGTGTTGAAAACTTACCAAAACCTAAATGTAACCAAATACTTCTTCCAAACTGAAATAACAACACACAGAATTAATTCCAAAAGGGAAGTTAATGTTTTTATTAGGGAAACCTTTCAAGTATAGGGGAAAAACCCTAAATTTTTTCAATAATTAAAATGTGACAATATGTGTAACTTTGGTAAAAGGAAAGTTAAAAAAAAACATTAAAGCCAGAACAATTTATAAGAAGAATTTTATGTTAAAATGAAATATTAATTGTAACGAATTTTAATATTAATTATTTTTCTAATTGAATTTATGTCACAAGCGAAACGAAACAAAGGTGATTTTGGGAAAGATTCCCGAAAGACAAAGAATTAACAAGATAGGGTTATGAAGTCCCGTATTTTCGGGAAGCGGTTTTTTTTTTGAAAAAAAAAAACGAAGGCCTAGCGGAACACAAATTTTTGCCCAAACTGGCGAACAGAACGGTACTCACAAAAATTATCACAAAGATACTTATCAAGTTTTTTTTTTTTTTCCACAAAATTGAATTACTCCTCTGAAGCTTTTCTGGCCCACCTGGCCCTAGCTTTTGAAGTCAATCCTTTGGCCGATTTCCTCTCCTCGACAAAAATAACGCTTAGTTTCCCTTTTCTGGAAACTACCTCAAAATTATTATCTGAATCTGTTACTACCATAAATTGACGATTTTTGGAATTTTTTTTTTCGAAAAATGATTTTTCGTTTTTCTAACTTTTTAACTATGATCCGTCTAATATCAGAATCTCTCAAAAAGTGATTTCTTAGTCGCCTCCTCCATTCAACTTAGCTCGCTCCATTGTGATCTTCTCTTTCTTTCACATTACATGTAGTTGTAGTGGCGGTATTCGGTCACGGTAATCATGCGCAGCTCTTCACCTTTTTCGGTTAGGAGCTCGCTCCGTAGTTGATCACCAATCCACTCTCTCATTTTCAAATATCCCTACTGAAAGGGATCATTCACAATGGAGTTCGCATAATGAACGTATTCAGCACACCTCCATTCAATACTCCTAAGTTAAAAGACAAACGAAAAATCAATTTAACGCGATTAAGTCCCCGTCCGAACCGACCCAAACTAAGATGGAGAGAAATATCTTGGAAGGATGCACTTCGCCATTTTAACTATTAAATGGTTAGGAATAATTCAATTTCTCGCGAACATTGAAATCAACTAATACCGTAGACCTTCGTGCAGATTTTAGGGGCTAAGGGATTCTTCTTCCAAAAATCATCTTCTTTTCGTTTACAAGACACTGATTTAATGTCGGGCTCTCGGCCGTTGTTGGGCTCTTAGCCGTTTTTGGACGATGACTTTATAACAGCTGGTAAGTTTGACTGATCGTGACCATCTGTCACCAGTCGTGTGTTTGCATTGCGTGGCCCATCTGTCACACATCTGGCATTGTTTTTATGCGAATTTAACACCTGCTTTTATTACTTTTCCACGATGCTTTTGGAGCATGCTTCTGGCTGATGGCCCAGGTTCACATTGTACTCTGCCAGCATTTTGGAGCCGTAATCGGAAAGGAAAGGTTAAAAAGGGAAAAAGGATAACGAATAGACTGGTGAAACTTGTTGTGGTAAAATTTACCGCAACAACGTGAGACGCTTCTAGTGCATGAACCAGAAGATCTCTTTGTTGGCGTGTTTGGGATTGTTGATTGGTTCTTTTTGATGAGAAATGTTTTATTGACTTTCGACTAATGCAACCCCTTACCGCTGGTGGGGGGAAGTTGCAATAATTTAAGAAACACTCAATATTTGGTGGTTAAACAGAAAGTAATTTTATTCCTTCACATAATCGTCTTAAATACTAAAAAATAGCTTATTAACAAAAATCAATAGAAGTTCAATAATCAACAAATAGCTTATTCTACAAAAGTCAATATAAGGTTCAATAAATCAATTTTATTGCTTAATTCTATAATATGCAGCGTGTGCACAATGTGTCATTGACTTGATCAAAAATAAAAACATTATGTGCACACACCGCACAATGTGTAAACAAAAAATTATTAACAAAGAAATATGCACATTCTGCACAATGTATAAGAAATGAATTTTAGGTTTTTATTGTGACTTGAATTGTGACCTACTTAAGGTAGGTAAGTAAGTGTAAAATGTGTATAGATTGTTTGTGAATTGTGATAGGTCAGTTGTGTAGGAAATTGTGCTGGGTATTAGATTGTTTTGAAATGTGTATTGTTGTGTAGGAAATTGTGCTGGGTATTAACAAGTTCTTCAATTTTTCTGAATAAGAACTTACAGTAAGCAGTGAAGTATGAGAGTTATAAAATATACCATCGTAATAAGTATAATATGCAGTAAGTTCTGTTAAGCTGGGCCCTACAACTTTCATTATTGGTTGAAACGTATTTTTTTTTTCAGAGTATTTGGCTTTCAGTTCTTCTAGTTTTTCTGAATAAGAACTTACAGTCAAGCAGTGAAGTATGAAAGTTATACAATATACCATCGTAATAAGTATAATATGCAGTAAGTTCTGTTAAGCTGGGCCCTATTTCTATCATTATTGGTTGAGACGTATTTTTTTTTTTTCGGAGTAGGTATTTGGCTTTCAGTTCTTCTATTTTTTCTGAATAAGAACTTACAGTCAAGCAGTGAAGTATTGTTGAAATTTGTGAATTAATGATACTCGGCTTCCATTTGTTTCCCTTCGATGACACCATTGAAGACTTTAAAAGAGCATGCAGAAGCATGAACACAATACAGTCTTGTGTATCTGAAAGAGCATAGGAAACAAATTATTATGATTGCTTGTTACTCGTACTAAATTAGTATATTATTATTCAAATCTTTTATTTCAATAATCACTTCAAAATAATGGTATAATACAGGATGGTGATGGGGGTATATAACTCTTTTTTGTCTTGAAATAGTGATTAACATAACCTGCCGAATGTAAATTAGAAAGGATAACCTCAGGCTTTCTTAGGATATATAGCAAAACATAAACTTACTGTCATTTGCGGAATCTAAATGGTTCATTAGGCTGCGACAATGTTTGTCTTTAATTGACTCTCTGAAAAACGGTTTTATTTTTTTTGTAAGAAAAGAATCCCATCTGGTCAACATGCTTGATGGATTATCCGGGAATATTAGCAGATAGTCTATTTCAACCTTAAAAGGAATCTTAATTAGTTTTTTAATGAATATTTTGAAATATTACTATTAGCCTACCAATAAATGACCAAGGCTGTGTTTGAAAAGTGGCCACCTTTTTAAAATGTAGTTGCTGCTTTCTGATAATATTTCAGCTCTTCGTATTCTTACAAGCTATGCCCACTTTTTCTCCACCTCAGACCAAGGATCGCTATTGTGGCAAAGCCAGACAATTCCATTTTCTTGTTCTTGGGAAATTAAAGGAAAATCCAAACATTCTTCAACTACATGAGCTATACAAGGAGAATTTTATTAGTGCAATATAAAATATTATAATTATTTTGTAAAATGCAATTTAAAAGAAAATGATGTAACTAGTGAATAAAGTTTAAACGGCGCCGTTCCGCCGTTCAGAAATGCCGCCCTCCGCTCAATGACTGCGTGGCCACCCCATATAACTCCGTGTTTTAATTTTTTTTTGCCACTCAGCATTTTGCCGCTCATTACATGGCCAGGTACTTAGTCTTCTCAACGGATGGTCATATGGAATTGTTCTCTATTATATAGCCAAGAAAATCAATTCTCCTTTGCAAGAACTTAAAATACAAATACATATGCCATTTTCCGCAGTGACTTCCAGCACCCTTTGCAACTTTCGTAGTTCTTTCTCTTCGTCGATGGAGGGAACGATGATGTCATTCATATAAACTACTACGGTACCATCTTGGAGGAATGGCCTTTGTTATTGTCTAGATTTTTTATTTAAAATAATTAGCAAAAAAAAAAAGAAATGATAAAATATATATGTATATAAATGAAACACAACCACTTTGTTCAAAAAGAATTCGAATATAATTTTATTGCCTTGTCATATGACTTGTTGTATAGTCGATTTGTAAAGTAAGAACATTGATTGTTTACATGTGATTCTTTTCTTTTTTTTTTAATTTGCACTGTAACAATGCTTGCACTTAATATAAAATAAAAATTTTAATTTGAAACAAAAAAAAACACAATCCACAAATATGTCAATATTATTTTGTTACAAACAAACACAATTAATGAAAATCCCGTCGGCAAAACACAAATTTTCCAACGCCATACAAAATTAAAAATCGAATTAATTTAACAATCACCATTTAACATGCTTTTCTTCCAAAAATTATCAAAACATAAATAATTTTAAATAATCAAAGTTGGAATTCCACAAGCACTATCCACAAAATACGTCACTTAATTCCAACAACAAACGTCAAAACATCGTCGGAAAAATAAAATAATTTTTTTTTCAACCAACTAATGTGTATTTCAATTGAAATACACATTAATTCAGACAAAATTTTAAACCAAAAGAAAGTAAGAAAAACACCAGCAACCACAATAAAACGTCAACATACACATTCGTCGAAAACAATATTTTAATAATCATTCTTTTTGTTTTCCTTTTCTATTTACTTACTTGGCTATTTTTCCCGTCACAACGAAATAATGAACACAACCTTCTCGATAGGCATCCAGTCGACAACTGAACTGGAATTTGAGTTTTTATTCATTTCTTTTCTTATGTTCGTTCTTACAACTACTACTACTACTGCTACAACTCGGCAATCCTGACATTTGTAATCGCCCCGACTTACGCTTAGTTTTAATTCTATTATCTAACCATGGTTTGATGTTAGCCGTTTCCCATACACCCTCATACGGAATTCTGGTTAGTTGGAAACCTTCGACATCTTTCAAGAGGTATCTATCGTTCGGCAACACTTTTGGTATCCCATATGGACCCTTGAACTTAGGAGCGATTTTCTTGCATGCACCAGGATTTGATATAAAATTTTTCACTACAACAAAATCCCCTTCTTTGTATTCTTTCTGGATTCTATTCCTATTCTTCATCATTTCATTATATTTCTGTCCTTTTTCTATTTTTTGTCTTGCATCTTCTCTCATTTTATTTAAATCCCTATCAATTTCCAACTCATTTTCATTGTCTAAACACTCTTTCAGGAAATCAATAACTACTCCCTTTTGCATAACACCGAATAACAACTGACTAGGAGTAGTTCCCGCACTTTTGTGATCTGTATTATTAATTGAAAACTCGATGGTCGGTAATACACCATCCAATGAAGACACTGTACCTGCACTTGTCAATTTTGCAATCATTGGAGCAAGACTTCTATTCACTCTTTCTACTTGTCCATTCGCCTGAGGGGAACCTGTGGCGATCTTAACATGCGAAACGTTATTTGCGCTCAAGAATTGTCTAAACTCCTCAGACGTAAATGCACTGCCACGATCAGAGACAATTACTTTGGGACGACTATAGGAATTGAAATGTAGTACCCCTTGGCATAATGGTTAGTGCGTTGGACTGTCATGCGGAAGGTCTCGAGTTCGATTCTCAGCCGCTGCAAAGTTTTTTTTCGGGGGTGTACAGCCTCTTGCGAGAAATTGACAAATTCTCCAAGAGTATCTCTTGTCATGGAAAGTGCTGCTCATTAGCCGTTCGGAATCGGCAGAAAATTGTAGGTCCCCTCCGTTCCTGGTAACACGCACACAGGAATGGTTGAGAGTTGTAAGTCACTAGGTCCTGGTTCACTTCGAGCTGTTGCACCACCAAATTTATTTATTTATTTTATAGGAATTGAAATAACTCTTTAAACACGCAACAGCCTCTCTAGAGCTCGTCGTCCTCACCGCATACAGTCGTACAAACTTGGTGAACGCATCAATCACAAGAAATACATATTTCTTGTTCCCACATTTAAGCGATACCGGACCAAAATGATCAATATGTATCATTTCAAAAGGGACGTTCCCTTTCGGTATGCTGTGGAGCAACCCTTCATATTTTCCAAACTTAGGCGAGAACGTTATACACTTCAGACAATTCGCTATATGTTCTTTGACCTTTAGACTCAGGTTTGGGAACCAATAAGTTCTGAGTATATTACCTAAAACTTTATCTCGACCAACATGTCCCATTTCATCATGATACAATCTCATCACATTAGTTTCCATAACTTCTGGTACATAAAACAAAATTTGTTTTCCTATCTTTCTGTATACTAATCCATTCCTCATTTCATATAATTTACTCTCTTTTTCCTCAAGTTCTCGTCTGAGTTTTTTGATAGTCTCATCATTATTTTGTTGGATTGAAAGATTTTGTTCAAAATTATTTTCCTCAAGAACCAAAACATTTTGAACACGACTCAATGCATCAACATGTTGCATTTTAGAACCATTCCGGTGCTCTAAAACATATTCGTAGTTTTGTAATTCGAGGGCCCATCTTGCAATTCTAGGATTCACCTCTTTTTTATTTAGTGTCAGAGTTAAAGAATTGCAGTCCGTAACTATCTTGAATTTATATCCATGAAGATAAACCCTGAATCTCTTCAACGCATAGATGATAGCCAAAGTTTCAAGTTCGAAACTATGATATTTCGATTCATCACCTGTCGTTCGTTTTGAAAAATAAAATATGGGATGAAATTTCCCGTCTTTTTTCTTTTGCCATAGTATCGCACCAAAACCTAACGAGCTTGCATCATAGTGCAACTCAGTTTCATCCTTTGGATTGAATAATGCTAATACTGGAGACTCACTCATTTTCTCCTTCAATTCCTGAAAACGATCAAGTTCTTCTTTGCCAAACTTGAAGACAGCATTTTTTCGAATTAAACTATATAATGGTTAGGCAATTAGCGAAAAATCCTTGATAAATCTTCTGAAATATGAACAAAACCCCAGAAAACTATGAACTGCTTTAACATTTTGTGAAATTGGAAAATTCCTTACAGATTCTACTCCTTTTTCATCGGGTTTGATACCCTCATTTGTAATAAAATAGCCCAAATATCGTATCTGCGATACCATAAACTGACACTTGTCTAATCTTAATTGCAACCTATTCTTAACTAATCTTTCGAAAACTTCCTTCAATACTCCTAAATGCTCCTCTTCAGATTCTGACGCTATCATTATATCATCTATGTAGACAGTAACTTTTCTTTTTTTTATTAAATCTTCAAACACCCTATTTATGTATCTCTGGAATTCACAGGGTGCGTTTCTCAACCCAAACGGCATTTTCAGGTATTCATACTGACCCATTGGAGTTACAAATGAAGTATATTTTACCGACTCTTCATTTACCTGAATGTGATGAAACGCACTCTTTAAATCTATCAGGGTAAATATTTTTTTATTAACTAATCCATCCAACAAGTCATCTATAAGTGGAATGGGATAGTTATCCTTTTGTGTTACTTTATTCAATGTGCGGTAATCCACACATAATCTTATATCCCCTGTTTTCTTTCTTACTAACACCACTGGTGACGAATATTCCGACCTACTTTCCCTTATCACTCCTTGCTCAATTAGATCATCCAAAATAACTCCAACCTGTTCCTTTTCATAATATGACATTCTCCGCGGAGGGTAATGGAAGGGCTTCTCATCATTTAATCTAAGTTTCATTTCATACTTTACCTCTGGAAATTCGGGGCGAGAACAGTACAAATAATGCTCTTGAATAATTCTAAAGAAACTTTCTTTTGTTTTGAATGACAATTTGTCATTTGTTAAAATAATATCTTCTTCATTCATTTGTTTTTTAATCAAATCATTTTTTAAATTCAAATCATTATCTGTTACTATATTATTATTATCTGTTCATATAAATCGTTTTTCTTATCATTTGTATTTTCTGTAATTTTCATTAATTTAAGTTTAGTTTTTAGGAAATCCCGTCCTAAAATAACAGGATACTGCATTGTGTTATCTGGGACCACCAAAAGTTCCATTTCAACATTTTCATTGTCAAATAAAACATAAACATTTATTTGCCCGATTATGGACAATGTACTTTTATTTATTCCACAATAAGAAACAGTATGATTTTTATAATTCAAATCATTTAAAAATATACTTATACAACTAACTTTTATTAGGCTAACAGGACTGCCGGTATCTAATAGTGAATCTAGTAATAAATCAGTATAAGTTTCATAATTATAAAATATAAAAGTTAGATTTCTTACGTATTCTTCTTCGGAATCAGAATTGATATAACCGATTGCTGGTATCTTCTTTCTCTTCGGGCACTGAGCCGCCAAATGGCCCATTTCAGCACACATGGCACGCACCTGGCTTGCGTTTATCCTTCCTGCATTCATTTGCCATGTGTCCAATAGAGTTGCATTTGAAGCAACGAATTTGCTTCTCGCCACCTGCTAATGCTTGTCGTGATGTTGATGGTGCTGATGAAGTAGTTTTTGGCTTCGTTGGGCACTTTATGCATTTGAAGGCCTCCAGCAACTGTGCTTTCCTGGTAAAACACTGCAGCCTCGCACTCGATGCCAATCTTTCATCAGGTATTCCCTCAATGATATGTTCGATCATCTCGTCCTCCTCGATGTCCACCCGATTGCCAAGAATTAATTTTTCCTGGAAGTATTCTTGGAACGTCTCACCCTGCATCCACTTCCTCAGCTCAAAAATTCGTTTCCTTTCCAATTTAGATGAGCGATCGTCGAAGATGTGTCTCATCTCCATCATGAGTTCGTTATATGACACTTTGGTTATGTCATTTCTGGAGTGGAACCACTTGAGCGCTTTGTCTTTTATTTTGAGAGACACAAGTACTCTCATGTCACTATCACTCAATTCGTAAGCAGTGCGAATATTTTGCAACTGCTTTTCGAACTGTTCAAACGAATCGCCTGAGCCTCCGAAACCACCAACTAGCTCTTTAATGTGACCTATATTTTTCGTTTGTTTATTCTCATTCATTTTCCTTAAAAGTTCATTCTCTCTCTTCAGTATTTCATTTCCTCGGTCTCTCAACTTCATTTCACTCTTCAGCGTTCAGCCTGCTAATCTCATTTGCCATTCTTTTTCCATCATATACGCTCTTTTCCCCACTTTCATTTGCATTTGTATCATTCCCCTCATTTGTGTTCTCCTGTTCATTTTCGTCATCAATAGGTGCGTTTTATTACTGGCTGAACACAATGGAGACGGAGCTGCAACTGGAGCTGCAACTGGAATAGCTGTCAAAATATTCAATACACGTAAATTCAATGTTACGAACACAACACAACGCAACTGCAGTCGGTGCTGCAAGAGTTGGCGAACTTTTAACTTTTTCGTGCAGCATTTTTGACATTTCAAATTTTATATATCTGTCAGTGATTTTAAGTGTTGTTTTGTTGTATTGTGATTTCGTGGTTAAATTTTAATTAAAATAATGGACGAAAATCTTCAATTTCAGTGTCCATTTTATAGTTTCAATTACTTAAAATATTTAAAATTTGCCAAAGATTCAACACCTGACCCAACAAATGACAACAAAACATGAAAGCTGTACAGCCTTATTGTGGGCGCATAAAAAAAAGTACGTACGACACTTTTTGACAGCTCTTCCAGTTGCAGCTGCAGCTCCAGTTGCAGCATTCTATTGTGTTCAGCCAGTTATCCACAAATCTATCTGGATCCGGATCTTCCCTTGAAAATAAAACGATACGGATCCTAGTGACAGCAGTGTTATAAGTCCGTCTCTTTTTATCCTTAGGTTTGTAAATTTTCAATTATTTCTTGTCTTTTTTGTTTGCACTATAGCTTACACTACCTTATCGTAAAAGCCATCTACTCGCCAGTGTAATAACTAATTTTTGGATCTTTGAAATAGATCCCGATAGAAAACAGGATCCCAAATTGTTTTTGTAATACATGTAAAAACTTAATCCAGATCCGGATCCAGATAGATTTGTGAATAATAAAACGCACCTATTATCATCGTCGTCGTCGTTGTTGCTCGCTATATTGTCCTCATTTGTGCTTCCTTGTGAGACTGACTCGAAATCGCCACGCATCTGCACTGGAACTTCCATCAGTCTCAATATGAGCTCCGCCTTGTTCCCGTTGGTCTTCAACCCCAACACGCTCAACCAAGATTTCAACTGTGGAACAGTTAGTCCAGTCAAAGCGTCATGAAAAAGGGCCTGACCTTGCGCGAGTTAAGTATTCAATCGCGAAATTCCATAAAAAAAACAATTAATTAATTTTAGGTGAACACCTTTCGTGTTGTTTATTCAAATCAAACTCAACCTTAAATCTACTTAATACAATTATTTATTTGGTATTCTTGATGACAAGGCAAACTGAAAACTACTATTGACTTTAATGTGAAATATAATATTACAATTATTTATTTTGATGATAAGGCAAACTGAAATGCTATTGACTTTAATGTGAAATATAATATTACTGTATGACATAAAGTTATTGACTTGACATAATGTTGTGGTTGTGGGAAATGTGGTGAATGACCGGGGTTAGACATGTAACTCGCGCGACTTATGTTCGTTGTGAAATAAAAAGCATTTTTAAAAAAAAGATATTGTTTAAACTTTATTGTATGGTGTTTTAGTATTTATTTAATAGTATTCATAGTACATTAAGTTGTAAATTTTACATCTTTTAGGTTGTACATGCTTGATTTATGTTTCAGAAATTTAATACAGATTTTTGTATCCAACTGCATTACATTGTTATATTTGGTGAAGGCGAAGCTATGTTATGCAATCCACAATTGAGTTCATTTGTTGAAGTCAGCAAAATAGTGGTTCTTGGAATTAAGGCCAGACGATTGGCAAATTAACTCGATTATGAGTTGTCATCATATTTTTTGTTTTATTGCCAACCACGGTTGTGGGAATTTCCGTTTGTGTTGCTGAGCTTGATATAACTCGCGCGACTTAAGTGTTTGGTTTTAACGGGAGCTAAAAAAAACCAACTTATGTTTTGTAAATCTAGTTTATTAATGATTGAAAGTTTCACATTATTATTTGTTCTGCCTATCAAGAATACAAGAATATGAGAATGCAATAAAAGTAAATCAGAAAAGTTGCTGATTATTAATTCTATGGAAAATGATACATATGTTGCAATGGATTGATTATTGAGAAATTCATGTTGTAATTGGCAGACTGCTGACATGAAGTTTTGAGTTCGACGGATGTTCCCAGGGTGATGACCGGATACTGGGTTGTAGGGGTGATGACCGTCTGGGCTGGCCCGTGGCACTGTGTGATGATTTAGGGGGTGACAGGAGGGTAGGCTGGTGACGTAACTCGCGCTCACTTCGTCTACTCAGTAAATATGTACATTAAATGGGATAATACATTTATCAATAATAATAATAATTCGCATTCAACAAAAACTTACCTGCAATTTAAGTAAACAAAAACAACGGAAACTAACATTTAATATAAAATTACAACACAAAACCGAACACGCACGAAATGAAAATTAAACTAGAACACACGATATGAGAATGGCGGCGACGATAATACTACAACACAAGATAATAGCGAGTGGTGTGGTTGTGGTATGACAACAACACAATTAACTCTGAACCCTGTCCTTTTCCTTGACCACATGAAAAATTAAAAATAAATCTAATCTATCGACTGTTACCTTTGCTTCGAAGCAACCTGTAGTAGCGACCTTCTTTAGTCCCAAGCCCGACAAACTTTTTTTCACGTTGCTCAACTCTACATGGTCTAAAAGTATAAGACTGTCATATCGAAAGAGATTGAGGTCGCTTCCGATATCGAACAGTGCCTACAAATTTTTCTCATTCACCAAAATATCCTTAAAAATCCGACTGCAATTAACTGCCAAAGATATCTGGTACTCAGATATATCCTCCGTGTCCACTATTGGTGCGGTGTGCACGTTGTTTACATCCCTTTGTCTGGGTGAAGCCTTGACCTTGCACTCCGTTGATCTATGTCCTAGCTGTCCGCAGCTGTAGCACCTAATGTCGCGTACTTTCCTGCATTTCCTTGCTATGTGCGTTGTTTCACCACACTTGAAGCACTCCCGCTCCTCCCTCTCCCGCTTGAAGATTGTACCGCTGGTTGCTGCCGGTGACGATTGGCCTCCCCTTTGGCATAATGGTTGCTAGTTTGGACCACGTACCTTTTCATAGATGTTGATTTTTGTCTTCAACACGTCTATTGTAGTGGCCTGATAGAGAACGGATTTATTCTTTACAATTTTTACAATTTTTTTTTTTTTTTTTTTTTTTTTTTTTTTTTTTTTTTTTTTTTTTTTTTACAATTATTGCATTTTGCAACTGCATCTGGATGCAACCTCTCAAGCGATCTATATCCTAACATATTTTCGTTCAAACTGCAGTTGGGGGGTAACCACCCTATTGGAAACGGGTTCCAATCCGTCCTATTATTAGCAGGGATAACCTTCTGCCTGTTAACAAGCTCAGATGTAACGTAGGGCGAGATATAGCACTCGTACACGTTGTGGCTTTGAGCTGTTGGAATGCCAAAAGTGCCAGAGCGGGATCCTTCTGCTCGATGGCTGGCTGCCAAATTTCCTTTTGGCACTGCTACTTCAGGGAGGTTGAAGTAGACCTTATCACCTGATGGAGTGATACTTGATCCCAGGCCTACTATATAATCATATATAGGTGACGGAATATTCAACTCGTCACTATTTATGGCCATTAAAGGGTCCATCAGAGATTGAAGGGACTGTATCTTCTGAACATACTTGCCCTGAGTGAGGATGTGAGCGGTCAGAAACTCAACCATGGAGTGCTGAAATATTACAAAAGGGAGCGATCTGCTCAACCTCTGATCCTCAACTAATATGCGGTCGTACACTGGCCGCACTAAAGGAATAAAACCCGCAAAGTCGAAGTTTTGTGCAACTGTCTTTTGTACCGGCTTGCTCCCACGGCCATTGCCTTCGTACATTAACTCGTCGCGTGAAGGAGTCTCTACAGTTGACGGACGTATATCTGGTGCCGGTCTCGGCTTGTTCTTCCAGTTCTGTGAGCGATTTTTGGGTGCTGCTGTCCTAGTCAATGCTTCGTTGTATGCTTCGGTTTGTTCGTATTCCTCATTCCAAAATTTGGATGTTGATGCAATTTTAGCATCAATTGCCCGTTCTTTGTGGGCTGAGACTCTTTTTGCGTCTCTTAATCGCATCCTTCCGTTGTCGGAGGATGATGTTGCGGGTTGACCACGCTGGGGGTGCGTTTTTACATAGCTCTGCCTGCCGTCAGGAATACCCTCAATTAAATATTCGACGAGACTCCCGCCATCCAAATCGATTTCTTTCCCAATCTCCATTAGGCAATAGAGATACTCCCTTAACGACTCTATTGACTTCTTTCTGCGATTTTTTAATAAGCGATGGACCTCCGCTGTAGACATCTTCACGCGAATTCCTTAACAATCCTTAACAAGGGAATTTTTAAGTGTGGACCAGCTCTGAGCAGCTTGTTATGAAATTTATTAACGCGAGGGACAATTTAACTTTATGATGAGATAATTTAGGATGGCAGAACAACAATCTGCAAAACGCAAATGGATTTACGAATCCACAAAATAATAAAACGAATGAATTAATAAAAAAAAACAATAATTGCACAATAGCCGGCGTGCGTCGCGAAGAAGAAAATCGGAAATAATGACAACTGTCAAAAAGTTGACGATGAGCGCGTTTAATGAATTTCGTAACCAGGAGCATATAAAGTTGCCACCTGGTAGCTCAGCGATGGGGTGGGTTCAGCAACCTGTGGGCTGTGGGGAGTTTTATCAATCGAATTTCGATTAATAAAATTAAATTGAAATTTGAAATTGAATGAATTAGAAATTCCTTCGTCCAAATTATTTGCAGAAGTGACAATAGAGACATATGGGTCATTATCTCTTGACTGCATGTTGTTGCTTTCCTCATTTCTAAGTCCACATCTATCTTAATTTTTTTCGTTATTTCCTTCGTTTCCTCGGTTGCTTTCCTTTTCTTTTTGTTCTTCTCTATCAGTATGACTTCTTCCACTGCTTGAGTATTCGGTAAACATTCGTCGTACTCGTTTAATTCCTCCCGATTCTGAATTTCTTCTTCTTTTTCGGATTGAATTTGAGAATCGTCGTCTACAATTGCTGGATCCCGAATTGAAACTTTCTTTACTGTTTTCATCTTCTTCAGAATAATTATAAGAACATATACTTAAATTTTCACTGTTACAATCACTTCCACTTCTAGAACACATTTGAGTTGTTTTAAAATAGTTTCCACTATTTATACCAATCAAATCAATTATGGATGGTAATACTAGGAATGCTCATCAATATACCCTTGAGCCAAACTTTGGACGTACAGTTAAGTACAGAGATTCTTTCTTTTGCCGTACGACTCGAATGTGGAATTCCTTAACCGACTCTGTTTTTCCTCCCCATTTCAATGTCCAGAAATTTAAGACGAATGTACATCGGTTTCTCCTACTCAATCCTCGCACTGTTTCCTAAATGCTCGCACTGCGTTCAACCAACATTTAAAGGGTAGTCATAATCCCTTGAGTACGCGTTAATTATAAAAAAAAAAAAAAAAAATAATAAAACATTGTGACGACGACGGCGACGACGGCAGCTGTAGTGACGCAAGCTGTATTTTTTTTTCAGTTCAACATTCCCTCTATGGGATTTCGTGAAATTTTCCTCTACGGATCTAGGTTCACTATGTTTTTCACTGATTAAATATTATTTTTTGTCCTATACCGTTTTGTAACTTACATTTTACCGGTAAGTTATTTTAATTAGTTGAATAACGATTTATCCCGAATTAAACTTTAAAAAAAGTGCGATGCAAATATATCAATTATGTAAGAATCCAATAAAAACAAAAAAAAAACTATTTTTCGTTCTCTTTATTGAGAACATTCGTCTTTTGGGGTCGTTGACTTATTGTAGATGTTCGCACTAATCTGGTTGGAGCGATTGATTTTTTTAAGACTTCACAGTATTTTCATTACAATAGAAATCTATTTGATGATAACTGTCCACAGACTTTTTAGGAGCATAAAACAAGCATTAAGCTTGCTCTCCCATATTGGCAGAGAAACATTTTGACAATTATCACATCTCCAGCATAAATTCAATTTAGATTTCAAGAACTAAAATTCATTGAATTTCAAGAGAGAATGTTACGTATTTACTGGAATGAATTGTTTAAATAAAAACGACTCGCGCTATTGTGTGGTTTAAAATAAACTCCGCCATCATTCATGTTTCCGATCGACACTTAGCTGCTGCTATCCAAATAGCCGGCTCCGCAGGTGAAACATTATTGATCAATAAGATTATGCACAGCAATAATGTTTCGACACAGTGCAATGGGCTGAAAGGGTTCAACTCAGGTTAAGCACTGTGAACTAAATGTAGGGCGCAACAAGCACACGGGACACTAAATTCATGTTAAGAGATGCAAGCTAAGAAAATTACTTGCTTACAAATGAAAGCAGAGACAAGACTTTGACTTTCTTTGGTTTCTTCAAGTTATTGAGCTAGTGATCTGATGGCTGATGGATCATGATTGCCCTTTTCTCTCCCTCAGTAAGTTGAAAGAAACACCTGTGAGAAAAAAAATTATTAAGAAAGGAACTATGATAGGAAACAATAAAAATAATTCTTGTTACGGCAAATTTTACCGTAAAAACCGGTACAATTTTTAGCGCTATGGTTGAAACCCTTACACTTAAAACACCTTTTTACATTAAAGTCCTTGTAGACTACACATCTCTTCCATTGTTATAGTTCATTTTATTGATAGTAAATGTTACTCGTATAGTACTATTTATTAATAAAAAAAGTTATAGCTCTATTTATTGATAGTAAAACGACTGACTTTGATCGTGGTTAAAATTGAACTCACTGACCATTAATTTTTCAAATCGAAACTTGTCAATGATCAAGTAGTCCACGAAGTATTTTGAGATTGTTTCTCTTGTGCCAACTGCAATGTCGAAATCCAATTGATGAGTTAGCTTACTTATATTTCTGTTTCTGCAATAGTGTTACCTTCGTAGCAGACCGAATCTTATATATAAATTATATTTAAACGATTAGATTTTTATTAAAAAAAAAATATTTTTATTTATTTGCCGAAAACGTCTTAACAGGTTTGAAGATAACTTAGAACTAAACTTTAACATAAAATATTTTATTTGCATGAAATGATAAAATGCAAGATTGCATTTCCCATGGTTTTGCTCGTGGCCTGCGCGTGTGTCTGTGTATCCGGTGACTACTGTGGAAATTCATGAACCTGGAATGTTGGTGATGTGATGGAACAAATAGTGGGAAGCTGCGGGATATTTGATATTGTAGATTTTCCAATGCTGCTGTTGTTAACTCTTCCCCTCTTAAATCTGGATGTCCTCATCCGGCAGTTAAAAGAAAGGAGCGTCATAGTACTTAGGGATGCTGGGATTTCTCATCTGACTAAAGATAGGGATGATGATTGGCTTGGAGGTGCTAGGGGAAGATCTAATGGTTCTCTTATGCTGAGAAGTCGTGGGAGATCTCCATTAAGGCCGCGTATAAATGTTACGTATCTACCTTCTAGGTGATTAATTGTTTTAAATCAAAGACGACCCGCACTGTTTTATCGTTTTCAGTGAACTCGGCTAATTGTCACTAGCATATAGCGGTACAGGCTTTTTTTTCAAAGTTCGTTGGGATTTCAAATTCTAAACCAAATAAAGCATTCAAAGGTGTCAACTTAGTTGCCGAATGAACCCTATTATTATGTACGTGCATAGCTTGCCTAAGCCACTGATCCCAATGCTTTTCATCATTAGCTACAAACGACCTTAGGTACTCAGCTAACGGCCGATGGCTTCTTTCTAGGGAACCATTGGACTGCGGATGATATGCTGTAGTGTGAATTTTCTTTATTCCAAGTAATTTGCAGGTTTCCGAAAATACCTTGGAAGTAAAATTAGCACCATTGTCAGTGACAAGAACTTTTGATATTCTGTAACGTGTTAAAATTTGTTCATAAAATACCTGGGCTACTGTGGATGCTTCGGCATCTGGCAAGGCTGCACAGTCCATAAATTTTGTCAGGTCATCCTGAAAAGTAAGGATGTATCTATTCCCTAAATAGGATGTGGGAAGACCGCAAACTATGTCCATGTATACCTTATCAAAAGGTAACGATGGAGTATCAGTAATTACCATGGGCATTTTAGTAGGAGGTGAGCTCTTATTTTTCTGACAAGCCGGACACCTCTTTACATAGTCCAGTACCTGTCTTTTCATGCCTTTCCATCTATGCTGTTGCCTGATGCGTTGGAAAGTCCTTTCCCCGCCCTGGTGGCCACCGAGTGCCGAGTTATTTAAATCTTTTAGCACGGTTTGGATCTCGTCAGGATTGGATAGAAATACCCAGCTGCATGTACCCTTTTCAACTGAGTGCGATTTAACTTCTTCCGCGTCAGTGCCTTTGGCTTCTTTTTATTATTTATTTTCCGATTTTTTCTTGTTATAATTTCGCTTAAACACGCAATCATTCTCTGAATGGCCATCTCGACCACACCAAAGACAATATACCCGGTTCGACGGGGTTTGAAATGCGAAAACTCTAGACCTAGGACACACATCTATGCTCTGCCCATAGGAAACACACGATTCACAATAAGGTGTTCTCTTTCTCTGTCGGCATTCTGCGTAAGTGTGATTATGTTTACCACAGAAATCGCATATAATCTGAAAGTCTTTTCTTGAACGCATAGGTTGTTTACCCAAATGTGGACCTGGGGGAGTCTGAAAATTTAGGCTGTCGTTGTGCGAAGGGATGCCACCGCTTGTGAAGGTGTGTGGTACTTGCTGAGCTAAGGTGTGTGGGTATGGAAATGTCAAACTTACTCCAACAATCATTTTTTTAAAGTTGGTCAGGTAACAACAATAAGCAAAAAAAAAAACTAGCACAAATAAATGAAAAATAATGCTGGATCTCGAATTTCCAGCTCATAACATAAAATAAAATAAAATTCAATACTTACCTGTGATTCACGGAAGCAATGGGATTTATTTTTTATTTATTTTATTTTCAAATCACCACACTAGTCACCGGTTTTGTTGTTTTTATTTTATTTTCCGATGTGGAGTTCACAGTCGCTTTTTTTCACTTCTCTTTTTTAAAAGAAAACACCGCACCGATTATATTTATTTGGGAGTAATTATTTTTTTCCCGGCTGCGCCACAATATTACTTATGTATTTACTTGTATTAAGTGTTTAAATAAAAACGACCCGCACCTTTAGTGGTTTAAAATGAACTCGGCCATCGTTCATGTTTCCGATCGACACTTACATAGCTGCTGCTATCCAAATAGCCCACTCCGCATTTCAAGGTAGTTTCCCTCTTGGCCCAATTGCAAAGGTGAAACATTATTGATGAGTAAGATTATGCAAAGCAATAATGTTTCGACACAGTGCAATGGGCTGAAAGGGTTCAACTCAGGATATGCATAGTGAACTAAATTTAGGGCGCAACATAAGTGTGTCTAGTGCCTTGTCTCTGTACGCACTGGTCATGGCAGTTAGTGATTCATTACTTAATTCCATGGAGGCTAATTTCTTTAATAAGAATGATAAGTGTTGGTAAACTTGTTGATAAAATTCCGGAATAGTTTGGTTCTTTTGAACTAATTCCGTCATTTGGTACTCGAAAGTACCGAGATCTCTTTTATCTGCGTAATGCAGCATCAAACATTTAGATATTTTGACCCAATTCAAAGGGGTATTATATGATTCGAGAACTACGTCTGCTTGACCTGTTATCTTATTTCGGATAACGCTTATAATTCTGAAATATTTGGGAGACCCTCGGCCGGGTTCATAAACCTTTAAACTCCTATCCACGCTCTTTTTCCAAGAGCTAAATTCTCCCGGTTGCCCTGAAAATTCTCGTAAACTCTTTACGACATCGGGGATTTTTTCAAGTCCCTCGAGATTTCTAGCTTGACCTACGTCGATTTGTTGATTAAATACGTCTGCAGCATCCTGCGATGGAGTTCCCATTTGGGAGAAAATATTAGAAACAACTTCATTAATGTAATCTGCTAATTCTTGTTGTGAATTATAAGGATTTCTTGGTGGTATACTTTGTCTTTGATCTGGCCTGGTTTTGATCTACACTTATTTTGATTTATATTTAAGTTGAAAAATAAAGGGAAAAAAGGATTAAGGAGTTTTGGATTAAAAGTAGTGTTGGTGAGTTCTTAGTCGTCTTAAGGTCTTTACCAAAAAAAAAATGACTTCTTTTTTACTTCTTATACATTTACTTTCTTTCTATTTCCTAATTTTTCTTACTCTAGTTCCTGGTATAATTGTTTGTTTTGTTTTAAGAAATATTTTAATTTAAATTGATAAAATTTTAATATTAATGCTTACAAAAAAAATATTTTCATTCTGCGGTACTGCGCCGGTCGACTATTGTTCCTTTTTTTCAGTAGAGATTCCTAGTTTCCACGGTAACTCGAGTACTCCTTTATTTCTATTTCCCTGGTTTCTGCTTTTTCACTTTATTTATTTTATTGTCAGTTTTTCCTTTCTATTTTTATTGTCTTCTTTTCATTATTTTTTTTTTTCGTATTTGCATTTTTTTTTTCTTTTATTTTAAATTAGGCACACTTTCGTAGTTGCACAGGTATTTTCTCTTTACTATTATCGCACACTTTTTATAGTCGCGTATTCAATTATTATATTTACTATTATCTCTAAAAACTTTTTAATACAGTACCGTCCCTGCTCGGGCGCCAATTATATTTAAACGATTAGATTTTTATTAAAAAAATAATTTTTATTTATTTGCCGAAAACAGTTTGAAGATAATTTAGAAACATAAAATATTTTATTTGCATGAAATGATAAAATGCAAGATTGCTTTTTCCACGGTTTTGCTCGTTGCCTGCGCGTGTGTATCCGGTGACTACTGTGGGAATTCATGATCCCGGAATGTTGCTGATGTGATGGAACAAATCGTGGGAAGGTGCGGGATATTTTATATTGTAGATTTTCCAATGCTGATGTTGTTAACTTATATAGTGTAAGTACACTAGGAAGATACGGATGTTTTCATAAATTTTTTTATATCTTAGTCTGGAGAGAGCGTAGCGACAGTACAGAGTAAGTTTGACTGTGGGGGGTCAAAATTTGGGAAAGTAGTTAAAGGGGAGGGGGCTTGGATTGGAGATGAATGCTTAGGGGAATCAGAATGAGTGGTTGGGGTAAGATTAAATGAGACTCGCTGAGATTTCGGTGGAACTTCGTTATTAAAAGAAACTCGTTTCTGTTGGGGTTTGGGAGTAAGCAAATTATGGGGCTTATCATTTCTGGAGATGTTATGCGAGCTAAGTTTAAGTGTATTGGCGGCGTGTAAATGTGTAAATTTAGGAGATACACTAGCCAGTTTAACATTACTTTGTGTGTTTTTAAACTTTGAATAAGAAAAATTAGGATGAACACCCATTTTAAAACTCCAGCTATGGACAGGCTGCCTAGTGTTTGTTTTCGAACTTTTATTGCTGCAGATTCACAACTGTACTTATTTCGGAATCCAGATTGCCACTTTGAAAGCAATCCGTGTTCATTGAGGTAGTTTTGGATTTGATCGTGCATTATTTTTTCAAATAATTTGCATGGATAGGATAAGATGCTAATGGGCCTGTACTCAGAAGGGATAGAAGGGTTTGATTTTTTGGGAACTGGTATGATACTGGCACTTTTCCACGAATATGGAAATTCACCGCTATAAATGCAAAAGTTAAAAATATGGATTAAATAATTACTTACAATGGGAAGTATGAGCTTCAAGAACTTTGGCGATATTTCATCAGGACCTATCGCATTCGATTTTACCGATCTGACAGAGTGGTACAACTCGTAAGCATTGATGCAATCAAATGAAAAAGAGTTATCACTCTCAGGCATTCTGATATAATATAAAATATATGAACTTGACAAGGTCGGGAATCAGAATATTAGACATCACTTCCGGACTAAAAAGGCATTTACTTTTGTTTTTGTCTTCTTTTACTCCAAGTTCTTTCAGATTACTCCAAAGTTCTTTAGAGCTAAGAGACGGGTCAAGTTTCCGTTGAAGGTATGCACGCTTAGAGTTGCGGATACTAGAAATAACTCTGTTACGAGAAAATAAAAACTGTCTTTTATTGAACTCAGAAGGATTACACTTATATCTCCGGAAGAAACGCTCCGGACCAGGGACAACTATGTACCCTTAATTCCTTAGTGACTATCGGGATATAGTTATCATATAGCCGAGTTAGTAGGTCGTTAAATAATGTAACTTTAATGTTCACATCCGGAGAAAAATAGATTTCATTCCACTCCAAGCTAGTAAAATTCACCCTTAAATTTTCAAAATTAAAATCACGGTACGACCTAAAGCTCAAAGTTCGAGTGGTATTTCTCATATCAACATCAAACTGAAAAGAGCAAAAAATGAAATCATGTATGAAGTCGGAAGTTGGTCTTATTTGATCATTTCCCAGAATTATGTGTCTAGAGCTGGTCAAAAACATGTCTAATAAAGAGGGGTTCACTTCTGATTTGAAACAAGTTGGCCACCGATTATTAACAACAGAAAGACCGAAAATATCACAGAAATGATGTAATAAACGCGTAGAACTGTTGTTGTTCAAAATATTTACGTTGAAGTCACATCCAATCAAAATGCCATTGTACTTCGGACCTAGATTCATCAAAGTTTCACTCAATTCACACAGGTTTTCCTCTTTAAACATATTGGGTGGATTATAAATAACTACAAGTAAGCATTTTTCAACAGCATTCCTAGCTTCAACACAAATAAGATCAATATTGGATTCATAAGATTTAAAAACAGCAGAAGCTGATATATGTTCACGAATATACATACAAACACCACCCCCAACCCTATCTTCACGGTCGCTCCTGTACAAGTTGAAACCAGGTATAGCCACTAATGCATTAGAAATGCTGGTATTTAACCATGATTCAGACACCATAATAACATCCAACTTAGATGTACTAATCATCTGATACAAAATTGTATATTTAGCCCTAATACTTTCAGCATTCAAACAGCAAATACTGAGGCCATCACCAAACGCACCACACAGCACATTCAGAACGCATCTCACGCTATCAGTATCTGTACCAATAACCATAATTAGACAGATACCTAAGCACAACCATCACCACCAACAAAAAGGAGGAACAAATTTGCATTACAACACTAAAATCAGAAACGAATTCATAGGAACTAAGAATAATAACAATAAAAATATTATAATAAGATCTTTTTAAATGTAAAGTTATCAATAAAAGTTTATACAAGTACATTTTAAATCATTATACCTAATAAGCTATATATATAAGAAATTCAATTAAAAGAAACAAATTTACGAATATAATGCATAGATTTATAGAAGACAAAACTACTAAAATTCTACTCATAAATCATACGTTTAATCAACAACAGCATCGGTAGCAACAGGAACAGCATCGGCAACTCCATCAAGAACAGATGAGCCAGCAACAAACTCATGACCACCCACAGCAGCAGCAGAACCAACACCAGCAGAGGCAACAACAACATCATCAGAACCAACGGTAACAGTTGTAGAAGTATTATTATTTACCATAGAGCAGAATACCTCAAAAGAGTTCATGCCTGTGATACAGATAGGCTTTTTGTTTTCCTCATTAGTTTGTCTAACGTATACTCGCCCTCGTCTAGTAAACACTGAGTGCATTGTTCAGCCTATTCAATCGATCATTCCATTCTGGTATAGACCATGTAGTGCCAAATTTCGCTATAACAGGCTCAGGAGGGGATGAAGGAAACTGGAGGATGTGGCCGGTGCAAGTAACGGTGAAACACTTG
Organism: Chrysotoxum bicinctum; assembly: GCA_911387755.1. NCBI lineage: Eukaryota > Metazoa > Arthropoda > Insecta > Diptera > Syrphidae > Chrysotoxum > Chrysotoxum bicinctum. The sequence goes on along the minus strand of OU426988.1, from coordinate 236,533,222 downwards.
TTCACACAAATATGTTGCAAATAAAAGATTAACCAAAAATAAAAAGTATGAAAACACTAGATTTTTATTGTACGAACAAGTCGTGTCGTTGACGGTTTTAATACAACTCTCTTTATACAATTTTATTTTTCAGAAGCTTTGCAGAAGGCAAAACCAAAAAATGTCAAATAGATACATATAATAATTTTCAGCACGTGAGACAAGACCTTGAACTTTAATTGGAGATCATATTTCGTCTGGTCCCACGCTGCTGGGGGATATGAGTGGAAATTGGGTTGTAGGAGAGGTATGAAAACGGGAATTGTAGAATAAAATAATAAGATTGACGGAAAAAAATAAAAAAAATGTATTGGGTGCTTTGTGAGAAGTGATACGAGTAGGAAATCATTTCTCACCGCGTCAGCTTTTAATTCAAAGCCGTGTGATATAACATTGGTTATTTGGTTGATTATTATATAGCAGACGCAATAGGAGCTGTAGATACGGGTGATGATGCTGTATAAGCAGGTAGCTGGGGAAGCCGATAGGTAGTGTCTTGTATTTCAGAATGGATGGATCTGTTGTACGTAGATGGGGCAGGTTGGATTTGGGTCGATATCCCATCGATTTTACAGGATGCACTTATCACTCCATCGGCTAGTTGGCCAATATTATATCGCGTTTCCAAAATTTCATTACTTATAAAGTTTATTATACTAACAGCTTCCTCAAGAAGGGCAAGTGGTTGACGAAGACCTGGTATCATTATTTTTGAAGAGCTTTATAAATAACTGTCGAGGTCAGTGCGCAGAGAATTTAAATTTTTGGTAATAGCCCCTATGGAACTCGCGGTACAAAAGGTATTTAACATAGATTTTTTTAAAGACTTGAAACATTTATTTAAATCGTCTTCGCAGATTTTATTATTTAATGTCTCCTTAAGAACCGCGAGCTGCTTTCGATTGTTAAAAGTTAAGCCACACTTTTTTTGTTTTGCTAACTCTAGAATATTGTTCAATTCTTTAATTGGTTTAACAAACTTATCTATTTTCTGCAATTCGCGTAAACTGTTTTCCTGGAAAGATTTATTTTCAGACACAATTCCATTTATTAAATCACTTTTGCATTTTATTGCAAGTAAAATGTGTGAGAGCGAAATTTCTCTGCACTCATCACAATAAAATAAAAAATGGGCTAAATAATCTTTTAAATATACTCGTAGAACTGATCTTTTTGAAAGCCCTATGCACGAAAGATGATAGGATTTCCCACATAGACCATTGCACTTTAAAAGATCTTCATTTTTGGGCACATTGCAGGCATTACAGTATTCCATTTTTTTTTTCTATTTATTTTAGGTAGGCTAAGTGAGGGCACAAAAGTTATTGAAAAAGGGCAGGTTATGCCTAAGAATTGAAATAACGACACTGGTGGTTTGAATGGGTCAATAAACACAATTGGGTAACAGAGTTTGCGATTAAAAACAATTGATAATAAACACAACGAAATTGGGCCAATTAAAACTTTATGTTGACGACGCGGCTTCTGTTGAAAAAAACTGCAACAAGTAGTTAGCATAATGAAATGGGCTGAGTTGGTGTAACTTCGTTTATGCCTCGCGACCTAAATGCAGGGCATCATGCCTTCAAATATTAGCCATTTTTGCACACAATAACATTTTAAGGGCTTTACCATCTACTTCCAAAATCGCATTAAACATTATGTATAAAATGATACTATGAAGCAAAGTTTATGATATAACTCTTTATTTTTTTTTTTTTTTTTTTATGGGCAGACTTGGGTCTTTCCTTAATAAAACATTTTCTTGGAACCGTGATAAAGCATTGTTTTTTATCATGTCCATAATTTGGTTGGTCGTCTTACCCAGGACCTCAATTTGTTCGGTTATATTGGTGGGCATTGTCGCAATATTGTCTAATTTTTTCTCTAATCTTTTTACTGGATTCTTTACTGGTTCAGTAGATATGGCATCGGCATCATACATGCCGCTAGACATAATCAGGTTGATGGCCCAGTTATTGATTCGTATTATAACCATGTCATCAAAGTCCTGGATATTGTCGGAACTCAGTAATTCAAGGCTTAATAAGGAAATGATCTCTCTCACCTTTTTTATTCCCAAGTAACTTGTTAGATAGGCAGAATCAGAACAGCGCGATTCAAATTTGTCCCTGATCATTTTCTCCTTTTTAATACGGTTTTCCTCCATTTTTAGATATACACCTTCTTTTTCTTGGTACTCTTCTTGTAGTGCTTTGAGCTCCTTGATTTTCCTTTCTACGGTGGCGATACGGTTCTTGTATTCTTCTATCAAACCTGTGGTATTGAATGGTTCGTCCTCGGAGGTTTCTGACTCGTACTTATCCGGGTTGCAATATCCTGATAATGATGGTTTTCCTACTGGAATCAATTCTAGTTTTCTGCTCATAGGATCAGTCGCTTGGGTTTCATCCACACTCGTTTCGGTTAATGTTTTGTCTGTTTCTTCAGTTACTGGAGTTGCAGTTTCCTCAGAGAACAGATCATCGATGTTTGTTGTGTCTGTAGATCGCTTGATAACAACTCCGTCTAACTTGTACCCGAGTATCATCAAAAATTTATTGTAGTCGGCTTCGGTGTAGTTTAGTTGTGATCTTTATTCAATATTCATTCTATTTTCATACATACATTATATAGTTCACAATTAGAGCATGGCGTTAGCCGTCAGCCGAAAAAAAGAGAAAATATATTAACATCGATTTGAAATAGTTGTTTTTATAATAAAATTTAATCTAAGAACATATAACTTCTCACGGGTAATTTAAGAGTTAATCAGAAACTTTCATTTATAATTTGGGAGCGGTATTTCCATGCCGTTTTAACGTAGCTGACTATAGTCGGCCAGCTAGTGTCACCGTTTAATATATTTTTTAGTTCATCCATAGTTAGACTGATTTTATTCCAGTGGGCACGTCTAATGGCATTTAAAACAGGGCAGGTTCCAATAAAATGTATTACATCCTCTGCTGCGTGTCGATTACACAGTGTACATTCAGTGGATCGGTCGCTGCGATGGGGCATATAGTTTAGGTGCAAAAGCTCTCCTCTTGCTTTAAAGATTGTTGAAATAGTATCTATACTGTTGTTGTCGTGAAAATAATTGCTTAATAGGTTGTGATCCAGCACTCGGTATAGGTTCCTGGATTCACTTTGTCTTGCTCGTTCATGGAAATGTTCAAATTTTGTTTCCTTAATAGTGTTCCACAGGACATCTAAGGTTTCTTCCCATCTTTCGGGGGTATTATTGTCCAGATTTAGGTTATGTTCCAAGCATAATCTTGACCACTCGCCAAAGAACTGGGACTTGCGTTGCACGATATAGGAGGCCACTATTTTAGGAAGTCTTTGCGGGGAGTATTCCATGATTTTTCTTATGTAGCTGAAGTGAAGTTTCAGAATGTACAAGAAGAGAGGAGGAAGTCCAGTCTCTAAATGGAGCATGTACGTTGGAGTGTTTTCTGGGAGACGGAAAATTTTCTTTAAGAAGTATCTTAAGAGTTTTTCAACGTCATCGTATTGGACAACTCCCCAGACCTGTGCGGCATAACACATTATTGATCTTACTACCGTCTCAAAAAGTTTGTATTTCACGCTTGTTGCGACGTTCTTTTTACCAGTTGCAGTTAATGGCCATTTTAGCATCATGTAACTTGGCTCTGAAGTGTTTCTCAAGAGAGAGTTTGGGAGTCAAGATTACTCCTAGATACTTGTATTCTTTGACTTTTTCAAGTTCCTCACCTTCCCAGGTCCATTTCTCATCCCTAGCGTATCTTCCGGTGGTGTTTCTGAAAACCATAATTTTTGATTTGTCGGTGTTAACCTTTAGATTCCATTTACAGCAGTATTGCTGTAATTTGTTGGCCATGAGTTGCATCATATTTGCCGTTTCTGCCAGTAGGACGATGTCATCTGCATACATTAAACATTTGATGTTTATTCCATTGAAATCAATTCCTCCTGGGAGAGAGGTAGTGATGTCATCAAGAAATATCGAAAAAAGCAAAGGACTCAGTAAACACCCTTGTTTGACACCCATTTTTGTATCAAACCAGGAAGACAATTGTTTCCCATCCCAAACTGCCGCTTGGTTTTGCTCGTACATACTTTGCAACACTTTAAGGATCTTCGTTGAAACTCCTACATTGCTTAGTTAAAGGAATAAAGAATTTCGGTCTATGGAATCAAAGGCAGCCTTAAAATCCACGAAAAAAGCATATAGCTTCTTTCCGTTATCAAGGTATGTCTTAGCTATGCTTGTTAACGTGAAGATGTTATCCACAGTGGAGTATTCCTTGCGAAAGCCTGCTTGAAACTCACTAAGAAGTCCATTGTCCGTTATCCATTTCGTTAAGCGATTGAGAAGTACAGCAGAGAAGATTTTCGTTACAGTGTTCAAGAAAGATATTCCTCGGTAGTTACTCGCCTCTTCTGCACTTCCCTTTTTAAAATTTGGGAAGATAATGCTTTTCCTGAAGTTTTCTTCCACCACACCTTCATCGAAAATATGATTAAAACATCCAGTAAGGTATTTTTGGAATTTATTCGAGGAGTACTTATAAAACTCGTAGGGTATACGGTCTATTCCTGGAGCCTTATTCAGCTTGCAAGCGCCAAGTGCATTTTTTACCTCTAAAAGTGTGATAGGCGCATCTAGTTCCACATTTTCTATGTAAGGAAGGGCAAATAAGTGATGATTTAGGTTACCAGGAGAGTTTAACAAGTTTTTAAAGTATTCTGCTAACACCTCAGCTTTTACTTGTATTCGAAAGCGATTATTTACTTCCTTGCTATTTAATCTTCTAGCTAGCTTCCAAAAGTCACGACTGTCTCTAACTTCATTTAACTCTTGCGTGAGATTTTGCCAGTATTGCCTTTGTTTTTCCTTGCAGATACTTTTATATTCACTATTTGCTTTTTGGTAAGCTAATTTGGTAGCAGAGGTTGGTGTTTTTTTTGCCAAACTTAAGCAAGAAAAGGATTTTTTCCTAGCATTAAGGCAATCTGCGTCATACCAGAGCTGTTTTTTGGTTGATCGTCTCCCTCCATCAGCTTGAAAAGGTTTCGCCGCAACAGCTATACAAGACGTTAAGGTATCTATTCCTTGGTTGGTTTGCGATTCGGAGAGGTCAATTGTATCAAGAGCTCGGTCTAGTTCTGTTTGGTATCGCTGTGCAAATTTGTCATTCCACATTAATTTGGGGAGTAACTGTCTTTCTGGCTCGGTATTCATGTTTTCAGTGGTAAGTTTGACCGTTACCAATAGTGGAAGGTGATCGGAGTATGGATATTCGCCTATCTCAAGATCAGGCATGCATTTTAACCATTCATCTCTTACTAGGCAGTAGTCTATCGTTGAAGCAGCATTGCCTCTGAAAAAAGTAAGAGAGCCATCTTTGTCGCTCTTTGTTCGACCATTGAGAAGTGACAAGCTGATTGACTCACACATTTCAATGAATTTCCTGCCATTGCTATCGATTGTTTTGTCTTTCGTTTTCCTGGGGGTGTAAGCAGTATCACTACTGAAATCTGGATGGAACAGCCACAGTTGTGTGTCCCCGACCCTAGCATTACAATCTCCAACTAGCATTACATTTTGTTGTTTAAATTCCAAGAAGAAGTTGTACAGGGAACAGAAATCTTGCTGCCAAAAGTTGCAATTAATATAAACTGGAATGATGAAGAATGATTGTCTGTTATTTATGATTTGTACAAAGGTTCTTTCTAATTCATGAACGAAACAGCAGTGGAAGGTTTTCTTAATGCTCTTTCTTAATCCATAAAGGCATCCTCCGCTAGCCCTTCCATGGTTTGATGTCCTTGATGCAAAGATCCAGTACAATTCATAATCATCAAAGCAATGCGTGAGAGCATCTTCGTTCGATTCAATAAAAGTTTCATACAAGAAAAAGATATCATACTGATTGATTAACTCAAAAAATTCCCTAAACTGTGTTTTGCTACGTAACCCTGCAATATTATATGATATTATTTTTAAATTATAAATATTTTGATTAAAATTAGTTTTAAGCTTAGAGCATACATTATTTTCTTTAAGATTAATTTTTATTTTGCTAAAATTATTTATTTTAAAGTTATTTAATAGGCTGACGGCTTTATTGTTAAAAACTGGGTTTTTGAACGTTGCCCGCTGTTTGAGAGCCACTGGCTTCCGCTGTCAAAGTTGAGCTGTCACCAATTAAATGTCTTAGAAATGTCATTCCGTCATCATCTTCACATGTTAGGTTGTTCTTCGCATCCAGATTAAAAATATGATTGTTTATCGTGATTTTTTCTCCTCGAATTTGTGTTTTAATTTTATTATTCTTGGCCAGAACTTGTTTTCGGACATGTACCAATCGCCGCCTTTTCTCGCGCGCCGCTGCTGGGTAGTCCCTATGCAGAGAGATGCCCTCGTCGCGAAGCTTGGACATCGGAGCAAAGGATGTGCTAACGATGGTGTCCACATAGTCTTTCCTTTTCATTTCCACCATAACGTTATTTACTTTAGGGTTATTTGACCGTAATGAGCGGATTTCTGTGATTGCGGTTGAATCATTTGACTTCAGCAAATCTAGGCAGATACTTTTTGCTTTTTCTGTCGCTATTTGGCCTGTCACCACAGGGAGGTGCAAGATAATGTTTTTTTCAATTGCTTTCTTAGCTAACCAGTTCATCTGTTGCTCGAGATCAAAGCATTTCGACTCCATTTGATGCAGCTTGTCTTGAAGAGCTGCGTTATTTTGCTTCAGGTTATGGATTTCGGCACACATCCCGTCTAGGTCTGACTTTGTGGCGACATTTTTAAGCTTCTCATCAAGGAGCGAGGAAAGATCGTTGAGCGACATGTTAACGACGGCAATATTCTCTTTTGGTGGCATTTTTTGTGGTGGATATAATGGGGATGTAGAAGATAATTTTCTTTTTGGGGTAGCACTATTATCACTTGAGGTAGATTTTACCGGTGTTCTTTGCATATCTACTTTGCGCTCTTGGTTTTATTTCGTGTTGGTGATCTTGGCTTGAAAGATAAAGTGAATTGTGACTCACCTCGGGAGTTTTATTGAATAATTGATCACTTGAAACAATATAATACTCAAGTTTAGTGCAATAATTTAAAAATTAATTCTTTTTTACTTGGAGCTGATCAAAAACACAACCACTTCACACACTCTCTCTCTCTCTTTTTTTCCTTCTTCGGTGTATGCATACGGCCAATGCACTGTACAATTTACATCCATTTTGGACAACCAACCAGGGAGCTGTTTAATCACCTCAGCGACGTCTCCTCCTTGTCTAAAAATATTAAGTATCTTTTTCACTTCGTGAGTTGCATCAATAACTGGCAAACAATTCTTGAAGAAATCATCATAAGATTTGTACTCTTTGGGTGTTACTGTGTTTAGGATTTCATTAATATACATTAAGTTAAATATTTTCTTTTCTTTTCTCTTTTTTTTTTTTTTTTAATTTAAAAGTTTTACTTCTAATTTACTAAACTTACATTGCCCCAGAAATCAGATGGATTATCATCGTCGTTTCTTCTTGGTAGGTCGTCCTCGGTTTTAAGCGATGAAAAGCACAGATGCGCAAACACAGAGATACACTTCAAAATGTTTGTTTTTGAATTTAATCAATGTTCTTTTGATATAAATTTGCACTAATAGTCAATGTTCTCTTGACTGCACCATTTAATCAATGTTCACTTGATTTTTTTTTGAAAATATTAAATGTTCACACTATTTTGCCAATATTCCTTTGACTTTAGGTATGTTAATTAAAATATTTTATGATGCGAACTGAACCGGAGACTACTCGACTGCGCCAGTTAAAGGTCGTGGTTGCGGGTTTGCGTTAAAAAAATATAACTTTATTAATTGAAAGACAAAATGATAATGAAATGTACAATATGTTTGGCTTTAACATTGAACCTACTTAATAATTATTATTTGCTTAGGTGATTTCTAAGAATCGCCGAAAATTTAGCAGACGCTGATTAGGCGTTATTTCCAGAAATGCTTATTGTCAACTTTGCATTACAGTTTATTGCAGTTCATTGTTCTACATTATGTTTATTGAACTTGAGTGTATAGCTGATGTTGATATTGCTGATGTTGATACTGCTGATGTTGGGAAATGGGGTTCGTAACTCTTGTGCCACATCATTATCATCTTCAGACACATCATCACACAAATCGTCAGAGTAAGCGGCGGTGGCGTCGCCATCATCCAGCTGCACATCTTTTCCTCGGTATGGAAACTCACCCCTTTCTGTTTCTGGTATAGACAACAACCGTAAATTAATTCGGCTTTAGTGCCTGTTGTTTTACGTTTATTCTTTTTCAGTCAAAGGTACAGCAGTGTATATACTTCTTGTATTTTTCAATGTTGGATTCCTCCATTGGTGTTGCCTTATGTATGAGTGTGAAGAAAATGGGTATAGATATTTTGCGATTTAATTTTTTTTTCGCGATGGGATATTTTCGTACTCTCGTTTGTTAGGTACCTACATATATATTTTTATTTGTTTTATATAAGTGATAATATATAGGTATTTTTTTTCGCGATGGGAACTTTATCCCACTTCTGATTTTTAAGGGTAATGTTGTGCTTTTTTTTTTATTCTTTTGATTCGAGAAGCACGATCCTCGAAAGGGGTCTTACCTTTTTAGTGTTATAGTCTTATGTGCCACATAAATTAGACGAAACTTGTATATGTATTTTTAGTTTATTGTTTATCTTTTACATTATTTGTTTACTTATTATCTAATTTCAAAATATACTCGTATTTATATAATATACTTCTTTTTTTTTAAGAAAGGAATTACTTGGAGTTTTTCTTTGTTCGTAAGATATGGAAAAGAAATAGAAAATAAAGAATTAGTATGCGATTATTCGACCTTATCGACGACAGTCCGAAAACAACAGTGTCCGATGTCTTTCTCACTACCCGACTCGAAACCGGAAAAAAAATGCAACATGAGCACACAAATGTGCCTGGTCACAGTTGCGATTGGGTTTTTGAGATCAATGCACGTTTAATAGGTTTCAAAAGTCAGGGAGTGCATTGATCGTTGGATATCAAAATGAAAATGATGGGTTTAGTTGGATGGAATGATAAGGGGAAATGATAAGAGGAAGTTGTAAGGTACGTACTTTACAACAGTAATTTCTTTTTAAGGAATTGGAAATAAAACTCAGTTCTTTATTCAATTTCGTTCTATAGTTTCTTTATTACGACAGCTCTCTTTTGTTTTTAGTGTACAATTTATTCTCTCTTTATTGCTACACTAGTTGACACTTATTTTCTCTTTAAAACTGTATTTTGCATTTTATTTCTTCACTCAATTGCAATAGCACCATCTCGCCGATTGGAAGGACTGCTAACATTATTAAATAGAGACAACGGATTTATATTTTTCTTCTCCTGTTTTCGCACTTTCTTGTACCTTTGTGGTCGTTTTTTTGTTACAAAAGTCATTACATATCAATGGAGTTTTCTTTTTGAAATTTTTTGTTTAACACTTTCGACAGGAAAGTTCCATGTCTTTCAATTACTTAAAACAATTAAGAACTAGTATCAACACACATTTTGCTATGGGCAGGACATCGGACCCCTCAAAGCAGCTAGGACAGACCTAGGGAAGTGAGAACATAAGAATACTGGGTAAAATGCACTTACGGTAAAGAAAACACTGCAATTAGTGGGCAAGGTTTGCTGATTCTGGCACAACTATGGTCAAAAGAAAAAATGCTCACTAGACAAATTATTTGGTTAAAAAAGAAAAATATTTTATTTGGTTTTCCAAATGAAAAAACAAAATCACTCTATTTGGTTAAGGTAACTTAATGAAATGACTAAATATAACATAAAATTCAAACAACCTCGAATCAAAGGAAATGAGCTGTATTGCCAAAATGCAATTCAGGCTAAAGAAAAAATGTTTAATATTACTCAACAATTAAATAATGTAGGTTGAGTAATGTAAATTATTATTCAATTTCAGTTATTGGAACACTGGATTGCATTCAATCAAACCAGGTCGATAAAGAATGAAGAAGAAAAACGAAAAAAGGGAACGTGAACTTCAGATATATGAGGTCAGCGTTGTTGGGTATGTGAGTATGTGACCCACGCGAAAGCGGTAGCGCAGCAGCAACCCCACAGCAACATAAAATCACTTTGTTTTTCAAAAAAAATCCTTTGTGCTATTTGTTTTTTGTTTTATTTATCTTACCGAATTTAACATTAGCTTTGAAATTAGATTTAATAAGGTTTAATGTACGTTAATATTTAATAAAAAGTACAAAGCAAGTACAAAATTGGGGGGTGGCCGTGGCGCGATGGATGTGTGCTCGCCTGTCAACCTCATGATGACAGGTTCGATCCCTGCCGTCGTCTACGTCGCTTTAATTCCATTAAAAACCTTCTAAAAATTGTCATCAATGGGTTGCTGGTTTACTCATTACATGTTGTTCAGGCATAACACTAACAACATGTAATTGAGTTAAACTAGTATGCCCAACAAGGATGAACACGAATAAAATAATGTGAATTATAAGCGACATAAAAATAAGACACGGCATTTCTCCGCTTTAGCTCAGGCGCCATCCCTGGAGATAAAAATATCTGAGACAACCACCAACAGTCTCAGAACATCGTGCCACACATCTTTCCTATCCTTCTTTCTCTTCATTAACTTCACGCCCGCGCTGTGTTGAAACATTTAAAGGGTAATCATAATCCCTTGAGCGCGGGTAGATTATAAAAAAAAAAAAAAAAAAAAAAAAATCAGTCAAAAGAACACTATTCACCGCGTTATAAATGAAAAGCCCCACGTTTGGGCGCCAATTTGTTCCAATTTTAATTCGCGAATTTTGCTATTACTAAAAGTAAATAGCCAAAGAAAACCACGAGAAAGAGGCTCTACCAGAGCGATACAACTTGTTTTAGTATCGCAAGATGATATTGAGGTAGTCCTCTCCCAGAGCGTTAAGACTTCTTTTTGGTATCGCAAGGTGATAAGAAAACAATTCATTGGAGTGCTGACTCTATCATATTCCACGTCTGCTTGTGAATCTGGTGAAGGCATCCATAAATGCCTGTGCGGTAAGGTCTTCAATTATTCAAAAATGTTGTTTCCTTTTGCTATTCACCGCGTTATAAATGAAAAGCCCCACGTTTGGGCGCCAATTTGTTACAATTTTAATTCGCGAATTTTGCTATTACTAAAAGTAAATAGCCAAAGAAAACCACGATAATGAGCCTCTACCAGAGCGATACGACTTGTTTTTAGTATCGCAAGATGATATTGAGGTAGTCCTCTCCCAGATCGTTAAGACTTCTTTTTGGTATCGCAAGGTGATAAGAAAACAATTCATTTTAGTGCTGACTCTATCATATTCCACGTCTGCTTGTGAATCTGGTGAAGGCATCCATAAATGCCTGTGCGGTAAGGTCTTCAATTATTCAAAAATGTTGTTTCATTTTGCTATTCACCGCGTTATAAATGAAAAGCCCCACGTTTGGGCGCCAATTTGTTACAATTTTAATTCGCGAATTTTGCTATTACTAAAAGTAAATAGCCAAAGAAAACCACGAGAATGAGCCTCTACCAGAGCGTAACGACTTGTTTTTAGTATCGCAAGATGATATTGAGGTAGTCCTCTCCCAGAGCGTTAAGACTTCTTTTTGGTATCGCAAGGTGATAAGAAAACAATTCATTGGAGTGCTGACTCTATCATATTCCACGTCTGCTTGTGAATCTGGTGAAGGCATCCATAAATGCCTGTGCGGTAAGGTCTTCAATTATTCAAAAATGTTGTTTCCTTTTGCTATTCACCGCGTTATAAATGAAAAGCCCCACGTTTGGGCGCCAATTTGTTACAATTTTAATTCGCGAATTTTGCTATTACTAAAAGTAAATAGCCAAAGAAAACCACGATAATGAGCCTCTACCAGAGCGATACGACTTGTTTTTAGTATCGCAAGATGATATTGAGGTAGTCCTCTCCCAGATCGTTAAGACTTCTTTTTGGTATCGCAAGGTGATAAGAAAACAATTCATTGGAGTGCTGACTCTATCATATTCCACGTCTGCTTGTGAATCTGGTGAAGGCATCCATAAATGCCTGTGCGGTAAGGTCTTCAATTATTCAAAAATGTTGTTTCCTTTTGCTATTCACCGCGTTATAAATGAAAAGCCCCACGTTTGGGCGCCAATTTGTTACAATTTTAATTCGCGAATTTTGCTATTACTAAAAGTAAATAGCCAAAGAAAACCACGAGAATGAGCCTCTACCAGAGCGTTACGACTTGTTTTAAGTATCGCAAGATGATATTGAGGTAGTCCTCTCCCAGAGCGTTAAGACTTCTTACATCGTCTAAATAAACCAACATTACGATGTCGGGAAGTCCATTTCGAAATTGGTCCATAAGTCTCTGGAAAGTTGCGGGGGCGTTTCGTAATCCAAATGGCATTCGCCTGAAACGAAACATTCCAAAAGGCTTGATGAATGCCGTCTTGTCCAAGTCATTTTCATCAATTTGTATTTGATATTATCCGGTTTGCAAGTCCAAGGTGCTTTTGAAAAGTGTCTTCTTGGTGAAATGCAGCATGTCATCTATCCTTGGCAAAGGATATCGGTCAGGAATAGTGATGGCGTTTAATTTCCTGTAGTCAATACAAACACGGATAGTATTATCTTTTTTAGGGACTAACACAACGTGTGCAGCCCATGGTGATTCGCATTCTTCAATAATGTTGAGCTTAATCATTTTTATGAGCTCCTTCTTCAACTGTTCTTTTCGTGTAATAGAAAGTCTATAAGGTGGAACTGCTAATGGTTCATGATTTTCAGTATTAATCTTGTGAACTGCATAAGGAGTTGGTTCAGTTATTTCACCAAATATTTCATTTTCATGCGATAGAAGTGAATTGAGCTGTTGTTTCTCCTCGAAAATTAAGTCCTGTGCTTCTTTGCTTCTAAGTCTAAGGTCGACAGAAAGGATTTCTGTGAACCATGGTTCTAAGAAGACTTCATCCTCGCTTCTTATGAGGGCCGGGAACAAATCCTCTCGTTTTCGCTCTGACGCTTCTTAAGGAATTTTGGAACACATTTTGAATGAATCCTGGTGAATATTCATTATTCTAAGATGAAGAATTGGGTTTCTTTCTTTTTGGCGTTTTTGATGTACTGCTACAATCATTTTCTTTCATTGGTGTTGCGGCGAGTGGCGAAATAGGCTTATGTTCATCATACCATGCTAAGAAAGCATTGACCCTATTAATTGGAGAAGATTCAGCTACAAGTGGCATGCATTCCGCTGCGCTTGCTTCCACCTGAGATCTATCTTTCATTTCATCTTTTATTTCTAGTTTTTTTGTCAAAACTTGTATATTAGTGACGAGACGTTGCTTAAGGACTTTAGTATGTGCTCTGTCGTAGAAATCAAATTTCTTTTCATTTTGGTCAGCAAAATACCAAAGTCTCTGACCCAAATCTAACACTACACCATTTTCTTCTAGAAAGTCTATTCCTATCAGAGTCCTATTGTCGTTGGCTGTTGGAAGGGCGATACAAGTAATCGGCCGCAACCGGTTACCGAACATTATGCTGGTCTCTGCCATACAAATTTCTTGTGGACGTGCTTGTCCGTCAGCAAAAGTGACATCGACATCTATTTTCCGGAATTTAGTTCCATTCCGTAGGAGGTGTAAAAATAATTGTCGTCCTGCAACACTCGTTCTTGCTGCTGTGTCTATGTAGGCTATTCCTGATTCACCATGAGAGAGAATGGGAATCTTAAGTAAATCAGTACCTAGAGTCGTTTTTAAGCAATTGAACGAAACTGATGATGGTCCTTTTTGGCAAATCTTTGCATTTAGGACAATTAGAACGTATAAATCCTGGTGCCTTACATTTGAAACAGTGTATTGCTGATTGACTTGTTGATGGAACAATCTTTTTTTTTTTTATTCATATAAAAAATGGGCCGAAAAATAACATTTAGTTTGGAATCAAAATTATTGTACAGAGGAATGAAATTGAATATATAACAGAGGATGCAGCTCCAAATAATAATCTCAAACCAAAAAATTTCTTGTATTTCAAGCAAAACCAAAAAAAGTTTTTTGTTGATTAAAAGTTATGGATATATAATAAATAAATATCACTGATTTCTGTTATTGTCAGGAATGTGTTTGCCAGCAAGAAGTATGAACTTCGGATGAACTCTACTTTTTTGAATACCATTATATACAATAAATAGCAAGAATACATTGTGCCCTCTTGTAGGCACAATGAGTATATTTTAATAAAAACACTTCGGTCTTTCTTATTAACTAATTTTAAACTTTATTTAACTTAAATTTTTTCAATTTGGCCAAGATTCAGAAAAAGACACCTGCCAGGGTTTCGTTCACTTTTTGATCTCGTTTCAATTCTAGATGCCAGAAAGAATATGGTGAACATTGGTAAGAGCCCAGCGGCATGGAAAAGAATTAAACTTGGTTAAGGGTGTGTGTGTTGCGTGTGGTTTACACGATGGTGCAAACACTATTTATGTAATGATGTAAGCACACGCAACATAGATTACAAGTAGTATTTTGACCATTATCCCTGTTATTTTATATGGAGTAAATATATGATGTATTAACTCTTGACCATATTCCCTTTTGTTTTCTGAAAGATGTAATTTTTTGAAACTGAAATTAAGACATTTTTTGCAGTCTATTGTAGCATTGCCATTATCGCAGATCCAATTGTTTATTGGTTTATCACATTTCCTTAATTCTAAGCAAATAGCACCTGGTTTGTTGATATCTAACACAGTTTTGTGGCAGCTCTCTATTTTTAAATATTTGTTATGTAATGGACATAGTGGATTGCTCCTTAGGAAACATCTTTTTGGCTTTATCGTATATGATAATGCAAGACTCAAATACAATAGTATCAGTGTTACAATAAAAGTACAATTTTCGATTTTTTTGCTATATTTTTCTTTGAATCTGGCTTACTTTGGAATGAAAATACATATGTTTTTACAGATTTACGAAATTTTATTTTCTTCCGACAGTCAGCTGTTATGTGACCGGCATACGTGCAAAAATTGCATCGCTTCTTTTCAATGCTGGCGTTGTCTGGATCTCTTTTCTGCTTTCTCTCTAGAATAGACGTTTATACAGCTCTGGCTTTAGCTATGAAATCTTGCAATGTTTTAAAACTGTCTCTTGGAACACCATCACGTATTTGGAATATGAGCAATCCATACACCATATCCAACATCATGGATTCCCTAGGAAGTGGAGAAGGAAGCTTCGCAAGTAGGGCCCGTTTTGTTGTAATAAAATCATCTGTTGATTCAGTTTTTGCTTTGAATCGAAGATCTCCATATAAATCCTGTATGCTGGTTTTTCGGGAGCATAAGCATTACGTAGCAGAGAAAGTACATCTATCCAGGTTTCAGCTTCAGCCTTCACACCTTGCCACCAGTTAACTGCGCCATCTTGTAAAAGAAGAGGGAAACCTTTTATGTCATCGCCGTCATCAATTCTTTCGACGTCTTTATAGACATATATGTAGGAACTTATATGAAATAAAAGACCTACGACTTTTCTCTTACAATATAACATTTACTCGGTTTTTTTATTTAATTCAAAACACAAGACAGAGAACAATTACTTTACATTTACTGTATGTTTGCTTAGAGAAAACTACCTTCCGAACCGCCGCCCACGAGTGCACACCAGAAACTAAATATTATATCCAATCCCATACCGCCAACCTGCGTAGCATCTGGTACCAGGCAAGCGCCTTGCTTGCCCAGCTCAGCACTCAGCTCGCTCCTAGTATTCCTCCAACCAGCAATAGTATTCTTAGAATTCGTCTTGGCATTTTGTATTACTTATTTTCATTCCTTCTCGTGAATGGCTATTTAAACACATTTAAATAGGTCATTCATATTTTATCTTTGCATTATTTGTTGACTCATTATGGTGTATGATTGCTGTCGTCGTCGCGACGTCGCTGTCGCGATGACGACGGCTTCTATTTCGCCCCATATTTGTGGAGGAATGTGCTGATTCGTGCTGCATTATCGTTTTGTGGCGACGGCGACGGTCTGAAAAGGTAGTATCTGTTATTGAATTACTTATGATATTATTATACAATACTTATCTAATAATGACCCCCAGATATATTTTAGCTATAAATGCTTCCACTGTGTGGGGATTTCGTTCACCATTAAATCTTGCAGTACAGTTGCTGAAACTGCCTTTGCTAGCGGATTGTTCTTGCATAGCAGTAATGAATTTCTTCAACTGCGCTTCAGTAAATTGTGCCATTTTGAATCAAGTTGATTATCTTCTTAAAATTTTCTTTTTCTTAGTGACCCACTAGTATGATTTAGAGGTATTCTTATCTCGGGTTCTTATGTCACTGATAGAAAGAGAAAATTTTTATTAGTATTCGCCGCTTTGTTATGCTCTCTACCGCGCGTATGCTGTCCGGAAACCGCAGTACACGTTTAATAGGCAACTTAACAAATGATCTAATTCCTTTCAAAATAATAACTCTATAATTTACGTATTAAGAAGTAACATTATTCTTTATTCAGTGTAAACAAAATTCTTAATATTATTAAATAAGGTTGGTAAATTGAAAAAAAAGAGAAAAAATGGAATTTAAAATCAAAATGTATCCAGCTGTTTGGGTTGGATTACTATGGACCCTTAGTATAAACTTCGCATAGTGCACCAAACCAAATGCCTTCAACTTAGATCATGCACATCGATGTTCAGTGGACGCTTTTGTCAAACGTCGCACCTCAACCGACATGTATGTCTGCTGTTACAGTTTAATTTATTATTTTACTAGCCACAATCATACCGACTGCCTGTCTGTGGGCGCTTTTGTCAAACGCCGCACCGACAGCCGACAGTACAACCGTGGTTAGTTTGATTATAATCAAGCACCCACTAGTGGACGCTTTTGTGCATTTTGAATGAATATTCTCGTTTGTGCAACTCCTTTTATACTAAATTTGAGCTCACTGCACAGACGCGTTGAGCTTTACACATTGAGTGATATTTTCTGCACAGATGCATAAGGCTTTACAAATTGAGTGTTTTTTTTATTTTGATTATAATTTACATTTAAGTGTTGTCATTGTATATTATTTTGTAATATTGTGAAAATGAAATGAAAATGAATGATAATGATAATTGAAATAAATGTTGATTGAAGTGTGGGTTGTACGGATCGTTGTTACAATTGTAAATTTTATTCTAGTTATAAAACTGGAAAATAAAACAAACTAAGAAAAGAAAATGAACACAATATGAAACGAGAAGCAAAAAAAAAACTTCCCGAAATAATCAGTCAAAAAAACGCTATTCACCACGTTATAAATGAAAAGCCCCACGTTTGGGCGCCAATTTGTTACAATTTTAATTCGCGAATTTTGCTATTACTAAAAGTAAATAGCCAAAGAAAACCACGAGAATGAGCCTCTACCAGAGCGTAACGACTTGTTTTTAGTATCGCAAGATGATATTGAGGTAGTCCTCTCCGAGAGCGTTAAGACTTCTTTTTGGTATCGCAAGGTGATAAGAAAACAATTCATTGGAGTGATGACTCTATCATATTCCACGTCTGCTTGTGAATCTGGTGAAGGCATCCATAAATGCCTGTGCGGTAAGGTCTTCAATTATTCAAAAATGTTGTTTCCTTTCGCTATTCACCGCGTTATAAATGAAAAGCCCCACGTTTGGGTGCCAATTTGTTACAATTTTAATTCGCGAAATTTGCTATTACTAAAACTAAATAGCCAGAGAAAACCACGAGAATGAGCCTCTACCAGAGCGTAACGACTAATTTTTAGTACCGCAAGAGGTAGTCCTCTCCCAGAGCGTTAAGACTTCTTTTTGGTATCGCAAGGTGATAGGAAAACAATTTATTGGAGTGATGACTATCATATTCCACGTCTGCTTGTGAATCTGGTGAAGGCATCCATAAATGACTGTGCCGTAAGGTCTTCAATTATTCAAAAATGTTGTTTCCTTTTGCTATTCACCGCGTTATAAATGAAAAGCCCCACGTTTGGGCGCCAATTTGTTACAATTTTAATTCGCGAATTTTGCTATTACTAAAAGTAAATAGCCAAAGAAAACCACGAGAATGAGCCTCTACCAGAGCGTAACGACTTGTTTTTAGCATCGCAAGATGATATTGAGGTAGTCCTCTCCCAGAGCGTTAAGACTTCTTTTTGGTATCGCAAGGTGATAAGAAAACAATTCGTTGGAGTGATGACTCTATCATATTCCACGTCTGCTTGTGAATCTGGTGAAGGCATCCATAAATGCCTGTGCGGTAAGGTCTTCAATTATTCAAAAATGTTGTTTCCTTTCGCTATTCACCGCGTTATAAATGAAAAGCCCCACGTTTGGGTGCCAATTTGTTACAATTTTAATTCGCGAAATTTGCTATTACTAAAAGTAAATAGCCAGAGAAAACCACGAGAATGAGCCTCTACCAGAGCGTAACGACTAATTTTTAGTACCGCAAGAGGTAGTCCTCTCCCAGAGCGTTAAGACTTCTTTTTGGTATCGCAATGTGATAGGAAAACAATTTATTGGAGTGATGACTATCATATTCCACGTCTGCTTGTGAATCTGGTGAAGGCATCCATAAATGACTGTGCCGTAAGGTCTTCAATTATTCAAAAATGTTGTTTCCTTTTGCTATTCACCACGTTTGGGCGGCAATTTGTTACAATTTTAATTCGCGAATTTTGCTATTACTAAAAGTAAATAGCCAAAGAAAACCACGAGAATGAGCCTCTACCAGAGCGTAACGACTTGTTTTTAGTATCGCAAGATGATATTGAGGTAGTCCTCTCCGAGAGCGTTAAGACTTCTTTTTGGTATCGCAAGGTGATAAGAAAACAATTCATTGGAGTGATGACTCTATCATATTCCACGTCTGCTTGTGAATCTGGTGAAGGCGTCCATAAATGCCTGTGCGGTAAGGTCTTCAATTATTCAAAAATGTTGTTTCCTTTTGCTATTCACCGCGTTATAAATGAAAAGCCCCACGTTTGGGCGCCAATTTGTTACAATTTTAATTCGCGAATTTTGCTATTACTAAAAGTAAATAGCCAAAGAAAACCACGAGAATGAGCCTCTACGAGAGCGTAACGACTTGTTTTTAGCATCGCAAGATGATATTGAGGTAGTCCTCTCCCA
Source organism: Chrysotoxum bicinctum (assembly GCA_911387755.1). Classification (NCBI taxonomy): domain Eukaryota; kingdom Metazoa; phylum Arthropoda; class Insecta; order Diptera; family Syrphidae; genus Chrysotoxum; species Chrysotoxum bicinctum. The sequence continues at coordinate 236,513,939 of OU426988.1, read as the reverse complement.
GAGCGTTAAGACTTCTTTTTGGTATCGCAAGGTGATAAGAAAACAATTCGTTGGAGTGATGACTCTATCATATTCCACGTCTGCTTGTGAATCTGGTGAAGGCATCCATAAATGCCTGTGCGGTAAGGTCTTCAATTATTCAAAAATGTTGTTTCCTTTCGCTATTCACCGCGTTATAAATGAAAAGCCCCACGTTTGGGTGCCAATTTGTTACAATTTTAATTCGCGAAGTTTGCTATTACTAAAAGTAAATAGCCAGAGAAAACCACGAGAATGAGCCTCTACCAGAGCGTAACGACTAATTTTTAGTACCGCAAGAGGTAGTCCTCTCCCAGAGTGTTAAGACTTCTTTTTGGTATCGCAAGGTGATAGGAAAACAATTTATTGGAGTGATGACTATCATATTCCACGTCTGCTTGTGAATCTGGTGAAGGCATCCATAAATGACTGTGCCGTAAGGTCTTCAATTATTCAAAAATGTTGTTTCCTTTTGCTATTCACCGCGTTATAAATGAAAAGCCCCACGTTTGGGCGCCAATTTGTTACAATTTTAATTCGCGAATTTTGCTATTACTAAAAGTAAATAGCCAAAGAAAACCACGAGAATGAGCCTCTACGAGAGCGTAACGACTTGTTTTTAGCATCGCAAGATGATATTGAGGTAGTCCTCTCCCAGAGCGTTAAGACTTCTTTTTGGTATCGCAAGGTGATAAGAAAACAATTCGTTGGAGTGATGACTCTATCATATTCCACGTCTGCTTGTGAATCTGGTGAAGGCATCCATAAATGCCTGTTCGGTAAGGTCTTCAATTATTCAAAAATGTTGTTTCCTTTCGCTATTCACCGCGTTATAAATGAAAAGCCCCACGTTTGGGTGCCAATTTGTTACAATTTTAATTCGCGAAATTTGCTATTACTAAAAATAAATAGCCAGAGAAAACCACGAGAATGAGCCTCTACCAGAGCGTAACGACTAATTTTTAGTACCGCAAGAGGTAGTCCTCTCCCAGAGCGTTAAGACTTCTTTTTGGTATCGCAAGGTGATAGGAAAACAATTTATTGGAGTGATGACTATCATATTCCACGTCTGCTTGTGAATCTGGTGAAGGCATCCATAAATGACTGTGCCGTAAGGTCTTCAATTATTCAAAAATGTTGTTTCCTTTTGCTATTCACCGCGTTATAAATGAAAAGCCCCACGTTTGGGCGCCAATTTGTTACAATTTTAATTCGCGAATTTTGCTATTACTAAAAGTAAATAGCCAAAGAAAACCACGAGAATGAGCCTCTACCAGAGCGTAACGACTAATTTTTAGTACCGCAAGAGGTAGTCCTCTCCCAGAGCGTTAAGACTTCTTTTTGGTATCGCAATGTGATAGGAAAACAATTTATTGGAGTGATGACTATCATATTCCACGTCTGCTTGTGAATCTGGTGAAGGCATCCATAAATGACTGCCATAAGGTCTTCAATTATTCAAAAATGTTGTTTCCTTTTGCTATTCACCACGTTTGGGCGGCAATTTGTTACAATTTTAATTCGCGAATTTTGCTATTACTAAAAGTAAATAGCCAAAGAAAACCACGAGAATGAGCCTCTACCAGAGCGTAACGACTTGTTTTTAGTATCGCCAGATGATATTGAGGTAATTCTCTCCCAGAGCGTTAAGACCTCTTTTTGGTTTCGCAAGGTGATAGGAAAACAATTTATTGGAGTGATGACTCTATCAGTCGGCAGAGTTTTTGAACTGGGCGGTGACACTTGCCGTCTGTAGTATGTAACGTAGCATTATGGGCCAATCCATCATTGCTCAGGTCAACCGCGGTGATACGACTCAGTCGCCAGTGTGTAGAGGGTAGGTTCTCATGACGTACGAGAACGATGTCGTCAACTTGAAGATTTGGTTCTCTTTTCTCCCATTTAAGGCGCGTCTCCAGCGTGCCCAACTAGTCCTCGCTCCATCTCTGCCAGAAGTCTTGATGTACCTTAAGTTGCCACTGATACTGCTTCAGCCGGTTGCTCGGCACGTTGTCGATGCGTGGCTCAGATACTGCTATCAGAGGTGATCCGATCAGGAAATCTCCAGAGGTGAGGGCTAGTTTATCATCGGGGTCATCGTGTAAGGGAACCAATGTTCGCGAGTTGAGGCAAGCTTCGATGCGTGTTGCTAAGGTATGTAATGTATGATACCATAAGGATTTTGACCCTACAAGTCGAATCAAATGATGCTTTGCCGATTTTACAGTGGGTTCCAATAGTCCTCCTTGGGGTGGTGATGAAGTGCCATCTGGGGACAGCATGGGCCAAGGCTTGTTCATTGTATTGAGACTGGAATTTTATCAGGTCTTTCTTCATGGGCCAGTTGTCTTCCACGAAAAGAGATCAGGACATATTCCACGTCTGCTTGTGAATCTGGTGAAGGCATCCATAAATGCCTGTGCGGTAAGGTCTTCAATTATTCAAAAATGTTGTTTCCTTTTGCTATTCACCGCGTTATAAATGAAAAGCCCCACGTTTGGGCGCCAATTTGTTACAATTTTAATTCGCGAATTTTACTTTCTATCGCATCCTTGTCTCCACATTTGGAAATTAAATTTATTTTTAATTATTCAAAAGTTTCGATCTTGGCGGCTCGTAATTCAGTAAACATCTTACCTTGAACTTTACACTTCAACAAAAATTTGATTGGTATAGGCTGTGAATCTGCCTGTAGGATGTCATGGTAAAATTCAACATTATTTAGAAAATCCCTAATATTTTCGCTGCGTTTGTTGTTTTCTTCGCAGGTTAGTACAGGCAACTTTTGCGCCTTACTGAAATCAAATTCCGCCATTTTGTTTGCTTCGAAGATTGATTTAATTTCCTGTTCCTGTTCTTCTATTTCTGAGTCTGATTCCTCTAAACTCTCTTCTTGAATATTATTTTTTACTATTGTTTCTGCAAGTTCCCTATACTCTTTAGCCGTTGATGTTAACTGAGTCAGATATTTATGTTCTTGTTCTGTAAGCTTTTTTTGATTAAAAACGGTGAAAAATTCAATGAAAATATTCCAAAACTGCAATATTTCTTTTAATTTTTTGTTTGCCTCTACGGTTTTTCTTTTGCGGTTTGGGAATTTTTTTAGACTTTGATAACAATTTTTTAATTTTCCTAAAGCTTCTTCTAGGGTCGAGAAATCCATTAAAATTTGAAAAAAAATTATTGGCATTATATATATTTTTATTATTTTCTTTTCTTATACAGACATTCTTCTGCTTATATTGTTTTTTACAATTTCTTTTCTAATTGCATTGTTAAATTTTTTGCCTAAAAAGTTTCTAATATATTTGGCGAGAGAAATAACAATAATTATTATTATGATTGAAATTATATCTATACCGTAATCATATTTATTATTTGATTTATTAGTTTGAGGCCCGTAATTATTAACGATGACTTCTTCTACTTTGGACTGGGATTTACCCATTTAATTTTTTTTTTCTTTTTTCTGAAAATTAAAAAAAATAAAGATTTAATTTTTGTTTTGCGATTGGACTTGGCGAGCTGTTATTTTTGTTGAGAAAAGATTATGGAAATCTTGCTCTCCTGGGTTTTCTTTTGCTTGCGTTTGCCTGATTTGCTGGATCGGATTGCTCCGTTCACTTGCTGTACCTGGTGCAAGTATTTTTGTCTCACGTCGCTGGGTTGGCCAAGTATGTTTGCCAATCGGTACAGCTCAACCAATTGTTTTTTGAGCTGCACCCTCTTTCCTGCTCGTACCTTTGGAGTTGGGGGCACTGGAATACTCTGCTATGGTTAGCGGCTTTGGACCCACCCGGATTTCTTCGGTTTTTGATGGCTCTGTTAGTAAAGCTTGGGCTTCCCTAATGAGGTGTGCTGCTAAGGCAAGTTGCATCTTCCTGGACATCGATATTATTATTTTTTTTTTTGTTAGTTTCGTTCTTTAAACTTCCAAGGTTGTAACTGGCAAGATCGCCATGTAATGCTGGGTGCCTCCTGTGAAGTTTGTCTGCAGTGCTTGCGTCGGGTGACTCTTCTTAGTGGAGCCTCGAAGCGTGTTTAACCTTTTAGTATAACAGACTTGGTCCGGCTAGTAGCCAAATAAACCTTAACCCAAAAGCAATGCTGCTCTGTAGGGCGTCTGATATACCGAATGAAAAACTAAGTTGGAACCTACAGCGAGTTGCTCTATAAAGGAAAAGACTTGGTTTTGCTTCAGTAATAGAAGTGAAGAATTATCTTTTTATTTTCTCGTTTTATACTAAATAATTTGTCTTCGTTCGTATCCAACCATACTTCGATGAAATCGATAAGGTTCTATCGATTTTTCCCACAAAATGCACAATCAGCATTTGACCATGCCATGCCACGCTTTTCTTTTTGAGTTTACTTCCACCAACACCCGAAGGAGAAGAAAGAGCGAGAGGAGCAGCAGCGGGAGAACCAACAGTTTTAAGACGAGAACTTACAGGTGAACTGTTTTTATTTTTTATAGAAAGATGATCCAAACTTCGAGACGAAAGTGCACATCTCTTAGTGGTGGATTGTTTGACAAGTTCAGCAGCCCTAGGAATTCTTTTTTCGCGTGTGCTAACACGAATAGAACAACTCCTATTTAATGCATTAGTCATGGAGATTGAATCACCTTCAGTTGCTAATTGTGAGCTTGTTAGACCTCAGAGAGAAGTCGCACAGATGCACATCAATTGTTTACAAAGAACTTAATCTTCAAACCTTCAGATTGTTTGTTTTAAATATTATCGATTCCTTTTCTTAAACAGCAACTCTTTGTACTAAAATAAATAGTCTCTTTTTATTTGAATTTAAATTTTATTAATAATAAAGAAAGAAGACTTAGACTACGATTCAGAACAACGGAACAATGTGTATCTATCACTTCCAGTCACAACTTCGAAACATTTTTACTTGGAACCTGGTTTGTATTTAACCGATCTTACCTCGGGTGGGGGATTCGATTCAATAAGTGAGAACGCCTTTGTTGATTTCCAAACTTATTCTCCTTTATTACTTAAATTGTACCAGTATTTATAGTACCTTTTTTGATTACAATAGTTTATTAGTTTTAACCTATTTTGCTTATTTATTAATTTTCCTATGTTGTTTATACAATCAATTCCAATATTTCTCAATAATACAATAATATTCTTGACCTATTAAGTAATAATTTAATTCATAAACGGAAGACAAACAAAACGTAAACAATAATAAATTAGGTGTGCATTTTGATGACCTTGTTGTCGCCCGTGAGTTTGCAGTATATTACTTAATGGTGTCGATGGCATGGGAGTTTTGTGTCGTCTTCGCGTATTCATGTTGATATCGTCAACATTTTCCCCCCTGCATACAAAGCTGAACAGATGTTCTTGGTGCTGGCGTAGGGATTTGAAGTACCTTGTGAGTTTTTTGGTGTCTTCTAATGATTGCAATGATTAGCAGTATAATGAGTATTGTAGAACTGGAATAGTGAATAATATGATGTGTGCTGTTGGAGTTGTTGGGTTTGGAAATTTCTGCTTCTTTTAATTGTTGTATCGAGTGTTCTAAGTTTCTCACTTGCTCATCTGGATAGTGAAATACACTTAATGTGCTGGCAGATTGGGTGAATGGTGCCTTTGTAAATTTGGAAATGATGGTGCTTAAGTTGAGTTGTGGGGTGAATGAGGTATTTAGACTTGTTGTATATGACTCGTGAGCTGTGATTATCATCGTATCCAAACTAAGTTGACATCCAGGCTCCAGAGTGAGTATTCCGTCGTTAATTAGAGTAATGGTAGATGCTTTTTCCTTGCAAACCAGATTAAAAGTTGTTTCGTTGTCCATTACATATAACCAACTATTGAGATTTCGCTGTACTATCCAAACTTGTCTGGGCTTGATGCGTACTACTTCACACTTCCCTTCTATTTCTTTGTTGTGGTTTAGTAAGTTGATCTCACATTGGGATGTATTTGATTGGAGGTTGTACAGAGGATGATGTTTTGAGCAGTAGTGTAACCCCTCTTCTACTGATATGCATTTGTCAAAGTCGCTTTCTTGCATTGGATAATATTTGTCTCTTGCTAGATTAGTTAATATATATTTCGATGATGGTGCAATGAAGGTAAATTGGTCTTGAAATGGCGTTGGAACGGGTATTATCCTAAACACTTGGTACTTCTCTGAATCCAATATTGGTATTTTACACTCAAAGATGGCATAGCTTGTGGTTATCCTCCCGTGAACATTCATCAATTTATATATCTGAAGTAGTTGATCTGGGCGTTCACTAGCTGGTAGTGTCATTGTTGCAGGTATGTGCTGCCGAATATCAACCAGATGTTTTCTTAGCTGTTGAGGAGTTATTATCAAATGATTGGTTGTTCCATGTTGAGTATTTAATACCGCATCTAATAATGAATCTTGGATGTTTTCGATGTTGCTGACATACATGTGTGTAGTTAATCCTAGGGTGGTTAACAGTTGGGTTTGCTGAACGTTATCTACGAGTATTGTGTTTTGCATTGCTGTAGTTATGTTACTAACTCTTTCCTGTAGTATCTTGGATTGGTTCGTGATTTGTTGACCTGTGGTTTTGAGAATGTTAAGCGTGGTTTCTACGATTGAGGTTTGATTTCGTAGGAGTCTTCTAGTGTATTCGTCATCTTGCTTCACCTTGTCGATCTGCATATCAATTTCGCGAGCGTAGTCTTGGTCTAATACTCCGAACAGTTGATTTGATATTTTTCCTATAATGTCGAAAGGAGACCTCTTGACTCTTCTCTTTCATAAAGAATTGCATTTCTTTCTTCGATAGTTGCTACGTGCGCTTTCAATATGATGAGTATATTGAGGCATTCAGATGAGTTTAGAGCCTTGCATCCTACTTCAATATCGTCTTCCATGTTGTGTAGTCCTAATAAATGGTTTCTGTAGGTGGCTAAGTTATAATATGTTACCATTTGCCAATTTAAAGTGATAAGGTTAATGCTAACATTGTCTTCAAAATATAGTCCTGGATGTGTGGTGAACGGTATATTAGAATATTGGGCGTGTACTGGTAGTGGCCATACGATTGATGCCAGTGCAATGGATATGAAAAATGATGGAATGGTTGGGCTTCTTCTTTTTGTTTCAGTATTTTCTACGGTTTCACTTCTTCTCTTTCTAGCTTGGTGTCGTTTGATAAGTTCCTCTATTGGAGGCCGAATAGGGATTGTTGTTGGCCGTATTCTAAATTTTTTAATGGGTTTTCTTGGTTTTATGTTAGTTGGTTTTGTGTTTTTTGATTTCCGACTGGATTTCCATCAACTGTATTTTCAACACTTGGATTCTGCTCTATTGCGTTCTGATTCTGGTTTCGTTCAGTTCTTACTGGGTTACCTGTTGCTAATTTATGTATATTATGTATATTTATAAGCACACATTGTGCTGACATTACATTTAGTTGCATTACGTTGGAATTTTATTTCTTTGTTGACATTATGCTTAGTGTACTTTATTATGAGATATTCTACGTATTGTGAGATATATACACACATACATACGAATTATTGCTCTATATTTTTAGTTAAAAAAAATAAAAAACTGACTCTTCATTTATACTTTAATTGCATGCATAACAAGCTACCATTATTAAAGAGAATACCCATGTTCTCTTTCATAAATGCAAAGAGATCACTGATTTTATTCGCGAACACAGATGTGAAATTTACATTACATTTATCACACTTGGGGCATTTACATTAAGATTCTCAAAAATATTATTTAAAAACATCGGGAAATAGACCCATTTTGAAACTCCAGTTGTGGTTAGATTTGGGAGTGAAGCTGATGCTTGTTGTTGTAGGTCTTCTGGATACTTTAGTCTTCCGTGTTGAGGGTGATGTACCATGGGATGTATTTTCTACCCATTTTGACATCGTCATATTCTTTATGAAAACCTTTTTTCCAGGCCGGTGGAAAAGCCACTCATAATTGTTAGGTATCGACACCTTGAATTTTTTGGGGACAATTTGATGACATTCCACATCCGGAATAGAATAAATCTTCATAAAGAATGATTGAACCCACGTAGAACTGGCATTTCTAGGAGCGTTGGTTAGGAAGAATGACAATTTATTGGATTTGTTTAGTCTATCAAGTCTTTGGTTCTATTATGTAGCAGACCACAAGATACCAAATTTTGAAATGCGTTTTTCGACAGGGGTGGTGCTAGGTGGCTGTTTATTTGAGTGAATAGAAACGATTGGGGTCGCGTCACCAGACAGAAGTTCGTTCGAAGAAGTAGCAGGGTGGCAGAGTGAATAGCGGCGGAGATCACGTCGGCAGACAGAATTTCATCTAGAATTGATATATTATTATTTTTTTTTTTTTTTTGAAGTAGGACCACTCGAAACATCAAAGACTCCATTAAGAAGACATTCTATTTTTCGCGAGTGTTCATTTAATGATTTAATATCACGTTGCACACATGCAGACTTTTCGTCTTGGTCTCTTACTTCGTACGCAATGGCTATAAGAGCAGAAGAAACTCGCGAAAGAATATCGTTCATATTTTTGATCTCATTTAGAATTTCAGGGTTTGATGGGGCTATACGAAACGATGGGCTTTGCGCGTGAAGATCAATATCGGATCGGATTTGGCTTGGGTTGGCTATTAAGTTTTTGTTAATTTCTTTCGCGGAACTGCTTAAGGAATTAAGCATAATTTCAATATTCGAACGAAGCAGGTTGAAGTCATCCTGATGATACCATCGCGTTATCACGAAGAGGGAGTTTTGGTTTAATGACACTAAATTGTTTTTCGATCGAACACATTTGGGTCAGACATTGTGTAGCTGATTGTTGGGATTGAGAATTCGATTCTTCAACACTTTTAAATAGAAGATCGAATTTTTTAGACAGGGTTTGGATTTTCTTTTGATTTATAGAATTGTCATTAGAGAGTGTTTCTCTGAGGCATTTTATTGCAAGCATGATATCAGTGATTGAAATAATTTTACAGTTATCGCAATAAAACAAGAAATTGTTTTTATAATCGTTCAAATATACTGAGGCCAACGCATGAAGGGTGGAGAGATTTACCACAAAGACCACTACATTTCAAAAGATCCGCGTTAACATCAACGTTGACACAAATATCTTTAACACACGACATATTTAAAAAAAAATAAAAAATGTAGGTTGGGGAAAGAGAAGACAAAACAACAAAAAAAATCTGGTTTGCAGGCTAGTAGTTTTATTCTGCGTTGAAGGTGAAATAAATGTGTCACCGAAAATACTGCACAAAAAAGTATACACTTTAATGGGGTCGCGGAAATAAGAATTTGTAAATTCGAACTTGCGAGTGGGTACACAAACGGTATGAACAAAATAAAAATTAATAGACAAGGGAGCAACTTTAAAACACGTCAAATCGGCTTGAGCTGAAAACTCTTTACCGTTGTATTTTTTGTTTAGATACTTAATGGGTTGATGGTCTGTGACTATTTTAAATTTATTTCCCCAGAGGTAGGGTCGAAAATATGTCACTGACCAAACAATAGCAAGAAATTCTTTGTCAGTGGGTGAATACTTCTTTTCATGATCATTCAAAGATCTCGAAGCATAGCAAACAGGTTGCCCTTCTTGAGTGAGCACTGCACCAATGGCGAAGTTGGAAGCGTCAGTAAATAAAGTAAAAGATTTTTGAAAATTAGGAAATCTAAGTATAGGGTAGTTAGTGATGTTCCGTTTTAATGTTTCAAAAGCTTGTATGTATTCTGGGTCTCTTGTATTAAGTTTTGAATTTTTCTTTAAGTATTTAATCATCGGATATGCGATCTTCGAGTAATTTTTTACAAATTTTCGGTAAAATCCTGTTACACCCAGAAAAGATTTCAGTTCTTTCTCTGATGATGGCAATTTGAAATCCAAAATACATTTGACTTTTTCTGGATTGGGTTTCATACCTTCTTCAGTCAAGATATGCCCTAAAAATTCCGTATCTTTTTGAAGAAAGGTGCATTTGTCAAACTGAACCTTAAGGTTATGTTTGGCAAGTGTACTAAAGATTGTGGTGATGGCAATGAGATGTTCTTCGAGACTAGTGGAAAATATAAGAATATCGTCAAGATAGACTACACAGATCTTATTTATGTGTTCCCTTAGTATTTCATTCATGAGCCTTTGAAACGTGTCGCTGGGGCGTTTTTAAGGCCAAAAGGCATCCGAGTAAACTCATATAAACCATTTGGAGTAACAAATGCAGTTTTATGGATATCCTCGGGGCGCATTTTTATTTGGTAGTAGCCTTTAGCTAAATCTAATGACGTGAAATATTGGGCTCTCCCTAACTTGTCTAATATACTATCTATATTAGGCAGAGGGTACTTGTCATCAAGAGTGATATCGTTTAGTTTCCTATAGTCTACACAAAGTCTAAATTTCTGCTCACCTGTTCTTCCAATTTTTTTCGGGACTACAACAATGGGAGAAGAATATCTACTGTTGGATTTTCTAATAATACCCTGTTTTTCCATATTTGAAACTTGTCTCCGAACTTCCTCTTCATGTTTTGGAGGCAACCTATAAAGTCTGGAATTAACTTGCTGATCCGTTGTTGTTCTTATTTCATGCATAATAGCTTCCGTATTTGTTAGTGGATCACCCTCTTTATAAATTAAATGTTGAAACTGATTTTAGTAATTTCTTCTTTTTCCTGTGAGTTTAACTGTAAAAGATCTACATTGTTTTCCGTTTCACTGGAAAGTTCAAAGTTATTAATTTCGGGTGTTTCCTCGGAATATAAATTTATTTTTGCTGTGTTAACTAATTCTATAATTTTTGATTTTATATCAATTTTGGTAAAATGTTTCTTTATTATATCCATACCAATGAGAAGGTCATAGTCTTTATTGTTTAAATTCATTTTATGCCATTTTAACTTGCTATGACTTCCCATTCTGAATTCATTTGGTGCGTCTGTAACAATAATTTGTATGAATTCTTTTGTTTTATTGTTGATTGTTTTAAGAAAAATGGATTTTTCTTCAAATACAGCAAACTGACTACAATCAACCCTGGATGAATTAATTAGGCTGACTGTAGATCCTGTGTCTATCAATGCCTTATATTTCTTACCTCCTATCGAAAAGTTGCAAAATATTTTGTTTCCGAGGCTTAGTTCCGAAAATCCGCAATTGGCTCTATATTATTATTCTCTTCCGAGCTAACTATTCCCGAACCACTAGACTCATTACTAGTCGTCAAATTATCCACACTCATTGGCCGTGGGTTTTGATTGTTATTTCTAGCCTGGCCTGATGGATTGAACATTTGTCTGACTTGTCCAGATCTGTTGTTCGCATATCTACTCGTAGTCTGACCTGATCTATTGTTTGTAGATAGGCTAACTTGTCTTGACCTGTCCTGTTGTCTATTATTGTCAACCTGACCTGAATTATTCTGCCAAACTCTATTGTTTTGATTTGGATTCGTACCTAACCTACTCTGGCTAGGGGCAAAATCAGTTCTACTATAATTTTTTTTTAGATTCCATTCGCTATCTGGAATGTAAGTTCTTAAAATGCTTAAAATAGAATTTAGGTCGAAATTGTTTCTTATCTCTCTAGATAACTGACCTACAGTAAGCTCTTTTATTTTTGCTATTAATAGCTGTTTGCTAGTGGTAATAATTTCGATTTTATTATTTTCATAGAGTGCATATTCGTGACACTCTTTCAAAATTAATTCTACTTTATTGCATAAATCTAATATATTATTTACCTTCAAATTATTTATTTTCATCCAAATGCTATTAACGTCGATTATTGGGCGGAAGTGTCCAACAAGCTCGTTTCTAGTTTCTTCCCACGATGTCAACGGATTTAAATATAAAAGGCTTTTGGCTTCACCTATTACCTTTATGTTATAGATCGCCTTGAATACTTCTTCTTTTCGAGCTGGCGGGGTGGCTGCCATATGAGCGTCAACACAGGTGAGGAATTGTGTGAGTTCGCTTCTCGCTCCACCAAACTCTTTTATATAAGCTATGCTCTTATAAAGTGATATGGCTGGTGTAGCTGCTGCTGCTGCTGGTGGTGCTCCCTGCTGCTGCTGTTGAAGCTGCTGCTGGTGGGCAAGCTGCTGCTGTTGTTGTTGCACATTAGTTAAAATATTAAGTGCATCGACGACACTTTGTAAAAGTTGCTCCATTGCTAAATTGGCAAAATCAATACCGCGATTGGTATCGAATTGTTGATCTCGCTTTTTTCTATCAATTTTGATGAAAAATCAAAAAAAATCACTAGTTTTTTTTTTTTTTTTTTTTAATTGTAACTGATTTTTAGTTTTTATTTTATAACCGGGTGGAGATGGTTTTAAGTCACTACTGTATCAGGGTGGTGGAGGGGTTGTGGATGGTAAAGAAACAAATATACGAGTAAAAAATTGAAGCTGATTTTTAGTTTTCTTTGTTTTTACTTTTTATATATTCATTTTATCACTCCAGTTCGTTTCGCGACTGCGCCAGTTATATTCTTTTCGTTTATCAGTAGTACTAACAAAAACACTCTTCAATGTTTCCCGGGTCGATTGCGACTGCCGGTCGATTTATTTTTCATAATTTATTTCAGCTTGTTTTTCATTAGGTCAATGCATCCACTTTCCGATGGCCTTCAAATACAGACATTTTCCCATCGTCACCGGAAAGTGGTTTTACATTACCTTATGGGTTGCGAGGCAACACAAATGTCCCGTCATCAAGTTTGGTGACTTGCATTTGTGTAACTCGTGCGGTAGTTTCACAATGATCGCGCTGGTTGTTGACTTGTTTCAAAGGTGTAAGGTGAAGGCTTCGTGACTTCGTGGAGCTGGGATCGGGGGTTCTTAGGACAATAAATGCGGCTTCTTATGACCCTACAGATGAAGTATATAAAGATCACGCTTTGAACGAGAGTTTCTTCGAGTTGTTGTGCGATATTCTTCTGTAGTATATCTAGTTCGTATGAGCGTCTCCGATATTGTTGTTGTATATGATGGTGACTCATCTGGATTGATTGTGGATAGTTATGAATGCACTTCGATAAATTACTTGTAGGAACATAGGATGCTCGTCTAACATTTGTGAAAATGTTGTGTCCCATGAATGTTAAATAAATGTAGGACAAGCATTGCAAAGGTTGTATCTTCTTTTCTTAATGGGTGGACTTATATCACCGTCTTCAAGTTCCTTAATTGGCTTAGAGGATGTTGCTATACATGTAGAGTCCCTGCTGGCCTGTGTTTGTTTCATCTATCTGGATGGGTAATGGAGCTAGTGTGTGTATTGTTATTCGTAATGTACTAATTGCTGTCAGGATCTCATCAACTCTTACCACTCCATCTGCACCAGGGAACGTCTGAATTACTCTTCCAATGGGCCATTTCATGACCGGACAGTTGTCTTCTTTGATAATGACCATTGTTCCGGTAGCAGGTTTTCGCATTTTCGTTGCCATTTATGTGTTTGTTGAAGTTCATGGAGATATTCGTTGTGCCATCTTTTCCAGAATTCTTCTTTGATGTCTGAAATAATTTTGAGTTGTTTCGAAGGCTTGACGTTAAGTGTTTCGGCAGTTGGATCGGTTGGATTAGTTAATGGTTCGCCTATGATGAAATGGCCTAGTGTAAGTGCTGTTAAGTCATTAGCATCGTTTGACATTGAAGTGATAGGTCGAGAGTTTAAAACTTTCTCGATTTCTATCATTATGGTCTCAAGTTCTTCATAGGTTAGTGAGGCGGAACTTAAACATCGATACAAAAAATATTTTGTTAATTTCACAGCAGCTTCCCAAAGACAAAAGATTCCAAATGAATCAATAACAAATCAAATATTTTACGAAGAATTCTAATATTTTGTTGAATAATAAAAAATCTATCAGAATGAAAAACACTTTTACAAAATTCATTATCAAAGCAGCAAAAGGGAGTAACTAACGAATCAATATTTACGTATGTTAAAAAAGATTTGGCCATAACTTAATCATTTTACTAAGATCATCCAAAGATGAGATGCGATGCGCTGTTTCTCCTTCTTGCTTTTTTATAAAGATTATTTCATTATTAATCCGAAGATAATGATATTTTTTTTCATTTTTAATAGTTTTAGTTTTGTTAAATAAATTTCTGTTAATGTTAAATTTAGTTAATGTTTCATTAATAAAAATAGGTTTTTTGACCAATTGCTTATCTAATAAACTAGTATTAAGTTGTTTCTTATTTGATTAGAAATAATTTTCTGTTTTAATTCGGATCTTTTAAATTTAACACAAACGATATCCCTTGGTTTTGTTGTTGTTGAGGAGGCGGCGATATTGTTGTTGATTGCAGTCGTGTTTCTTTAATTGGAATTAAAATCTTGTTACAAATCAAACTATCATAACAATCGTGAAGTTTGTGTTTTATTTAACATGCCAAATTCCTTAAATAATGGAATTTTTATTTTGCTATACTCGTTTATCGGTATACCCGTCGTTTCGATTTCTATTTCTAATTAGCTTGCCATTTCGGGTGGCATAACAATGGGTTGAGGATACTTGTTTCTGACCCTGTGTCAATTAATTTTATTGTTTTTAATTTTATTGTTTTTTTTTGTTCTTATGACTATATAGGGAAGCCGGCCTGTAGGTCTATCCATTTGTTCTATAGGTGTTTTATTGTCTTGAACATTCCTGAACTGCCCTGAATTATTGTTACTATTTCTATGATGCCCTGAATTACTGCTAAATTGCCTAAATTGCTCTGAGTTATGGTTAAAATTTCTGTACTGCCTAGAATTATTATTTCTAATATTCCTAAATTGTCCAGAATTATTGTTTTGAGTATTACAGGATGTCCATAGCTTGTTCAAGGTTTGCAGGTTGTCAGCAAGTTAAAATACCTTTCATCGGTTCTGGTATTTTACTCATAAAAAGTCGTAATGCCATATCACAGTTTTTCTTTAGTTCATTTGAGGCTGTGATAGCTTTACTTATGTTGTTCTTAATATTTAATCGCCTAAGTGATAGTTCGCCATGATGATTGAGAGTTTCTTGAATAACTCTTCTAACGTTTCTTTTAGTTTTCTTCTTTCACTTGCCTTTATTTTGTGACTTTTTTGTTTTTTTTTTATTTATCACTTTTTTTTACCACTCACTGTTTACCCTCGCATTAGTTTGTTCTTTTTCGAACGTTAGCTATATTTAATTTTTTCGTAGTTTGGTTCTGTGTTATTTCACGTTTTTACACTTTTTGGTTCTTTTATCGAACTTATTTGCACGTATTTGGTTCATATGTTCTTTCTCGAACGCACGACTGCGCCAGTTTAGTTCTGAGTCTCGCGTTTTAAAATAAAAAAAAATTAAATGTTCCTTTTCCTTTTTTTTCCCCGTTTTAATTAATTGTTCATCATATTTATTTATATTGATTAACTTAAATTAAATTCCAAAAGAATTGCTGTCCAAAGCAAAAGGTTGCACCTTTCAGTTAGTTTGTCTTGTATTGAACTGAACTTTATAAAAAATGTCAAGATACTCTTCCAATTTAGTGGCGTGTTGACAGATTCGAGCGCCAAGTCAGCATTTCCGAAAATCTTATTGCGAATAACGCTGAGAATTCCGAAATACTTAGTGGTCCTGAATCGTCTGCGAAAGTTCTTAAGCTGCGGACAATGTCGGGAATTGTGTCTAGGTCGCTTAAATTGTCCATGTGTTCTGGAGCAATGGTTTCATCCACAGCTTGTAGCTGGTCTGAATTAGGGTTAAGCGTATTCATAAGGATAGATTGTCCGTGATCTCTTATGAGTCGGCAAACAATTGACGCTATCAGGTCTTCCAGTTCAGGGGTTGTATTGAGTACTTAAGCTGAAGTAGAAGCAGATCTGTTAACACTGTTATTTTCAGGAATAATGGGAGCTGTATTTGGAGGGATATTGACTTGTTCATTCGGGTTTTGCTCAAATGGAGCATTAGTATTCGATCTTAGGTTTCTTTGTCATGTAGCCATTTTATTATTTTTATATTATTTTTTTTTATAAAAGTTGTAAGTTCGTTATATAAGTGGACTGTATTTTTTTCTTCCTTTTTTTTTTTTAATTTTAGTTTTTTGGTTAGCTCTGTCTCTTTTAAATAAAACTCCGATTTTTTGACCTTTCTTGGTATAAGAACAAACTTGTAATAATTTTATTGCACCGTGATAGCCGCGGTGAACTTTACAAAAAACATAACGAAAGAGAGAAAATTGACGAACAATTCACAATAGCAAGTAAAGAAAAAGTTAAGGTTAAGTTAACAAGAGAATAATTATGTGAGTTTACAATAGCAAAAATAGAAATCAAATTAATTATGGTAAACAAAAGTTATACACGAAAATTTTGAATATGCATGTAAAAAAAAAAAAATAAAAGCTATTGTACTTCCAACTCTTATGTTTTGATAATATTTCTCAATATAGTAATATTTTTTCTTCTTTATGTTTTTATTTTAAATATAATTAGCTGTGTGATTTTAATATCATTTTCCTTATCATTCATTTATTTCTCAAATTTTGTTAAAAAAAAAAGAAAAATTTTAATTAAAATATATAAATATAAATTCTTACAATATAATCAGCATCAGCAGCATTGTGGTGATTTCTTATTCTGGTTTTTTTTCCTCTTTAGTCTGACGGGATGTCTATTGTTTTTCTTTTCGTAAATATTTTTTTCTTTTCGGTACCTTTTTTTCAGTAACGTTTTTATTCACTTATTTTTTCCGAATTTTGTTCGCTTATTATTTTTTCCGATTTTTGTTGCCTTAATTTCTTAACGATTTATTTAAATTTGTTTCCAATATTAACGATTTTTTTTCGCTTATTTTTTTGATTTTTGTTCACTTATAATTTTTTCCGATTTTATTCAGTTATTTGTTTACGATTTTTTCCAATTTTAATTTACTTAATTTTTTCAAATAATTAGCCACTTTTGTTCACTTATTGTTTTTGATGATTGTTCGCCTATGAGTAGACTTTGTAGACTTCGAAGAGCAGGGTGTCTGTTAGTGAAAGTACAATTTTGATGTATCGAGGGAGGTTTCGCTAAGGCTTCCTACCTCCATCCTCACTATCCATAGTTCCAAATGCCCATTGAGAAACATCCGATGAAGTCAAGTGCTCTTTTTTGTCGTTTTGAGCGTAATAGTAGATTCATGCGATTGGCGGTTTTCCGCAAGTTGTCGATGTTTGCTGCTGTCTCCTGAACGACTACACGCGGCTTATATTCTTCTTCCGGGATGTTCAGAAAAAATTTGGCTAGTATGTCGTCGCATTTTTCGCCCATTCAAAGAACCATTTCATAGTCCATTGGAGTGACTCACTCTCGTTAGAACCGTCCACGTGCTGATGGAGAATTTAGCTGAATCTACACTCTCGAATACTACAAGGGATGTGTCCTACAGCCGATGGATGTTGTATGGTATTACTTTGTGCCACTGCCCAGGATTTATACTTATTACTACTAGTTGCAAAACAAAGTATATTAAGTTAAAGCAAGTTTTGTATATTTGGGATAACTCTTTTTTTTATAAATTAAACTATAATTTTTTTTTAATTAATTATATTTAATTTAAATTTATATGTATGTACTAATAATTTCATTATTAATTAATAAATAAATGATAAAGGGGTAATATTTGTTATATTAAACTTGGTCTTGATTTAGAAACCTTGACTGAAAAGAGAAAAAAAGGTAATTATCTGGATATTTACATTTATTGTAAATGTTTTTGTTTCCCTTCCTACCTCTGTGACCCTCCAGCAGTGTTGGTTTTTTTTAATAAATATTAATAAAATCTAAAACAAAATATTAACAGAGTGAAAGCAAAAAAAAAATGTTAGTCATCATAGAAAAAAAGGTTTAAGTTGATTGTTATGTACCCTTTTAATTGGGAATAGGACATTTTTATTCTCGTGTTCACATTTTTGCTTGGGACACAACATCGAAGGGACCTAACCATATAGCAGAAAATTTATTTTTTCTTGTGGGGTTCTTTAAGAGAACCTTTTGTCCAACCGAGAAAGCAATTCCTCTCGCTCCCTTATCATAGGAATCTTTCGATTTAATTTTAGCTTTCTTTAAATTCTCATTAGTTAACTTGTGGGCCACTCCAAGCTGATGTTTAAGCTGTAAATCATAGCCATCGGCGTTGTACAATGGTGTAGGCTTTCTACTCAACTTAGTTGGCATTTCTAACTTAAAACCAAAAAGAGCATTTAAAGGAGTCAATTGTGTTGCGGTATAGAAGGATTTGTTATGGACATGCATTGCTTGTCTTAACCACTGGTCCCAGTTTCTTTCGTCATTTGCCACAAATAATCTCAGATATTCGGCTAGAGGCCGATGACTTCTCTCCAATGATACGTTTGCTTGAGGATGATACGCTCTTATCTGGAGTTTCTTCACGTCTAATAACTTGCAAGTCGCTCATTGAAATCTTCGACGTGAAGTTAGCATCATTGTTCGTGACGAGTATTTTTGGAATTCTTTTTCTTGTCACAATTTGTTCGTAAAACATTCTAGCCACGGTCGAAGTTTCCATATCAGGCAGAACTGCGCAATCCATAAATTTGGTTAAATCGTCCTGTGGAGTTAAAATATATCTGTTTCCCGAGTGTGAAATGGGAAGTCCACATACAAGATCTACATAAACGGCAAACTTGGGGTGTCAGTTATCACCATAGGCATTTTGTTAGCAGGGGAACACTTATTTGTTTGGCATTGTGGGCATTTTTGACGAAGTCCTTAACATCTTTTGCCATGCCCTTCCACTTCTACTGCTGCCTAATGCGTGCTTAAGTTTTTTTTATTACCTTGGGGCCCTCCGAGTGCCGAATTATGGAAATCTTTTAATATTGTTTTGATTTCCTCTCTATCTGTTAAGAACTCGAAAAATTCAGATGTTTTAGTATGGGGGGCTAATTTGGTAGCAGGAAAATAACGTAGACCAGTCGAAAAAGCTGAAGTTAGATCAGGATTATCGGCGACGATTTTACGCGCTTGAGGTCGTGTTACTGCCAGACATTGCTCTTCCACACTTTCATGGAGTATATGGCTCAGCGCATCTGCGTTTGTGTTCACCTTCCCGGGTTTATATTCGATTTTATAATCGTACTCCGAAAGCTTGTGGTGGAATCTTAGCACCGACGCACGAGTCCGAATACGACATCATATTTTATTTTTCCCACTGGGTGTACTTCTGCCAGATTGCATCTGTAGGTTTATTGTATATATGTAATAATATTCTTACGCCGCCGTCAGACACGTTGTTCGATATTCGTCCAGAGACAAACCATCCTAGAGGCGACTTTTGAGCGACCAAATAGTTTGAAGTGTCTCGTTTGATACCACTGAGAATGATATATGGGCATCAGCACCAATGATCATGTCATTGGGTCCAGGAACATTGAAAGCAGGATCTGCAAGTTCAAGTTGATTCAAGTCGATTTGTTTTTTTGTTTGCTTTGATGGTAGCTGTCTTGTAAGTTTTGGTAATACAAGAGCTTCTATCTTCAGTTTGAACTGACCTAAAATGTGGGATAATTGTTACTTCCACCTTGTTTTTCGCAATTCCTGCTTTTGCAGCTCCTAGTCCACTGACCTCAACACTCACGTTCTGCATGTTCAGTTTCAGCGTTTGAGCAACTGATTCAGTGATGAGTGATGCTTGTGAACCGGAATCGATGAGTGCTCGGATTGTTAAGCTTCGCCCATTATCATTGTTGACCTTTAGAAAAAAACAATAAACACAAAGCTTGTTTTTGATATTCTTTTTTATTAAGTGTTTTCTTTTTATTTATTAAATTTCTTATTCAAATATTCTTCAAGCAACTGTGCTTTATGTCTGCGTCTCTTCCTATTGCTTCTGTAGCTCTATAAATCTCCAACTCCTTCTCCTTCATCTTTAATTTTTTCTCTAAGTACATCGCCTTCGTCATCTTCCTTTTGTTACCTTGGGTTGACGATGACGATGTACTTGGAGTCTGTGCAGATGATGAAGTTAATGTTGGGGTTGTCATTGTCAGACTCAACACTTTCCGACGCTTCCGTGGATGACACTACCTCTGTAATTGAGGATGGAGATGGAGAATTCTATAAAATAAATAAAACAAAACTTGCTTTAAATAAATAATTAGATTACAGTGACTAATTACGGGCTGTCTCCTAAACAAATTCTTCATCCTATAACAGCCCCAGTTTGGCTGTTGTTGTCCACCGCCGTTTTATAGGCACGGATCAGCGTCTGGATTTTTATGGCCAGGTGAGAGCTCGTAGTGTTTTATCCATTTTGATATACATATATATAAATAAAAAATTCCAAAAAACTTTTGTTACATTAAATTCAATTTACTTCAGTTTTTATTACTACTCTCAATGACACTTCTGCAGCAACAACTCTAGGTTCTTTAAAATAATTTTAAATGGAGATTGTAACGGAACCGATGCTCGCCCTCTCCCTCCTATACCACCTCTACGACCTGAGGCCTACAGGCACCTAAGGCCCGTCCAGGCAGCAAGAAGGAAAGAGTGTCCAGTCTGCGGCCGCGCGGCATGTTTGCTGATGTAATGGCTTAGCTCGTCGGCGGGGTGGGTCGTTGCAACCACAGCACAGGACGTGTTACCTTTTTCATGTCTAAAAAAAAGAGAATTCGGGGTTCGAGATTAAGGGGGCCAAAAATTGTATATGATGGGTAGGGGGTATGTTTCCAAAGGGGGGAGAGCGTCAGGATGTTGTTGACCCTCGGAGGTTTTGCCCGCCCTTTGTATCTATCAGATACCACCATGGCTGATGCTACCTCCAAAATCTGCATCAGCCCCTATCCGAGGATAATTATATTCCGGGGTAAATTAAGGTAAACTTTTTTTTTTATATTATCCACTGACTATTATGATTGCAACGAATAACCCACAAAATACGAATAGTGTAAAGAAAACTACAAATTTTTCACAGACCACACTTATTCCAAAGTCTAAAAGTTCACGTTTTCTTCCCGGGAGTCGGCACCCTAAGATCCGCGGATACATTAGTTTACAGAACATTAAGATAGGAAGGTTTAGAAAAAAATAACAACCATATTCTTCTCCGGACGGACGACGACTCTCGAGTTTATAATAGATCCGTTTCGTTTATAGAAACAGCTGTGTCTGCATGGTTCGTTGTTGATGACGACGATGTGTGGCTCGGCGGATGTTGGGTGATCGAACCCTGTGTCAGCATGGTTTGTTGTTGATGATGACATGATGACGATGTGTGGCTCGGCGGATGTTAGGTGATCGTGTTAACTTGCACAGTCATTTGACTAAAAGGAATCTGCTTTATCAGCAGTAGGTGACTAAAGTCGAAGAAATTGAATTTATTTCAACATAAAAAAAAACGATGATAAAAATTTGCTGAGTCAAACAGTAGTATGATTTTATGAACGTAGATATTGTATTGAAAATTATTTATTATAAGTGTGTATGATTTTATTTAAGTATGGATTATGTGTAGGTTATTTATTATAGGTAAGTATGTCCTTATTAAGGTATGTAAGTATTATATTGGGATAGGTATTATAGGTATTTGATTATTATGGTATGGTATTATAGGTAGATATTTGAATAATAAAGTAAGTATTATTTTAAAAATCATTTTTATAATAAGTGTGTCTTTAAAAAAAATGCCGTTTGCCCACAAGATAAGAATGGGAGAAGGAAAAATGCGACAAAGGGGATATTGTATAAAATAAAACTACTTCTTCTTATTTTTAAAAAAAATATTTTTTCGGAGGTAAGAACCTCTTTATTGAATGTCTTGATAAAAACTCAAACTATATTACAAAATTATCTTAAAGCTAACCTAGCCCCAGTGCATAGATCGCTGCTTGTTGTTGCGATGTTCCCACAGGTGGTTTCATTTTACACCCGCTGGTACGTGATGGAATGCGGGTTTCATCTGGTTGCTGTTGATGACCAGAGATAGCGTCAGCGAAAGATGACTACAAGTGTGGGAATTGTCATAAATGATTCTCCACACATAATTTCGCGTTAACTCCTCCACCCTTTCATTGGTATTGGTTTCAGGTGTTGATTAAGGTCTTCTACCCCTAATGTTCGAAGTGTTGGGATAGGGTTACCCGCGCTACTATTTGATGTCTTTGGTCCCATGTTTTCTTCATCTAAGGATACTTCCTCGATGGTGATTTTTTTCTTCCAGGTGGTACATGGTATTATTTTTTTCCTCCAAAGAATAAATAGAAAGACTGTTAGAATTATTGCAAGCAGTAGCAGCATTACCATAGATTTCCTTTCGTTGGCTGTTTTAAGTTCATGGATGTATTTTGTGTTTTTAGCTTCGATCTCCTTAAACATTTCTAGAGAGAGCAATTCTTCGACTTGTGGTTTAAAAGCTGATGGTTGTAACACGGCAGGAAGTGGGTTGTGTTCTGTGACCTCTGTTTCTTGAAATGTATATTGTTGGGCTTTAACCGTGGCGTTGTGGAACTGGATCAAATATGTTCCATTGAGGAGGACTTCGTTTTCGTCAATGTAAATTTTATCATAATATTGATTCAGTAAAACCAATCCTGGGGTAAGTTCTTCTACGGTGGGAATATGTTGATTGTTGATTTCAATGCACGTATGGGGCTTACTAGATAAAAGATTATTAATACATTTGTCTTGACTTATTTCTATTACATCATTTTGCTTACATATTGCAAATGAATTAAGAGTTTTACATTTTGTTTTTATTCCATATAAATTTGTTTTACATTTTAATATTTCATTAAAATCTGTTTTTACAATTGTTTTTCCCCTTTTAACGGGCTTTATGAGTATTTTATTACATATTTCCTTTTCTGTAGTTAACAAACTTAGAATATATAGTATTGATTTGTTATTTGAGGCTATTTTGACCTCTGAAAATTCTATTGCTTCAATGATATTATTGTAAGGCATATTCTCTTTACTAAATATTTCTTTTATTAAACTTATTTCTAGATTAGATAAAATGTAAGTATTGGTTATGCCGGCTTTTGCCCATTGCATAGCGTACTCGATATTGGTTAATTCTTCTTTTAATGCTTCTAATTTAAATTTTAATTCTATCGTGTATTCTAGCTTCAATTTCTCATTAGATTTAATTGCTTGTATTACATTGTTAGTTACGTTACTTAATTCGCTTATTCTTGTATTAATTAAATTGTTTATAATTCTTTGCTTATTATTATTAACAAGGACATTGTTAACTTTATCTTTCATGATTTTAAAATCATGACGGTCTGGAGTTCCCGCGATCCATTTCCAGGCAGAGCCCAGAAAATCTAGTGATTTTTTCCTTCTGATCTTGGGAACGAGTCTGTCCAGGTCTGCGACTTGTTTACTTTTAATTTTTTCAGCATTTTCTCTTCTAAGCATTTCAAGCTGTTCTGGGTTGTTTAATGATTCTTTACCAAAGAAAACGTCTATTGGTTTCTTTTTAATTGTTGAGTGTATGGACCTATTGTATTCATACACTGTCATATCTAACAGTTCAGCAAATGTGCTGTGAAGTTTTTTTGACTTAAGGCAGTGCATTAGCTCGGATAGTGTGGAATGAAATCTTTCCACTTGTCCGTTAGCTGAGCTAGTATAAGGGGGAACCTTGAAAACTTTAATTTTGAAAATGCTTTCTAGCATGAATGACACAGAGCTAGAACTTAAAGATTTTTCATTGTCTACTACAATGATTTCCGGGACACCAAATGCGAGTATGAGTTCCCTTAGAGGCTGCTTTACGTCCTCGCTAGCTCTAGACTTTAAAATTTTTGTTAGGGCATATTTTGAAAATTTATCTATTGCTGTTAAAATTATTTTACCATCGGTGAAGTAGAAATCTATATGTAAAATTTGACCTGGAAACTTGGGTATAGGAGTTGGTTGAATTTCGGGCTTACAGGGATGACGGTCGTATTTGTTTTCTATACAAACAGTACATTTTTTTGTGATTCTTCTGATTTTCCCGATCATTCCTGGAAAATAATATTTCTTTAGAATTTGGAATCTGTTTTCTTTTGCGTCTCTATGCGCTCGTTGGTGTGTTTCGATTATGATATTTTCCTGATCTGACTCATTGGTAATATCATCAACTTGTATTTGTGTGAATCTAATTTTGTAGTTGCTAAAATGTGAGGCGTATATAATTTGTATCATACCCATTATAGGTTCTGAAGTTTTAATACAATTTATTATTGAAGGATTAAGTATTTTTTTGAGGACCTGTTTTAGGTTTTCTTCAGTGAATTCAGGTTCCGTTATGGTATGCCTATGATACGTCGGAAAAATTATTTGGAAGGTCTTAGAAGAAGTTTGACCTAATTCCAGGAAGATTTGGTTCTTGAAAACATTTATTGGTATTTCCACGCTCGGAATAAGGTTATGTGATGAACTTTCGTCGCTATGTACCGTTGTTGTGAGGGAGTTTATTTGGGGAGAACGTGACAATGCATCTGCCACGATGTTCGTTTTTCCTGGCTTGTAATGTAATTCATGGCTATACTCCTCGAGGATTGCCTTCCATCGCTTCATCTTACTATTGTTATTTTTACTGCTGAGAGCATACGTAAGGGGTTGATGGTCGGTAAAAATTTTTATGTGTGCAGTTCCGTATAGGTAGTTACGCAGGGAATTCAGAGCCCATATAATAGCTAACATTTCCTTTTCATTAGCTGCGTATCCCTCTTCTGTTTGACCGAGTGTACGTGAGATAAATGTAATCGGTCTGCCTTCTTGGGACAGAACGGCACCAAGGGCAAAGTTAGAAGCGTCTGTAGTAAGCTCGAAGGGCTTACTAAAATTTGGATAAGAAAGAACTATGTCTTCGGAAGTGAGGATTTTTTTTATTTTTTCAAATGCGTCAATGGCGACAGGGTCAAGAGAAATTTGTTTTTTTGCTGACTGTGTTTTGGACATACGTCCTTCCTCCCCTCTTAGAAGGGCGGTTATGAGTTTCGCAAGCTTGGCATAATCCTTGACGAAGCGGCGATAATAGCCTGACAGCCCAAGGAATGATCGAAGGTCTTTTAGAGTCTGTGGAAGTGGGAAGTTATTTACTGCTTCCACTTTTGCGGGATTGGTTTTTATACCTTCAGATGAGACGATAAATCCCAAAAATTCGACTTGCGGTTTGTAAAATTGGCATTTATCTAATTGCACCTTCATATTAGCTTCATAGAGTGTTCTAAAAATGTCTGTTATGTCTTGAGCATGTTTACTTTCTGTTTTACTAAATATTATAACACTTACTCCCAGAAATACTTATATGTATATACCTATCATTTACTGTGCAACTTACAAACGTATTACTAACTTATTTATTCATGTACAACAATATTTCATTTAATTTAATTTAACCATTAACTACCTTTTGTTCATTTGTCTAACTTAATTTTGAGCTACAATTATATTCATCACATCTAGAACCCCAGTTACAAAAGAAAATACAGAAAATGTAAAACTAATGTAATGTGAAGCTTTACAAAAGCTTTTTATACAAGAAAAGAATATAAAAACATTGGAAACGAAAGCTCTTCAAGCATATAAAAGAAGGGCCACAGGCCAACCAATTGTCACAATTGATTTTATCTGTGAGCAGTTCGGCTGGACTCTTCAGCCTCTGCAACCCTCATATTAACAATTGTTTTGGATAAAGTAGAAATTAATCACGATTTAATTAAATAAATAAAGCGGCACCCGCTAAAATAAAAAAGAACAAACGCTTTGTTTTTTCTCATTTTCTTTCTTCTACTCATCCGCCACGCACAATAAGTGTGCATGTGTGTGTGTGCTGTAACACAGACGACTCTGTCCGATACCTTCACTCTCCCTTCACTCTTATACCAACAGTCTCATTCTCTACATTGGCGCCCATCTTGCGGCCAGAGTTTTTACAACAACAAATCACACCACGGATAATCTGCGCAGAAGTAAACGTTTGGCAAAAAACCAACAACAAATTACAATGGCGTTCACTGAAGAACAAATGCAGCGTATGCTTACTGCTGTTATGCAATCGACTAGACGCACAGGTAGCTTTACAACATGTACGAGTAGATTCAGAGGGGAACGGGACCCAGTCAAAGTTGAAGAATTTATTGCAACAGTATCATGCTTCAAAGATGTAGAGCATATCAGTGAGGATGACGCAATTAAAGGGTTCCCACTTCTTCTCGATGATGACGCTCGGAGTTGGTGGCAGGGTGTGAAATCCGAAGCGCATACATGGCAAGATGTAATTTCTTTATTGAGAAACGCTTTCGCTCCTACCAAACCAGCATATAGGATCTTATTAGAAATTATCGAGAGCAAGCAAAGAGCCAAAGAACCGACAGACAATTTTATTTGTAAGAAAAGAGCTTTGTTCGCGCAATTGCCCTCGCCAAGACCAAGCGAAACCTTGATGTTAGATCTGGTTTATGCTTTATTACATATTTCAATCAGGGATGGCGTACCCAGAGAAAAAATAGTATCGTTTCAGGACCTGATTGAACATGCAAGAAATATTGAGCACAGTATGGCTGAAAAGCAACAATATACTGAAAAAACTGAAGTCAAAAAACGCTGCACTTATTGCACGCATGTCGGTCATACTGTTTCTGAATGCCGGAAAAAGCAAAAGGCAGAATCTGACGCAGCAAAACAATCTATTTCACCATCAAACCAAGGCATATATTGTTACAAGTGCAAAGCCCCCGGGTTTTTAAGATCCAATTGCCCAACATGTAAAGAGTTGCCGAAAGGACCTAAAAAAGTGTCGTTCAATCTAATAAAAAATACCCTCGGTAATGATTTACCGACGATTTCAATAATGTCACACGGCGAATTGGGTATAGCTTACCTTGACACTGCAGCCAGAACTAGTGTTGCCGGCCGACATTTATTTGAACACCTCCTCCGTAATGGAACGAAATTCAAACAGCTCGATGCTGATATTTGCCTTGCTGATGGTAGTACCCAGCAAAGTGAAATTTATATGACAACAACAACAATAATATTTGGGAACCGATTAAGACCGATCACATTCATTGCTCTACCTAAAGCAAAAGACAACCGAACACTTATTGGTATCGACTTTTTGGAAGAAAATGGTGTTGTCTTAAATCTGGGACAGAGACATTGGTATTTCCAAGACCAGCCGAAAAAGACTTTTGACTTCTTTGACACAACAAACACCGTTGTCACACCATCTCAAATCAT
This sequence comes from Chrysotoxum bicinctum, assembly GCA_911387755.1. NCBI lineage: Eukaryota > Metazoa > Arthropoda > Insecta > Diptera > Syrphidae > Chrysotoxum > Chrysotoxum bicinctum. The sequence continues at coordinate 236,486,698 of OU426988.1, read as the reverse complement.
TCTTCAGGAAATGCGAGCTCATGATAACTTTATAAAAACAATAAACCCAATTTCACCACTACAAAAAACTCCAGAATTCAACACATCCCAGGTTGAAGATATTCCAATCCATGCGTTATATAGCCCGATAACACCAGTTCCAATGTCTCCTGACGATTATGAAGAACGCTATGGACCAGAGCCATATAAGAGTCCAATCCCAAGTCAAACTATGGATAACGAATACTCGCCACAATCAATCCACAACATCTTTCGCGATTCACTCCGTAATGAAATAACTCCTAATCGAAAGCACGAAGATACTTTGTTTCCGGAAATGAAAAGGAGTGAGGAACTTCCGAATCCCGACGACTTCTTTTCAAGAATAATGTTAATGTCCATTGACGTATGCATACGAAGTGATGAAGGAAACGACCTGGAAAAATCCGAGAAAGACAAGCTTAATGCATTAATTACTAAGTATGAAACAGTTTTCGAAGAACTTGCTGAACCAACACCATTCGCAGAGCACAAAATTAACACCGGAACTCATTTACCAATCGCAACTACACCATACAGACTTTCAGTTACAAGGAAAAAACAATTAAAAGATTCTCTCGACAAAATGCTAGACCAAGGTATTATAGAAGAATGCGAGTCACCATGGGCAGCTCCTGTAGTTATCGTTCCTAAGAAAGATGGTGACATTCGTGTATGCATCGACTATCGAGCATTGAACAAAATCACTGTACCCGATCAGCACCCGTTTCCGAGAATTGATGATACCCTTCACGCCACAAAAAGTACAAGATACAAAACTACTCTTGACCTCCAAAGTGGTTACTACCAAATAAAAGTTGCAGATACCGATGTAGAAAAAACAGCATTTATAACTCCATTCGGAATGTTCTGTTACCGACGAATGCCTTTTGGCTTACGTAACGCCCCTGCTACTTTTAACCGGCTAATGGAAAAATTTCGAAACGGACTTGATGCTGAGAGTGGTTGGCTGTTGATTTACCTGGATGACATCATTATTTGCTCCAGAAGTTTCACTGAACACTGTGACCACCTAACCAAAGTCCTTGAACGCCTAATACTGTTTCAATTGAAGGCCAGCAGAGAAAAATCTAAATTTTGTTGCGCAACAGTAAAGTATCTAGGACATCTAATTACTAACATTGGTATAGAAGTTGACCCTGAAAAAACAGCAGCTATTTCAAACCGTCCAGAGCCAAGAAATGTAAAAGAAGTCCTCTCTTTCCTGCAAACATGCTCTTGGTATCGTCGGTTCATAGAAAATTTTGCAGGCATCTCAAAACCACTGAGCAATCTTACTAAAAAACATGCTACATTTAAGTGGGGAATTGAACAACAGAAAGCTTTTAAAACATTAAAAACAGCCCTGATTTCAGCGCCAGTACTTCGACAGGTTTGCGAAGACAAACCCTTCTACCTCAAAACTGACGCTAGTAGCTATGCCTTAGGGGCAGTATTGGTCCAGGGGGAGAAGGAAAATGAACACCCAGTCGAGTATATATCCCGGTTACTGAAAGATGCAGAACGCAACTACTCGACAACAGAGCGTGAAGCCTTAGCCATCATCTGGGCAGTAAATAAATTTCGCGGGTATATAGAAGGATCCACTGTCACACTCCTTACTGACCATCAACCTCTAAGATGGTTAATGAGCTTGAAATCTCCAACCGGCAGATTAGCTCGTTGGGCACTACAGCTCCAACCGTATAACATAGACATCAAATATACCCCAGGTAATACAAATAAAGTTGCAGATATGTTGTCAAGACCACCCTGTCAAGCACTTAAGCATAACAATAACTCCTGTGAGATCTGCAACGTAAGAATCGATATACCATCCAGAAAAGCAAATGAAGTCCGAAAAGCACAACTTCAAGACACTGAAATAAAAACCATTATAACATCCTTTGAAGAAAACAACGAGGATTTACCCCGGTGGACAGCTAGAGGATACATCATGAATGATGGCGTTCTCTACAGATATTCACCTGAATCCGATTCCGAAGACGCCCAGTTAGTAGTTCCTGCTCAAGAACGCGCTGACATATTGCATTCTTACCACGACATTGCTACAGCGGGACATTATGGTGTGGAACGTACCATTGCTCGGATTATGGCTCGATATTACTGGCCCCGGATGAGGGATGACATAACTAAACATGTTGGAAAGTGTCTGGAGTGTCAACGGTATAAACCGACAAATAAGAAACCTGTGGGACTATTGCAAACAGTAGCAAGCAACCAACGTTTCGAGGTCTTGGCTGTTGACTTATTCGGGCCTTTGCCGAAAACCAAAGAAGGCAACCAATGGATCTTTATCGTCGAAGACATTGCCAGCAGGTGGACAGAAATTTTTGCACTAAAAGAGGCAACTGCAGAAAATTGCGCGCACACACTTCTCAATGAAGTCTTCTTGAGGTATGGTACACCTAGACGCCTCATATCAGATAATGGAGTACAGTTTATATCTGCTCTCATGCAGCAACTGGTTTATTGGTTAAATATTCAACATACGCTAACTCCACTATATCACCCAGAATCCAACCCGGTTGAAAGAAGAAATCGGGATATGAAAACCCAACTAGCAATTCTGGTCGGAAACGAACATAACACATGGGATGAAAACTTACCTGCTATCCGGTTTGCCATGAATACCTCCAAATGCCAAAGCACAGGGTATTCCCCAGCATATTTGACATTCGGCCGGGAATGCAGAACAATCTATGACGTAAACAACGACTTAAGAATAATTGCTGAATCTGAGAACTTCATTCCGCAGATAACACCAAAACTATTAAAGCTGACCGAAACCCTTCAAATTGCCAGAGAAACCACCGAAAAAACACAAGACCACAACAAAGCATACATCGACAAGAAGAGACATTCACAAGCCGATATAAGAGTGGGGGACGAGGTAATGGTAACGAGTCATGTATTGAGTAACGCAACAAAGGGCACAACGTCGAAATTTGTCCCACGAAGGGATGGCCCATATGTAGTCATAAAAAGAGTTGGGTCATCCGCTTATCAAATAGCATCCAAAGACGCCTTAACTATACCAATGGGAACCTACCATGCTTCTGCCATAACGAAGTGTGGCAAAACACAAAGTACCGCAGCACCTGTCCGAAGACTGCGTAAAAGAGGACGACCAAAGAAGTAAACACAATCCTGTCACTCCATCGAGACGATCAACGTTCCAGAGGGGGAGACTATAACACTTACTCCCAGAAATACTTATATGTATATACCTATCATTTACTGTGCAACTTACAAACGTATTACTAACTTATTTATTCATGTACAACAATATTTCATTTAATTTAATTTAACCATTAACTACCTTTTGTTCATTTGTCTAACTTAATTTTGAGCTACAATTATATTCATCACATCTAGAACCCCAGTTACAAAAGAAAATACAGAAAATGTAAAACTAATGTAATGTGAAGCTTTACAAAAGCTTTTTATACAAGAAAAGAATATAAAAACATTGGAAACGAAAGCTCTTCAAGCATATAAAAGAAGGGCCACAGGCCAACCAATTGTCACAATTGATTTTATCTGTGAGCAGTTCGGCTGGACTCTTCAGCCTCTGCAACCCTCATATTAACAATTGTTTTGGATAAAGTAGAAATTAATCACGATTTAATTAAATAAATAAAGCGGCACCCGCTAAAATAAAAAAGAACAAACGCTTTGTTTTTTCTCATTTTCTTTCTTCTACTCATCCGCCACGCACAATAAGTGTGCATGTGTGTGTGTGCTGTAACACAGACGACTCTGTCCGATACCTTCACTCTCCCTTCACTCTTATACCAACAGTCTCATTCTCTACAATATTACTATATCGTCGATATAGACATAGCAAGTTTTACCTATGTATTCTCGCAAAATGTCGTCGAGAGCCCTTTGAAAGATGGACGGCGCATTCTTCAATCCGAAGGGGAGTCTTGTAAATTCGAATTTGCCGTTATTTATTGAAAAGGCGGTCTTTTCTACGTCAGATTCTTTCAAGAGAATCTGGTGAAAGCCGCTTTTGAGGTCTAGGACGCTAAAGAATTTATTTTCACCTAGTTGTGAAAGGACTTCATTTATATTAGGAATGGGATAGCGATCGGATATAGTAATACTGTTGAGTTTTCTATAATCTATCACCATTCTGTATTGTTTTTTCCCTGTAGAATCCGGTTTCTTCGGTACGATCCATACCGGAGAATTGTATGGGGACCTTGAGCGTCTGATAATTCCATCTTCCAAGAGTTGTTGAATCTGTTTTTCAACTTCAGATTTGAGAGACATGGGAAAGGGATAGCATTTACTGTAAATGGGTGAGTCAGTTGATGTGCGGATTTCTCCTACAACCTTTGTAGTGTAGGTTAATTTCTCATCAGGCTCACAAAATAGGTTTGAATAATTTTGAACGGCTGAATTCAAAAGTTTCTGTTGTGTTTCCGTCATGTGAGCGGTTTTAATGCCTATATTATTTAGTATTGGGGAACTTAATTGCTTAATTTTAACTTTAACGGAGTTTAAATTTGTCATGAAGTTATTTTTTGTATCAATAATGGCGGATAGTTCCTTAAGACTATCATTTCCAAGAATGCCATGAAATGTTTGTAAAGTGGGTAAAAGGAAGAATTTAAGGCTTATGTTTTGGATATTAAACAAATTAATCAATGTATATTGAGTTATTTCAACATTTCCTGCTATTGACTTGGCAAAAAAAGGATTTTCGTTCTGCATGGGTTTCTGAATAAGAGATGATTGTATGTAATTCTTCGATGATCCAGTATCTATCAAAAATTTGTATATATCGCCACTCTTCAACTTGCACTCGAAATAAGGTAAGGAAGAGTCACTTAGCCTAAAAAGTTAATGTCAACATGTTCTAGTTCTTCGGGTTCCCTTAATTTTTGGGTAGTATTTTCAACATAATCGTCGAAGGTCTGTTCCGCTTGATCGTCGCTTAATCTTAAATTTTGGTAGTATTGGTTGAGCTCATCCTCAGATGGATCAATATGGTAATTAGGTTGGTACCTTGGCGTTTGGATATTTTGAGTTGTGGGAGCATTTGCTCTCCAAGAAGGTCCGTTACCTAAACCTTTGTCGGTTTTGGTTATGAACATCTCTAGCGTACGCGCTGGTTCTTTGAGTCATAGGCTTCCTTTTAATAGGTGGACTTGATTGGGAAGGTTTAGCATGATTCTGCTGGTAGTTACCTAAGGGACGGCTAGATTGGAATTCTCGATAAGGTTGAGGTGAACGATATGATTGTTGTACCTGCTGAACAGGTGGAGTGAAGTGAGTGCGATGATTCTGATATACTTGTTTAGGAGCGTACCTGCTATAATCTTTTAGCGGAAGCGAATTCTGTGGCCGCGTATGTGTGGCTTGTGGAGTGAAATTTTTTCTTATTGCTCCATGGTTATTTTGAACATATTGAGACCTAAAGTGTTGGTTTTCATATTTCTGACACAAATATAGAGCCGTCGGCAAGTCTGCGGGTTCCTTCATACCTAGGAGATCTGACAAATTGCCCTTTAATCCCCTAATAAACGTATCCAAAGCTTTGTCACGATAGGTTTTAGTCAATAACCTCATTGACTCCGGACAAATGTCCATACATGAAATATTATTAGTTATCAGAGTTAAATGTGACGTTACGGCCTGATAGAATTGCTGAATTGATAAATTCCCTTGGACTAGGCCCGACATTTGGTACTCTAGTGTCGAGATATCTCGTTTATCAGCATAGCTCATAGCTAGGCAATTAACAATGCTTTTCCAGTCAAGAGGTGTATTGTTGACCTCTAAGGCTGCATCTGCCTGACCGGTAATCTTATTACGAATAACGTTCAGTATTCCATAATATTTGGTAGTTCCTTTAATGTGTTCATAGAGTTTTAAGACTCTTTCTACACTCTTTTTCCAGGAAGAGAACTCGCAAGCCTCCCTCGAAGACATCTGACGATGTCAGGAATTTTTTCGAGATCATCTGTATCGTTTTGGTATTGAGGAAGAATTATTTGATCAACTGCAGAGAATCGTGGCGCATTAGGATTTAATACGCTTTCTAATATTTGCTTTCCTTGTTGCTCAAGTACTCGGCTTACAATCGAAGATACGAGAGCATCTAATTCGGGAGTAGATCTTACTTCTGTCACTGGCGGAGGATCAGTATTAGATGCACTTGAATGAAAAGAGAAATTGTGGTCTTGACCACTAATGGAGGGAGCATGGGTCGTGTGAATGTTGCTCTGAGTTGAGCTGGAAGCCCTATTTGCTCCCGCGTATGCGAGAGAATTCAGTGAAGGAAGCGTTAATTGAGAAGAAGTAGGATTAACAGGAACTGGAAGAACTTGGGATTGCCCCTGAACTTGATTAGGATCCTGTGGATCACCAGCACCTGCTCTTGTTAAAACCATTTTAGTGAATAGTTAAGAGTTTAGATGCGATTATTATAATTTTGCTTTAAAAACCGTAAAGCGTAAAAGCGTAGTTACTCTAGTTTTTACTTTCTTTCTTTTTTCGAAAAAAATTTTAACTGTAGTTATAATATGTAATTATAATTTATATTTAATTTTCCCCTTTTAATAAGGTTATTTAATTTTTAATAAAGGATTTTCAATAGATTCACATGTAATTATCATTGATTTCTTAATTTTCACAACTTAATTTTTAATTTTCTCTTAATTTTTTTCTTATTATATTTTTCCTCTTAATATTCAAAAAAAAAAAAAAAAAAACTTAAATATTAACTTACATAAAACACCAAACTATCGCGCTGGCCAATGGGATGTATTCCCTTTTACCCATCACGGGTTACTAATGGATCCCTCGTTGACTCCTTGCTTATTAGCTGCACTGTTGACTCCGTGTTTATTATTTTCACGCTTTTCGCTTTCCTTTTTATATTTTTATTTTCACTGTATTTTGATTGTCTTCTATGTTTATTAGTTACACGCTTTCCTTTTATATTTTTATTTTCACTGTATTTTGATTGTCTACTAGTTACAAGCTTTTCTTTTTTATAGTTTAATTATTTTTACCCGGAACACCGAACTGTACGATTTTTATTAATATGAGCACGGGGGCTACTTAAGATCACTGGCTCGTTTATAATTTGAAATACGCACGGAAACGGGTCCCTGCTGCTCGGGCGCCAAATAAAACTACTTCTTCTTATTTTTAAAAAAAATATTTTTTCGGAGGTAAGAACCTCTTTATTGAATGTCTTGATAAAAACTCAAACTATATTACATATTTATCTTAAAGCTAACCTAGCCCCAGTGCATAGATCGCTGCTTGTTGTTGCGATGTTCCCACAGGTGGTTTCATTTTACACCGGCTGGTACGTGATGGAATGCGGGTTTCATCTGGTTGCTGTTGATGACCAGAGATAGCGTCAGCGAAAGATGACTACAAGTGTGGGAATTGTCATAAATGATTCTCCACACATAATTTCGCGTTAACTTATACTTGCACAATGTTGTACTCCAATTTATGTTGTACTCCAATTTCTTTCTGGTCCGATCTTCCTTTAGTATTTTAAATGATTCACAACACTTTTATTTTTATAATTAAAATGTTCTTCTTTATTAAATTTTTACATTTACTCTGATTTGTGACTAATTTATGACTGGCTGACTTAAAAATATTTTCAGTTATTCGAAGGCAAATTTGTATATTTTATTCTTAGAACAGCAAATATTTTTTGCTGATGGAGAATCATATCTAATGACAATTACAAAGAATACAAAGGAGATACGAAAATGCAACGAGATATGCTTTTGATAACGAATGAATGCTTGTGTGTTGCAAAAAAAAATAATGTAACAAGATATATGTAAGTATTTATCTTATCAACTGAAATTTTCTAATAAGGAAGAAAAATAAAACACATAACAATCTTTTAAAACATAAGGACTTCATTTAATAAAAATAGCTTTAAGATACATTTTTTTGATAACATTGCTCAAAAAGTGCAGTTACATCCTTCTTCCAAACATTTTTTTTTTATTTATTTCAAAGGAATAACAAAGGGGTTAAGTGACATTTTTAGTTCTTTTTTTTTTGTTTTTTTTTGTTTTCTGCTAAGTCTGAAGATTCTGATAGAGCTTTGTCATAGAACCATTGATGCTCAAGTGGAATAAACTGCATTTGTTCTTTTAAATTTTTAATTTTTTCAACTGAGAGTGTTTTGTTTTTTTTTTCTCTAGGGAAAAAGTCTTGGGTTCTGTCTGGAATTTGTTTTGATTTTGCTATCAAAACTTCTGTGAATGATGCATCTTCATCATAACATTCTTTGTAGGAATATGAGCCGTATTTGGTAACACGTATCCATTTGACACTGTCCCTAAAGTTGATTTTGTCGTTCAAAATGTTTTTTGTTACGTTGCGGACATTAAGCTTATCCTGCAAAGCAGCTAGCGAACGGAAATGGTTTTCCATATTGACAACAATAGTATTTTTCTTACTAGCGCTTCTAATGATTTCCCTGTATTGTTCGGCGGTATATGTAGTTTCGTTTTTCCTCAACTCTTTCTCAATTCTTCCAAAATCTCGATCACTATCCAAGTAAGTGTGACCAACTTCCGGAAACTTATGGTCGATGACATCGAAAGAGTCAAGTAAAATGAGAACTTGATATAGACAGATTAAAAAAAAGTTTTTGTTTTGTCCAGGGCAAGAATCAGTCCACGCTATTAAAGCTCTTCTATTCTTCGCAAATTCACATTGCTGAAAAAATGTAAAGAGTGCACTCATTACTTCTGTGCTTCCTCGGTCTGCTATATCTTCTGTCCAGGTTAACATGTAAGACATTTCTGCATCAGAAGTAATGGCATGTATTCCTAAATTATAGAACCACATCTGTCTCATATAAAAAGCTTTTGAAGTTGTGAGTTTAGGCAACGGCATGGTTTGTTGTAGGTCGAAAGTAATATAAAGAACATTTGCATCGGATCGAGCTTTTTCGCGATCAAATTTCAGATTTTCGAATGCTGACTTATAGCTTATTCGATGTTTTGCCGAGTTTTTACCAGAATCGCATGTGCTGCAAGTATCACTTCTAGGGAGGCGGAAAGACAGATTGAATTGCGTATTAAAAATGGTCCTGTAGTAAGACTCGCTTACCAAAAATTCCGCAGTTTTGTCTTCTTGAGTGCATTTTTCAAGGTAGAGGTTATACATTTTGGAAATATTCAGCAATGGTGAAAGATATAGTTTATGCGGGTTTTTATTTCGAGAGTAATGGGATTCTTCAGCTGGGAATTGACTTATGTGCTGAGATACAAAAGCTTCTACTTCACTTGGAGTTTTATTTGGGCGGCTTAAGTGCTTACCTCTTTTATCCAAAGATGTCGCAAACTCACAGCTTTTAATCTTACCTTGGATTACGTCAAGTTTTTTCTTTCCAATCTGGTAAAGCGAACACATAGCAGTTTTACATACTCTTACTATTTTTCCACCAACAATAACATAATATTCAAATGAAAACTGTCTCTCCTTACTAGAATTTACTTTTTTGCGACTTGTTGTTCTGCGTATAATGCTTTTGAATAGCAGAGAATTTTTAGCATTTACATCAAGCATATAGAAACTTGATAAGAGCTCTTTTCTTTGATGAATTATTATAGTCGCGATCGCGACAAAGGGTGACATTTGATATTGTATATTGTATAATCAACAAACATAAAGTCCCTTTTGCATTAGGGAATTGATATCAAAAATGATGAATAATATAATATGGTTATTTAGGAATATACATACATATTATGATATGAATACAGATCATCGTTATGGGTGGTCATTTGGAATTAAGTATAGCTTTGGTATGTGTATATTAACATTATATAACAGTATAGATTCCAATCAAGCACCCATTAGTGGACGCTTTTGAAAAACGTCGCACCACTACGTACCAGACTCTAGAATGAATATTTTGTTTTGTGCAGTTCATTTTATACTAAATTTATGAACTCACTGCGCAGACGCGTTGAGCTTTACATTTGAGTGTTATTTTCTGCACGGATACATAAGGCTTCACAGATTAAGTGCTTTCTTTGTTTTACTTTGAGTATGCATTAAGTACTTTACATTTAAGTGTTGCCATTTTATGTTTTTGTAATATTGTAAAAATTAAAAATACTAATTGATAATAAAATAATAATAAATAAAATAAATGTGGATTTAAGTGTGGATTGTACAGATCGTTGTTACAAATCTATTTTTTTGTTTTTTGTTGAGCTCAGCTCTTAGCTCCTGGATTTCTCTTTCCTTTTTATTTCTTTTTTCTATTATTTCTATGATTCAATTTCTAATCTTTTCAATTAAAGCAAGTACCTTCACTTTTGCCCTCGGGTAAAAAACTCGCGAAATTTGATTACCCCGTTGCATATTCGAAACGTTTCCTAAAATCCGACGCCCATTTAATTTTTCATGTTTGTATCTCTGTTGAATTTGAGTGATTCTTCCCACACCCACTGCCATAACGTTTGCGATGGAAAACTATTCGCGCACATGTAGGTATTCAATACATCCCACTTTTTCACCTAAATATTATAAGACTCTAATGCTACAATGGGATCATTAAAATTACTTCGCAATTCTTTAAGTGTAGGTTCCGATTTCAAGTTTAGAGACTGCTTAAAGCACGAGCACGCAAATGGAAAAGTTTTTGAAAGGGACTTAACTTTGCGTGTTGGGTGTAAAGTGCCGTAAACGTGTCCATTTCAGAAAACTTCCACTAAAAATGTCCGTTTCACAAGGCAGCAGATGAATATTATGAATTGACGGAGTTTGATTTTCTTCACAATCACCTTTATTGCCTTCGAAACATTTTGATTTGTTTTCTTGTGGCCGTTTGGCCTCCATAATGTCACTAAAAAATTCAATATATGTGTCGGAATACTTCTTATAATTCGCCTTCAGCTCAAGGAGAGATGCCTTAACCTTGTCATCAGAGTTTGCCGCAATAATGAATTGACTATAAGCATATTTTACCTCTAGCCACAAATCTTGTAATTCAACCCGATATGCCTCGAAAACCGATTTTTGAAGGCCTTTGCTTGATTTTTCTTTAAGTGATGCATGGAAATCGACCAACGCGATAAATGCTCCGATGATAACTTGACTTGATAATTGCTCTGACGATGACTTGAAATTCATGAAAAGGACAGCTGAGGACTTGAGGAGTGGAACACCCTTTCGATATACTGTCAGCAAAATGGTAGCGATGCCGACGATATTTTCTGACTGCTTGCGCAATGTAACAGGAAACTTAATTTTAATTGCGTTGCACTTATCCGACTCGAAGGACCAAATGTTTGATTCACTGGATTTCCTTTTATATTATAATTTAACTTTTAAGGTTTTCGCGGTTGTTTACAATAGACATTTTAAACTTTTCGGATTAGCCACGTTATAAATATTTAATATTTAGCGAGTTCAATACAGTACTCACCCCGAGCGTTTCGCTGCGAATTGCATCGAGCGTGGTCACCGGGAACTTCCAAAGAGATGTTAAGATCGATTTTGGCTACGCAGGTTGTAACGCTGCGTCGAAGGTTCTGTTTCTTGCTGTTGTTGTTGTTGTTGGTTCGCAAGTTGGGAGCAAACTATGCTCACTGTATCCGCGTTGATGTGCAGTGGTATTTGGATCGACCTTTTGGAGTTGATTATGGGATCCCATGTTTTTGACAGCTTGAAACTGTCGTCACGATTGAAATTTAGGTGTCGTTTGATTTCAATCGCTTCGCGCACTAGACGAGGGATGTAGTGAGGTTCATTAGCTAGAACCTTGGCTTTGTCGAAGTGAATCCAATGGTGTTCATCTGGGTTGTCGAGAATATGCTAACATATGGCGGACTTCTCCCTTTGGTTTTTGCTAACAGCGCTGATATGCTCTTTCAGGAGTGTAGCAATGCTCCTCTGAGTCTGTCATACATATGAAGATCCACAGCTACATGGTACCGCATATACTCCAGGTGTTTGGAGGGGGAATTGATCTTTTGGCGATTTAAGGTAATTTATCACCTTTTAGGGTGGTAAAAATATGGATTTTACACCATATCGCTTAAAGATTTTCCCTACCCTGTCTGTTACGCCTCTTACATAAGGCAGGAAAGCTTTCTTGTCTTAAAGGCTATCTTCCCTTTCTTGCGACGAAACTGGCTTCCACGATCTTTGCTTTTTTGAATAGCCATTCGCTTTAAGGACATTGTCCAGCAAAGAAAGTTCAGTGGCAAGGTGGTCGCTGTCACATATGCTGTGGGCACGCTGTATAAGTGTAGAGACCACTGATGTCAAATTTGCGGGATGGTGTTGGGAAGTAGCGTGTAGGTATCTGTTTGTGTGTGTGCTTTTTCGAAAAATCGATCTTAACATCTCTTTGGCAGTTTCCCGGTGACCACGCTCGATGCAATTCGCAGCGAAACGTTCGGCGTGAGTACTGTATTGAACTCGCTAAATATTAAATATTTATAACATGGCTAATCCTAAACGTTTAAAATGTCTTTATTATAGTTTGTTAAAATCTCTTTTTTTTTTTTATTTATGTATTAATTATTGATTTTGTTGTACATTTGTTGGGTGGGAGTAACTATGACTCTCTTAAGGTCCTGGAAGTTCAATTTTGAACGCTTATCGACTGTAATCTGTATTAAGAGCGAAGTGTAATACGCTTATGAAACAATCTTATCTGGGGATGCAGTCGGAACTTCCTAGGGTAATCAAGAAATTGGTGAGCTGAGACAGTCAAATAGTTACATGTCTTAACAGCCTCCTCGTGGCGACCACTGGATAAGCCCATACAGAAGAGAGATGGATATTATATCCTGACATTCCTCTTCTAAAGGGACGACTAATAGTTAAGACCAAATAAGGATACTTAGTTTTAAGCCCAAACAAGTATTCAAAAAATCTAGTACCAAATCCAATCCTAGGACATACTCTGGGTAACGGATCAAAAATTGGTGCTAGATAAGTTATAAGATTCTAAAAGAAAAAATCTTGGGCTAGTGATTAGGGGAGTCACGCCCAAAACATATGAATTAAAGCAATTGCAGTTTATATTAACTCTTTTGCTGATGTTTTGGTAATGGCAGTCTGGAGTACTTATAGTCCTGTCCAAGCTATAAGAATACGAAGGTCTGTTTGGGAGTATCTCTCCCATTTTGTTATAGGACAAACAAGACCAAGTCAAAGTGATTTGGTTGAGTGGATGTAGTTGGCCTACCTGTGGGTCGGCTGCATTCACAAAACAAGCTGAAATTTAAGGAAATGATGTATAATCAGAAAAGGAAATGACGGAAGAACAATTTGCGGATGTGGTTGGCTCACTTGTGGGTCGGCTGCATTTGCAAGAAATCTGAGAAATCAGAATCTGATAATTGAAATTAAAGGAAATGACGGCATAACAAATTACTTAGAACAATAAACACCCTAATTGGGTACCTCGGGGATAATGAAATACCGAGATTACCCCCGCTAATTAGAGCCATTTCATTATCATTGGGCAGGCCCTCTGTAAAGAGAGCTCGAGGTGGTTGTGGTTGTCTACCGATTCGTGGTAGCTACTGCTTCACCAAGTAGATAGATAGGAAAAACACACACCAAGTGGTGTTGCCTATATAAAACGCAATTGGAACAGTTTGTATTTTGACTTGAATTCCGAGACATACTATGGCAAGATATCAAGTGGAGTGGATATTGAGCTTGGTAGTCTGAGAATCAAGATCAGAAACATTCTGGAAAGGCCGGCAAACCTTTCACAGGTCTAGAAAACATGCTACTGGGACTTCGGTCCTGGGGCTTTGTTCATAAGCTTGTCTATGAACCCGACACTTCTGGTATGGCCAGAAAGTGAAATTAAGCGTTACTCGTAGGTGTTCACTCAAAGTTATTAATAGAACTGTACATTTGTTGTTGGCGAATTTGGTGGTGCCAAAATTTTCAAAATGAAAATGGACTTTATGAGGGCAATGTTAAACGATGATTGATTATATTGGCGATCGATTGATGATGCAATCGCCAATTTTGGCCGGGAAGAATCGAAACAGACATCAGTGCTCAAAATTCGAAATAGTGAAGGTGCATACAGAATGCACTGATATCGGTTTCGATCTCTCCCGAGTCTCCTTATTATTATCTTCGAGTTATATTTCGAAATAGAGCTAACAGTTCTTCTATTTGCCTAAAAAGAATGTTTCACTTTAGATTGCGCATTTTTTCGAAGTGTTTGTTTTTTTTTTGTATATCCTTATGCGGATTCCGAACTTTGTTTTAAGGATTGCACTTTTACTTTGTTTATTATTTATTAATTGGTTAAAATATGGCGTGGGAACTGTTAAAACTGCCGTCAAGCAAATGTGCATTTGTGATGAAACGATTGTTTTACTTTTTATTTTTTGACATTTGAAGCACTTGCAGCATCGAGCACACGATCTAAATGATCAACACAGCTTATTTCGATATACTGCTCTGCTGGACCAACTTTAACAGCAACACCATTGAATGATTGAACTGAATGAATTTTATTCTCCTACTTCAATTTCATAGCAGCTTTACGAATAAAAAGAGCTCAACTAGCAAGGCCTTTAAATACTCTCTACTTTTGCTAATCTCGCTATTCCTTCTTAGGTTTAATTCTCTATCACTTCCTAGGCTTTCTTGACTACTGTCTTGACTATCTTCACTTTCGGAATTGTATTTAGAATTCAATGCGTTAAACGCTCCTCGGAGATTAAAAAACGTATGTTACACTTCCATTTGAATAAAATATGAAACAATTGCTTTGCAAAGAGATGAGTTACTCACACACAATGCTAATAAATATGTAGAGGATATCCGTCCATGATTATTAAATTATTCCTTGAGTGGATCCCACTGCTGCCACCTAATTTTAGTGTTAAGCCTGACTTAGAGGTTACACACAGTCAGTTTAGTTGGGTTTGTAAGTCTACTGGTATTAACCGTCAGATATAATAATTTTAAATGTTTCCTTGCTTTTAGTTGTACTAAAAAAGAAAAAAATCTGAAAAGAGATATCAACGTTTAAGTTCTTAGGAACAACAGACGCGTAGTTAGGGGAGGAAGAGAGGCGTGGTAGGAGTGTAATGGTTCATTACAACTCACTCCTCCTTCGGAGACGAGAACTTTCTCGTCTAGCGGTGTACGTTTGTTTTTTTTTTTTTTATTCACCAGCTATCGACGGTAAGAAAATAAAAATAAATAATTCCAACAAAAAAATCAAAACTCTTCATAATAATTATAAATTCACAACATAATGCCAATTCTTTGGCATTTATTGTTGTTGCATTAGTTGGTTTCATTGGATTTTTTGCATCAACTGTATATTCGCGATTTCTACCATAAAATTTTATATTCATACCTTCGCACACCATTCCAATAGGTACATATTCACTTGTTGCAGTACCACTTAACGTTGTTCCAGTATCGAATGCTGTACGTGTACCCAATGGTGTTACCTTACAATTAACATGAATAATTTTCGAACCGAAAGGTAAATTTCTGAATTCGGCTTCGCTTAAATAAAATGGCAAAAAATCAACAGGAATTAAGGCCAACGGTGTAGTAATACAATCGATTGTATCGTCAACTGATTGTAAGTTTTCAGTTCCATAGCCGTAACTACATAAAATTCGAGTTTTTGAAAAATTCACCGAGGACCATTGAGATGGTTTACTAGGCGATATCCATGTTAAATTTGTTGGTACACTGCTTGATGCTGATGCCGATGAAGAAGCTCCACTAGCTTCCACTCTCTGTCGTATCCATCCCTTCAATTGCATCCTCTCTAGATTGTGCCATGGCAACACTTTCCACAGAACCGCTATCAGTAAAATCAGTAGCACGACTATTTGTATCAGGTGTATAATCTGCAACGTCGCTAGGTACGTAACTATCGAATTCAGTTGGGTCTGCACATACTTATATGTTTTGCGGCGTGATCGGCGTCGTCACTGATATCGGCACGTCGTCGTTTACCGGAAGTGCCAGGTTGAATGTCGTCGTTGTAATCGGAATTAGCACATTGACTTTCTGAATAATTATCACTTTGATTTAAATCAATTCCCTATTGATTTTTTATATATTTGTCTTAATTGCTTCCAATAGAAACCACCACGACGATATTCCTTATGAAAACGTTTAATAGATGGATCAGCCTGAAATGCTTAATAATTATCATATGCTAATCTAGAATTTTTCCAAGTATTATCTATTGAAATTCTAAATGTTGATGTTTTCTTCAAGTTCCAATAAAACTACGTCTTTACAGCAAAACTTCTTTATTTGTTTAGCTTAAAGAAACTTAATGTTTTACCAATAAAATTATTATTTTTTACAAGAGAAAACGCAATTTTCTTACCTTTGGTCTTTGCTTGGATGTGGTTGGTTTTCAAATGAAATGAAATTGTTCAATAAGATGTCATATTGAAATGGCTGCATTCAAATGCAAAAAATATCTAAGATAAAATGAGTTTGACCAGCGAGCCAAGTCAAAGACCAAAAGCCAGGTCACATAGTTAATATAATATGATGTTTTAATTGACAACAATTATCTGAATGTTGTAATTTGCGTTCACGTAAAAAATCATTCCAACCCGGAATAAATTGTTGTTGTTGTTCTTGTTCTTTGTCACCACTGGCAGCCTTTGGCATTATCGGATATTACACCTTGGTAACACTTTCGATACCATATTTCAAACCGAGCCCCAATACACCTGCTAAATCTGCTACACGACCGGTATTCTTAAAATCACTACAAAAACTATTAATTGCCTCTCTATCCGCCGCCCTTATATCCTCTGGTCTGTCCGCAGCCGCATATTGCAAATCATGCATATATGCAATAAAGTCACTACTATTAACAATTTTATCATGTGCCTCTAAATCATTACCTGGCCCCAAGTAATTATAACCGGGCCAAGTCAATCCACTACCAATACCGCCTTTCTTTGCCATTATAAAAATATTACTGAACTCACCCACCCAACCAACCCAACCACCATCACCCACCACCAACTCCCTCATGCCTCCCCGCTTTCAACCTTCCGTTTGTAAAACTGATTATAATACTATTCTTTTCTTTACTGACGACGACAACAAGGGGGCCTAGGCCAAATGCGAGGGCAATTGTGGCTCGCCGAGCCACTGCCGCATGCCGGCCCCCTTGTTGACCGAAATTAATTAAATAATGAATAAATGCATCGAAATATGGTATTTTTCTTGGGAAGTTTTTTTATCTAGTGCATTATATAAATTTGCTTAAAATAATTTTATTTCATTTTTATCGTTAGCAAATAGAAACATTAAAAGTTTTTCCATTATTTTTAAACCTTCATTTAAATTATAATAATATTCTTCTATATTACGATACAAATTGGAGAATTAAATATTAAAAATTGCGGTTCACATTTGTTAAAATATAAATTCAAATCTGTTAAATTCATTTCGTTGAATTTATTATTGGTAATTTTTATGCAATTCTTTATCAAACTGCTATTGGTATCATAAAATTTGTATTTTGATTGAAGCCATGCCGATGTAGAGAAAATATGTGTTACAGGGGATGTTGGTCGACGTAAAAAGAATTCGCAGATTTGATCCCCTTTACTTCTTTTTTGCGGTCTGGTATTTGCTTGATGTCGTCCGCTACTTGTTGCAGTAGGATTTCCAGAGTCTTTTCCTTCCGGTCGGCACGTGATGAAGTCAAAAATGTTAGCCGATTTGTCGCGGCTCAGATTGCAAACCTTTGAGTAATCGCATATGTCCATTTTGATTACTCGGTAGCCAGATTCGCCGGGCGTGCTCCAAGTATAAGAGAACTGGTTCATCCTTTTGCATATAGATTGTTGTATATAACCAGTGTTTAATTGTATACTGGTAGGAGGAAATAATTCTCCTAGAGAATCTCCTTCCAATGATTTGTCTCTCAATGAGGAGATTTTTAAAGGTGCATCTGCAACTGCTGTTGGAATAGCTGCAGTCGTGCACAATGTGGTAGTGGTTGCCGTGTTTACAGATGGCCAAGTAACTGCCGGAGAATGCTCTGTAAATTTCTCCAGTATCCAATGTTATAATTGTGTCCGTACACATCGTGTAGTATTCGCCTTCGGCAAGGCATTTCACAAAATCCTGTAATTCAATTATATTTTTTAAAATGATTAATTATTATATTAAACAAAGTAAAAAACACAATTAAATTACCCTTAAATAGCAAATTTTGTAATTTATCCCTCGTCGTTGAAGGTCTTCTATTATAAACGAAACCACTTGTATAATTTCGTATATAATCTTCTTGGTGGCGAATTTTTTGTCGTGCAGCGACTGGCTCATCATTCTGTTGAGTATCGGTAGAGCTATATGAGGAAAGTCGTCTGTCCATAAAATTATAATTAGACCTAGATAAGACAGAAGAGCTTCGTTGTCGTTTTTCGGCTCTTGGTCTTTGATAATCTTGTTGACATTGAGATGTTTCTGCGTTTCTGCCTGCTGGCTGCCAGAGTCGTTGCACCTGATGATTTCTTCATCTGATACTGCTGTCGCTGCTGCCGCTGACGTTGAGGCACCAAAATAGTCGTTGATCCCATATCGGATTGACTTTCGTCTATGTCCGAGGGCATTTTCTGTCCACAAGTTAATGCATCCTCCGCTAGTTCTTCGTCGTCGCTTGTATTGGGAATCTCTTCTGGTTCGTCTGATGGTTGTGTTAGTTGTGGTTGAGATCATGTCTGACTCATCTCTGCTTCCTCCTGTTGCTGTTGAGCTTCCACTGCTGCAGACGAACCTTTTCTGGAAGATAAATTGTTGTTACGTTTCATTATTACTGCTGCTACTGTGATTACTTTGACCACTACTGTATTCACTATTAGTATAACAATTAGAAAACAAGAATGGGATTTGAATTTACCCAAAAGTACAAAGAGGCTGAGATTCAAAAAGAATCTCAAGAAGAAAAGTCAATGTATGTAGAATCAAAAAGGATTCGAAAATTTATCAAATTTAGCCAAAAAGACAAAAAGTCTAAGATTCAAAGAAGGATCTCAAAGAGAAAAGTCAATGTAGAATCAAAAAGGATTCTAAAATTTATCAAATTTAGCCAAAAAGACAAAAAGTCTAAGATTCAAAGAAGAATCTCAAAGAGAAAAGTTAATATAGAATCAAAAAGGATTCTAAAAATTTGTCAAATTTAACAAAAAATATGTACAGGAAGATGATTCTTGTAACTGTATAAAGTCGAAGACCGGTATCAAAGCAGCGGGAAAAAAAAAAC
Organism: Chrysotoxum bicinctum; assembly: GCA_911387755.1. Lineage (NCBI taxonomy): Eukaryota > Metazoa > Arthropoda > Insecta > Diptera > Syrphidae > Chrysotoxum > Chrysotoxum bicinctum. The sequence goes on along the minus strand of OU426988.1, from coordinate 236,467,380 downwards.
CCGTTGTGTTACTTCAGCAACGCTCTCGTTATCACAAATTAACCGATAGGAAAAACGGTATCGAAGAACTGTTTTAAAAATATAATGCTCTATGAAAGAAAGGTTATGTGCCATCGACAGCACAGCACATGTTGGAAGCACGAATAAAAAAAAAAAGAGAGAGAAGACTTTTAAAGCGTTTGCCGAAAAAGGATCAATTTAAATGACTTGGAGAAAAAAAATAATAGGAAAGTTATTTTAAGAGAAAAAAACGTGAAAATGCGACACTAAATTTGCCGGATTTTGGTATGAAAAGAAATAATGCCCATCAAATACTCACCTTGTACAATATAAATTTTTTGATATATAAAACAGCTTCTGATGATCTTCTCGACTTGGCTTCTTTCTCGTTCTACTTCCTTCCGTTACACCAATCGAAGCAATGGTGATGAGTTCTTTGCGTTGCACCAATCGAAGCAATGGTGTCAACTTTTTGTTTAATCTTTGCAAATTTGCAAAGACATTGCACCGCAATGTTCGGTGTGCAATGCAGAGAAGCGCTCTTAGTTCGCTTCACTCACAAAACACATGCAATAGCATGGATGGCTGGAGACAGTGTTGATGCCTTCACTGGTGACACACAAAACAAACTGGTGGTAACAGCAAGCGGCACGCAGAGATGTTTGCACGTAATGTCAGCAGGCGTAGATGTGAAATAAAAGTGTTCACATACAGCACTGATTGCAGCCTAGGAGCAGCGGACGTTCCGCAACAATAAAAACTTGAAGAATAAAGTTGCTGTGGCATCCAGAGGATGGATGGTGTCACAAGTAGTTGGCGAAATGTGACGAGACTACCGTCGGCCTCAAGAACCACCAAAAAAATGTGCTCCGTACGTACATATATGGGCAGCGTAGTTTTCTTGATTTTTTTTTCTTCCTCCAAGTATGTTAGGCTGCAAAAAATTCCGTCTCGCTTGGACCAACGTTTCGGCATCCAATAAAACCACTTAAAGCTCCTTTTCCTTTTTGGTTTTTTCTTTATTTTTAATTTTTATTTTTTAATTTTATACAATTTTACTTTTATAAAATTTACTTTAATAAAATAAAATTATTTTTGAGAGCGCACTAAGAATGGCCGATCTCGGCAAGCCGTTTTACAAGACTAAAAATGAAAAATGTGCAAAAGCGGTTGAAGGCACTAATAACCGGTATTTTGTAAATACTGGGAAACTGGGATGCGTTTAACCGTGGAGGTATTTATAAAAAGAGTCAGTCAGACGTGTTCATGCTTACTGAGATTGTTGGCCCGCAGCATTCCGACCAAAATTCAGACTTCGCACGTAGGACTGAATGCGGAGTGCCGACAAATATGCATGAACAGAGATAATTTCCATTTTTTCGGTGGAACTTGCTACTGGTGTGTCCAACAATAATGTAATGGTTCATTACAAATCAAATAAAATAGACGAGTTCTATTTCAATTATTTATTATTAATACGACCGATCGCCTTGGTCGATAACTTAAGATTAAGACTTTCATCTTCTTAAATCTATATTACTCTAGTTAAATGCTTTTTTTTATTTTTATTTTTTAAAAAAAGGTTTTTTTTATTAATTCCAAGACCGACTGTCTACTATCGAAGCTAAATTGAATCTAAATTATGTTTGAATAAAATAAATGAACTTCATATAGAATAGTGCAATAATGCATTATAATTAGATATTGATATCCGCTGATCTCTGATCGAAGCACTGGTAGGTTCTCCTTTTTGATTAAAATGATTAAGGTATGAAACTGATATATGTATAATGATATGTATAATGATCGCAATACTAAACGAACAAAAAAACTTCCCTAAAGAAATAATCACAAAACAAAACAAAGATCAGGTATATCACTTTATTTCAAATTTTTATTATTTCCTTTTGCTTTATATCGTTTAACTAGAACCCCCACACTGGGCGCCAATTTGTTGCACTTTAACTCGACGGACGAACCGAAAATCTAGCAAGTTTTTCATGATTACTAAAGAATTCTAACCATAATGTATCAAGCATACGTAATTTTTCGACCTTATATTCGGCGGTCTTTCGATCAAGACCGTATTTGATAACATTGGTCTTTAGGCGCTGCAATTCATCAGTTATGGCTTTCTGTCTGGCCACTATAATGAATACCTGTATTTCTTCCATCTTCAACTTAGGTGCTTGAATCTCTGGAACTCAGGAACTGGCTACTTGGATCTCTGGAGCACAGGGATTAGGTGCTTGAATCTCTGGAACTCAGGAACTGTCTACTTCGATCTCTGGAGCATATGAATTAGGTGCTTGAATCTCTGGAACTCAGGAACTGGCTACTTGGATCTCTAGAGCATATGAATTAGGTGCTTGAATCTCTGGAATTCAGGAATTGTCTACTTGGATCTCTGCAGCACAAGAATCAGGTGCTTGAATCTCTGGAACTCAGGAACTTGCTACTTGGATCTCTGCAACCTAGCAAATGGCAAGGTTTACGTGAAGTATCACATCGAGGTCACCAATGCTTAACCTCGAAACCTCCTTTGGATTCGACTTGATTGTTTAAATTGATTATATTGCTCCTTACCTCGAGTGGGGGTAGCAATTTCGAATTAAACAACTTAATTAACTTCTGGATTAAAAGTGATTTTATTATAAATTTTCATGGCTATTTTTACTAGACTCATAAACAAATTTGACAATTGTTTTTATTTTATGGGAAAGTAAATGTGGGAAAATAAATGTAATAGGATAGGAGAGCACCTGTAAAAAGTTCTGATAGTGCAATTTTGGTGGGATCTATATTTTATTTTATTTTTTATTTTTCTGCCGTTTATAGCGTTGCTGTTGTGAAGTCAGGTCTTGATTCGTATGTGCAGCCGGGTCTTGGTTATTGATTGCTTGGTAAGCATCTTCAATGAGGTTGAGCATTTCTTCATATCGGTTGCTTATCTCCTCAAAGTAACCTCCTTCTTTGTATTCATGGTTCTCATCTTGGTAGGTTTCGTGTATCATTGTGTCGTTCATAACGAATTTATCCCATTGTTCCTTCAAGGCTTGACGTTGCCTTGCTAAATACTCTGGGTAATTCGCAATTTCGGTGATTTTTTGAAATTCTTTAAAAGATTTTTAATCACCTCTCCAGTTTGCTTCTGTTTTTGGATTAGTTTTTCCATTTTTTCTGTTTCAATAGATTTATTAAGCTGCTTGAGAATATGGTTTTCTTCTTGCCTTCTTGGCTTATTTGATGATTGGTTGCTGCTACTTGAGGATATAGTTTTCTTCAGATTCGCTTGCCTTCTCGGCTTATTTGATGATTGCTTGTTGCTGCTTGAGGGTATAGTTTTCTTCTTGCCTTCTTGGCTTATTTGATGATTGGTTGCTGCTACTTGAGGATATAGTTTTCTTCAGATTCGCTTGCCTTCTCGGCTTATTTGATGATTGGTTGCTGCTACTTGAGGATATAGTTTTCTTCAGATTCGCTTGCCTTCTTGCTTGCTACTTGTATACTCTTGCCTTCTTGGCTGCTTGATGATATAGTTGGATTAGCTCTGATGACGAGCTTGAAATTCCTCAGATGAACAAAAGAAATCTCAACCAAAATAATTCCCAGATCACGTCGGGGTCACCAAAATGTACGATTAAGTACTTGTCGACCAAAGTGTATCACCTTGACGACTTGAGAACTTGAGATGCTTCTAGTGCATAAACCAGAAGATCTCGATTTTGACGTCGTTGGGAATGTTGATTGGTTCCTTTTGATGAGAAATGTTTTATTGACTTTCGATTAGTGCAACCCCTTACCGCTGGTGGGGGGAAGTTGCAATAATTTAAGAGACACTCAATATTTGGTGGTTAAACAGAAAGTAATTTTATTTCAGCACATAAACGTCTTAAATACTAAAAAATAGCTTATTAACAAAAATCAATAAAAGTTCAATAATTAACAAATAGCTTATTCTACAATTTTAACAAAGTCAATATAAGGTTCAATAAATCAATTTTATTGCCTAATTCTATAATATGCAGCGTGTGCACAATGTGTCATTGACTTGATCAAAAATAAAAACATTATGTGCACACACCGCACAGTGTGTAATCAAAAAATTATTAACAAAGAAATATGCACATTTTGCACAATGTATAAGAAATGAATTTTAGGTTTTTATTGTGACTTGAATTGTGACCTACTTAAGGTAGGTACGAGTAAGTAAGTGTGAAATGTGTATAGATTGTTTTGAAATGTGTATAGTGTTTATGAATTGTGATAGGTCAGTTGTGTAGGAAATTGTACTGGGTATTAGATTGTTTTGAAATGTGTATAGTTGTGTGGGAAATTGTGCTGGGTATTAACAGGTATGAATAGTGATGTTTATAAGGAATAAACCTAACAACTTGTTTCATTTATATGAGACACTTGTAAATCATTTGCAATCGTCGAAAAGTATTAATTAAAGGCGTTTGCCGTTCCAAATTCTATCGGAGACAATACAATCATTAGCATAACCAGCATACGGAAGTTTTCTACTAGATTTATTGGTATACGTGTATATTGGTATATAATATATATTGTCACGACAAATAGCGATTTCATTCTTTAATGCAATACATATTGTTTTGTATTTATTTTTTAAGTGATCACTCATAGAATATTTTGAGCATTTTTTTCTTAACTTAACTCGATGGTTTAAGACGCATTTAAGTTTTTTTTTGAGGCAAATGAGGAAGAAGTTTGAGATATAAGTTAAAGATTATTTATATCAATTTTATTTAAAAAAAAAAATTATTTATTTCATTTAACAGACCGATTATAACAGCGATTATGCCTATTATAAAACTGAACAATTATGTCTTAATTTGTACCTCTTAAATACTATCTTAACCTAAACCTAAGCATAGCATCGTTCCGTAGCATCGTTCCCAGGAATGCGGAGACGGAGTTGTTATATTGAAATAATGAAAACATCAAGACCTTGGTCCGGTAATTTCTCTGACAAAAGAAGCAAGTCCATATGAAGCTTATACGTCAAAGTAAGTTCTCAATTGTTCACTGTTTTCTCAAATATCTTTATTAAAGTCTCCCAAATTAAAAAGATTTTCTGATTTTTTACTTTAAAAAATAGATAATTTGGCAAAATAGCACTAAATTAGTGCAAGATCATGAAAAGATCTTATTACTATGACTTTTTCTTTTAATTTTTACTATATCTTAAGAATTTATATCCCTTCAAGACACAATACATTAAGAAACAATTTTTGCGCTAAACTTTTGCGTTTGTGTCGTTAGCATTGGGTACACCGGTAATTTCAATGTGGTTTCTTATCGTTTGTTGTTGCCAATTTAATTTGCACTCGAGGGTTTGAACTCTAGTCTTCAGTTCATTATTTTTCATACGCAGGTCGCCAATTGTCAGAAGCACGTTACTCATCATGTTTTCAAGGTTTGAGAGTTTTTAGCAAACCACACCTTCACATTGCATTGGTGCTGTTACTGAAACGATTGATGCCATCGATGATTCCTGTGAATAATTGTTTTTGTTTTTTCCTCCCAGCACCAGTGTAATGGTTGACGAGGCAGTCTCCAGTTCTTACGAACGAAATTTATTTCTTAGCCAAAAGGCCGCTTATATCTCCGAGCATCAAAATGCACGATTTTAAAATTGATTGAGTCGTGGTTAAGGTATTAACTGGACTAATTTTATTTTCCAAATTTTCTTCTATTTATACTTACAACTAGTTTTACAAAATCTCATTTTTATACATATTCTTATCCTATTTCTTTATTGATTTGTTTTGCCTATGACCTACACTACACTGTCCCACATGACGTAAGAATTAAATGTCTACTTGACAAAATACACCTTCGGTTGTATTTCCTCAAAGGCATTCCGAATGCTCAGTCGATGTGTCGCATATAATTGCAGTCATAAGCAAAAATCGATCTATGCACTTGGCGCATAGTGACCGAACATGCTTAGTATGTAATACGATCAGTTCAATGCACGATGGTATCGCTTGGTGACGGCTGATGATTAAACACAATTACAAGTAGGTCGATATGCGTCGAGTTCATGAATGTTTACATTATTGTTTACATTTTCTTTTTATTAATTGTTTTGGTTCTATTTTTATTGTTTACATTTATTAATTGTTTTGGTTTTTGGGTGTTACACACAACACCAGAATTGATTTCGTTCTTTTTTACTGCACTCATATAAAAAGATAAGTGTGGTGTTTATCGTAGTCCTCTATTATGTTGGTATTTGAGCGTACCACGCTATATTGTTAAGGCGATGGCTCGCCGTAAGGAAAGTGAGAGTAAAAATAAATAAAAGCAATGTTGCTTAAGTCAATGTATTCTAAACTCTGTTTTATTTTTCATTAATTCGTTCCTTAAATACTATTCTCTTAACTGTTATACTTATCTTCTATCTTACTTCTACAACTAATATTCTTAATCAAATATTCTTCTATTTTTCTATTGGCTACAATGTACAACTAGGATCTTATTACTATTGAGTTACAATTAATGCAATCGAGTGGAATGGTAAAAGCATGTTATGACTAACCCACTCGAATGCATTTCACATATTTTATTTTGTTACTCTTTTGTTTATTTAAATGGCAGTGGCGGTGCACATGTGGATACACTACATAAGATTTACCCGTAAACTTTCTCCAACAAATTCCAGGTATTGCTCATTCGCCTTGTACTACAACTAAAAGATGCGATCCGCTCTTAGCAGCAATCCTTCGCGGGGTAATTTGGTTTCTACCTGTGACCTGACGAAAACTCGACTCCTAGCGATTGCTCTCCTAAATGACATAATTACTTTACCTTCCGCATTGCAGTCCTGTTCCCGCTCCTGGGTCTCCTGACTTCCTTTAATTTTTGATTTGACGGCTTTGTTGGATTTTTCTTGTTTTTTTTTTCTTTAATTTATATTCCTTCTGGAATTTCGTTTAATATTTGAGCATTTATCTGAGATATTTTCCCCTGGTAAGGTTGGTCAAAGGTTTAGCCACCTAAATGTAGTCTCTAATGAACTTCCTATTATAAAACCTACAAAGAACTGAAATTTCTTCAAATTCTCGATAGTCTGGATATTCTGTATAGGTTCGATCTTTCTGGTGTCCGGTCGTATCCCGTCTGGTGTGATAATATAACCTACGAATTTAGAGAAGTAAGTAGACATCATTGGAATATTCGAGCTTGCTTAATCTTTTATTCCAATCAGATAGGCTCCATAGGTGATCGAGTTTAACAATATTTTGTGAAAAGGGGACATTTAAGATGTTCTTGACTATGTCATCCAAGATGTCATTAATCTTCAGCTGTAATTTCGTGAATTTATGTTCAAGCGGCTCATGTCTAGCTGAATTTCCATCGTCCTTTGACCATTACTGCTTACACATTACGCGAAGACTCTAAATAACATAGACTTAGAACTTTGAAGTTCATCACAAATCGTAATGAGTAAGGGTTGTTCCCGTGATGAAAAAAAAGATACAGTTCTAGAGGATTTACTTTGGAAGTATATCTAAGTCTGATTGAAGGTATTTCAATTTAGTGGATGTGTTATTATTCAGCATTTATAGAGTCAGACAGTTTGTGAAAGGAGTGGAGATGGTTATCAATGTCCGAAAGTTTAGAAAGACATCGAGAAGTATTTTGTTGACACTGCTGGTGAAGTTCTTCAAAACTTTTTTACAATTACATCAAATTTTTTGGAGACATTTTGAATTTTATTTAGACAGTCAGTGCTATTGTTAGCTGTTGAGTTGCTTAGGTATTTAATGGCAAGCATAATATGGGAGAGATATATGCCTTTACACTCATCACAGTAGAAAAAAAAAGTTTTTTTTTAAAGTCTTTTAGGTAGGCAAGTGTTCTCATACTTAGGCCGACACAGGATGGGTGATGGGTGCAACTAATCCATTCAATACTGGATTCGATGTTGACGCAAATAGGGGAAATCTTCCGCTGTACGTTGCAATATGACTTAAGAACTAAGTACTAAATTAAAATTTTTAAAAAGAAAGATTTAAATCAAATTGCGTCGCTTATCGTGTTCGATAGTAGACACGTAGTGGTCGATGATAAACTTCTCGTGGTCGGTGGTAGACTGATTTTAATATAGTCTCTTATTATCTTCTATGGTTGTCCTCAATGAGTCCAAGCAGCGTGGGATCTTCTTATCTCGTTGCAGTGTCAGCGATATTGATTGTTGATCATTGTGTGGTCCCTTTGTGGATATGATGAGATGAGAATTGCAAGTTTGCAATATGTTGATTTGTTGTTTTTGACTTTGGTCTCAAGGTGTTGCGGGCGGATGTTTTAACTTACTATTTATGGTCAACAAATCTATATTTGACTGACGATCACAATATAGATTTGTTTGTCTTATCAAATTTGCTGACACAAGATGTGTGAGCAGACAGAAGCTGAAGGCTAAATGTATAAAACAAAGCATTGCTGCCAGAAGTGCTGCATTGCATAATCGTTCTTGGAATTTGTATGCATCGGATCAAATGCATGCAAGTAGCTGACGTTTGAGTCAACAAAGCATGCATCGGATCCGATGAACTTTCCTTACCGCCTACATGAAAGGTCCGGATGTGACTCCTCCCTCCATAGGTTCAACGGTCTCCGTTTGAGGAGAACAACTTTTTAATTCAATACTCGATGCTTCTCTTTTATATTTACATTTACGATATAATGTAATTGAAAGTAATAACCAACAACCAAAAATAATTGGATATTTACAGTCGAAAATATCAGACCAAGCAGAGAATGTTGCATTCTGCACTTGTCTGAGAATCTCTTTAGTAAAACTCCGCCTTCGTTCTGCAGTGACTGGAGTATTAGCAAATGCTGCCTCTGCATACGTGACAACATCTGCTAAGACCTCTTCCTTGATCTTTCCATCATACTTCTTTATCTTAGAGTTCAGAATCTTTGATTCTAGAACCTGATGATGGAGGACAGCTTTAACGACCCCATCTTTCTCTCTATTGTTTTGAGCTAAAACCCCAAATACGTATGATCCTCTCAAGTTTGGAGGAAAGTCGATGAACCCTTCTGCTACCATCAAGCTCGCCTCCACAGGTCGATTCAGATGATTGCATTTACTCATTATTTTAAAGGCGAACTCAGGATAAGAATTCATTATCCTGGATAGAGTAACTGTCACTCTGGTAGAAGAGTCGGTTATTTTCCTTTGAAAGTGATAAAGGCCTTTGTACTTTTCAATTATAAGTTTGGCCTCTGGTTTTACTTTGCCGGTTTTTGAGATTATAGAGCTCCCTCTAGTCAATAGTGCTGTAATAAGAAAGATCAAGTCTTGACCTCTCTTAACAGAAACTGGCTGACAGAGAGCCAGTACTGCTCTTATAGCCTTCGGATCAAAGCCTTGATAAGCCAGTAAAGGGCTTAATTCCTGAGTGATTTCCTCAGTTATCTCAGATAAAGTAAAAGAAACAAAAGTTTCATCATTTTTGGGTGTTTGAATAGGTATAGTATCCCTTTGAACTGGTACTATATCAGATTCAACATTTTGAGCAAACTTTGTCTCAAATGACTATTGGTTATCTGGCATAATGATTATTGACGAGTAGCTGTCTGAATCAGAAGAAGTATCTTGAATCAGTGTTGAGATTTCTTTATTGACAAAAGAATCTATCTTCTCGATAGCTGATAGTTTCTCAACTATTGATACTGATTTCTCAGTATATTTACCAGGCTCCAAGCAGACTGGTGCACTAGATTCTCTAATGAGTTTTAAGTCGTGATAGGCTTTTGATGGCTTCAATCGGTTAGAATGTTCGGTTTCTCTAGCAAGTTCTCTTTTATGTCTCCTCTGATCTGAGACTACTCTTAGTAAAGGTAATAATTCCACTAACTTAGAATCAAGATATCTTTTAACTTTTTGAGACTCGATGTACCTTTTAATGTCAGTAGCAGTTCTGGGTTGACTTAATAACCCTTCAACAAAAGAATCAGTTATGGGGAGTTTCAACTCTCTTAACTTTTTCTTTAATTTCTCAATTTTCGCAAGTTTTTAAGTCACTGAAGTATTTGATGTATCGATAAATAAGTTTTTCTATAGCCGTCTCTGTGTAATCCGAACAGCACAATTATTTTTTTATTTATTTCACCCTTATTGAAATTCTTTCCAGACCGTCTTTATAGCGAAACTTCTTTATTTGCGTTTAGCTTAAAGAAAACTTAAGGTTTCACCATTAATTAATTATTTTTACCAGAAAAAAAGCAATTTTCTTATCTTTGGTCTTTGCCTGGCTGTGGTTGGTTTTCAAATAAAATGAAACTATTCAATAAGATGTCATATCGAAATAGCTGCATTCAAATGCAAAAAAAATATGTAAGATAAGAATGAGTTCGACCAGCGAGCCAAGTCAAAGACCAAAGTTGAGATCACATAATTAAATGTTTTAATTGACAACAACCCTGTTCAGCTATTTGTATCTCACTCAACTGGGATACAAGAGATTCTATCTTTGATGCGAATCTATTTACATCTAATTGTCCTTGTTTTTTTTTTTATAATATCATGGCATGTTGAAATATGCAAAAAGGGAGTGATCGGCTCAACCTTTGGTCCTCAATTAACATGCGATCATACACCTGTCTAACAAGGGGAACAAATCCAGCGAAGTCGAAATTCTGACTTACTGTCTTCTAGGCGGGCTTGCTTCCACGTCCGTTTCCCTGATAAAGCACTTCATCAACCGGTGGTGGCTCTACGGTCGATGGACGGATGTCAGGCGCCGGCCTGCCGACATTCCGATTTCTCCAGTTGGATGTCCTGTTCCTGGTAAGTGGTCTGTTCGAGGCTTCCTCGTTCGTTTTCGTCTAGTAAATTTTTGTTAAAACTTTCTTGAATCTACAAAAATTTCGGCTTCTTTTCCTAAAGTCAGAAGGCCATTTCTTACCTTTTCAGTTACTTTAGTTCCTATGACAAATTTTATCAGTTCTTTCTTTTCTATTTCTTCTCGTAAAGTATTATGATAAAATTCAATAAGTCTTTTTTTTTCTTATTGAGGCATTATATTTTAAGCATGATTTATTCTGTTTCTTATTACTTGTTTTTTTACATATTTTTTGTAGTAAGCGTATTTTTAACAAAAGGAAATTTATCAATATTGCAAGGATATAAATATTTACATTATTCGGGTTAAATAAATCGTTAAATCCACAACATTTTGTGAAATTGATTAAATTTCATCCTCCTTTCTTGAAATTTAGTTAATAATCATTCTTCAACTTAACATAAGGTTATCTTCATATTGAAGAAATATTCATTAATATAATAAAAATTTCTTTATTTAAACTTGTTTATATCTTTGAAAAGTTATTCTTCAATGTTTTATTTTATTTAAATTAAATAAATATTCTTCAAATTGATGCACTGTAAAAGGTTCAGTTGGAAAGCCTTTTTTTTGGTGAACTAAGAGGTGGCAAAATTAGAAGTTAGTTTAACGACAGGTGAAAACATTAAATCGAAAACTGAGGAAGGTGGTTGTTAGAAGATTTAGGAGATTTAGGAGAATTATTTATGGTGTGGGAATGGATAAAATTAGAATAGGGTTTGCTAGAAGATTTATTGTTTATATTGCTAGTAGATTTAGGTGATACAGAATGATTTAAATGCAAGTTATAGGAGATCTGTCATAGATAAGTGGAAGTGATAAAATAATAAATAATAAAATCTTTCCTTCGGCTTTTTTTGATCACTGTATTTTTGGCAATGATACAACGAAGTTACATTTGCTTTTCCGACGTTTCGACAGGGGTTGCTGTTTTCTACAGGGGAACTTTATTGAGACAAAAAATACAAAGGTTACAATTTAACGTGTAATAACAATTAAAACAAAAAATACACTCACTATTTGTGAATTATTAAGTTTTAAAATTAATATGATACATAATTCTTTGAGATTTTTTAATTTATTGAGCCTTGAATTCCAATCATGTATAGTCCAGACGTTGCCAAGACGAATAATAGTGGGCTCGGGCGGAGTAGAAGGGTCATTATTGTTAGGAGAAGAAATAGTCTGATCATTATCCGTAAGTGGGATCGGCTCAGCATTTTCTCTGGTTGAGATATTGAGGAGCTCAATTATTTCTACGAAAATTGATGTGTTATTAGCTTCGCTTGGTTGAATGTTCTTAGGAATTCCATCAATTTTGTTCGAAGTTATTTTTAATTCGCCGATAATATCATTAAATGATACTGTTATTTCAGAGTTAATGTCATTAATTTTGGAGACACGATCAAGAAGAATTGTGTTGAGTTGACAGGATGCCGAAGATACGGAATTCGACGTGGATTGTAAAGAAATATTAAGGACGGTACGGATGCTCTTAATTTGATCGAAAATGTTTTCAAAAGGTAACGATTTTAAGACAGAAGTGAGGGAAAAGCGTATTTCACTATTTATATTTTCAAAACGGCAATGTGTGTGTTCAGAAGAGATTGGTTTGTTATTTCAAGAGAATTCGCGGACCTGAGCCCTCACAAGCCTCACTTCGCCCATATACCCTTCGGCTAGTCAACTTTTCGTTTGGCGCATACACAGTAACTTTGTCATAGCCCCCCTATCTGTACTGTTTACTCTATTTATCCATGAGACCATTATATCTTTAGTCGTGGCCATAGTATAATAGACAAAACTTTTCTTATGTTGAGAGATTGCTACCAAATTATATGCCTCTTTGTCGTAGATGTCAATCATTTTCGAACTTCCCCTTACCAATACAACGTGGTCAGACTCCTTGCCTTGATATTCATGTAGTGTTGACACACTTGGCACCCATTTTTTGCAACACTAATTTCTCGGATTGAAGATAGGTCAGATATTGTTTGTCGCCGTCTATCTTTATCCCCTCCATGTTGGCGATTCTGATCACTTTCATCTCACGAGAGATGTCATTCACAGAGTACATGCCCATAGTTTTCGTGGTGCCAGAGCAATAAAGAGGTGACAAAGCGAAAGCCGTTGACAGAGTGCATCTGTAAGAAACCTCTAACAATTTAGACGGTTTCACTATCAGATCTATCTTGCTATATCTTACGTCCAACGCCGTCCTGTTTACATAAGGGATTTGTTTGACGTCACCTATCATGTAAACGTTTGTAACATGCGCTTTCATGGCCGCCACAAATATTTGACCGGCGTGCAACATCAAGGCCTCATCCACCAACATCTTTCCGAATCTCTACCCAGATGGTAAATCGTTTATTATAAACGAATCAATGGTCCTTATATGGTTACGTAGTTGTTTTTCGTTAAGTATTGGTTTGCCGTCCTCTGATCTTTTCCTGTTTATACGCTCCCTCAAATCCAAACAGGCATTACGCGTTGGGAACAAGATCGAATCGCCGTGTGTGTTAACGTCAGTTACAACGAAGTTCTTTATGGCTTCAGTGGTCTTCCCGCATCCAGGTACGCCGCTCACAAGTGTCAACTGATACTGTTTTAACTCATGATCCAGATCGTTTATGACTCTTCTGGTACCAGCGTATAACTTTTCGTCCTGCATTAAGGCGGTATCATCAGTGACCAACAACAAGTCGTTGGAGGCTCTAACTTTCCCACTGATTAGGTCGGCTACCTTGACCATTGCCTGACCATCGTACGCATACTCGTATTCGGATTTAGGTTCCGCGGGGCGTACATATCACGAACCGTCACGATTCATCACACCGTAACCCTCTGCCGACGCTTGCAACGACTGTTTCAACGCTCCATATCGAGCAGGTGTAATCACTCCTATGTTTGTGTATTTATGTCTCAAATTGTTCAAAACAATGGCCCCGCTCACCCTCCATAATTCAACTGCTTCCGCCACAGCATTTCTTATGCGGTTATCGAGACAATCGTTCTCATAACGTTTTGGATTATATTTATATTTATAATCCACTACTTTCTTTGTGACCCAATTCTCATGCATTAGTATGGAAGCTTCGGTTAGTTTGTCATTACCACTACTTATATGTTCGATGTTATTGATGCTTCTATGCGTCTCTAAAAGACATTGCACTATGCATTGATACCTATGCTTATCATATTCAAATCTAGTACTGTAAACAAACCCCTAGATAACAGGTTCGAGTCGACGCACAATTGTATACGTTGCGCCATCGATTTAACATCGACTCTGCTGACATCTTCACACCATGAATACCTTTCTAGACTTGTCTGTATAGAATTGACGTTCACCATTACCACCACAAGATCTTTGACGAGTCGTTGGTTTGCATACGTGTAAAACTTCGGTGAGATGGGATCAAAGGAATCAGACTTTAACTCATAAAGCAGTGACGCATCCATTTCCGACACTTTTACGACCTTAACCGGTTTCTGTTTCTCGAGCTTTCCTATTTCACCAATGCCGTTCTTGTCATATCCACTAACAAACTTACCTTTTCCAGCCAACAATTTCAAATCACATAAGTCGGGAACAGCCGGAGTAACATGCGCCGAATACATCCTAATGCCCACAATCCTAGTAGCTACTGTCTGGTGTTTCTTCGTATAAGTGCTGCACTCCAGTCTACCACCAATAGTAGCACTCAAGATGTTGTTCGTGATAGGACCCAACTGTTGATTGGCTTGCGCGTCTCTACTCTTGAGCATCTTTTTGACGACGTCCATCATTTTTGGTTTTTCTATAAAGCACTTATCTGACGGATATTTTTTCTCTAGTCGTCTACATTCATTAAGCACATCACCTATCTTCACACTAGACAGATATTCATCAATCATCGTCGAATGCAAATACAAATCAGTGCTATTTCGAAGCTATATCATCGTAGAACGACTGTAAACACTCAACGCTTGGCAATTGGCAGTTCAATGGAGCAGTGTATGAGTACTTGTGTTCACCCTTATTGAAATTCTAAGAATGTTGAAATTCTTTCCAGACCACGTCTTTAAAGCGAAACTTCTTTATTTGCGTTTAGCTTAGCTTAAAGAAAACTTAAGGTTTCACCATTAATAAATTATTTTTACAAGAAAAAAAGCAATTTTCTTATCTTTGGTCTTTGCCTGGCTGTGGTTGGTTTTCAAATAAAATGAAACTATTCAATAAGATGTCATATCGAAATAGCTGCATTCAAATGCAAAAAAAATATGTAAGATAAGAATGAGTTCGACCAGCGAGCCAAGTCAAAGACCAAAGTTGAGATCACATAATTAAATGTTTTAATTGACAACAACCCTGTTCAGCTATTTGTATCTCACTCAACTGGGATACAAGAGATTCTATCTTTGATGCGAATCTATTTACATCTAATTGTCCTTGTTTTTTTTTTATAATATCATGGCATGTTGAAATATGCAAAAAGGGAGTGATCGGCTCAACCTTTGGTCCTCAATTAACATGCGATCATACACCTGTCTAACAAGGGGAACAAATCCAGCGAAGTCGAAATTCTGACTTACTGTCTTCTAGGCGGGCTTGCTTCCACGTCCGTTTCCCTGATAAAGCACTTCATCAACCGGTTGTTTCCCGATTCATACTGGGTGTCTAATTCCTGCTCTTTATGAGCGGCGACCCTCGCGAGATCTCGCGGTCTCATTCTTCTTGGGAATGAGTTATTTGTTGCGGGTTGACCACGCTTTTGTTGTTGTGCTTTGTTTTGGTTGTAATTTTATAAAAAAAAACGACATTGTCCTTGGTGTAGTCTAGCTAAGTCATTATGTAATTTTAATGGGTTCGGTTTCGTCTAGTAAATTTTTGTTAAAACTTTCTTGAAGTCTACAAAAATTTCGGGTTCTTTTCCTAAAGTCAGAAGTTCATTTCTTACCTTTTCAGTTACTTTCCTATGTGAAATTTTATCAGTTTTTTCTTTTCTATTTTTTCTCCTAAAGTATTATGATAAAATTCAATAAGTCTTTTTTTTCTTATTGAGGCATTATATTTTGAACATGATTTATTCTGTTTCTGTAGTAAGCGTGTATTTTTAACAAAAGGAAATTTATCAATATTGCAAGGATATAAATATTAACATTATTCGGGTTAAATAAATCGTTAAATCCACAACATTTTGTGAAATTGATTAAATTTCATCCTCCTTTCTTAAAATGTAGTTAATAATCATTATTCAACTTAACATAAGGTTATTTCATATTGAAGAAATATTCATCAATATAATAAAAATTTCTTCATTTAAACTTGATTATATCTTTGAAAAGTTATTCTTCAATATGACAAATAGTTTTCAATTTTTCATCATTTTCACGTTATATTTTCTTCAAATCTTCATATTAACGTTTTATTTTATTTAAATTGAATACATATTCTTCAAATTGATGCACCGTAAAAGGATCAGTTAGAAGGCCTTCTTTTTGAATAGAAACAATGACATTCATTTAAGTATTGCCATTAACACAAACAGTATCAGACTTATTATAAAGGTAGGCAAGATAGAGACGAACATTATCGTAAAGTTTACTGTCGCGAAGTCGAGCCATCAAGTATTGACCATCAAATTCATCACTGGTGGACTTTGAGGTGGCAAAATTAGAAGTTAGCTTAACGGGGCGCTGAGGGACTCAATTATTTCTGCGAAAATTGACGTGTTATTAGCTTTGTTTGGTTGAATGTTCTTAGGAATTCCATCAATTTTGCTCGAAGTTATTTTTAATTCGTCGATAATATCATTAAATGAAGAGCGTGATACTGTTATTTCACAGTTAATGTCATTAATTTTGGAGACACGATCAAGAAGAATTGTGTTGAGTTGACAGGATGCCGAAGATACGGAATTCGACGTGGATTGTAAAGAAATATTAAGGACGGACCGGATGCTCTTAATTTGATCGAAAATGTTTTCAAAAGGCAACGATTTTAAGACAGAAGTGAGGGAAAAGTGTATTTCACTATTTATATTTTCAAAACGGCAATGTGTGTGTTCAGAAACACGCGAGATGAGCGTCTTCACTATAGACGAGAGATGATTTTCTAAAATAGATTGGTTAGAGAAAAAGCGTTTGGTGAGAGTTTCGATGGAACTTTCAAGGGGTTTGTTACTTTTGGAGAAATTATCAAAGTGATGAAATTGCGCGGGAACGTCACACATTTAATAGCGAGAAGAACGTGGGAAACTGATATGCTTTTGCATTCGTCACAGAGATAAACAAAATGATTAAGGTGTTCCTTGAGATGACCACATGATTTTTTACTCAGTTAAGTTTTTTAAGGTCAAACTATTTTGTTTTATTGGAAACGAGCTCATAGGTTGTTTAATTTATTAATAAGGGCAACTTAAGGATTGTTTTTATCTTTCGACGTTTCAATTTTATAAAAAAAAAAGGATTGGATAAAAGACCAAACCAAACCAGATGACATGGGGTATTGCAAATTGAACAAATTAAAGATTTTAAAGCATAAATCTATTGCCGAAATAACCGAGTTGTGCTTATATTTAATTCGGTCAAAATATACCACTATGTCCTTTGGTTTCAACACTGCTCCAGATACAATAACCAATGGCTCTATGTTTTTCTTTTCATTCTGCCTTCGAAGGAACTCGTCCTCACATGCCGCTACACTAGATGCTACTAATATGAACATAGCTTGTGAATCCTTTATCGAAAAGCGGATGTGGGTCTTGTGAGTACTGCTACCAGTGACTAATTTCGAAGTTGGCGTTAAAAGAATATGCATTAAGTAAAAAATTCCACAGCAACGACCATCTAAGAAAAATAAAAAAATAAAATTAAACCAGTTGAAAAAGCAAAAGCTGTATTGATAGATACATAGATAGGTAAAAAGTTTTGATTCACAAACAAAAATTCGGGTAATTGGTTTTTATCTGTACAATCGAAAGGTTCTATATCTTTAATCCCACAAAAAAAATTCTTCGAGTTTGACTTCTTGTCTATTATCAAACATATATACATATATATTTATATAGATGATATATGTAATCCGGACTCTACAGTACACTTTTTAAAAAATTATCTACAAAATGTTTTTAGCACCTTCTTTATGCTGACTCGGTTGAACTTCAAAAACTTCCGATGTATGCATCGGATCGAATACATGCAAGTAGCTGACGTTTGAGTCCACAAAGCATGCATCGGATCCGATGAACATTCCTTAACGCCTACATGAAGGGTCTGGATGTGACTATATATTAAATTAAAAATGCTAATAAATTTTTTAAGTTTTAAAAAAAACTTTATTTAACTTAAAACTATCTTACACTAAACTTCACACAAAATGAAAATAAATTGATCTTACACATTTGTGGCCTATTTATACTTCTTAAAACAAAGAACTCTTATTCATAGTTATTACTCATATTGATTAGTTCTTACGAACTTTACAAATATGTTTTCTATAATTGAAATTTGAGAACATATTTCTTAAGTTCTTAATAGTTATAAACTTGATTACTTAGCATATGGTTCATACGGTGACCTTTTTCCTATTGATTACGTTGACGTTAAATTATTACTTATTATTTTAAAGTTAAAAAATTAACACACTTAATTGGGTCACAGAGTTCGCGATTGGAAAATGTACAGGGGTTGACGAAATTGTAAAAAAAAAATATTTACAGAAATAAACGAATCGAGGAACTAACAGAAAACACGTCTGTACTAGGCGTCAGTTTGCAACTAAATAAGGCCGAAAAGTGTCGTATGTTCTGTGATCAAGCTATCTAGTTTGAATTTTACACTTGGTGGGAGATTTTTCCTCGATACGAGGTTGATTTTTTGAGATAGCTTTTCTTTTTAAAGTATCGCTAGGATTTACTTAAAATAAATTCTTTTTAATTTTGGAACTGTCATGAAATGTACCGCAGATTATACTGAATAAGCACAAATATATATATGTATTAAAGATCATTTGCTCACCACCTGGGATCTTATATTTGTTAAAAAAGTAACTTTTTGTTTCGTCTTCTTCAGAATCCGATGACCATTTGATCCATTCCGGGCAAATTTGGTCTTTCAATGATGTTAAGCACTCGCCAAATGCTTTTGACAGAGTGCTCTATGCAAGGGGGTAAATATATATATGTATGTATATAATCACACGCGACGTCAAAGAATAAGCTGTCGTTTATTTTGTTTCGCATGTGCGAACGAAAACTTTCGTTTTTTATGTTACATTGTTTGTTGGCAACGTTTGTTGACAGAATGTCACCCCTGTTATGTGCCGAATTTGGACTTGAACTGATGAACAATTACACGTCATCAGCGTACATGTGTACAGATTGACATTCATTTGCTTGATTACTAGAGCGGCAGTTTCTTAGAACACTGTATCTCTGTCAGCGACGTCATCAAATCTTATAGATATTATAAAAGAGCAAATTTAATAGCTTGAGAGTAATCCCAAAAATCACAAATGCACACAATACAAACATTTCTTCGAAGCCCCCGAACGTTACTATACTCGACACAAAACTTACCAGCCATTACAATATACAAAACACAAAAGAAAACCATAATTTTAGGTTCCAAAAAAAGTTTACAATTGCAATTTACCATTAGTGTTATGCCTTAATGACAAATCACACTGATCCGCTCCTGTACACGCAGAAATAATAACCGCAAATTGTCTAACGTTGTAATTTTTCTAATGCTACACTGTATTGGGTTTACCAAACAATGCACGCAGTGGCTATACTAAGCAACTGTGGAAGGAGTTGGGACTGAGTAGGAAGAGAGCTCATAAGAAATTCGCTGTGTTGTTCTTTTTTTTTTTGTATAAATTAATTTTTACTTAAAACAAAAAAAAACTTTCTTTATTGGTATGTTGACATCTGCTTTGATGAGCAGACTGCCATCGAAGGTCGGTATCTGTACCGGGTCTAACTTCATTTCCATCCTTGAAGTCTGCGCAGCGGGAACTGTCATCGGCACTGGTTCAGGTGATTTCCCCTGCTCCTGCTTCCTCAGCAAGTAAAGTTGTCGATTAATGACCACCATAGTGGAATTGTAGTCTCCATCTACAGATTCTAGTAGGGCATCGTCAAGAGTGGCCTTTACTGTCTCTTTCTCTTTTAACTCGAAATGGCTTGTGCTGAAACGGTCGTAGTATCTCTGCAGAGTGTTTTTTTCCTGCTGCAGTTGTATCGAATCCCACTCACTTAAATTTGCTGTCATCACTTTGTCAAATTCGCGCTTAATGGCAGAACATGCCGCAGACCTCGTAGACAAACTTCACATTGTTCACACTAATTTCTCACAACACTAACACACAGATACCGCAAAGCGTTCTTGGGACCGTAGATAAAGGTTAAAGGGTTAGTTCACAGTTAATGTTTCCACAATTAGAAGACCAGGGCATACACACAAAAGGCTAGGGACGTGAATGCTGTCAACGTGGTGATCAGCAGTACGCAAGACACTAGATTATTCTGTCCACACATGCACCGAACCGAATTACTAATTTTTCACACCTCACAGGGGGCACCAAATGTTTGGGATAACGCCAAATCTTCAGGGGGTCGCTTGTCTGAAAAAACTAGTAACCAAAGGGCACTTTGCCGAACACAAATAGTTGGGTTTTTATAAGTCTTTATTTAAAGTAATAATAATAATAAGAACGCATTGTCGAGATGACCGCACTCGACGAGGGACACAACAAAACTCCATTTGTCCAACAGCTCAGCTCCATGAAGTAATGATAGATAATTCTGCTCCATCATCAGAAATCCCATATATGCATGGAATCCAGTAGTTAATACCATGCCCACGCTTTACTTAGCCAACCGTACACCAGCATCACAATGCCCAGTGCAGATATTCCCATAACAAGTTGCTTGAGTGATAATGCCATCGATCGATGTTTATTTTCTTGGAATTAAATCGACTATTATCAACTGCTTGTCCTCTGTGCCGTATTTATGCAAGGCAAATTCAGTATCTGGTATCCGCAGTCACAAGGTATGCTCCAGACTATGGGATATAGATACACACATGTATTCATATTTGCATGCACTTCGAATATGACCGGCTTCAGTCCGATATCACACTTTATTTACTTTTTCTTCCTAACGCGGTGTTAGGAGAAAGCCCCACGCTGGGCGCCAATTTGTTGCACTTTAACTCGACGAACGAACCGAAAATCTTTTTAAATGAAAAAATCTTGTTAAATTGTTGTTATTATTTTCAGTTTGAACGAACGTTTTCAAGTAGTTTAAGTTTGTTTAAAAGAGTGTTATGAAAGAAAAATGTCAATATTACCATTTTTAAACTTTCATCTAACGTGACTAAGCCTGTTTAATTACAATATTCTTGATGTTAATTCTAATAAGAGGTCTATTGAGTTATATAAGCATTAGGTTTAAAAGTCAAACACATTTTTTTTGATTTTATTAACAATTCACAATGTAACGGTCGCCATGTAATGAACCAAAGAATATCATCCGAGGCGGATCAATGAATTTTTTTTATTATTGCACTCCAGAAAGCATACGACGATGTTGAGGGCTATGGTAGTGTAATACTGGAATACTGAAACTTTATTATGTTCTTCGCGCCGCAAAACTTCTTCAGCTTCCCTAGTATCAGCTCTTCCCTAAGCTGGAACAGATACTGGCTTGTATTTAAAGATGAAAAAACAAAGTTATCATTAAATAAAAATATTAAAATAAAGTATTTAAAAGTTTATTTTAAGTAGGTACGTTTTGTCTTCTGTCACAGTAAACATTTCTTTTCTTTCATAGTCTCAATTACAATTCTCGTAGTAGTTCCTTAAATCAAAATCTAAATTTTCTTCGTTGGATGAATTCGAAAACGGTGAATGGGAACATGCTGGATGTTGAACCGATGGTATTGCAGGTTCGTTCGATGGATTAGATGGTATTTACGTCGTGTATTACCGAGCGTATTTAAAAAAAAAACATTTATTTGTTTTTTTCCTTTTTTTTTTATTGTTTATTTTATTTTATTTATTTTCTTTCATTTGGTTTTTTACTTAATTAATATTATTATTTTTATACATTTATATTTATTATTATTTACTAGAGAGAAGCCGCTGTCCTTAGCATGGCTGCACTTCTCTAAAGTAAGGTGGATTAACGACTGATTTGTTCTAGTTAAATTATTCAACAGGTAGCCACGGTCGCGAAGTGCTCTCGTGGGAAAAGAATGCACTTTGTTATTGAAATAGTCATATTTCATTTGAATAACTGAAATATGACTATTTAGTTTATGCGCTTGTTGGTGAGAGGGAAAAAGGGGGGGTGTGTCCATAGGTGACACGTTTTGCTGTGTAAGCAAAAATGGTGGGAACCCGTTATTTAGAAAAGCCGTTAGGCGAAGGGAAGTATATGGGGAAAGGGGATTATGGGTGCAGGTGGAGTCTCAGATGTAACTCCTCCCCCCTTAAGATTCTGCTCCGAAGAATCATTTTTGTTCATAGAAATTTGAATTATTTTATTTTTCTTTTTGAAAATAATTTTAAAAATAAGTACTATTAAAATGAAAGTAATTAACATTGTCCCAATGTTTATGGAAATATTCGCGATATTTGAATTTTTAATTTCTTCTATGAGTTTACGATTTTCTAAATGTTTTACTTGAAGTTCTTCTGTTGAATAATTCATTACAATATTTTTTATTGTTATGTTTTAAAAATTCGGGATTATAAAATTATCATAATATATAAAATTTTTATATTCTACGTTATTAATTTTTATTTTACAATTTTCAAATCTAATTATATTGTTCCCGATTAAATTTATGCTATAATTGTGACAATTATGAAAAATTTCAGTAGTTTTTAAATTTTTTGTAATAACAATATTATTAGTTATTTGTTTAATTTCTACTTTTTTATTTTCTATAAATTCGCATTCAGCGTTTTCTTTTAAAATATTTGACACACATGTGTCGTTAACAATTTTTAGATCCTTCATTTTTGATCCATTATCTATATTATAATACATTAAATTTCCATTTGTAATGAAATTATTATTTGATGTTACAATTTCTAAATAATTTTTGTTTGGAATAGGCTCAACAATTATTTTATAAAAATTTTCTTGTGAATAATTTGGTATAAGTAATATGAATATAATTTGATCTTCGTGAATTATAACGGAACTTTTATTATTTGGTATTTTAACAAGTGTTATATTGAATTTTGCAATTTCCTTTGGTGATAGTAAATCTGTACTGAGAACTCCTAGCTGGCTAAGCATTAAATTTTCTTTTACTTTCCTTACTTGATTTCTTAGTAGCTCTATATCGTAATTAATCTGAAATGCATGTTGCATCCTTTGTATTCTAATATGCTCTTCTTTTATTGCATTCCCTAAGTTATCGAATTGTTTCTTAATGTCATGTTGTTGTTTATTTATTTGTTTAGTAATATTGTTTGTTATTTCGTTAAAGTTGTCATTAACCCTTATTTGGTCGTTTAATCCGTCTATCAAATTTTTGTTGTTCCTTGTGTTAATTTCTAGACTCTGTTTGATTTCTAGTTCGTCATCGTGGTCCATTGTACCGGCTAAATATTTCAATCTTTTTCCTAATATGTCAATTAACCCTCTTCTTGATTTATGATCACGATGTGTTATGGTATTCTCTATTTCTGAGACTAAGATGTTAAAATTATGTTTTATAGCTGGAAATTCTTCATTATCATTTAATTCATTTATGTTATATTCTAAAATATCAAGATTTTCTGTCCATGTTGTTATATTAACGTTGTGTAATAATTTTGTGTAATTTGTAATAATATTTAAATTTTGTTCTCTAATTATAATGAATCCGTTTCCGTTGTTAACGTTTTGTAAAGTCAATCTTTGTCCTGTTGCTAATGTCATCATTTGGATTATCAGGAGAATAATAAGCGTTGCTCCTAAATGTGATGGTGTTGGTGCTGTTGATGCTGCTGCGGCTGCGGCTGCGGCTGCGGCTGCTGCTGCTGCTTCTGTTGAAGAACGTGTATGCGGCATCTTGTTTTTTTTTTTTTTGTAAACAAATTCGCACTGTTTTTTAAGCAAAATTTGTACTTATTCGCACTGTTTTTAAACAAAATTTGTACTTATTCGCACTGTTTTTAAACAAAATTTGTACTTATTCGCACTGTTTTTTAAACAAAATTTGTACTTATTCGCACTGTTTTTAAACAAAATTTGTACTTATTCGCACTGTTTTTAAACAAAATTTGTACTTATTCGCACTGTTTTTTAAACAAAATTTGTATATGTATTCTTTATCGAATTTTCCGTTCTTAGACGAACTTTTCATATGTTCTTACACGAACTTTTAAATTATTCTTTAACGAATTTTCCGTGTTCTTAAACGAACTTTTCATATGTTCTTACACGAACTTTTAAATTATTCTTTAACGAATTTTCCGTGTTCTTAAACGAACTGCCGACTGCGCCATTTACGTCGTGTATTACCGAGCGTATTTAAAAAAAAACATTTATTTGTTTTTTTCCTTTTTTTTTTATTGTTTATTTTATTTTATTTATTTTCTTTCATTTGGTTTTTTACTTAATTAATATTATTATTTTTATACATGTATATTTATTATTATTTACTAGAGAGAAGCCGCTGTCCTTAGCATGGCTGCACTTCTCTAAAGTAAGGTGGATTAACGACTGATTTGTTCTAGTTAAATTATTCAACAGGTAGCCACGGTCGCGAAGTGCTCTCGTGGGAAAAGAATGCACTTTGTTATTGAAATAGTCATATTTCATTTGAATAACTGAAATATGACTATTTAGTTTATGCGCTTGTTGGTGAGAGGGAAAAAGGGGGGGTGTGTCCATAGGTGACACGTTTTGCTGTGTAAGCAAAAATGGTGGGAACCCGTTATTTAGAAAAGCCGTTAGGCGAAGGAAAGTATATGGGGAAAGGGGGTTATGGGTGTAGGTGGAGTCTCAGATGTAACTTGGTCCATAATGGTTAGAGATGAAGAAGGCGCATAATGTTGTTTGTGCTCGTATTTGCTTTCCCATTTGTTCTGCAGCTCCTGTCTACAGTTCTTCCATTTTCAGCTAAAAAAAAATTTTGTTTGTTTTTTTCTCCACGACAAGTGAGAAACTGAGAGACTTAGTGATTTAAGTTTCATCGCCCACGTTTTGGAAGTGGCTCAGGCTTGAGTTCATTAAATAGTCGCATGCCGCAAACAGCAAATCTTCTTGCTCGCTGGTTTTGGTTTTCTTTTTTAGAGGGCGGCTGAACGAGGTTTCAAAATCCTAAATGAAAATATAAGGTATAATTAGTATGTACACGATCTCAAAAAAAAAAAAAAAAAAAAAATAATAATAATAATAAAATAATCCACTTACACTAGAATTATCATTTTTGTTGTCGGTGGAATCAATTATTGACGAAACCGATTCCACTGGTTTCTGTAAATGGTTTAAAAAATTCTGCGAATCAAACCACTACACGGTTGGTACATAAACGTTGTCTGTACCAGCTCCTGCCAACTCTGATTGCTTGATTTTTTTGAATTCTTTTCTATAGGTTGAACGAAGTGTATTTATTTTTCTTTTCACTTCATGCAAAGTTCCATCTTTTTTGTATTTTCGAAGGATTTCCAAAAGTTCCTTGTATGATTCGTCTTTTTTGGTTTTATTTTGAAAATAGTCATTGCTGGTTTTGTCTTAAAGAACACTGTTGTTCCGATAAGAAGAAATAAATTCTTCAGTAAAATTTCTATCATTCCAGCAGAAATGATGTTTCTTTTGTTATAATTCAACAGGCCCCTTTAAAAACTAACTAAGTCTTCACATTACACTTGAATAAAAAAAATTATAGTTATTAATATAGTATTATTCTTGGTTTTTTTTTAAATGTCTTCTTTATATTTTTTGGGAGATTTCATAAAAGTCCAACATTTGTTGCAATAGATAAGGGAAAATCCAGAAAAACTATACTGTAAAGTTTGGTATCCCCTGGGGATCCGCTTGGTGGAGGTTGTATTTAGTTTTTAATAAGCAGGTTTGGTCCGGCGAATAGTCAAGTAAACCTTAACCCAAGAGCACTGCTGCTCTGAGGGGCGTCTGAATATCAAAGTGAACTCCAGCGAGTTTCTATATAAAGAATACGATACCTGTGATTGGCTTCAAATCGGAAGTGAAGAATGATTATTTTATTTTCTCTATACATATAATTTTTATTTTAATGTTGTCGTGATAACAAAAAAATATATTTTACCTATTCTCCACCGGAGAATAGGAAATAAAACAAACCGAGTTATTTTATTTTAAAGACAATTTTATTTCAATAATATGTCTGAAGCTTCAGATCCCTTACCGCTGGTGGGGGGAAATCTTTGGCTTATACGAAGAGACAAGTTGACTGATGAAATATTAATGTAATGTGTACGATCAAATGATCTCTTTTTATAGTATCTAAATGCTAACGCAGCAAATCTTTGTTTGACTGCGGATGATGCGATGATTCAATTTATTCTTTGTTATGAAATATTTCTCACACAAGCTGCTTAGGGCAAAAAGTGCTGATATGCAATTTTATTCTTCTTTGTATACATTAATGGTTTCGATCGCATCATCAAGTTTATGAAATTGAAAGTCAAGTATTTGTGGGGCGCACAAGTGGGCTCTGATATAACATATATATGTACAAAAATGAATTGCCTTCGTTGGTAAAATCGTCTTACTTACTTTTGAATGTCTATATCAAATACATCGTTGTCTTTAGAGAATTCAACATTTGCCCCTGGCAGATTAAGGAAAATCTTCTGCAAACTAAGGCCTCCCAAATGAAGCAAAGTTGCCCTCTTTTTAACTGGCGTATCGATATTTTCAGCTTGCAAGTTAATGCCGAGAGACCCTTTCCATTTTTCTCATCAAACACAAAGTTGTCAAGGCTCCCTTCCTTTTCTTGGAAATTTACGGTTAACCTTGATAAAACAAATGTAGGTATATTGCTCATCATCATAATTCATTTTCAATTTAATGAAGACGCCTTTGCACCAATTTTAATGTGTATACAAGTTAAAAATACTTTTGTATTTTTCTTTTAAAAAAATATTTTTTTTTTGGAGCGAACTCCTTTATTCAATCAAATCAAACTTAAGACTAACTTTGCAATTAATTATCATGTATCTTAGCACCTAGCTTATTCTAATGCGAAACATCATGTAAGTGTCTTTGCCATGTCGTACAAGAATTTTGTCCCAAGCTGTCTGGACTGGACCAAAAACAGCCTTATCCAAAGGCTGAATTTTATCCGTCAAGTGACTTGGGAATCGCAGGATTTGGATGTTGTTTTTAATGGCATCTTCTACAATTCTCACACTGATATGACTTGAATGTCCATCATATAATAATAAGGGCAGTTTGAGCAGGGACATGTTTTTCTGCGCGCAGACGTGCCACATGGGGAAGAAATCCGTTTACAAACCAGTTGTAGAACTGTCGTTCCTCCATCCAGCCGTTCTTTGAAGCTACATAAAGTGTTCCAGGATAAGCTTCATCATTAGTCCATCTAGCTTGAACTGCTCCTCCTTTAAAAATTATTAAATGAGGCAGAGTAAAACCATCTGCCGAAACACAAGCGAGAACAGTAGTTGACTCACGTCCAGATCCACCAGAAATGATGATGGCTTGTTTCCTTGCATCTTTTCGGCATTTCTGGAGCAGCTCCAGTTTCTTAAGTGACTTCAGGTGTTAATGCATTTTGACGGCCTTGTCCTAACCTTTCAAGTGAGGTTTTTCTGCCACTGATTCTATGGTAAATAACTGATACTGGCACTCTGTAAGTCTCCTGGGCTACCCTGTAGGTCAAATTTTTGTTTTGAACATCACTTACTGCTCTATCATCTTTTGTGTATGACAACGGTGATCTTTTTAATATATATTTTCGAGGCATGGTTTTTAGCTAAAAACATATTAAATAGCATAATCTTTAATAAAAAAGCAATATTTAAATACAAATATATGTGTCGGGGATTTAGTCTTCCGTGCAAGTTCAGGGTTTGGGGGTTGTGAATCTGAAAGTCTTAAAAGTTCCACGAACAGAAAAATAGGCACTCTGCCAACACAATGTTATTTTACTATTTACAAAGGTATTTATTTATTTAACAAAAACGCGACCAAGTCGATGTTTGCGATGCGCAGAGAAGCGACGTCAAACCGTGTTGATGTTTAACTTCCAACTATGTACTGACAGACCTGTCGCCAAGCCACTCATCCAACCACCATCAGTCCAGTGTCCAGAAAGTGCAGCGTCACCACAACTCCCACAAGTGAAGGGAGTCCAGTAGCTGGTACCATGCCCACGCCTTTGAGATCCAACGGCACACCAGAAAGAATGTGCTGACACCAGCAGCTTTTGCCAAGATCCGTGGGATAGTCATCTGAGGGGAAGCCATCATCGTTGTCTTTGTTTATTTGTTCTTCCAATAACTATTTTTGAGCCCCAGTGTCCGCAGTATTTATCCAAGATAAATATAGGGCAATAATGATCGGTTGGCGTCAAGAGGTATCCAGTGACGATGAGTGGGCAAGCCGTCGTCGCGAGCCGCGACTACTACCTAGTTTCTCAATCAGTTCGAGGGAGTCCTCTACTGCTCTCCTACAAAATGACTCATATGTATTTCAATTGGTGTGGCTCTTTGAAGGATAAGGGTGATTATAAGATGACCCACAAATCCGTCCTGGGTTGGGCAAAGCAAGTAGAGCTGGTTATGACGGCTAGGCTTCAACCAGTCTGCAAAGCTTTTGGACCCGGCGGCGACACTCGCCAGTGACAGAATGCAAGGTCGCATTGCGTGCCAAACCATCCTCACCGAGGTGAACAGCTGTTACGCGACCAAGTCGCCAATGTGTGGGGGGTAGGTTCTCATGTCGAACGAGAACAATGTCGTTGACTTGGAGATTGGGCTCTCGTTTTTCCCACTTGCCACGGGTCTGTAAGGTAACCAGGTATTCCTCACTCCATCGGTCCCAGAACTCTTGATGAATCTTACGCAGCCATTGATACTGCTTCAATCGGTTGAGTGGGACGTCTCCAATTTGTTGTTCCGGAATGGCAATGAGTGGAGCTCCAATGAGAAATTCGCCCGGGGTGAGCGCCATCTTGTCTTTGGGGTTGTGATGCAGGGGAAAGAGTGGGCGTGAATTGAGACACGCCTCGGTGCGGACTGCCAGGGTGTGCAGTTGATGATACCAGAGAGACTGAGATCCTACCAGACGGAGCAAGTGGTGTTTTGCGGATTTCACTGCGGCCTCCCATAAACCACCTTGATGGGGAGCGCCCGGAGTGATGAATGCCACCTTGTTCCTGCATGCGCCAAAGCTTGTTTGTTGTAATGGGACTCAAAGTGAGCCAAGTCTTCCCTTATGAGCCAGTTGGCTCACACAAAGGCAGTCCCATTATCGCTGTATAGGTCGGGGCAGGCTCCACGCCTGCCGGTGAAGCGGGTGAAAGCATCCAGGAAAGCTTGGGATGAGAGGTCCTCTATGACCTCTAAATGCGCAGCCTTGGTTGCCATACACACGAATATCGCCAGGTATCCTTTTGTAGTGGTGCGGAATCGCCCACACAGGTAGGGTGAATGGACCACAATCACAGTAGTCAACGCCAGACGCTAGGAATGGTCTCGCAGCATTGACTCTATAGCTGGGGAGTGGGGCGATTTGTTGCTTGAGTAATGTAATGTAATGATGTCGTCGGCAGAGGACACATTTGTGAACAAATGTACGCACGGCTTGCCAGCCATGCACCATCCAATAGTTGCGACGCACAGTGGAACGAATGTATGGGAAAAACGGCAAAATTAATATCTTGTGAATAAAATAAGGAATTCAACCAAATATGTATGCTTGAAATAGTATTTTAGCACTTATATCTACGATTATAACCTAGAAACAAAGAAATTGATACACTAAAACTTATAAATTCATGATATTTTATTTAAAAGAGTTGAGCAGCGAACTTGTTTTTATTTTTATTTTAATTTATGATTGTTTGCTTATGCTTTGTTATATAGATTACATGATTTTAAAAGGTAAATGAATAGTTACACTATGTAATTAATACTTGTATACATAAATTAATCACTATCGCTTTCCGAAGAAGTATGCAAATTACTAAGGTCTAATTCGACGGGTAATCCTGCAATTTCACTATTGTTAACCAAATAATCATCACACCGCGGCGCGGCGCAACCACATCTTCTCATACAGTGATAACACAATAAATCTTCGATTCGAGGACCGCCTGATGGGCCAAAAGAAGATTAAGGTCCCGAAAACTATACACAATAAAGATGAAGAGGATAAAGCTTATTAGCTGGCCTAAAGGGCAAAGAAATAATGGCAACTATGGCCTATATATATATATAAAATTACATATACTATGCCTGAAGGCAAACAAAAAACTCTGGTGACTATGACCTATATATTTCACAAGTAAATATGCCTAAAGGGCAAAAAAAAAAAACTGCGGCAACCATGGCCTATATAAGTTAATAAACACGTATTGTATTTAATTAAAAAAATTATTTTTTCTTCAGGCAGATTGCCTGAACCTTTATTGACAATTTTAAAATAACAACTCAAATTAATATCTTAACTACACATGTATTTATAATTGAATATTGAAAGAATAGAACAAAAGGCAAGAGTGATATGATTGAATATTAATTTACTTAGAATTTGGGTGATGATCACTGCAACTGGCCACTGCACCATGAAGTAATGTATTCTCTGGAATTCGGGTGATGGGATTGCACTATTGCATCATTAAGTTATATATTGTTATGTAATCATGCCTGAAAGGCAAAACAAAATTCAATCCTGCACATCTGGAACACTGATATAATATATATTGGGATGCGCAGTGCTACTCCTTGCTGCACGAACACCGTAGCACCTACGCTGGAACTCTGCCGAATCCTAGATCTATGGTAGTCTGCGTCTGTGCTGCTTGGGGAACACAGAATACGACCAATACTAACGACTAGCGCTTCTTGTACCATGTGCCGACCTACAACTGGCCTCACTTATCTTGTTTTTTTTTTTCTTTCTTTCTTCTTCTACCGCAATGAACTGATCTGGCTAAAAGAAAAGGGCGACGTATTTCGTCAAGTAAGCAATACAATTGAAAAAAATATATATAATCCTACTTGACCAAAGGATCCACTAACCAGGATGTAAGACTACAAAAGCCCACGTGCCTCCTCCTTGCTTTTATAAATACATATATATATAAATTCGTAGACGTACACTTTCTCCTCCTTTATCCCTCTATTCGCTCGGATTTCTTATAGGGAATTTAACACTCTTCTTTACAATGATTTATTTAATCTTAACAAATGAATGAACTTTAATATAATAAAAAAAAAGGACGAAAATCGATACCGAGCAAGCATCTGAACTGGAAATTACGATTTCACAGTACGGTATGGCGACGGAAATGGAATATGTAAACAACTTCCCCCTCTGGTTCTATTCTTCGTGGTATAACTACTCAATAAGTTCCACTCTAGGTTCCACTTTGATAGGAAGTGCTACTCAACACGTTAAATAGGTGAGGCTGAATGCACATTTAGACGAGTGATTCACATTTTTTGTGAGTCACACGTTCAAAAAAAATCAAGTGTCGCTAATGATTGCATAGATGTCTGATATGCCGACGTAGTTGACTTTAGAGGAGCAACACATGATTGCAGAGAAAACATGAATGAGATTCTTTTTTAATTCTCAAAAGGGTCATAACAAGGACAAGGCGAACTGACATGCTTTGCATGGATGGTTTATGCAGTTGTCACTATTGACTCAAAGATAGGGTAGGAGAGTAACAGAGTGAACTTGTTATGCCTGCTTAAGAGGTTCACACAATGTAAAATGCAAATGTTATGCCTGACTAAGAGGTTCACACAATTCAAGGAATATGTCTTCAGGCCAGATTTGTTGGGTTGGGTAGTCCCGCTGGTGTTTCCGTCCGACGTCTTTATTATCTTCTTTTACGATGAATACGTATTTTAATGATATGTGTGGTTATCACGCATCCTCAACGTAGAAAACATCACTGATCTACTAAAAAACAGTACGGTCAATGGATTCTCATTTGTGGACTCTTTTATGATCTACCAAGCGTCAAAAACGTCTGTGTTCCTGAAGGGAGGAGATCTTTACATCAAAGATTTTTTCTGAAAAGATTGTTTAAACTCCCATCTAGTTCTCCAAACTATGGCCCTTATTGCGAGTGTCGTTTGTTAATCGATCAACGACTTTTGTCGAAAATCGTTCATCGAAAAATTAAGATATCTGAAGTTATTCTAGAATAAGATACCATAATCTGTGTTTTTATATCTGGTTACAACAACATTAAGTTATCTAAATAGCTTTGGTTACAAATTTTAACGCATTAAACATTTTGGAACTATCGACTTTTATCGAATCGAACGTTGACGACACTCGCAATAAGGCCCTATATGCTTTTACTAGAGACGGGATTGTCGCCACTATTTATTGCAACTTTGAAGCTTCACTTCGACTACGTTATTAAGGCTATGTCTCACCCAGAAAACCGTCTAACAAAGTTGGTTGTAACGCATGCAATTTCCTCAAAATCTTTGTTTTACAAAAAGTGGGACCATTTGGCAAGCAGATACAACCTACAACTTAATGTTACGATGGATAATTTGGATGATTGGAGAGATAATATGTACACCTTCATAAGAAATCTGGATGACAAACTGAAGGAGGAGTTTAAATACCAAGCGCAATCATCTCTCTACAGACAATATTACTGCAAGCTGAACTATGACTTAAATGAACTCAACTATTTCCGGGATGAAAACAGTATTTTCGAAATTTCAACTATATTTAAAGCTAGAGGAGAGTTGCTGAATTGAAATTTTATACCGCACAGGGATGATCTTCCTTTAATTTGCACCCTATGCAACCTTAAAGCTCGGGAGGACGTGTTCCATTTCATAGCTGTATGCCCCATCCTTAAGGAGATCAGAAGGGTCTTCTTTGACTGCGCAACATTAACCTTGGAAAGAACAACAAGTGTTTTAAACGGACAGGAAGGCTGGAAGATTATCGCCGCATTTTACAAAGAAGCCGCCAGCTACAGATCCAAAATAATAGCTGAAGAATTTTAGTTTGTTCTGCATTAAACCTAACCCATGTTCTCAATTACAATTTATTTTTCATTTGTTAATTATAAATTTGTTTTAATTCTTTAAAAAATGTATAATTCTATAAAGTTTTGAAATTATTATTTACTTGCCATCTGAGGTGACGGCCAAGGCCATACCTTAATAAGATTGAGTTGATCAATATCTGTAAACTCTGTAATTATTATTACTTTAAAGATGAATAAAGCAATCTATCTAATCTAAAAAATCTAAAATTGTACTTCCGCTAACAGACACCCTGCACTTCGAAGTCTACAAAGTCTATCCATTGCCAACAGTTCTGGATGAACGCTGGGATCTAGTAATTGACACCAAGTACGAATACATCGCAGAATCGGACAACCATGACTTGTTCGTGTTGCTGAGCCAAGAACAATATTCACGATGCTCACGTGTGCCAACAGGAGAAAATTCAAAAAACATCGCAATATGCCGGCATGAGACCCCAGTGTTAACATCAGGCTCTAACGAGTGTTTGGTTGAACTCCTGCAACACGCAGCTACGTCAAAAGCTTCGTGTAAATACGGTGCGGTCCCAGCAAGCGAAGGACTATTCCTTAAGATGACAGCTTCAAACGAATGGTTGATCAAAGTGAAGGACTCCTTCGTTTTAAACTTGAAGTGCGGTAGCCAGCAATACACTGCCACTCTTAACGGCTCTGGAATCCTAAAAATGGAACAGCCTTGCGAAGCCAGCGCGAAAGGGTTTAAACTATTTTACGAGCACCAGTCTGAGGTCACCACAGAGTACAAACAACCTATGGTGGACCACTCAGAGCTAACGAAGGCAATACAAGCTAGTTTTAACCCCGTTCAAGCAGCATCCATACCGAAAGTTCTCCCTATACGTATTGGGAACCACAAAAGTTTTTCCAATGAGCTGAACGCTTACTTAATTTTTTATTAAGTAGAGTCTATTCCTCTTTATATCGCAAAATTTATTCTTTTGTTTGGTAAGCTTCCTGGATATTGCTAAAGAAAATTGATAAACAGTATCATATCCTAAAATAAATAAATTCATAAGATACATGGTTAGACTCAAAACTATGTTCTGTAAAGATTTTATGCGAATTTCTCGCAGAAAAGCTATATTTTTACTTCTATTTTTTAACGTAGCAAGTTTGTAGAGGGATTTCTTGCTCTTTTTCCTAGAAGTTTTATTTTGGGAATTAAAATTTTTGTATTAGGATTTGGCGAAATAGGTTTTGTATTGTTAATGTTTTTTGAAATTTTGGGGCTCAACTCAGTTGTTCAGGCTGGCCCCCTTCCCGTTTCCCTCCCCTTTCTTTGCTAGGTAGTTTCTTTTGCTGTAACAATCATTTTCCGAGTGGCCCACCCTTGAACACCAATCACATTTAGGCCTTGCCGTTCGTGATTTTGCCGCTGTTATAAAAACTTGGGCTTTAGGACATGTTGCGTGAGAATGGCCATATGCTTGGCAGGATTCACAGTATGGAGTGTTCTTCCTTATCCTGCACTCTGCATATGTGTGGTTCGGTTTGTTACAAAAACCACACTTTATTATCTCTGATGATGATACCTTAGCTGGACTATTACCTAGCTGTAAACTACCACTCTGCTGAGCTTGTGTGTGTGGAAATGTTGTTGTGTATATATTGGGGTATTGAGGTTGTGATTGTTGTGTTGAAATTGATGGGTAGGAATATGGTAGGCTGCCATTAAACGCATGTGTTTGAAATGAGTTCAAATTGCCGTATTCCCACTGATGTTGATGGGTTCTAGTTAAAAGATATGTTTGCTGCGCCAAATCAGCCAACTTTGACAGGTCTGTTTCCGCGGTTGTCAGCATGAATTGACTGTGTTGAACTGTAGCGCGAATCAATTATCTCTTTGGCTTTGGTCTTAAGGGTTTGCAGTCGCCTGGCATAGGACTGAAAATCTTCAGAGCTCATTTGCCGTGACTGATTAATCTCAATCATAACACTATCTAGAGTTATGACTGCCAAATACGCCGTTTTGATTACAGACTCCAGTTCTTTCACAGTCTTTGGTTGATTTGCTCGAATCAATTCGAACGCATCACCAGTTAGCCTTGTAGAAATGCATGCCACATACATTTCCTCAGTAACTTCGGTATCTAAACATTTTAAACCCAGCTGACAAGCATTTAAAAATTCGTAGACTCTATTTGGCAAATCGGGTGACCTTTGCCCTGAGAATTGAGGTACGACACGGGATACTACCTTCGATACCTTTTCGTAAGACATTTTTCTGATGTATATGTCTTTTGCAATTACTTTAATTTCAACAAATTCCTGTTCTAGATTTTTCGTACTTTGTTCAGTTTCTGAGGTCTGAATACCTTTACTGACAACGTTTTTAGAAACAGGTGTTGTTGGTGTAGACGTTAAGAGCAACGGCAGTAAGTTTTTTGGGTGACTGAAAAAGGGTGATTTTGAAAACTCCCTTAGAACCTTTTGTGCTGACAAGCTTTTATTTAATTCGCTTGTCAACTGGTCAACTTGCTGGTCAGCTTCTTCTGCCACTTGATGTAGTTGCTTTTCAAGCTTCTTTCACAATTGCTCGCTTTTTTCAAGCTGTTTGGCAAGCTTTTGGCTCTCTTTCGAGTGTTTTTTCCTTAAATTTTGGACGGCTTTAAAATACTCCGTCAGAATCGCGTCTGTAGTTTCAATACGTTGAAATTGACCCCACTGAGCGCTTATTTGAAACTTGACCAGGCTAAAAACTTCGGGATTTAGGATCTCCTTAAGTTCTGAGAGGAGTACTTCGTTCACTTCTTTTACCTGTCGACTTAGCTCTTTTTTATTCTCTTTTGAAAAACTCTGTTTCCTCTATTAAGTCATTAAGCTGGTCCTCGATTGCACTTTTAGCCATCAGCTATCATGATCCAACCAACCACGTAGTTTTTGTGGAGCCGAAACTAACCTACACCAACGACCCGAATTGAATACGAAAAGAAAACAAAAATCAAGAACGGGAATCAAGAGTTATAAGTTTAACCTTGAAAAAAAAATTACATTACTATCCCATCAAATCAAAAAAAAAAATGCTTAAGAGGGCACAGAAAATAAAATACAAATAATGTCAAATAAAAAAGTTAACTTACTGCACCTTTACCTTCTCGTTTTTCACTCTTGCACTTCACAAACATGTAAATATATTCTGTTGATTTTTATTTTTTGTTCTTTTTTTTCACAAAAAAATTTTCTTTCGATTTCCTCCGTTTGTTCCGGTAGATATCGAATTATAACATAAACAGCGATAAACATAAAAAGCGATACGATTCTTGTAGTTTTGACCAAATTCATGTAGTTTAAGATTAGCTAAATTTGACACTTATGTATTTTTTTTTTCACAATTAACTTTATTTTCTTTAAATTTTTGGTTCGCGAACCGGCTGCGCCAATGTTAAGTTTATTTGAAATAAAAAATGCGACCGTCCGTGTTAGGTTTCTGAATTCGACTCCCCGAGTTCCAAGAGACTTATCTGGAACTTACCAACGGTTACTTCCAAAATGCATTACTCAGCTTTGACCTACTGAGATGCATTCTGAAGTAAGGCTTTTATTGTGTCACGGTGTGTCACATTAAGTGTAACGCGAAACTGCTGTCGTCGATGAATACCTATTTCATTATTTGAGGTAATTCGACAGCATTTGTAACACAGTGGGTCATGCATTTGCAATATGGCATGCAATTGTGCACAACAGTTGTTTCCTATATCTCCTTGAGATAGAATGGTTCCTAATGCATAATTTGATGCATCTGTCGTTAATAAAAATGGTTTTGAGAAATCTGGGTAAGATAATATTGGTGGGGACATTAACTTTATTTTAAGGGTTTCAAAGGCAATTTGACAACTTTGTGTTTGATTTTTCTTTAGTAATTGATTTAAAGGTTTGGCAATTTCCGCGAGATTTTGTATAAAACGTCTATAGTAATTACAGAAAGCTATGAATCTTCTAACTTCATCTACGTTATCTGGTTTTGGATATTCTTTAGAATAATATTGTATTTATTTGGGTCTGTGGTTACCCCTTTTGCAGTTATTAAGTGTCCTAGATATACTACTTCCGGTCGAAGAAAATTACATTTGCTCGGGTTTAATTTTAAATTGAATTTACGTAACCTCTTAAAAACTTCTGCTAGGTTGTTGTTGTATTCCTTAAGATTTGAACCAAACCAAATTATATCATCTAAATATAAGAATGCAGATGCTTGCAAACCACTTAGTACAATAGATAACATCCTCTGAAAGCTATTTGTTGAAATTTTCAATCCAAAAGGTAATCTTTTGAATTGAAAGTGTCCCGTATCTGTTGAGAAAGCTGTTAGTGGTCTCGATTTTGGGTGCAATGGAATTTGATGAAATGAACTTGTCATATCCAAAGTCGAAAAGTATTTAGCTTTTCCTAGTTTATCTAGTACGTCTTCCAAACGAGTTAATGGGAACTTGTCATCAACCACTTTTTTGTTTAAAGACCTAAAATCAACTACTAATCTCAATTTTTTATTTCCTTCTGCGCTTTTCTTCGGTACTATTAACAACGGAGAGTTATACGGACTTGTAGATGGTTCAACTATATCTTTTAGAGTACTATGATAGAAATCAATTAAACCTAAGTAATTGTTTAAATCTTTATGATCACCTTGAAATTCAGGGATGACTTTAGTCGCAGTTACTAGGCCAAAATTCTCCATTTCGTTGTTGATTTCTTGTCCTTCTTCTTTAGTTTTTAGAAATGTTTGTATTTGTTCTACTAAATTGTCAAATCTGTCCTTTAAGTTTTGTATGTCTTTCAGTTCTGCTATTTTTGTTATTTGTAGCCATAATTCGTCTATTTGTCTGTTTGTTTTTTGTATATAGTCTGTCGAATATGTTCTATTTGGTGCTTTCTTTAATTTTTGCAATATGTTTTCTAAAGTGTAAAACTCCATAAAATTATATTTCTATTTCTTTTTTGTTTGTATATATTTATTTAAACATTCAATGTTTTTAATGCATGTTTTCTTAGGTAATTCTTATAGTACGAGTTTAGTTTACATAAGATAATGACTATCAAGAGAAATCAATTAATGTAAGCTATTTTTTCTGATACTAATGAACTTGATGTTGTATTCACTGCTGATGCTGCTGCTGCCACATTGTTGTTAATTATTTCTTCCTTCGATGATTTTCCGCCCATGTTACTTGCTTTCGGAGAAATTTTTCCAACCATGGGTTGTTAGACTTCTTAGTTGTTCTAATAGCTCCTTTCTTATGGCACCTTGTGCAATATTGATCGTTCTTTGTAGATCAGCACACTTCCGCTGGAACTGCCCTTTTCTTCCACCTCTGTTCTTGCTTTTAGGCTTGTCTGTCCTTGGTTTAACCTGCCTTTGTTTATATTGCTCTATTGTAATGGCCTTCGGTCCAGCTTCTTTCGGTGTTTATATGTATTTTGGTACCGTTTCTTGTGGTGCAGTCGTCGGTGGCTGGTATTTCGTTAGCTCTTCCAACTTTTTGAAGAGTATATTGATCTCCTCTATGGTTGTCATTGGAGAGAAAAAAATTTTTTTTTTTTTTACATTAATAATGAAATGACAATATATCTTTACACATACATTACATAAATTAGCTGCATCATTTTTCTTCGTTTCAAGGTTGACTCACATCCGCAGCAGAAGGTTTTTTTTATTATTTTAATGTTCCTTAGGTTTCTTTTTACAGAAAAACACTGTGTCGAAATACAGTTGGGTTGATGAGCCGACGAACGATGCATCTTATTAAAGTATTTTTTTAATTCGCGTGTTTTTGTTTTTGCTGACTTAATATTTTTACACAAAAATGTTTTTAAAGTACAACGAGATAAAGTTAATTGTGGATGAGAGGGGTGCAATCAACAATAACACGATAAAAGTGATCTCAGGCAACTAGGAGTAATTTAATGTTCTTAAGGTTTCTTTTTACATAAAAACTCTCTGTCGAGATACACTTAGGTTTATGTGCTCATGGTGGATCTTGTTGTTAAGTAGTTGTTGTTTTTTTTTTAATTCGCGTTTTCTGTGGTATTTTTGCTTACAATTTCTTTATTGAAATATTTTGAAGCCACATAGTACTAATAGAACAAAAAGATTTGGCTGTGGGTTTTAATTTTCGCGTTTTCTATAATTTGTTTGCTTGCTATTTCTTTACCGAAATATTTTGAAGCTACAGATACTAATCGAAAAAAAAGTTGGGCGCCAGTGAATAAAAAGATGTTTATTCTTTTGTGTTGAGTTTATAACTGAATCTTTATTGAATAATTTACAAATTTGCAAAGCAACTGCCGATCGATTTATTGTTCTCAATTATTTTTACCTTATTTGCAATAAGTCAATGCATACACTTTCCGATGGCCTTCAACTATAGACATTTTCCCATCGTCACCGGAAAGTGGTTTTGTATTACCTTATGGGTTGCGAAGCAACACAAATGTTCCGTCATCAAGTTTGGTGACTTGCATTTGTGTAACTCGCGCGATGGAGACAGTTTATGCTCTGTTCCGACTGGATGGTGAACGCGATTTCTTTGTCACGTAACAACTAACTATTTTAAAAATACAAGTGACGAATTGTGTCTTTGATAAATATATAATAATTTCATGTCAGCAAAATATATCATAAATAATAGATCGTTCGATCGGCTGTTTACATTACTGTTGTCTGTATTTATGACAGATGAATTATGATTCATCGGATGGTGTCGTTAACTCCCCCTTTACCGCTGAAGTGATCGTCCCGATCGCTCGTAATGTGTCTTTTGGCATTTGAGGGTTGCGAATTTGAAAATTTCTTTATTCTTATTTTCCTGTTTGATCTTATTAATTTTTAAAATTTTAACAAAAATGGATAATATTGCCAACATATTTAATTTTATGCCCCACAATATAGGGTGTTCTTTAATGTCATTTATATAAGGTTTTCCAAAATCAATATTGCTAAACTTTAAATTTTCGTCACTTGATTCTAAGTATATTAAAATATTTATTTCTATGGGGACATTTTAAGTGTATTCTTCAGTACTGTAATTAGTTATTTGTATCTGAGCAAATGTTATGGTTAGTAATGCCAATAATGTCAGAAGAAAAATTATAGCTGTGGTCATTTCTGAAATGTATAGATGTACAATTTTGTCTTTATGTATAATTCTATCTTTACTGTCGATTATAATTCTACCTCTATCTTCCTTAAGGATTCGTTTTTTTTGTCAATTTTTTTTATTCAGTGATCTAAAATCTACTACTAATCTCCATTTAGTTTGTCTATTTTGATTTTTCTTTGGAACTATAAGTAACGGTGAATTATATGGACTGATAGACTGACGAACTCACTATGTATTTTCAATGGATTTGTTTTCGGTTTGTAAATTTCTGTCAAAGCCTTTTTAAAATCAGGAAAAACTTCTGGATGATTTTCTAGTGTAAGAAGCCTGTTTCTTACTTTGTCACAAACTTTTGTTGCTATTACAAATTTAATCAATTTTTTCTTTCCTCACCTAATGTATAATTATAGAATTCAATTAATCCTTAAAAAAATTGATTAATTCTTTGACTCACCATTGAATTCTGTTATTAGCTTTGCAGCTACTAATATTTCAAATTTTGCCATTTCTTTTGAAATGGTCTTTTCTAGTTTTGGTGTTGATAGCTCTATTATTTTATTTCTTATTTCTTAATATAAAATTTGTATCTCTTTTACTTCATCTTCTTTACAAGTTTTTAAAATTTTATTCCAAATATCTTCTGTTACTTTTTTTGTTTTTGAAATGTACTCTTCTGAGTATTGTCTACTTGGACTTTTCTTTAAATTTTTCAATACAAGTTTTAATTCTTCTATTTTATCCATCGAAAGTAAATTCCATTTTTTTTATATATATAATTATTTATCAAAAATTCATTCAAAGTTACTTAAAAGCTTGAGTTTTTTTTTTTTTGTACATTGTTTATTCTGTTTCTTATAATTTGCTTTCTTACATATT
Organism: Chrysotoxum bicinctum; assembly: GCA_911387755.1. Classification (NCBI taxonomy): domain Eukaryota; kingdom Metazoa; phylum Arthropoda; class Insecta; order Diptera; family Syrphidae; genus Chrysotoxum; species Chrysotoxum bicinctum. Next base: position 236,426,261 of record OU426988.1, on the reverse strand, counting down.
TTTTATAGTAAGAATAAATTTTTGCAATTCATAAAATTATAAGTATCAAAAATGTGTACATATGTATTTATATTGCTGCTATTGAAAATTTGGTTAGTTTGGCTGCTGCTCAGATTATTGTTGATTACTTCTTTTGATTGTGGTTGCCCCATTTTTTTTAATTCTGCAATCAATTTGGTTTTTGAAGATCTGTCGGTGGTTATTGCGATATTGCCTTCACTGCTTTCCCGGCTCTAGGTCTCCTAGTCTTTTTTGGCGCTTCGTTAGATGGTTGAATTTCAAGTGAAATCTTTTTCTTGTTGTTCCTTCTCTTGTATTCGTCTATTGCCAGAGGTTTCGGGCCTGCTGTTTTAGGTGTTGGCTTGTATATTGGTGTATCTGCATTATGAGCTTCCGGGATATATGGCGCATGAGGTTTTTCCAGCTCCTCAAAAAGAGTATCCAGTTGTTCTTTGTTGTACGACATCTATTTTTGGTCCGTTTTGCCTATTGGTTACTTTTATATATTTTTGTTTGTACCCTATATTGCGTAGCACGCTTTATATTGCTGTATTAAGCGCAGCTCGCTTCAAACAGTGGCTAGGGAGCCGCAGTTAAAATAATTCGACTTTATGATTTTCAAGTTAGGAATTATTTATAATTCTTACAGCTATTTATACCTAAGTTCTTTTACAAATTATTTGGGCTATTCCCACTTATTATTATTAATATTCTTTTCTTCTTCTAATATACAAATTATTTGTAACAATTTTATTACTCATAACTTTGCATTCTGGAGCAATGTAATAAAATACATTCTATGCCACTCATAATGCATCGTCACCAAAACGATGTCTTTGCACTCGATTTTGTTGGTCAAAGGGAACAACAAAATTATGATTCAATACTATGGTTATACGTAAAATGTATCAATGAAAGTGCATTTTACTATGCGGCTCTGTTTACATTTGTTATTGTTAATGTTTTGATTGTGGCTCTTTAAGAATGAATGTTATTACTAGGGCTAGGATTTCCATGCACTTAAAAACGCAAACTATGCGCTTAAAATAAATATGCTCTTAAAAATGGGAAATATGCACTTAAAATATGCATTTAAAATCATATATTTTACCTTCTACCTCAATTTCTTTTCGATGAACACCAAAAAAAACTTGGTATCCAGTTTTTAGAAGAAAAATCAGTCTTTTATTATCTTTTAAAGGAACTAAAAAACAAGTAGGTACGTTAAAAAATTAAAAATACATAAAACATAAACAATAAATAAAAATAACATCCGTTCGAATTACATTTTTTTTGTTTTTTCAAAATAACACAAAAAAATAGAAATCTCCACATCTAATCCTCACAATTTTCATGTTTTATTGACATAAATCATGAAATTCTTCTTAAAGTTTTTAAAAATAAAGCTTTGGCGATTGGGCCTTTGAAACGTCTTATACATTGAAAAGGAACGTTCTACGTCAACTGACGTAAGTGGTGCATTCTTAAAAGAAGAAATTTCATCGGTTGTAAAGTTTCTCAAATAATTTTCATTACTGCAACTCAATGTGAATGCCTTGCATTTATTTTTCATTGTTGAAAATCCTTCATTTTTTGCTAAAACATTCTCAACCATTTTTCGTATGGCTGGACCAAGAGATCCTTTAACGGCAGTTATTTTTACAACAGCATCTTCGACTAAATCAATTTGATTGTTTAATGAGTCCCTTCCTTCAAGCTTTGTTATGGTATCACAAAAAAAAACTGTAGTTAGAGCTAACGAATATTATTAGGCTTTTAAGTAAAGGCTAGTTCAATATCGCTTTTGCATTTTTAATTGCAACAGCATCAGAATCATCGAAATTATTAACCACTTCTTCAAACTCCTCATAGTACCTTGCGTAATAGACAACTGCTTCTAGCCAAGTTCCCCACCTGGTAACAAGAGGCTGTGGTAGAAGAGGTGTTAAAGGATACTTTTCTCTAAAAAGTTCCACGCGAGATGGTGCCTTTAAAAATATTTTTTTTTCCGTTTGAAACCAATAAATCAACATTTTTAAAATTACTTCGTATTTCTTCTGCGACTCGATTCAGTGCATGAGCTAAGCACGTTACATGTATTAACTTCGGATAAAAGGGTTTTAACCCTCTAGCTGCCTTTACCATATATGGCGCCGCATCGGTTAAAAAGAGAAGAATTTTGTTTTTTTTTTAATTCCAAAATTATTAATAGAATCGTCAAACGCCTTTGCTATTGTTGAATGGTTATTTTTTTCTAGTTCGACTACGTTTATCAAACACTTTTTTTTTTTATTCTTATCCTCGTTTTGATGCAACACTCCCACAATTATATTTGCAACAAAACGCCCTTGGATATCAATGGTCTCGTCAACTGATACCCACAAATAGTGGTCTTCTAATTCAGTTTTTATTTTTTCGATTAGTGAACTATAAATTTTATGAACGAAGTTTTTGCGGAGAGTCGAATAATCAGGCACAATTTCATTAACATATTTTAAAAAAAAAATTTCTAAGGTTTTGGTTACTAAGCTTACTTAATGGAATATCTGCTGTAACAAAAGCTTCACATAGATCCATATTAAAAGTCTGTTGGGTATTGTAAGACGCCAAAAGTGTTTGAGATTCTTTTGCTTTGGATCTGCGTTCGAGTTCGTTGTGTTTTTGGCTCTTCAAGTGTTGATCCACTTGGAACTTCTTTCCGAAGCAAAACACCCTTGCTACAAATTTTGCAAAAAAAGCACACTTCCATCTGTTTTAAAAATATTAGGATTGTCTGCAACATATTTTTTAAGATTTGAAGAAACAGATGTCTTCATTTTCGGCATTGCTTCTGAAAAGGGTACATATTGTATACAAACCAAAAGATAATTCTAAGAAGAAAAAAGAATTTCTTACATTTTTACTCTAAGAAACGATACTTAAATCATTCAAATGTTAATAAAACTTAAGTTGAAAACCCCAGAAGCTTTAAAATAAAAAGAAGGTAATTCAAAGACTTTATAAAATTAGAAGGAAAGTTTTTTTTCCGCTGCATACAAACTCAATTGGAACGGCTATATGAGTTGCAAGAAAGTACATACATATGCTTGAATAGAATATATGATTTGCTGTGCAAAGGCTCCACAATCATATACCCAATTCAGATTTATGCGTATGTATGTGTAGAGTGAGAAACTGGAATGACACTCCTCGTGGAAAAGGTTTTCCAAATGTCGTAAAGTGGATGAAAAGAGTAATTGTTACTGGTCGCGTTCAGATATCTATCTAAAGTGATCTGGATAGTTTTGTACTGTTGAAATCCCATGTATGCTGATGTAACAAACGCTCTCGGATATATTTTGGAACGCAAGTAATTTGTTTTTATTTCCACGTAGTTCATTGATTCTTATTTTAATGGTGCGTTTGCATTTCTTTGAAACCGATGTTTTTGAATTTTATGTTCATTTTTTTTTTAAATATGAACGAAAAATATGCATTTATTATAAAAATATGCAAAAATATGCATTTATTGTCAAATATGCAAAAATATGCACTAACGATTGAATGCCATTTTAAAGGAAAATTGATGATTCGTAAAGATAATTTGTTCTCTTGCTTCTAAAGTTTGTCAAAAAAAATATGCATTTGCATGGAAATCCTAGCCCTTGTTATTACATTATAGCATATACCTAAAGGTTCAACTTTACCTCTCCTACGTGTTGATTTTTCATGTATTTTTTGTCCTGGCCTAAACTCAATTGCTGTTCTATTGTTATTAAAATATAAAAGAGTTTTATCTTGTTTATCTTTCAATACATCAGTAAGAGATTTGAATTTTTCAAGGTTGTGAAATATTTCTAATGGTTGGTGATTTGTTACAGAGTGAATAGATTTGTTTTTATCTCTTACTGTCCAATTTTATGGTTCGAAGTTAAAACACCTTTGTTGTTATTAAACGAATGAATTTTATTGTTGAGATATGTATGTTTTATACTTAAAACTAAACAATCAAATTGGTGATACATTACGTTACAAATAAATATTAATTGTGTCACATAAATTGCTCACAAATATAAATACGATGACACATTGCATTGCAAAATTGTTACATAAATTGCTTACAAATATAATAGAGTAAAACAAAATATAACACAATTATGTTTATGTTGGGCAGGTCATTGTCTCCTGCTGATGTCATCAATACTTGATGTGGTTTGTGTTCGAGAAAGCAATGAACAAGATTCATTATATTTTTTACTACAAATGGCATAATTACTTTTGCTTCTGCATGGATTTCTGTTTTTGTTATGCGTATTAGTTCTGTTAATGTGCTGTGCAATGTGCATTCTTTCGATCATTCCGTTTGTCTTACTGTAATTCGGAGATACCTTTTCATGTTTGACCCCAAATTTTCCTAATTCCAATTCTACTGTTGGAGTACAGAATGTTTTCTCATTATCCGTAACTAAAACTTCTACTTTACCAAACATCGGTAATGTTTCAATTAATTTTTCTTTCGCGTCAATTTTACTGTCGATAGATATGCCTAACTATTAAAAATTTTGAGAAAGAGTCTACCATCGTCAAAAATTGATCGTTGTCGATATAGTATATGTCTGCGTGTATTCGTTCCCCCCATTCTTTGAAATTGGAGCCTCTCCAATCTTATATCTAATAGGATGTCTGTCATACTTATTTTCTTTACAAACAGAACAATCTTTCATATGAAGGTTTTTATAATACAAATTTTATATACTACTGAAATAAATCAGCTAAGTAGAAGACATAGCACTATTAATGGACTTGTTGACTTATTAATTCAAAATAGCTTTGATTGGCCTTTAGTCCACAAAAATTGGCGTTTCGTCCTGGCGATCTCACATGGACTCATCAGTTGACTGTGAGGACCTTGTTAATACGCAATTTTCGTTAAATTCAGTTCATTTTACATCGATTTTTTGACAAAAATCTAAACTATACCCAACCAAGATTGATTTATTTCAGTAGTATATAGAATTTGTATTATAAAAACCTTCATATAAAATCAATGCCAGGCCACGAGTAAAATCTTCCAACGTTAATGATTACAATTTTAATCTTGGTTGGGTATAGTTCACATTCCTCATGGAAGGTGTTTATATGACATTTTACATTATTTATTTATTTATTTATTTATTTACATCTACAAGCAATTTACAGCTAACAGATTATGGATAAAAATAAAATTTAAGTTATATACATATACATACATATAATGCTAAAAAATAAATAAAAATAAAAGATTAGCTTTAAAGATATTTCTAGAAAAACGTATATCAATACTCATGAATCGGCAAACTTCATTGAAATGAGTTATAGCTCTAGAAATAGGCTCATTACTACCATAACTGGTCCTGTGGTACCGTTCGAAAAGCAAATTCCTTGAGCGTAGTGATCTAAACGGAGCATAAATTGGCTTAATTGAAAGTAAAGGAGGGCATCTTATATGATAACATAATACATCCCTTACAAGCATTGCATCATGAATCGTTCGTCTTGAATCTAAAGATTTAATTCCAAGTAGTAGACATCTAGCTTTATAATCGGGGGCGAATTTGAAAGATTCTTAAAGGCTGGATTCCATATAACGTCGCACAGTGGTTGGATTTGTATGAGATAAGTGGCCAAAACTAAAATATACATTTCAAACGACAAATTAAAAATAGAAACTAAAAGAAAAATCATTATTGTCATTTTTTATGAATAATTTATTAAGTTATTAAATCAATAACTGTAATACTTCTTTGCTTAAGCGATGAATCAGTAATCGTTATTGTTTCCGGGTCCGGATAACAGTCTTTCTTTGCTTTTATCACTTTATCATAGCTTTTTTTATAGATTCTTTCACAATATTCCTGATAACTTGATATTGTTGTTTGGATAATTTAGCCTCACCCAATATTTTTAATACATCATTTACAGGAAGTGTTTTTGCATTTAAAATGTGCGTAGGTTTGCATTTTTTCAAAGCATTAGCAATATCTTTGTCTATTGACGCAATGCTAGCTAAACGTCTTCTCTTCGTTGGAAAATAGCATTCTAAAAAAGATTTTTTGGGCCTACCTTGCGATTGATGTGAATATCTGGGATCATTTTTAACAAAACTGAAGTCTTCTGTTGCATTAAGCCAATCAGCGTTCTTTGTCAGAAAAACATTTTCTTTTCTTGCACACTTATTTCATCTTTTGAAAAAGGACTTGCATAGTGAATGAAATTTTGTGTACAAAGAAAGTTCCAAATGGTAAACTTCTTTTACAATGTTAAGGGTCTCTTCATTCTTGTTAGCATCTCCACACTTTTTTTTACCGTACGCCAAATATTAAATATATCAAGGCGTTTGATTATTTTACTCGACTCTAAAATAAAAGAATAAACGTATTTTATGATCCAATCAACGACAGATTTTTCAATCTTTCGCAAATTTTCGCAAAAAATGACGTATACGCCTTGAAAGATGAAAGTACCGCCTAAATAAATATGTAAATTTGATGAGGGGCAAATAGGAGCAATAAAAGTTATGCTCTTTAAAAAGTCAACCAAAAAACAAAAAAAGACCATTAACACGTCATTTGAGTAACGGTTTTTACATATGTATGTGACTCATTTCATATAATAAATTATTTTAAAATACTCTACATACCTTGTTCTTTTAAATCCATCACTTTAGTTTACAAAAATAGTAATAAAAAAAAACTTATAACAAATGCAATTTCATCAATTAAACAGATTGAAGAAGCCAAAAAATTAAAAAAAAATACCCAACTTTCGTGATCAATCTCAGCACAATGAATGTAATTTAGAGAAATAATTTGGCTGCGATTAATTTGTACCGTTATTAGAGATACCATTTTCACACAAAAAAATAAGTAATTTTAACCTTGAGATTTAACCTTTTGGCCTATGAGAGCAACCACTGTGCGTCGGCGTATTCAAGTATAGATCTAACAAGTGATATATATAGTGATATCAACGCATAAGGGTCGGAGAAATCAACATAGTTTCGCTTAATAAATCCAACAAGTGAATTCGCTCTACCAACAACATATTCGATATGAATTTTAAAAGAAAAATTTGAATCGAGCATTATACCAAGATCCTTGATTTGTTCTACACGAGATAACAAATTAGATTCAATCAAATAGTTGAAGACAATGCGGTTACTAGAATTATAAAATGAGATAACATTACATTTCTTTATGTTCAATTATCAACAAAACCAGTAGATTTTCTTTTCGCATTACCAAATGACCAGAACGAATTACAATTGCCTTTAATATTACTTTCAACATTCATGATGTAACACTTATGAAGGAACTTATTAAGAGTGAAAAATTCTTTACGCAATTTACTAAAGGAAGCATAATCTAACTCATTTTTGGATTTTTTATATTTATTTTAAGCTTTACGTTTCACGTTTTTAAGATTAGATAACTGCTTATTATACCACGGAAGCTTTGGTAGTTTAGTGTTCAGTTTTTGAGCCAGAGGTATAAATTTTGAAAAACTCTCAAAAATTATCGAAGAAAATCGCGTATACATTTGTTCAAGAGTCAAATTTAAAAATTCATCAGACCAATTAAAAGTAAAAAGAAAGTTATTGAGATCAACAAAGTTTGCCTTTTTAAAGTTAAAACATTTTGAAGGTTGATTAGGAACAGTGTCAGAAAAGATATACATTTCAATTTCAATAAATAATTCTTTATGATGAATAGATTCATTTAAAAGTCATTACAAACAAAGACTAGATCTAATATTTTATATAATGAATTTAAAATATTATTAATTTGAACGAGATTTAATGAATAGATAGAGTCAATAAAAATTAATTCATAATCTTTTAACATATTGGAAGCAATTAGCATACTTTCATTATCGGATAAGTTCCATTCTATATTTGACAAGTTAAAATCGCCAAAAACACATACATTATCAAATTCAGAGCAAATATTATTAATAAATTCAATATTCATAAGATGTTTTTCATATAATTCAACATTACTATTTGGAGCAATATAACTGATAATAAAGAATAGAGAAACATTATGCGTGGTATAAAGGTTAATAGAAATACACATTTGCTCAACATCCAAATAACGCAAGGCTAATTCTTTACATCTAAGTGTTGACCAAACAGCAAACATTATTCCTCCTCCACGCTCAGTTACAGTACTACATCTGTCAAGTCTGTATACGTTGAATAGGCGAGAGTCAAAAAGTTCAGATGAAGATATTCCAGGATGAACCCAAGTTTCGACAATTATAATCACATCGTAATCGAGATGACTTGAGTTGTTGAATAGTTTAGATACTTTTGTGCGTATGCCACTAGCATTGTGGAAGTAAACATTAAGTGAGGATTTACTGCATTTTATGGTTTGAACATTATCACGAAATTTCTTTGGACTATAGCTTGAGGGCATCACAGAGCCCTCTTGGCCTCTTGGCCAAAAAGTATCAACATAGATTCGTTTAGATAATTCGAAGGAAACGCCAATCTTAAAATTAACAAATCTAAGATTACGATCGGAATCTTCATTTTTGATCAATTTATAGCATAAAATAGCAGTTGAGTCAACTCAAGGTTAGTGGATATGAAATTGACAATCCCATCAACGGTGGTAGCGGGATGGAAACTTCTAATATTGAACCATTTTAAATTTCTAGCTATTTTAAGATCATGGCATTGTAATTTTGAACCAACGATTACCTTTTTTGATGCGATAATTTGACCATTAGAACTACCGCCAACATTTTTAACAGCATCAGCAACTACACCATCGGCATTAAAATTATCGAGAGCAGCAGTACCAAGACCATCAGCATTACCAACACTTGCAGAACCTGCGACAACTGCGGCACCAACAGCATTTCCATCATCAATAACGGCATCAAGACCAACAACGTTTTCAGCACTTACAGAAGAGAAAATTACAGCACCAACAGCATTTCCATCATCAATATTATCAACAGCAATTGACGGAACGACACCTATGGCACCATTATTAGACTTGCCATGTTCGTCGCAAACAACAGGAGCAGCAGCATTACTATTAACATTATGAATCAAAACCTCAATGCCGTCAACATTTTTAACAGCAGGAGGCACAACCTCTATCGGCCCTTTAGAGTGCGATTCATCTACGCAACGTCTCCCATTGGCAGCAACAACATTTTGTTTATACACATTATTATCGGATTTGTTGACATCTAAAGCACTCATCGGTGTATGTTTCGATGTTCTGTTTAGAGTGCGAATTCGATGAGCTAGTAACAAGATTACCTTTAGTTGCAGACGACGAGGTAGTTGGGGTACATATTTTTCTGGGACCCTTTGAAATAAATGAGTTGTTGTTGTTCTTCAACGGAACACGCAAAAACGATGGAGACTCCGATCGAGAGCTAGAAGGGCGAAGAGATTCATTTTTTTAAAGGTCTTTGGCTGCGAGTACTTTGCCTAATGTATCTACTTAAGTTGAGAGAATTATTTGCATTTTGTTTTGACTGATTTTCGTAGTCATCACTGCACACAGAAATATTAGAATTAAAAGCACTCATATTGTCATTAAGAAAGCAATGTATTTGATTTAATTTAGCAATGCATAGAAAAAGAGAAATGTTTTTGCAGTTTTCACATTTAAAGAGAATATTATCATTATTAGATATTAATAAATATTCACTTTTTTTTAATTTAGAACATTTAATATCAAGAGCTCTGCCACAAAAGCTAAATTCAACCGATTCATTAGTAATCCAGGGCAAGGATTTTTATGCGCTTAAAAACATAAAAAACGTAAAAAGGGAAAATATGCGCTTAAAAATTAAAAATATGCTGTGAAAAATTTGAAAGACAATTAATTGAAAATTTAAAAAAAAAATCAGTTTCTTACTTAGAAAAAAAATCATATTCCGTTCTCATTTAAAGAAGGGCTAATTGTCCAAATTCTTTAAATATCTCGTGTTCACATATTATACCATACAGTTTTTTTTTGTTGAAATTTTCAAAAAAAAAAAAACTTACTATTTGGTCGCGAAAAAAAACTTTTAAAAATCAAAATTGATCTTTCAACGTCAACACAACAGGAGCAATTCTTGAATGAAAGAATTTCACAGTTCTACAGTTCTACAGGTTCTTTTCTTCATTTTCAATTTTGTTCAAAACCTTGAACCGAATTAATTTATAAAATTATATCTTCCATCACATTAATTTGAGTTTATTCCGTTCTTGCGGCCTAGTTATATTTCATTAAGAAAACCATAGTTGGAGTTTATAAAAATTAAATGTTTTTTTTTTTAACAATGACTGGTTTAATTTTTTTTTAATAAGTAGATAGAGCTTCAGAACCATCCAACTCTTTACCCTTTCTCATTCCAAGTAATTTATTTTGGCAGGAGGCGTTTTTCTTTTTCTGAACAGAGAACTTACCAGAGCTTGAGCATGTCAAGTACGCTCTGATCAGAGTTTGACGAGAGCTCTCCGATTTATTTATAAAACACACTGGAGCACTGAACTTGTGAACTTTGAAAGGCGTCGATCTCCACTTTTAGTATATGTTTGTTTATTTTTTTTCTCTCCGTCTGTCTCTGTCATATCGGTGGAAAAAAGTGAAGTTAGCCGAACTCAGATTTTTCCTCCATCTGCTCGGTCATTTTATTCTGAGCTCATAGAGGGCACTCCGAGCTCGTTCTGATTGAAAAAAGAAACATAACCTGGGCGCTCTGATCATTTTTTGACAGTTCAGTTCCCTGCTCTGAACTTAAAAAGAAAATCGCCAAAGATAGAATTGGAGTAAAGAGCACGGAACGGTATTGAAAAACATGACACCTGGAACTGTGTTTAGTGCTATAAAGTTGGCACTTCTATTGAAGTTGAAATTCATAGTGTTAACGTGCGCACGTAATTTTGTAAAAGTAAACATTTAAATTTTTAAGTCTTTTGAATATTTCAGAAATATTCACTAAAAATATGCATTTATTTTAAAAATATGTCCAATAAACCCAAAAATGCAAATATATGCATTTATAGTAAAATATGCAAAAATATGCTCTAACGATTGAATGCAATTTTTAAGGAAATTTACTGATTCGAAAAACTATCTTATTTATTTTCTTCTATGTTTATACAAAAAAAATATGTTTTAACATAGAAATCCTTGCCCTGGTAATCACTATCAGCTTAGAACACTTTGAGCAATTTATTGAACACATACTGAATTAGCAACAAAAAAAAAGCAAACTGAATTCGACAGCATACAGTCAGAGACTGTATTAGTGTTATAAGGCAAATAATTTGGTTTTTCTGTGAAAATATCTTGATAATTTCTTAAAATTTGTTTTATTCTTGTCTGATATTCGACTTGCATATCGTCGGCTAAAGATGCAAACCTCGTATGTCCATTTTTGTAAATTGTTCAGGAGAGCGATTTGAAATGTTTAATACGTTTAACAAATCTTATATTGTTTTTTATACCATTTTATTATTTTTTTTTCTGTTCTTTAGACTTATTGTAGTAAAGTTTTGAGAATTTGACTACTTACCATTCTTTAGGTACTTACGAGGATTTCGTCCTCAAAAAACGAAAGATATGAAGGATTTAATAGGTTTTCTTTCAAGTAAATGTTACACAATATTTTTTATTGGTTTTAATTTAGATCTTTAGATAAGTTAAAGAATAATAAAAATAAGTTAATTAAATGCAAATTTCAGACATAAGTTAAAAAGTTATATAAAATATACACATTGAAGTATGTAGGTATGAAAATATTAGTTGAAGAAAAGTTTTATAATTGTTTTGTATGTTGCTTTTCTTGAAAAGACTAGAAGAAAGAAGAAAATTGTTATTTTTATTATACATAGGTACCAAGGAAAAAAGAGAGTCATAAAAAGAATGATAATCTTGCTTGAGAGATTTCTTCAGATCTTGAAGATGTTTGTATTTATCGGATATTTTAGGTTGAGTCTCATATAACTTTGGAATATTGTCAATTTGAATTGGATTGAAAGGCTCAATTCGTTGCGGCAATGATTTCCAATCGTCAGAAAAATTCAATTTATACTCAATGGAGCCTTCATCGTTGTACTTCAAAGCGTGGATCTGATTCACTGTTGGATCTCCACTTTTTTTTTCTGGTCTTATTGAAGATATAAATTTAAGTGAAGAATACTTTTTGAAATATTCAAAATTCAAATAATTCACATTGTGGACACGAGCTTTTTCACAAATGTCAACATAATCTGCTGGGACGTTTATGTTTCGGTTACGCATTTTTTTTTCAATTGTTGAGTGCATTGAATCCACTTCTATCTAAGTGTGTCCTTTCACAAGTATTTTTTGAAATACTTTTATTTTGTGTAATGCAGTTAGGTTGAGAAGTGCATTTGCTAAGATGACATTTCTATTTTGAGAAGCGCACCCGTCACTGTAAAGAATAATGTCCTTACAATCGTTGGTGGGTATAATTTTCTCAATGAGAAAATTGCACAAAATGGATGAAAACTCATCAGCGCTAACTCCACCTTCAGCTTCGTGCCATAAAAAGCAATAACCTTCATGTGTTGCCAAGTCATAAATGGTAAAGTTGTGGACTATTAATTTTTGTCGGTAGTACAAAGACGATACGTTTGATTTAGGGGAAAGTAAGACTGACTGCAAATATACAGTGAACACTTTTTTGGTAGGGTCAGATTTATCTCTATTTTTTTCCTCTCGAGCTTCATCTTTGAGCCTTATATAGTTATGTACACGACTGCGGGTGGAATATAAAAAAAAACAAAATTTTAATTTCTTTTCAAAACGTCTTTATTGTTTTACACTTTCAACTGAACTGAACTTAAAAGCTAGATTAATTTTACATTTTAATTTACTTTTGCTGGTGCAGCAACATTCCTGCACGTACAGTGTATCATTTATTTTTGCTTGTGCAGCAACATGAAATATGAAATTCGAATATTTATTTAATTTTACTGTGGGAACATAAAATTTGAAATTGAATTGAAATTTGATAAAGGAAAAATAACTTAAGAATGAATTGAAATTTGATAAAGGAAAAATAACTTAAGAATACGATAATATGTGTGCAGGTGCATCCATAACTATATGAGTTAATTACATTGGGTTTCGCCCAATAAATTGCATAAACTATGTTTAATAATTCCTTCATGGTCTTGATAGATGGTATCTTGTTGTCTCTAGAGTTCAGTTGTTGAATGCCTTATGTACGAGTATAACAGAAACGAAAATGAATGTGCATGAAAAATAAAAAAAATAAAAGGTACACAATTTTTAATTATGAATCTTTATTAAAACAAAGGAATCGAACTACCCGTGACAAGACTAAATCGAGAACTGGCTAATTGAAATTAAAATTATTTCCACAAGATATGCAGAGTGCATACCTTGCAGTTATTTGTAAGCTTATGTGGAGCGATAAATGTTATTGTGACACAAAATATGCAAAGTGCATATTTTGTAATTAGAACGAAGTTCTTTATTTATTTATCTTTTTCTTAGGAATTATGAAACAAAATATGCAAAGTGCATATTTTGTAATTAGAACGAAGTTCTTTATTTCTAAGGAATTATGAGGCAAGGAAATTATTTATCTCTCCACTTCACTTATATAATATTTATATGAGGGGTTGTGGTTGATGCTATAACTTATAACCCCATAGAATTCGGCCTCAGTGTTTGTCCCTGATTTATGCGTCCTCTTACGAATGAATCCACTGCGCTTCTAGCCCCTTCATTTGTTGTATAGTATACGAGCCAATCACTCGGGTTTTTTGTGGTAGGTCGCTCCAATACATTTACCTCAGGCTCTTCTCCATCATTTTGTCCTGTCCTCACAGGTGGAACCTGAGTAGTAAACCGGATATCTAGGTCTGATGTTGTCGTGAAGGCAAATGAGAGAAGTTTGGCGTTGCATAACACATTGCTCACGTTTTTCTGAAGCGTGAATCGAGCATTCAACCCCCGGATATCATTGTTAATTGCAAGTATACAACTGCATAAAAAGTAAATGCTAGGACAAGCAACTGTCGAATATGCGGATTTGGTGACCAATCCGAGATCTTCCTGGTATGGGAAGTAAGAGTAATTCTTGTCGTACTCCTCTTCCGCTTTGAATAACCTCATCACATCTTCCTCTAAATCTTCCGTGAATAACCACTTTAACAGCCCGGCAGGCCTAGTGAACCCGAGTTGTGCGTGGGTCTTCAGAAATATTGTGAGGGCAGCGCAGTCCTTGTGTCTAGACGCTTGAGTTCCGAATCGGATAGAGGCATACTCATTATTTGGGAATTTGACAAAGAACATGTCTATTGCGCATATCAGTTTGCAGAAATCAGAGCTGTTCTCCCAGCCTTTTCCAATCGAGGCCGCACCTGGGAAGTGAAACTGAACGGTTCTTGGTTCCGATTCTGGCAACCCTCTCAAGAACTCCCGTATGACATTGGTTAGATGTGTCCGATTTTCAGGCGAGTTTGCCCTAGCATAACGATAGATAGATGTTATATACGCCATAATGAAGAGATCATTATCTTCGTGTATATCACTTCCCACTTGAAAGTCAACTATGGGGTCATGCTGAAGGGTCACATTTACCAGAGGCATTGGAGAAACCGTAGCATTTTCTATCCCGATAATTCGTTCATACGATTCCCATCTCTCATCTAATACTCCATGTATACCTTGTAATTTCAAATACTTACATAAATGCCATCGCCTCTAAGAAGGATGGTCTGCTGGCTATAAGATACCCCTAAATAAGGAATTTCTCAACTCATTCAATGTCAAGTTGATTCTCCCTTCCGCCATCCGGATCTTGATCGTTATAGTAGGCTTAAGACCAACATTGGTTGAAAACCATGCAGATGGATATGGAGGATTGGGTACATTAACATTAGCCATCTTTAACAAATAAAAAAAACAAAGAAACAAAAAGATGAAGATTACATCTAGTTCATATTTAATTTTGAATATTCTTGAGTCTTTTTCTTTGTAATCTCATTAATTTTTGCCAAAGACTTCCAATTTATAATTACTTGCCTATTGTTGTTTTCCAGAACATCATTCATTTTTTCAGTTAAAATTTCGTGATCGTGGTGATCTGGATTTCCCGCAATCCACTTCCACGCACTACCAATGAAGTCCAATGATCTTTTATTCTTCCTTTTATTGATTCTGAGCCTTGTCAGCTGATCTTTAATTTTGGTTACTTCGTATGAAATAATGGGATAGAGTGGATGGTCATGATTTGATTTCTTAAGGGTTTTTTCTATTTTCGTAACATTATATTCTTCTATGTAAATAGTGTGGATGATCTTGAAAAATCCTGTCTGAATTTTTGCGGTGCCTGTATTTATTTTTATTAATTGGGATTTCGAGTAATCCACAATTTGTACATTCGCTGTACACAGGGGTAGTAATAACAGTATAAACATTTTTCCAACGCTGGCAGGGGAAGTTGATTCCGTTTGTTTTCACTACTAGGGCCTTCTCGTCCTGCGCTCCCTCGTTGGCTTCAGATTGTCTAACGACTGCTGATCTGGTTGTGGGTTCGTGACTTGGTGAGTTTCTTCTTTAAAATTCTTACACTTGCAGCGAGGTTCTTTACGTCGGCTTGCGCACTTTTCTTCAATTTTAAATACGCGGCGAGGTACTTTACATCGGCTTACGCGCTTTTTTCTTTGATTTTTTTATTATTACAGGGCGAGGTACGTCGACTTACACGCACTTTCCTAGCTATAACGAGCACGGCGAGGTACTTAACGTCGTCTTACGCGTCGTTAATTTACACTAGGGTTTTTCCTTCACTCACAAAGCCACACTTAGTTGGGCGCCAATTAGGTTCTTTTATTATTTAAAGATAAAAAAATATATTATTTCACATTACAAATTAAACTAAACTACAATTGGAAAGAAACGTATAATCCAACTTAAGCTATCCCAACTTCTATCCCACGACATGCCGGCGTGTCTCGAATCTCGTGTGTCCGACCATCCGTTGTTGGTGCATCCCACGCGCTGTCAGCACATTTTCTCACGTATGTTGAATGTGAGCCAAGACAATGATGCAGGTGTTTTGCATCCGTTGGAAATATTTCGTTAACTTACACAAGTGTGTTCTCATATTACTTAAGATTTTATGGGGACGCACAAGTGTGCTCTGATATAACTGATATTTGAATTTAGGTATAAAATTCGAAAGATTAGTTTGCATGTTATTCTCTATGAATTCGATTTCTCAATTCGTTAATCGACCTTTAACTCAATTTCAACTTTAAATGTTTTTTTTTGTTTTTCAAATAATCGACTTACCCCTTTAATTAAATTATGGGTTACCCTACGTTTTTTTTTTTTCTTTACCATCTGGTTTTAGTTTTCCTTTCCAAGAAGTTTGAGATGAGGTGCACCGCATTCCTTTCCTGGTATGATCTGTTTTAAAAGCAAGGTTTACAGTGATTTAAAAAAAATGATTTTCTTGAAATGAGTGCACAGTTCCTAGTAAGGTCGCTAACTACATAATTTTACATTAAAATTTCGAAAATACATAAAATCAATCTACTACTACAAACTACTACAGGATACTTAATACAATCTTTCGGTGTCATAGGGATAAGACGATCCAACGATGATGGTGATGAGACAGGCGACAGCGATATGTATGTACTTATATAGTAGCATGAAACCAGAAACCACACAATTACGTATGTACCAACCAACATATTATATTTTTGTACATTTATATACGAGTATGTATGGGTAACCAGCAAATATTGTAAGTTATTTTCGGCTGTGCTGACTTTTGGCATCGAAAGGACATACAAAAGCATCATGTTTGTGAAAACTGAAGGTTTTCCATACTCTATAGCTTGGATTTCTTTTTCATAAGGCAATGTTTCCATTTCGCTTATGATCCTATTCATCTCTCTTCTGTTGACTATTCCATTTCTAGCCATTTGGCATGCTCGGATTATTTCATTTACTTCATCTTTCAATATAAGGATTTGGTGCAAAATATCTTGTTCAATCCTTTCCTTTCGAACTTCATCAAATCGATGATGTGAACCAACTTAAAGTCTGGAATAAGACTGACTTTATTATACTTCTTAAAATTTTTTCTTATAATACAATTTTGTGCTGTCGATGAATTAGCATCGGCAAATACTTAAATAACTATCATGGACAGAGAGATGTTGCACACACAGCAAATTAAATTTTGTATTTATTAAAATAAGTTTTTAAAAAGATTTAAATACAATTTGCGTGGCTTGCGTGTTCGGTGGTAGACACGTCGTCGTGGTCGGTATCGGCTGTATGTTGTTGGCTGTTGCAGGTGGTAATGTGCACTCCAAAACTTAAAGAACCATTCATTCCATTGATGGCTTCATTTAGGTCCAACAACTCACTGACTTTCTCCTCAAGTGGTGTAAGTGAATGATATCTAGGTGGACCACCACCAGTTCCAGACAAATTAATTTTGTTCTTCCTCAATTTGGCTTTAGTATGGACTTTAAAATCAGCCCACACCTAAGAAAAAATTAAAATAAGAAAATCTGCTAATGTTACAACTTTTTTACCTTTTTCCATCCGACTGCATCACGTTGCGATGGACCTTCAGGATTCATGTCTTTAGACAAGTTAGTCCATAAATGTTTTGATTTTTGTCTGGCTTCGAGTGTTTTTAAGTAATCCTTGGACAAATCTGGATTCTTTTCCATATACTGCACCAGAATCTCAAACTGTGACGCCTTCGTGTTTGCAATTTCAGATGATTCCCTACGAAGAAAACATAAACATATTACTTAACATTCTGAACAAAAATGACTCGAACTACTCGCAAACACATTTGATGTAGAACGATTATTTGCGATTTCCCTTTGTTTTGACATTAACTTTTGCGATACATAGGTGGTTCCCCAATTATGCGAAAGTAGGGGAAAGTTACTAACGGTGAGACACTTTTTTTTTCAAATGACTATATCGAAAAAAGTATTCGAAGCAATTACATAATTTAAATTGCGTTAGGTAGGTTTATTATTTGTGCAGTTTATTGCATACTCAAAATTAAATTTACCTTTACCGATAAAATAATTTAAATCAAAATGTCCCAGTACCTCTTTTGTCTCACTGTTTGTACCTATGCTCCAACAGTAAGTGAGACACCTCCAACAAATATTTAATTAAAAAAAGTTTTGTTTAATAAACATTTATATTTTATTATTCAAAAAAGTCTTATGAATAAAACTAACGAAAAAAAAATAAATAGCGCAAATAGAAGTTAACAAAAATGTCTTCAGTGACAAAAAAGGATATAACAAAAAAAAAAACGAATTCATTATTCATGAAAAAAAAAAATTTTTGCGCACTTCAATTTGGTCAAATGTGATTCCAAAATGGATACTGGCTTGTTGCCGACTGGTGTGGCCGCAAAGAATTGGCTCTGGGAGAATCATTTTAATGTCTTTTTCGGGTACAAATGAATGTCTCACTGTTGGAAGTGTTATATTATTAAATATAACCATGGAATTCTTCCTTTGGTATATTTTATTCCTAATGTCGGGAATCATAGGAGTGAGGTAAGGGAGGATATTTTCATCAGTTTTAAGGCCTGATGACAACCAGAAATGTTACTCGGCAGCAAGGCCAAAAAGGATTTTCTTTATTTCAATGTAATTTTGTAATTATCTGTAATTCCCGATGGTATCTTTTTTTTTTTTTTTTATTAACCTCATATACATATTTTTTTTTTGTTTTGTTTTGTTATTATTATTAATGTGGGGATGTTTCCCTCTTTTCATATTGTTTTTTAATGTGGGTGGGATGACGGTATGTAGCGTGAATGCGGGTATCTTTTCACCTCGTTGAATAGAGATGATGTTAATTTTTTGTCACACGCCAGGTAGTTTGTTACCATGCATACAACTGTACCGTCATCAAACCCCATTAGATTTCTCGGAATCTTCACATTTTTGATTTTGTATATGGGTGCCTCTGTTTGTCCATTTCTTGCTTTCCATTCTCTTTTCATGTATTGTTCCACCTTTGAGAGTGCTTCGCTTCCTGATACTTCCAATGTATTGTAGTGTTTTATGGCTTTTTGTTCGTTATTTACAACGATAAGGATCCAGTGTAACCCTACTACTTCGATTGGTAACAGGAGTAGTTTATACTCAAATACGTTGTTGTGTTGGTGAAACTGCTTTATTTTTTCATCTTCCTTTCCTTTCAAAATGTTGTTCCAAGTAACACGGCCTGCTTGCGATGCACAGCTTAGCTCGCCGGAATGGGAGGGATCTTGTCACTGAAACCTAACTTCACCAGCAACAAAAAAAACACATATCAGGCCTAAGGGAAAAAAAATCATCTAAATTTACAGCGGACGGACGATTACCACTTCAACGCACTGCTGATTTTGACGCAGTGTTGCCAAACCCACCCAACCATAGGAATCCGGTGGCCATTTTTTGGATTCCCCCAACGAAAGGACGATGCTCGCGTTCAGGTCACTCCATCTTCACCTCGATAGCTTAGCTACCATCCACACCCCTGTAAAATAACTCT
Organism: Chrysotoxum bicinctum; assembly: GCA_911387755.1. Classification (NCBI taxonomy): domain Eukaryota; kingdom Metazoa; phylum Arthropoda; class Insecta; order Diptera; family Syrphidae; genus Chrysotoxum; species Chrysotoxum bicinctum. The sequence continues at coordinate 236,406,681 of OU426988.1, read as the reverse complement.
TCAACCAATCATGTCTCGTTCAGTATGAAACAAGGAAACACTTAAATTTCACAACCAAAGGCTTTCGATGAAGTTTTATTGTAATTACCAAAATGACAAGAAAAAAATTCTATTGAATATTTAAACTATTTGACAAATAAAGGTAAATTAGAAATTAGAAAAGAGTTTGAACATTATGTTTACAGATTTACACTTACCCTGAAAATAATGCGTTTCCCAGGATATTTTCTCTGGTACCTAAAGGGTTATATTGTTTGAGTTGTCGGCGTTGAAATTCCCTACCTCAAAAGAGCTCTGTGGAGGAGGACTGGTCTTAAAATCTTATCGAGCGCGATCACGACCTCGGGAAGCACTACTAATCACTTACAAAATAAAAGTTAATTGAAATATATATATATATATATATATATATATAAATTTAAACCTTTTCAGAACAAAAAAACAATGAAAATTTAGATCCAAAAATTAAAACTTCGAAGCCACATAAGAAATATACACAAAAAAAAAGGTAACGTAACAAATTGAAATCCTCTTTGTTGCACCCTGAAGCCTCTTTCGGCTGTATAAAGCTGGTATCAAACTACGTTGAATTTCCAGCCTCTCTTAGCTGGGGAAAGCTATCTTTCTTTTTTATTGGTTTTCTTCTTTTTCTTTATCAGTTGTCACACTAAATCTTCTTCTTTTTCCTTTTTTTTTATAGATATTGGTACCTGTGTTTCGTTTCCCAACTCACTCCGCAATACAAAAATTCTTTTACAAGAGGTACCTCCTAGATTCCGCTCGGATCAGCTGTTCTTGGATTCAATAACCCAGCACCGGCCAAAAAGGATGTCACTCGATCCCTTCCCAAAAAGGTGTTGGCAAAGAGCTCAACAAAGATCCTCTGGTGGTACAATCGCTCTGGGTAACGAACGATGCAGGTTCCAGAAAATGAATTATAGATCACCAAGAAAAATGTGTGGCGGCCCAGCGCTCCGCTGGCAAGCTGGTACCGCCGGAATTGCACAATGTATATTTATCCTAAATTAAAGTACCGCGTTTAAGCACATATTCTTAAGTCAAGTTGGCTATCGACAGCTTTCGCTGGCTATCAACGGCTTACACCGGCCATCAACGGTTTTCACCGGCTATCAACAGCTTTCGCTGGCTATCAACGGCTCTCACCGGCTATAAACGGTACTAACCGGCTATCAGCAGCTTTCGCTAGTTATCAACGGCTTACACCGGCTGTCAACGGTTTTCACCGGCTATCAACAGCTTTCGCCGGCTATCAACAGCTTTCGCTGGCTATCCACGGCCTTATGTATTTTCAAGGGCTCCTTACCTCTGGTGGGGTTAGCCAATAAATAATTACCTTTTATTTCTGGAGCTGGAGGAGTCCTTTCTCGTTGGGTACCTTTTTACGACTGATCTTGTAGCTCTTATGACCCTTACTTATAGCACATTCTGGTGAAACTAAATTTGAGCCATATCGTTTGAAGTATATTTTACTTAAGAAACAAGTGACACGCACGACGTCATCCTATATCTCCTATTGGTATACTGGTAGGTTTCTGCACATTTAATTCGTGATGATATTCACCACCGAGGTACCATGATTGTTGTCATGTTGCTGTCCTCAGTGAAGATCTTGCTGGACGTGGATCACCGCACTTAGTTGCTCATGATTGGTTCCTTTGAGTGTTGTGGGGAAAAAGATTATAGACTGATAAGAGGAATTCTTATTCAGTTGTTGATGACACTTCGTCTCGTGGTATACGCATTTTTATTCTATAATTAGGAAACAGGTGCGTAGGTAGCGAGGGGGTGAAGGTAGAGAGGGGTCAGTTCTAAGAAAACATGCGGTTGGCTCTTTTTTTTAGGAACAACAGGCGCGTAGTTGAGGGGGAGGAGGGGTTAAATTGTAATGGTTCATTACAATGCTATGGGACTATCACCACACGAACACAACCACGATTGAGATGGTGGGCTTCTACACGAACAACGTCTCTTTGCCTCATCCTCTTCAGAGGTGGGTTGTTGAGGGCGGGATAACCACGCTGATTTGTATTTCTTGTCGACATTTTATTATTACGCCTAATTGGCAATTTATATAATTTGTAATAAAAACGACACATAATCAATGTATTCGGGAAGGGAATTTAAAACAATTAAACAGAGATGGATATTTTTAGAAGATCACCACCGACGGCACAAAAAAAACTTTGACATAAGCATGTTTAACAAGATGTCATTGTACCATAGTGAGAACATTGACGTTTGCTTGTAGTTTATTGTAAAGTATTACTATTTTTTTTATTATTATGCTTCTCTTTTTTTCTAGCCATAACATTTATAACATGTCCCGTTTTAAATTTAAGTGACTGAAAAAGTTTATGCTTAATTTTCCATGCCTCAATTTCAACCCTCATTTACCATTCAATAGATATTACTTTATAAACCTAGCCAGTTTATATAGTAAATCACATATTAAACCAATTATGTTTGTTCTTTGCTTTCCTTTATTTTTCTTTATAAATATATGTTTTCACTCTTCTTGCCATCATCCATTAAACTTTTTTCATTTATGTTTAGTTAAAATAAAATAAAATAAAAGAACAAGAATAGAAAAAACCCGATGACTAAAAAAGGTTATGTTCATTATTTTCACATGAGGTGATGAGATTCAATTATTGATGCGGGGTTGGTACAGAGGTGTTGTTGCTAGTCATTTGCGAGAAGATGGCGTTAACAGAGCGCCTTCAAATTTCTATTCTGATTTTCGGCGGCCAATTTCACTTCGTGTTTTAACGAATGCCAAATCGATTGCGGTTATTATACCATCGTATAAAGAAGGAAGAATAATAAAGAAATGCCAATTTTATCTTCTTCCCTGAGTTAACACCCGCAACGAGCTACTCGGTAAACAATTTGTCAGTTTATAAAAAATGCTTTTAGAGGGGCATGTCACTTTGAAGCTTAAGCGTTAAAAGCTTCTTGCGAAGGGCCAACTTAGTGGCAGTACTTTTCCTCTCATAAACTTTATCAAGAGTTTTGAATATTTCTTAAGCGGAGTAGTCCTGTTTAACAAAAAGAGTCAGACAAGTATTTCACGATAGTACCCTTCGCTGCCCACCTCCGCATTCTTCCACTCTTCAGTTTTTTGAGCCGGTGGGTTACAGTCAGTTTAATTACATCAATCTCACTTAAGAGAGTACGCATTCTTATTTTCTATGCGCTGTATTTTTTATGTTTTTTATGTCTTAAAGTGTATGGATTTATGGCAAGGACAGTTAACGGAAATGGCGTGACAAAACGAGAAATTTTAATATTTTTACTTTAACAAAACGAATATTGATTAATTCTAAGTTCAGACTTGGCTTTTTATTTGTCCATAACCTGTTGTCCCAAGAAGACACGTCTGCACTTCACTCTATATTATTTCGAACTAAAAAAACTAGGGAATGTTGTGCTTGTTTTGCTACTCAACAAATATAGGGTATGTTGTTGATATATTTTGTTATAATTCAACACCTACAATAGGCCACAACTTTGAAAAAAAAAATATTGTCAAAATTGTAACAACTATTTTTGAAAAAAGTAAGTTTTTCCTTAATGCTTGTATGTCAGTTAACGTTCAATTTGACAGAAACACAGTCATCCAGACATGCAGATATTCAGACATAATATGTATACGTTTATGGATATATCGCGAGTAAAAAAAAAACGTAAGAAATTATAATATCAACATAATTCTTCATCAAATTTGAATATTTAATTTAATAAAAGATTTTTTAAACCTTATTAATAATTTAAGATAAATTTCAATATTGAAATCACACACAGTAGTTCATACATTTTTTTGAGTGCTTTTAAACAATAAAATGTAAAAAAAAAGCCTAAAACCATATCATTACTTAAAATCGAAATAAAATAAACGGTTAAAATAGTAGCATATTATTTCGTTGTTTTTTTTTTTTTTAGCTATTAATCCTCTTTATCTTTTGTATAAAAAATTAAACTTTATCAAAATAGATAAACAATGTAAATATTGGACAAAGAAAAACGTTAAGACTCATGTGTGCTCTTAAAAAACTTAAGATAAAAATTACAAATATTATAGATTTCCATCACTTGGACCAAATAAAAAGAAATGGAAAAAATAGTTTAAAATCTAAAAAGCAGTAAAAAAAAATATGAAAATTAAAAATATTTTAAACTTAAATTATTTTCAATACTTATTCATTTTTAAATGTTTCCTTTTTTGTTATTTTTTAAGTTACAGAGCTTACATTTAATACCTTACGTTTTTTAATAAATTTTCAATTGAATTAATATTTTTATAGAACAATGTTAATATTTTTTAGTCTTAATCTTTTAAAAATATATTTTAAGACTCAATTATAATTTAACGGATAAAATGTAAAGAAAAAATAGGAAAATATTACATAAAATTGCTTAAAACATAATGACTGTATAATGGAATTTGCTTTGTACATAATGTCTTAGATGTACTTTTGTATCCCATATTAGTTATGTATATCATTTATAAGAGTAGATATTATTGAATAAAAAAAATATATATAAATATTTAAAATTGTTATCATTTATATAATAGCAAAATGTCGTTTAATAAATGTCGGATTGATCTTAAGCAAATGTAATGTTTTTTTTAAGAATGGAAATTACAGGAATCAGAAGTAAGTAGATCATAAAGTTGTTTGATATGATACGAGTAGTTATGTATTATGGTGTTCTAATTGAAATCGGAAGAAGAAGGAAGTTAGATTTGTTCAAGAGGTAAAGAGCATATACATTTTTTTCGGCCATGCAAGGCCTTTCTGTAGAAAAGACTTCTATGATTAAATACCTCGGGATTTCATAGTAAATGCCAATGTAAGTAAGCCCCGCATTGCAAAAAGATGCATTCATTCAATTTTAGTCGAATTAGTTCGATGTTGAAATTTTAGTACGATATTAGATAAATTCACGATTTGTATATTGTAATCGAATTAAGGGCCATATTTTCTCTAGTATTTTAATAGAGTTATGAATAATCATCAAACACCTGGGGGCAGATTCTGTAATAAACGAAACGATAGCGATTGATCGTTTTTCAAAAACGAAAGAAAATGTGCGAAAGCGATAATTGGCATTCTGTATCGCATTTCGTTTTTGGTTCTGTGTTCGTTTATGCTTCAAACCCAAACAAATTTGATTGCATACTTTTATGATGCTTACAGCTATCTGATAATTTGAAGGATGGAACATTAATTTAAATCGATACATAAAACTCAAGAAAATCGATGTCATGTACACGATTTAAGAAATGAAATGAGGCAAAATTAAGAAAAAGAAGGTACGTTGTTTATTTTCTTGGGATTTTAATATCAATTAATATTAGTTTTGTTGATTTTTAAGTAAAAAACACGTACATAATAAGAAAGCATTAAAAATCGATTAAAGTAAATTTGTATACAAATAAAGTGTCAAGAAGACTCATCACTATTACTGTGACAGATTGTATTTTTGTGCAAAATGTGATGCAAAATAAATGGTCGCGTTCGGGTACGTATCCAAAGGTATCCGGATTTGTTGGTGTTGTTGTAATCCCATAGGAAAAAACAACTGATTAACGAAACAGCTGATGTCAAGCAGAAATCTAAAGCTATCCAAAAATTTTTGGTATACTTAACTATCAAAGGGGAATTTTGAAGAACAGCTGACATTTCAGCTGATCTATTTTCTTTTGTGTCGAGTACAGGGTTGGCCGAACTATAACTTTTTAACATTTGTTGCGTCTAGTACTAATTTACTAATTGAGAAAAGTAAAGTTTGTTGCATTAAAGATCTCATTCGGATCCTACTGCAAAGCTTTTATTCTTTGAACTTCAGATTGTTTCTTGATATAGGAGGTATTAAACTCAAATTCTTTTAGGGTTTTCATAGAAATATGAAATGATCTTAACTCTTAAACATTACTTGTTATGGGATTATATGGACATATTTAGAGCTGAGTTTTCAGAAAAGGATTCTTTTAAGACTATAAGCTTATACAATCTTATTGCAAGAAGAGAAAATAGTTTTGCTATAAAATTTAAGTAAATTTAAGTAGTTTTAAGCAGCAAAAGTGTTTACCTCTTAAAATAAAAATGTTATGAAACCCAGGCTGGTCAAAAAGCTACATAATTATTGGGCTGAAGGTGGATTACTACACAATTAAAATAGAAAATGATCGTACTGGAGCTCTCTTCGACAAGTGTGCTGCGCTCCTTAAAAATAAACAGTTTCAATATAATTACCAGTTCTTGGTTTTTATTATTTTTAAAAAGTTTTTTTGGTAATATTTATATGTGGGTGATTCTACAAACGATGGAATTTTCGGCGGCCCCAGAAATATTTTGAAATCCGTTCAATTATTTAATCTGATTTTTTTTATAAAATTAAATCTGACTGATATCTACCTGGCCTAACAATATTATTAGGGTGACCTTATTTTATATTGCTCAAAAAATTCTTCAAAGTGTCCGATTCTCAGTCCCCTGACGTGTCCCCAGTGCGTTTTCGCAAAGAAAAATTATTACCGTTCTCTTATTTCTGGTCTCATACTAAAATGAATCCCACCGAAGTTACGCCAAATAATACATCTTTGCTACGAAATAGATAAATATTTTTTAGTAATTGATTTTATTACAAAAAAACTTAATTAAACTTTGTCCCCCGCTTTTTGTATCAGTCCCCTGGCATATTGAAACAGTCAAAAATATAAATAACTAGGATGTCGATCAGATTTCCAGCACTGACAATTTGAAGAACCAAGTCTCCTTACAATAAAATCGTGGTGCAACTCGATTCTGTTTCTTATGTTAGTATTGTGAAAAACACATTTGTGCATGAAGTCGTGGATTGTCCGTTTAGTTTATCAGTCCTCTGGTGAGTTTTTACGAAACAAATTTGTATGTAAGTAGGCATCTTTTTTAGCAGTATAGTATAGGTTTGATAAAACTGTAATATTATATATATTTTTTTGATTTTTTAAATAAAACCTTAATATCGTTTTTGCGCAAAAACCATGAAAAACCTCAGTCCCCTGGTCTCAGTCCCCTGGCTAATAAATAAATAAATGACATTTTATTCAGAAACCTGAGAATTTTTAAGTTATGTTGAACTTCGAACTTCATTACGAAATATTTTTAAAATTTTTAAAAAGAATATAATTTATTTTAAATTGATCCTAAGAAGAAAAAAAAATTTATTATAATATATTATTTTTTTTTAATAAAATGTTAAGTTATTATGTATTAACCATGAATTTGTATGTTTATGAAGGCTAATTAAATTAAATTTCTATATTTCAGTGTATACCCAAGAGAAAATACAAAAAAAACTAAAGATTTATTCAGTCCCCTTAAAAAAAAACTCAGTCCCCTGAACATCCTTTACTGGCCGCTTTCAACAACGCAAAGATACGGTCTAAGGATCAACTAGAACAATTCTTACGACTTTTGGCTTCCAAAAATGTCGTGCCGAAATTTGTATCATTTTATTCCATTGTTTGTAGAATCACCCATGTATGTACGTACCTCGAAACGACAGCGTCTGCTCACCAAATGCGAACAAGCACTAAAATCTCAAAAAAAGAAACCTCGTTGGCGTGAGATGATTTGTGGTTAAAAAATCTGCCCTTTTCAATTTACCTTTCCTCATTGCAGGATTAAATTATCAAAAATTTGAACTAAAAACTTAATAGAGACATTGTCAGTTGTATATATTTATAAGGGCTATACCATATTATATTCTTAAATATTTAATGAATTATTATAATAAAAAAAAATTCATAGGATTTGTAATCCAGTATACATACATAATATGTATAATATTAATTGTTTGTTTTGCAGATTAGCAAATGGTCTCTTGCTGCAACTAAATCGTCGCAACATACCTTGTACAATAAATTCAGCATTAAAAAATATCTTTAAATCATGTGTTCATAATCCAAATCATTTGATTATGCCAAAGAAAATTGTTTGTCTGCAAAAATAAACTTCCCATCTATCATATATCATTCCTACAATTCCTCATCTTTATGGTAAATGAAACATTTTCAGTTTTTGTACAAACCTTCATAAGATCATAAATGTGCAAAATTGTTTGGTTTTCATTATTCTATTTTTTTATGAATTAACTACGTATGTAGCAGACGTAACAAATTGTAGTAAATTAGGCATGTAGTTGAATCGGCCAACCCTGGATGATTCACGTCTTTTTTTGACTTTGACAGTAAATGGTACCTATCCGGTTTTTGTCGTTCGACAAACGTATCGGATACTAAAGTATCTTAGATACCCTATCGGACTACGAGGTGAACGCGACCAATGTTTGTTTATGTATGTATGTATTAACACAACCAATAACTATTAAAATTGACAAAGTGGGAGATCATAACCAAACCATATACCGTACAAACTCGATTAACACAACTAAAAAGAAATTAAGGCGGTTGCAATAACCGAGGTTCTTGCACTTAATGGGCTACATTTTCTTGATAAAAATTTATATAGAAAGATGTGATGTCTTATTTTTTTAGAGGTAACTAAAATGTTATAAAAAAAAACATTATTGAAAGCAAACAAATAGTTTTTGTTGGTTTGATGTTTTGATTTTAATGAACAGATGAATAAACACAAGAAATTGAACTAATCGATGTAAAATTTTTGAAAAGTAGCACTTACATAATCAGACGTGCTACGATTTTAGTGTTGCAAAAATCAAGAAATTGCGCGAATCGAAGGTTGTGTTAACCGAGTTCGTACTGTACTTACATATCTGTGGTGTTAACAAGAAACATGATAGCTCCAAAATGTATGTAAATTTGTTTTTAATAACTTTTGAATCCGATGACCATTTGATCCATTCCGCATAAATTTGGTCGTCCAAAGGTGTTAAGCACTCACCAAATACTTTTGACAGAGTGCTCTGTGCAAGAGGGCAAACGAAATCTTTTCCAACTGACCATTGGTAGCTCTCTTCACCTAGTACCTCTAAAGTAGAGCAAAGGCTCAAAAATTGGAGGAATATAATATGTGACTCGCGTCCCTGTTTTTATGCGTATATTCTCCAACACATATTTGTAGGCTTTTCTGTTCAACCGAAATCGTTGAATAAAGCTATATAGTTGTAAACTAATATTATAAAATAATTTGCAACAAATAATTAAAACACATCTTTGATCTGACAAAGTAGATAAATTGGAAAAAAAAAACTCTTAGATTTCTTTTTCTACTCGGCAAGTTCAATAACTCCGAATCCTCATGTTCTTCTTCACTATAGTTCAAAAATGCAATATATTCCCGTATCATCTTCTTTTTTAATATTAAAAACTTTTTTTCTGAACAAAACTGAAACTGAAATATTTAAGAAGAGAAACGTCAAAGAATAAGCTGTCGTTTATTTTGTTTCGCATGTGCGAACGAAAACTTTCGTTTTTTATGTTACATGAAGCAAATTGTTCGCACGCGCAAAAACGTTTGTTCGCGTGTGCGATACAGAATGTCACCCCTGTTTTTGTTGTAACCTCCCAAGAACTTCTTGTAATACAGAGATAAACCCAACGAAATTTTTTTTTTTAAAATAAAGCACCTAATCAAACAGCTATCAGAAGAAATTCAACCAACCCCTTAACTGATATTTTTTCATTGGATTAGAAATCTTGATGTAGTACCCCTTAGCATAATGGTTAGTGCGTTGGACTGTCATGCGGAAGGTCTCGAGTTCGATTCTCAGCCGCTGCAAAGTTTTTTTCAGGGGTGTACTGCCTCTTGCGAGAAATTGAAAAATTCTCCAAGAGTATCTCTTGTCATGGAAAGTGCTGCTCATTAGCCGTTCGAAATCGGCAAAAAATTGTAGGTCCCCTCCGTTCCTGGTAACATGCACACAGGAATGGTTGAGAGTTCTAAGTCACTAGGTCCTGGTTCACTCCGAGCTGTTGCACCACCAAATTTTAATTTTATTTAGAAATCTTGATAATCTTCATATTCTTACTTTTTGAAAAAATCGGCGTCTAATCAAAATGATGTCAGCATGCTATCAACAGAAATTCCAATTCCATCAATCACTAAACTGAGATTTGAAAAGGTTTACTTTTAACCTGGCGCCAATCTTAAAGATTAACCATACAAAATTAAATCGAAAATCAATTCGATTAGAAATCTTGATGAATTTTTATGGGCCACTAATCTAACGAATCGAACCGCCTTGAACACATTCACTGCATAGTCTACGTTTTGGTCCGTTAAAATTTAGTATAAAATGTGTAAATCCTCGGTGTGACAGCTTAACGAGTTTACTTATCGTCGAAAACCCACTTTTGAGTTCCAAATTATAGCAAAGCAAAGAAGCTTGAGAACTGGAGCTGCTGCACACTTAGGCCGGTATTCACCGAGCGCTCATAACTTAAGAAGCTCATAAACGTATTCACCAAGCAATATTAGTGAAGATCTACGAGCGCTCTTAAAAGTTAGGAGTGGTCCCGACCACTCCTAACTTACGAGCGCTCTCTTCGAAAATTTGTTCGCTTGTGCGTGTGCCACGCATGCATTTGACTCGAATCCATGTGAGCAATGCCAAGTAGAAGAGTATCCATTTGCTGTCAAGACCAACATTACACAACATTTCACAGTTTGGGTATGCCTGAACAAGAGAGAGTGGCTCTCATTTTCGAACTTCGAAAAACACTTGCGAGTGGTTGGTGAATACCGCACAGAAATTTCAAGTTAAGAGCCTCGTAAAGTTAAGAGCCGTTTAGGAGCGCTCGGTGAATACGAACCTTAAATTTAAATAATTATTTACGAGTAAGTAATTGGATATTGGTCTGACGTTGACATTCAAAAATATAATTTTTTTGTTAGCGTATGCGTTCAATCGAAATCGGTTAATAAATATTCGTGATTATTGCCAATGATTCATATACAGAGTGGATCATCTGGTGGTTTCTTTTTCCCGCTCGAAATATTGACAGAAAGTCAGTTTCTTATCTCCAGGGAACGCTTGAACAACATTGGGAAATATTGAAAACTTATTTCCAAAGTGAGTGGTTTTTTGAAAAGAAGCTTTGGTCGAAATGAAGCACCCACCGCGCCCGCAAGTTTGTGTAAAAAGTTCGTGAGACTGGTATGCTAGTGGACAAAACACATGGTCCCCGTTATCGTAGGGTGCGCGAATTACGAGTCCAAGCCGAGAAAAATAAAATACAAACAAATAGTTACGACAATGTTTTACTTTTAATCTTTATTCTTCCATATAACGCTTAAGACTGACTTTCTTTTCGGCAAGCTAACATGATCTACCTATATTATATCAAGAAAACATCTGTAGATAATCCTCGTTCAAGGTCTTGATGGATTGGATATAATCCTCTGTTGTTTTTACGTTGTTGTTGTTTCGTACAGTGCATCTCTTTTTCAATGCTTATCTCTAATCCTCGCTCAAGGTCTTCATCGAGATAACACTTCTGTTGTTGTTACGCTGCTGTTATGTGTTGTTATCTTATGTTACGTTGAGTGTTGCCTATGCGAGGTTTCGTGACTCGCGCAGACGAGAATGTGGCTGCTGTGCCTTAGGAGAATTCTGCACAAAGATCTCGGATGATTCGCTTACAAGGTCCGATTGACTCAGCAATTGAAGGAGCGCGACCATCCGCTTGAACGACGTTTTGTTCCATAAGGGAATGTTTGCTCTTACTAATAAAGCTATAATACATGTAAAAAATTAAATGTTGTTCAATTTATTGCATTTAAAAAAAAAAACTAGCATTTGTATATATACACCCATACTAATAAAGATGGTTTAGTGGAGGTTTATTGCTAAGTCCTGGATTAAGTGCGAAATTTCATTAATAAAACAAATGTTCTGCTAAGTGACGTTTACTAACTATGATTAAGCTAAACTACCGAAGTAGGTAGTTTGGCGAATATAAGAAATAGAATTGTCAAACTGGTGCGAACGCACTTCGCGAGTTGTCAAGGGATTTGCTCTGAACGCAAAGCAGTTTAATAAAATGAGAACTACCAAAGGATTTAAGGTCATAAGTAGATTTCGACACAATCATGCTTATTTTGACATTCTCATGAATAGTCTATTCGTTAGAATGATTCTATTCCTTCGAATGAACTTTCTTAATTTTGAGATTCGAACGAATAACATTCAATTGCGAAAGATAGCATAAAATGAACTTCAAAAAAGATTCATTTTCATTATCATCTGTTTGACATTTACGATATTTCTATTTGAATTAGTATGACCGTTTTATATTTTTTTTGTTTCTAAACATTTTATAGATGTTGGATAAAGAATCAAGGAACAAAGTAAATAATACACTTTTTCATTATAAGGTAAAGTTTAACCTCATATTCATTACATTTTGTGTGCCAACTCAGCTGTTTTGAAACTATTCTTAAAAAAAATAAGTTGTTCATGACGCGTTATAAATTTTTAATTTTTTTCGTATACACTTGGTCACACTAAAATATCAAAAACAAAAGAAAAGTGTTTGTGAAATGTCAAAACCAAAAAGTGAAATCTTTGTTTATTTGAAATTGTTTTGTTTATTGTTTAATAATTTAAATTTGTTTGATAAAAACATAAAATAAAAAATAAAAATATGGCATTTGTGTTGTTTATAAATGAAGATGGTGTTGAAGAAGTGCAGAGGAGAAGGATAGTGGATTAGTTTTTGATTTGAAATCAGACCAAACCAGCAAGAAATTTGTTTAGTTATTTTTAACAGTGTTTCAACTTTTGTTTACCTTTTTCCTAGTAGCACCGTCCTTGGAAGGTGGTCCACAACTATTTAATCTCTCCGCGGTTTCCTTCCAAAATCTTTCCGTATCAACGCGGGTGGTAAAAAAAACCCTTTGCTACCTCCAGGTTTTCTTTCATTATTTTGATTAACTTTTCCTTTTGTTCGCGGTTTGTCCAGTTGGAATGCGACCTTTAAACATAAAACAACAAAAAACTTAATAAAAGTAATTTATTTTCCATGAAATAATTAAAAACTTACATGTTTTGTTGCTTACTCGACAGAAAAATTCAAACGACACAAAAATGACATTTAATTCTATTCTTTCGCAAGTCAAAATTGAATTAGCTTTCGCAAATGAATGAACTTTCTATGGATTAGGTGGGTTTTTTAAAGGATTTTTGATAAAATTCACTTAATTATTCCTCGAACATTTCGTTTTTATTAATGTAAATATTTAAGCCAGGACTTAACTTTTATTCCACGGTTTAGTAAAACTGTAGAATATACATAGGTGAAATAACCGTTTTTTATTAATATGGCTGATAGTATTTAGTATTATTTATAGTATTTAACAACCGTGTTACATGCACATCCATTTTTCTAATGTTTGTTGATTCTCATTTATTTCTCGTCCTTCTTTATAAGGCTTGGCAAAATGGTTAGTGCGTTTGCTGTCATGTAGAGAGCCCTGGGTTCGAATCTCAACCTTTGCAAAAAAAATTCAGGGGTGTTCTACCTCTTGCAAGGAATTAATAAATCCTCCTAGAGTATCTCGTCATGAAGAGTGCTGCTCATTAGCTCTCTATAAGCCATCATGGCCTCTAATCTATTTATTTATTTGTCGTAGATTTCAGATTACACTATAGCTTACCATAAAAAGCCATCTACAAGCCAGAGTAAGAATAAATTTTTGGATCTTTTAAACAGACCCAGATAGAAAGCAGGATCCCAAATTGTTTGTTATAAAATTAATTAAAATCCATATAGATCTCTAGATAATAAAACATAAATACTCACTATTAAAAAAATGTCAAATTTCAAAACTTTCATACACAATCAAACCTAAGCAACTTGCTCAGAAGAAATTCGCTAAATTTTAAGAAATGGTTTAAAATTATTTTCTTTTAAGTAAGGAAATTTGGTGACGGAAGTGTTACAAGATTTTCCACAGCAAGAATCTCTGATAATTAAAAATTCTTATTCGTTCTCATTCATAATTCTTAAAAAATCATAGGTTAGGTTAGGTTAGGAGGGGTGTGCACAGCCCAAGGGCTGTTGCGTACACGGGGGCCTATTGGTCCATTGTGATCCCCTATTAATAAAAGCAGAGATGCTCCTAACTAATTCCTTATGTAGACTGGTTCATTTTCGAACCAGCCTGAGCTTACAATGAATTTTCTCATATTTGCCATTGAGACCTGCGTTAGATCGTCTAGTTCTCCAACAAACCTGTTTCCGAAGTAGCGAAGGCGATTTGTTTGGAGGTTCGGACAGTCACAGAGCAAGTGTTTAATGGTTTCAGTCTCCTCGACATCCTGGCAGCTCCTACAGAAATCGGGTGCAAATGCACCCATTCTAGTGGCCATTGTGCCAATGGCGCAGTGACCCGTTAGTACACCTATCAGGATTCTGATGTTCTTTTTACTCAGCGATAAGATATACCGAGTTTCTTTTTCATTAATTCTAGGCCATAAACTTCTAGAGATAACACAGTCGTCCCTGGAGGACCAGGAGTTGTTGATTTGCTCTTTCGTTATTAGGTCTATTTTCCTTTTAATCACTCCAATCGGGATTTTTGGTTCTAAATTTAAATGGCTACTGCTGTTTTTATTTGATAGTGATCCTTTCCTTGCCAGTTCATCTGCTATTTCATTCCCTTCTATATTACTATGTCCGGGAACCCAGCAGAGGTTGACTTGGTTAGTGCTACAAATATTGTTCAGCATGTCTCGACATTTTGTTACTGACTTGGATCTTATAGTCTCACTAGCTAAGGCATTGATGGCAGCTTGGCTGTCCACGAAAAATGTGATCTCAGACGAGTTCAATTCTTTCGTGCGTACCAATTCTGCCGCCTTTTCAATAGCATAGATCTCAGCCTGAAAGACACTACACTCATCTGGGAGTTTGAATGATTCTTTAATATTTAGAGCTTCACAGAACACCCCAGCTCCTGTTCCCTCTTCCATTTTTGACCCATCGGTGTAGAAGGAGATACCTTGTTCACTAATTAGTGAGTTGGATTCCCATCCCTGCCTTTGGGGTATTGTAGTAGAGAATTGTTTGTTAAAATCTATTTTGGGTGGTAAGTAGTCAGTCGTCACATTAAGCCCTGCCACTGTGTCATACCTATGCAGTATTGACCCATGACCATAATTACTGTGCTTCCAAAAGTTCATTTCTTTAAGCCGAATTGCGCTTTTGGCTGCTGTGCATCTTATGTGCTCGTCCAGGACTGGAAGATTTAATATAATTTCCAGGCCTGCCTGTGGCGTAGAACCCTGTGCCCCCGTTATTCCTAAACAGGCTAGTCTCTGTACCTTATTCAGGTTTTTGAGATAGCTACTTTTTTCTGCTGCTTTCCACCACACGATCGACCCATAGGTAAGTATGGGACGAACTATCGCCGTGTACATCCACTGGATGACCTGCGGTCGCATGCCCCACCGTGTACCGAAGGTTTTTTTGCATGTGTAGAGAGCTTTAAATCAAATTCTTTTAAATCTTTGAAAAAATTGCATTTAGAGAACAGCTGTTTTCTGTGACATATTCTCCACAAGGCTCTTATGTCAAAATTTAGCTTGGATTTTAGCTGATGTTTGGAGAAAAATGTAGGACATAAAATTTAGTGCGATATGCGTACTAAGCTATACACTCCAAAAAACTTTCAAAATATTTCTTATCTCTCCAAATACAAACTTTGGCGCGACATTTGAAAAAGTTTTGTAGAGTTTGAAATTATAGAGATAAAATTTGTCTTTGCTCGATTTGCGTACTAGGCTTCAGCCTAAATCCAAACTAAATTTTGACATAAGAACCTTGCTGTTTTCTAAATGAAATTTTTTCAAAGATTTAAACGAATTTGTTGATTTGGATTTTTTCACAATTGTGATTTTTGCCGTGGAAAATATTTTGAGGCTTCCGTCTTCTAAATATTATTCCATTTTAAATTGAAATTGAAATTTAGCTCCAAAACAAATGTGCCAGGCCATTATTACCTGCGCTAAATTTTGACAGCTAAGGTATGTAAAGTTCGAAAAGAAATTTTGATTTTTAAGCTGGAGCAGCGGACCTCGGATAAAATGCTTGACATAATTTTAGCTTGGCTAAATTTTGGAGAGAATTTTGTATGGGAGAGAAAATTTAGCGTGATCTGCGTACTAAGCTTTAAGGATGAAGGATTATAGGAATTATACAGGATAGATGTGAAGTTATTTTTTAAGGTAATTCATTTTGACATATTATAAGCATATAGATTATGAAAACATGATTTAAAGATATTTTTAATGCTAAAATTTACTGTAAAATGTAAACATATACAAATATTATTGAAAATAATGAAAACCAAGTACTGGTGTACTTTGGTGTGAATCTTTACTGTAAATCTACCCAATAATAATGTATCGACCAGTCATTTTCTTACTTCGCTTACTAAAAATGATTAAATGATTTCAAACTTCAAATGCATAGCTGACAGTGAAGTGACATCGGCTACATTTAACTTACATAGCAGACGAAGTTATTTCTAAAAAGTGACAGTTCGGCAAACCTGCCTGCCAATATCTGCCTGACAATTCATCAAACGAATTGTCAAACATGCTTGATGATATCAAAATATTTTGATATTTTGCTGGTTTGACAAGCATATTTTTCATTTTCAATGAAGTTCTAGAGCTGTGCATATCGTGAGAAAATATATCAAAATGAGTCATATATGCAATAGCGGTGATTCAGGTGGATTTTATAAGATTAGATGTAAGTTTTCTGCAGACTTCCAAATATAAAAATTGTAGTAAATTTGCTCAACTAATATTTCATCTATGCCCAGGGTTGGTCCGCCATAGTAAGAATTCTAATGAGAAGTGGTGTTTGACAGCATATTTGATGAATGTGAACGCAACTGGTTTCAATCCGTCAAATATTCATCAAACCATATTTCTGTGGCAACAAGGAAAACCAGCATAAGTCGACTTTTGTCGAAAATGAGTTTTTGATACCATCTCCGATACACAATTAGCCATTCCGTCTGTCATAATTTTTTCGTATTTTTATCTCAAACGGTTAACAAATTACAGACAAAAGAAAAACAAGTCTTGTATCTGATTTGCAAACTAAAGTCTGGTATGCAGATCGGAAAAAAAATTCTCCCATACATTTTTTTTTCCTGGGACAAATTTTGTCTCTATACAAAATGTCTCCACTAAATTTTGCCAGGAAAAAGAATGATACAAGCATTTTTTTGCGGGACAAAATTTTGACAGCCACCGTATTCCCGAAAGTGATTTTTGTCAAAACTGGTTTTATGTAAAAGGTACTGATGCTTCTCTTGAAAGCATCAAGAGGCAAGAGATTCCAAAAAGGTATGAACGACTTTTGTAAGGCAACGCGTTCCATAGATACACTCCAAAACACTATAATTTATTTTTTATCTCTCCAACTTCAAACTTTTGCGCGAGATTTAAAATGTTTTGTAGAGATTAATATTGTAGAGATAAAATTTGTCTTGTCTCGATCTGCATACTAGGCTTAAACATTCAAATCGCTCTCCTGAAAAGTAGCAAAAACTGACTTATGTCGCTTTTCCTTGTTGCCCTTTGAGTATTATATAATATGGAGGGCTCGTTCCTATCCCCAATGCATTGTAGTACTTGAAGTTGTGATAGGGGTCGCTGTCTCACTTTCTGTAAGTTAAGGATACAGCCGTATCCTCCGATTTGTGCTTACCTTCTCCTCGCATATAGTTCTCCGTCACATGTGATATGAAGCACTCGGCAATAACTTTGTCTTATGCGCGAAACAGATTAAACCAGCAACAGCACCAGCGCCATCAACAACAAACAGCACGCTGGCCAGCAAACATTTCTCAAACACATTAGGTGTGTTTTTTTTACAGGCTTAATAGGCGACGATAAAAAAACGCATCGGGGCATAAAAAAAAACTTGGCAGCACTGTGCTGTGGAATGACATTTTAAAACAAAACAAATCTCATCTCTTTCTCTTTCTCATATCTTCTATCAAACATTTTTGACATTTCCATCCTTCGTCGCTTTATAAAAACATTAAATCGAAATGGAAGAGAATGGAGGTAAGTTCAATTTTCATTGCATTGTTTCGCATAATTTATTTTGTATTTTATTTTTCAGATACTTATACTTACACCAATCGAGCTTTGGAACAGGCAGCCAATACGCCTACTTTCATGAAGAAGATGAAACAACTTTCCATCTCGTGGACACTGCTCGCATACAAAAACCACCACATCAACGTGGTCGCTTCCGTGGAAATTTCAGGAACTCAAGATTAATGCATAGAGGACGTAATTCTCGTGGAGGAATGCAGTCTGGTATGACTACCCTTGGCGGCAAGAATGTTAAGTCGCGCGATAATCGTCGTGGAATGGGAAAAAAATTCGGAATGCGTAACGCTCCACCGAAAATTCGTGATGCTTCTGTGGCTGTACGTGCAGATTGGTCGACTGTAGAGTCCATGCGACATAGTAACTTAAAGGATTGGTTTGCTGTGAATGACCGACAGTTTCCATTTCAAACAAAAGCTTAAGCAGATTGCTTCAAGTACTGGTGCCGGTTCTGAAGTACCTCTTACGACTTTTATTGAAGAGGTATAGAAGATATAGAAGATATACAAATTTTATTATGAATACCCGTCTTACTAGGTCTCCGTTGGCCGCGACCAGCGAGCTCGCCGATATATACCTCAAACATCCTGGGAATGAGAGTTCTGATAATGAAGAGGGCAACGAGGAAAAACATGTTGGTTTTGCAGACGATGAAATGGAAGAACATAACTTTAACCAATTTATTGTTCAACGTAAAATCTCACAGCAAAAAAAAAACAATAAAACAGATACAATTTGAGCCGTAATTAATGTTTGCTTCAGTAAAATGTTTAATAATTTTCTATAATTTTCATTGGAGAACTGATCAGTGCTTGTCTTGGTCACCCAGTGACCAGTCAAATGTTTCTTGAAATTCTGAACATTAGGTGGTTTTTTTTAACAGATTTAGGAATTTGTTTTTATCACTAAATATTGTTTTATTGGTTTATATTTTTGCATTTAATTTTTGTTTGTTATTTGCTGTTTTTGTTTGTATTATTTTTATTTGTTAATACATTGACATAAATTGAATGTTGTTGTTAAATTAATTTGTGTTTTTTTAAATCTTGGTATTTTTTTAAAATTTATATGTGTGTAAAAAACTGACTACAAGAAACTTAATGGTGCTTATTTTGACATTCTCTTTCGTTCGAAAGTGAGTCGAATTCGTTGAAACTTAATTTTGAGACTCGGCGATTAGAATGTTAATCGAACAAATCGAAAGTTCACCCAATCCATAGAAAGTTCATTCATTTGCGAGAGCTAATTCAATTTTGACATTCGAAAGAATAGAATTAAATGTCATTTTTGTGTCGTTTGAATTTTTCTGTCGAGTAAGCAACAAAACATGTATGTTTTTAATTATTTCATGGAAAATAAATTACTTTTATTAATTTTTCTGTTGTTTTATGTTTAAAGGTCGGATTCCAACTGGAAAAACCGCGAAAAAAAGGAAAAGTTAATCAAAATAATAAAAAAAAACACGGAGGTAGCAAAGGGTTTTTTTACCACCCGCGTTGATACGGAAAGATTTTGGAAGGAAACCACGGAGAAATTAAATAAACACCATCTTCATTTATAAGCAACACAAATGCCATTTTTTTATTTATTATTTTGTTTTTATCAAAGAAAATTAAATTATTAAACAATAAACAAAACAATTGCAAATAAACAAAGATTTCACTTTTTGGATTAGACATTTCACAAACACTTCTCTTTTGTTTGGTTTAGACATTTCACAAACACTTCTCTTTTGTTTTTGATATTTTAGTGTGACCAAGTGTATACAAAAAAAATAAAAATTTAGAACGCGTCATGAACAACTTACTTTTTTTAAGAATAGTTTCAAAACAGCTGAGTTGACACAAAAAATGCAATAAATATGTTGTTCTTTATGGTTAAACTTTACTTTATAATGAAAAAGTGTATTATTTATTTTGTTTCTTGATTATTTATCCAACATCTATAAAATGTTTAGAAACAAAAAAAATGTAAAACGGTCATACTAATTCAAATAGAAATATAGTAAATGTCAAACAGCTGACAATGAAAATGAATCTTTTTTGAAGTTCATTTTATGCTCTCTTTCGCAAATGAATGTTATTCGTTCGAATCTCAAAATTAAGAAAGTTCATTCGAAGGAATAGAATCATTCTAACGAATAGACTATTCATGAGAATGTCAAAATAAGCATGAATAACTAATCGGATGGCTTGACCAGACCCATCACTTTGCCTTCGAACAAAGGCAAGATATCAGAGTCATTAACAATCTCCTCCTGGATTACTGGACTATCGGGATCCTCACAATGGGTTTTAAAGAAAAATCTAAAGTTTCCCTTTTTGGCAAATAATCCTTAAATTGTTTTAACGTTGGCTGAGTACCAGGAATTTTAGATGGTGGTGGATGATGTAAACTACTACTGCCGCTACTACTGCTGCTCATTGATTGAGCCTGCTGCATAGCTGGCAAAGGATGTTGTTGTGAGTAACGACGAGACCGACGGTTCTCGTCTTCCAGTCTTCTTTTAGTCTCTTCTCACTGTGAGGCGGTACTTGAACCAGGTCTCACGCTGGCGTCTTTGTACTTCATAAGAGTATCGGCTGAGATTAGACTAATTCCACTATCAGTATATATGGAAGGCCATTTATTGGTTAGTTTCCTTCAAGAGGAACTATGATCGGGCATTGACTTTGAGTGTTTTCTTTTATTAACAGATTTAGATAAGATTAACAAGAACACATTTTTTTTATTTATTTTTACTACTTTATGAAATTGTGTATTTTCGATGAGTTATTGAAAGAAATTATTCTTGTCTTGGGGTAGTGAGAACATTTTGTTGTCGTTTTTTTTGCGTTCTATTCAACAATTTTGTTTATTAGGTAGATTCGTTGTCACGATGTGCTCTTCGTTTTGTTTATAACAATCTCTTTAATGCATTCTTTTAAAAATCTTTGATTATTTCTTTTTAACATTTCTCTCGATTTGTTGTATCGCCTGCTGCTTCTTCGGTGACTGCGTTGGAAATTAAATCGAAAGCATAAAATGCAGTGAACGGGTAGCTTTTTGCAAGCATAAAGTTATGGCGCTGGTAGCAATGACGAGATGTAGATAGGTAAAAGTAGCAGCAGCTGAAACACCGAGAACGAAGTCTCACTCAAAAGACATTTCACTTTGTTATAAGAGGAGAGACCATTATTATAAATAGTGTTGTTTTTTTTTGTTAACAGTTCTAGCAAATGATGTTTCCAATTAAATTTAACAATAGAGAAAATATAAAATCTTTAATATAGCACGGTTTTTAAGACGATTCTTTTTTGTTCATGCATTGCATGTACCGTTCACGCACGCAGGTATATGTATAGAAAAAAAACTGACCTACAGCCCAAAAGCCAACAACAAAAAAAAAAAATAGAAAAAAAATAAAAATTCTTCTTGTGTTGTTTGTGTATTATTTTCTTGGACGTTTTATTCAGATATGCATTATTGGTATAAATTTTTATTTTTATTTCAACTTTGCGATGCGAGTTTATTTTGTATTTAGTGGTTTCTCTTTGTATTCTTTTTGTTATTGATTAATGTAGATATTTGATATGTTTTAGAGAGCAATGAAATTGTTTTATTTTGTTGGGGAAAATCGAAATAAGTTTCACGCGAAAAAACCACACAAACGTGACACCTTAAAAAATTATGTTCGTTCTTTTTCGATTTTTGAGAGTGTGTGAATGTAACCCTCGATAACATCTTCGCTAAGCTTTGGGGATTCATCGTTGGAATTGATTAAATCTGCATCTTTCTGTGGCCAATCACTTGCACTGACAGCTTCCTGAGGTTATTACGTTCGTTCTCTAAAAGGAAGTCAATCAGATCCTGTTTGGTTAATGTTTTAGGAATTTCTACCTCACGTTTTCTTCTTTCGAAGATATTCCTCGCACGAAATCTCGCCCCAATTTCGATTAACTTTTTCAGCGTGTGAAGCGTAGAATAGTCATCATTTGCAGGAGGAATGCTTCAATACGTTCTTCCACGTATTGAGCAGTAAATTTTGATTCTTGACATTGCACAATAATTGAATAGCCAGCAATGCCACTATTTATTCTTACCGACGCTGAAACGTCATATCCCAGTTGTTCCTTGGTGCGTAGAGTATCGAAAACAGGTTCGACAAACATCAATAGAAGATCGAGGATTCCTTCTATACGTAACGAACAAGGACAAATTTGGTAGAAGTTATGTTAGTGGCATTGCATTGGACGTAGTTTGAACCTTCTGGAATCTGACATGTACGAGATTCAATCAAAGAAGTCTGCAAAAAAGTTATAATTAGGCTTTTAGTACAAAAAGAAAGATATATCAAATATGGCAATGAAACCATTATTATAAGGCTTTCAGAATAAAAATAGGCTTTTTTTTAATTTGGATATTTTTGAGAGCTCTCAATTATACTGTAATACTTATTTTTTTTTTCCGGAAAAACGTTTATATTTTGCTAATAGGTAAGGCGAAAGGAGACGTTCAGTAGTATCAAAAAGACAAGAAGGCGAGGGAATTGGAAGGTAAGTATAGGAAGGAGGAGATGCTATCAGGTTAAGAAAAAGACGAATGGAGGTTAAAAGGAATAAGCAAATGATAAAAATTTTAAATTTTTTTGAACGGGAAGAGAGTGTATAATTGGGTTTTTGAAATGTATTTGTGGAATTATCCATTAACACCACAAAGTGCTTCGTAAAAAAATGATAAACGCATTTAATATATTTAAATATAATCGTTTTTCCAGTGTTTTAAAGGTAGTATATGTATATTTATTACTATTATTATATACATATTATATTTATACTATTATCCTGAAAGCCTGACAATTGATTTTTTAGCATATTTATACACCGGCGTATACTTAGCAGCGACATATCACCGATTTCAAAAATTTTTATTCCTATAATTAGGTGAGAATTTGGTGAAATTTGGTGAATCAATATTAGAATTTGGTGAATCATAGTTTAAAAGTTATTAACAATTTAAGGTTTCGCGTATAGTTAGCAGGTGATGAAAACAAAAGTAGTCTTTATTGGTATCTATCGATGGGGAATGGTGTTGCGAATTTAGTGAGCCAACTCTCGAATTTAGTGAACAAGTATTTCAATAAATAATTAACAAAATGTTAAAACTATGACAGTTCTATAAACAATTGCAATTCGTAACGTAACGTGGTACATTAGAACACAAAACTAGCCCATGTAATCAAAATTATGTCCCAATTATGTCTGCTGTCAAAAATGTCAGCTGCTGCTGTCAATCTCTATTTATCGAATTTGTTCTATCCTTAAGCGGAACACACAAGCGTGTTGCGTAATCGATTTTGTCAACATTAGTGTTATACACGCTCCTTATTGTAAATTTTTGAGATTCTCCAACACAGAAAAAAAACTTTTGCGATATAGCTTGGAATAGTGCAATAAGAATATAAAGGATTTTGGCACAACATATCACAAGTGTAATTTGAAACTTCTAGCTAACTATGCGTATACTTTAGTCTTATAGAGTTGGTGACAAGTTGATAATATTGTGTACAAATAATTGTTTGCCATGAGCAAGGGGTGATTTTTACTGAAAAAAAAATATAGTTGTTTAATTTGTTTTATTGTATTTATTATAAAACATACTCTTAACTTGAAGATGTGGTTTTAAAATCCTCATTGAAATAATAGTTGTATTTTTGTTGCTTTGTAAAAACATATTTGATATTATATACATTTTGAGTTATTAAAGTAAAAACAATATGCAATGAAACTAGTACGATTTCATTTACTTCTCCCGACGTTTCGACAGGGGTTGCTGTCTTCTTCAGAGGATCCTTTATTGAAACAATAAATCACAAACACAGTTTAACAAATTTGTCCACAAAGAAAATGTCTAGTTTTACATTAATTAATGTTGTTGAAAACTTTTTAAAAGGAACCAGATTCTTCAACAATACAAAAACGTTTCAACTTGGTCAAACAAAAATAATTTAATTAAAAACAATAGCCAATAATTTGAAGTGCTTTTAAGTTTGTTTAATATTTTTCATTTGGTAAAAATTATATCCAAGACACGAAGGATTTTAATAACAATTTTAAGTAATTTAAAATGATTCAGTAAATTCATTAAGCTCATATTTTTCTACTGAGAGAAATTGATGGAAATTAAATCATTTCGTTTGAGCGAAAAAAAATAATATACTATTTGATTTTACAATTTGTTTGCATTTGAATTTAATTTTGATCAAAATACAAAATTAAATTTTTCCGTTTGTCTGTTCGACTACAGCCTAAACGGCTGAGCCGATTTTCTTTAAACTTGGTAGATATCACTTTTAATTTGTGTCCCATGTTTTTTCCTTTTTTTATTTTAAGACCAAAAATATAAGACCAAAGATATAAACAAATTTCATTTAGTTAAAGCTAGATAATGGTTGAAAAAAATTTCCGATAAATGGTTACCCACCATCGAAGTATTTTTTTGTTTTTGATTTTCTCAAAAACTAACCCACAGATTTTGATATTTTTTTGTATGCTAAGGCTCCCCAATAATTTGAACAGATTTGTGTATTCAAATTTTCAAAAATATTTTTTTTTTAAGTTTAAACATTTTTTTTTTCAAAACTCGATATTTCGAAAACCCTATACATACTAAATTTTTTTAAACTTGATAAATAAAAGTTTTTTAATATAATCTACAAGAAGTGAGAAAAACAAATTTATTTTACCTAAAAATACAGGTACCCACCATACAAATGTTAAAAAAGCGTTAAAAAATTATTTTTCTCGAAAACAGCGCCTAGAAGTTTGATAACATTTTTTTTCTTTCGATAAATTCTTATGATCTTTAATTTAATAAAAAAAAAATTAAACTCAAATATTACAGCTTATACCTACCGTAGAACCATTTTTTTAAATTTTGAATTACTCATTATCGACATACCGGATTTTAATGAAGTTTTAATAAAGATGTTTCTAAAAAAAATTAAAAAAAAATAGCATTTCGAAACTTTAAAAAAAATATTTTTTGAATAATAAAAAATAATAATTTTTTTTTGAAAATTCGATATTTCAAAAACGGCTAATTATTTGTTTTGGAAATTTAATTATCATTCGTATAAATAAATAAATAAATATTGTGGTGCAACAGCTCGAGGAGAACCAGGACCTATAGTGACTTACAACTCTCAACCATTCCTGTTAGCGTGTTACTTACAATTTTCTGCCGATTCCGAACGGCTAATGAGCAGCACTTCTCATGACAAGAGATTACTCTTGGAGAATTTGTTAATTCCTCGCAAAAAAACTTTCTTGCAGCGGCTGAGAATCAAACTCGAGACCTTCCCCATGACAGTCCAACGCACTAACCATTATGCCAAGGGGTTCTCATTCGTATAATAGAAAAAAATTGAAATTGGCGTATCAAAATTTTTCTTAAAAATGCTTTCAAAATTTTGTATATAAAAGCTTATTTTTCCAAAAAAAAAAACCATTACAACGATTTATAACTTTTGTTCTTGCATTCATTCATAGCATTCTGTTTTTATCTCTCACCATCAAAATAATTTAAAAAATAAATTTGATCCTTATCAACAGTTTTCTCTAATAACATTCGTTTTTAGAATTCCTAGTCTATTACATAGGAGCAAGTTCGTGCATTTTATTTTTTTCATGAATTTTTTTTATAGAGAAGTTTCTAAAAAGTTTCAAAAACATTGCATTTCAGAACTAAAAAAAATTTTTAGAATTTTTGAAAAAAAAATATTCTTTTTTGAAAATTCGATATCTCAAAATAAAGTCAATATTTTGTCTTCTAATTTAATTTTTATTCTTACATATGTACATCAATAAAAAATTAATGTTGGCGCTCCAAAATTTTACATGTAAAAGCTTAAAAAGAAGCTACAAAGATTTATATTTTTTCTTCTTGCATTTATTGACTTGTTTTCTTCTTCAAACTACTTTTTGTCTTCTTAACTACGAAAATCTTTCATAAAGATGTTAGATGATTGCTGCAGAAAGAAAGAAAGAAAAACATTCAGTTAGTTAAAGAGCATAATGTTTGTTAAAGAATAATTTTTTTTACAAATGTAAACATTTTAAAACCAAATGGTTTTGTTTATTTTGCTGTTGAAAATTTAACATTAAAAAAAAACTACTTATTGCAGGAATAAATGTATGTATCCGTATATGTACATTTTCAAAATTGTTTATACATAAAAGTAGGTATACAAAAACTATTTGGAAAAAAAGTTTTAACCATTTTTAAAATAATTCAATTGAAAATTCTAGTGACTTCTTTCAATTGAATTAAATTCAATCACTCCACTTAAACCCAAATAATTAGCACATTTCATATATCTTCATCATTTTAAAAATAGCTTCCGATAATATGTATGTATGTCCTGGAACATTTCTACAGTAGTTGAATATTTTACATATTTTAATTTTGCAAGGCTTTAAAATATAGACATAATAACTAGAAGAGGAGGTAATTGAGATGAAATTGTGTGTCTTTGTATTCAAATTTAACAAATTAGTCATCAAGTTACGAACCAGCAACTAGGAATATTGTACAACCATCAATCATGCACAATTTTTTAACTTTAAAAGTATGATTCACCAAATTCTGGAATTCAGTATTCGAACTCAAACATACTCTAGGAAGACTGTGGACAAATTTCAGAATTTGGTGAATCTTAGTTAAAAAGTTATAAACAATTAATTACTCGAGCGAGACTCTCCGAGTGAAAATCCGTACTGACCTGAAAAAACTTTTTTAACTTTAAAAGTATGATTCACCAAATTCTGGAATTCCATATTCGAACTCAAACATACTCTAGGAAGACTGTGGACAAATTTCAGAATTTGGTGAATCTTAGTTAAAAAGTTATAAACAATTAATTACTCGAGCGAGAATCTCCGAGTGAAAATACGTACTGACCTGAAAAAACTTTTTTAACTTTAAAAGTATGATTCACCAAATTCTGGAATTCAGTATTCGAACTCAAACATACTCTAGGAAGATTGTGGACAAATTTTAGAATTTGGTGAATCTTATTTAAAAAGTTATAAACAATTAATTACTCGAGCGAGAATCTCCGAGTGAAAATACGTACTGACCTGAAAAAAACTTTTTTAACTTTAAAAGTATGATTCACCAAATTCTGGAATTCAGTATTCGAACTCAAACATACTCTAGGAAGATTGTGGACAAATTTTAGAATTTGGTGAATCTTATTTAAAAAGTTATAAACAATTAATTACTCGAGCGAGAATCTCCGAGTGAAAATACGTACTGACCTGAAAAAAACTTTTTTAACTTTAAAAGTATGATTCACCAAATTCTGGAATTCAGTATTCGAACTCAAACATACTCTAGGAAGATTGTGGACAAATTTCAGAATTTGGTGAATCTTAGTTTAAAAGTTATAAACAATTAATTACTCGAGCGAGACTCTCCGAGTGAAAATCCGTACTGACCTGAAAAAACTTTTTTAACTTTAAAAGTATGATTCACCAAATTCTGGAATTCAGTATTCGAACTCAAACATACTCTAGGAAGACTGTGGACAAATTTCAGAATTTGGTGAATCTTAGTTAAAAAGTTATAAACAATTAATTACTCGAGCGAGACTCTCCGAGTGAAAATCCGTACTGACCTGAAAAAACTTTTTTAACTTTAAAAGTATGATTCACCAAATTCTGGAATTCAGTATTTAAACTCATATATACACTAGTAAGATTATGGACAAATTTCAGAATTTGGTGAATCTTAGTTAAAAAGTTATAAACAATTATTTACTTGAGCGAGACTCTCCTACTGTAAACGCGTACTAAAATGGAAAAACTGTTGATAACTTACAAAGTATGATTCACCAAATTCTCAAATTCAGGTCTCGAACTCAAATATACTCTAAAAATATTGTGAAAATATTTCAGCAGTCGTTGAATCATAGTTCATTACTTTTTAACAATTCAAGTTAATAATAAAATATATAAAAAAAGTTGAATAATATATTCGCTATCAAGATTCGCAAATAGATCACTGCTTTCATAATGTAACATAAATACAAGCTCATGTAACCTTTGTATAATTATTATTAGTAGCTGTCACAGTGTCCCAATTATTGTCATCTATTGTATGTCAAAAACAATTAGAAAATAGAAATGTAGGTAGTTTCTCTTTCTTCCTACAGAAAACAGAACAAATATCAAAGGAATGAAAATAACTAATTATAAAATTTTGAGTTTAGATTGTGTTTTATTTTAAGTAGTTATTTATTATTATAGATCCTAGGAACAGAAGACGTCCAGCTGCAATTTAAAAAAGTTTGGCAAGTTTGACCGCCAAGAATGCTGCTTAATGCTAAGGATTTCTATATCGCTGTAAGAAATTTTTCACTCCTTCTGATCTTGCTACCATTTACATATAAGGCGCTTATACGTCCGAAACTCGAGTATAACTCACACCTTTTGGCAGGCACAGCAAAATATTCTCTCCATTTATTGGACAGAATTCAGAACAGAGCGTTAAAACTGATTGGAAACAGAGCTATCATGGATTCATTCCCATCTCTTGAACACCGACGGAATGTTTTATGTATTTCCCTGTTTTATCGATTCTTTAACAAGCAATGTTCACTCGAAGTAGCCAGTTGCATTCCTGCCCTTTATCAATTCACCCGTGATACTCGCTTCCCTAGAAATGCTCATCAGTTCACCCTTGAGCCTAACTTCGGTCGTACCGTCATATATAGAGATTCGTTTTTTAGTCGCACAACACGATTATTGAATAACTTACCCGGCACAGTTTTCCCTTGCCTTTTCAATCTGCAAACATTCAAAACCAATGTTCATCGACACCTCCTTTCTCTCTCGTCTTCCAACCGATGTTAGATTTGCTATCCAACAAAGGTAAGAATGTTCCGTTTTTTGTAAGTTCGTCCGCTTTACAATTTCCTCGAATATCTTTATGCCCCGGCACCCATATAAGGTTAATGTTCAACTGTTTTGACATCTCCACCAGAGATGATCGACAATTTTGAGCTGTTAGTTAGTTAATGGAGACAGAGTCCAGTGACTTTATGGCAGCTTGACTGTCTTGAAAAATACGTATATCAGTAGTCGTTTTCTTTGAGCCAAGAGAGGACTTCTTTTATTGCTAGAAGTTCTGCCTGGAACACGCTACAGTGATTGGGAAGACGAAAAGATAGACAAAGATTTAATCTTTCGGAGTATACGCCTCCACCGACCCCGTCATAGGTTTTAGATCCATCTGTGTAGAAATGAATCGCTTCGTCTACCAACAGGGACTCATTTTCACAGGTAGACCTGGAAGGGATGGACACTTGAATCTTGAAAGTTTTTATTAAATTTTGGATGAGAGGTGGTGTAATCGACGTTACTAGGTAGGGATCTGAACGAGTTCAGTATAGTGGAGTGGCCAATATCGTTATTGATCCACTGCGAGGAGGCTTTAAGCCAAATGGCTGTGCTAGCGGCCGATTGTTTGCTAAAGATATATAGCGGTATGAGATGAAACAGAACATCAAGTGCAGCGGAGGGAGTTGAGAGGAGAGCTCCACCCATGATTAAAGCAGGCTGTTCGTTGGACTTTGCTGAGCTTATTGCGGATTGTTGCTGTTTCCAGCGCAGTCCAATATACTGTTACTCCATATGTAAGTATCGGTCTAATGACTGAGATGTGTAGCTAGTGTGTAATATGAGTTTGTAGACCCCATTTGTTACCTACGGCTTTTTTGCAAGAGAATAGAGCTATGTTGGCTTTGTTGATTCTCTCTTGGATATTGGGCTTCCAGCTTAATTTCTTGTCCAAAATAAGACCCAGATATTTTGCTTTGTCTAAAAATTCAAGCGGTATACCTTTGATGTAGGGAGGGTAAATGTGTGGGATTTTATATTTCCTGATAAATATGATAGGCTCATTAATAATATGATGTACATCAGCCAGCAACCGACGAATCCATGATGCTTCTTGACAGCCTCCGACAATGCGATGAATTCTGCTTCCGTAGACGAGGGTGCATTGAAAAGGCGACACGCCCCAGCTCACAACTCCATTGTTTACCTTTAATATAAAGCCGCTTCCTGGGTCCAATTTGCGCCCGGATGGCTGTGAAATAATCAATTTTTCGCTGTTGTTGTTTCTACCTAAAAGAAGCTTTACTTTCGATGTTCCTTTCAGGTATTTACTAATGCGTTTTAGTTCATTCCAATTAATCTGCCAAGGTACAGTTCGATCTGTATATGGTTTAAAAAACTGAAAGAAAATGCATTTTGAATAGGGTAAGGGCAGATAAATATAAGAGACTGTCAGAGTCTTCGATTGTGCATGATTGATGGTTGTACAATATTCCTAGTTGCTGGTTCGTAACTTGATGACTAATTTGTTAAATTTGAATACAAAGACACACAATTTCATCTCAATTACCTCCTCTTCTAGTTATTATGTCTATATTTTAAAGCCTTGCAAAATTAAAATATGTAAAATATTCAACTACTGTAGAAATGTTCCAGGACATACATACATATTATCGGAAGCTATTTTTAAAATGATGAAGATATATGAAATGTGCTAATTATTTGGGTTTAAGTGGAGTGATTGAATTTAATTCAATTGAAAGAAGTCACTAGAATTTTCAATTGAATTATTTTAAAAATGGTTAAAACTTTTTTTCCAAATAGTTTTTGTATACCTACTTTTATGTATAAACAATTTTGAAAATGTACATATACGGATACATACATTTATTCCTGCAATAAGTAGTTTTTTTTTAATGTTAAATTTTCAACAGCAAAATAAACAAAACCATTTGGTTTTAAAATGTTTACATTTGTAAAAAAAATTATTCTTTAACAAACATTATGCTCTTTAACTAACTGAATGTTTTTCTTTCTTTCTTTCTGCAGCAATCATCTAACATCTTTATGAAAGATTTTCGTAGTTAAGAAGACAAAAAGTAGTTTGAAGAAGAAAACAAGTCAATAAATGCAAGAAGAAAAAATATAAATCTTTGTAGCTTCTTTTTAAGCTTTTACATGTAAAATTTTGGAGCGCCAACATTAATTTTTTATTGATGTACATATGTAAGAATAAAAATTAAATTAGAAGACAAAATATTGACTTTATTTTGAGATATCGAATTTTCAAAAAAGAATATTTTTTTTTCAAAAATTCTAAAAATTTTTTTTAGTTCTGAAATGCAATGTTTTTGAAACTTTTTAGAAACTTCTCTATAAAAAAAATTCATGAAAAAAATAAAATGCACGAACTTGCTCCTATGTAATAGACTAGGAATTCTAAAAACGAATGTTATTAGAGAAAACTGTTGATAAGGATCAAATTTATTTTTTAAATTATTTTGATGGTGAGAGATAAAAACAGAATGCTATGAATGAATGCAAGAACAAAAGTTATAAATCGTTGTAATGGTTTTTTTTTTTTGGAAAAATAAGCTTTTATATACAAAATTTTGAAAGCATTTTTAAGAAAAATTTTGATACGCCAATTTCAATTTTTTTCTATTATACGAATGAGAACCCCTTGGCATAATGGTTAGTGCGTTGGACTGTCATGGGGAAGGTCTCGAGTTTGATTCTCAGCCGCTGCAAGAAAGTTTTTTTGCGAGGAATTAACAAATTCTCCAAGAGTAATCTCTTGTCATGAGAAGTGCTGCTCATTAGCCGTTCGGAATCGGCAGAAAATTGTAAGTCCCCTTCATTCCTGGTAACACGCTAACAGGAATGGTTGAGAGTTGTAAGTCACTATAGGTCCTGGTTCTCCTCGAGCTGTTGCACCACAATATTTATTTATTTATTTATACGAATGATAATTAAATTTCCAAAACAAATAATTAGCCGTTTTTGAAATATCGAATTTTCAAAAAAAAATTATTATTTTTTATTATTCAAAAAATATTTTTTTTAAAGTTTCGAAATGCTATTTTTTTTTAATTTTTTTTAGAAACATCTTTATTAAAACTTCATTAAAATCCGGTATGTCGATAATGAGTAATTCAAAATTTAAAAAAATGGTTCTACGGTAGGTATAAGCTGTAATATTTTAGTTTAATTTTTTTTTTATTAAATTAAAGATCATAAGAATTTATCGAAAGAAAAAAAATGTTATCAAACTTCTAGGCGCTGTTTTCGAGAAAAATAATTTTTTAACGCTTTTTTAACATTTGTATGGTGGGTACCTGTATTTTTAGGTAAAATAAATTTGTTTTTCTCACTTCTTGTAGATTATATTAAAAAACTTTTATTTATCAAGTTTAAAAAAATTTAGTATGTATAGGGTTTTCGAAATATCGAGTTTTGAAAAAAAAAATGTTTAAACTTAAAAAAAAAATATTTTTGAAAATTTGAATACACAAATCTGTTCAAATTATTGGGGAGCCTTAGCATACAAAAAAATATCAAAATCTGTGGGTTAGTTTTTGAGAAAATCAAAAACAAAAAAATACTTCGATGGTGGGTAACCATTTATCGGAAATTTTTTTCAACCATTATCTAGCTTTAACTAAATGAAATTTGTTTATATCTTTGGTCTTATATTTTTGGTCTTAAAATAAAAAAAGGAAAAAACATGGGACACAAATTAAAAGTGATATCTACCAAGTTTAAAGAAAATCGGCTCAGCCGTTTAGGCTGTAGTCGAACAGACAAACGGAAAAATTTAATTTTGTATTTTGATCAAAATTAAATTCAAATGCAAACAAATTGTAAAATCAAATAGTATATTATTTTTTTTCGCTCAAACGAAATGATTTAATTTCCATCAATTTCTCTCAGTAGAAAAATATGAGCTTAATGAATTTACTGAATCATTTTAAATTACTTAAAATTGTTATTAAAATCCTTCGTGTCTTGGATATAATTTTTACCAAATGAAAAATATTAAACAAACTTAAAAGCACTTCAAATTATTGGCTATTGTTTTTAATTAAATTATTTTTGTTTGACCAAGTTGAAACGTTTTTGTATTGTTGAAGAATCTGGTTCCTTTTAAAAAGTTTTCAACAACATTAATTAATGTAAAACTAGACATTTTCTTTGTGGACAAATTTGTTAAACTGTGTTTGTGATTTATTGTTTCAATAAAGGATCCTCTGAAGAAGACAGCAACCCCTGTCGAAACGTCGGGAGAAGTAAATGAAATCGTACTAGTTTCATTGCATATTGTTTTTACTTTAATAACTCAAAATGTATTATATACATAATATACAAATATGTTTTTACAAAGCAACAAAAATACAACTATTATTTCAATGAGGATTTTAAAACCACATCTTCAAGTTAAGAGTATGTTTTATAATAAATACAATAAAACAAATTAAACAACTATATTTTTTTTTCAGTAAAAATCACCCCTTGCTCATGGCAAACAATTATTTGTACACAATATTATCAACTTGTCACCAACTCTATAAGACTAAAGTATACGCATAGTTAGCTAGAAGTTTCAAATTACACTTGTGATATGTTGTGCCAAAATCCTTTATATTCTTATTGCACTATTCCAAGCTATATCGCAAAAGTTTTTTTTCTGTGTTGGAGAATCTCAAAAATTTACAATAAGGAGCGTGTATAACACTAATGTTGACAAAATCGATTACGCAACACGCTTGTGTGTTCCGCTTAAGGATAGAACAAATTCGATAAATAGAGATTGACAGCAGCAGCTGACATTTTTGACAGCAGACATAATTGGGACATAATTTTGATTACATGGGCTAGTTTTGTGTTCTAATGTACCACGTTACGTTACGAATTGCAATTGTTTATAGAACTGTCATAGTTTTAACATTTTGTTAATTATTTATTGAAATACTTGTTCACTAAATTCGAGAGTTGGCTCACTAAATTCGCAACACCATTCCCCATCGATAGATACCAATAAAGACTACTTTTGTTTTCATCACCTGCTAACTATACGCGAAACCTTAAATTGTTAATAACTTTTAAACTATGATTCACCAAATTCTAATATTGATTCACCAAATTTCACCAAATTCTCACCTAATTATAGGAATAAAAATTTTTGAAATCGGTGATATGTCGCTGCTAAGTATACGCCGGTTATTTATACGTACATACTCACATCTTTGACTTTCTGATAATTTAAGGTAGTCAACACATACAATTTTTTAGTATAATTCTTCGAATATTCTTGAATTACTTCCACAGTTATTTCAGGCAAGATTGTAAACTTTTCTACAAGCGGCCAACGAATGTTCTCTAACACACTCAAGCGAATATCTCCATTGTTTTACTTGATCAAGAGCCGGGTGATGATAAATTCATTTTAGGTGTCTCTTGTTTTATTAGGGTTATATTAAGTTATATTACTTTGATAAGTTTTTCTGAATATTCTCAATTCTCGCTCCGACTGTTCGGTAGCCAAATCATCACGATCGTGCATGTGTTGATGCTTGCCCAAATCCGTAGTGATTTCTCCGACTTCTGTGTAGAACTGAACGTCGACGTGCTTCTTCTTGCCAAACATAATCGCATGCTTGAGATGAAAATTCAATAGAATGATCATTTCACCGTCACAAGGCAGAAAGAAGGCGCTCTTGATGTTGTTGTATAAAATGTACACTTTGTCACCTCGCACTGAGACATAACGAAAACCATTTGTGTGCGCTTCCAAGCTGACAGTCATACGTTTGGTAACAATATTTGGACGAATGTATAAATCTTTAAGCTTGGGATTACCCTTGTTTTGGGACATTACAAGTGTGTCTTGCTTTACAAGATCTTCTTTTTCGCGCTCTTCAGCTTCGCATGTTTTAAAGCGTTTTTGGACCTCTTTGATGAGACGGAACGCATTATTAAGATTCGATTAGGGAGCTGAGATTTCACCTGGTTCTTTTGTGTTGGCACTGCGATAGGTTCTACAAATAAAAAAAATATTCAATAAATTTTATATTTAATTCATTTTCTCAGAAAACTTACACTTCTTTGCCAACGTCAAATGAAACTGAATAAAAAAAACAATTTTCTTCTTGTTTTCTTTTATCTGACGTTTGTATACAATTCATCGCTTTGGTAGCACAGTTTTAAGCCTCGATAAAAATTAAGCGCCGAAAATTCTCGGGGCATCGCTGATGCCCATATAGGCTTAGTTGTTGTTGCATTTAACATGTGAATTGTTTGCCCCAGGCATCGTTTTTTTTATCTTCGCCTATTGAAAAGGTAAAAAAAACACACCTATTGCCACCAGCAACGTCATTTCATCTGCTTGACATTTCATATTGGAAAAAAGTTTTTCATTGTGGTGCCACTGGATATTGCAGTGGAAAAGTACTGCACCAGCAACAGCAAATTTAGGACTTTGGCCTAACGACGCTGTTGGCGTTGCTGTTGCTGTTCTTATGTGTGTTGAACAATTGAAATACATTGGCTCTAAATTAATGGCGGCTGCTGTTGCTGTTGACGGTGCTGTTGCTGGTTCAATCTGTTCCGCGCTTTACACAAATTTGGGTAGCGCCCCCTATGATAGTCACGCATTTGGAATAGAAACGAGCCCTCCATATTATAAATATATACTCAAAGTTGTTGACACAGATTTGTCAAACATATTTGAAAATGTGAACCCACCTTTTCATTCCGCTATTTAGTAGAACGCTCAAAGTTCCATTTATATTCAGCACATCTGTGTAACAAATTGTTAAACAAGTTACATTACGTTACGTTAATAGAATATTTATCCAATTCAGATTTAGATTTGTTTGGTTTTGTACGTTTCGTTTTGGTAATTCTAATTGATTGCAAATTTAAATTCCAAATACAAGTTCGGCATGCAGCGTGGCGAGCCGGACAGGATACACAACAAGTTATCCAATTCAATTAAATTAACTAAATTTTAATGCACTAATTATCCAAACAACTAATCAACAGAAATAATAATGAATTACCATGCACAACAAAGATAATTTAAAGTGTACGAAATCCAATCTAAAAGTGAATTGAAAACGGTGGCCATTTTCTTGCAATCGGAAAAGACTTCTGTTTTTCATGGTGAAATAAGAAACTGCAAATTTTTCGCAAACCAGAATCGCAAAATAACATTCACGTGCTTGACATTTTGGTGTTCTCAAACAGAATCCTGGAACACCGGGTTTATTTGGTAACCTAAGATCTATGCATTTGATAATTTAAGCAAATGTTCGGCCTCCTAAATTTAATGTCGGTCTCGTTATCGAATTGACTATATGAATGGTCATGACTCATGAATTCAGAAAAGAGCCTACAGCTCTTTGAAATACCAACAAATTAAACAACAAAGATGATTATTTGGTAAGTGTCTATTTTACATATTATTATTTAATTAGTATCGAGATTTTTCTAATCGAATTATCATTGCATGGCTAAAAACTGGGGTGAAAATCCATACTGCTGGAATTTTCTAGTAAGAATTTACATTTGCTCATCGGTTTAATCGTGGAATTTTTAACTACATTAGTTTTTCATTTATGCCATTTTAAAAATGATTGTAGGAATGTTCATATGAAAGACACCTTCCAGATCTTGATTTAAACAAATCCGCTGGGCCTGATGGTATAACCCCATTCTTCTAAAGATTCATTCTTTCTCGCTTGCTAAACCACTGCGTAGCTAAGCTCATACTGTTCTAGAATCTTCTCGGGAAGATGGAAATCATTATTTGTCCAGCCTGTTCGCATCCTCGCCCTCCTGCTATCGTTAAATTATACTTACGGCGCAGAATTATATAAAAATCGGCCGAAACTTATTATTTTTTTTAATACAAAATTAAATGTACTTGTTAGTTGGCATATGTGGTTCACGTTTGTTGCTCGTACTTCTTGACAGCATAAATATTCAGTTCGCACGCACTTGAAGTTTGATAAAGGTGGAAGTGTTTAATTTTGGCTAGCTGATTTTACGTGATAAGGAGTTTTCGGAAAGTTGAACTGAGGTTATAATTGGAACAGTTTATGTTACAGCTAATCCTCCGAAGCATGCGACTGGGTGGGCATATGTATATATAGACGAGATTAGGATTTCTTAGATCCTAAAAGTGGTCGATAAATGAAGAGAATGTGGAGAATTTCGCTTTTTGCTCCTCGTTCTCCCAGCGTATTCAAGTTAATTAACAGAAGTCTGTCTTGATACGGAGGTAAAATCAAGGTGTTATTCCAAGACAGACCACGAAGGACGAAAAGTAAAAAACAACATTGAATGTTCTCCATTCTGGATATATGAATTTGTTGATAAGTGGGCGAGAAGGAGAAAGGGGCGAACAGAGGTTACGTATAAAAATCCGGAAAAGAGAATTCTTTGGACCATCGTTTCAGAAAGCCTAGTTCTGAGTTTGCTCTAGGAAACACCTCGTCAATATGTGTGAGAAAGTTGAGTTCTCTATCACATAAAACGCCCATGTCCCGAATTGACTCAGTGGTGGATATGGGTTGGCGGAGTGGAGATTGGATGCGTTTTTGATAAAAAGTGCTTGAATGACATTTGGAAATACACAGGTGTTCAAAATAATAGCGAATTATTTTGACAAGGAAAACGATTTTTTTTTATTATTTGTTCTACTGTGTGAGTTTGTTCTATTTGTTTTACTGTGCGAGTCAGTTTATAACTGTTATAAGCACTGTTATATTGTCTTTAAATGATGAGCTTAAGTCATTCGTTTAGTTGATGCTGTGCTGTAACTTGAAACACGGATGCGATAGCATCATGGTTGCTTTTCTTGGTTTGGTATTGGACCAATCTTCCAAATTCATGATATCATGACCAAGGAAACGTATTGTGATATTTTGAACGCTTCCGTATTCTGAGGACAATATGTCACTTAGTTGGCATTTTCAGCTAAGATAACGGTCCCAAGCACTCTTCAAAATTGGTGACTGCTTGGCTTCGGGATCATCGCATCTCTGATACCCTGGTATCTCAGTCCTCCGATCTCAAACCGATTAATAATCTGTAGGCGGATCTGGAAAAATCTTTAGCCACAAAGGTTTTCAACAATAAACACCAACTATGGCTTGGAACACATAAGCAATGGAACGCCATTCCGATAAGTCAAAATGTCAAAAACTTGTTAAGTCTATGCCGAGTCGTATAGAGGCGGTCAAAAAAATAAAATGCACGACTGGGTCGCACGAACTTGCTCCTATGTAAAAGACTAAGAATTTCAAAAATGAATGTTATTAGAGAAACTGTTCATAAGCATAAAATTCATTTTTTAAATGACTAAAAAAAACTTCTTTAGTAGTTAAAGGTAAGAATAAGATGCCATGCAAATATAGATTTATGCAAGAACAAAAATTATAAGTCTTTGTAGTGGTTTCTTAAAAAATAAGGTTTTATATAAGAAAATTTTAAAACATTTTTAAGAAAAAATGTTGGTACGCCAATTTGAAGTTTTTATTATTGTATGAATAAAAATTAAATTTACAAAAAAAGTATTGAGCCGTTTTCGACACATAGAATTTTCAAAAAACAAAATATTGATTTTTTTTTTTTCAAAATTCAAAAAAAATATTTTTCTTAAAGTTTTGAAATGCAATGTTTTTTTAACTTTTTAGAAGCTTCCCTCTAAGAAATTTCATTAAAATCCGTTGTGCTAATAATGAGAAATTCAAAATTTTAAAAAATCGTTCTATGGTAGGTACAGTCAGTAATACCTATCTTGTTTTCAATTTTTTTTTTTATTTAATTACAGATATTAAAAAATAATAGAAAGAAAAAAAAAATAAGCAAAATTCTCGGAACTGTTTTCGAGAAAAATACGATTTTCGAAAACCATTTTTTAACATTTGTATGGAGGGTACCATTATTTTTAGGTAAAATGAATTTATTTTGCTCATATACCTGTTGTAGATTATTTTTCCAAACTTTTATTTCTCAAGTTTTGAAAAAATCGAGCATGGGGTTTTCGAATGTATGTATTGAGTTTAAAAAAAAAAAAAAATTGAAAGTTTTTTTTAAAAATCCAAAAAAATTGTTTTGGAAAATTTGAATACACAATAGTATTCAAACTGCTGGGAAGCTTTAGCATAAAAAAAAATTATCAAAATCGGTGGTACCGTTTTTGAGAAAATCAAAAACAAAAAAAATGGTCCCAAGGGGGGGTACCAAAACTACTCATTTTTTTGAAAAATTTTTTCGACCATTACCTAGGTTTAACTAAATTAAATTTTTTGAATTTTTTTAAGAAAATCGCAGGGACAGTTTTTGAGAAAAAAAAATATTTATAAAATTTCGGAAAAAAATCGTATGGCAGGTACCGTTATTTTTGGTCATAAAAAATCAAATCAAAAAACATCCGGAGTAAAAATTCAAAACCCATATCTACCAAGTTTGAAGAAAATCGCCCGAGCCGTTTAGCTGTAATCGAACAGACAGACAGACAGAATTGCCAGACCCACTTTTTTCGTCTTCGCTATCATCGTAATCATCGTAATGTCAACTTTGATCAAAATCTCGAGTTCGATTTTTTTTACGAATGCATAACTTGCCTTATAGTACATATGTACCTATAAGTCGCAAGTAAAAATAAAGGAGGCCATTCTGGCTATTAAAAAAACTACACAACATTTTTGTATTTCGAAACTAACTGCTACTTAATTAAATTTGACCAATACACATACTTAGTTTAACATTCCCTATTATTTTGAACACTCAAAATCGAAAAAAAAACTAATTTGGTAAAAAAAAATAATTATTTTGGAGAAATGCAAAATTGCAAATACAAATCGAAAATTGCACGGTTTGATTAAAAAAATAATAAAAAGTCGCTACTCAGTCGTATAATTGTCTAAAATGTTTACAAATTATGTATGTAGTTGTTTTGTTGTTTTCCCTATTATTTTGAACAGCTGTGTATTTAGTTCTAAGCAATTTTTTAACCGTAACACTCGCGATTTAGGAATGTTCATCAGTTTACCTTTGAGTCCAACTTCGGACGTACTGTAAAAACAGAAATTCATTTTTAAGCCGGACTACACGAATGTGGAATGCTCTACCTAGCTCTATTTTTCCTTTCCATTATTATATTCAGAATATTTAAAACGAATGTGCATCGGTATCTCCTATAAAACCCGTCCTTGTTTTCCTAATGCTCGTACTTTGATGATTATTTTAAAGGTATTAATAACTCCTTGAGTGCGGGCCAATTATAAACAAAAAATTTCAGACAACAGACGGAGAAACTGTTGAAGAAGAGTAGAATCATATGTCTGCGTAGGTATGGGAATATTTGATATCCATTTCAATATCGTTAATAGTAAGAACAAAAAGGAAGGTTCTAAGTGGTTGCCTTGTGGGACCCGTAAGTAGACGAGAAACCATCGGAGAAGGTATATCTAAATCGAACTTTGTAGTGACGGTTTTTCAGGTACGAAGAAATTCATGTTAATAAGATAGTTTCTTCTTAAGAGAAATATGAGAAATTTTGTCAATATTTTAGTGAAAACAGTTGAGACAACTTCGATTTCCTTTCCGTTCTCTAAGGATGAGAAGCTAAGTGATATGAATTTAACGAGGTGAGTCGTCGTGGACCTACCTTTGACAGAACCGTGTTGTCTAGGGGTAAATCAGAGACATTCAACGAAAACTTAAAACTTAACTTCACACTTTGGGCTCTTTTTATGTAATGGGGTTAAGAAAAAGGTGTTCCATAATAATAATAATATAATAATAATAATATTGGAAGATACTATATGCAGCGGTGTCTTACAGTTCGTTTTACTCGGTATTCCCGACATTCAATTGAACAGAAAAATTGCTGCGTATGCTTTAAGCTGCAACCCCGTTGAAATCACTTTCGAAGAGGTCGAATTACAAAAATAAATGCAAGAATATATCTACTATATGTTCATTCATAACACAATTTTCAAATGAATAATATCAACACATCCGTCAGGGCAAAAAACCGATTGTATTAATCCATCCATAAGCCATCTCACTTTAAAAATTTCAACAGTTGTATTTTTATTTGTAATATTTTTTTTTGTTTCAATTTCAGATTAAACGGATTGAACTGTACTCATAGCAATTTCAAGGAAGAAATACACAAAAAATACTATCAATCCATCGCAAGAAATT
Organism: Chrysotoxum bicinctum; assembly: GCA_911387755.1. Taxonomy (NCBI): domain Eukaryota; kingdom Metazoa; phylum Arthropoda; class Insecta; order Diptera; family Syrphidae; genus Chrysotoxum; species Chrysotoxum bicinctum. The sequence goes on along the minus strand of OU426988.1, from coordinate 236,365,444 downwards.
AAAAATTCTGGTAGTAAGTACTAGAATTAAATTATATTATAACCAGCCATGATAAAGAACTTTGGAACAGGAAACCATTATTAAATTGAATAAGAATAATAAGATTTCAAGCAAGCAGTATTTTAGTTTTAATTAATTTTTAATTATTTTAATTTTATCATTAAGTTAATGAGTGTTAAAATCAAAAATGATTAGGTACATAACATAGCCCAAAATCAATTAAAGTTAAATAATTAAACATTATCTAGAAGCTTAGAATGAAAATATGAAAAAAAAAGTTGTGTATAGATGGCATAAACATTATTTGTATGAAACATTTATGATTATAATACTTTAAGTTATAAGTAAAAGCTAAAGAAAGTGTGATAATTTAAAATCTTGGTTCAAAATTGTTAGAAATGCAACGAAAGTCGATATTTCTAAATGAAATATCAATTTTTTATATCTTATTTTAAAATAATTCAGTGAAACGAATAATTTCTATATAACTACTTAAAATTTTGCCATATAAAACTATTACTATTTCCCTTTCCTAAAATCGAAAAATATTCTTGTCGATTATAGAACTCGCAATATTTATATTTTATATTTATATTTAACTCTTGAATTCTTCGAATGAATACATTAGCATTATATTGAAAGCGCAGTACAATAAACTTATTTAAGTGCGAATCTAGTATTGAGACTTCAATGATCAGCACCGATTAAAAGTTTCCTTATATATCTCGAAACAATACAATTGATTTAAATGAATTAATTTTATTCTAAATTTTGATGTCGAAATATTAACATGTGTTTAGATTTTAACCACATGAAATAAGTGTTTTTGAAGTTGGAATTTTACATAATTGGCATTCTACAATATGCAGCATAGAAATTCTTTCTAAGCCTAGGAATGCCGCTATAGTCCACTCTAAATCTACCAATTTTTTAAAACTGCTTAAATATGAGTCAAACAAGTAACTATGGTGAGTTAATCTAGATCCCAATTTGATCTTTTCAATAAGAATTCGTCACTAGTGTTATGCCTTAGTGACAAAATTGTATTAATATTTAAATGATGGTGGGAATATTCTGGTACGCCCTACATTTAGGTCGCGAGGCATAAAAGAGGTTGTACCAACTCAGCTCATTGCATCATGTCGTAACACTATTGCAGAATTACAAGTAAACTAAATCATCAGTAGTGTTTCGATATTGCAATTGGCAGAAGAGAGAAACAACCTGAAAATGCTTCGTGGACTGTTAGGTCATCGGCAAGTTTCGATTGGAGTCATAAATGTTCGGTGATTTTACTTTAAACCACGAAAAGGGCGCGGTTTTTTTAACTACATAATTAAATACTTAACATTCCATGCTATCTTTTTGATTAAAAGGTTTAAAGAACCCAAAAGAAACAAATTTAATAAAATGTGTTGTGTCTAATTTTGTATCTCCAAATAAAACAAACACGACCGAACAGCTTGATTGTCAAAACAACAGAGAGCCCTTTATTCATCATCAAATAATAAATTAATCATGAATAAAATTTCACTGGGAAACAATTACCATTTTCAAAAAAATCTCAATCGTGAATGAGTTCGAAATATTCCCGCGTAATTTATGGCTATCGTGAAATAAATTTCAAGAGAAATTTATCTGTCAATTCATTCGATTTTGTCCGCTTTTAATTTTGAAGGGAACTCGAATGTAAACGTATGCACAAGTTTGTTTTCTTTTCTTCTTCCGTTGTTTGCATTTTTATCCAAGGTTAACTTGGTGACCCTTCCCCACGCCTCTCTGGTACCCACCTTCGGAAAAAAAGCTCAAGCAAACAGTTACTTGGACAAATGAACACCAAATGATTTTTTCGGTTGTGGTAAAGAATGCGAAAGGATTTCGAATTTTGAATCAACATTTATAACCCTTTAGTTTTTGATAAATCTAAAACAAAAGTGATTTTAAAAAAATGTTTAAACATTTGTTTTATAATATAAATTCAATTAACCCTTCGTTGTCACACCTATTTTTTCGATCAACGTTGTCACACTGTGTCAAAATGACCCAAGACGAAATTTGATCGTTCGCCATTTTATTATTTATTGGCCGATCGTCTTGAAAAAATTCACAGATATACTTTAGATGCTACTTAAAAAATTGCCGCAGAAATAAATGCTATTTTACAAAGTGAATACTCGTATAATAAAAAAAATCGTTAAAAAAAGGTTTTTTTTTAATCGATTTAAAAAAAAAATTATATTTTTTTAATAATTAAATTATATTTTTTTAATAATTAATATTTTGACCTAAAAATTCAGCATCTTGAAGTTGAAATATTGTTAATTACAGAAAAAATTAGTAGATAAATGTTCTTTGAAAAAAAAGATATTTATTTTGGTAGGTGACTGAAGTAACTTTTTGGACGCAAAAATACATATTTTAATATTGAAAAATGAAAAATATTAATATTTAAACGACTTTTTAATCGTCTGACATAAGATGCATATTCCCCTTCATGAACATTAACATGTTGAAGTTCTCGTCTGAAAGCGAGGTTCGTTTTGGTGTTAAAATGTTTTTACTGTGGAACCTGTTTTTCGCGCCGCGCGGTAAATAGTATGCATTGGATTAACGATTAACGGACCTAACGTGTCCGTTAACATTTTTAAAAGTTAATCCGTTAATCAAAATTTGAGCTCTTTTGCCTAAGGCTGGCCTTTCTTCTTGATGCTCTAGTGATTTTTAATTCAAAATCATCATTATGCCTTGTCGAATTTCTGTGCGAAGGTACACGTTTTCTAATTTATCACGCAAATACGGGGACACGAGGTATAAAACAAGTTGTTTTATTGCTGCTTGAGCTGACAGCCTTACATTGGAATATTTACAACTTTAGCATGATCAAGCATGTAAAAAAATCGCATTGGGCAGCGGTTAGTCGCTCGAGCTGTTGTAGAGCTTCTCGAAGACATCAGTGCCTCCCTTCGTCTTATTATAAAATAAAATGAGATCCGGCTTCCCCTTCTCGCTAATACCTGATCCTCTGATTTTCGTACGAACAGCTAAAACTATTTTATGTTTTTTTGGGGTGTACGAAACCAGGGGTGGAATCGCGTAAGGTGATAGTTGACTGTCGTTTTGTTGATTGTCGTTTTTGATTATCAACTTTCAGTTGCTGTGTGTAAGGTGATCACAAAAAATTTTTAATTTTTTGGCGTCACTTACTGTTCTTTCAAGAATGAAATGTCATTTTGACCATCTGTTAAATTTGTATTCTCTGCAAAGTTTTGGATATTGGTATCAAAATATGTAAGTAGGTATATTATATCTATGAAATATTTTTAGCGTCCCTTAAAATAATTTTGTTCGAAGATCTCATGCAACAAATAAACAAATCGCTATGCTTACAACGTTTATGTAAGAACATCCGGTCGAAGCTAGCAAAATCCTATAATTCTTCCTCAAACACTGGAAGGACAGTCCAAAGGCAGTCCAAATAGTTAAACATAACACTTCTCTTATTTTTTTATTTGTTTCACAAAATGTATTTTAATTTCAATAAGAAACACTTTTTAATTTTAACTTTTATTTTCTTACAGAGTTGAAACCAATTTTATTTTTATATATTTATTTGTATCGATACAACGCGCTTGTCACAAGTGGGTCAAAGTGACCCAGCACCGTCTTGCAAGCTCTACTGTTTGTGTGCGTTTCTGATCAAGCGGGATGCATCGAAATTTGAAGTGGGGACCCTAAACTATAGTTAAAGGGTTTTATACCCATACAATTTTAAATAACTTTAAGGATATTTTATAACAAAGTTATGGTATGGGTCATAGTGTGACAACGGACGGTTAATGGGTTGGCTCTAATGGATTGATTTATCCCTTAGACTTCGTTCTTCTCTTGTTGATCTTCTTCTTCTTCGATTGATAAAATAATAAATTTTAACCTTAACATTTCAATACGACTGTGATCTTTGTTTATAGAATATTAAATACATTCACTCAATTGTCAAATATAAATTAAACAAAATTAATTATATTGGGTTTTTATGTTTATTTCGAGTTTCTAGGAGATCAATATACAGTTGACTGCCTCTAAGTCGAACTTTCACATGATATCAAAACTAGTTCGAGTTAGAGGGAGTTTTAGAAAAATTCGAGTTACAGAGAAATTTTTTTTTAACAATTTATTGAATTAAATAACAAATAAAACAATAAAATAATGCCGTGTCATCAGTGATCACCTTTTTAAAAAGATATTCTATTTTAAATAAGCAATTTTGAATTTCATCTGGCACATTGCAATGTACCAATTCAATTTCATTTTTCTCTAATATTTCAAAGTCTATTATTTCTGTTTCTGAGCTTCTGTTAGCCTTTCCCAGATTGTCTCGATTTCTTGGGTGTCTTCGATGTCACATCTAAATAAGTTAAGCGGAATATCATCTTCGTCATCCCACGTCTCAGACTTAAATCCAGCCTTTTTTAAACAATTTTCAATTGTCAATGGAGTAACGTCCTGTACCCATGCCTTTGAGATTTCGCGCACACAATCGAGAAGTGATATTTTATATTGCTCTTTTTTGGTTTCCCAAACCCTTAAGATCTTGGTGAGAAGACGGCGCTTATAGTGTACTTTCAAATTTTGTATTATACCCATATCCATTGGCTGAACTATTGAGGTCAATATTTATAAACATTAATTTATCCTTAACTTGTTTTAGGTAAGCGGGACAGTTATCGATTATGAATAATACTTTGCGCTTTGATCTTCCAAATTTAGAATCAAAAAGTTCGAGTTAGAGGGAACTTCGACTTAGAGGGAGTTCGACTTAGAGAGAGTCGACTGTACATAAATAGAGATTTAAATAAACAAATAACAGATAAATTTATAAACAATGAACAAAAGAATGCACAGATAAATACATTTATTTTAGGGCTTAAGTATTTTTTTTCAGTTTCAGTTAATGTTTACAGCGAATTTTATTTGCTCAGAGCTTAAAATTAAAGCTTAAAGCCTTTTGGTAATCCCTAAGATGGTCTGGGTTTTCATTTATCTAGCCTAAGAAACGTTTTAGATTATGATTTTTTATTTTTTCTAACTTTTGAAGTTTTTTAAGCGTAACTATGTAATAGTACACATAAAAATATGGATTGGGATTGCTCCGCTTAGGGTATGTTAAGGCACCAGGCAGGCGCCTCTGGCAGCAGTTCTCTTGGGCAATAGTACCTTGGGTGGAAATTGTTATTATTATTTTGAATTGTTTTTTTTTTTTGTGTAGATTATGAAAAAAAAATATAAAAACTTCATTCGATTGCTTGTAAAAAAGTTATCAACAATTATACGTGAATAAGGGCGTTTACATGAACATTTGAAGCCCTGAAACTAATATAATATTCCATTTTTTCATCCTTGCCAATCCGCAGTAAAAATGAAGATTTAAAAAAAAAAACACTCAAAAAAGTTGATTTTTCGATTTTCTACAGCCAAAAAACGAGGATAGTATAAAATTACCTATATTCCTATATAACCTATATAATGACCACCCAATGTGATCATTCATACTATTCATATTTTTGATATCAATTCCCCAATGCAAAAGGGACTTTATGTTTGTTGATATACAATATCAAATGTCACCCTTTGTCGCGATCGCGACTATAATTATTGCAAAAGATAAACCTGCCACCTACGATTGATTGTGTGTACCACTTGCACACAATTTTCTTATTTCCCATTTCGCGACTCATCATTTATTATTCCATCTTAATTAAATATAATTAAAATTATTTTGAATTAGTTGAAGTTTGGCAGCAAATGTAAAGAGTTGGTTCTCATTAAATAAATAAGAAATAATAAATAAAAAAAACATTTTAAAGACTTTTTTTCTAATTAACGTTAAAAACGTTAACACTCCCACCAGCTCTTCGTTCAACAAAACCAACAATCACCCCATAACACAACTGAATAAAAGTTCCTACCTCTTCCTGAGGTCTTGCCTCTACGGAGTTCTGACAAGAACTAAGGATTTTTATGGAAGCACTACTACATAAATATTTTTTTCGGCTATCAAGTAATTAATAAAACAATAAAGCCGTCCCAACCGGTGGTGAAAACCTGCTGTATGCTGATGACTCGCTTACGTATGTAACCTCAATGTCACCACTTCTCATTTCCTTCCTCCCACCAGCTCTTCGTTCAACAAGCCATTCACCCAACCAGCCAGTCGCCCAACCAACAATCCCCCCATAACACAACTGAATCAAAGTTCCTATCTCTTCTTGAGGTCTTGGTCTGCTCTATTGAGCTTGAATAAAATAAAAGTTTTTGCCAATAAGTACAAAATTACAAATTTGATATGATAAATATAACTACGATGATAATTAATGTATGACTACTATCTGGGTTAGATTGGTATTGGTTATTTATGTTTTCGTATAACTAATTTTGGGTTTCCCTTAGTTTTTTGCACTTCTTGAGAGCTTTAATTAGAAAGATTTTTTTTCCGCACTACTTGAGGGCTTTAATTTAGAAATTCTTTTCGCACTACTTGAGGGCTTTTATTTGGAAATTCTTTACCCACCTCTTGAGGCCTTAAATTTCAAAAGATTTTCTTTTTATTATCACTGGATTTATTTTTCACTTTATTTCACCCGCGGTCCCTGCTCGGGCGCCAATTTATTTCGACAGGTGGTGATCGGATTTGATGTGTACTTTTTTATAAAGCATTTTTTATGTCACTGTCGCAGACGTCTATGGTTAGGGCTTTAGAAAAAATTTCTTTTACCTTTATAAGACAATTAGAGTCATTGAAATTAGGAACACCAGCATTTTCAATGTCATTAATAAGTGTAAGTTGCTGCTGCCGATTGAGCCTACTTTCGAGAACATTACCTTTGGTTTGTAATGCAATATTTTCGACACGTAGCACATTTATTTGTTGTAAAAAGCGGCGATTTATGTTCTTCAATCACGTGAGTTTTAAAAAAAATTAACTGAAGAGTGCATTCTTTCTGTATTGTCTGCTTCTGCCCAATATTTCTTATGGCAAATTCGCACCAAATAACATTGATCTCGCTTTCTCGACTAGAGTTCTATTGACGCGCTCAGCAAACACCATTTTGCTTCAGGTTGTATTTGATTGTGGTTTGATGCTGTATACCATGCGCCCACAAGAAATTTTCAAATTGATTGTTGAAAAATTCTTAGCCATCGTCTCCTTCTCAACACGTACCTTGAATTCCTTAAATTTCGCTAATGCGTCATTCTTGTTTGCTAAAAAGTAAACAAACGTTTTACGCGTGAAGTCATCAGTAGGTAATAGTACGTATCGTTTGGGCCTAACCGATGGCTCCTGCATGTGTCCTTAAGTCGGTAAGCACCAACCCCAACTTGCTTGTAGCACGACGTGCTTTTCCTTTAGGGAACGGAGTTCTGCGTTGTTTCTCTTTTATACAACCAACACAAAAACCATCGCATTCCTGGTCCTTGAAAACGATGCCTTCTGCCATACCATTCCGTAACCTTTTCATGCCACCCACACTCAAATGGCCAATTTGACGATGCCATATTGCAAAATCAGTACACACGGAGGATGAACACGATCAGGCCTTCATAGTTGTTTCTTCAAAACGTTTGAGCTTATAAAATCATCACCCGATGAAGTTGCAAAAGCAATGACTGCTCCTGTACCTCGAACAGAAATTTCGCATTTTTTGTCATCAACAATAATTGTCGTTGTGATGCTATTCTTACCAAGCTGCTTGCAAGAAATATGATTAAACTTTAAACCCTCGGCATATCTTATATCACGTATTGGAGTTTCAACAGATTTTCCTGTTACATGAATCAACACCACGGTACCAACAAGATTTGTAAATGTTCACCAGAAATGTTCACAGTCTACAGTGCCCTTTTTCTACTAAGAAGGTAGTAGGACCTCATCATATGGAGCTCGTCCGGGGAGTCGCTCGTTTGTATAGATTCACAGAGGAAAAAATTGCTACCGATGTTGCGGGGGCCGTGTTCTCCATATAAACTTCATAAAGTCTTTATGGAAAATGCTGCTGCCTTTTATGGCAGTGGTAATTATGTCATTACATGACAACATTACAACAACATTGATTGGCTTGACGTTTATTAACCAGTCCTTTGTTGCGAGGCAAGAGGAATATTGGGATGGTCGGAAAGGGTATGAGTGCTATGTTCCAAGTGACACGGCCTGCTTGCGATGCACAGCTTAGCTCACCGGAATGCGAGGGATGTTGTCATCGAATCTTAACTTCACATGCAACAATAACACAAGTCAGGCCTATTAAAAAAAAATATAGAAATTGACATCGGACGGACGATCACCACTTCAAGACACTGCTGATGTCGACGCAGTGTGGCCAAACCCACCCAACCTGGGAATCCGGTGGGCATTTTTGGATTTCCCCTATTATTATAGAAACCTATCTGTTCAGTTCACTCCTTGGTAGTCTCTTCGTTCAACTGTCCATTGGCACCCCTGAAAGAAATTTACCTCAAACTATCATGTTTCGCATTATCGAAAGAAACCAAACACAATTTTTTTCCATCCTTAAACCTTAACACGAATTTTATTACAATAATATTGATATTTTACAAACACTCATTTAGCTAAGTTCACAAAAAAAAATTTTCCTCTAATTGCATTACGCGAAAAGAAACAGGCGCACCCTTGGAAAATATGCGAACCCTGAACACCGTAAAACAATTGTAATTTTTAATGTACGTTGGTAATTTGATTGCGTGAATCTTTTTTTTTTTTGGAAAACTGAAATCACGAACTTGAAAAGGACCCCTACTTACAATTCTTTGAATTTGTTCACCGTTCAAGTTGGACCAGTTGCTTGGATCCTCAAAAAAAGACTCTGAGTTTGCTAAAACATCTGCCTCTGAGCTAATCATTACCTCTTCCACAGCAGCCGGTTCTAAATCATTATTAAAAACATTTAAAATGTGTGCACCTGAAGGATGGCAACCGCTTCACTATTATCATTATCAACACTTTTTTTTTTTAATTTGCTAAGCTGACCTGCTTTCTTTTTATTTTCAGAGTCAACAATTTTTCGCGGTTTTTTATTTTCTGCTCCCGAGGCTTTTTTTCCATTTTAACAAAAAAAAAAATACACTTCGGGAGACAGTTACCATTTTCACAGTTGCACTTTATTTTTAAATCTTTGGGGAGATCTGCTTAAGATGACATACTTTTTATATGAAGCTGAAAATAAGAAAATCTTGGAGTCATAGCAATGAAAACAACTTCAATTTAGTTGATTTATTTATTTACAACAAAAAAACAAAAGCACTTGTTAAGGCACCAATTTGTTTTTTCCTTTGAGAGCAAAGATTTTAGGTGGCTTTTGAACTGTGCTTAGTCCAGATTCATCCATATTATAGATGCGTTGGGGCGGTATGTCCGTGGTTAACGAACTTAGTATTTCAAAAAATTTCATCACCTGTGGCTTATTAAAAGCCTTTGCCCTTGCAGCAGAAGTTGGCTCAGGCGATCTTAATGTCAGTTTCGGGTTCCGGAACTTCTTATCGAATGTGTGTTTTATGTTAAGTTTTTCTGCAAATTCAAATGCTAATTTTCTGACTTCAGCTGTCCATAAACCGAAGAAACGACTCTCGAAATCCTATAAGTGTTGAACCAACTCGAACCGCCAGCGATTCTGCCTTTTACAAACTGAACAAACATAACTTAATTTCTATGTCTTAAATACTATCTTAACCTAAACCTAAGCATAGTCTAGTTCCCAGAAATGCAAGCGGTGTAATGTTGCAGACATCAAGTCAGCATTATGTTGTTTCATCGTAGCAAGTTTTATTCTCAACATAGATTCTCTATCCTTTCTTTTGTTTTGAGTTTTTTTTTTTTGACGACAATAAGAACACTGCCAGCATAGACAAATAAAGTAATTAGATTAGTCAAAAAATCACTTTTTTTAAATGTAAACAATGACTGGCAAGAACAAAAAAATAGAGAAAAAGAGAAATTGATAATCTTAGAACCCATGTCAAGAAGTATGGAAGTAAGATGACAGGATGCGGATATCATGGAATTCAAGGAATTTCGCGAATTGATTTCGAGATCGGAGCGAATAGATTTAACAGTGTCTCAAATGTTTTACAACGGATAAGAGTTTAGAGTTTATTTTCGAAACTACAGTGAGTGTGAGTCAACTAGCGAATTAAGTAAGTCCGCCACAGACGAAAGGAGCTTCTCAAATGAGGATCGCTTACTTAAAAATTATTTACCAAAAGTCTTTATGGAACTGTTTAGATCTTCAATGCTTTTAGAGAAATAGTCAAAGTGTTGAAATTGAGACAATATGTTTTTGTGAAACCGCTTATTATCCGCGATTATAGAGTTGATTGTTTCACTTAAGTATTTAACCGCGAGAAGAACGTGAGAAATAGAAATGGTTTTGTATTCGTCGCATTAAGGATTGGTTGAGTGAAGCCGTGACAGTATTGGAAAGATTCGGAATATGTATGGTATGGTATCGGAAGTTGAGATTCTGCATCTCTAAACATGCTTCTGGCAGGTTCTTTGGCCTCTGAACGATTAACGTCCGTGACAAATCGCCATTAAGACCTCTTATAAAAACGCCTAACGCGAGTTATGTTGCAAATCCTCTGGGATTTGAAAAAAATATATAAATATATTCTTCTCCTTCAACATGGAGGAACAAATGAAAAGACAACGAATTATTAAAGATTGAAATGGATCTTCAGAGATCCTCTTTATTTGAGACGTGAATAAGAACTGACTTAAAGCTAAGATACAAAATAATGCTTAAGACTAATGTGCCTGATGAGATTATCATACGATCATCGAATTATGCTGACTGTTATTTTGTTGATGCTGGATGAGATGATCCCACGATCGTCGAATTATGCTGACTTCGTTATTGATTTTGCATCATTGTTTATGTCTGGCTGCCTCATTGGAATTTTAATAGAGATGATTTGTTGACTATATGTGTTGGTTTCTGATGTCATGGGGATCGGCATGGGTACCTTTGTAACTCGAGCGGTTGCGGTATGTTTCTACCAGCGTACCTAAAGTTTCTTGTGTGTAGGATTCAGTTTTAATTTTGTTTATAATTAAGGAAAACTAGTGGTTGACAGTTGCATTGAACTTCTCCAACCTGGTTCCTTTCTTTGTAAGTTAATGCAACTGATATTCTAGGGTTCGAATATCACGTTTGTGCGCGTAGTATAATGACAGTTTTCTTTTGATTTCCTCCCCGTCATCATCGAATATGTAGATGTAGGAAATCCGCTCCACCTCGTAGTTTTTTCCTAATGTACCTTAAAATAGCACGATGCATAGGTTGGCTTTTAATTAAGCTAGAATCCCTTAGGATACTTTTCCATTTTTTTTTCGGCAAAATAATGAAATTTTACGTTTAGTCGAAAATTTTTTTTTTTAAATCAACAAAACCAACAAGATTTTCTTTCTCACAATTTTAAATATTTTTTTTTTCACTTTAATTAAAAAAATTTTTTCAAAAAAAAAATAAATTAATTTTATTTTTTATTTTTTTTTTAATGCTATGAACTTTATAATTCGATTTGTTCTTTGTTTACTTTCGAATCCTTGCACCGACGCACACTGGGGCAAGATACCTCAAAAACCGGAATTAATTCAGAAGATAGGTCTGCCTTACTGAAAACATTCTTTTTATTTGAAGTACCATACAAATTAATAGGAAAACTAAAATTGAGTTTTAGAATTATGTTTTGATGCTTATTACCGACTGCGTAATGGTGTTTTTGTAGCTATCTATGTATCTATTTTTGTCCGCACGTAACTTCTCAACCACTGGACCGATTTTAACAAGTGATACGGCATTGGATTCGGCTTAACGGCACGAGTAACAAGGAGTACTTGAATTTTTTTTAAAGTCAAAATGGCGGATCTTAGGCGGTAAATAGTTATTTTAGGAATGTATGTGTATTCGAGGGTCCGTTAAGCCGATTTTTAAAAATTATACCTCATTGGATTTGTCTTGATGACGCGAAGAAAACTAAGTACATGAAATTCTTGAAAAAAAATTTTTTTTAATAATTTGTTGTCATAGTTTTTTTTTTATGAAATAATGTAACCATCTCAACATTCTCTGATTCCACCTCTATGCTTGTGTCTTTTACTGGAGTTCTCCAGAGTCCATCCTTATCCAGATCTTGCACTCTATCATAAATTGGCATCAGCTTTCCAGAGCAGCATAAGACAGATTTTCTGATGACATAGTAAAGCAATTTAATAGAGAATCTAAGACATCTGAAAGCAATTAAGAAAACATAAAGCAGTAGGTTTAAAAACTTGAATAGAACTATTGATATAGTTGCTATGATCATGAAAAGAATGAAATAGATAATTATTATATAACCATTAGCACAATGGTAGTTTAGAAATCTTTCTGGACATAACCAACACTTTTGTTGTGTGTAACACCCAAAAACCAAAACAATTAATAAATGTAAACAATAAAAATAGAACCAAAACAATTAATAAAAAAAATGTAAACAATAATGTAAACATTCATGAACTCGACGCATATCGACCTACTTGTAATTGTGTTTAATCATCAGCCGCCACCAAGCGATACCATCGTGCATTGGACTGATCGTATTACATACTAAGCATGTTTGGTCACTATGCGCCAAGTGCATAAATCGATTTTTGCTTATGACTGCAATCTTTCTCCTCAGCATGCACGACCTTTTTAACACTTTCAATCTCTTTAACACCATCTTCTTGCCTTAAAGTTTCAGTTTTCTCAATTGCAGGTTTCGACATCGTGATTTTTATTCAATACTGAAGTTTAAACACTTTGTGCTTATACCCCTGCGAATTTAACCTGCTGTTGACCGTTGTATTCTAGAGTTGATCTATAAGGGCCAGGTGGCGCATTACTTATAGATTGAGTAATAGCATAAGCTAACACTCCTAAACATGGCAACTCTTCATACAATAAATGGAGTCCGTCAGGATCCACAAGTCCTACTTCACGATCTTCTTGTGGAGTCTCGTTAGCAGGGGTTTGACTTGCGGAAGGGGTTGGCGGTGGTGTTGTCGGAACAGAGAATTGTCCGAAATAGCCTCCAATGTCAAGGATAACCTCAGTAGGTAGTGGTGGAAACTCAGGAATAAGATGTTGTCCTGATGAGGTTTCAATATTTCCTATCGTTCGAAGCTGGAGTGCCGGGACAGAGAAAGTTGTGGTTTGCAAAATGGTGAGAAGATCTTGCTCCTCTGAAGTAAGTGGCTGAGAATTCTTTGCCTTCAAGCTCACTATTCTAAACCATAGCATTGCGACAGCGTAATAATCTACATACTCAGGTAGAATGAGTTTCTGAAGATTAGGGTCATCTGTGAAGTAAGTGGCTGAAAGTTCCGCGAGATATCTCCATCAAAGCGGGGGCACTAGGAGTGAATGTGGTACGGTTTCCAACTTCATTCACTGAAATCCCTAATGTGAAGACTGAGTCGTCATAGGGACTTTTGGCCGAGACTTGCACATGGCTGGTGTCGTGTAGTCTCGTCGGCTTATTTAAGCCAGGGTGAACTGGCCTTGGTTTAGGCCTGCTCTTGGGTCGAGATTCGCCGGGGATGAGAACAGCGTTGTTGTCTTTCTGATTCTCGGGTTTTCCTCGGTAAAAACGCTTGGGTTTTTCTTCTTGCATCTCGAGTTATTGGTTGGTTTTAAATAAATTCTTTATCAAAATAAATTTAAAATATTGTGGGGTTGTTGCGATTCTTCGCTCCAGCAATTAAAAATTGGGGGTGGCCGTGGCACGATGATTGTGTGTTCGCCTGTCAAACTCATGATCACAGGTTCTATCCCTGCCGTGTCGTCTATGTCGCTTTAATTCCATTAAAAACCTTCTAAAAATTGTCATCAATGGGCTGCTGGTTTACTCATTATATGTTGTTCAGGCATAACACTAACAACATGTAATTGAGTTAAATTAGTATGCCCAACAAGGATGAACACGAATAAAAATAATGTGAATTATAAGCGACATAGAAATAAGACACGTCATTTCTCCGCTTTAGTTCAGCCGCCATCCCTGGAGATAAAAAATCTGAGATAACCACCTTTAGTCTCAGAGCATCGTGCCACATATCTTTCCTATCCTTCTTTCTCTTCATTAACTTCATGCCCGCGCTGTGTTGAAACATTTAAAGGGTAATGATAATCCCTTGAGCGCGGGTAGATTATAAAAAAAAAAAATTGGAAGAAGTGCAGAATGAACGACATCAGGACCGTGGATTAAAAGCTTGTGCTTTGTAGGAGGCATATAATACCATGGATAAAGGTCCACAAAATATTTGACAGTGTCAAGTGTGAAAGCTCTGAAATTTTCAATATGGATATCATAGCCACTTGAAATTGCTACTAATATGGAATGCATCTTCTCGATTAATATTTTATCGACACCCAAGATTTCAGATGCGATTCCCGCGTTGCTAAAAAAACGCCTAGCAGTGCTGCCATCATTGGAATCTTCAAAACCTGGCTTGGGTTGATCTACAATCAAACCCATTTGATTTCTAAATTTTTGTTGGATTTGAACTTTATTGGCAGCAACTATGTTCTTATCTTCCTTACAAATTTTCCATTTTTTATTGGAAGCCTATAAGCAACATGTAAGAGACACTCAAAAGATCGAATCCAGCAATGCAGTACGGACAATCCAAACTGCAATGCACTCGGATTTCAAGGTCTCAACAACAGCTTTTCGATTTCGTTGAAATCCTTTGAACTAGCACCGCAAATATAACAGCGCTGAGAAGAGGTTGTATTTGTAAGGGCATTGCACACTTTTCCGTCCACCATGGTAAAAAAAAATCAGTTTGTGAGAAACTTCAACAACTTTTTCCTCGATGTTAATAATAGAACGACACAAAGCCTGAATTTGAGCATCAACTCGATGCTTCTCAGCTTCCGATACTTGTGTAGATTCCTTTTTATATTCGAATTTTATTGGTCGACAATATCTGGTTGATGACGATCTCGGATTTTGCCACACAACGATTTTTTTAGAGGAACATTCGCAAACAAGTTGGATGGGAACGACCGAAGTTATAAAAACACTGAAATCATCAGCTTCCATTCCAACAAAGTTCTGCTTGTAAGAACTATGGCCGGAACTCCCATCGAATCCACACTTGCAGATCAAACACAAATTTCAAAGTTGTTCCTCATTTAAAGTTAGTATAACTTCTTTTTGAGCCAAAATCAAACGATCTACAGTATGATCCATTAATGCCTGCACTGTTACCTCTGCTGAACTATCAGTCACGTGCATTTCTTTTTTCGGATAGCACATTTTTTTTGCATTTTTCACTACTTTGTAGGAAGTAAACCTTTCAGGGTCTTTTGCTCTAATAACCAAATTCAAGTTAAAGATATCCTTCGCGAGGATATTAAAAAAACGCGAATGCCAGCCCAGAGGGCCGGCCCAACGGTTTGACTTACAGATTAATAAGAACTCAGAACACCAATCAATTAATAGTATGCTATATTTATTCGACCGCTCAATCCTATTATCTGACCAAGACTAAATTCTAATATTAAAGTAAAGTATAATGATACTCCGCCTATGCAAAAGTAAATTGCAATATCAGCATTTTCCACCAATGGGAACAGCCGATGGAGATCGTATTCCTATTTGGCCTTGATACAACACAGTGCATTTACTTCGTAGTCAAACGCACTAATATGCCACATCAGCATATACGTGGGAAATGCCCCGTGTTAACTTTCAAGTCAACATTTAAAATTATAAAATAAAAACATCACATATTTAAGAACTGAAATCCGTTTAAAAAACCGAAATTGTTCTTAAGTTATCAGTTATTAGCTATCGAACTTCTATTTTCTTTGAGTTAGAAGTTAGATGAGACTTGTCAGTTACATAGCCCACATAAAATATGTACTTCTTGTTTTAGATTTGATCTCAAGCTATGTCCTATATTGTGATAGTGCCTGCTTTATTTGACGACAAAAAATCATTGAATGATGTCCTACAAAATTTTTTGAATAGCCCAAAGACAGCAATATCAAGTGGCTATAGGCGATGAGAGGTGTGTGGTGGAAAAAAATTATAAAATTTTCTCTTAAAAAAATTATACTTTCCAAACTACAATGCGAGGAAAAGTTGTCCAATATTAAAAGAATAGGATTTATCTTGGAATTTTTGTACTCAGCAGGAACAAGGATCCTGGAAAGCTTCCGATTACAAACCTTGGATTGCTTCTCTGTCGTGGGTATATAAATACAGGCGGAAAATGCCTCGTTCTGTCGAAATTACCTGGCAAACCCCTCGTTGTTTTTTTTGGCAAGCACCTGCTACAAAATTTTATGTATAACGTCGTGAAAATTTAAAAATAAATCAACATGAAGTGTCATCTTACCTTTGGTGTAGCCGAAACGGTCGTTATTCCGGATTCATCAAGGTTGTTGACACCTTTTGGAAGAAAATGATGTTTATCATAAAGATCTCGAAGATTTGGGAAATTAATCTCGACAGCTGTTTTATTGAGAGCTTTAACACGCAATGTTATATTCGGATTCCACTTTAAAAACCCATAAAGCCAATTTTTCGAAGCTTCTTTAGGCGCGTCCCAACTGCTTGGACGTTGCAAATTGTTTTTTTAATGCGAGTGAGTGATTGTAGAATTTCGTTTCTTTTTTCTTCACGTTGATCCTACCACTCTGAGGATACACATATTTTTACTACATTTTCATTGAGGTCTTTTGTTTGCTCCTGATTTTGTTTGTTTGGATTTTAATTTGTTCCTTAGAAGCTGCATCTGGTTTGCTTTGGATAAGCGCCTTTTCGGTGAAGCTGGGGACAAATTTTCATGGTTTTCTTCTCTTTCAAGAAGTTCGTTAGGATTTGAAATCTCCAGTTGGTTGCGACAGGTGGATACACTTTCAACGGAATTTTGCATGCAAACCAGCTCTATTACGTCTTTTTCTATCGATGCTAAAACTTGAACATAAGGTTCTAGACCACCAGTTCTGTTCAATGATTTTTCGTTTTGCACTATTTTTTTTATCGATTATTATTTGTAGTCCGTCCACATATTATACATACATCATAAATTTTTTTATCTGACTCTTTTTTATTCGGAAATTTCTTTGATGCAATTAAGAACATTTTGAAGTCACCCCCAAAACTCTTGTTGTTGCTCAGGAGACTTTCTTGTTAGATTTCTGGTTATGTCCGGTTGCTTCTTTATCATTTCCACCATTAAAAATTCACTTCAGATTGTTCCCGCAATTGCCGCGGATGTAAAATAATAGAAATTGTATAAAGTGGAAATGGATTGCGATTTGAATAATACCAGCTAAGTTTAACAAAATGTCGGTGGTGCAGGGCATGTTACCGACATTCGTTCAACTTTCTTTCGTCAAATTCACTAATAGCAAAAGTGCTGTCACTGTCGCTGAATTCTGTAATAGGAATGTATATTTTTTGCAATAACAAAACAAAGATTGTTTTTCTTCCGATTGGTTTTTCCCCAATGTTTTTTGCCCAACGCTGATGCTTACCCGTATCGAATTCGAATAAAGTCAGGCGGAATATTTAAATAAAAAGAATTTGGAGTTGTGACATTTAAATTAATAATTTTGCCTTTATTGTCCGCTTTAAAATTTATCTTCTAAGTATAAACTACTTAATGCCTTTGAAAGGTTTCGAAAGATGATCGTTTGACGTACATTTATGATCGTCCGAACGTTTTCCAATCGAATTAAAAAAAAAACAATAAACAATTTGTCTTAACTACGAACCAACGAAAGGAGAAAATCAGAATATGTTCGAATGACGTATATGGTCATCAATCGATTTCTTCTCCTCTTTATAATTTACTACAAACTTTATCTTAGAATAAGATCAAATTATATTTGTACAACATATAATATTATTGCACAATTTCAATTTGATTTGCGCCTTTACCCTTATATGTTGTTACTCCGGTGATGTCTGAAACTTTAAAGAGACTGATTGCAAATTTTGCCGGGTTTATATAGGTGCTTTCGTGCAGAAAAGTGCTTGCTACTTAACGTTTTTAGTGATACCCGACCATAATAATTTACTCTTATATTCACCACATGAAAATGAAAAATCAAAAATATACGAGTATGTTAAAATTGTTTATTTTGTGATTTATAAAATGCGTATGCGTTAAAGATTTACTTAATAAGTAATTAATAACAATATAAAACAATATAAAAGAGTGTTATAAAACTTAGTATGGTGAATAAATTGTATTCATTCATAATAAATTTTATTGGCAGCACTTGTACCTCGAATAGTAAAAACATAAAAAACCAAATCAGACAATTAACTGATTACTGATATCGAGTATAGATCCCAAAATAACTTCACAATACTATCTTTTAGTGTTATGCCTTAATAGTAAATGTATTGATAAGCTCCTGGAATCCAAAATAAAATTTATTTAATAACAGCAATCTATCTGATGTTCATTTAGTTCCATTTACAGTTACACACAATTATGGCGTGATCCACAGTGTATGTGCTGCGACGAAACCAAAGCAAACTGTTGATGATGGGTGAAAAAGAAAGTTGTTTTTGTTTTGTTGTTGTTTTTCCGTGGGTGCACAGTTTTTTCTTTGGTTTATCGCACTTCACTGATAAAAATTTTCACACGCGGCGGGGAGGGTTTTTTTGTTTTTTTTTTCTTTCTTTCTAAAGCAACACAACCGATCACTGCGAGGTCTGCATCAGTACTGATTAAAATAATATTTTACGATGAAAAAAAATTAAAATTTAAAAATCCGTTTCTTAACAAATAAGATATTAGAATAACTTACCTGCTTTAGTTATTTATCTCGAATTTAAAAATATTGCTCGGAATTTTTTGTCATTAATGTTGGAGTGGTAATAATTGTTCTAAATTCTTGCCATTTACTTGAAAGAAAAAATGAAATTTTCACTAAATTAGAACACAATTATTAAAACACGTTAACATGTTATTCTTTATTGATTAGATCACAATAAGCTGATAGAATCCATAAAGGATTCGAAAACTTATTATACTTCATCCAACAAAAATAGGCAGTACACGAATTAATAAAGATACAACGCAAGTATTAAATGAAAAATATGCCGGCTGTTGGCATCTGTGAACTGGCCGCGGGCAAACGGCTTGTTCTCAGCCATAAAATCCATCAGTGTTTCCTTCTGGCACTTTGATAACATTGCTCATCTCTAAAAATATAATATTTATTAATTAAGTTTTTAAATCAATTATTAATGTATTACCTTTTTTGCCTCCGACATTTTTCTTTGCCTTCGCGCTTCGCTGCTTTTTATGTAGTGATAAATTTTGACATTTGAAGAGAAAAACTTATCGACTTTCAAAGATACAGAAACCCATTTTATCGAATTTTTCCAGGATTCCTATTCCGTTTGTTCCAGTCGATAGAATTAACGACTGTCAAAGTAACAGAAACCCGATGATGCGATAAAATGAATTTCGTCCCAATTCTCACCGTTTCTCGACGAGTTTTATTGCTTCGAAAGTTACAGAACATGGGTTTTGATGTCGACGACGTGGCGGTAACGATACTGATCCTTGAATGACACCCAATGCTGAGTATGCATTCAGTATTCATATGATCTGGCTTCATGTATTTAATTATTTTTTTTTATTATGATTATGTTTGCGACCCTTCTCATGTAGACGATTGTCTATTGTTTGCTGCTTGATGATGATGTCTATATTTAGATATGACTTCCTGGAATGAATAACTGTACTTTTCTTTTATTTATTTACTCGTAGTTTATAATGCTTGCTGGCATTAACTCACGTCTTATGGGAGGGCTTTTTCAAAATCAATAGCGTGCCATATTTTTGCACCATACTAAATTGAAAAAATTCCTCCATAAAAAAGTGTTTGCCCGCCCGTAAATTTTCGATTGATCTGAGTGTGCCCGTGCAAAATATAAAAAAAGTTTGGATTCACAAGGATTCTTAAAGAGATAAGTTAAGACAATCAAAAAGTATTCTAAAAAAAAATTTTGCCAAAAATACAAAAAGGCTGAGATTCAAATTAGAATCTCAAAGAGATAAAATGTATAGGAAGATGATTCTTATTGTTCATTGAGGACTAGTATCAAAGCAGCGGGAAATTGTTTTATATTCTATATATCGACAGTTTCGTACATTGAAGAAAAAAAAATTCTTGAATCTTTTTTTGTTTTTTCCAAGTCTGAGTCACTGGGCAAAAATCGATGATCGATTGGACCAATGTTTCCGCAGCAACACACTTTTCTTTATTCGTGTTTAATTTTGTTTTATTTATTTTACTTTTTATTCTTTTGTCTTAACAATTTTCTTAGATACTTTTTACTTTATTCTAATTTGATTGATGTGTAAAAGCACAAAAAATATGCTTCACGGTTGAAGGCACCAATATCCGGTATTTGTAAATATGTACTCGGAAAAGAGTCAGACGTGTTCATGCGTACCGGGATTGTCGGCCCTCAGCATATCGACCAAATACGCACTGCACACTCTGGACTGACTGCGGAGTGCCGACACAAAAAATGCATGAACAGCCAGCCCATAAGTCCAACCATGAGGTCAACTCCACCCATATTAATGCTCATTTCAATTCCCGGAAGATTTGTTCACTTCAAAACGGTAGACAGATCTGTTCGCAGAGAACAAACAATTTGACACACGACTTGTGGGGCTTATATGGCATATATTGGTGAAGTTGGTGTTTCGTCTTCGTGCTGCACATTTATTCATCCACACAAATTCTAGCTGAATTGGGGGAGGGATTGAATCAAACCGCTCGTTGAGTTTGCTGGCTAGAGCACGTATTGGAAACAAAGGGTCTTAGCCAGTTTTACCTTTTTTCTAAGCTCAGTTTCATCTGGAAAGCATAAAAACCATTTGTTTGCAATTCATCTTTTTAACGACATACATTTTTGAATCGATCGGAAGGTAGCTCTCCATATTAGTATAACGGTATAGCGACATGTAAATCAATATTCCGATTTTTTTCTTTTTTCTTTAGCAGAAGTTTTGAGACCAGAGTTTGTTTTCCGTCAAAGCACAACGATGATTGACAAGCTCAATGATTTCGTCACTAGAAAAACAATTAAAAATTTCCATTGGCGTGTCGGTTTTGACACTTCAATGGAATTGGGTTTTCATTTATATGTGTGTAGGCTCATTGAGCGTTTACTCCAGTGCAATCTGCCACTCTGGAAAGCTTTTTCGAGTCCTTTGTAATAGAACTGAGGACACTATTGAATCTCCCAGAAGAAGGCTGAATTCTTGGCCCAGTTGCCTCAAATGATGGCAATGAAGATCGTATGAAGATCGTGGCCATTTTAGAGCTTTGAAGCGGTAATTTGACATGTCAGATGAAGTTGACTACTGCAGTTCTGTGGCATCAACAATAAAATTTGAGGAAGCAGCTGGATTGTTGGATTGATTTTGTCTTTTACTTCATCCCAATCACTAATATCTTTTGATAGAGAAAATTTCAATACAATTAAAATTGACTCATCAACTTCCGTGAGAGTACAAGTCTAGACAATAGAAGAATTCTTCGAGGTTAATGATTCATTAGTTTTTACTTTGTCCAATTTTTAAAATTAATCAAATCACCTCGGAACGATTTATTAAGCACGGATTTGCCTCTTAAAATTCCAAATAACGTATCAGCTGGCTAATTTTTGGATTTGAATATAAAGGCCATTCAGATAAAAAATCCGAACTCCTTGCTGAGCATATGAGCTCCTTTTGTGTTAAAACAATTGTTCTCTGCTTTTTGTCTTTTACTTCATCCCAATCACTAATATCTGTTGAAAGAGAAACTTTCAATGCAATTAAAATTGACTCTTCAACTTCCGTTAGAGTACAAGTCTAGACAATAGAAGGATTCTTCGAGGTTAAAGATTCATTAATTTTTACTTTGTCCAATTTTTAATATTAAACAAATCACCTCGGCACGGATTTGCCTCTTAAAATTCTGAATAATGTATCAGTTGGCTAATTTTTGGATTTGAATATAAAGGCCATTCAGATAAAAAATCCGAATTCCTTGCTGAGCATTTGAGCTCCTTTTGTGTTAAAACAATTGTTCTCTGCTTTTTGTCTTTTACTTCATCCCAATCACTAATATCTGTTGAAAGAGAAACTGTCAATGCAATTAAAATTGGCTCATCAACTTCCGTGAGAGTACAAGTCTAGACAATAGAAGGATTCTTCGAGCTTTGTTTCGGCACAATATGGCCAAAGAAATAAAAATAATCCACACTTGAATTTATACAAGTTAATTTTATTAAACAAAAAATTAAAACACAGAGCAATGATAGAAAGTGACTCGTTGTTGAGTGCTGAATCGAGAATGATCTCTTGAAAAAAAAAGCAGATGGCGTCTACACAGACGAAACCAAATAACCGGTGTTTGAGGAACACTGGTATGCGTTCAGGTGTAGACGTCATAAAAGATGAGTTAGGCTTGTTCGTGCACATGCTGAGATCTGCCACTCCGTTTTCCGCCCAATTGCGGACTTGAAGTGTGAAAACTCAACATGTGCGTGAACATTACTGCCCCCCTTGGCGAGATGCGCCAAAAAAAAAAAATAATACTGAAATTTAAAATCAAGTGAGTGAAGAAAAAAAAAAGAATATTAATAAAAGGTTTAAGTATAAAGCTCTATAATAATTGAAAGGCATATTATTGAGATAATAAAAATTTAAGTTACTTTATTGGCAAAACGCAAAATTTTACAACTGGTCCACGGATTTCCCAATTTTGGGTTCTCAGCATCATCACTCTTCTATCAACGCCGGGGTGTACGTTTATGACACGCCCAAGTCGCCATTCATTTGATGGCATATTATCATTTTTAATCACGACTAAGTCATTTACCTTGACATCTTCTTGAGGAGATCGCCATTTATTTCTTTAATGGAATAAAAATTAGAGAGGATGCCTCAGGAACATATGGCTGGGCACTAGAAGATATTTGAGAATCACGTAAAACTTGAGCTTGTGGAGTGGACTGTATTTTAGAAGTTCTTCTACTGCCGTTGAAATAGAATTTCACAGGATTGGTTGCAAGATACAAGAATGTGTAATAGTTATCGGATAAAAACGCAATAAAAAGGGAACGATCAAAAAAATGTAGATCGCTCAAATTAAAAGTAATTATAGATGCATTTCTACGTGATAGGCGTATAGCTCTTGTTGGATACGGGGTGGGTTTTAATTACTTTCATATGGTTTTGATACTGTGTGATAACCAATTTACACAATTAATATTGAATGCATCGGATTTATTTGAGATTTAACATTGGACTTAATAATTTTTGCAACCCTTCATCAACCCACGAAGGTCACACTAGGATGATTTGATGGAACTCACCCCTTTCTTCACTCTTCCCAACCTTTGCCGACAGAAAAAAAATGTGGCCCACTTATATTTACCTTTTCTTTTTCTAGCCTCTACCTCAATTTTCCATGTCACCTTTTTTTTACTTCATATTTCTTTTATATAAATATTATATAAATCCAAAAAAAAAATGTATATTCAGTTTTCATTAAATTCATACTTTAAAGCTTTATTTCATAAAAAGAACAAAAATTTCTTCCTTTATATTTTTAAACAATCGATCTGGTATCTAAACTTAATATTAACATTGAATAATGGAATAAGAGTAGAGTAGAGGCCTCTAAATTAAATTAATATAATTTTTTTTTTATTTTATATGTAAATGCTTAATTCTAAATTATAATAGCTTACATGTTTACTTTTTATTTGTTTAATATAATCACTCCTTTTTCTTTTATATATCAAGTAGGTTTCAGTTGCATTAAATTTCCTTAATTCCAGGGACAAAGTTCTTCTTATTTTTTTTTTTTTTTAACATCTGGTAAACATCCTTGTTCCAACAGACGGATAAGTTCATATCTATTTTTATTTCACTAGCAGGTAGGACAGACTGACTTTTTTTTGATTTCTTTTATTTTCTCTTTTTTATATAGCAGGGTAAGTATTTTTTTTTTTATCGATTTAATTCATGGAGTTTCACTGGCAGGTAAATAAGTTTTATTGTAGGTAGATTTTTGATTTTCACGCAAGTAGGTATATTTTTTTTTTGTTTTTCTTACACTAAACTTTACTTTACATCTTTTTTTTTTATTATGATTAATTTAAATTTGTTGAACTTAAACTAATGACAAAAAAAAAATTTGTTTGCAATTCAATTGCAAAGTAACAAAAAAAAAACAAGACAAAAAAAATTCTTGAATCGCGACCCGAGTCTACAGGACTTGCGTCCTCTAAGAATGCCTGTCAACGACTGACTTTCCCCTTTTTCAATTCCCCATCTTCCATGCACAACTTAACTAAGATCACGCCATCACCACCTGATATATGTAGATTACAGTTGGTTACTCACCATTGTAACCAATCACAAATTAGAATCGCGCGTCTATTTCAATCTTCGTCGAATACGAAAAGGGGACAATGAAAGACACACAAAATAACTTGCAGTAAATTCTTTGCAAGAGCAACAAAATACATGGAGGTGTGTGGCGAGGGGAGATTGAGGCCAAAGCCACAAACAAGGAGACAAAGACAGTAAGCTAGCAAGAAAAAAATATATATCCCTGAACATTTGTAGGGTATGCAACCATTAATTGGCACATTATATATATTTTTTTTTTTAGATGCAAATTTAATGATTACAAGTGTGTGTTGTAGTAACGACGTCTTACTGAGGGGAGCAATTGAAAACGAGGAAGTTTTCAATTGAGTTTTTGCAAAACGCAAAATGAAAAACTTTAAGTAAAAGTTAATCCATTCTTTTCCCAACGTTTATCCGGTTGTTTTCCGGCATCATCAGGGGTTTGAATTTTATTAGACTTTTTATACAATTTTACATAACACAGTTCAATAAATAACACTTAAATAAATAACACTTATTTGACAAAAAGAAAAGGAAAAACAAACAAGCAAATTAAAAACTAATATCACAGACTATTTCTTATGGCAACACTATATATTGCACTTATATTATCACTTATATTATTTGTGAGAAATAGCGTGACGCCATGTTGCCGTTTGAAATTTTATAGGTAGTCAAAAAAAAAAGAAAATGCCAATCAATCATTAAAAGCAGTATACTAACCTGTACAATCTTGTTTAAAAATTCAGGAACTGGTGACTTCTTCTTCTTTGACTTGTGGCGTTGATTCTTCTGTTTTGTGCTTGGTTATCGTCCTTCTCCGTTGCACCAATCGAGACAATGGTGTTTTATCTCATTTTTCATATACAAAAATTGCAGCACGGCGGCGTGGCGTGATGATGAAGGTGAGGTCAAAAAAAAGTTTCCACAAGAAGAGTTAGGCTTGTTCGTGCACATGCTGACATCTGCCACTCCGTTTTCCGTCCAATTGCGGACTTGAAGTGTAAAAACTCAACATGTGCGCGAACAAGGTTAAAGATTCATTAGTTTTTACTTTGTCCAATTTTTAATATTAATCAAATCACCTCGGCACGGATTTGCCTCTTAAAATTCCAAATAACGTATCAGCTGGCTAATTTTTGGATTTGAATATAAAGGCCATTCAGATAAAAAATCCGAACTCCTTGCTGAGCATATGAGCTCCTTTTGTGTTAAAACAATTGTTCTCTGCTTTTTGTCTTTTACTTCACCCCAATCACTAATATCTGTTGAAAAAGAAACTTTCAATGCAATTAAAATTGACTCTTCAACTTCCGTTAGAGTAAAAGTCTAGACAATAGTAAGATTCTTCGAGGTTAAAGATTCATACGTTTTTACTTTGTCCAATTTTTAATATTAGTCAAATCACCTCGGAACGTTTATTAAGCACGTATTTGCTTCTTAAAATTCCAAATAACGTATCA
Source organism: Chrysotoxum bicinctum (assembly GCA_911387755.1). Taxonomy (NCBI): domain Eukaryota; kingdom Metazoa; phylum Arthropoda; class Insecta; order Diptera; family Syrphidae; genus Chrysotoxum; species Chrysotoxum bicinctum. Next base: position 236,339,479 of record OU426988.1, on the reverse strand, counting down.
GCTGGCTAATTTTTGGATTTGAATATAAAGGCCATTCACATAAAAAATCCGAATTCCTTGCTGAGCATTTGAGCTCCTTTTGTGTTATTCTGTTAAAACCAATTGTTCTCTGCGTGAGAGTACAAGTCTAGACAATAGAAGGATTCTTCGAGGTTAAAGATTCATTAGTTTTTACTTTGTCCAATTTTTAATACTTATCAAATCACCTCGGAACGATTTATTAAGCACGGATTTGCCTCTTAAAATTCCAAATAACGTATCAGTTGGCTAATTTTTGGATTTCAATATAAAGGCCATTCAGATAAAAAATCCTTTAGTGTTAAAACAATTGTTCTCTGGCTTTTGTCTTTAGCATTAATTTTGTAACAGATGTATCATTTTTTGTTATGTTTAATTTTTTTTATTTCTATTTTGTTTTGAAGGGAAAACGGGGTATTTTTTTGTTAATTAAAGATGAAAACGAATACCGAAAACAGCGAGCTCCGTTTGTCCGGTCCGTTTGTTATCAGTTGCAGTTACAGATCGAAACTGGCGTCGTCAGACATTCTATTGAATCAGCTTTCATAGCTTTTTGTGCACTCTCAACTTTGCGATGATGCAGTGTAATGGCTTAAATAAAATGAAGGAACACAAGTCTATTCTCTTAGGTCTGAATCAAGACTAAGACTCACTTTATTTATTATGATAAATTTTTCCTCATACATTATGAACATGAAAATAATACGACGTATCAAGTGACGAGTGGTATTCGTCACCTGATACGTGCATAAACTATGTGCACATAAACACTACAGCAGTATATTTTGTTTTTTTCTCTTCCTCCCGAGCTTTTTAACTGCATGCAATAAATCGCCCTTTGGAGAAGTATGGGTTCTAATATGTTGTAATATGTTTTATGTTTTAGGCGACAAGTTTCAATTAATTTTCCGTTTTTCACTTGCGTTTATATACATTTATGTGGGAAGATGTAAAAATTAAGAAGACAACTTTTCACTTTAACATTTACAATTTATTTGTCTATTAAAGAAGAGAGAGTAGTTTTTCGGATCGCCGACCGCCGTCACCGAGTGCACACCAGAAACTGTTTACACCAAATCCCAGACCGCCAACCTGCTCAACATCCGATACCATGCAAGCGCCTTGCTTGCCCAGCTCAGCACCCAACCCGCTCCTATGATTCCTCCAACCAGCAACAGTATCTTCAAAATTCGTCTTGGCATTTCGTATACTTTGCAGCTTATCATGACTGGCTATTTAAACGAATTTAAATAGGTCATGTTTAGTCTTTTCATTCCAATGCCTTTGCATTGGGTTTATGCCTTTGGATTTGGTTTTGCATGGTGTATGGTTGCTGTCGTCGTCGCGACGTCGCTGTCGCGTCCCAAATATATGGAGGAATGTGCTGATTTGATGACGAATTGATTGGTGACGAATTGTTGTTTGGTGGTGACGCACAGTGGGCCCAAGTGATGTTTTTCGTCTCAAAAATCTGTAACTTTTTTGTTTCTTGAAATAATTCAGTGAAATTTTGTACACATAATATTCAATGTATTAGCTATCAAATAACACAAAGTTTTTAAATGTAAATTTATTTTAATAAAATTTTAAAATTATTCAAAGTTCAAAATTAAGAATTTATGGCTATAACATGACTTAAAATATATTTTGTAACATTTAAAATTCATTTTTTTTTTTCTAAAACTAACTAACTAACAATAGTGTTTGAAAGAAGGGATTATATGTTTTCCAGGAGGTGCATAGCTTCTTCGCAAAGCTCTTTGGACACAGATGATTGTTTTTTACGTAAGCTTGAAATAAGTGGATCTGATGTTAATAATAAACGGTGAAAAACATCCTCATTTGTTGCTGCCCTCGAACACTTTCTCGAATGGGTCAATCTAATTTTTTTGTAATCCTTATTTCGCGCCTCCTGTGCTTCTTCTGATAACTGACCTATAGGTAGTACCATGAAATGTTTTATAATCGCTTCCCCGTGTATAAGTGTTTTATGCACCGAAGATGGCATGTAATACCATTTATATTTGTCCACATAAAGCTGAGCTGTATTTAAGCCATACTCGCCAAACTTCTGAGCATCTACAGACACTCCTGATGAAAGAGTTTGCAGAATAACGTAAAACCTTTTTATTAATTCTTCATCTACTCCTGTGATATTGGCAGAACATTTGTAGTTTTGGAAAAATCTCCGTGCAGTGTTACCATCATTACTATTACCCGTACCTTGTCGAGGTTTATCTACATGTAGACCCAGTTCAGCTCGAAAAGGGTTTTGAACATACTTCTTTTTATCTTCTTTACTTTTTTTGTTTTCGAAAGTATTTGCAGACCACTTCTCAAAGGAAAGATTGTAGGATAAATGTAAAATTAGTTCCATACATCGAATCCAAGCGTGTAGTGTAGAAAGACCATACTGGTATGCACTTTCGTTTTTTGGCTTTGATTTTACTTTCATTAGGTCATTCATCTCCTTTGGCTTTGCTCCACACACTGTACACACGGCACTCGAACTTGTTTCAGTTAGGACTTGACCAACTTTGCCATCAATCATCGTTAAAAAAAGCTCATGTTGAATTTGTATTACTTCGTCTTTTTTATTTAATTGAGTCACTTGTAATTGATTGATCTGGTTTTGTAAAGCATTAACAACTTCTTTTGTCTTATCAGGGGTTTCTTTTGAAAACTCCATTAATATTGGACGACAGTAACGCACTGAAGAAAAAGTTTTATTTTGCCATAACACCATGTTAGTATCCGTGTTAATAAGTTTGATCGGAACGAGTGAGGCTATAAATAAGTTGGCATCAGATATAACATCATTTTCACCTAATAATATTTGTTTGTATTCACTTTGTCCCGAAGAGCCATCACAACCCCATTTAGTAAAAAGTTTCAAATTTGTAGATCCAGAAGTATAGACAGAATCGATTTGCAAGATACGTCTAGCAGTATGGTCTAACAAATCTTGTACCTGAACTTTAGCTCCTATATCAGTTACAGTAATGCTTGACTCTGGTGGGTAGCACAGTTCCTTCGCTTGGGCTAACATTTGATAAGATGGAAATATTGAACATTTTTTTTCAACCAAGCAAGACCTTAAATATTTGTATTGGTATTTAGATAGATCTAAATCGATAAAGATACCCATAGCTTCGTCAGTTGAATAAGGAATATTAAGGGCTGAATCATGTGAAATTTCCTTCAAAAGTTTTTTTTTTTCGTCCTTACTTAAATTACGTATTATAGTTACAATTGCAGCTTCTTCTGATTCTCCTAAAGACCTTAGTCCTTGAGTATATGCATTATGTAGGTGTTCCAATCCATACTCTTGAAATAATTCCATATTTTTACGTTTTTTTGTTTTTTCTGATGACTCACCATATATTTTACAAGGTCTTCCTAGTTGTCCAGATGAATATGGTTGCTCTTTATCAAAAATTACTTTGAACTCACTATCCAACCACTGTTTATTATTTTTTACAAAACGATCTCTTGTTCTAGATGCTTTCATCCACCGATCATTGAATTTTGAAATAAAGTTTTTACTGATACTTGATACAGCATTTTCAAGTTTCGTACCTGATAATTCAAATTTAGAATTGAGGTAATTCGTAAGGCCTATTGAATTGCATCCATTGTTTATAAAGTAGTTGCTCAATTCGTTTTCAGAAAACACTAAATAACTCATTTTTTAACTTTTTTTTCGCACGTATTTACCTAATAAATTCAACATAAACATTAAGAAAGTATAAAATCATTAGAAATAACGGAAGTTTGTGTAGAAATATAAACGGCTCAATTAAAACAATATAAGAAATAATAGTATATTACTAGAGAACAGAATATTGATGAATGAAAATAATTAGATTACATTATTTAGAATGAATTTTGATTGTGTACTATTGTAAGTACAATTTGTAAAGTGTTTCAAAAACACAGTGAATACCAAGTGTAAGACGTGGTGTAAATGTATCTCCAACAGTTTGCAACCGTTATAAAACAAAAGAAAGCCCAACAAATTGAAAAAAAAATCAATATAACCTTAAAAAAAAAAAAAAAACAAACAAAAAAGCCAATCTTAGATTTTTTGTTTTGTTTTTTCTTTTGCCATTTTACTAATGAAATGAGGAATCTTTTGCATAATAAAAGAAAACAGCGGAAGACAGCGAAACCATTTAAAACCTTAGCCAAAGATAAAAACAAAGGAAAAAAAAAAACAAATTTACAAAAATTATTAAATTTATTAAACTATTATTTTTTTTTTTGTAATATCAATTGATTTGAAAAGCTAAAACCACAAGCTTTCTAACGATATATAACACTTGTGTGATCACATTATAAAACAAATGAAGAAAATTGTACTAAAGGCGTTCTTCATTTAGCCATGCATATAGGGTTGTGTCGGGCGACCACTTAAGGTAGCCATATTATTGAGCCATGCAAGTTAATTCATAAAATTTTAATTGCAGTACAAAATTTAAACTTTTCTTGATACATTTGCATAAAAAGTCAAGCTTTCGTAATAATTTTGAACAAAACATTTTTGAGACGCAAAATGGCATTTGGGCCCACTGTGCGACGGTCTGAAAAGTAGTCTCTGTTATTAAATGACTTAAAATATTTTCTTACAAATACTTAGCTAATGATAGATCCCCACATTTATGTAGATATATATTTATTTACTTATACATATATATTTATTTATTTATACATGTAGGGTTTTAATTTAAAACAATAAAAGACACAATTAAATAATTCAGTTAATCAATTTATGGATAGAGTAACTTAATTTGTAGGGTTTTTATTTAACACAATAAAGACACAATTAAATAATTAAATTAATGAATTTATGGGTAGCGTAACTTCTGGCACTCTTGTTGCAATGACTCACGAAACTCAACTGACTTAAAATCTTCTCCTTAAGGGAGTTGCAAAGTATATAAAGTATGGAGAAAGACGCTTGGCATTTGTTTGTGTGTTCGTACGTGTATAGTTCGGTTGTCTGTTCCGTACATGTATTGTTGGTTCGTTCGTCTAGGGTCTACGGGACAACCTAATCCCACATACATTATATATATATTTTTTATAGTTTACAGGCCCCTTCATTTTGGGTGTATCTTTTTTTTTTTTAAATTTGTTGTGTGTGGAGTACGATTTTATAAATAAATTTACACTAGATAGTATAAGAAGAATTAATAAAAACCACCAAATGTCATTTAAATGACTGGTGTGATCTACGACTTTAATAGTGTTTATAACATTTGCGTTTGGGTTTTCGACTTTGGATTGTCCCCAACCCATTTTAAATTTTTATTTTATTAAATTTAAAGGCATTAATTTTTGCCCATAAATAGGCAGCCGTGAGGTTACCAGAATTTTTTTTTTATTTATTACAATTTTCCAGTTCTAATTGCTTGTATTTTCTTCTTTATTTCTTTTTTTTTGTTTCTGTTGGTATCGTTGATGTTGGTGTTTTTTTCTCCTTTGCTGTATGTTGGCGTTGTTTATATTCTTCGATTGTTAGGGGAAGTGGTCCAATTTTCAATACTTGGGGTCTTTTCTCTGGTTGATGGGCGCTAGGGTCTTCACTCTTTTTAGCGTTTAGATAGGCTTCGCATTTCTCGAATATTTTATCTATTTCTTCCTTGGACATCGGTGATACTGTTGTTGATGAATTCAATTTTACTTTGATGATTTCACTTTTATTATATTGAAGTTAATTTGAATCAGTATCTGGCAAGATCGCCATGTAATATGTTAGACTGGGGGAAATAAATCAAGACTTATAGTTGATTCAATACTGATGTCTTTATTGTTGAATTCACCTTATTCATACTTATTATTATACAATTCAATTTAAAAGAAAGTGCAAGCGTAGCAAGAAGACCCGACCTCAATTGTGTCACACATTATGCAATGCACTTGAAAAGGTTCAAGTGGTGCGATATGAATCGTCACTATTTAAGTTGGCCACTGAGTCCTGCTGACACTCGCAATTCTCGCTATACGACAATACACCTACCACATAAAGTGAGTGGTTCTTGGCCTATAAGTGGTTTCGCTTCGGGAATATTTAGGCGCCCTGTGTGGTAAGTCCATTGTAAAGGCGGCAGTTTTTGAAAACAACGACATCCGATGCTCTGCCATTGCCTCCAACATCTATGTACAGAAATTTGCTATGCGCATCTACAATCGCAAGCAAAACAATACTAAAGAAACCTTTATAGTTGTAAAAATCGAATCTTTTATTGTCCCATTGATATGGTCTTGGAAACCTGCGAAGCTGTGGTGAATGCATGCTGTATTCTACATAACTATCTTTCGCTTTCTTTAATCAAAAGCCCAGACATAGGAATACAAAATTCTGTGACACTACCAAACACAATGTCTGAGCTCAATGTTCAGGAGTTTTCAGGATCCAAATATGCGTCCACAATTAGATATAACTTGGTCCATTACTGTGGTGACGTTCCATACCAATGGAATTTTTTCAATAATATACACATGTTTAATGTTTTTAAGAAATGAATATAAATACATAATTCTATAACCTAAAATTATTTAAAATTCTTCGAAGATGTCTCGAGTTCAACATAGCACTTCGAAGAAGATCGTTTACTTCCGTTGAACTGGATAACGATGATGAGAGGGAAGATGTTGATTTTCGCTAAAGCGATTGAACAACGTGTCTTGACAACACTTGTTGCAAATAGGCCATAGCTGATGCTGCCTCGATTGTGCTCAATTCTTCGAGCTGACTGCCGACGTTATTCCCAAAACTAGCATATTTATTTCTGGGTTCTGCAAAAAAAAAACGATATTATGTTTATGTTTTTTTTTTATATAGTACATATAATTTAAAAAAAAAAAGATATATTTTTTGAATTTCACTCCAATTTTTAAATTTCACGTGAAATTCAAAGTGTTATAAAGTTTCGCAAAGAAGTGACTGTTATAAGCGTATTGATGTGCTTAAGAGACTAAGAATTTCCAAAATGGGTGTTATTAAAGAAAAAGGTTCATTAGCATAAATACAAAAAAAAATTGTTTGAAAATTTGAAATATTTATTATTTCGCTTAACTTTTGAATCATTTTATTATTATAATGCTGATTGTTACCCCACAACATTCATCACTAACTTGCAAGTTAAAGAATGATAACTATTATATATTTCTTATTACGATTGTACTAGTTTTAAGTTGGAAATGAAAAAAAGAATGAACGAATAAAAAATTTTCTGATTCTAAAAAAAAAAAATTATAATTTGTTCCTACCACCATCGCATTTATACTGTGTTTGAGCTTTCTGTTAAAGAAGAGATGTTCACTCGTAGCCGGCCGAATGAGTTGGCATCCATCGACAACACCAATCACACCAAGAATTCACGATTTTTCGCAAAAATGACGTTTTGATTTTCTTTTTTCTTCCTCTGTCATTCTTAAGTTGATAAATTGCGGGCAAATTACTTTTTCGATTGCAGTTACAATCTTGGACATACTTTGTTGTGCAAGTCCCGCATGCCTGTCTCCACCGATTTGATTTTGATATCCACCTGTTGCCAAAAATTTCAAGGTAGCTGACACCTTTATGATGTTGGGCACAGAAGTTTGCCTTCTGCGAACACTAAGTTCCTTTGAATCGAGTTACATAGTAGGGCCCCAGTGTCATGTTGCTGTGTGTTTTTCGCAAAACAATGACAGCGTCCAAAAAGGAAAAATCATTAAAATAAAATAAATGTGACTCATAAAGAGCTTCACTAGAAGAACTTGATCGCCTGGAATCTTCATTTTTTTTCATTTCGGCTACATATGCCGATCGCAGGTTTTTAATTTTTTGGTTTATCTCCATCACATCCTTGTTTAATTCTAGGAACATATTATCCCAAGACTTTTTTTAAATCGTTCCTCTTATATAGGCTGCTTTTTGTATAAATTTGTGAGCGATCGTTTTGTGTTACAGCTAACACAACTGAACAGAGGAAATATATCTCTGGGCAAGATGTGGCAGAGTAAGCCGATCTGGGTACCAATCCAAGCTCCACGTGATAAGGGAAATAGGAGTACGGGTGATCATACTCTTCATCTAGCTCGTACATTCTATCCGCTTCAAGCGCAAGGCTCTCCGTCATAAACCACTTTACGATTCGCCACGGCCCTGGCATACCCAGAATACGAAATGCTGCCAAGACCGATGTCTTTAAATCGACTCCCAATGCTCCCGAATCTGCCTGTCGCGTATTCATTTGTGGGGAAACGAAACATAAACATATCGTACGCCGCCACTAAGCGACAATAATTGGGGTTGTTGATCCAGATGTTAAACCCAATCATATTTGAGGGACCAACAGCAGATAAAATATTACTAGGAACATTTGCTGACATTAGGAGTGACTTAAGCGACTGAGCTAAAAGAAATCTGTATTCCGGGGTTCCTGCACGACTAAACAGAACGTATATTAACATCCACATATCATCGGATTCCTTCGCATCGGCTGTAGATTGTAAACCTTCTAATTGTGCTGTTGGTGTTGAAATTTCTAGCAAATCTACAGGGGTTACTTCCGATTTTGCTGTACCGATTCTCATGTTGTATGAGACCCAACTTGCACCACCGACACAAAATGGCCTCTTATATATTCCCACTTGTAGATTATAATTTACCTAGGAAAAACAAAAAAGAATTAAAAGTACACAATTTTCTTCGAATAGAATATAACACACAACAAAACACTTCCCTAATAGGTACACTCGCAAAAAGATTAAAAGAACACAGCAGACAACAGGTAGACACAAGATTGCACTTTTTTCACAAAGAAAAGCCCCACGTTGGGCGCCAAAGGTTGCAGATTTATTTCGCGTAATTTAACTTAAGGATGAACGATTATTTAATTTAGTCACTGCCATTCGTCCGAGTTTTCAAAAAGATCGGGTGGACCATGTTTCCGGTCTTGCCATGCAACCGGTGCAACCTTTGGCCCAAGGGGTGCTGGTGTCTTGTTGCATAACAGGGTGTTATGCCGCTGACCACACTTCTGACAGGACATCTTAGACGGACAAGCACTGGCGTTGTGGCCTTTCTTCAAACAGTTGAAACAGGCATCCGCGTCTCGGACGGCATTCAACTTCTTTCCGGAATCGAAGTCGCGGAACTTTCCGCACAGAAAGGAACGATGTCCCTCATTGCAGAACAGACACTGCAGTCCATCGAGGGCAGTGACGTGTGCTCTGGCTACTGGTACCTGTTGCCGCTTTCGATTTGTGTTCGTATTGGAGGTGGAGGGCTGTCCACCCGTTGGCCCAGGGATGCTTATCTCGGTTGCCAAGCTATGAGCCCGCAACTGTAGGTAACTGAGGAGTGATGCCAAAGACGGAATCTCCTTAGGCTTACAATGTAGGAACCATGCCTGTCTTGTCTTTACTGGTAGACGGGAGGAGATCAGCTTCGGGTTGTCGAAGAGCTCGGTGAGCTCCTGCCAGAGCTCCTCATACCCACCAGAGTAGATATTTCCCACCTGGATTGGGAGGACCGCCGTTCGCAGCTTCTGTAGCTTGTACGCCACCGGCAGTCTTGGGTTTGAATGTACCAAGCTTTCGAAGGCTTCTCGAAAGGCCAGCCAGTTATGTAGGCTTCCATCGAAGCTGGGTATCTGCACCGGATCAAGCTTCATTTCTACTGTAAAGTTTTTTTGGAATCTCTCTTCTTAGTGGAGGTTCTTGGCGGTTTAACTCTTCTAGTATGACAGACTTGGTCCGGCTAGTAGCCAAATAAACCTTTACCCAAATGCAATACTGCACTGTAGGGCGCCTGAAATACTGAATGGGAAAACTAAGTTGAACCTCCAGCGAGTTACTATGTAAAGGAAAGACCCGTTTTGCTTCAGTAATAGAAGTGACCAATTATCTTTTTATTTTCTCTTTTTATACAAAATAATTTGCCTTCGTTCGTATCCAACCATACTTCGATAATCGATAACGTTCTATCGATTTTTCCCACAAAATGCACAATCAGCATTTGACCATGCCATGCACTTTAATTGTTTTTGGGCTAGCTTGCTTATGATGCACAATATAATTCATAAACCGATGACCTTGGAAATGTTTTTAATTTGTACACAAAAATACTCCTCAAGCACTAGAAGTGTCACATGAGTATTTTTGTTCATCTTGTTTTTTGTTCTATAGTTCGTGCACTGAAGGTGCCGATTGAACTATACATATAACATCTCCAATGTAATGAGAGAAGTTTTTATTTGTGCCATTTAACTCGTGCTCTGTTTCATAGTTATTGGACAAGGACAAGGATGGTGATAGTCCAAGATTTTCAGACTGGTTGTTGGACAAAGAAGGGGTACTTCTATCGGTTGCAGATTTAGCTGGCAAGCTGTTGTAAGCCGTCACAGAGCTATTGACTTTTCTTTGGTTGGCAAGTGGGGTGTGGAGTGAACCACGTCTCCTCGGATCACATGACATGACAAACTACAAAAAAAGAAAGCACAATATTCACAACGAAATATGGTTATTTTGTACGTGTTAAGGGTGTCTTCTCGACGCATCATCGCGACTCCAATCGCAGATACTAGTGGCAGGAACTATACCTAAAAAAAAAATAAATAATTTAATATAAAAATCACGATGAAAACAACCAGATTCTGTCTCTAAAAATATCCCTAAACTAAAATAAAATATAAGGGTTAATTTTTACGGCAGGATCTGGTGAAAAACTTATATTTGCACTTTGTCGACAGGGGTAGGAATGTAGAAATGATGAACCTAAAAAAAAAAAAAGAAAAGAAAAAAATGTAAATTAAAGGATTCGCAAACGATAGCCAGAAGCTGCAATAGGTTACCTGGTTGTCCACAACAATGTAGGGTGATAAGACGACGTTCTTTTGAGGAAGATCTATCTCCTTTTGTGGTGATGCATTCGCTGGACACAGGATAAGTAAACAATCTGTAAAAAGAAAATAAGACAATGAATACAATGCAAGAATGTAAGTAGAAATGACTTACCATCATTAATGGTGTTCTGCAACTTGCAACACCAGACACATATGGCATTTAGGTATATGCTCACTTCCTGTTTATTTATTTATAATTTTTTTTTTGTCTACGTCGATTATTTTAATGTTTTAATGCCTTTTTATAAACTGGAACCGAAAACAGAATGATGTTTATGCGAATTGCGAATGCGTAAACGTTTAGGAAGTGACAGATGAGGATGGCAGATTTTCGTGCTGAATTGCACTGATTACCAACATTGTCAGAATAAAAATTCTGCTGAATTAGATAAATCTGCAATGTTGACGTTCACAATAGGAGGAAAGTATTTCTAGTCAGGTCGGGGGTAGTAAATACTGATATGTAGGGATTTAGTGCAATAGTCTAAAACGGCCTGGTTTTAAAGATAAGAGATGTAAATATCTGCGCTCACTATTGTTGTTCGAAACCACCTGTGTCCAGGCCCTGGATTATCATGTTTTGTTAGTGTCGAGACAGACATTAAAACACCTTTACTTCTCGTTTGAATATTTACGTTTATTTCATTTACTTGCTACGCATTTATGTTCATTAAAATAGAATAGGGAATTTAAATAAAATACATGGGAATTTCGAAAATATTAATTTGAAAAAAGAACTGGACCAAACAACTCTTCAACTCGACTGGTAGAACAAAACTGAAGAACTGATATTGCCGCTTTTGGTTATTCTTTTTTTTTTGTCCTCGTTCGTATATGTTTCAGTGCTCTCGTCTTTATCAGTTAGTACCATGTCATGTCCAGTGCCGCCATTTCAACGTTTTAATCCCATAATTTTTTCCGGCGCCACATCATCTCAGCTACAAAATCATCAGTAGATCCTTTGATGTCATATGGCCATTCTTTTTCAAAAGAGGTAACAGTAGTACGTATTTCTTTTGTATTCAGCTCAAAACACTTTTGCGGCAGAATGTTTTGAATTTTTGAAAGTAGCTCACGATGGTCAAGAAATCTAGGATTTATCTGCATTGATAAGTGGTCTACAAAAGGAACATAGGAACAATAAATTGATTATGTAAATAGTATCACACAATCAATAAAAAGCAATTAAAAACAAACACAACCAATCTTACTCAACTTCTATCTTATCTTTTCAGCACACTATATCCAAGTTCACAATGCACAAAAACACTGAAGTGCAATTTATGCACTTTTTTCCAACAAAGAAGCCCCACGTTGGGCGCCAATTGTTACCGAATATTTCTAAACGCGAATCTAGGATGGGGATGAAAGTTTGAATTGATGAAGGCGGAACTACAATCCGCAAAACACAAAACAGATGTATAATTAATTAAACGAAATAATGAAATATCCAAATATGTACGCGAAACAAAACCGGCGTGCGAGAGAAAAAAAAGAAACTAATGACAACTGTCAAATCGATGGTGGGTGCGCTTAGTGACTTCGCAACATACAAAAATGCTGCTATTGTGCTCTTTTGGAGTATTGTAGTCGAGGTCGGTGGGTGCTCAGTGGAATTAACTTTTGTGCTGCTCGTGCTTTTAATGACGGGCACTGGTATGATGTTACGTTGCTTTGCTTGATGTTGGTGACAACCGAAGTAGGGGCAATTATAGTCGATGGGGGTGGTTTGTGCAAGGTTGCTTTCTGACCACCTGAGGGCATTGCGGATAATGACCCTCTTAGCTTGCCGGCAATCACTTGTATTTCTCTACCAGGAATTGGCGGTAGGTACCGTCCTGTTGGCTGTGAAGCTCCTGACATTCATTTTGGCTTGGTTGATACCTTCTTGCTCGACATTCTTGCTTTGCCATCTAGCTCCTTCACTGGAGGCGGACGATTCATTGCTGTTGATAATTTCGATATCTTAGATTTTTGGTGTGCCACTTGGCTACTGCTTGGAAAATTTGGTAGAAACACCACTGACCTTACCACCGGCTTCATCTTTGCTGGCCGTGTCGGCTGTCGCTTCCACGGCTGGGCACTTTCGTCTTTTAACTACCTCTGGTGATGCGAATCCTTTCAGATCTCACGTGAGAGCGCACCATTTGATTTCTCTTCCTTTTGCCCTTTTTTATCCTTTGCAACATGACGATGACAGGAGAATCAAAACGTATAACTTCGTACGGTCCTGCATAATGCGACGCGAGCTTCTCAGTAAAATGTCTGTCGGCTGCAGAGAGTATTCTCACCTTAAATACATGCTCATCTATGTTTGGCTTCCATGCTCTCCGTAAGTTGTAGTGTCTGGCTTGATTTTGAGCACATGTTTGTAAATTTAATTTAACCAGTCCATACAGAGCTTCTAATCTCACTTTTCTTGTTGAAACAGTTTCTTCAACATGGTTGGCCGGCAAATCAAGCTGTTGCGGTGCTTTAATTTCTCTCCCTTGGTTGAGGAAAGCAGGAGTGAAACAGTGAAGTCATGCGTACTAGTATTGATCGCAAAGCATAATTCAGGGTTGTGTTCGTCCCATTACCTGTGATTTTCATTTATGTATTGGGCAATCATGGTTTTGAGTACACTGTTAACTCGTTCAGTAGAATTTTCCTGGGGGTATAGGGAGCGGTGAACCTCTGTTTTATTCCCATCTCTTGTAGAAAAATCTGGAAAGAAGTATGCGTGGGACCCCAAAATGGGATATAACTCTCTCTCTGAACGCCTTGATCACTGCCTGCAAGGTGGCTGTTCTTAATGACGCATAGCTTCCAATCATCTTCGTGATTCGATAATGGGTGTGCTTGAAATCTCCGGAATAGACGGTCCTCGTTCACGCGATATTCCGGGTAACATTCTGGTCTTTGTAGCACTTGGCTGGCGCGTTTTTCAATCCAATCCTCTTGACTAGTGATCATAGTGACTAAGTCGCTCTGTGTAAAAGGCTGTGGATCTCTGGACAACGCCTCAGCTACGACATTAAATACTCCTTTACGATATTTTATTTCAAAATCGTACTATAGTAGTTCAATAGCTCAGCGGGCTAGTCGACCAAAAGAATTATCTAGGGAGTGAAGCCACTTCAATGAGTGGTGATCGATGATCACAATGAAGTGATAACCCTCGATGTAGGGTTTCATCTTTCTTATACTGAAAAGAATTGCCAAACATTCTTTTTCGGTGACGGAATACTTCACCTGGACCACAGGAATCGGCTTTCCTCTTTGGGATATGCTTTTTTTTACTGATGTAAAGGATACATAGAGTCAACAGCATTATATAACAGTGATTATATTATTGTTGGACTTCAAACCGACCCCGTGGAAGGTACATATATTCTCGCATCGGTTAGATTTCAAATGTTCCGCCTGTATAAAAAAACCAAACTTACCAAAAGCTTTCAGATTTGAAAGCACAAGTCGCTGCAAATCACAGGGCCATTCAACTGGTACTTACTTTCTGATGGATCCCCCAATTTCATGTTCTTGAGGATCTCCTTTATTGACTTTTCTTTTACGTGGTCCTCTGTGCACAAAAACTCGTAGATTTTATATTGAATTTGCTCTCAATTGCCCAAAAGCGAGGCAGATTTATTGTGCAGGTTCCAAAGTCCATGTCTACCTTTAAGAACTTTAAGAAAATTTTAATATCATTATTAGTAAGTGTATTATTATTAACTATACACACGCCAGCTTGTTTTTCTCTCTCGAGTTAATGAGTTTGAAGTTATTCATCGATCAAACTTTTTTTTTCGCGAATTACACTTCATCTTATAGTTCAATCGCTTAAAATAAATAACTGAAATCCGTATCTCGAGCAAGAAATTCAAAAGCATGAAATTCATATTTTTATATGACAAAACGTATTCCCAAAATATTTAAAACTACGACAAAAATAATTCTAACTAATTTCCTGAACAGATAATGAAAACATGATTATTAGATTCAGTTAAAGTTTTAAACTTACGTAACGATATCTCGAAGGTTCCCTATATAGCGGCCATTTCTTGAATACTTCAGATGTTGGTTCGGATCTCTGAATGTTCAGGAGACGTAGCTGAGAACATGCCTTCCAGCATTCGTCTTTTTCCTTGGTAGAAAGGTTTATGCTCGCAGGCATTGTTAATTACTTGACTGTAGGTATTCCTCAAATTGTTGCATGCTGCAAAACCCAACAAATATGTATGTTTTAACACAGGATAAGTATTTTTTTGCACTTTGTCTCAGCATGGGAATGTTTAGTTATTTTAATTTTTAAAAATGTTTCAATTCTTGAAATTGTTAAATTTTTCCAAGGAGTCGAGCTCTCGATGACAAAAAATTTAAAAGTGCGCAAATTAAACTCTTTCTTAAGAAATGGCGCAGGCAAAAAAGCATTTGGCTTAACAATTATTTTTATTAATTTAGGATCAAACACGACTGATTAGTTAAAAACTTAGCTTTCGATGACTGCAAAACACTGAATTGTGAGTAAAACAATTCTCTCTAGCACAATGGCATAGGAAAAAAAATTTTGTAATCCTATTAAAAACTTTATTTACTCAGTAAATAGTTTATTGGGACAATAAATATATTATTTGCACAATAAGTAGTTTATTATGGCAATAAATGGTTCATTGGGACAATAAACAGCTTGTTGGGAACATAAATGGTTCTCACTTGAATAAAACAATGGACAATAAATATTGTTCGCACAAATGTATTGGAAATAAAATATTAACGAAAGCATTGATTTTTTTTTAATTTTTATTTTTTTTTAATAATAACAGCACAAATATATTTTAAATAAAAGATTAACAAAAAAATAGAACTTTGATTGATTGACAAGTATTGTCGCTGATGGTTTAAATGCAACTCTTTTGGATTGTTTGGTTTGTGAATCAACTTGGGAAATATCTTAATTTTGACTTGCTGAGAAATTTTAAAAGGTACACCATTGATACCAACTACCTTCCTGCAAGTGGTCAATGCTGAAAGCTTGTACTCCTGTACTAATTTATAACTAATTACATTTGCTGTGAGCCTGTATCCCGGAAACCTCTTATCGGCCCTAACCTAATCCCTTCATTCTCTAAGGTTACCATGACAGTCGGCATAAGACTAAGTGGCCTACCTAAGAAAGAAAAATTAAAGAACAACAAAAATTAAAAAGACGTTTTGTGCAGTGCTCATAAAAATAATTTTAGTTTAGTTTTTTTATTTTTCTTGTATTTGTTTAGAGATTTACCTATATTTACGGTAGTTTTAGAATTTGTTTCCAGCCTCCTCCTTTTGGCTGGATTCTCCTCAAGTCAGGCTTTCTTTTTACCTAGCTGGTTATCCTTCCTGCAGCTGTCTACGCGCAAAGTCAATATATTTTTCAAGACTCGCACGTCCTTTGCAGATGTTCCACTGGAACTCCAAGTGCTTTGAGTTGTCTTATGGTTTCATATGTCACATTAGTCATTCGTTGCAATTCGTTGAATGTTGGCTTATCCTTAAGCACTGGTAACCTATAAAACTGGTTGAGATATTCCTTACTTATATGGTAGAGCTTTTGATATAACTGGATAAGCCTATCCCATACCTCCTTATAGCTATCTGGATGTAGATGGCTCTCTCCTAGGGCCTTTGCTGCTTTTCCGGTAAGCGACTTCTTTAAATAGGAATATTTGTAGGCTGTCGATATGTCCTCATTATCATGAATAGCAGCCCGGAACCTATCCCTAAATCCTATCCATTTGAGAAGCGATCCGTCAAACTCCCCCTAAGTGTTTTTAATATCATGTTGTAAGGTTGGCATTGCCAAACATACATTTAAATTCTTTGATTGAAGTTCCTCTTCATTTGCAGAACGTGTCTCGATCGCTTTTTGTCCTTTTTCTGCTTGTTTGAGCAGTTTCCTCATTACTTCCGCCGCCTCGGAATATTCCACCTCCATGACCTCCATTTCTGTCTCCAGACATGTTAACGCTTTCTCGTTAATTTTTTCCAACAACTCCACGTATCGCTCATTCGCCTTATCCCACAACTAGAGGATGCGATCAGCTCTCAACAACAATCCTTCGCGGGATAATTTATTCACTTCCTGTGACCTGGCGAAAATTGCACTCCTAGTAATCGCTCTCCTAAACGACATGAACGCTTTGTCTTGCACATCCTGTGCTGGCTCCTGTGTATCCTCACTCTCTTGTGTCTCCTGACTCTTCTGATTCTCCTGACTTAACTTCTTTTTTAGTTTGACCGCTTTGTTCTTGGGATAAAATTAAAAAATCCGAAAAATTCTCAAATCCTTTTGAGAAAAAATCAAAACTATTCCCAAATCCTTTTGAGAACAATATAAAAATCCTAATAAATAATTTTCAAATCCTTTTGATTTTAAATACTTTGTAATTCCCTTACTAAATTTTTTCCTTTTCTACATCCTTTCTTCCTAGAAATATCCACAGGTCCTCCTGGGTAATTGTTTAATAACAAATAATAATGCGTCGTGGTCAAGGCATCTATTGTGCTCGCACTTAGCGCTCACTCCATTCTTCCTAGAAATATTTCTCGAGTCCTCAAGAGAAATAGTTAAAATATTATATTCCTTTTTTATATATAATGTGCTTGCGGTCTACGCATCTATGTGCTCACGCGAAACATTCCCTCCGATTTTAGCTAGGATATTTCTCCTGATCACCAGACAAATTACTTTCCGTAACTCCTTAGATCTGCCGTGCTGTAATTAGCAGGGTATATCTGGTCTGCGTTCCTCAAAGTGTTGTTTTCGAAATACGCTCCTGGAATGCTGTTATAACCAATATATTCCATTCGAGCGTTTCCGTTCGGCACATCCACACTGGCTAAGAAATCAAGTATGCGCCTGATGTTACTGATGTTTACGCAAACTGTCTGGTATTCCAGCAAATCTGCCGGTTCAACAGGTTCGTAAGCATAACCCATATGAAACACCTTATCACTCACTTCGACTTTCCCAATAGAGTCGAGTATCATGGATTGTAAACTTGGGACTTCTGAGATGGTCTGAAGGACCTCTCTAGTTTCATCCTCAACGAAGATACGCATTAAAGCGGTATGCAAAGTCGCTGGTTCTACCTGTATCTGCTGCGCTAGAAAGAGTTTGAAGTGCGCTAGCCAGAGGTGAACCCTATACACCTGGTGGATTGTGGCTATTTCGGATATTGCTGAAAGAGTCCAAGTTGACGCCGCACGATCGTAAAAGATGGCGGTCGAAAATCCAATGGAGCGGGTTGTCACTGAAAGCGGAACTGCTCTCTTCTGTACGGTTAATTGGATTGAATTTGCTGTGGTCTCTAACTGCTTGGTGTCGTCTTTGTCAAACAACTTGTATAACCTGCTGGTGTCCGCGAGTCTGTTAGCTTCGTCCTGAGTGTTGATGCGATTTCTAAACTTTTGAATGTTA
The DNA here is from genome assembly GCA_911387755.1 of Chrysotoxum bicinctum. Classification (NCBI taxonomy): domain Eukaryota; kingdom Metazoa; phylum Arthropoda; class Insecta; order Diptera; family Syrphidae; genus Chrysotoxum; species Chrysotoxum bicinctum. Next base: position 236,321,122 of record OU426988.1, on the reverse strand, counting down.
TTTATTTTAGAACCTCTTCCTTGCCGGGGTTTGCGTGTGGATGGCTTTATAGCTGCCGAAGTTGCCGGTGCAACTGGTAAATCGTCGACGTTATTATGATTGAAATGATTCATAATAATTTTGGTTTTCTGTGCTGCTGGGTATAAGTAGAAAAATAAAAAAATATAAATAGAAACATGAAAAAAGACTGAAACTGAAAAGATTCCTTATTCACTTATTTTAAATTGTGAATACCTTTCTTGGACATTCCTTTTTTCATTATTATTTTCCTTTTTATTGTTATTATTTTCCTTTTTGTTTGTTGTTTAATCTATGTATTTTTAATTTTATTTCGCAAAAAAAAATTGTGTTTGTGGTTGTAAGGCACCAGACGAATCGCAAAAAAAAGAAATACGACCCAATGTGGTGGTTGTAAGGCACCATACGAAAAAAAAATACAACCTTCCTAATGGCGGTGGTTGTAAAGCACCAACAATTTTAGCTGAAAAAGGTGATTGTCACCAAGAAAGATTATTAATTATTTGTAAAAAGTTTTTGGTGTGTAAGCGAATTGCACATCCTTGTGTTGTAAATCTGCTTCACAACCAAACCTTACTGTTACTCCATTATTTTGTCCATCCTTGTTCCACACAGTGACACATCATCCTTGTGTTTGAGTTTGTTGGCGGCCTACTAAATTACATTCTTATGTATAATATACAGAGTTTATTTATATGTATTGATGGTAAGATGGTAGAGACTCGAAGGGCAGTGTTACCATCCGTAACAATCACATTTCTTTAAATACTCTTCAAGCAACTGTGCTTTGTGTCTGCGCGTCTCTTTTTGTTTTTGCAGCTCAATAAATTGTTTCCACTTTAAATCGGTGCTCTCCGACTCCTTCTCTTTCATCTTTAATTTTTTCTCCAAATACATCGCCTTCGTCATCTTCCTTTTGTTCCCTTGGGTCGACGATGACGATGTACTTAGCATCTGTGGAGATGATGAAGTTGGTGTTGGAGACGTCATCTGCTCTGTTGCCGACTCAACGCTTTCTGAAGCTTCCGTGAATGACACTACCTCTGTAATTGAGGATGTGGATGGAGAATTTTAAAAAATAAACAAAACAAAACTTGCTTTAAATAAAGAAAGTAAAAACAAAAATATAAACTTACCCCTATTGCAACCGCATGTAATTAAATTGCAGTGACTAATTACCGGCTGTCTCCCAAACAAATTTTCCATCCTATCCATAAAAGGGGCAACATACGGAGCAGCCCCAGTTTGGCTGTTGTTGTCGACCGCCATTTTATAGGCACAGATGAGCGTCTGGATTTGTATGGCCAGGTGAGAGCTCGTAGTGTTTTCGTCCTGAAAAAACAAACAAACATTTGATTAGCTTTAATGAATAAAAAAAAAACTAAATTTTGAAACTTACAGCATAGCCAGCAGACACCATATCCAAAAGTAAATGGTCATAACCATGTTTTTTTTGTGGCTATGCTGGAAATCATTCCCTTCTGACTGCATAAAAATCCAACAGCGCTTCCGTTCCTTCCTTCGTCCATGTGATTTTCTTATTTCTGAAAATATATATTGAGGTTTTTATTTATTAATTCTAATTTAAATCAATTTGTATTTACCTTTTCTGTTGACCAGCCATTCTTCATAACGCAGAAGTTTTGTTTTCATAACGCATAAGTTTTGTTCGTGAATATTAACAACAGAAAAGTCAAGGGATCTGTTCGCAGACTTTAGTTAGTTTTTGGATTTCTCAACTTTTTCATAAGAAGACTTTGTCGCTTTAGTAACTCTTATGTGTCGCTGTTTAACTAAAGTATAACAGCTGATAATGTCATTTCGCTGCTACAAAAACGCGTTAGTTATTAAACAAATTTCTTTAAAAGTTCGACATCAACACGATACAAAATGCAGTGTTTTTCTTTTAAAAATGGTTTGCCGTTGTAAAAAAAGGAATAACTTTATTTGAATTTATAACGGGTCTTCTTATATTGAAACAGAGGTTTAAAACCAATCTATATATGTTTATTTTTATTCTTTATCAAACAATATTAATTTTCATGGACAAAATAATCTTGTGGACATCGGTTGACAAAAAGTATGAAGAATTTTTAACTAAAAGTGATGAATTTGCCAAAAAAGAACCAGAAGCTGATTCCATTTACGATCAGATCAGAGAAGAGTATTGTGTGTTTCAGGCCAGGCTTCTGGATTCACTCGAAAGTTTGGGTGCCAGCAGCAAGCAGCAATCCAAAGAAGTAGCTGAAAATAAAAGTGTGGTTAAAACCGAGGAGCTTCATTTACCTTCAATTAAAATACCTTCATTTGATGGCAATTAATTTTAATTTTAAAATTAAATTTTCAAGATCTTTTTGAAAGTCTCGCCGACAGTAAAGCATCGCTTTCAGACATTCAGAAAATGTATTACCTGAAGACTAGTTTAACAGGTGACGCAGAGAAGCTTATAATGTTCTTAAAGATTCATGGCCAAAACTATTCTAAGGAATGGTCGATTTTGAAGGATCGGCATGATCACCCTCGCGTTCTTGTCAACATCTAGTTGAATGCCCTATTCAATTTACCATCATTGAATCAAGAGCGTGCGGAGTCGATTAAAGACCTCCTATACACTTCCACCCAAGTAGTTCACAGTTTATCGAATCTAGGACTAAAGGTAGAACATTTAGATCCTGTGCTAAATTTTCTTTTGGTGCGAAAATTACCTGCTAGGACGCAGCAAATGTGGGAGGAGAAACTCAACGAAAGAGAGAAACCGAAAGAGTTACCAGTTGAGCCTGAGTGGAACAATTGATACCATGAACATATTTGCGTCTGTTTCACCATCTGATGTATTAATTTTTTGCTTGTACGCACCTTGTCCAGATGATTCATCGCAGCCCCATTAACTCTGTTAAATCAAACTTCTTGGGAGTGCAATTATTTGAACCTCTGTTTTGCTTTTTAAAAGTTGTCTTGCAGCATGATCCATCATGTCTTGAAGTTTCACAACAGCAGATATTTCCGTGACTTCGCTGTTTTCTGGAACTGCTTCTTTTTTCGTAGCTGTCATTGTGTTGTTGGATGGCAGAACATCTATATTGTGTTTCCTCAACGAAGTTCTCAGTATTTTATACTTTTCTTTTGATAGACCCAAATCCATAAACAAAGCTAATGCATTCTCATTAGTATATTTCATGGGATCCTTTTGTTGAGTAGGAATGCTTTCCTTGACTCTTTTGACTCGAAGTGGACTTGCAGTAAAAATTTCCTTGATCACATCACTCTTCGCCTTTTCATGGTTTTTTATTATACCTTATTACTAATTACTCAGCCGCTTAAAGAAAGTATTTCTGGAGTGTACTGCCTCTTGCGAGGAAGTAACAAATCCTCCAAGCGTAAAGCCGTTCAGTATCGGCAAAATATTGTAGGTCCAGAGTTGTAAGTTCTATTTTATTTATATTTTACTTGCCCAAACCCAATTTGCTTAGCAACATATTCTTCAAAAGTTATAATTTAAAAAGTCTTTAACTCTTGGATCAATAAAAACTGACACAACCCATTTAAAGCAAAACAGCCAAAAGTTATCGTCTAATTTATTTTTATTGGGTTCAAAATTTGTGTGGGAAAAAATTTCTTCCAAATGCGAATTTTTTCGTGGTTGTTCCATTTAAAATTGCAAACCCAGCGAACAATGAAAAATTGAATTGAAGAGTTACCTTGAAAATTACATACGAGTAATTCTTTTTTTGCACTTCCTCCATTCCGCCATTAGCATACTCCGCCCTTATGTAGATTGAGATTGCATGATGTCATGAAAAGGTTCATAGTTTGAAATGAGTGAAACGTGTTGCAAAAAAAAAAAAAAGAAATAAAACCATTGCGAAATTGTGTCTCCAACGAGATCACGCTTTGAAGGATTTCAAAGATAAATAGATACTAATTACTTGAGGTCGTAAATTTAATATTTCTACACATGCGAAATGAAGGAAAATTTATAGGCAAAATAATGTTAATTGATTTTATCAATCAAGTGGCTTGTAATGTAAAGTCAAATATAAATGATTTTAAATAAGGGTGGTTTATAGTTTATTTATAAATTTTTGTTTACCGTAGTGTTATGAATAACGGTAATTTGGGACAAATCGGCTCCCGGATAAAATGCTTCTTAGCAATAGCGGGGATCACAAGAACAAGCAGTTCCTCGAGTAGATTTGAAGTTACCCTTAAATATTTTAGAAATAATTGAGGATCATTCAGGGCCTCGATTTCCCCAAAAGTGGTGACAAATGCACCATTTGTGTTCCTTTCCTGGAGATAAGGATCAACCCAGAACCTTCTTTTCTTTTTGGGTTTTTGTTGATCTTCCTCTTCAAATAGGAAGGATGCCAAAAGGAGACTCATGACCTTTCGCTGCCTATCGTCGTTTTCCATTTTAAAACAATTTAAACAAATTTCACACAAAATACAAAATAACTTTGAAGGAAAACATATGATTAACAAGTTATAGCAGTTTACAGGAAGCAAAAAAGAGTTACCACCTGTGTATTCTCTCCCACTTTCGGGTTTCGACATATATCTGTCTCTCTCTACTTTTCTGCATTTTGCAGATGCAGAAACATGTAAATCCACCATAAAGTTTGTTGTGAATGGCATACCACAGAGACGAATTATTAAGAGGTTAATGGCTTTTCAATCAGGTCTCAACCTTAGAGTACGTTATCATACATTTTCGTTTTCATGAATTCATAACTCTGTTTGCTGTGTCGGTATTTCTATTTTCCGCATAATGCCTTGTCTGTGCAGTAAAAAAGTTTAACGTTCGGATACGAAAATAGCTTGTGCCTTGTGCAAAGTTTACTTTTGTTTACTAAAAGAAGTCTAAAAAGATTTAAACCAAATCACGTCGCTTGTTGTGTTCGATAGTAGACACGTCGTGTTCGATGATAAACTTCTCGTGGTCGGTGGTAGACTGATTTTAATTCAGTCTCATTATCTTCATTGGTTGCCCTCAATGAGTCCAAGTAGCTTGGGATCTTCTTATCTCGCTGCAGTGTCAGCGATATTGATCGTTGTGTGTTCCCTTTGTGGATATGATGAGATGAGAATTGCAAGTTTGCAATATGTTGATTTGTTGTTTTTGGCTTTGGTCTCATGTTGTTAATTTTAGAGCTCCCCAAAGGACATGGTGGACTTTTGTTTATCAAACGTAATAAAAAAGAGCAAGAACTTACTTTTACAAAAGCTCAAGAATGCCGTGAGTAGTGGAATGTGTGGACGGAACCCATATCGGTATAATTGCTCCTGATCAGTTGCAACATCAATACTTTAATCGAAAGAGTTTTTACAGCTTGAACGCAATGACAGTAAGATTTTTTTATTTCGAAACTATTTCGATTTACAAAAATATATATTTATACAGGCTTGTTCCCAGATTTCCTGGTTCGACGTTTGTGGCGTTGATTCTTTTCAATATTTTCTTTTTCGTTCCTAAGTTCTTTTTCCTTTAATAAACTCAGTTTATCTTTTTCGATTTCATAATTTTTTCTGGAATGCCTAGCAACTTCCGAAAGATTTTTTGCGATAGATTTGGATACTGCTAAGAGATATGCCTGAGCGTCAGTCTGTCCTTGTAACAACTTCAGTCGCTCACATTCTCTTGCATTTGAGTCGTTGACCTCACTGTAGCGAATTGGCAATGAACTTTGATGTGCAGATGATTCGTTACCTTGGTCGCCTTCCGTTGCACTTGGCTTCGGTCCACAATGTGCTTTGTTGAAAATATCCTTCAACCTGTTGAGTACCTTCTGATGACTCAACAATGTCGTTGACTTGCGGTTGAATGTCTTCGAAATAGTTGAATTGATTGAAGGAAGTGAAGCCTGTGTGTTAACAACAAAGCAATTGCCTAGTTGATAAACTGCCTGGCTCAGACTGACAAGTCTGTCTACAGCTTGCTCTAAATCCAACCATATCTATGTACAAAAAACTTCTTAAATCGAAACTACAGAAATTTTATCCACGAACCTTGTGCAAATCTTTTCCTTCACGTGACGGAGGACCAAAAGAGTTCAGTTCTTCTGTAAAATGGTCCCAATAATCCTTTTAGTTTTTTTTTTCATTAATCCTACAATCTTCGCAAACTGATTTGCATTCGTCTTTGAAATGTTATGGCATTATTTTCTAATTATTTTACAAATATACAATTTATTTTCAACTACCTTTTTCTTTTTTCAGTCATTTTAACAGAAATCAATAAATAAATAAAAAGTATCAAAAATGAATTACCACTAATTTTTTAATTTGTTTTAAATTATGTTTTGATGTCCTTGAACATTTTTAATTAAGTATTTATATTGGAATTTTCCAATTGGGTAAAATTGTAGAAATAATTTTCCACCTTCTGCCTTCAATAAATATAAAATAACTTAAATGTGAAATCAAAGCATTTAACAAATGTAGAGAATTTTTATAAAATTCCATCATAAAATGTAAAAAAGTGTTCCAGATGATTTATTTCTGGACCTATTACTATAATAACTGGCTGAAGATTTGGCCCTTTTGAAAGATATTTTTGACGTAACAAATCTACATCATCCGTATACTGCGCTGCAGTCGTACAATAGACGAAACGTGAGTCCTTAAAATCTTGAGGAGGTATCCCTTAAGAACAAATTTTATCTTACTTTCGTTGATTTCTTCTTCCAATTCCTTAACAAGGCTAAATTATGTGTTTTCTCTTATTGTCCTCTTTAAATATGGAACAACTTTTTCTACGAAATAAGGCCATAGCTCAAAAGTAAGTGATTTATTCAATGATTTTATGCTGTCGTAGTCAATTTCAATATGAAAGAAATATAAGGATTGTTGGAATGATATTTTATTAAAGTGAGGCATACGAAAATAAGGCCATATCTCAAAAATAAGTGATTTATTCAATGATTTTATGCTGTCGTAGTCAATTTCAATATGGAATATAAGGATTGTTGGAATGATATTTTATTAAAGTGAGGCATATTTTTATATTTTAATTAAGTTATTATAAGTAGGAATGAAAAGTAATCGGGTTCACTGTATTAGTTCCTTATTTAAATTATTGAATTATAAATACAAAGGTATACGTAATCACTAAAAGTATAAAGAAGGAACAACTCTTTTCTTGCCGATCTTATGATCTTATGATCTTATTGACTTGACTGCTCGAATAAGACTGACTAAAATACAAAATATATAAAATATTTAGGTGGAATGCAAAAGGGGTCGCCGTCTCTTCTTTGTCTTTTCTGTCCGTACAAGCCGTTCACTTTTCTGTGCGTGTGTGTCTGTCTGTGTAATTTTGGTCAATCCCACATATATTTGTAAACTTACCCAAGGCCATACTTTAAAAGGGGCCATTTCGTTTGGATATTTGCATATCCGGTCATAAATGTCTTTTTGCCTTTGCTTTAAAACTTTCCTCGATTTTTCTTGGACTTGACTTCATGGCTTTTTGAAGTAAAACTTCTTTAACAGCGTTTGGGGTAAACGAGTCGCTGGACTCGTAAAAAATGAAATCTTCTTTCAAATAGGAATGTTTTGATGTCCTTGAACAGTTTTAATTAGGTATTTATATTGAAATTTTCCTCTTGGTTAAAATTGTAGAAATAATTTTCGCCCTACTTTGTTTTGGATACTTAGTTGAAGTTCATCACATAAAATAACTTAAATGTGTAACGGTATTATTAAATAACAAACAATGTTGTTTGCCCTTTTATCCTGCAGATACAGGTTTTTCCAAACGGATAAAAGGGTGTTCACTGTAATTTATCTACCATAAGTTATGGTCCATAACCACACTTTACAATTAACTTATTTTCTCTACTGGTCTTTTTTTTTTATTTTATATATTGTTGTGCTTTTTTTTCTTTTGATTCGAGAAGCACGATTCTCGAGAGGGGTCTTACCTTTTTTAGTGTTCTAGTCTTTGTGCCACAAAAAAAATTAGACGAACTTAGGATTTGGTTTTCTATTAATATTTTATTGATTATTCCTTACATTAACAGTTTACTTATTATCTAAAGAAGATTTAGTTTAAGGTTTTATTTGTTCTTTTTGTCCATAAGATTTAAGATATAGTAAAAAAAAAAGATATAGTAAAAGAAAAATGAATTAGTATTCAACCGTACCGATCGCAGTCCGAAACAACAGTGTCGAATCTCCGACTCGTCACCCGACCCGAAGTTCCCAGAAAAAAATGTCACATCAGCACCACGTCCGAAGTGTGCCTCTCACAGCTGCGAGCAGTGCCCGTTTTTTGTCAAGCAAAAAAAAGAAATATGATCGTGTGGATTGGAAAAAAGAGTGCCTTTGTCGTTGGGTTTAGGATTTAATAGGTAATTAAAAATGAAAGTGATGACTTGGGAATTTTAAGTGGTTCGGAGTTGAGCAATCAAAGGAAATGATGAATTTTGAAATTTAAATTGGTCAATCGAAGGAAATGATGACTGTGGGAATTTGAAGTGGCAATGGGTTGAGTTGGATGGAATGATAAGGGGAAATGATAAGGGAAGGTTGTAAGGTACGTACTTTACAACAATATATGTTAGCTTTAATAATACCATCCTTTTTATTTGTAAGTAATTACATATTTATTTTATACCAAACATTTAATAAAACAATAACACATGGCTCAACAAGGATTTAGGGTTTTCTTTTTTTTCTAAAACAAAAACACAATTTAATCGTTACACAACAAAGAAATAAATTTTCCTTTACTTCCTAGTTCAAGATTTAATATTCTTTTTTTTTTTTTATACTGAAGCTCCCGGGGTCACTACACAAGGGGAGGGAAAGAATTTCCGTTTTGGGGGGGGGGGGGGGGGGGGAACTTCGACATCATCCAGGTAAGTCACACAGGTTACTTCTTTTCAGGTTCACTATATTGGTTTTATGGTCCTTAAAAAAATTTCACGAGTTCATTAATTTTCAGGGTTTCATTCCCCCTTTTTTTTTCTATGTTTTTTTTTCTCTAGGATCTTTACTCATCCGGGTTAATTTTATGCCCCAGGGGAATTCTTTTTTTTTTTTTTTTTTTACACTTTCCACTGATTATTAAGATTGCAACGAATATTAAGATAGGAAGGTTTAGAGGTAGACACAACCATATACTTCACCGGACGGACGACGACTCTCCGCACTAAATCAGATCCCACAGTCCGAAAGAACTCAATAATCGGTACCACGACAAAAATTTTATCAGGTAATTCAACCCGACTCCTACGCCCGCGATTCCGCTTAGGACAAAAATTATCTTTTTATAATTCATTCCGAGAATTGCAAGTGAGGTACTCATCAAAAAAAAGTTAATTGCAGCTACTTTATATTGATTACTGTTTAGCTCAATAAATTAAAGAGAAACAAAATCTTTTATAGAAAATGATTAAATTTTTATTCTTCAAATGGACTGTATACTTTAGCTCTGCTCGGCACGAGAGACAAAACATAAACTGACTAATGACTATACAACGAGACTGCACGAAGAAATCAAAAGCACCATGAGAAAAAAAAAAGAAAAAAGGCAAAAAAAAAGTAAATGCTCAAGTGCCCTTTTATAGCTCCTTCTGCTGTGCATTGCACACGATGACTTCTCGGTCCACAAATGTTGTTGTTGTTGCTCCTTGGTGTGGCTGCTGCTCTAGCTAGCTAGTGGGTATTCTTCTTCGTTGACGTGGCTCTCGGTCGCAAGTACCGCTCATCGCGACACTATGAAAAGGGGTGTGCTCTATTTCGCCCTATGTCGCACCATCAGCTCGTGCACATCTTGAGTGTGCTCGGTCGCAACCACCGCTCATCGACACAATATGAAAAGGGGTGTGTCATATGCGCATGCACTGCGAATTGATTGCCGTCGGCACCGGCGCACAATCTCGTCGATGGGCTCCAGTGCATTGTTATTGTGGTCGCTCCCAAAAACATCTGCTGGTCGATGGTTTACTTGGTGGCGACGATGGTCTGAGTTACACAATGGATGACACCGCTACTTCGTTGCTCAGGATGGGTTGCTGCTCATAAGTAGCCTTAGGTTGCCTCCATGGTCGCATGCTCATGCACATAAAAAGTCGCTCGTAATGTTAAGGCATCCTGCTGCCTGTGGTTCTCTAACAATTACAAAGTAGTTCAACTGAAAGTTGATATTAGCACACAAGAAATTAACATGATATTCATCATGAGGGTGTGCTGTGCATAGTCATTTGACTAAAAGGAATCTGCTTTAACAGCAGTAGGTGACTAAGTCGAATTAAATTTGAATTTAATTCGGAAATAAAAAAAAAAACGATGTGGAAAAATGTGCTGAGTCAATCTGTACTATGATTCTATAGGGGTAGATATGTAATAAAAATTATTTATTATAAGTGGGTACAATTTGTTTAGGTATGGGTTATGCGTAAGTTATTGTTTATAGGTAAGTATATCATTTTGTCTTGAAAAAAAAATGTCGTTTCCCCCACAAGATGACACCTTGGCTGCCACGCGCTCAACTATTTGCGACAGGCGGTCACAAGGAAGATCAAGTCCTGACCTCTCTTAGTAGAGTCAGGTTGATATAGAGCTAATACTGCTCTTATGGCTTTCGGGTCAAAACCTTGATATGCCAGTAATTGACTCATCTCCTGAGTCACTGCTTCCGTAATCTCTTTCATAGTGTTAGACACAAAAGCTTCATTTGAGGTTGGAGTCTCAACCGCAATGGTGTCTCTCTGTGCAGGCACAACCTCAGACTCAGCATTTTGAACCAGCTTGGCTTCAAAATCGTTACCTTCAATTGCCATTGTTCTAGCTGAAAGAAAACTATCAGTATCTGTTGATGTGTCCAATCTGGTTGTTTCAATCTCCTCAGTTTCTCTATGAGTTGGAGATTCAAGTCTCTCTACTGTTGCAGCTCTCTCAAACAAGAGTTTAACAGGAACTTTCTCAGTATATTTTCCTGGTTCTAAATTGATGGGAGCGCTAGTTTCTCTTATTAGTTTGAGATCGTGATAACCTTTTGATGGTTTAACACGATATGTATGCTCGTTTATCTTAGCTAACTCTCTCTTGTATCTTCTAGTATCTGATACTACTCTTAATAGAGGAATCAGTTCTCCTAGTCTAGACTTCTGAGAATCAATATATATATATATATGTAGCTTTGCACACAAATTATTGTACAACTCTCATTTGAAAATTTGAATACACTTATTTCACAAACAAACAGAAAAATTACACAATTAGACAGAAAGAGATAGAAAACACAAATGGAAGGAAATTGGAAAATTACTAGGATAAAAACAATGAAACTAGAAAGACTAAGGAAAACTTAACACTATTTATGTTTAACTATTAAAAAAAAAAGAACAAAACAAGAATTAACACTAGAAATCAAACAAATATTATACGAACTACATATAAACAATTTAAAAGAAAACTATATAGGTAAATATGTTGAACTTCGATGACGGACAGGAACACAAAAAGCGAAATGCAGGAATACTGATGGAATCTTATGTTTTGTTTTGAAAGTATGTATCTACATAATTATGATTATGACGATATGTAGGTATCTCGTCGTATGAGTAATTTTTGTTGATAATTTCAAAAAAGTAACTTGGTAGCAATCGTTTTCACTATTTACATCAAACACAAAGATTATGGAAAGCTACTTCATCAGCAGTTTAGGAATGCATTCACAAATTACAGATAATATTCACTATGCACAATTCAGTAGGTACTCGTATTATTAATTATTATTTAGCAGGTATTACAATTGCTTAATCTCAGCACATTGATATTTTTATTCTTGTTCGTATCAATACACAAAAACACATACAAATTGTTGGACTGGGAAAAATTTTAGTTAAAAGATGGACAGAACATATTTTTTTTTTTGTAACAATTTGGCACAAAGCTTTGTAAACTAAAACTCTGTAAAGGGTATCTTTTGAATTTTTCTTTTATTATTTTCTTGAGACCACCAGAAATACATATATTGAATCTTAAATAATTGATTTATTTATATTTTCTTCACCAAAAAATATATAACATGTAGCTCACTCGAAACTTGAATAATAATAATCCTCTCGAAAATTCCAAACAATCAAAAAAAAAACTTAATTTCCAATATTTTTCCAATTTTCTCCTCAAAAAAAATCAAGCAACTCTATTTTATTTTCTCTATATTAAAAAAGTAATAATACAGTGTTTTGTTTTTTGATTTGAAAACAAAAGCTCGTTAGCATATTTTTTTTTTTTTTGACGACCCTACAAATGCAAAATCAAAACATTTAACAAAAGTAGAGAATTTTTATAAATTTCATCATAAAATGTAAAAAAGTGTTCTAGATGATTTATTTCTGGAACTATTACTATAATAACTGGCTGAAGAGTTGGCCCTTTTGAAAGATATTTTTGACGTAATTAATCTGAATCATCCTTATACTGCGCTGCAGTCGAACAATAGACGAAACGTTAGTCCTTAGCGTCCTTTATGCTGGGATTCCAATTTGATTTTTATGCACTCCTTTTGCCATCTGAAATCATGTTAGTCTTCAATAAAGCATGCAATAAATTAAATATTATGAAGTCTCGGGAATCTACGAAAAAAGAATAAAATTTGAATAATTAGTAACTTCATGGTAGTAGTTTTGCGATTGGTAATAGTTAAGAAAAAAAAACTTAAAGAAAATGCATTAGCATTATTTTTTTAATTTGTTTTAAATTATGTTTTGATGTCCTTGAACAGCTATAATTAGGTATTTATATTGGAATATTCCTCTTGGTTAAAATTGTAGAAATAATTTTCGACCTTCTACCTTCTTTTGGATAGTTGAAGTTCATCACATAAAATAACTTAAATTTGACATCAAAACATTTAACAAATGTAGAGAATTTTTATAAAATTTCATCATAAAATGTAAAAAAGTGTTCTAGATGATTTATTTCTGGACCTATTACTATAATAACTGGCTGAAGAGTTGGCCCTTTTGAAAGATATTTTTGACGTAATAAATGTACGTTATCCGTATACTGCGCTGCAGTCGAGCAATAGACGAAACGTGAGTGCTTAGCGTCCTTCATGCTGGGCTTCCAATTTGATTTTTGTGCACTCTTTTTGCCATCTGAAATCATGGGAGTCTTCAATAAAGCGTGAAATAAATTAAATATGAAGTTTTTTATATTGCAATTTTCCTCTTGGTTAAAATAGTATAAATAATTTTCGATAGTTAAAGTTCATCACATGAAATAACTTAAATGTGACATCGAAACATTTAATAAATGTAGAGAATTTTTTATAAAATTCCATCATAAAATGTAAAAAAGTGTTCCAGATGATTTATTTCTGGACCTATTTATTACTATAATAACTGGCTGAAGAGTTGGCCCTTTTGAAAGATATTTTTGACGTAATAAATCGTTATCCGTATACTGCGCTGCAGTCGAACAATAGACGAAACGTGAGTCCTTAGCGTCCTTTATGCTGGGCTTCCAATTTGATTTTTGTGCACTCCTTTTGCCAACTGAAATCATGGGAGTCTTCAATAAAGCGTGAAATAAATTGAATATGATGAAGTCTCGGGAATCTACGAAAAAGAAATAAAACTTGAATAATTAGTAACTTAAAAACTTGAGGAGATATCCCTTAAGAAGAAATTTTATCTTACTTTCGTTGATTTCTTCTTCCAATTCCTTAACAAGGTTAAGTGATGTGTTATCTCTTATTGTCCTCTTTAAATAGGGAACAATTTTTTCTACGAAATAAGGCTCTAGCTCAAAAATAAGTGATTTATTCAATGATTTTATGCTGTCGTAGTCAATTTCAATATGGAATATAAGTATTGTTGGAATGATATTTTATTAAAGTGAGGCATATTTTTATTTTTTAATTAAAATTATTATATTTGTTAACTTACTCATGGGCATAATTTAAAATGGGTCATTTCGTTAAGATATTTGCATATCCGCTCATAATGTCTTTTACCTTTGCTTTAAAACTTTCCTCGATTTTTCTTGGACTTGAAATAAAAAACGACACGTTATCAGTACAGCAACATGTTTTTAGAATTATTGTTCGAAATGTATTCGAGGTTATTTAAAACACTTTAAAAACATTTTTTCACCTTGCATCATCTATACTTCCCTCACTTCACCTCCCCATCAACCTACCTTAACACGAAGCGCTATAGATATTAGAAACGAAGATAATATAAAGATACTGCTATAATCTCTAATGATCCCCTAACAGAAGTGATAAAGTAAAATTTTTAGTATTATTACTGACTGACTGTATTATTGGACGAATTGTACGAGTAATTGATTTGACTGACTGTACTGTCATGAGATTTTTGAAACTTTCATATATATCTACAATTTGTTGATTTTTTTTTTTTTTGTGTATTCGTTCTCTGGAGCACCTTTGGTGTTAGAGAACAATGCGACATATACATGTGATTAGGTATACTGGAACAAAATGCGTTAAGATTTGCTAGAAATTAATCTAGTGTTCTGTCCGCAAAACATGAAGAAATTTTCTTGATGCTTTTTTTGATTTTTTTATACGTGATTTGAGAAATTACGACTCAACATGTTTGAACTCGAAGAGATTTAATGTGTTTACAAATTGAATGCAAGAAATGATAGATCTCTTTAATCGTTGCTTTAAGATTGTTTTGGATTAGGTAATCTTGAGGAATTTTTATTAGATTTCTCGGATGATAAATTCTATTTGGATTTATGATCCCAATATTTGTCGCTTTGACGGTTCGATATGTATATATTTCGAGAAATTAATCTCTGCGAATCCCAATGAAATTTGGACAAATTTTGAGAATCTAAAATGTTTGTCTGGCCGTCGTAAATATTCTTGAAAGTATTCTCGTCAGCTATATCATATTCCATCGTCGTCACACCTTGTTATTTTAGGTTTTTCTTATTCTCAATTACAATGCTCCGCCGCCGATTTTCTGTCGCTAAAAGTGGGTATTCTTTATGCCCATGTCGAAACTCGTGCGACTGACAAAATTTTTCTTCGCCGAAATTAAAAACGCCGCTGCCTATTTATTAAACGACAGGAATCCTAATGAAATTTATAATATTATTGTTACTAAAAGTTTTCTAAGTATTTCTTTTATATTTTCTTACCAATTTCTGATATTATTTTGCACCTAATTAGAAGAGGTGTTGATTGTTCGACGGCCCGAGACAAAAAGAAAGATGTCGGTCGTAACAAAAACGAAACTACTTGACTTGCGCCGGCTACTTGGAATTGTTTGGAATTGAACAACCCAATTAGGTCGAAATGAAATGACACATTCACAATAGTGAATATTCGTCGATGGATACATTTTGGTTTGAACGCACTTAAATTAGATGTGTTTGGTTTCTCGTTTCGAATTGAAAGTTAGTTCTTATTAGATTAGTTTGTTTTCTCATTTTTATTCTTTTGGATTGAAAGAATAAGTTTAGGTATCTAAAGAGATTATTCTTTTCAGAATAGGTTTTATTTATTTCTCCAAATTCAAATATTATTATTATTGCCGTTTTCTTTGGTGCAAATATTAAAGTGGGGTACGTTCACTAAGCGTTTATATCTGAAGTGTTATGGGTGTGTTTGGTGTTTACACGTAAAGTGTCGTTTGCTAATTAACGTATTCAACTTCATATACATATATGAGATGGATAGGAAAAATATCGGAAGGTATGAAAATCAGATCTGAGAAAAATCAGATTTGTTTGTTGATCGTGTTTTGTCATGCCCTGTTTCCTACACTTTTTATAAAAAAAAACCAAAACAATTTAAAAGCCTCTTTTAATGAACTATGTGACCGACCAATTTCACAATCAAAAACCACTTCTCTTTGTTAAAAAAAACACAAACAAATACATTTTTTTATGATTTTATTTACTAAAAACATTTAACACTTAATCCAACACAATACTGAATACTTATATACTACACTGAACCAAAAACGTACATGATTCGAAGGAAAAACTGCATGTTTTTAAAGAAAAACTTCATTAAAAACGGGCCAAGAATCGAGTTCATTAAAAAAAAGAAACCCTGAACATACATTTTATGAATTTGTTCCTACGACTATAAAAGGTTCTTAAAATTATTGATTCCTGCATTAAATTAATGATTGGAAGTCATTAAAAAATTCTCTCGATAATTCGCAAAACATATGAACTATTTCATTCGATGTAAGTAAGTAAACATGAAATTTTTGCTTTAATTTCATGTATTTTGTCATTCAATGTTACTATATTTTTCATTTATTTTATGACCTTCTGACATAAATTGAAGGAACAGCACTGTTTTAATGTAAAAAATCATGAAAATCATGTTTATTGTTCTTAAAAAGTGTGAGCAATTTCAGACAATGTATGTAAAATTCATGGAATTCATGATGTTTTTCATTAATTTTATGAAATCGGTCTGTGTTTTAAATGATTTTATTCATTAGTTTAAAAACTCTGACACTTGTTCTAGGCAAAGTTTCCTAAGATGTATGACGTTTTTCATTGATTAAAAGAATGATATTTTTATTTTTAAGGATTTTAATCATTTGCTTGCAATAATTGTAAGAAAAGTTTGTTTTTTAATAATCAAACAATCATTAATTTAATGCAACTTTTCTTATATTAGTATGAATCTTTTCATTAGTTTAATGTAAAAAATTATGGAACCTAAGCTATTTTTTCATAAAACTAATGAATTTTTTCTTTTTTTTTCCAATGATTTCTATTCGTGTTAAGAAAAAATAATTATACGGTCACGTCCACCTGAAATACAAAAGCCCCGATGACAAATTATTTTCGAGAAAATGATATACCTGAAAACTTAAAGAAAAGAAAAATATTTAAAAATAGAACAATTTATTTATTGAATATATTTTTGAATATCAAATTCTTGCGTACAACATAAAAAGAAAATATACAGGGTGTCCGACAGTCGAAAAACATTTCGTGAAAAATTATTTCGGGCGAATAACATTCTACCCAGACACCACATTAATTTCACTGCAGCGTTATCTAAAACAAAAATAAAAATACAAAGTCAATTAGTCAAGGATATTAAACGTGGTTTTCTTAAAGTAATCATTAAAACAAAAGCAATTTTGGCAATCAAAAATGATAGGTTTAATGTTAACGTTTAATGTGTTTTGAAATAAACATATATGAACTAAGAAAAATAAAATTACCACTTTGACATCTGCTTCATCTATTTTTTTCAGCATTGCCCTCATCTCCTTGTCCCTTAAATGTTTTACTTGTAGAAAAAATTGATTAAGTCGGATGGCTTGATTTATCCATCTTCTGACAATCCTTGGGCGATTTCCAAACAACACACCAAAATCCATTTTTATCTAGAAAAATTAAATAACGAATTTATGAAAAATATTCGCTACCTATAGACTAAATACTTACAAATTTTATGAATCAAGTAGTTGAATAAATTTAACGTCGTCCACAATGCGCAACACTTTGAAAAATGTATACATATTTTTAAAATAAACTTGGAAAAAAAAACTTTTTGGGAACTTTGTAAAATCACGTTTTAACACTGGTAATATCAAACAAGAAATGAACTCTTGAAATGATATTACAAGTATATTGCATGAAGTAACCGCAAAGTTTATGACATATTTCCTACTATTAAAGAGTCAGTCATACAAAACATGAAAATGTTCCTTTTTTATGAATAAGTTCTTAAAACACCAGACTACAGCCATAGGTGTATAACGGTTATATTTTGCACTTTAAAGAAATATTCCATAAATTGCAAGTAATGAGCTTGCAGTTTATGAAAAAATTCCTACGATTCAGGAATAAATTCTTTCACAATAGTGGGCAAAATCAAACTGTTCCTAAAATTGAAGTGTTAGTCATGCAAAATATGAAATTAAACTTATTTTGTATGAATTAGTTTTTAAAACACCAAATTAATCTTATTCTGTATGAATTAGTTCTTAAAACACCAGATTTCTATAACGGCACTTTCATAGCCGCATTAAATTGGTTTTCTTTTTAAATAATTATATTATGTCTTAATAAAAGTCAAAGATGATGACGTAAAAAATACATAATATGTAGCTTATTAAAATAAAACTCACAACGGGGTCGCACGAACGAGAATTTTAAAAATTAATGTTACTAAAGAAAAACTGTTCAGAAGCATAAACTTCACTTTTTCATTAATTCACTTTTTGCATGCATCAAGTGAATGGATTCAAACATTTAAAGCAATTTTTCTTAAAATGTCCGTTACTCATGTATTGAAAAATATGTTGCATGTAACAAGTGAAAAGCTACATACATTTTAAGTAATCCTTTTATACAGCTTCATATTAAATTTTGTATGAATTGTTCATATTTCAAATGTAAAATTTCCTGCTTGGAATTTGCAACAACAACAAAAAAATGTTTATGAATGTGGTTTCATGCAGTTTATGATATTTTGCATGTAAAAAATGTATAGTTTCAAGAATTTAAAGTAATTTTTTATAAAATTTCAGTTGCTCATGTTGATGAATGTGGTTTCATATAATTAGTCACTTTGTTCCTACAATAAAAGAACAGTTTCAAGCATTTTAAGAAATTTTTCATAAAACTTTACAATAAAATTTTTATGAACTGTTCATATTTTAAATGTAAAATATCATAATCTGATTTTCCAACAACAATTCTATTGCTTTGGATTTTATGAATGGTTGAAATGAAACAAAAATTAATTTTTATATGAATTCGTGCATTATTCATATGAATATTCTTTAAAAATTAATGATTTTGGCTGAATGATCGCCATTCATAAAAAGAATGTACAAAAATTTTTTCAGTGTATTTATCTTAAAAACTAATATCTTAAACTAAAAATTGCAAAATATAAAAAAACACTTGTAAATAAACTTTCTGTTGTCAAATATAAACGAGTATTGCCATATGCGAAGAATTTTAAATTCGGTGTTGAACTTAAATTAGAATTGCCATACAGTTCGAAGGATCCTTTGGGTCTAACACATATATAACTACAACTAAATGAATAAATTCACTTTTGATAACTTAAAACATAACATAAAGAAATTACTTAAAAAAACTTCATGAACGAAAAAAATAAATAGAAATAACTTCTAATGGGAAGTTTAAAATCTTAAGAATTGAAGAAGCTTTAATTTTGAGCTTCATGCTCTTCCACTGCAATTGCACTTGCGGAACATCACGAGGTACATCGCAGGCTGAGTTGAATCTGCAAAAATATTTTTGTTTTAACACTTTTTTTTTAATCAGAATACTTAATCAAACTTACTGCTCTTTAATTTGGTTTCAGCACTCTTTTTTTTTTTTGTTTATATTTGTGTTAACGCATTTGTTTGCTATAACAGAAATTTTCTCTGCACATAGGGATTTAAGTAGGTTCTGAAAAATATAAAGTTAAATATTATTTTAATTGGTTTGTTTTATTTTCAAAAACGTACCTTGTCATTTGTGCTCCAATTCTCGCTTCGTTTCCTCTTTTTGACTTCCATTTTTAATAAAAAATACAGAGCAATGAATTGGCACTTGGCAGACACAATGAATTAAAATAATAAATTGAAATTTGTAAGCAAATCAAGATAATTATTACCGAGATATACATTATCAAACATGCATGACAGTTTCGTTTGACAACATCATATTACAACAACAATTGTGAACACATTTGAGTGACAAACAATAAAACAGAGGGTACACATTATCACTCCTGTCAAACAGGATCGACAATGTGTACCTCGATTTAGGTGTGTTTGGCAACGTGGATTTTTTTTGCATATTTTAACAATTTGCTGTCAAAACCCATACAAAAAAAAAAACAAGTTTGTGAAACTTGGCAAAAATTTCAAGTAGCTGAACAGGTATTTTACTTGTTGTAGTAGATTTTCTTTAAGAATTTTTTGAAAACGTCACTTAAATATTCGTCGAACATTTTGTGTCTTTTAATAGGAAATTATAACCCATGGCTTAACTCGTATTCCATAGTTTACTTAACTCTTGAAATAAAGGTAGACTAAGCGTTTTTTATTAATTTGGCTGTATTAATCTTAAAAACTAAGCACTTAAATTTTCAAATTATAAAAAATCAATTGTACATAAACTTTCCGCTTTATTTTGTCAATATAAACCAGCATTGACATATGCGAACAATTTTAAGTTCGGTGTCAAACTTAAGTTAGAATTGCCATACCATTGGAAGAGATCTTTGGCTCGAACACAGTGAATGCGATAAGAAAAACAAGATGTGAGCTTCGTGAAATCTCGTCGTTGTTGTAAAATCAGTTTCAAAGTATGAAAGCAGACCCGCGTGTGTGTAAACAATAAAGCATTTCTCGTCGTCACGTTAAGTGAAATTATTAAATATAGAAAGAACAGAAGCGCAGATTAAATTTTTAGTTTCACATCTGTTTGTTTGCTAAAATGAAACATAAGGTCTTCTATGAGACTCAGCGCAAGCTATGAAGATAGCTTCGTCGAATAAAAACAAATTTAATTTTTCGGCAGAGCCATATAACTGGCCTGGGCAAAGGAATGTATCTGATTGCCTGCACAGAATTAAATTTTTACAGATGTGCAATTGACATCAGTGTCAATGTCAGTGTATGATCGCTGCGAATAGTTCTTATGCAGCTTGGGTTGATGGTTTTTCAAAGATTTGTTTTTCTATGTACTGTTGTGCAATTGTCATCTTAAATAGCTTGTGATTGTACAACATCATTTTTGAAAAATATTGATGCTAGTTTCGAATCTGCTAAAATACCATCAGTTGTAAAATATCAAACATAATTAACACTTAACTGGCTGAATTTTGTCAAAATGTTGACAATTTGTATCACTTAAAAGCAATACTCTTCACTTACTATCTAAATTTGGACTTCTATAAATAAAACAAGTGTAAAGTTCTATCTTTAACTCCTCGATCTTTGCATTTCCCCAGGTTAAACATATAACTGCAAAGTAATTTTATGACGTGTATTTCTTCTCAGCCGAATTATTATTTTATTTATTCTTGTAGAAATTAGATCGTTTGTATTATTTTTTAGAATGTAACAGAATTTTGGAATTGCTTTTAACTCAATGCGAGGAAAAATTAACAAAATTCTAGTCGAAAACTATCTAAATTTGGACTTCTATAAATAAAACAAGTTGAATTAAAGAGACATCACTTGACTTGGTACCTTGGCACGTTCACAATCGGAACCTATTGCGGCGGGACAGACAATCCCTGGAGTATCTTCAGTCTCAATATGGCACAAATGATTTATCGTCAATTTATGAGTTGCATTGACTACGGATGTTATGCGTATTTGTTAACAAAAGTGGAAAAGTATGGAATTTCAAAACTTGTGAGAGAATCGATCCGACCCGTGGAATTAGGAGAAATCTTCCCGTGGTAATCACAAATGACAGTTGCGTGAACTATTTGGTTTTATTTTTGTTTGGATTTGGTTTTCGTTTTTCTTAATATTACTCTGATGGGTCAATAAAGAACGAAGAAGGAAAATGATAAAAGGGAACGTGAACTTCACATATATGAGGTCAGCGTTGTTGGGTATGTGACCTGCGTGGAGGCTATTTTAAACCCCTCAGATAAAGTATATCTATCCAATCTGTGAATTGTACGTTCGGCGCATTTTAGAATTCATCATAATTCAGTCATGAATTTCCATAAAAAAGTTTGACCTGTGAAAATTTTGTTTATGAATTCCATTCTAACATTATGTGACAATGGTGTGGATCATAAACGATTTCCAATACTGAATTAAAAATTATTTATCTTTTCCTTAACGAAAATATATAAATTTTATTTTTTGTAATTATTTAATTTAAAAAATCATTTTATTCTTCAAATACCAAACTTACACTAATTTACAATTTATATTTGGATAGAACTGGAAAGAGCATCAAATTCGTTAAGAGTTGAATTTCTGTCCAGATTTGGACTTCTATAAATGAAACTGGTATGTATGATATGCTTCTGTGCCGTGAATTTAAAACATATAAAATTGAAGTTTGTATTTAAACATGTACCATATTTAAGTAGAAGTTGGTTTTAAATGCACACGACACCTTTCAGTTTTCAAATCGGACTCAGCCATCGTTCATGTTTCCGATCGACACTTAGCTGCTGCTATCAAAATAGCCCACTCCGTATTTCAAGGTAGTCTCTTGGCCTAATTGCAAAAGTGAAACATTATTGATGAGTAAGATTATGCACAGTAATAATGTTTCGACCCAGTGCATTGGGCTGAAAGGGTTCAACTCAGGTTATACACAGTGAACTAAATGTAGGGCGAGTTATGTTACTAATCCTCCGGGATTTGAAAAAAATATAACTTCTCCTTCAACGTGGAGGAACAAAAGAAAAGACAACGCGTATTTAAAGAATTAAGTGGATCTTCAGAGATCCTCTTTATTTGAGCCGTGAATAAGAACTGACTTAAAGCTGAGATACAAAATAATGATTATACTAGGGTGCCTGATGAGATGATCATACGATCGTCGAATTCTGACTTTGTTATTGATTTTGCAGCATTGTTTATGTCTTCTGGCTTTCTCATTGGAATTTTAATAGAGATGATTTGTGGACTGTTTGTGTTGATTTCTGATGTCATGGGGATCGGCATGGGTACCTTTGTCATTTCTAATAAAAATCGCGAAAATCCCTCAATGCAAAATAAAATCAAAATGGATGTAAAAGAAAAAATATTAAAAATGTAACAAAAAGAACCTAAACAATTTAAGAATCAATTTAAATAGTACTTTCACTTAAATTAAAACAATCAATGTAATATAAAACAATCAAAGGACCCTTACTCCTTTTTTGTACTTCCTCTGTTGACACCTACTTCTTTAATTTTTCCTTTGGTGAAGACACGCTCGACGTCGACAAATGCCAATTTTCCACAATAGGTTTCTCAATGAGATTTTAAAGCACTATTCCACGAAGCAGGGTTGATCACTTTTTACCTAAATTAAAAGAAAAAACAACACCAAGTAAATTTCTTTGGAATAAAAATAAAATGCAAACAAAAGCAAACACTTCCCTAAGTCAACACAATAACTACAATGCACATGCACAACGAAATGTAATTCGTGCACTATTTTTTCCAGCAAACGATACAAGAACCCCACGTTGGGCGCCAAATTATCAAAATTATCAAACGCGATCTTTACTTTTGGTTATTAGAAAATGTACTTATAGGATGACAGAAATTTTAACCTGCAAACTCAATAAAGAAACAAAACGAAATAAATAAATAATTCCACAAGTTAAATTAAATTGAGAGACCGACCGACGCGCCCAGCGACAACAACAAACTAGATGACACAAGACAAACAAGCTTATGTATGTCAAACGAAATGGGTGCGTTTGATGAATTCACAACAAGCAGTATCAATAGTACTGCCACCCACTAGCTCAGCGATGGGGTGGGGTGGGTTCACAGATTTAATTAATGGATTTTGATTAGCTCAGGATTAAAACCTAAAATTTTTTCAAACAAATAATATTTTACGAATTTAAACGGTAGAAAAAAGAACCCAAATCCATATCTACGGATCTCCTATCCGCCTCTTTTCCTCTGTCACCTCGGTTATTTTTATCTCTTTTAAAACTTCTTCTCCGACTCGAATCACTTTTTACCCTAAAAGATTTCCTCTAGCTTCTCCAAAATCCTTTTTTTTTTTTCAATTTTATTTCCGTTTAGCTTTTTCTCAACTTAAAAAAAAAATCAACGTTTTGCTTGCGTGGATCGTACCAGAGTACCTTCCCAAGCTAAACCTATTGTCTTCCTCGGCCATTCCATTCTCTCACACATTCATATGTCCAGCCAATCGTTTTCGAGATCTTCAGTCACGGGATCCCGTCTTCCTGGAAAGCTACGTGCTCTCCTCGATGCTGAATCGGCAGGTGGATATTTTATGTGTTGAATGTTGCAAATATTGGATTACGAAATAATATTGCTGCGTTGTCAGTAAATTGGGGAGTGTGTCGTTAACTTATATACAAGTACAATTTGCGCTTTTTGACTTTATCAGTCCTGACAAGCATGAATCTTCTTTTAATTTTTTATTTGATCTGGTTTACATAAAACAATTTCGTTAATTATATTACATTTTTCCTTTATTCCAAATATCTCATTTGTATTTGGTAAAATTTCTTTAAAGAGTATAACTATTTGTTTATTGTTGTTAATAACAGGAATAATTTGTATATGATTATAGGGTTGGGGAGTTGCGGAAGGTGTTGAAATAATATAAAGAATCAAATCATTGTTCTCTATAAGCAAATTTTGTTCATTTATGAACTTGTCAAGATCATATTGCATCATATTTTGACGCCTGCGTCAAAATAAACCCTTTATTTTAAATTATGATAGATATATTTTTCCAAACAAAGATTACGTCTGCTTACGACCGAATACTCAAATGAACTCACTAGGAAATCTTTCAAGATACATCCAATAGGTTAATAATAAAGTCTTTGGTAAGCAAAATGACTTACCTAATTTGAACTAGTGTATTCATGTTACATTGTCTGCTCGTGCAAACTGCAACATGTTTTGTGGGAACAATTATGGAAGATTTGAAATTGAATTAAAGGTATCATTTAACCGGATATCTAAAATTGATGGGTAAAATGTGTCTTATACATATGTATGTAACTCGCACAAAGCAGTGAGTATGAAAAGAAAATACATAGGTTAATCATTCTTAATATTATGTAATGTACCTTCTATCAGAACTATTTAATCGATGGTGGTTAAAACTAGGAAAAAGTTTTGTCTTAAAGCTCCAGTTAGGGTCAGGTCTGGGAAAATTGGCAGATTTATTAATTGGACGATAAGTGGTTTTGTTAATATTACCATGAACACGTCTTTTTGAAGGGTTATCTGGAAACTGAGGAGATTTGTGCTTGAGGGATGGTTTGGATTTGTTTTTTAAGTAGGAATTAAATTTTGTTAGGTTTTTCCATTTGAATAGCATCATGTTGTCGAGTTGAAGTCCATGGGGTTTATAAAAGATCCAGTTGTACCTTGAAGGAAACTGGATTTTGAAGCATTTAGGTGAGACTTGATGACAAACATTCGGGATGATAGAGAACTTTTGGCCAAAATATGAGTAGATCCAGGATTTGTTGGCAAAGTAGGGAGTATTCTTCAAGCTAAAGTAGGTGTTGTTAGCAGATTCGAGCTTGCTTAGTCTTTTGTTCCAATCGGATAGGGTCCAACGGTGACCGAATTTGATGATAGTTGGTGATGACACGGGCAGATCGTTGGGGGGGTGACACAGGCAGATCGTTGGGGGGTGAAGAAAGCGCGGTTGGTTTGATTTCCGGTTGAACAGCAATTTGGGTGAGTGCAGGAGGATCGTTATTTGTTTCGGAGCATAAAATTTCATCCGAGGCCGATAGGTTGTTGTACACCATTACAGTATCAGGAGTAGGATTCTTTGACTCGTCTATCATGTCGTATAACTGCAGCCGTAGCTCACGCGAGTTATTATTTAGCCGTGTCATATCCCGCTGGATTTCTATCATCCGTTGACTATTACTGGTAACGTCGTATCCGATAGAGATGAGCTCGGCAGAGACTCTGGATATCATCGTCTTAATAGAAAACAGATCATCGTATGTCTGGATGGGCAAGGGCTGGTCTGGCGGGGAGAAGGGAGAAACTGTTTTTGAGGAGCTACTTTGAAAGTGTAACTCGAGGTCGGATTTAAGGAAATTTAAGTTCGTTGATAAACTATTGTTAAGTAGAGCCAATGAGTCATTAACCGATTCCGAAGATTTGTTGATAGAAATTAAGCGCTTGTCAACCTCTAGAAACTTTGAGTGGCACTCCGAGGTATTTAATTGACACTGTTGGTGGAGCTCGTCAACACTTTTTAAGACAATATCAAATTTTTTGGATAGATTATTAATATTGTTTACACATTCGGTATGGCTAATGGCAGTTTGGTCACTTAAGCATTTTATCGCGAGCATAACGTGAGAGATGGAAATGTCTCTGCATTCGTCGCAGTAAAACAAGAAATTTTTCTTAAAATCTTTGAGATAGGCAAGTGGTCTTTTACCTAGGCCGACACATGAGGGGTGGAAAAATTTGCTGCAAATACCGACACAATTTATCCATTCGATACTGGATTCGGTATTTGCACAAATGGGGTTACCGCACTTATGTGACATAGTTAAAATTATTTTGTTTACTGCAAGAGTTTTTATTATAGTTTTTTGTTTTGGTTTTTTGTTTGTTGTTTTTATATTTTTTTTTTTATACTTGTTATTACACAATGCCGTTGTAATGGGAAACGGCGATGGATAGTAAAAGTGGGTCGGGTAAGTTTATCATACACAAAATGCTGGTGTAATGGGAAACAGCGAGGGGCAGTAAAGTGGGTCGGTAAAGTATATCACACGCGCTGCGAGTATATTGATAGGTTTTTTTTTTTATTTTTTGTTAACTGTTTAATTGGGGAAAGTGAAAAGGTGATAAAAAGTAATTGCGGAGCGAAAAGAAAATGCAACTGCACTCGAGGAAGGTTGCAAGAATTTATTTTCAATTTTTACATGCTTATATACTAGTTGCTTACAAATACTTTATTGCTTACAAATACTTTATTGACAAATAATAATAATAGAAGTTATGATATCTCAGGAGAGATCTCCTAAAAAAATGCGAACGCCAACCCCTGAGGGGCTGGCCCAACGATTCGACTTACTATTGAAAT
Source organism: Chrysotoxum bicinctum (assembly GCA_911387755.1). NCBI lineage: Eukaryota > Metazoa > Arthropoda > Insecta > Diptera > Syrphidae > Chrysotoxum > Chrysotoxum bicinctum. Next base: position 236,294,350 of record OU426988.1, on the reverse strand, counting down.
AATCAGACAAGAATTTTAAGTTAGAAATATATTTATTGCAGCAACCGTATTGCTCGAGAGTATGACTACAAGTAACTTAAAACTAAAGCTAAATAGCTTATGCTCGTGCAAGGGTTAATTGCCGATACAGCATTTCCCAACTGTGGGAATAGCGGATGAGGATCATATTCATTCGTGGCCTTCGGTAGTGCAAGTGCATTTACCTTTGCTCATGAAATACACTGTCAGCTTTTGTAGTTCTATTCGTGGGAAATGCTTTGTGTTAACTTAGAAATTAATATTGTATCTTAATATATAGTGTCATATGTTACACATTTGGGTGAACTACTTATAGTTCAATACTGTAAGTCATTGTTTGTTTGTGTCAGCAGTTTAGGTTTAGGTGGGTCAGTCATAGTCATCGTTGAAGTCATTGTGTGCATCGTGTGCAGGTTTCGTGTTCGTTTGTTTTTGTTTTTATTGTATTTGCTTGTAATGTTTTCGTTTAGGTTGTCTTGTAGAGTTGAGGTAGGTTAAGTAGCTACACTACAATTAGTTTTATGTATTTTTCTTCCAGTCATTGTTGTATTAGTGACCCTATGGTTGTCTTTAACTATTTCTTTAATATATTTTTATTTCAATTTCCCTTTTCTCCTTGGAGGTTTGACGTAAATTGTATCATTGTTAAATACATACTTGCTTCATGTATCTAACACAATTCATGCATTTAGAGGATCATCTTCGAATTTTTTAGCTCGTCGTTTTCTAAGATTTGTGATTATTTTCGTCCTGATCTACATAATCCGGCCCCATTTGTATGCTATCCAAGTATTCCACTGTTTGTACCTCGCTGTCTTCCGATGATATGACTGCCGGTGGATTTATCTCGGGTGACTTGAATAAGAAATCATTTACCATATCGTAGAACTTTCTGTAGTGCCCAGTGATTTTGTTTGCTTTTTTTTTTACTTTTTTGTAACTGTTCTTCAATCTCTTCCATTTTGAATCGACCTGTTCTGCCAAAACATTTGTATAAAACTCTGCATTTATTTAAGACGCAATTTCTTGGAATACGAATTTTTTCACGCCATTTTCCATGCGTTCATAGCGCTCTTGGATTCAAGTTATTTAACTATTGAAGTTGGTTTAAGAGAGTCAATATAGAATAGCCTCCTAAATGTGCCTTTCAGAAGGCTTAAGGCTCGTTCAATTGTCACTCTGCATTTTGAATGAATCGTGTTAAAAATTTTGTGTTCGTCTCTTAACCGACCGTTGTTTGGGTCATTGTATACTTTGATATTTTTATATATTTAATTGAGGAATGTCATATAAGGGAATACGTGATAGCGGACCTATAAACATGTTAGGAATTCTGTTATGCGTAATATAAAATTGAGCTTGTAATGCTAGTCGTCGATGTCTCAATCGATAATAATAAGCACTTAGAAATCTCCTCATAGATCCCTGTGGACATCAATAGGAGCCCAGTTTTTATTTTATAAACTGGACCAGGACCTGTATACAAAGGGGTTAAATAAGACAAATCCATGGAGGATATCAACTCACGATTGATCAGTTTTTGTATTGTGTCTTGGCATTTCATCTTGTAAATCAGATATATTGTGACTACCTCATCTTCTACTACATGAGAGTGTCCAATGTTTAAACCAATAGTTGATCCCACATTACAGTTTGATAAATTATCAAAAGTCCATGTAGATGATTGTTTAACATTCTCTATCTGTATCAATTCCCCTGATGAAGTTCTGAGTCCGATCTTTCCACAATATTTGATCCTACAAGATCCTTTTAAAGGTGTGTCTTTCCTTCCTTCGATATGAATCCAATCATTATTGGGATCTTGTCCAATGCTGCCCATCGGAGCATACAATCGGGCCGCCTCTTCTTCCCAATTATTACAGTCGGGCTCGTTGGTTAGAGTGTGCTCGGTGATCCAAAGAATGTCTTGATGTATAGTCTGTGCAAATATCTCCGTGGTTTGACCTCCTGGGAACATCAGGTCTATGAAACAGCCGGAATACGGGTCTACACTTACAGAGTGAGGTGTGATGATGATGATAGCATTTTTACTTACTGAGTTATCAGAATTCCATTGACAATCTTCTAGAGGATAATTTGTGTTTTCGGTGTTTCCACTGTCATAATTTTTGATCCCATCTAGACATTGTTGTTTGGTTGGGGTCTGATGTAGAATATTGTGGGAAATTGTGTGTGTTCCATACCAAGGACAAATACAATTGTCCGCCGACCTTATTATAACACTAAATTGACAATCCCAGGTTATTTATGCAAAAATATCGATATTTTTGCATAAATAACCTGGGATTGTCAATTTAGTGTTATAATAAGGTCGGCGGACAATTAAATCATGATGAAAAATATCTAATGTGGGGTTAAAAGAGTGACCAATCTGTGGACAGAGTAGTTTATCATATTTTGCCATACTCCATGAATTGTGAATGTGTGTTGGGTACAGATATGAATGAATGCTGTTGAAACAATGAAAAACAGTTATAATTGATAAAAAGATATGAGAAAAATTCATTTTGTCAAATCACTTTAAGTTTCTGTTGATTCTTTTGGTAAAATTAATAGAAGCAACAATTTTTAATTAATTTATTTAAGTCTTAGTTAGAGTGCTTGAAAATTATATTTTTATTTCACAAATATTCAACTCGCAACTGTAGGAAACGGTCTTCCCGGACTGGATACTGAGAATTTTCTGGTGTTGGGTTGTTCTCACACCGTACTCGTTATCTCGCTTACCGATGTTCAAATGTATATCGCTTGTGTCATAAATCTTGTACATTAATTCAATATAACTTTGATCTTACTAAACCTAGCGTACAATTCGAACTCTTCTTAAAAACTAACTTATTCATTCATTATGATGGTTCTTTAGGGGAAAAATAAGATGTAATTTTCTGGTGTCTGGAACCCAGATATCAATTTCATACATGATTGACTTCTTCTTTATCTGTAGTATGTGATTATATGTTACTTTATTTACAATTCTTTTTCCAGCCATGACATATGTAATTGGATGTCTTTTGTATTGGATTTCCATTTAATGCTTGGACGTTAACTTATTATATTAAATTAAGTTCGTGAGTCCCGATGTGGCGTTTAAAAAAAATTGTACTTATTCATAAAACAATACAACCGTTAGGATTGCTATCTTGTGCAATACTGCTCCCATTTTTTAAACATAATTTTATTCGTCACATTTAAAAGCAGAAGGAGTTAGTCATCATATCATTCCAAGGGTCTAGATCATTCTTGATTATTTGTGTTATAGATTTTTTACGATCAATACGTGACTGTCAGCGTTTAACCCGAAATCTATTGTTATTGAAATATAATCGGGGATAGAACCAAATGTTCTTCAGTTATGTTTTAGGGTTATAGAAGTTAACATTGAAACTTAATGAGGACCTTAATGACCTGTAAAGGTCATGCCGGATAGTTTGTTTTCAACAAATCTATAATATAAGTGTTTCTTTCTCCGTCACGATATTTTCTTTCAAAATGTGCTTTTGCTGAACTTAAATTCCACACATGAGAATTATGATTTGATCCCGGATACTGTTGCGGGTTTCTTTGATGCCGTCGGGGTCTGTGCTGGCATGCTTGACCGGCCGCACGCTCGTCGGAGGGAGTAGATTCTTGACCCCTATCAAAACCGCGCAGACAAAAATCATGCCAGGCTCTACGTCGCGGTGTTATGACTTCACGAGAATATTTTCTTACCCACCCTGCCATGGTAACCTATCTCGCCTAAGCTACCCCTTTCCTCGCCATCTTTCATTTCCTCATCCCACTCTTACCATTTCCATCAACCCCCATCCTTTATCCTCTAAATTAAAAACCCATTTTAGATCAAATTATTATCTTTTCAATCATTATTATTAAATTCACGATTCATTTTTATTGTACAATTAATCTGATTTCAAACAAAACAAATTATAATTATACAAGTTAAATTAGTTAAACAAATCAGTTGAACTATATTTTTCAAATTATTAAAAGTTACCAATTTAAATCAATAAGAAAGACTTATGTTCAATATTTTCCAAAATTTAACAGCTATTATTTCCATGAATTATTTTTAAGTGTGTGATTTCAATATTCTATTTAATTTAATTGTAATATTTCAGCTTGTAATTAGGCGATATTTCAAATGCGACCCCACTTCTAGTTCGGGCTTAACTAATTCTTTGGTTTCCCTAATCAAGGCATACAACCCTTTCAGACTAGGTGTTTTTACGCTTAATTTGTGTACTGATGAATCAATGTGTTCTTTAAAGTCTGGACTTATGGGGATTAATGGTCGAAATTCCTTGGCAACTTCTGCTATTTGTCCGCTACACATGGATTCAACTAGTTTCAAACTGTCATATCCAGAAGTCCCGCCTTCTTGTAAGATTTTGTCTCCACTTTTATAAAATAGCGACATAGATAGGTGGTCAGTAGTAGCAAAGATTTTGTCATGCCGGTTCTGTATTGCAAGAAAAGTATTGAATCTTGCTACATAAGTATCTTTCATCATGAGAATTGTATTGCGGTCTAATAGAAGATGATGTGTTTTGATCCAAACGAATCCTTCAACTATTTTTATTAAACCGAAATTCGGAGAATCCCACTCGAAATACAGAGGATTTTTTTGCTTGTCAATAATTTTACAATTCAGTGTCTTTTGCAAACAATTGGACTCGCTCTTAGTTGTACAATTGAGCAACAGCGTCATGCAATGCAAGTCCCAGAATAAATGACCCCATTTCAACTCATTCCTAGGGATATCAATCTTATTTGGTGAACTGAAAAATTTCTCAATACCAAGCCAACCTTTCAAAAAAGAATCCACTACCGGTTTAGTAATCTTCTCGCATTCTCTAGTCTTCTTTAGCAAATCACTAAAACATTTGGATGGAATATACGCATCATTTTGATTAAATCTGCTAAACCAACTCGTGAATGAAGAAGACTTTTTTAGTCGGGGTATTTCTTCTAGAGGACATATATAATTTTTTATAGACTCCCATTTTTTCATATCCCATCGTGGATTAGCTCTCTTATTTCTTAACCAATTTATAAGGTCATCAGTTTCGTCCGCTATTAACGGAGAATTCAAGGAATAGTCTACATTGCTCAAATGTTTCATAATTTCAAGTTCTTTTGATGATAATGGTTCGGATTGTAAAAACGGGTCATAGTCTTCTTCATGCAATAATCTGTCTAGATCATCATAACTTGAAAATTCATCTCCTGTTGAAAAGCTCATTTTTACTTATAAGTTTTTTATTATATCGGTAATAAAAGATTTTAACGGAATTTGAAGTGAATCATTAATTGTATTTTTTGTTGCTGGTTTTATTACTGTTTTTTTCATGAACTTAAAAAGTTAAACGAGATATTCAATTGATTTCAACCTGATTGAATGATCATTTTGAATCTATGTTCTAAATCTTTCTGACAGATTATGCTCTTGTCTGACTCTGTTCATCATTCCCATTTCTATTTCCGATCTCTGTCCATTATTTTGGGATGTCATCAACATTCGGAAATTTAGACAATTTCGTCTGTAAAAAATGTATAAGGCAATGAGACAAATAACAGTAAATATAATAAAAACTCTTCTCAACCATACATATTTTTCGTTACTCTTAAAAGTAGGGATTATCAACCTGGTTTTGTTTCGAGTCGTTACATACTCTATATCGTCAACCAGTTCAGTGAAGTTTTTAACCGACACAATTACGGGATGATCTACCAAACTCAAACGTTCTCCAACTCGCATATAAGAGCTAAGCTCTGATGAAATGAGAATTCCAGGGGGTAAATTTATTCTTCCATCAATTTTGATTATCCCATTTATTGTCGTCGAGATAAAAGACTGTGAAGGAGATATCCAATCCAGAATATAAACATCAGATCCATCCATTGTTTTGCCTAAGAAATTCTCTTTGGTGTTCATAGATGAGATATCTATCTCCTCATAGATCCCTGTGGACATCAATAGGAGCCCAGTTTTTATTTTATAAACTGGACCAGGACCTGTATACAAAGGGGTTAAATAAGACAAATCCATGGAGGATATCAACTCACGATTGATCAGTTTTTGTATTGTGTCTTGGCATTTCATCTTGTAAATCAGATCTATTGTGACTACCTCATCTTCTACTACATGAGAGTGTCCAATGTTTAAACCAATAGTTGATCCCACATTACAGTTTGATAAATTATCAAAAGTCCATGTAGATGATTGTTTAACATTCTCTATCTGTATCAATTCCCCTGATGAAGTTCTGAGTCCGATCTTTCCACAATATTTGATCCTACAAGATCCTTTTAAAGGTGTGTCTTTCCTTCCTTCGATATGAATCCAATCATTATTGGGATCTTGTCCAATGCTGTCCATCGGAGCATACAATCGGGCCGCCTCTTCTTCCCAATTATTACAGTCGGGCTCGTTGGTTAGAGTGTGCTCGGTGATCCAAAGAATGTCTTGATGTATAGTCTGTGCAAATATCTCCGTGGTTTGACCTCCTGGGAACATCAGGTCTATGAAAGAGCCGGAATACGGGTCTACACTTACAGAGTGAGGTGTGATGATGATAGCATTTTTACTTACTGAGTTATCGGAATTCCATTGACAATCTTCTAGAGGATAATTTGTGTTTTCGGTGTTTCCACTGTCATAATTTTTGATCCCATCTAGACATTGTTGTTTGGTTGGGGTCTGATGTAGAATATTGTGGGAAATTGTGTGTGTTCCATACCAAGGACAAATACATCTGGTCACATATTCGATATTTTTGCATAAATAACCTGGGATTGTCAATTTAGTGTTATAATAAGGTCGGCGGACAATTAAATCATGATGAAAAATATCTAATGTGGGGTTAAAAGAGTGACCAATCTGTGGACAGAGTAGTTTGTCATATTTTGCCATACTCCATGAATTGTGAATGTGTGTTGGGTACAGATATGAATGAATGCTGTTGAAACAATGAAAAACAGTTATAATTGATAAAAAGATATGAGAAAAATTAATTTTGTCAAATCACTTTAAGTTTCTGTTGATTCTTTTGGTAAAATTAATAGAAGCAACAATTTTTAATTAATTTATTTAAGTCTTAGTTAGAGTGCTTGAAAATTATATTTTTATTTCACAAATATTCAACTCGCAACTGTAGGAAACGGTCTTCCCGGACTGGATACTGAGAATTTTCTGGTGTTGGGTTGTTCTCACACCGTACTCGTTATCTCGCTTACCGATGTTCAAATGTATATCGCTTGTGTCATAAATCTTGTACATTAATTCAATATAACTTTGATCTTACTAAACCTAGCGTACAATTCGAACTCTTCTTAAAAACTAACTTATTCATTCATTATGATGGTTCTTTAGGGGAAAAATAAGATGTAATTTTCTGGTGTCTGGAACCCAGATATCAATTTCATACATGATTGACTTCTTTCAATCTTTATCTGTAGTATGTGATTATATGTTACTTTATTTACAATTCTTTTTCCAGCCATGACATATGTAATTGGATGTCTTTTGTATTGGATTTCCATTTAATGCTTGGACGTTAACTTATTATATTAAATTAAGTTCGTGAGTCCCGATGTGGCGTTTAAAAAAAATTGTACTTATTCATAAAACAATACAACCGTTAGGATTGCTATCTTGTGCAATACTGCTCCCATTTTTTAAACATAATTTTATTCGTCACATTTAAAAGCAGAAGGAGTTAGTCATCATATCATTCCAAGGGTCTAGATCATTCTTGATTATTTCTGTTATAGATTTTTTACGATCAATACGTGACTGTCAGCGTTTAACCCGAAATCTATTGTTATTGAAATATAATCGGGGATAGAACCAAATGTTCTTCAGCTATGTTTTAGGGTTATAGAAGTTAACATTGAAACTTAATGAGGATTGCGTTCCTTAACTTATTATATTAGTGTCTATCTTAAACTGTGGTAAGAATTATCTTTTATTAATTTTTTTTGTTTAATAAGGCAGAACAGGTTTCTATTTGTAAACGATTTCTACATTTTGTTTGTATAATATTACAAGATGTACCACCATTTTCGCAAGTCCCAGAATAAATGACCCCATTTCAACTCATTCCTAGGGATATCAATCTTATTTCGTGAACTGAAAAATTTCTCAATACCAAGCCAACCTTTCAAAAAAGAATCCACTACCGGTTTAGTAATCTTCTCGCATTCTCTAGTCTTCTTTAGCAAATCACTAAAACATTTGGATGGAATATACGCATCATTTTGATTAAATCTGCTAAACCAACTCGTGAATGAAGAAGACTTTTTTAGTCGGGGTATTTCTTCTAGAGGACATATATAATTTTTTATAGACTCCCATTTTTTCATATCCCATCGTGGATTAGCTCTCTTATTTCTTAACCAATTTATAAGGTCATCAGTTTCGTCCGCTATTAACGGAGAATTCAAGGAATAGTCTACATTGCTCAAATGTTTCATAATTTCAAGTTCTTTTGATGATAATGGTTCGGATTGTAGAAACGGGTCATAGTCTTCTTCATGCAATAATCTGTCTAGATCATCATAACTTGAAAATTCATCTCCTGTTGAAAAGCTCATTTTTAGTTATAAGTTTTTTATTATATCGGTAATAAAAGATTTTAACTGAATTTGAAGTGAATCATTAATTGGATTTTTTTTTGCTGGTTTTATTACTGTTTTTTTCATGAACTTAAAAAGTTAAACGAGACATTCAATTGATTTCAACCTGATTGAATGATCATTTTGAATCTATGTTCTAAATCTTTCTGACAGATTATGCTCTTGTCTGACTCTGTTCATCATTCCCATTTCTTTTTTCCGATCTCTGTCCATTATTTTGGGATGTCATCAACATTCGGAAATTTAGACAATTTCGTCTGTAAAAAATGTATAAGGCAATGAGACAAATAACAGTAAATATAATAAAAACTCTTCTCAACCATACATATTTTTCGTTACTTTTAAAAGTAGGGATTATCAACCTGGTTTTGTTTCGAGTCGTTACATACTCTATATCGTCAACCAGTTCAGTGAAGTTTTTAACCGACACAATTACGGGATGATCTACCAAACTCAAACGTTCTCCAACTCGCATATAAGAGCTAAGCTCTGATGAAATGAGAATTCCAGGGGGTAAATTTATTCTTCCATCAATTTTGATTATCCCATTTATTGTCGTCGAGATAAAAGACTGTGAAGGAGATATCCAATCCAGAATATAAACATCAGATCCATCCATTGTTTTGCCTAAGAAATTCTCTTTGGTGTTCATAGATGAGATATCTATCTCCTCATAGATCCCTGTGGACATCAATAGGAGCCCAGTTTTTATTTTATAAACTGGACCAGGACCTGTATACAAAGGGGTTAAATAAGACAAATCCATGGAGGATATCAACTCACGATTGATCAGTTTTTGTATTGTGTCTTGGCATTTCATCTTGTAAATCAGATCTATTGTGACTACCTCATCTTCTACTACATGAGAGTGTCCAATGTTTAAACCAATAGTTGATCCCACATTACAGTTTGATAAATTATCAAAAGTCCATGTAGATGATTGTTTAACATTCTCTATCTGTGTCCATTCCCCTGATGAAGTTCTGAGTCCGATCTTTCCACAATATTTGATCCTACAAGATCCTTTTAAAGGTGTGTCTTTCCTTCCTTCGATATGAATCTAATCATTATTGGGATCTTGTCCAATGCTGCCCATCGGAGCATACAATCGGGCCGCCTCTTCTTCCCAATTATTACAGTCAAGCTCGTTGGTTAGAGTGTGCTCGGTGATCCAAAGAATGTCTTGATGTATAGTCTGTGCAAATATCTCCGTGGTTTGACCTCCTGGGAACATCAGGTCTATGAAAGAGCCGGAATACGGGTCTACACTTACAGAGTGAGGTGTGATGATGATAGCATTTTTACTTACTGAGTTATCAGAATTCCATTGACAATCTTCTAGAGGATAATTTGTGTTTTCGGTGTTTCCACTTTCATAATTTTTGATCCCATCTAGACATTGTTGTTTGGTTGGGGTCTGATGTAGAATATTGTGGGAAATTGTGTGTGTTCCATACCAAGGACAAATACATCTGGTCACATATTCGATATTTTTGCATAAATAACCTGGGATTGTCAATTTAGTGTTATAATAAGGTCGGCGGACAATTAAATCATGATGAAAAATATCTAATGTGGGGTTAAAAGAGTGACCAATCTGTGGACAGAGTAGTTTGTCATATTTTGCCATACTCCATGAATTGTGAATGTGTGTTGGGTACAGATATGAATGAATGCTGTTGAAACAATGAAAAACAGTTATAATTGATAAAAAGATATGAGAAAAATTCATTTTGTCAAATCACTTTAAGTTTCTGTTGATTCTTTTGGTAAAATTAATAGAAGCAACAATTTTTAATTAATTTATTTAAGTCTTAGTTAGAGTGCTTGAAAATTATATTTTTATTTCACAAATATTCAACTCGCAACTGTAGGAAACGGTCTTCCCGGACTGGATACTGAGAATTTTCTGGTGTTGGGTTGTCATCGTGTGTTGTTTGTTTTGGAAGCTTTCAAGACTTTAGTTCTTTGGATATTTGAAAGACTTATTTTCTGGTAACATTCAGCGAAAGTTTTTCCTTCCATGACATATTTCCAGGCACTTTCTACTCCCTTTGGAAATTTGATGTTGCTATGAGGAATTACTTGACTGAGAGTCAAAATATCTCCATAAATTATTTTATTATTTGAATCCAACTCTCTAAAAGGAGGTAAAATCAATGCCGTGTCTTGTATAAACTTCTCATAAAATGTCTTTGGAGTCAATAAGGGGGAGACTGAAATCACCTCTATTTCCTTCCACCATCTTCCAGTAAAAGAACAAAACGGAGTATATGGAGTAAAGGGGGTCATAATAACAGTCCTAATCCGAGGTTTTACATCAGTCTGATGTATTGCTAAGTCCCTCAAAATTGATTTGATATCCTCATCTTTTAATACATCAGTAATTGGTAATACTTTTCGATTTTTGCCCATAGCAGGGCTTTCTTTGGACAAAAGACAATATCCCCATGATAAGTCTATGGTCTCATAGTAGCAGATATACCAAGTAGCAATCATGTGCATGAAAGACTCATGATTTTCCGATCTGTAGTGAAATAGCAGGTGTAATAAAATATACTGACGAGTCATGGACCTCATGATGGAATCAGTCAAGAAACTAGGTCTCCATCGTGATGCTACTTTGGTTGAAAATTTAACAAATTGGAATTCTTTCTTCCAAGAGCGTATAAGGTTTCCGGGAAAATTCAAATATGCTTGGTTTTCTGGAATTAACGATTTTATCCATAATAAAAATTGTTCTTTTTTTGCATCAATCATTTCAGGAAACGCAATCAGTTTTGAATATTCCACATGTACCAGACTAGCGTCTTTGCTTAATATATGAGTATGTGCAGAAATTTTAGATTGAAAAACTTCAAATGTGTCATTTGTATAGAATGGAGCATCATATGAGACCTCTTCTATATATCCTTTATCATAATTCACTATGGACGTAGAAAAGTTGACAATCTGAGGATGACTTCTTCGGAGATATCCTATAATAAACACCTCAGTGTTACCGGTGTTGGAAAAGTAGGTTCTAACTATCTTCACACACCTATACACCCCCAATATCATTAAATATTGAACATAAGCGATGTCCAGACGTGACAGAAAAGATTTAATAATTAAGAATTTATTACTTGGTGAATTCATGGCAACATTTAACAGAGTTTGAGTTATTATCAATTGTTTCGATGGGAAATTGTGATCAGTTTCGGCATCACAGATAATCATGAGAGAGTCCAAGTCTAATTTATTGAAATCGGAGGAATAATTAGAATCCAGTAAATCAGAATTGATTTCTGTAGTAAAATCCAAATTAGTCAGTCGTTCAAATACTGATGGCAGTAAACTGACTGATACTGGAATATAATAATTGATGCCATTTGAAGGCATCAATTCTGAGGCATGAAAGGTGTTAAAAAACAATTTCGCTCTAGGAAAAACTCTCCCGCAAGACAATGTATACCCTCCTAGTCCATCACCAAAGATTGATATAACCTGTGAGGTATTTAATATTGCTTCCCTAGTAATCCAATCTGAGATATGCTGAAATATAGAGGTGATTTTATAGGAAGCAGATGTGGTTGGACTGAAGCCTTTATATAAATGATTGATGGAGGATTTGCCTGATAATACTAATGAAATCGGAGTGAGTTTAGTAGTAGTCAATCGATCAGTTCTTAACCGTATAGTTTCTAATTTATGGGAAATTAAATATTCAGAGGAAGGAGGCAATAACGAGATTAAGATCCTTTTATTAGAGTAAATATCTGGTTAATCTTTTAGAGAAAGCAGATCTCCCACTACAATTCTTCTGGAAAGTGATTTGACAATCACATCTGGGATTACCTGTAGAAATTTTGGTTTAAAAGCAGTTTGAATGAATTTAGTGACTATTTTCAAAGATACATATTGAGGACTAAAGACTAAGTCTGGATGCATGAAATTGACGAGTGATATCAAGTTAGTATTCGTATTAAGACTATAGGACCCTCTAGAGTCACAAAATAGCTTTCTCATAAGCACCAAAATACTTAATGACTCCTTGCAGATGGTTTCCCCTCCAGACATGAAAATTTTGTATGAGATGGCAGGAATTAATGGTGAGAAAATGAACTTTCTCGATAAAGGAAGGGTTGAACACACAGTGATATTACACCAGTTTAAATAACTGGTTAATGAAATGTGAGACTTTAAAATCATCTCAATAGTACGCTTAAAAAATGCCCAAACTTCATAATCAGAAGGGGGTGACCCATAAGGGAGTTGCAATGTGGGTAACAATGATCGGACATTATTCCAAGATGCTAAATTCAACAACAATGATACCATGCCTCGATACCAGACTGGAGGAGTATTTTTTATTACCTGCTTAGCATCATGGAATAATTGAGAGGGAGTCAAATGTGTGTGTTTTACAATATTGTGTGACTGATGGAACATATATTCGGAGATCCTGTAATATATCATGTACTGAAGAAACAAGAAAATGTCAATGTGTGCTACGAGATTTACTGGAATTACAGTAGAGGATACATGGACTTGCGGTAAAAATGATTGACCTATAGGAGGAATGGGAAATTCAGAAAAGTAAAAGTCACACAGAGATCTTAGAAATAGATCACTCTTATTGGGGACTTCATCCAATGATGATAGAACAGGTAACAGAGAATCTGGGTTATTTTTCATTGTTATTAGAAGTGATTCTTTAGTAATCCAACAATAAGGATTTTCAGGCTGTGGCTTATATATAGTTAGGATTTCATCACTTAATTCTGATATCTCTAACATTCCTTCATATATGGGCATGATACAATCCCTACAAGCAATGTGCAAATGATTACATTTATTCCTGATGACCTTATTAGACAGTATCTGACAAGCGAAAATGCAGGAGGCCCAAGTATAGATGGTTTGAAAAGAGATATTGAAATTGTCTGAATCAACATTCTCTGTTCCCTTTTGTGGTTTGAAATGGTTGGGCATGATATTTAGATAAGATGGAATGTGGTATAAAACGGAGATGGTAGAGGAATGGCTAGTTCTTTTGTCCTGCCATCTATGTTCCACGGTTCCTGAGATAGTGGAAGTAGCAGGAATACAAAGGTTGGCGTCCAGATCAGTCATTGATCCATAGATGGTCTGAATGAGTTCAGCAAAGTTTGAATGTTTGTCAGTTCCCCATCCTATCAAACAGAGGAGATCAAGTATTCCTTGTAACAATGCTGGAGCAACAGCTTTCAATTCCCCCCCCTCATATTTAATTTTGTTTTGTGTGGATGTTCCAAAGAACATTCTCACACCGTACTCGTTATCTCGCTTACCGATGTTCAAATGTATATCGCTTGTGTCATAAATCTTGTACATTAATTCAATATAACTTTGATCTTACTAAACCTAGCGTACAATTCGAACTCTTCTTAAAAACTAACTTATTCATTCATTATGATGGTTCTTTAGGGGAAAAATAAGATGTAATTTTCTGGTGTCTGGAACCCAGATATCAATTTCATACATGATTGACTTCTTTCAATCTTTATCTGTAGTATGTGATTATATGTTACTTTATTTACAATTCTTTTTCCAGTCATGACATATGTAATTGGATGTCTTTTGTATTGGATTTCCATTTAATGCTTGGACGTTAACTTATTATATTAAATTAAGTTCGTGAGTCCCGATGTGGCGTTTAAAAAAAATTTTACTTATTCATAAAACAATACAACCGTTAGGATTGCTATCTTGTGCAATACTGCTCCCATTTTTTAAACATAATTTTATTCGTCACATTTAAAAGCAGAAGGAGTTAGTCATCATATCATTCCAAGGGTCTAGATCATTCTTGATTATTTCTGTTATAGATTTTTTACGATCAATACGTGACTGTCAGCGTTTAACCCGAAATCTATTGTTATTGAAATATAATCGGGGATAGAACCAAATGTTCTTCAGCTATGTTTTAGGGTTATAGAAGTTAACATTGAAACTTAATGAGGACCTTAATGACCTGTAAAGGTCATGCCGGATAGTTTGTTTTCAACAAATCTATAATATAAGTGTTTCTTTCTCCGTCACGATATTTTCTTTCAAAATGTGCTTTTGCTGAACTTAAATTCCACACATGAGAATTATGATTTGATCCCGGATACTGTTGCGGGTTTCTTTGATGCCGTCGGGGTCTGTGCTGGCATGCTTGACCGGCCTCACGCTCGTCGGTTTCGTGATTTCAATATTCTATTTAATTTAATTGTAATATTTCAGCTTGTAATTAGGCGATATTTCAAATGCGACCCCACTTCTAGTTCGGGCTTAACTAATTCTTTGGTTTCCCTAATCAAGGCATACAACCCTTTCAGACTAGGTGTTTTTACGCTTAATTTGTGTACTGATGAATCAATGTGTTCTTTAAAGTCTGGACTTATGGGGATTAATGGTCGAAATTCCTTGGCAACTTCTGCTATTTGTCCGCTACACATGGATTCAACTAGTTTCAAACTGTCATATCCAGAAGTCCCGCCTTCTTGTAAGATTTTGTCTCCACTTTTATAAAATAGCGACATAGATAGGTGGTCAGTAGTAGCAAAGATTTTGTCATGCCGGTTCTGTATTGCAAGAAAAGTATTGAATCTTGTTACATAAGTATCTTTCATCATGAGAATTGTATTGCGGTCTAATAGAAGATGATGTGTTTTGATCCAAACAAATCCTTCAACTATTTTTATTAAACCGAAATTCGGAGAATCCCACTCGAAATACAGAGGATTTTTTTGCTTGTCAATAATTTTACAATTCAGTGTCTTTTGCAAACAATTGGACTCGCTCTTAGTTGTACAATTGAGCAACAGCGTCATGCAATGCAAGTCCCAGAATAAATGACCCCATTTCAACTCATTCCTAGGGATATCAATCTTATTTGGTGAACTGAAAAATTTCTCAATACCAAGCCAACCTTTCAAAAAAGAATCCACTACCGGTTTAGTAATCTTCTCGCATTCTCTAGTCTTCTTTAGCAAATCACTAAAACATTTGGATGGAATATACGCATCATTTTGATTAAATCTGCTAAACCAACTCGTGAATGAAGAAGACTTTTTTAGTCGGGGTATTTCTTCTAGAGGACATATATAATTTTTTATAGACTCCCATTTTTTCATATCCCATCGCGGATTAGCTCTCTTATTTCTTAACCAATTTATAAGGTCATCAGTTTCGTCCGCTATTAACGGAGAATTCAAGGAATAGTCTACATTGCTCAAATGTTTCATAATTTCAAGTTCTTTTGATGATAATGGTTCGGATTGTAAAAACGGGTCATAGTCTTCTTCATGCAATAATCTGTCTAGATCATCATAACTTGAAAATTCATCTCCTGTTGAAAAGCTCATTTTTACTTATAAGTTTTTTATTATATCGGTAATAAAAGATTTTAACGGAATTTGAAGTGAATCATTAATTGGATTTTTTGTTGCTGGTTTTATTACTGTTTTTTTCATGAACTTAAAAAGTTAAACGAGATATTCAATTGATTTCAACCTGATTGAATGATCATTTTGAATCTATGTTCTAAATCTTTCTGACAGATTATGCTCTTGTCTGACTCTGTTCATCATTCCCATTTCTATTTCCGATCTCTGTCCATTATTTTGGGATGTCATCAACATTCGGAAATTTAGACAATTTCGTCTGTAAAAAATGTATAAGGCAATGAGACAAATAACAGTGAATATAATAAAAACTCTTCTCAACCATACATATTTTTCGTTACTCTTAAAAGTAGGGATTATCAACCTGGTTTTGTTTCGAGTCGTTACATACTCTATATCGTCAACCAGTTCAGTGAAGTTTTTAACCGACACAATTACGGGACGATCTACCAAACTCAAACGTTCTCCAACTCGCATATAAGAGCTAAGCTCTGATGAAATGAGAATTCCAGGGGGTAAATTTATTCTTCCATCAATTTTGATTATCCCATTTATTGTCGTCGAGATAAAAGACTGTGAAGGAGATATCCAATCCAGAATATAAACATCAGATCCATCCATTGTTTTGCCTAAGAAATTCTCTTTGGTGTTCATAGATGAGATATCTATCTCCTCATAGATCCCTGTGGACATCAATAGGAGCCCAGTTTTTATTTTATAAACTGGACCAGGACCTGTATACAAAGGGGTTAAATAAGACAAATCCATGGAGGATATCAACTCACGATTGATCAGTTTTTGTATTGTGTCTTGGCATTTCATCTTGTAAATCAGATCTATTGTGACTACCTCATCTTCTACTACATGAGAGTGTCCAATGTTTAAACCAATAGTTGATCCCACATTACAGTTTGATAAATTATCAAAAGTCCATGTAGATGATTGTTTAACATTCTCTATCTGTATCAATTCCCCTGATGAAGTTCTGAGTCCGATCTTTCCACAATATTTGATCCTACAAGATCCTTTTAAAGGTGTGTCTTTCCTTCCTTCGATATGAATCCAATCATTATTGGGATCTTGTCCAATGCTGTCCATCGGAGCATACAATCGGGCCGCCTCTTCTTCCCAATTATTACAGTCGGGCTCGTTGGTTAGAGTGTGCTCGGTGATCCAAAGAATGTCTTGATGTATAGTCTGTGCAAATATCTCCGTGGTTTGACCTCCTGGGAACATCAGGTCTATGAAAGAGCCGGAATACGGGTCTACACTTACAGAGTGAGGTGTGATGATGATAGCATTTTTACTTACTGAGTTATCGGAATTCCATTGACAATCTTCTAGAGGATAATTTGTGTTTTCGGTGTTTCCACTGTCATAATTTTTGATCCCATCTAGACATTGTTGTTTGGTTGGGGTCTGATGTAGAATATTGTGGGAAATTGTGTGTGTTCCATACCAAGGACAAATACATCTGGTCACATATTCGATATTTTTGCATAAATAACCTGGGATTGTCAATTTAGTGTTATAATAAGGTCGGCGGACAATTAAATCATGATGAAAAATATCTAATGTGGGGTTAAAAGAGTGACCAATCTGTGGACAGAGTAGTTTGTCATATTTTGCCATACTCCATGAATTGTGAATGTGTGTTGGGTACAGATATGAATGAATGCTGTTGAAACAATGAAAAACAGTTATAATTGATAAAAAGATATGAGAAAAATTCATTTTGTCAAATCACTTTAAGTTTCTGTTGATTCTTTTGGTAAAATTAATAGAAGCAACAATTTTTAATTAATTTATTTAAGTCTTAGTTAGAGTGCTTGAAAATTATATTTTTATTTCACAAATATTCAACTCGCAACTGTAGGAAACGGTCTTCCCGGACTGGATACTGAGAATTTTCTGGTGTTGGGTTGTTCTCACACCGTACTCGTTATCTCGCTTACCGATGTTCAAATGTATATCGCTTGTGTCATAAATTTTGTACATTAATTCAATATAACTTTGATCTTACTAAACCTAGCGTACAATTCGAACTCTTCTTAAAAACTAACTTATTCATTCATTATGATGGTTCTTTAGGGGAAAAATAAGATGTAATTTTCTGGTGTCTGGAACCCAGATATCAATTTCATACATGATTGACTTCTTCTTTATCTGTAGTATGTGATTATATGTTACTTTATTTACAATTCTTTTTCCAGCCATGACATATGTAATTGGATGTCTTTTGTATTGGATTTCCATTTAATGCTTGGACGTTAACTTATTATATTAAATTAAGTTCGTGAGTCCCGATGTGGCGTTTAAAAAAAATTGTACTTATTCATAAAACAATACAACCGTTAGGATTGCTATCTTGTGCAATACTGCTCCCATTTTTTAAACATAATTTTATTCGTCACATTTAAAAGCAGAAGGAGTTAGTCATCATATCATTCCAAGGGTCTAGATCATTCTTGATTATTTCTGTTATAGATTTTTTACGATTAAGTTGGTATTGCCATGTTCAAAGCAGAGATCCTGAGATCCGTCAAAAAGGCAATATCATACAACGTTCCAATTCGGAATAAAAAGAAAGGTAGGCCTAAACACTCCTGGTACAAACAAATGCAAAAACACCAGCATTCAGTTGGCCTCAGAAATGGAACAATACAAAACCGGGATGCTTGCCGCCGATTTCTGAGGTCAACCCGGCGAACCCCACAGGCGGATCACTAGTGTGAAGCAGATACGTGGGAGAGTTATGATCCCCTCGACATCGAGATCATAACAGCGCCGAAGAAAAGGAAGAAGAAGAAGAAGAACGGGAGTTGATAGTAATCACTAATTAGTTCATCCTCTGTGTTATGGATGGTTATGCATTGTTGATAAGAATTATAATCCATAATGAATTGTTCTATCATCTTTTGAGGAAGTGGTCTGCAGTCATAGACCCGCTCTATTATAGTGAACACACATGACTTAATTAAAACATATGATAATAAGCACTTAGAAATATTATTATTATTACCAGTAAAATAATAAGGTAAACTAGTCAAGGGAGATTATCTTGCCAATAATATAAGACCTGATCTACTTTGCATTCAAAATCATTGTACCTACAGGTAGCCAATGATTCATCTATAAAGGTTTCGGTGGTTGTATCTATTGTTGTCGGGAAAGAGCCCAAGCTGAATGTTATTTCTGTTATAAGCGCTACATTCTTATATGTTCTTCCCTTGTGATGACAATATGTTCCTGTACAATTGTCGCTGCTCTGGATTGAACCGAATATCACACCAGTTGATGTCGGGAAAGAGACCAAGCTGACTGTGATTTCTGTTATTACCGCTATATTCTTATATGTTCTTCCGTTGTGATGATAATATGTTCCTGTACAACTGTAGCTGCTCTGGAATGAACCGAATATCACACCAGTTGATGTCGGGAAAGAGCCCAAGCTGTATGTGATTTCTGTTATTACCGCTACATTCTTATATGTTCTTCCGTTGTGATGTTCCGTATGTTCCTGTACAACTGTCGCTGCTCTGGAATGAACCGAATAACACACCAGTTGATGCCATGGTATTATTCATGCGTTTGAACGGGAGAAATAAAATCCTTAAAAGCGCGCGGTGCTAAAATTTTGAAAGGATATTTGGCAATTTTTTGCTGTTTGGCAACAAAGGCCATTCATTTGGAAGCGGTGTCAGACCTCACCACCGAAGCGTTTCTGGCAGCATTTCAACGATTCACTGCCAGAAGAGGAAACTGCAAGCAGATCTCAAGCGATTGCGGAACAAATTTTGTTGGTGCTAATAACGAATTAGCAAAGATGTTGTCAGAAGCAAAGCATGATTGGAAGGATGTAGCGGAAAACCTGGCGAATCATGGTACAAATTGGCATTTTATTCCACCCGCTGCTCCACACTTTGGAGGTTTATGGGAAGCGGGCGTGAAATCAGTCAAGTACCACTTGAAACGAGTGGTTGGATCTGAAAGGCTAACCTTTGAGGAGCTCGCGACGCTTCTAACTCAGATAGAAGCGTGTCTGAACTCGAGGCCCCTTTGCCCTCTCTCCGACAGTCTCGACGATTTGAATGTATTAACACGCGCACACTTTCTGATCGGCGAATCGTTGCATGCCATACCGCAAGGTGAAATCACCAGCAACATCACACATCTGGATCAATGGAAGCGAATACAAGCACTTGCAGAAGGATTCTGGAGAAAATGGAATTCAGAGTACCTATCCAGGCTTCCAGCAGCGCCCAAAATGGACAAATATCCAAGTAATGCCGAAAATAGGGGACTTAGTTTTGCTCAAGGATGAGCGACTTCCACAAACGCACTGGAATCTTGCGCGAATCGAAGGCACTCACGCCGGTTCAGACGGATTAATACGTGTCGTGACCGTAAAAACTCAAAATGGTCATATGAAACGGCCAATCGCAAAAATTTGTTTGCTTCCATCAAATAAAACTTTTGAGCAAACAGCAATAATTTAATATTTTACATTTTTCTTACAGATTTAAACAAATTTCTATTGGAAAAAGGAAACAAGCAGCCATTTTATGAAACATTTAAAATCCCGTCAAGCTTCAAATGAAAACACGATAAAACCATCCAATTAATTCAAATTTATTAAACCATCGTATAAATCAAGGTCGAATCACCGATTCACTAATTCAGTTCTGATACAAAAAAAAAACAATCATATTTTAAAATAGTTTGGATCATTCGAATCATCGATTCACTAATTCAATCTAGATTAAAACCAAATCGTATTTTTAAATATTTTGAATCATTCAAAAAAAAATAGTGCACTGTGCCGATACATGCATGGCAAATGAAACAAAATGAGATTTTAATCAAATTCCAAATAAAACCAATACTCGATTAAAATATTTCAAATTTATTAAGGTTTAATAAAATTCATAATTCAATAAATAATTCACATTTAAAATTGAAGAACAATCAAATAAAACACAAAACTTCGTTTTTAATTTTTTATTGAGAAAACAAAAATAGCTTCACATCAACATTACTTGCAGAAAACAACAAATTATTTCAAATAGTATAAAATTGGGATGCTACAATGCATTTAATTAATGTGTGGTTCATTTTAATTTGCACTGTAACAATGCATGCAATTGATATAAAATCAAGCTTCAAGTTGAACAATAATTTTGTAAATATTTATAAATGAAACACAAGACTACGATTTTTAATAATTTATTTAAGGTTAAATCGAATGCTGAACAGGGACAACACTTCGAAAATTCACAAAATCATTTTAAAAATTTGTACTGCTTGACTGCACATAATTAATTCAGTTACACTGTAGCCTCTCATGGAACTTATATTACTAAACAAAATTAATTATATAATTTAATAATTTATTCACAACTCAAAATTTATCAAAACATTTCACATAAATAAATTAAAATAATCAAAGTGGAATTCAGCAAACACTATACACAAAATATGTCACTAAATTCTAACAACAAAGAAGAACAACAAACGTCAAAAAAACACCGTCGGAAAAATAAAATTCGTATTTAACCAATTCAATTTTAATAGTTAAACCACAAAACTGAGAGATTACACACGATCAATATCAAAATAAATGAATTGAAATACACATTAATCCAAATAAAATATAAAATCAAAAGAAAGTAAGAAGAATATTTTTCAATCACAACAAACCGTCAACATACACATTCGTCGAAGACAACATCACGAATTTTATAACAACAAATACACCGCACTGCTTTCAATTGAAAATTAATTATTTCACAAAACATATTAAAACTTCGCTAACAAGTACACATAATAATTATTGCACTTCAATTGCGATTAACTTCTTTTTTATTTTCTTATATAATTTTAATCACTTGAATCAAATAATACTTTTTTATTTTTTGTCACTTAACACTCACTCAAAAAACAAAACAAAAAAAAAAAAAACAATAAAAATGTAAACAAACTTCCAAATTACTCCGATTGGAAGTTGAACAATCTCCAACTGGAACTTTCTCAACGATTATGTACATATGTACAATGTATACAAGTAAATAAGAAATCAGTGTTTTCTTATATATGATATAATATTACCATATAATTAATGGCATCGAAAGCCAATCAATTATAGTTATAAAATAAACAATAAAAGCACTCACACAATCCAGACACACACCGCGATCGCGAACATAATTATCCGATTGTATACATATTATATGCGCGCGCGCTCATTTCGCCTACTCATTACATATTATGTACATTAAATAGGATAATATATTTATCAATCATAACTCGCATTCAACAAAAACTTACCTGCAATTTAAAGAAACAAAACCAACGAAAACTAATAATTTATACTATACAATTAAAACACAAACCGAACACGCACAAAATTCGTCCTTTGATGCACGGAAATGCTATTTTAATTTCTCGAGGCACTGGCTCCAATTCGTTGGTGGATCTATTTGCAACAGATTTTTTGCTGCTCCTGATATTTTAGTATCGAAGATGACTTCAAACACCTGCCTCTTGTCATCCTCCCGCTGATAGTTGGCGAGGATTTTCGTGACTGACGTTGCGAACGAGGGCAGCGTTCCTCGTTCTCCTTGAAATGTCGTTAGGAATCTAATTTCTTTCTCGATTTTAGATCTAACACTTATCGTTTGGTTCTGGTTTGCCAACAGCTGTGTGAGTACAGCGAGTCACTGCACTGCTCTACATTATCTAGGCTCATTCTTGCGGCTCTCCGTTCGTCGAACGCAATATTCCTTTTTCGATTAATTTCGAATTGTTTTAGAAGCACTTTTAGCGCACAATTTTGTTTACTTTGGCTTAATCGCACAATTTGTTATTTTTGATTGTTTTTAATCGAACGTCGCTTTGGATTAACACTTTGAGTTATCAATGTCTTTTTCGAAATAGTTCACTTTCCTTGTACACGCACAATTTGGTTTTCGAATTTCAGTTCACTTTCCTTTGCCGGAATGCTTACACTTCTTATTCGGAAGTTTTAGGTTCTTTTCTCGAATTTAATGGCTTATGCCAAACGCGAAACTACTTTTATTAACTTGCCAGTTACGGAGGTTGCTTCGCGATTTAACTTAAAAAAAATTTTTTTTTTTTTTTCTTTTTTTTTTTTTGTATTCATTTATTTTTTTTTTTATTCATTTATTTATTTATTTTTTTCCATTTATATATTTTTTTTCTTTTACTTATTTTGTTTTCTTATTTCTATTAATTCCAAAGTTTAATTCAAATCTACAAGGAAAGCCGCTGTCCATAGCAAGGCTGCACTTTCCAAGTAAGCGAAGAAATTGCCCTTGTTCGAGGCAGCAGACGAAAAGGAAAATGGGGAAAGCAGGGAGCTTGGTTCATCCCATAATACAGCCGGAAATTCGCTATTCATCGACTCCTTATAGATGAATGCAGCTATATTCTCCCGTGGCATAAAAATTGCCTTCTGGATCTTGAGTGTACGGATGCTTCCGAGGACCGCGGAAGTTTGGTTCATCACGTAAGCGCTATGACATAAAAGTGCGGTGACCAGATCACCCTCTTCGAACGTGCAGTTATTACATTTACTAACCGCGTCGGGATGTAGCTTTTCCAATGTCTTGTATCCCAATAAATTTTCGTTTATGCTGCAATTTGGCGGCAACCAGCCAACTGGGAATGGATTCCATTCGGTCCTTGATGTGGCAAGAACAATCTTCTGCCGATTAATAAGCTCTGATGTTACGTATGGTGAAACATAACACTCATAAACATTATTATTATTATCATAAACATTATATTATTATTACCGGATGGAGTTATACTTGATCCGATCCCGACAATATAGTCGTATATTGGTGATGGTATGTTTAAGTCTTCACTGCTAATAGCTAGCAATGGGTCCATTAGGGATTGTAAAGATGGTACTTTTTGCACATACTTTCCCTGTGTCAACATGTGTGCAGTCCGAAATTCCACCATTGCATGTTGAAAAATGGAGAAAGGGAGCGACCTGCTCAACCTTTGATCTTCTATTAACATGCGATCGTAAACTTGTCGCACGAGTGGAATGAAGCCAGCACAATCATAATTGTGCACGACTGTCTTCTGTACTTGCTTGCTCCCTCTGCCGTTGCCTTCGTACATGACTTCATCGCGGGGAGGAGTCTCCACGGTAGACTGCCTGATGTTTGGGGCCGGCCTTGACTGGCGGTTCCTCCAATTCTGTGTGCGACTATTTGGCGCTACAGACCGATTTATCGCTTCAAAATAGGCTTCTTCATGATCCACATTCTTAGCCCAGACGTTTGATTTTCCGTTCTGAGCATCTATCGCTCTCTCCTTATGAGCGGAGACAAAGTAACGAACAAGAAAGCTGTGCTGTGTTATGTAAACGTAGAAAGGGTTTAAACGCGGTGTTGTATTAAAGTCCAAAACAAGTGAAAACAACTATTTTGAAATGAAAAACGTACTCGTATAAAAACCGCTTTTTATCTACATTTATATAAATGTTAAAACTAAAAAAAGAAAAAATTTAGTAAATCATCTCAAGTTATCAATGACAACATTTAGTCTAAAAAGATGGATAAATCACATAGAAGTGTATTAAAAAAAAAAAAACGTTTTTTAAGGAAAAATTCTTTAGGATTTGTAATTAAAAAAGCGTTTATAATTTTTGAAAAACGTTTAAAATCGGTTTTTTGAAGGAAACATTTACGATTTATAATTAAAAAAGATAATTTGTTTTTGAAAAACGAAATGAAAACCGCTTTTTATCTACATTTACATAATTTTTTACACTATCAGAACTGTGTCGCATAAGTTTAATGCAATTAACGATCAAGAAAGTTCATCATTTAGTGCTGTTATGTAAAAGTAGAAAGGGTTTAAGCGCGGTATGTTGTATTGAAGTCCAAACCTAGAGGAAGAACCATTTGGATATGAAAAACGTTTAAAAACGGCTTTTTATTTACATTTATGTAAGTATAGACTTAAATTTTCCAAAAAAATTAAAAAATTTGTATTCACTACAAGTAATGCTATTATGATCCAAGTTTTTTATTTTTTCTAAATTTTCAAAAAACTCTTGATTTTCTTCCCTTGGGACAGTGGTTTCGTGATAGTCAAAAATTAAATTATTTTGGTTATAGATTTGAAGCAGTACCTCTTTTGATTTTTTTCTAGATATATTCTCGTCAGAATATATAGAAAGAATAAACTTCAAAAAATGTTCGAGATAGTGACATAAAAATCTATTTGGATTAATAACATTAGCTGCTGCGACTGCCTTTGTTGAGCGCTTTGGTGTCGTCGAACCTTTCTTAGCCTTAAAAGGTTTGACAGGGAATAAATATGGCAGTGCACGAAGGCCAAATATAGTGCACAATTCTGATATGAAAAAAAGCATTCATTACATATTATTCTTAAAAGTTTTTGATAAATCTTACCTTTATTCCCCTTGTTTTCTTCACAGAGAAGCCACCACTTTTTGAGTTCCAAACTTTTGCTTTTTGAAGCAAGCTTCAAGAGAATTTCTGCTAAAATATCAAGACTTTTTGATGCAATCGTAAAGTCGACTTTTGTTTTGTTTTTGTTATTTTCCGAAAAATAATTATTTGCATCAGAAAGTAGCTGAAAAAATAAAGTTGAATAGGCGAGATGCAAAGGTGTATTCAATTATTTTTTAAAAATTTTATTAAATTTACAATAGAATTATAAAATACCGATTGAATTGTAATATCCCCCTTTAAATTCTTGTAACGTTCAAAATATGCATTAACTCCGTTTTCGCAAACAAATTTTCTTCGGCACCAATAAGATGCCACCCACAAATCCAAAAATTCCTTTTCTTCAATCGAACTGAGAAGCAAGTTTTTATCAGCTTCTTCGAAAGTGGGTTTAACTGCCACTCGACAATCTAATAAACATAGAAACTAGTTGATACGATATTCATCTTGTAAAAATCGACGCCCATTTTGAAGTATGACACAGTGTCTTAATAGGTTTAAACGAGAACTATAAACTTCATAAAAGAATTTATTTTTTAACTCAAACCCAGACATAAAAGCTCTACCGCCATTGTTGGGATCGAAAATCTCAAGTCACCTAGGTGCACTCAATTAGCTGAACTGTACCAACAGTCTTAACCTCCCGACGAGGCGCTATATTGATGTGTCATTTCCAACATTGAGATTCCCAAAGGCCCAACACTGATAACGTTGAGAACCTCTACACGCAAATTTCTATATTCATCTATAGATATATAGAAGTGATAAACTCAAAGTTATTAAAAACTGAGATATATAAAGTTTATTCTTACAATTTCTTTTTTGTAATATTTTATAGTAATTGCAATTAAAAATGATACCTCATTCTTAAAAAAACCTATTAAAGCCGCTTTTCATTTATATCCGGTCTATCCATCCTCTGCTTTAATTTTCCTGTAATTACAATTAAAAATGATAATGAATTTTTGAAAAACGCATAACGTTTTTATCTATATTTATATAAATGTAGAAATTTAAAAACAAAGAAACTTACTGAAAGAAATCTCAAATTATCAATGACAGCATTAGGTCTTTAAAAACTTAGATAAATCGTATAAAAAAAAAAAAAAAAAGTTTTTTAGGTATTTATAAATTAAAAAAAAAACTGATAATGGCCACTTATATTTAAAAACGTTTCAAAACCGCATTTATTTACATTTACATACACTTTTACCACCAGAATTGTGTCGCATACCTAAGCTTACAAGCTAATTGTTCCGAGCAAGAAAGCTCATCACCTAGAACCAAAGGTTTGAATTACTTTGAATGAATTTGTTTGAATTTAGTATATATAGACAGTAATAGATGCGTTTTTAAGACCATACATGTCTAACTTTTGTTTTTTGGTTTGCAGGTAATCTTCAATATCGAAAATTAAAAAAAAATGATTCTTCATTATGTTTTGCTTTTTTTTAAATATGAATTGTTTTTGCTTATTTTGCTTACTTAATGCCGAATAATTAAATATCAATTAAATTGATAAGTTCTGAAAATAATCTAGCAGGTAAATAGTTAAAAAGCTTAATGAAAAGCAATTTTGATTGCTGTTTTAAACGCAAAACCAAATGTTGTGCATTAAACATGTGGCGTAAAATTTTCCTACTATTGGACACGCAAAATATAATACAAAGTAAAAAAAATTAAGAATAGGCACATCTTTATATATTTTAATATGCATAATTTTGTTCATAAGAAAAACGCAAAAATGGAAAAAATATAAAAACATAAAAAAGATAAATCAAAATGGTTACCTATGTAGATATGTATGCACAATGAACATTGGGGGTTGTTTCCAATCACTCATTTTTTTACAAAAATAATCCTTTATTTTCTCAGTTCAAATTGTTTGTTTAGTTGTTTATTACTTGTTTTCACTTTATAATAGGTATAATTATTTTTAATTTTACTCAACTCTTAATTTGCTCGTTACATTAAATTAATTGAAATTTTTTCCTTAAAGCAACTCGACGAAACGACCGGCACAAAGGATAGAATGATTTCTAATAAGAATTCCATCATCTTCTTTCGGCCCAACACTGATAACGTTGAGAACCTCTACACGCAAATTTCTATATTCATCTATAGATATATAGAAGTGATGAACACTCAAAGTTATTAAAAACTGAGATAGATATATAAAGTTTATTCTTACAATTTCTTTTTTGTAATATTTTATAGTAATTACAATTAAAAATGATAACTATTAAAGCCGCTTTTCATTTATATCCGGTCTATCAATCCTCTCTGCTTTAATTTTCCTGTAATTACAATTAAAAATGATAATGAATATTTGAAAAACGCATAACGTTTTTATCTACATTTATATAAATGTAGAAATTTAAATTCTATTCTGTTGCCACCTTTAGCTTTTATGACTGCCGCAATCCTTTAAGGCATAGACCTTACAAGTTTGCGGCACTCCTCCGAAGTTATTTTTATTATTTTTTTCCATTCTTGTTTTAAAACGGTTTTTAGCATGTCCTTTGATGTTGTAGGGTATTTTCGGATGTTGCGTTTTAAAATTCCCCAAAGATGCTCAATTGGGTTCAGATCCGGAGATTGTGCATTCCATGGAAGCAGGTCAATGTTGTTTTCAACAAACCACCGCATTGAAAAGGCGGACTTGTGACAGGGTGCATTATCTTGTTGGAATAACACGTTTCGCATGTTAGTCTCGCCGAAAATATGCCTAAAAGATGGCACTAGCATGTTTTCCATCACGTTAATGTACTTCCTTGAGTCCATACGCCCATCACAAACGAACATTTTTCCAACCCCATCCGCAGCCATGCAGCCCCAGATCATAACGCTTCCTCCTCCGTGTTTAACAGTTGGGACTAAGCATTCTGATGGGTTGAATTCTTCACCAACTCTTCGCCTCACAAACGTTGTACCAGGGTTACCAAACAACTGTAATCAAACAAAAAAATAATTTGTTTTGAAAGCTCAACAAAAATAAGTCAGGTGGCAATCGTAACCTACTGTTAATGTTTACAAGGCTTCAGTATAATGCTTACTTCAAAGTTTGATTCATCTGACAGTTGATTTGAGGTTTTTTTTTCGATTTTTTATGGACGTTCGTATTAAAAACCGATCTTCCCTATGAGTGGTTAGTTTTTTTGAAGCCTCAACAAGTTGCTCATTTTTGCAACGTTATTCGTCATTTTCAAATCAAGTACAAGAAAAAAGAAGCGTTTAATAAAATATAGCGAAAAATAAAGGGTGCCTAATACTTTTGGCCAAGGCTGTACATAAGTTTGGGCTGGTTGTCGGTAAGCTAATTATATAAACAATATTTTTGCCATCTGAAGCAATTTTTACATCTGTGAATTCAAATGCTTCATCTATATTTATGAAGGGAATATTTTTAAGCACTTGCTCGGCAAGATTTATCTCGGAGCTAGTCAAAATATATGAATTTACTATATTAGCTTTCGCCCAATGAATGGCGTAAGCAATATTTACAACTTCTTTAATTATCTCGAGTTTGAATTATATCTCCCAAATTATTTTATCTTTATTAAGACTAATTTCGTTTTTTAGAATCTTATTAGTTACATTTGTTATTTCATTTATATTGGCAATTGTTATTCTGTTTATAATGGCTTGTCTATTATTATTTTTTAATACATTGTTGATTTTGTTTTTTATGATTTCATGGTCGTGATGGTCAGGGCTTTCCGCGATCCACTTCCAAGCGCTTCCAATAAAGTTTAACGACCGTTTATTCTTTGACTTGATCTTGAGTCTTAATAGGTGACTCTTGATCCTTTCTATTTCGTAGGAAAGGATGGGATATAGGGGATGGTTTTCGTTCTGTTTAAGTAAATTTTCCAGTGTTGTCAATAAATTCCTGTACTCGTCTAATTCTATAATGTGGATTAATTTAAAGGTTCCATTCTGCAGCTTTGTAGTTCCTGTATTGATCTTAATTCATTGTGAGTTGGAATAGTCCAATATCTGAACCTCGGCTCTGCACAGGGAAAGTAATACCAATATTATTATCATTTTTTTTCCCACGCTGGCAGGGGAAGGTTGTTCCTTTTTGTTTTCCTACTGGGGCCTTCTCTTCCTGCACTCCCTCGTAGGTAGGCTTCAGTTTGTCTATCGACTCCTGATGACAAGATCCTGGTTGTGAATTCCTGTTGGCTGCTGAGTTTTTTGTCTAGTACACGCGGCGAGGTACTTTACGTCGCCTTAAACCTTGTTAGTCTTTTTTCTTTAACACACGCGTCGAGGTTCTTCACGTCGACTTACACTCTTGATTTTTTGAAATTACAGTAAAGTCACTCATTAATGTTGTTGTTTTCTTTGGTGATTCAATTTTTGATTATTTATTTTTCTTTCGTTGCCTGGTATAATAGGTTGTTGTTGTAATGTACTTCGACGCAGAACTAAACACTTTTCACATTGATAGGTTATTTTGTTTTCTGTATAATATTCAATGTCCGCAAGTTGAATCATAACACAAGAACCATGGAAAAACAACTTACAGTCACCGCACTTAATTTTTAGAGAATCTTTGGAATTAACTATAATATTGCAGATAGGACAATTCATCTTTAAGCGTTAACAAAACTTAAACAAACTGTGATAAATTAGTGTGTGCACCCGACAACACTTAAATATAACACTCTGCTCTCGATGAGCGATCAGATGTCAAAGTTCAGCTCCTGGTGATAATATAAATCCCAAAACTGGGTATTGAAGATGCATAAATAGCTAGAAAAATGAATAATGTACTTAATGTACATACCACTTAAAATAATCGCGGCTACAGCTACCGAAACCGAAAAAAACTTAAACGACGACGACGAAGAGAACTTGCACAACTGAAGAAGAGCTGACGACTGACGTCATTTATAATTGTACGAGTATTAATTTCATCTCTGTTGTTGCCAGTAAGTTTTAATAATTTAGATTTTGTTTCTTCTATATTACCTTGTATATTTTTAAAATTGGTTTGGACAATTTCATTGATTTCAATCTATTATTAAGTTATAAGTGTTTCGGCACAATTGGCCGAAAGAGTTATTTTTATTAATAAAATACACCACACGTTATTTTAAAAATAATAATTAAACTTTATTAAAAAAAGAAATTTAAAGACAGTGAAAATTGATAAAAGTGACTTTGCTGCTTTGAAGTTAGATCGAGAAGTTTTTTGCTGATTTATGATACCAAACTAAGATTTATTCAAAGAAAAACTTTTAAAAACTGAGGAAACTAACTGTAATTACAGTCACCGTTTTAAGAAACCGTTCTAATTAAAATACAACCGTTTGAATCCTTAAAGAACCAGTGCATAACCACCGTATGCAAAACGGTAAGAGAAAAGGAAAGTTTACCAATTTTCAACAATTACTGCGTAGCCTGAAAGCTCGATCAACCAAATAATTTTAAAAGCAAGTGAACTTTAGGATTTTACTATGGCTTATTGCCACCAAAAAACAGAGGTCAATGTAATTGACTTATAACAAAAAGAGTAAGCGCGGCCCGAATAAACAATGAAAAAAAGAAAGAGCGTGACGCCAAGTTGCCGTTTGAAATTTTATATGTATAATCAAAAAAAAAAGAAAGAGCCAATCAATCATTAAAAGCAGTATACTAACCTGTAGGTACATCTTGTTTTGAAATTCAGGAACTGGTGACTTCTTGTTCTTCTTTGACTTGTGGCGTTGATTCTTCTGTTTTGTTCTTGGTTATCGTCCTTCTCCGTTGCACCAATCGAGGCAATGGTGTTTTATTTCTTTTGTTGCTTAGCAACCAGCAAAATGTTTGCCCACAAAAGGCAAATATGGCGTCAAAGTTTTCCAAAAAATAAGGAAAATGCTCCAAAATGCGTGCCGTTACTTCGCTCAACTGGCGGCCGCGTGGCGTAGTGACGATGGCGTCAAATCTTTCCACAAAAATAAGGTTATCGTCCTTCTCCGTTGCACCAATCGAGACAATGGTGTTTTATTTCTTTTGTTGCTTAGCAACCAGCAAAATGTTTGCCCACAAAAGCCAAATATGGCGTCAAAGTTTTCCAAAAAATAATGAAAATGCTCCAAAATGCGTGCCGTTACTTCGCTCAACTGGCGGCCGCGTGGCGTGGTGATGATGGCGTCAAAAATTTGTACACCAAAGGAAAAATGCAGCACAGCGTGGCTTGATGATGACGGCGCCACAATTTTTTTCACCCAAGGAAAAAGCAACACGGCGTGGCGTGATGATGGCGGCGTCACAAATTTGTCCACCCAAGGAAAAATGCAGCACAGCGTGGCTTGATGATGACGGCGCCACAATTTTTTTCACCCAAGGAAAATGTCCAATCAAAAAAGAGCAGAAAATTCTTTTCTTTTGCACTGATTCTTTTATCTGGTTCGTAGGACCAATGTTTCGGCACAATTGGCCGAAAGAGTTCTTTTTATTAATAAAATACACCACACGTTATTTTAAAACAAATAATTAAACTTTATTAAAAAAAGAAATTTAAAGACAGTGAAAATTGATAAAAGTGACTTTACTGCTTTGAAGTTAGATCAAGAATGATCTCTCGGGAAAAGGCAAATGTCGTCTACACAGACGAAACCAAATAACCGGTATTTTAGGAATACTGGTATGCGTTCAGGTGTAGACGTCATAAAAGAAGAGTTAGGCTTGTTCGTGCACATGCTGAACTTTGCCATTCCGTTTTCCGCCCAATTGCGGACTTAATATTTAAATGTTCTGTAATTTCTTCTCTATCTTCGTTATCCATAGTTCCATAAAGTAATTTATAAATTGAGCCTATTGGATTTAATAAACCTCTCTTCATTCTATTGTGACGTAGTTTAATATTATTTTTCACAGTACGAGTATGTTCGTTTGAACTTAAAAGCATTTTTATATTAGTTTTGATTTTATCAATTTTCTGGGTTGTTTGGAATAATTTCTGTTATATCTGAATTTTGATTTTTTAGTGAAGTTAAATTATTAAGAATATATTATAAGAATATGTTATAAAGTTTTTTTGCGGTCCAAAATTTCTTATTGAAGTGTCCTTCATTGCTATCCATGTTATAGACGGCCCTAACATCCTTATTGTTTGTTGAGCTCTTCCTTGGATTAGTCCCCTGACTACGTTCTGTGTTGCGAAAGCACTTGTGGCTGCTGTTAAATATTGGTTGTTTATGTCCATATCGTAGATGAATGATGCGACGTCTCTCGGTCCTTCTCTGGTGAATTATTCTTTAGAGGATTTTGACTACCTCCATTTCTGGTAAAACAAATGAAACGGTTGTCTTTGTTTCCGACGGTTGTTGTTGATGTTGTTGTTGGGTCCGTTGGATGAGTTCTTCTTGGTGGTTGTCACTTGCGTTCAATAGCAACTCGATTTACTCCTGCTCGTCCATTCTTTTGCTTTTTATATATTAGTTTTTGTTTTAATGAATTTTTTATGATTTTGCGGTCAGAATTGCTATGGGTCAACCTATCAGTCTCAATAGGTGTAAAAAGGTTCTTTTAAATAAAACACATTGTTCAATGTATGTACGTTTTATTTCCTATAAATAGTAAACAGATATTTTCGTAAGTATTTTAAATTATTAAACCTAATATGCAATAATAAAACTTACGCTTTTATGCGTCCTCGTTATTCGGAACCTTTTATACAAATAATGGTCTTCATTATATTAATTTAAATTGAATCTTCAATTTGTTATGAAAAAATAACAAACTATTGTCGTGAAAACTAACACTATAGCAACGGGTACAAATAAGAAACCAAAGAAATAACAAACTTATAACAAACTTAGAAAATACACTTATAAAAATATAAATTGATAAAATTAAGACTAAACAATATTTTCAACAATAGGTGTTTTAAGAGTGTGTTTTTATTGTTGACTTTTCCTTTTCTTAAAGGGTCACTCAACTCCAATAAATTCAGTTTAAGACCAACAAAAAAAAGTTCATTTTGTATTATATCGAATTTACGTTCAAATTAACTTCTGAGTTACACGATTTATTTCAATATTTGAACGGATACTGGGTATCCTACCGACTGCGCCAGTTATGTAACTAATCCTCCGGGATTCGAAAAAAAATTATCTTCTCCTTAACGTAGAGGAACAAAAGAAAAGAATTAATTTGATCTTCAGAGATCCTCTCTATTTGTAATGTGAACAAGAACTAAACTTAAAGCTAAGATACAAATATATTATAACTAGGGTGCCTGATGAGAAGATCACACGATCGTCGAATTATGCTGACTTTGTTGTTATTTGGGATCTACATATATATTGATTTTGCAGCATTATTTATGGCTCATTGGAATTTTAATAGATATGATTTGTGGGCAAAAATGGCGTGGGAAACCGTTAAAGGAATGCCGTTAGGCAAAGGGGAGCTCCTAGGATAACCGGATTTGGGGTACACGTGGAGACTCAGACGTAACTCCACCCCCCTTAGAATTCTGCTCCGAAGAATTTTTGTATATCGATTATGACATTAGTTTTATCATTTGTTACCGTTTTTCTAAAAATTAAAAACGATAAAAAAAGTAGGTTTGTGGTTAAGAAACATTATGTTCAGTAATGTTGTTTATATTTTCGTAGAATTTTGTATTAATTTTAATTCGGTCATTTAGGTCAAAAAATTTCATGTGTAAATAGTACTAATTCATTCGTGCATTCTACGAATTTTATTCGTGGTTTTCAGCCACGAATAGTATTCGTATAAAGGACGTTTATCACACTCAGAGAAGGAATCGATTGCGACAAACGAAAAAATTGCCCAATCGACTTTTTCGTTTGCTGGAGAATTTTTCAACTTAGTTTGCAGCAAATTCTTAAATTCTTTTGCAGTAAACATTTCATCTTTTATTGCAAACAAGTTTTTACTTTGCTGCAAATGAATTATATGTTTGGACTAATCGATTCGCTCGATTATTACAAAAGAAGTTTCAAGTTGTGGCAAACGAATTACTCGTTTGAAGGAAACGATTTATGCGTTTATCACTTACGAAATGTCAAGTTGTGGCTATAGACCAAGAGTTTGTCGTAAACGAATTGCACGTTTGCTGTTAAAACATTGTGCGTTTGATGCGACCAATTTTCCAATTGTGACAAACGAATCAAGCAGTAGGTTCAAAGGAATATTCCTAATACTTACATTTGTTACAATCGCATCTTACGATTGTGGCAAAGAACAGGAACATTTGAGTGGAACATAAAATTTGTTTGATGCAAACAAATAATGCGTTTAAATCAAACGAATTATTCGTTTCTGGTTGAATTGTATGCGTTTGTCCCAGACTCCTCTCGCAAATTAGCTTTTTGTGCAAAACAAACTAAACGTTCACAGAAAACGAATTGCGTTGCTGTGACAAATGAACTATGTGGATGTAATAAACGATCGATTCAGTTGCTATTAACCTAAATACATTTTTATTTCAGGTAATTACTGTTGATTTATTTTAGTTTTGGCAATATAATTGATTCTCTTATTTAAATCGGATAATAAGTGTTTTACATTATATCTATATCTCGCCAGTGCTAACATTTTTTCAACATTAATTAACTAATTTAATTATGTATTTTGAGTTATAATTATAACAAGTGAATAAATCGTTTATCAATTCAATAATTCGTTCCTTAGATTTTTTTTTTTCGCAACACAATTCGTTATTCCGAACTTAAGTTTATTTTATAACACTAAAATAGAGTTTATACAGATTCAACGAGAAGGATTCGGAATCCTAAGTTTCAAGTTGCAAAAAGTCAAATTAAATACACACACATTTTCTATTCTAAATATCTATTGATTCAAAAATACATACAAAAGTTTATTTTGTAACTCTTTTTTTATTAAAACAATCAAATTTTGAATTTACTTCACATACTTGTATCAATTTAAAGGTAACAATTTAAAGCAAGGATACAATGACTTTAGTTATATAAAGCTTTATATTCAATGACTTAAGAAAAAAACAATAACATAATTCATAGTTAAAAATAAATGCGTCAGTTTTTTTTTTAAAGATAAAAGTCTATGTTATAAAACTAGTTCTTATTCAAAAGAGACTA
Source organism: Chrysotoxum bicinctum (assembly GCA_911387755.1). Lineage (NCBI taxonomy): Eukaryota > Metazoa > Arthropoda > Insecta > Diptera > Syrphidae > Chrysotoxum > Chrysotoxum bicinctum. Next base: position 236,258,659 of record OU426988.1, on the reverse strand, counting down.
TTTTTTATATAACGAAAAGATTAAATGAGTTAAAAAGAAACACTAAATCACAGCTGGATTTTTTAATTTTCAAATAAATGTTTAAGAAAAATATTTACCAAAACACTCAATTATTTTAGTGTAAAATAAAAACTACATATTATGAAAAATTTTATGCACAGAGTAAGGACATTTTAAATATTTGTGACAAATATGACGAAAAACAATGTTTAAAAATCCCATATAACAAACAAATTAGACATTGATATACAAGAAGTATGAAAGTATTGAAGAAGCTCTAGATCGAAAACTGAAAATGAATTATTTTGTTTAACTTTGTAAGCAAAATAATGATTGTCGAAACAATAAGTCTCTATATGTGATAAACACAAATGAAATATTTTATCTACTTTCACTATGTGCTCAATTAAGCGAAACTCTGGATCATTATTTTCATACAGTCCTATAACTACAACCAATTTCTCTTTAAGTAATATACCTTTAAGATTTATCCATGAAACTTTAAAAATGTTTTCCGATGATTTGAAATTGAATTTAAAAAAATCTGTTGATTTTAACTGAAAAGTTGGGCCATGATCGTAGAAATTTAAACAAAGTTCGTTATAATTTAATAATAAATTAGAAATTTTGAATTGATGTTTAACATTCATCGTTTTAAGTATATTTATTCTATTATTTGAAATATAACCACATTTTTTGAAAGTTTGGTGTTTGGCCTCAAAACGCATTGAATTAATTGCTACAATTGGACCAATATTATCTACAATCCGGGGATAGTGTAGTAGAAAGTGGAATTTCGGTTTCAAATGACTCTCTGATATTGATATATACAAAGCATTGTGATCAGCTATTATTTTCTTTAAATATTTAGTTGAATTAATGTGATGCCTCTTCCTAAGAACTATTAAGATTATTTCTCTTAACAATAGATACAACTTCCATTCAGGACATGCATTTTCAACCAAATCTCCAACTAAAAGCGATAAATGTGTGATTATAACGTACATCTCCGATGCCGAAAGTTTGAATTTAATTTTGGAGAGGCTGTCTGAGTTAAATAGTGTTGTAATTAATAATATTTATAGTGTTCCATTCAGTTCATTGAACAGATCTATTATATATAAATGTCATAAATTACGTATAACACTTACAAATGTCATTTACTTCATTTCCTTTTGAAACAATAAATCCTTCTTCTCTTTTGAATCATCAAAGCATAAGGACGTCTTTTACTATCTGTGGTAATTTAATCTGCGCACTCTATAGTAATCATAACTTTATTTCAACAGGTTATGGGCCCAGTGTTTCAATTAAATTATTTTTAGCACGTCTTCGTATATATTTCGCAAGTTTTTGGTTTTTTGATTGCAATTTTTTTGGGTAGACGTGGTAGACGTCTTTGAGATAAGACTGCAATGGGTAAACCAAAGAAATTGGAAGGTCGGAAGAACTTTGATGAGTGGAAGGTTGAAGCAAAGGCGTATCTTGCCACAAAGGGCCACTGGAAATGTTTCGACGGCACAGAAACAGATCCAGATAAAAATTTTCTGGCGATTCAAATGCTAAACTTGCTGTTGTCATCTGCTCTTTATACGTACACGGAAAAGTGTACAACTGGGAAACAAGCGTGGGACTCTATTTGTTCTGCATTCGAGGATACAGGCATTGGTCGTAGAGTAGATTTGCTTAAGCAGTTGGTAGGACTTCAGCAACTAGACTGCCCCTCTATGGAGGATTATGTCCACAAAATGATGCTGATGGCGACAAAGGTAAAAAAGGCTGGGTTGGAGATCGGTGATGATGTGGTGGCTGCACTTATGTTAGCAGGACTGCCAAGTGAATTCCGTCCAATGGTTATGGCAATTGAAAATTCAACACCAAAGCTAACAACAGATTTTGTCCAAAACCGCCTTCTTCAAGAAGTTGCTTATAATAACACAGAAAGTGTAGAGACTGCATTATACGCTAAGAAACGATTCAATAAAAAAACAAAAAAAAACTGTTTTCAAAAGTCTGTAACATGCTACGTGTGTGAAAAGGTAGGCCATTTTGCGAACAAGTGTCCAAATAGAAAAAACAAAGAAGAAAAGGAGAAGCTTTTCATATGCTCTTTCATGGCGCAATCAAACTCGTCGAAAGATTGGTATATCGATTCAGGGGCATCCGCGCACATGACAATGATCAGTGACAATCTGGTAGACGTCCGTGAACCTATACAAAAAAAAATACTCGTAGGTGATAATTCTCATCTTGCCGTGCAGCAAGCTGGAGACATCAAAATGTCACTTGGGACAAACTCACGTCAAAATCTCAATGTCACAGTAAAAGATGTGCTACATGTTCCAAATATTTGTGCAAATCTCATGTCTGTGAGTAAGATGGCTAAACAAGGCAACACTATGGTCTTCGATAAAGAAAGTTGCCGAATATATGATTCAAAAAAATCTTTAATTGCGACTGCACCTCTGATAGACGATCTATATAAGTTAAATTGTTCTTCAGACCAAACAGCAACTGCGATGATAACAGTCGACAAGAACATATGGCATCGTCGTTTAGGCCATACTTGTGATGCAAACCTAAAGAAGATTCGGACAGCAGTGATTGGAGTGGACTTTACGGACAGTAGTGACGGCAAAACCTGCGATATTTGTGTCAAGGGGAAACAAACACGTTCATCTTTTGAGAAAAGTGACAACCGAGCATCAAGCGTACTAGAGGTAGTGCATAGCGATGTAGCATTCATGCCCACGCTATCCTTGGGAGGAGCAAAATACTTTGTCACATTCATCGATGACTACAGCCGCAAGGTGTTCTTGTACACTATGAAAAACAAAAATGAGGTTTTCAATATTTTTAAGAATTTCGTTAGTTTGGTAGAAAACCAACAAGGATGCAAAATAAAAACACTTCGCACTGACAATGGCACCGAATATTGTAATAAACAATTCCATGATTTTACGACCAGCAAAGGTATTCATCATCAGCGAACAGTTACACATACACCGGAGCAAAACGGTGTAGCTGAGCGTATGAACCGAACGATACTGGAAAAAATTCGGTGCATGCTTTTTGAAAGCAATCTAAGTAACAAGTATTGGGGCGAAGCAGCAACAACAGCAGCTTACTTAGTCAATCGTATTCCATGTCGAGGTATGACAGACGAAACACCAGAGGAGAGGTGGACGAAGCGAAAACCGGATTTATCGATGCTAAGGGTATTCGGGTGTAGGGCCTTGGCACATATACCAAAAGTTCATCGCAGCAAATTGGAACCGAAGGCAATTGAGTGCATTTTTGTTGGATACAGCGAGCAGAGCAAAGCGTATCGGCTGTATGATAAAAAGTCGAGAAAACTCATCCTGAGCAGAGATGTTACGTTTATCGAATCGAGTGGAAAACAGGTAACTCAAACAAAACTTAGTTCTAATGATTCTGTTTCTCTTCCAAAGACTCTTACTGAAGATGAGGCTCATATAAGCGATGCTTATGAAAGCGATTCAAGTGGGGAGAGTGACTCGGCTGGCGAATTGAACGAGGCAAGTGAAGTTGGTTTGAGTGAGGCTGGTAATGACGACACAGGTGCGGCTGGGGAAGACAATGAAAATTTATCGTGTGCAGAAACTAATGATTCAGTTATCATTATGAACCAAAAAGATGAAACAATTGTAGAAATCAGTGATTCTATCGAGCAAAATGAATCTTCGAATAACGAATTCAGTGAGGCTGGTGAGAGCGAGAATTCGTCATACACTTCTGTTCCAGAAACTGATTTTGACGTTGCTGCCAGTGAGCTACATGCTGTTCCATGTCCTGTAGTAGACTATCAAATCGAAAGCTTAAGACAAACTGCAAGAGCTCGTGATTCTCTTAGTTTATATGCAATGCTTGCAGCAGCTACGGAAGATGTTTGTGAACCAAAGTCTTATGAGGAGGCTAAGCAGTGCAGCGATAAAATGGAATGGGATGTTGCGATGAAGTCTGAGTATGATGCTTTGGTGGCTAATAACACTTGGGAGCTGTGTGAGCTTCCTGCTGGTCGAAAAGCCATCGATAATAAGTGGGTCTTTAAAGTAAAGCGTGACGCAACTGGTTGCATTGATAGGTACAAGGCTCGGCTTGTAATCAAAGGCTACAGTCAAGTCAAAGGCCTAGATTATGATGAGACATATTCACCTGTTGCTCGTTACTGCTCAATACGATTTTTGTTGGCGATGGCGGCCAAGTACAAAATGATGATTCACCAGATGGACGCAGTGACTGCTTTTCTCCAAGGCGATTTGAGAGAAGAGATTTATATGCGACAGCCAGAAGGCTTCAGCAATAAAACGGAGAAAGTTTGTCGTTTGAAGCGAGCGTTGTATGGTTTGAAGCAGTCGAGTCGTGTGTGGAACGATAAATTGAATGAAGTGCTTGTTCGAGTACTTAAATTCAAGCGATCTTCAATAGACCAATGTATCTATTACAAACACTCATATCAGAATACTATAATACTAGCTGTGTGGGTGGATGATATAATGATTTTTTCGAGCAATTCAACGATGTGTACCAAGTTAAAAAATGAATTATCAACATATTTTAAAATGAAAGACTTAGGTGAGGCGAAATCATTGCTTGGTATGAATATAACTCGATACGCAGATGGCTCTCTTTCAATTGATCAGCGTCACTACATATCAACATTCCTTAAGCGCTTTAATATGGACGAATGTAATCCAGTCAACACTCCATTGGACCCCAATCAAAAATTGTCTGAGGAGATGTGTCCAAAAACAGATGCTGAGAAAAGAGAGATGAAAAAAATTCCTTATCAAGAGGCGATAGGGTGCATTATGTATGCTGCTCAAATTAGTCGACCAGATGTTTGCTTCGCTGTTAGTGCACTGAGTAGGTACAACAACAACTATGGTCGTTCGCACTGGGCAGCGGTGAAGAGGGTGCTACGATATTTAAAGGGAACAATCGACTTCAAATTATTGTTTGACCCAAAGCAGGATGAGGAGATGGTAGGTTACTGTGACGCCGACTGGGCTAGTGACCTGGACAAAAGACGTTCAACAACTGGCTATGTATTTTTATCACAAGGTGCTGCCATTTCTTGGGCTTGTCGTCGTCAACCAACAATAGCCTTGTCTTCCACTGAGGCGGAGTTTATGTCGATGGTGGCAGCTGTACAAGAGGCGCTTTGGTTAAAGCGTTTCGAAACAGAAATTTTTTTTGGAGGCATCAAAGACGATTCTTTTGTATTGCGATAACCAGGGTGCAATCAGTTTAGCGAAGAATAAAAATTATCATTCGCGCACTAAGCATATTGATGTTCGCAAATACTTCATTCAACAACACTTATACCAAGATGTCGAAGGCGAAATAAAATTGGATTTACAATACAAGTCAACAAATGAAATGGTTGCCGACATATTGACCAAGGCGGTTAATTCCACAAAGTTAAACAAATTTATTCCAGATTTTGGATTGTATTTTAAATAATAATTTTTGAACATTTTATTTTTTCTTTTTCTTAAAAACATTATGTATACAGTAAACCTATTGAATTTCCTAACTAAAGTTTTATGAAACACTAGTGAGGCTGTTGTAATTAATAATATTTATAGTGTTCCATTCAGTTCATTGAACAGATCTATTATATATAAATGTCATAAATTACGTATAACACTTACAAATGTCATTTACTTCATTTCCTTTTGAAACAATAAATCCTTCTTCTCTTTTGAATCATCAAAGCATAAGGACGTCTTTTACTATCTGTGGTAATTTAATCTGCGCACTCTATAGTAATCATAACTTTATTTCAACAAATAGAGGTGGTTTTTGCGTTACCGGACCAAAGTTGAATATTTCTATTCGCCGATTCAGTTGTTGCAAAGAAAAACATTTATATTTTAAGATAAGGGACTTTAAAATAATACTAAGGTCATAATGACAAACTCCTTCTAATAAGTCATGCATTACAATCAGCACTCAAGTTATCCACAACATGAAAATCGTTTAATGAATTCCAAACTGAGTGTTCCTTAATACCACTTATCTTTGGATACCTATAATCATATCTTCTTCATAATTATACTTATTTCTGATATGTATGCTATACCTTCTATTAATAACCCTTTCATATTTTCATTCGAGCACCTGCAAAACCGACAATAACGTAAGGAATTGAAAGATTCTGTAAAACCCAATATAGAATTCAGACCTAAATTATCGCCCGTTATCAAGCAGGGAATTAATTTAATTATTTTAAAATTCTTGTAATTGATTGTCAGTCCTATATATAAGATATTCAATTAAAGGTTTCAAAATAGTTGTATTACTAAATTTTTTTCTATCTTCAGCAAAAAAAAGCAATTCTAAAAGAGTATGAGATAATTTCGAAGAAATGTTTTCCGGAAGACTGAATATTTTAATATAAACAGCTCCAATTTTTTGAATTCCACTATGCGATCCCAAAGGATTAAGATATTCAAAATCATCAAAGTAAATAAGAAGAGGTATAAGAAAAATTGTGACGTCATTGTCTAGATTGAATTGCCTTTTTTTCTTTTCCCAAAGAGGTGTCTGAACTATATTTACTATTGTATATGTCAATTTTTGTACGTGATTTATGTACTCTTCAATGAGTTTTAATATAGGTGATTGAGTGAAAAAAACAGTAAACAGTTGATTAAGATCCACAATTTGTAAAAAAAAAAGTCGCATTGACTCATTTTTATTTTATTATCTGCAGAATACACTTGTTGATATTCAGAACCAAGAAAAATATTATGAAAATGAACCAAAATGTTCATATTTAAGAGTTCTTTCAAAATTAAGAACTCAGATTTTAAGTATTTTGGACTCATAATAGAAGTTAAAATAGAAAACATTTCTTCAGTGTTTTGATTTTGGGTAATAGCAAGGGAAAGGTATTTATCGTAAAAAGAAAATAAATTTTTAAAAATTTCGACGGCAGTACTTCTTGGAATTCTATCATCACTTAATGTTTTCAAAATAACCTTAAGTAAATCTGTATTAATGTCATTTTTAAAGTTAACTTGTTGTGTGGAAGTAAAGTTTGAACTAGTTTTCATTTCATCATATTGAATAAAACTTTCGTTTTGATAACTTATAGAAATATTTCAGTAAAAGGCAAAGTGGATTCATTTAGAGAATGTTTGCTTTTTATATGAGCAATGTGTTTATAAAGGACAGAAAAAACTCTATCGCAATTTTTGTAGCAACATGTAACACGTTGCATACCTGGATGTGTTGTTTTAAAATGTCCTGAATATACTTTAAGAGAAATAAAAGATTGCTTACAGTCTGCACAATACATATTGATAAGTAGATACTTAAAAATATCTTAATATAATATTTACTTTTTTAGGCTCCTCCAAATCGACTTTATGCTGGACGATACTTGGTCAAATTTAGTTTCGACATTAAAGATGTAAATTTGTATGAAAGTCCACACAGACGTGCTTTCAGCAGGATATTTTATATTTAGTGCCTGATACATATGAAAGCAGTGTTGAACAGCATCAAGAGGATTCTCGAAAGCATATTTTTTATCCGTTAGCGTTACATACGCCTTCAAACAATTAAATTCTCCCACAAATACAATTCTTGGTTGCAGTCCGACATTGCTATCTAATAACTGTCTTTCGAAATCGTCAGCTTTTCCCAATGTCTAAAAATTTAAAATAAAACACTGCTTTTATATTGGATTCGATACTTATAAGGCTATAATATGAATTGAATGTTCAAATCAAACCAGGTTAAGGTAAAATTTCTGTAAAAAAGACATTCCATAAAAACTGTGTAATTCAGAACATTTTTTCTTTGCTATTAAAATTGTTGTTTAAGTTAACAAGGCATTATTTTTTGTAAACTGTAACAACAATTTAAGCAGTAAAATATTCTCATTTAAATTTAAAAAAAAAAATTAAGGAAAGTCATTTGTATAGAAAATGAGTTTTGTCCAAATAACACCTTAACCTTATTTGATTTAAATAAATTAACAGTTAATTTAAGTACTCACTTCGAAATATAGAATAAATTTTTCTTGGATTTCAAGTTTTGAAGTCATAGTCATAGATCATAGTTATGCAAATGTTTTATTTTAAGAAATTTTGTACACTATTAAAGCTGACCAAACCATCACTCCAAGCCAGATGATGATAGCATCTTAACCAATTTGCTTCTTTTTTTTGTTAACTGATAGTCTCTCAAAGGGGAATGGTGGTTCGATTAGAAAATTTTGATACTCGTTATAATTAAAAGTTATCGCGAGTTCTTGAAATATAAAATTATTGTTTTCATTTTTGAAACCTTGTGCGTCTAACCACCTGGTAGCAGTTGTCACCAAGGATATCTTTGATCCACATTGTCTTCTCTACTCCTTTTACATAGATCACTGTAGTTATGCAAATGTTTTCTTTTAAGAAATTTTGCACACTATTAAAGCTGACCGAACCATCACTCCAAGCCAGATGATGATAGCATCTTAACCAATTTGCTTCTTTTTTTTGTTAACTGATAGTCTCTCAAAGGGGAATGGTGGTTCGATTAGAAAATTTTGGTACTCGTTATAATTAAAAGTTATCGCGAGTTCTTGAAATATAAAATTATTGTTTTCATTTTTGAAACCTTGTGCGTCTAACCACCTGGTACCAGTTGTCACCAAGGATATCTTTGATCCACATTGTCTTCTCTACTCCTTTTACATAGATCACTGTAGTTATGCAAATGTTTTCTTTTAAGAAATTTTGCACACTATTAAAGCTGACCGAACCATCACTCCAAGCCAGATGATTGCATCTTAACCAATTTGCTTCTTTTTTTGTTAACTGATAGTCTCTCAAAGGGGAATGGTGGTTCGATTAGAAAATTTTGATACTCGTTATAATTAAAAGTTATCGCGAGTTCTTGAAATATAAAATTATTGTTTTCATTTTTGAAACCTTGTGCGTCTAACCACCTGGTACCAGTTGTCACCAAGGATATCTTTGATCCACATTGTCTTCTCTACTCCTTTTACATAGATCACTGTAGTTATGCAAATGTTTTCTTTTAAGAAATTTTGCACACTATTAAAGCTGACCGAACCATCACTCCAAGCCAGATGATGATAGCATCTTAACCAATTTGCTTCTTTTTTTTGTTTACTGATAGTCTCTCAAAGGGGAATGGTGGTTCGATTAGAAAATTTTGATACTCGTTATAATTAAAAGTTATCGCGAGTTCTTGAAATATAAAATTATTGTTTTCATTTTTGAAACCTTGTGCGTCTAACCACCTGGTACCAGTTGTCACCTAGGATATCTTTGATCCACATTGTCTTCTCTACTCCTTTTACATAGATCACTGTAGTTATGCAAATGTTTTCTTTTAAGAAATTTTGCACACTATTAAAGCTGACCGAACCATCACTCCAAGCCAGATGATGATAGCATCTTAACCAATTTGCTTCTTTTTTTTGTTTACTGATAGTCTCTCAAAGGGGAATGGTGGTTCGATTAGAAAATTTTGATACTCGTTATAATTAAAAGTTATCGCGAGTTCTTGAAATATAAAATTATTGTTTTCATTTTTGAAACCTTGTGCGTCTAACCACCTGGTACCAGTTGTCACCAAGGATATCTTTGATCCACATTGTCTTCTCTACTCCTTTTACATAGATCACTGTAGTTATGCAAATGTTTTCTTTTAAGAAATTTTGCACACTATTAAAGCTGACCGAACCATCACTCCAAGCCAGATGATTGCATCTTAACCAATTTGCTTCTTTTTTTGTTAACTGATAGTCTCTCAAAGGGGAATGGTGGTTCGATTAGAAAATTTTGATACTCGTTATAATTAAAAGTTATCGCGAGTTCTTGAAATATAAAATTATTGTTTTCATTTTTGAAACCTTGTGCGTCTAACCACCTGGTACCAGTTGTCACCAAGGATATCTTTGATCCACATTGTCTTCTCTACTCCTTTTACATAGATCACTGTAGTTATGCAAATGTTTTCTTTTAAGAAATTTTGCACACTATTAAAGCTGACCGAACCATCACTCCAAGCCAGATGATGATAGCATCTTAACCAATTTGCTTCTTTTTTTTGTTTACTGATAGTCTCTCAAAGGGGAATGGTGGTTCGATTAGAAAATTTTGATACTCGTTATAATTAAAAGTTATAGCGAGTTCTTGAAATATAAAAATATTGTTTTCATTTTTGAAACCTTGTGCGTCTAACCACCTGGTACCAGTTGTCACCAAGGATATCTTTGATCCACATTGTCTTCTCTACTCCTTTTACATAGATCACTGTAGTTATGCAAATGTTTTCTTTTAAGAAATTTTGCACACTATTAAAGCTGACCGAACCATCACTCCAAGCCAGATGATTGCATCTTAACCAATTTGCTTCTTTTTTTTGTTAACTGATAGTCTCTCAAAGGGGAATGGTGGTTCGATTAGAAAATTTTGATACTCGTTATAATTAAAAGTTATCGCGAGTTCTTGAAATATAAAATTATTGTTTTCATTTTTGAAACCTTGTGCGTCTAACCACCTGGTACCAGTTGTCACCAAGGATATCTTTGATCCACATTGTCTTCTCTACTCCTTTTACATAGATCACTGTAGTTATGCAAATGTTTTCTTTTAAGAAATTTTGCACACTATTAAAGCTGACCGAACCATCACTCCAAGCCAGATGATGATAGCATCTTAACCAATTTGGTTCTTTTTTTTGTTTACTGATAGTCTCTCAAAGGGGAATGGTGGTTCGATTAGAAAATTTTGATACTCGTTATAATTAAAAGTTATCGCGAGTTCTTGAAATATAAAATTATTGTTTTCATTTTTGAAACCTTGTGCGTCTAACCACCTGGTACCAGTTGTCACCAAGGATATCTTTGATCCACATTGTCTTCTCTACTCCTTTTACATAGATCACTGTAGTTATGCAAATGTTTTCTTTTAAGAAATTTTGCACACTATTAAAGCTGACCGAACCATCACTCCAAGCCAGATGATTGCATCTTAACCAATTTGCTTCTTTTTTTGTTAACTGATAGTCTCTCAAAGGGGAATTTTTGATACTCGTTATAATTAAAAGTTATCGCGAGTTCTTGAAATATAAAATTATTGTTTTCATTTTTGAAACCTTGTGCGTCTAACCACCTGGTACCAGTTGTCACCAAGGATATCTTTGATCCACATTGTCTTCTCTACTCCTTTTACATAGATCACTGTAGTTATGCAAATGTTTTCTTTTAAGAAATTTTGCACACTATTAAAGCTGACCGAACCATCACTCCAAGCCAGATGATGATAGCATCTTAACCAATTTGCTTCTTTTTTTTGTTAACTGATAGTCTCTCAAAGGGGAATGGTGGTTCGATTAGAAAATTTTGATACTCGTTATAATTAAAAGTTATCGCGAGTTCTTGAAATATAAAATTATTGTTTTCATTTTTGAAACCTTGTGCGTCTAACCACCTGGTACCAGTTGTCACCAAGGATATCTTTGATCCACATTGTCTTCTCTACTCCTTTTACATAGATCACTGTAGTTATGCAAATGTTTTCTTTTAAGAAATTTTGCACACTATTAAAGCTGACCGAACCATCACTCCAAGCCAGATGATTGCATCTTAACCAATTTGCTTCTTTTTTTGTTAACTGATAGTCTCTCAAAGGGGAATGGTGGTTCGATTAGAAAATTTTGATACTCGTTATAATTAAAAGTTATCGCGAGTTCTTGAAATATAAAATTATTGTTTTCATTTTTGAAACCTTGTGCGTCTAACCACCTGGTACCAGTTGTGATCAAGGATATCTTTGATCCACATTGTCTTCTCTACTCCTTTTACATAGATCATAGTTATCCAAATGTTTTCTTTTAAGAAATTTTGTACACTATTAAAGCTGACCAAACCATCACTCCAAGCCAGATGATGATAATTGCATCTTAACCAATTTGCTTCTTTTTTTTGTTAACTGATAGTCTCTCAAAGGGGAATGGTGGTTCGATTAGAAAAATTTGATACTCGTTATAATTAAAAGTTATCGCGAGTTCTTGAAATATAAAATTATTGTTTTCATTTTTGAAACCTTGTGCGTCTACTGTAATGAAATCTTTCACAACCATTTTTTAAACTTTATATTGTTTAAAAAAAAAAAAAACTTTTCAGAATGAACAATGCGTATGGGACGACTGCAAATTTGTTACTAAAAAAATTATACGATTCGTTTTATCACTCCAGTAAGAGATGTATACTCAATTATATGTTCATGTATATTGTATAAGTACGCAATATGCAGAAGCCTGATCAGGGATATTCTTCGTTGTATAAAATTCCACTCTTATATCTATAGGTCCTGTTTTGATAGTTTCGTTTTGGTTTATATTAAGATCATCATGCGGATATGAATCAGAGTTAATATGCACTTTAATATTACTCAAATCAAATTGCTGAAATCCATTTGCAGACTGGAAGACAATTAAAATAAACCGAGGCCTCTCGCTTTGTGGAGAAAGTTTCACATTCCAAAAATTGTGTAGTCCTTGAGATAGTACAGGATTATAATGACAATCCCAACTTCGAAATGCCATTGTTAAACATCGTCCGCTATTTATTGTTTTGAGAATTTCCAGTTTTGAAAAATTTTACAGTTGTATATGAGGCATCTTCCATGTAATATTAATAATGTTTAATTTTATTTTCTCTTTATCATCAGTTGAAAAAAATGCATCCTTATCAGATTTTGAACGAAGTAATATGAGCTCATGCTTAGAGTTCAATACAATTTTATTAAAGTCCTCAGCAAAGCCCATGAGCATTTTGAGTGGTACGCAACAAATACAATACCCGTTCTCTAATTTAAAATCGGTCTCTTCAAACCATCTAGCATTTTTTAACATTTTGCTTTCATTGTTATTTAATGAGACATAATTTTTAGCCATCGTTTCTATGCCTACGCAATTAACAACTAACATATTGAGAAATATATTACATTTGAGACGTGCGTAGTTTTTGGTCCTGATATTTGAACAAAAAAGTCTGATTAAAAGTGTGTGGTTTATTAAAAATACTTGGGCTAAGTGAAGTGCGCATTCGTAGTGAGCGAAAATTGTAAGAGTGGGTTTAAATAAATTGAATTTCACGCGTTTATTTGCAAAAGAAATTTAAATATAATCTGCGAAAAAGAAAAAAACAATTATTTATATATTTGTACTTCCCCAACTATACGGGACACTTCCAAGAACTCATCTTTTATGGTGAGTGCTTCGTCTTCTCTTATACTAATAAACATCGGAAAGAAAACAACTTACATCACCATAATAACACATAACAAACTGAACACTTTCAATTCCATCTAATGAAATTTATTATATCTAATAAAACAATTTAATTTTCGAACTACAATCTCCAAAAAAAATTATATAAACACATTTTAAAAACGCCGACCAAAACAATAAACCACACGATCTTTTGATTTGATAGCATTTGACACTTGAGCTATTTGACATTATAAGCTGTCAAATCAAAATTTCCTTACGCGCGAGCTTAACGAGCCAATAGACATTAAAAACTATCCAGAGTCGGCGACAAAAACTAAAAAGTACTGCTGGGGTAAGATGTCAATTACTTTGGCTGATCTTAAATCCCTTTTAAAGATGCAAAAAGAGGAGATCCTTCAAAACATTAATGAAGCTACTGACAGGGTGATTAAAAATACGGATGAAAAAGTAGGAATTATTTCCGAAAAAGTAAATATGCTAGAAAAAATTGTAGAGACACAGAGTAATATAATTGAAAAAGATTTCGTTCTTCGGAAAATTCGCCATCGGAACAGGCAAAAGCTACTAACAACAGCAAACTTAAGCCACAAACAACTATAATTGGATCTATAGGACTGAATCCAAAAAAAACAAGCCATAAATCCAATAAGAAAGTCGTCACCGGAAAGTGGCTTTGTATTACCTTATGGGTTGCGAAGCAACACAAATGTTCCGTCATCAAGTTTGGTGACTTGCATTTGTGTAACTCACGCACTCACTCTTCGTCACACACGAGCTTAACCATGTTTTAGATACTAAAACTAAAATTTTGTATATTTTTTTCACTTTTTATTTGTTCTGAGCTTGGCGATATTTAACACAGTCTAGATAAACTCTTCATGTGTATTTGGGATCTGTTATCAAGCACAATAGTCAAACCTTTTTTTTTTTTAATCTTATACACAATGTCACGATCGTAATGCCTTTTGTCGAATCACTGGCAACATAGAGTATAGTTCTTTTACAACCTGGATGTCACACTTTGGCAGTCGTTCTGCTAGTTCGGATCTCATTGCTGTCATAGTTCGTGGAATTTGCGGAACAACTGAAACTTCTTTAATCCGTTGTTGATTAGTAACTAGAGATGTAGACGTTTCAACATCAATTGTTGTAACTCCAGTCTGTTGCTGCATTTCTCGCTATTTAAATAGGTCTATAATTGCATCGCGTTTCTCGTCAATCAGTGGATATAAATCTGCTGATCTAATGCCTAAGCGCTAAACGGCGTATAGCGTGATATTGTGAAATATCTAGGAAACAACATAAAATACAACTATAACCAACAGCAAAATTATAATTCTTTTAACTGCGGTCACTTGTGTCTGAAATTTCTTTATAAATAAAACAAAAACAAAATTCAATTTTCAAAAATAAACTCGTTTTCTTTATTTATAAGTATATTTTGATAAACAATTAGATGATGATGATGATGATTCTATTTTCTTGTCCATGTATGTTTTAAAAGGGTTCTTTATTACAACATACTGCAGCTTCTTAAGTGTTGTATCTTTCATTCCAACCTTATCTTTATCCATCCTACTCGATTGGATGCTGTGATAAAACTAAAAGTGATCCCAGCAAGTTCAGTTTTTCGTTCGCATTTTTTATCTCAACTTTCTTATAAATGATTTCACAATCTATGAAATTGTTAAAACCGCTCATGGTTTAACATGTAAAGAGGGAAGAGATTTTATTTTTTAATACGATATTTATTTGTCATAGTGGACAGGTGTTCGCAGGCTCATGCGAGAAGTTGATATTTTTCGGTTGCAACAACCCTTGCTCAACCGATGATGATTTCGTCTTCATCGTTTCTTCTGCGCATAAGGGACTTGCTTTGGGTCAGCAAGTGTGGTTGTTGTTGCTCGTGTTGTGCAGCTGGTTTGTTTATTTAATTTTATTGTTTTCGGTCCGCAAGTACAGTTAATTTGGGGCTGAGAATTTACTGCTCGATGTTGCTCTATGCATGGCTCGCCATGATGACGCCGACGATGTGGTTCGTTGTATTTTTTTGTAGGCCCTTTGTAGGCCTTTTGAATAATATGTTCATTTATTTTGAACACATATCATATATCTGTTTATGCTTTTTAATATCGATCAATTCAACATCAGATCGGAACTCTGTGTCTTTTGTTGTAAATAATTCGATTTCACCATTACTCATAATTCTTTCGGTGGAATATTCACGATATTCATAACAAGCTATTACCAATGTACGTTTCTTATAATAACTATCGTATGAACGACGAATTGTCAGATCTAATTGATCATATTCTAACTTAAAATGTCTGTAAAAAATATTTTCGCTTTCAATTATTCCTTGTATATCCTTCTCTTTTCTCAACAAATCTTGCCTAAATGCCTCTATAGCCTCTTTGACAGTAAAATATTTTACTTGGAGCTTTTCTGTTGTTGTTTTTTTATTATTCTCATTTTGTTGATGTATGATCTCATTGATCTTCGTTAATTGAAAGGACAAATCAATTTTTAAAGTATCATTGCTAGGTAGCAGCAAAGAAAATTCCAAATTACCTTTATTCTCAGCATTAGCTGTAATATTTAGTGGTATTGGGATAGCTTGTAATAAACCCAATGAAAGGTAAACTATCAGGAAGGAATATTTATACATTTTGTTTGATTATTGGGAAGAGATGAACACACCTTACCAGAGAAAAGTCAAATTAAAACTAAATTAAAATTCTTTAAATTAAGTCTTTTTATTTATTCTGTTATATACGAGTATAGTGACATTAGTTTCTTTGCTCGCATTACTATACACTTCATCATATAACAACCACAAGTGTCGAGTCCGACTTGACATGTATCTGATGACCAGCTGCATGTTGAATAATGGTATCCATATCCTCATAATGCTCATCCAACAAAATGTCCTTGTTTCCTATTAAAAAGTTAGAAATGTGCTTCCTAATCTGATCAGAATTTATGTCCACCATCCTTTCCACTATCAATTTTAGCAATAAGTTGATCCAACAATTTTATGTCTTCTTCATCAATATCACTTAGCTTGGTATCAAAATCATTAAATACACAAAGTTCATCAAAACGATTTGTTGTTCTCAGGGGATGAAAACCATCAGTTGTGACTCCTATTAATGTTATTGTACCACCGACTACTTCAATTTTAAGATGTTCATTAATATTAAATTGCTATAATATTGATGATAAACTTCCAGATAGTGAATCTCCAACAAGCATTTATTCCGATCCTCCGGTGCTAGAAAAACTGATAAACTACTATCAATTATATCTACTCTTACAATTTTAAAATATTTCCATGATGAGAGGCAAGTGCAATATCTATCACCCGATTTTATCGTTTGAATCCAAAACATCCCTTACACTAAAATTCTTCTATAAACATGTATGCAGCAAGTACACCTCTTAGAAGACGAAGAATGACAATTGCAATTCTTATTACACGTCTTGACCAGATGTATCCAATACATTTCCGACAAATAATGATTGATTCATGATACCAACTCTATTTATATAATTATAAGTGTGCACATCACAACAAAATAAATCCTAAAAATAGATCATACGTCAAACATAATATAAAAAAATTAACTCTTGAAAAATACTTCTAGTGCCTAGCGATAAACCACTCCACGCTTGTTGCAATAGAGTTACAATAAGTTCATTGAAAGATGTTCCAACATCATAATTGAATGTTTCATGAGACTCCAAGTCATGAAGGACTCTTGACTCATATATTTGAAAATCCGCATTTCAGGAGGTTAACTCTTGGACACTGTACATTTCATCCCCTGAAAACCAAAGAGAGTGGTTGAAGATGGATTCAGAGAGTTAATTGCCGGTTCCGCTCACATATCGCAGATTGATAACATCAAAATATCCTTGAAGCAATGTTGGTATAACAAATGAGTTAATCTTATATTGACTTTGACTGTCGGGAGCGGATGACAACAATTCATCTGTAGTGGCTCGTAACTAATAAGGGTGGCCAGATACAAACATTTCAAAATATAACCCGTTATATTTCCTATGTGATGGAATGCAGACATCCGTGATGGGCACTCCAAAAATGATATGTATAGTATTATCTTTATACATTCCTTTGACATTTTCCAACGGGAATAGATAATGGGTCATGATGTCTGGGTTGTCAAATAAATGAGATGATGATATACCATATATCAACAAATTCGATTTCATCAGTTGTTAAACGATATCTGTTCACTCGTTTAATATATAATACTCTTGCCCACGCAAGAACTGTTAAATAATAATTATAAGTTGATAAACTTATAGATCTCTTAAAATTAAGATTATGAGCACAGAAATTCTCATAACTTTCTTTGACTAAAGTTGAAAAACCACTGAACCCCGTAAAGTGGTTTATTTCTTCAGCTACAGGACGTAGCTCTTCCGATGGGGTCGGGAAGAAAGCCTCAAGATATAAGGGATCGTTCTTGAGATCTGAACTGGTCTTAGAAAGATGTTGACCAGTGGGTAACGAATCAACGGCAACAACAGGTGATCTCACATTTTCTCTGGGTCTTGAGATTCCGCCTCTGCGCGCTTGATTAAACGGCCTCCTTTGCATAGGGCGTTCGTAATTGGCAGCCTGCTGTTGATATTGTTATTGCTGATATTGAGGTGGAGGTAGTTGTTGCCTCCAGTTGTTGTAGCCATCTTGATTGGCGTTACTATTATTTCCTCTAAAATTATTACTTCTGTTATATCTAGACATTTTCGCTCTAGATCTTTATCTATCTCTTTTGACACAAAAAGATTAACAAGATAGTTTAGTTTGTGGTACCACTCCGTGGATTTACTTTTTATACACTTGCAGCTGTGTTTTGCGATAAATCGCGTAACTCGTAAAATTTGTTCCTTTTCTTAAAAAGGTATTTGGCTTTCAGTTCTTCTATTTTTCTTAACAAGAACTTACAGTCGAGCATTGAAGTATGAAAGTTATACAATATACCATCGTAATAAGTATAATATACAGTAAGTTCTGTTAAGCTGGACCCTACAACTATCATTATTGGTTGAAACGTATTTTTTTTTCAGAGCATTTGGCTTTCAGTTCTTCTATTTTTTCTGAATAAGAACTTACAGTCAAGCAGTGAAGTATGATAGTTATACAATATACCATCGTAATAAGTATAATATGCAGTAAGTTCTGTTAAGCTGGGCCCTACAACTATCATTATTGGTTTAAACGTATTTTTTTTCGGAATATTTGGCTTTCAGTTCTTCTATTTTTTCTGAATAAGAACTTACAGTCAAGCAGTGAAGTATGAAAGTTATACAATATAATCATACCATCGTAATAAGTATAATATGCAGTAAGTTCTGTTAAGCTGGACCCTACAACTATCATTATTGGTTGAAACGTATTTTTTTTTCAGAGCATTTGGCTTTCAGTTCTTCTATTTTTTCTGAATAAGAACTTACAGTCAAGCAGTGAAGTATGAAAGTTATACAATATATGTACCATCGTAATAAGTATAATATACAGTAAGTTCTGTTAAGCTGGACCCTACAACTATCATTATTGGTTGAAACGTATTTGTTTTTCAGAGCATTTGGCTTTCAGTTCTTCTATTTTTTCTGAATAAGAACTTACAGTCAAGCAGTAAAGTATGAAAGTTATATAATATACCATCGTAATAAGTATAATATGCACTAAGTTCTGTTAAGCTGGACCCTACAACTATCATTATTGGTTGAAACGTATTTTTTTTTCAGAGCATTTGGCTTTCAGTTCTTCTATTTTTTCAGAATAAGAACTTACAGTCAAGCAGTAAAGTATGAAAATCATCAAAAATAGGAGACCAACCAGTATTCAAGGTATCCAAAACTTGAATTTGATCTTGATTTGGCTCTTCAATAACAAAAGGAAAAAAGAATTTACTTCTAGCAGAAGAAAGATCTTTCTTAACACGATAAAGAAAACTACCTCCTAAGTAGGCCAACGAACCAGGGCATACCAAAGGTGCTTCCGAAATAAAACTAACTGATCCCAAATCAACTGAATTATTTATATGGGATGCGATATCAGTTGGGGATTCAATAATGAACTGGCCTTGTGAACCAGTTAGGTTTGTGGGAATGGGACTAGACTCTAAGCTAGGTATTTCCAACAAATATTTTTGGACTGAGCCCATCAGTCTAACGTTTACTAGAAAATTACTTACATCACTTATTCATTCGTTTAATATATA
Source organism: Chrysotoxum bicinctum (assembly GCA_911387755.1). Lineage (NCBI taxonomy): Eukaryota > Metazoa > Arthropoda > Insecta > Diptera > Syrphidae > Chrysotoxum > Chrysotoxum bicinctum. The sequence continues at coordinate 236,239,109 of OU426988.1, read as the reverse complement.
ATACTCTTGCCCACGCAAGAACTGTTAAATAATAATTATAAGTTGATAAACTTATAGATCTCTTAAAATTAAGATTATGAGCACAGAAATTCTCATAACTTTCTTTGACTAAAGTTGAAAAACCACTGAACCCCGTAAAGTGGTTTATTTCTTCAGCTACAGGACGTAGCTCTTCCGATGGGGTCGGGAAGAAAGCCTCAAGATATAAGGGATCGTTCTTGAGATCTGAACTGGTCTTAGAAAGATGTTGACCAGTGGGTAACGAATCAACGGCAACAACAGGTGATCTCACATTTTCTCTGGGTCTTGAGATTCCGCCTCTGCGCGCTTGATTAAACGGCCTCCTTTGCATAGGGCGTTCGTAATTGGCAGCCGGCTGTTGATATTGTTATTGCTGATATTGAGGTGGAGGTAGTTGTTGCCTCCAGTTGTTGTAGCCATCTTGATTGGCGTTATTATTATTTCCTCTAAAATTATTATTTCTGTTATATCTAGACATTTTCGCTCTAGATCTTTATCTAACTCTTTTGACACAAAAAGATTAACAAATACCTTTGTAATAGATACTCGTAGTTTAGTTTGTGGTTCCACTCCGTGGATTTACTTTTTATACACTTGCAGCTGTGTTTTGCGATAAATCGCGTAACTCGTAAAATTTATTCCTTTTCTTGGCCTACTTGTTGGAAGTTGTTGGACATGGAATTATTGTTTCCATAATCGACTTCATCCACTAAACCGAAATCCATCCTGTTAGGAATTCCCTCAACGACGGTGTAAATACCGCAAATTTTGGCAATTGCATCTTCCGTAGGCGATACCACAAATTTGTTAAAGGGGCCTCCTCCAGTCCTTCTGCTCGGCTTTTAAATCGTCCCACATAGCTTCCGCGACAACTCGATCTCCTTTCATGAATCCTCTAGCGAGATCCTTGTGCTCCTCCATAAAACTTATAAATATTGCCTCCTGCGCAGTATTTTTGTGTCTACCCCTGTTTTTAAAATGTAGGAAAATAGAAATTTCATTAACTGTGTTTATCTTATGCTTAATCGCATTTGTAAAAGTTAGGTTATTGTCTTCTTGATAGAAAATGGTAGAAAATTCGTGAATAAGGTTAGTGATTTTATTTTCTTCTTCAGTATTCAGATGGTCTATGTCGAAGATTTAAACTTCCGAACAATCGAGGGGAGTCCGAATTGCAACCTCAAAATGTCCAGAGAAAGGGGCACTCTGCCAACACACAATTTTCTTTTAAAAATATGATTTTATTTAATTCAGTAAAGGATTTTGCTTTGCGACCATTGTATAAATTGTACCGCGGCGATGCGAGAATCAGGAAAGTAAGAATTGAACTAAATTAAGACAGACCAAGTCCGTCGCCAAGAAACCAAACCAACCACCACCAGTCCAGTGCCGAGAAAATGCAGCGTCACCAAAACGCCCACAAGTTCAGAGAATCCAAGATGCCGATGCCAGCGATAACAGCAACTATCCGTGGGAATGACATTAGCAAACCAATGATTATTTGCAGTAGAACGATATGAATATGCCATACCCAAGTCTCCATTCGGTATTTATTTGTTCTACCGTAGCAAAGAGGCGTAAAGTATCTAACATCCATCGTATCTATCGTTCACTTGATAGATACGAAGACAGCGACGGCCATGCGATATCAAGTAGCTAGCCGCGCTGCTGCTGCTGATGTCTACTTGATGGGGCACAATATTCGAAGTTTAATGGCTAAAATCAATTTTGTTTTATTTAATTTAAATGCTCCTATTTTTGCGTGTTTTAATTTAAAAAAATCTAAATCAGTGGATGCAGTTTCATCCCCTGTTAAAATACTAGGGTGTAAAATACCTTGTTTGGCGGAGGCTATGTTGTCAAGAATATTGTCAATTTTGTCTTCCAGAATTTTGAGTTTTAAATGTTGATCTGTTCTTAAGAGTTTGAGTGTTAAGTTCCTTTAATTGTCTATTAAATTGTTGTATACCTCGGATATATGTTTTCTGTTCTCTTCTATTATTTCTTTAAAATTATGTATATTCTTCATAATATGTTTATTAATGTTAATCTGTTCATTTAAATTTTCTACTGCATTCCTGTTATTGATGTCTACAACTTTAAAATGTTCTAAAATATCGTCTCTATCATAGTCATCCATGGTTCCAAATAACCACTTTTGACCGGTTCCAACAATATTCAAAAGACCTCTTTTTTGTCGAACTTTTGATTTGATGTTAAAAATTATATATTATTATAATATTATTAATATTTTTCTTGTGCTTATTGGCTTTCGTGCTTAAAATTTTTGGTTCCGTGTCTACTGCTTTATTTGGGCTTATTCCTAAAGTTGAATGAAATCTGTTGTTATATATTTTGACTGCCTTATGAATTTTTCGATTAGTAGTAAGATCTTTATTTTTTATTAATTTTTTTTTAAATTCCACTCACTATCTTGTATATATGTTCGAAGGATCGTTAATATACTACTTAACCTAATCCTGAGTTGGCCTTATGGATTATTTCATCAATATGAAGTAGAAATTTAAGCTCATGGTCACATAAAAGGCCAATTTCGGTTATGGTAAAAGAGGATCGAAAGAGTTATCTGAATTTTGTTTGTAGAAAGGACTGTGCGTGTGGGAGTTTTCAGAGTGGATTTCAAAATATGAGAGCATATAAAATAAGAATATTAAGCGCCTGTTCTTAGGTTGAAATCGGGGAAAGTTGTAGAATTAGATAAGACGGAGGTGGTGATGGAGATGGACTGAGTTCAAAAGAGACTCGTTGTGTTTCCTTAGATGGGGCGGAAGGACTATGAGAGGTTGATGGAGCACTTATGGAGTTTGCGGGAGCTTTAAATTCTGGAGAATTTACATTAAGATTTTTAAAAATTAGCTTTTTTTGGCCTTTAGTCCACAAAAATTGGCGTTTCGTCCGGGTGATCTCACATGGACTCATCAGTTGACTTGTGAGGACCTTGTCAATACGCAATTTTTGTTAAGTTCAGTTCATCTTACATGAATTTTTTGACAAAAATCCAATGGGAACTATATCCAACAAAGATTAGAATTGTAATCATTAATGTTGGAATTCTTTTTTGCCCGTGGCCTGGCATTGAATATTTATATGAAGGTTTTTATAATACAAACTCTATATACTACTGAAATAAATCAGCCAAGTAGAAGACTTAGCACTATTATTGGACTTGTTGAACGAAACGGCAATTTTTGTGGACTAAAGGCCAAAAAAAGCTAATTTGAATCAATAATTCAACAAGTCCAATAATAGTGCTAAGTCTTCTACTTGGCTGATTTATTTCAGTAGTATATAGAGTTTGTATTATAAAAACCTTCATATAAAGATTTTTAAAAATATTATTTGAAAAATTGATATACACCCATTTTAACACTCCAGCTATGGTTAGATATATAAGTGTAACTGGCGCTTGTTGTTGAAGGTCTTCTGGACGTTTTTGTCTTCAGTGTTGTTTAAAGCTTCTTTCCAGGCCGTTGGAAAAGCTACTCATAGTTGATTGGTATCGGTATCTTGAATTTGGTGAGAATTCGATGACATTCCACATCCGGGATAGAATAATTCTTCATAAAGAACTATTGAACTCAAGCAGAACTTGCATTTCTAGGAGTGTACCTCTCCGGGGTATTCAATATACTTCTGAATACCTCCATAAACTGCAATTTGACTATCTGATTGTAGCAAACTTAGATAAGTTGCTACGTCTTTGTTCAATACGCTACGATACAACGAAATAAAATTTACACTTGTAAACTTTTCTCTGTTTTGTCTTAAATAACACAACACTAACTCTCTATCTTCCTCTAGGAGTGTTGGTTAGGAAGAATGACGATTTATAAGATTTTTTTTTAGTCTATCAGGTTCCATCCTGTAGTAGACTACGAGGTACCAAATTTTGTAAAGCGTTTTTCGGTATCCTATCGGATTGTGATAGGAGACAGTTCATTTTAAGGAATAACAGAAGTTGGGTTCGCGGTGGTAGAGTTGATAGCTGCGGGGGTCGCGTAGGCAGACAGAACTTCACCCAGAATTGATAGATTGTTTTTATTTGAAGAGCGACCGCTCGAAACATCAATCACTTCATTAAGAAGAGATTCTATTTTTCGTGAGTGCCCATTTAAAGATTCGATATCACGTGGCACAAACGCAGACTGAGGTAAAGTATTATGTAAGATGATGATATAATAAAATTTAAAAGTATGGTAGCTCATAGAATCTCGCTGTAGGTGTAAGGTAAACTGGTGTTGATGTAATCTTTGGCCCCGTCTCTGAGTTAATGATCTGCATTGGGATTTCTTCTGGTTATCGTTCGTTTGTCTGGATAGTGATTTTCGAACCATTGCGTTTAGTAAGCAAGGGTTTACACATGGACGAAACTGCAAAAAGTATACCGAGAAATACGATCAATCCGTACATTGTGATCTGATGAGTTAATTTTTCGTCAGGGTTGTTTTCCTTGTAACTTTCATCAAAATAAAAGAGCACTGATTTTTAAAACGAAACATAACTTTTTTAATTTAACCATTGGAAATAACATTTTGGTCCAATTGAGTCAGATCATTTGCATTTTATTCTGTGATTTAAACCAAAAGTACTGTGATAAGTAAAAAACTGTGGTAAAATATTGTAAAGTGTGTATGTGAAAATCGGCCTTCTGGTACTGGAAACGTTCCGTGTTTTGACGTAGTGTGGAAATATGAGATTTTAAGTTTATCTTTTCGCGGACGTTGTTCATGTTAAATAGATAAAGTTTTTCGGAACTTACCGCGTTTTACTTTCTTAAGAAATAGTTATTATTTCTTTCACCCGACGTTTCGAACAAGTTTCATAATTCGTGGTCACGGGATAAGACTGACATTTGATAGATGTTATAGTTGTTGTTTATTGGTACTCGTTCTTGTTCTCGAGCAATATCGGTGCGTAGTTGTTGTTGCACTTAGATTATTTGTGGGTAGTGTACTTGTACTTGGTTGTTGTTGCATTAAGTTAATGTATTTTTGGGTACGCAAAGCTTACGATGTCAGGTGTCGGTTTTTTTGTTGTTGTTTTCCTGATTTTATTTATTAGGGGATCCCATGTAGTTGATAATTTGAAGCTTGAATCTCTGTTGAAGTTTTCTTGCTTCTTTATTTCTATTGCCTCTCTTACAATTCTCGGCACATAAAATCTTTCAACTGCGATGGATTTGGCTTGATCAAATTGAATAAAGTGGCCGTCGTTGTAAGCCAGATGTTCAATCTTTGACAAGATATGCAACTTTTTGTCCATCTGTTAACATCGCTGTTCATTTTAGACCAAAAGTTTTTACTTGTAATAATTTTACGCATTGCCTTTGCGCCTGGATGTGACAGTTTGTGATGGTTGTCAAAAATCGTTCTTCGAAAAATTTCAGGAATATACGAACGATTTTTTCCAGTAGAAATTTCACACCATATTCAACGTTGTTAATCGGAATATTTTAATATTTATACTGTTGGAGAAATAAAGACTTCTTTTATCCTAGCTATGTGTTGACTTCTTACTAGTTGATATTTATATCTAAATCGTTTGGCTTGTCTGGACTCTGGTATTTTTCCATTGGAGTACGTGACGCTAAATGTTGAATTCTTACTGGTTGATATTTATATCTTAATCGTTTGGCTTGTCTGGACTCTGGTATTTTTCCATTGGAGTACGTGTCTATGTGCATGTTGCTAAATATGAATACTTTATTGTTCTTACTCATATGCTTATCTTGAATACTGTATTTTGATATATGATTCACGTTCTAGGCCGTTGGTTCAGTTTGATGATCTCAGCGATCTTGGATTTTATTTTTATAAGTTGAAGGTGACATGGTATTAACTCGCGAGTGTCTCGATGCTCCTGAATAATTCAGACGGTTTCATATCTCCGAGTTCAACTTCGTTCAACAAGTCTAAACGTTTTTCTTAGCTGTCTTTATTTCTCTCGAAGAAGATTTTTTTAGATTCTCATACTTTTCTTGTGTCGGTGGTGATACGAGTATGTCGGCAACCGATTCCATTGTTTGACTATTTAGTGATGCCACTAGGTAGTCATACTTTGTATTCGACGCGGTAATGTTTTTTTAAACGAAATTGAGTTTCGATCTGGAGAAACCATAAGTCTGGCCGGTTATTCCAAAAAGGTGGAATTTTAATTAAAATAAGCGATGCTTGCTGAGAAATGTCAGAAGCAATAATCACGGGATTGACTTCATTTTCATTTGAACTCTCGCCGCTTTTGTTATCGACTAGAATAGTCATAGTAATTGAAACCGGTTACTGGTTAGTGGTGACTTTGCTAATGGTTGCTGTATATGATGATACTGATGTTCTTCTAGCTGATGCTTTAGGTAACGGTGGAGGAAGTGTCGTAGTTGTTGTTAATATATTCAATACTCAACCAAAAATTGAGTCTGAACTTCTGGACGGAATTCAGGGCTACTTCGGCGATGAGTTCCAATGGGCGGAACTTTGTTCCTGCTGCGTTGAGGTGGTGGATGTGTGTCGGTGGCGACGGTGCTTTGCTGGTAGGTTTTTATTTTTTAGCTGCGTGTCGGCCGTGGTGGTGGATAAAACCCAATTTTTAGGTGGAGCTTGCAGTCAAGACTCAACTATTTATAATTCATTTTAAAATACATAAGATATTTCATTCGCTTGCGTGTGACTTGTGTCGCTCATCTTACTTGTATTTAGGAAGAAGAAAAGAATGAAATAGCTGTCCCTGGGGTAATAATTATTCCTTGAGTTTCATCATAGCAATTTAGCTTTGTTGATAATAATAATAAATCGTACGACTTGCGAAAGATACACATCGCTCAATTCCAAGCAGCAAAATGTAAATTTTTTGCCACTGTCGCAAACCTCAGACAACCCTGAAAACAATTTTTCAAAACATAAAAATAGATCAACTATCTATGTCTTGATCGTTACTGAAGGGGTAAACGTGGATATCAAAAAAAAATTGTAGAAAAGGATAAAAGAAGACAAGCACCGCATAATTGAGAGAAGAGAATGTAAATTATTAAACATCCGTCGTACTCTGTCGGATATAAAGACCGACTGAATTTGGTCTAAGGACCTGATTTTGGTTGATTCTATTCCTGACAAAAGAATCAATGGCACTTCTCGCATCCTCATTGGTGGTGTAGTAGACAAGCCAATCATTGGGATTCTTTGTTAGGGGTCTATCTAAGATGTTAATGTCTAATGGATCATCGTTGTTTTCTTCATTGGTGGGCGGAGGTGGCCTTTCAGAAACAAATCGTATATCGAGATCTGCCGTTGTGGTAAATGCATAGGCTAGTAACTTAGCATTACAGAGCACGTTGTTTACGTTCTTCTGCAGAGTAAATCTAGCATTGAGTCCTCTCGAGTCGTTATTGATAGCCAAAATAGAACTGCAGAAGAAGTATATACTAGGGCATGCTACGGTTGAGTAAGCCGACTTCGAAACCAATCCTAGATCAACTTGGTAAGGAAAGTAAGAATAATTCTGATCATATTCTTCCTCTGCCTTGAATAAGCGCATGACATCGTTTTCCAAGTCTTCTGTAAATAACCATCTTAATAATCCTGCAGGTTGTCCAAACCCAAGCTGATCATGGGTCTTCAAAAAGATTGTTAAGGCAGCACAGTCCTTGTGTCTTGCAGCTTGTGTTCCAAAACGGATGGAGGCGGATTCATGCGTGGGAAATCGAACAAAGAACATATCAATCGCACATATTAACTTGCAATAGTCTGGGTTATTTTCCCACCCTTTCCCGATGGATGCCGCACCTGGGTAGTGGAACTGTGCTGCTCTGTTTTCTGATCCCGGTAATCCTCTCAAAAATTCTCTTATGACATTCGTAAGGTGGGTACGATATTCGGGAGAATTTGCCCTTGCGTAGCGATAAATGGATGTCAGGTAGGCCATAATAAAGAGATCGTTGTCTGCATTTACTTCAGTTCCTACTAGCAAATCAACCATGGGATCCTGATGAAGAGTGATATCAAGTAGTGTCAGCGGGGTGACTTCTGCTTGTGCAAGACCAATTGTAACATTGTAAGACGTCCATTGCTCATCCAAAATTCCAACAGTCTCTTTCATTTTCAGGTATAAGAATGCCATGGCCTCTGTAAATGATGGCTGGCTCGCCAAAATTCCCTGGAAAAGAGAGTTTCTAACATCGGCCAGTGACACGGAGGCGGCATTGCCTGTCATGCGTATCTTGATGTTTATCATTGGTTTTGAATTTCTATTTGTTTGAAACCAGGTGGATGGGTAAGATACTGCTGTTTGGTCAGCAATGGTACGTACGATTAATGATCTCTCAGGATCCTTGCGAGAGTAAATGGTCTCTTGGTTTGGCTGATTGGGTGGCTGAGGAGCGTTTCTCGAATTAGACATAATGGAAAAGATGCAGAGAAAGTATAAAATAACAAAAAAACAGAATCACTAGTTATAGATATAGATCCAACAAAATACTGCGGAAAGAACTTTGATTTTAGTGGTAAAATGCTTTTAAAAAAAGTTTTTAAAAATATAGCTTTTTCAATTTCACATTCATAGGTCACTCTGCATAGGCATGAGACATCTGTATATAGTTATTTGTGCTATCTGTATCTTATGAATTTTCGGTTAGCCATAGGGTAAGACACACATAACCGACATCCTTAAGAGAAATTTTGAGTTTAAAAAATCATAACTTTTCTTCCCCTCCATCGATTTTAATATTTTTTTATATATTATTATAACTGTTAATAATTGTCTGTTATAATATGAAAGAAATTCCAAAAATAAATAAAGTACAAAATTGTTTTACCTTACCACTTTTAATTTTTTTTGTTATTATATTAGTTATGGTCACCCTTTTTATGTAGCCTTTTCACACCAAACTATAAGAGGGGTTTTTGGCAACAAGTTTACATAAACTCGTAAAGCGTTCAAATCGCACATTTGTGACACCGCAAATTGGCCTTCTAAAATCTTAAACCAAACGTCCGGATTGTCCGGTTAGTCCCCTTACTTGAACATTTGTAGATTCTATACAGCTGTTTCTAATTCTGGGAGTGTTAATGGCGGAGTGAATTCCCCACAATTCCGTGGACTGCCATCATTATTAAATTCTTTACTATCTGCTATTGGCGATGGTGTGTTGGCTCGCTACCTCTGTGCCAAAATTAAAAAAAAAAAAAGAAAAATTGAATAAAATTAATGGTGAGAAAACAGAGGTAATGTGTTCAAATGAAATAACTTAAAATCATGAAAATTGCAAAGATAAACTATTAAAACAAGAAAAATGTAGTACAGAAATATGAGCCATATGCGCTTTTACAGAAATAAAAAAAAACATAAACTACTCGTAGTTCTTAAAACTTAAGAAAACGAACGACACAACAAAGAACAATTAAACGGCAACTGTTGCTTCTTATACATGTGTGCACATCTATCCAAGAAACGGGACTTTCTTCTTTATCTTCGATGGAAATGTGTTTTTAGTGAAAAACTGTATATTTTACTTTGTTGCTGTCTGCTGCCGATAAAAGATTGTAGAACGGTGCTTAATATTGCTGTACTTTCGTAACTTCTGATTACCGTTTCTTTGCTGGACTTATTGTTTGAAATCGCACGATAGAATATACAAGAATGAAATTGATACACCTCCTGATTCTGGTTGGCTTGACTAGAACGATCGTGTTGGTTGTTTGTCAGTGTTTGCTTAGGGCTGCTGGGTAACAAGTTGCTCATTTGATTCCAAGCGATTCATCTTATAACTTTTCAAATTGGTTAGTTTTTATTATTTTCTGGCGCTTATTTGAGGTGATTTCCATCGCTTTTAAGATGGCGATGCCAGTAAAATATTATTTTTTAGAGCAGTGTCTATCAAAATACTCTGCTGATCTCTTTCTTTGAGCTGCAATATTTTAAATGACTCGCGTTCAGTTTTGCAATTGCAGGTTCAGGTGAGGAATTCCGTTCGTCACATATTTAGAAGTTTTAATTTGACATTTCAATTGTTTGAACCTGCTTAAGCTTGGAAAAAAATTCTTAGTATCAAAGTGAAACGCAGCAATAGGAAAATGTTTTATGGAAAACTGAGCAGATTTGCATTTAAGTAAGGATAATCGAGTCCGCGTGCCGTCTCTTGTGTTCCAGCAGTAAAATTTATTTCTCTTGCCAGCATTCCGTCAGCTGTTCTTTTAGCGTTAAATTGAACGTTAATTGTTTCAAAAGTGGTATTTGTTTTGTTCATCTTTCAATTTGAACTAGGTTATTAAAGGTTTTATCAAAATTTATAGTTTATAAAAACGTGTGGTTTATCAAAAAGGGAAAACTTGTATTTTTCAAGTAGGTTTTTCACCAAAACCCATATTTTCGAAATATGTATGTATGTTTTTCAAATTTTACTTTGTAAATTATTTAACAACTCAACTAATTTGTTTCAACAAATCAAAAAGGGCTACATCATAAAGTAATCAAAATGGTTTCATATAATTTATTGTTTAAATTGAAGACACAAGCACAAATGTAAACGAAAAAATTATTGTTAATCATTGTAATATTTCTAACCTAAACAAATATCAATCACATTTAAGTATTTAAAGACAAAAGATATTTTTTTAAATACATATATACATAAGTACATGTACCAACAAATTAATTTCTTTCCTGAATGGGCATATGTTAATTTTTAATAATTTTAAATAAAAAATGTAAATTATTTTATTGAAAATTTTAACTCAGACATTATATTTATTTGAACTAGCTTCTGTACTGAAAGTAATAACTGGTTTCGATAACTGTGATAAATGTTAAAGCTTAAGGTTAAGATTAAGATTAGTACTCATCCTAAAATGCTTAACAGTAAAAAACTTTGTATTTAGTATTAAGTTTTAAATAATATGAATAGTTAGGTCTTAAGGTTAAGTTTAATGATTATTAAATAACTTTTTACGTACATGTATGATTGTTTTTATTTTTCTTGTTAATGTGGATTTTTTATTGGTAAGTACCATTTATATTTCAGGTTCTTTTTGTCTTGAAATATTAATTTTATATCAAGAGTTTTGATAAATTATCATAAATTAGGCGCATGAGTCTAAAAACGGTTAAACCTTTATTTTGAAAAATTTATTAATTTTGTTATTTTTCCAAGTGAAGTGAGTCTAGCCTTTATTTTATGTGGTTTTGCTTTCGTTCATTTCAGATTTGGTTGGCAGATTCTAAAAATATGGTGCCAAATAGATCTCAAACCAAAATTTATTTTTTTATACAATTATAAAGGGTTTTTTTTTCAATAAGGGCGGATAGATGACAAAATGGAATAACAACTGTGCGTGAGGTATTAACAATTTTTTTTTGTATTTGAAATACCCATGTATGCCATTATGTATAGAATATGACATCGTTCAAATGTCTGCCTCTGTGGTGAGCCTTGTGCCGTCCCATGTATGGTAATTTTGTCATTCATCCAAAAATTCCACTGGACCGGTATCGGGTAATAGTAAAACGATCACTAAATTAATTGACTGTCATTTTGACAATCGCTCTGTCTATATTTCTTAATTAATATGATAGAGACAGCTATAGTCAAAATGACAATCAAGAAATTGATAATCAACTATCACCTTAGCCGATTTCACCCCTGGTCGCTCAAGATGGTTTTTCGCCCCAAATTGGGGTCCTCTTCTAATCTCTCCCTATCCCAACCAGCAAACAAACGGCCAGTTGGATCTTGTGCTTGTGAAGTCTGCGAAAGGCCGAGTGCACGGCGAGTGCCCCGGGTTCTACTCTGAACTTTTATCTGGCGTTCCTTTCTCATACAAATGTTGGATGATTGATTACCGAACTGAAGAGTCGACTGTAAAGGTCTACCATAAAATTGGCGCAGCACCAAGGAAGACTTATTATAATAAAGTTTTGTCATTTGGACAAGCTGTTCATTCTTGATACTTGCCATGGTGATTTGATTTGGCATCAGTAACTAAATAATATATAAAACATTATTAAATTTACAAAAACTGAAAACTTTGTTTTTCGATGTATGTATGTAAGTTTTACTCCAAAGTTATTACATAACCTGCTTATTCTTTTCTGGCATATTTTCAGTAATTTCAAAGTGTAATTCTTTGACTTCGTGTGAATTTATGTCATTCTAAATAATTCCTATTATTATTATTATTATTAAATTCAGCAATATACAATGGGGGCATTCACTAATGTGTGACTTGACTACGTAGTCAACTCACTATGATTGGCTTAAAAAATGAATTGAAATTTCTCCTCCGACGTAGTGTACACATTTCGGGACATTTCACATTTCAAAGTAAGTGGATAATGATTTTGACATTTCACTTTTCGATGGAAATACAGGTTTAATTTTTGGTGGCAGACATTTTCAAAATGAAATTATTAAGAAAATAATAATGGCGCAAATTTTTTAACAGCTTAGTATTTAGGTATTAGTATACTACTTAACAATTTGCTAACTTTTAAGTACATTACTAACACATTCTTAATTTTAATCATTTTCTGATTAGTATCGTACTAAAATAGTTTTCTTAATAAATTGCTTCTGAACACACCTAAGACAATGAGAGTTCGTGCAAAGAACTAAGTAAACAGACCTTTTTTGACGTTTGTAAATGTCAAAGCGTCATATGAAGTAAGCACGATACTAAAAAAATAAAATACGATTTTTAATGTAATAAAAGGGTAGAGAAAGTATGATGCTATATATTCGATTAAAAATTGCAAAATCGTTGTTTTAACCTAGTTTCATACTAAAACAGCTTTAACATCTAAACTAATTTAACTAAAATTTTGCGCCAATATATCTTATATTTGATGTTATTTAATTTTAACTGTAAATAAAGTTTATTCAAAACTTCTTAAAACACAAATGTTTCTTATTTCATATACGAGTATTTACATCTGTCAGACAGTTTGCATTCTAAAAGGTAGTTGAATTTTTAATACGTAGTCACTATATTATAGTGAATGGCCCAATGTTCCCAATCAGTTTAATTGTAAATATAAACGTCAGCTTAAAAAAAAACACAGCTCTTTGACCACTTGCATGCTAAGTAATAAATGGTATAAACAAAATGGTAGATATTATGACGTTTATCCAAAATAGTTCGTTTCATCTTGAGATTTTGTACAAGTTTCATTTCCCAGCTAGAGTGCGATCAACCAAGGTACCTTAGTAAATAGAAAGTTTTACGACTAGTTTCCACATATCAAAAGAACAAGAGATTAAAAATGAAATAATACACAAACTCTTTATCCATAAAAAAAAATAATATTGTGGTTTAACAGTTCGAAGGGAACCAGGATTTAGTGACTTACAACTCCCAAACATTCCTGTGTGCGTTTTACCATAAATGGAGAGGACCTATAATTTTCTGCCGATTCCGAGCGGCTAATAAGCAGCACTTTTCATGACGCGAGAGAATCTGAGAGGATTTCTCAATTCATCGCTAAAAACAGAATTCACCACTGAGCTACTTTTGTGCAGCAAATGAGAATACAACCCAAGACCTTCTGCATGACAGTCCAACGCATTAACCATTGTGAAAAAGTGCACTGCTAGGTTTTCTGGAAAAGTTACTTAGGTTTGAATTTATAAGTAAACAAAACGTGTGTTGCAACTTACTAAGCATTACTTGCTCGTGTAGTTTCCGAGTAACCCTGCGGACACACGGACAAGTAATGGCAGGCAATTTTGGTTCATGCACTGCCTATCAAATTCCTCTCTGTGCATTTGCTTTGACGTAGGAGGCATTTCACTTTCGAGCTAGTTGCCTACAAGTTCTTAAATTTTGTATTTATGGCCTTTGTTATAAATAGCTAATCGAACGAGTCGACGAAAGTCGAATGATTTAGAAAATTTTTCTTATCGTAATATTATTGTTAGCGAGCTTCCACATTCGCTTCAAAAATCAATGCTGCCAAAAATTATTAAAATAACACATGTTAAATGTCAAACAACGGTAAATTGCATTTAGCATTGTGAAATTGTATTCCTTCAGATTATGTTTTGTGTTCTTCGGTTGTGATTTTTTTAATTAAAAAAAAGTTCGCTCATTTCGATTGTTCGTTCTTGAGATATTCGCTCCCAAACAAAAACATTCAATTGAAGTTTTGACTCGTAGAAAGCGTTCCTTGTTTGTTTCCAACTAAGCAATTGGCAAGTGGATTAACAGCATGGCTCAAAATTTGCAGATCGCCTACGGAATGCTCCAAAGGAGACAAAGTAATCCGGCAGTATGGTCCAAGTAAACTTATGTGTCTTCTAAGGCTAGGCGTGCACATCCAATTTTTAGTTGCACAACTGTTTGGTTGCTTATAAAAAACAGATGAGCTATTTGGTTGAATGTCCGCGCAGGTGCATATAATTATATGTTACACAAAATAGCGAACTCATTTAAGGCAATCGTTTAGTTTGTGTCAAAACACAAAATTTTTAGTTGCTCGAACCAAGCAGTTGCGAAACTAAAAATTGAATGTGCGCGCCTAGCCTAAGTCTGCAGTGTCCAGTTAGGATACCTGTTATTATTATTAGATTATTTCTAATTAAGTTGACGCAGTTTTCGAAACGTTGCTGGTTTTAATTGCCCAGTAGTAGTTTCGCCTGCCTCAGCTTTGGGAGTTCTTTCCAATTTCTGGATCTGCTTGCCTCCTCTTCTTGTTTAATTTTATTTTTGATGGCAATTTCTTCTATTATATTGTTATTTTACTAGTTTAGTATTATATATTAGCAATATATGTAGGACTCCGGCCCTGTTAAAGAGGTTTATGCTCATATTTTTGCTAAAGAGCCTGCCAATTTGTTTCCATTAACACCCAGTGCAGTTAGCCCTGTCCTGTTTGCCAAGTCCAATTAGTCTGCTTATGCACTCCCACACCAACATAACCGATGCTATATGAACTTAGTGCCTGTCATCATGTCATGTTCTTGTTACGATAGATCTTTTCGAGATTTCGGTCCGATAAGTACTTAGCCTACAAAAGAAAAACAAAATTTTTTGAAAAATGTCGATTTATTTCTCAGCATAGTATTCTTGTAGCTCTCCAACCTCTTTAACTTATCTCGAGGTCTGCAAAGTAGGACTCCGTGGCGGCAATGACCTCCTCATTCGACCCAAATTTCTGCCTGGCGAGTGATTTTTTTCAAGTTTGCAAAAAAAAAAAAGTCGCACGGGCCAAATCTGGAAAGTACGGGTAGGGCAGCAATTCGACCAATTTAAAACACTGCTCTGAAGTCTGAAGTGGTCTGACAGTTGCGCTTATTGTCCGGAGTGAGCAAATGCGGCACCCATCGTGCCGACAGCTTTCTCATGCCCAAAATTTCATGGGGCATATGACTCACACAGTCTTTGGAGATGCCTACTTTTTCAGCAATTTCGCGCATCTTCAATTGGTGGTCTGCCAATACGAGATCGTGGATTTTTGACACGTTATGCTCAGTGGTAGCCATTTTCGGGGCACCCGGGCGGGTCTCATCAAAAACCGATGTTCGACCATGTTGAAAGTTGTAATACCAATTTTCGACGGTCGCCATCGAAGGAGAAGAGTCACCGTACACAGCAGGCACGTGGTCAAAACAAAATTTTTTTTACCTCCCTTTGCATTTCAATTACTTTACCAGCTAACTGAATATGTTTCAAATGTGTCAAAAGCCTTTTCCTGGTTAACAGTTTGATTGTCGTCTTGGAGAGATTTATTGGTAGCCCTACAGATAGTCACCATTTCCTTCGGATAATTATCGCAAAGAGTTTGTTCAAACTTACTTACTGCAATGATAATGATATTATCGGCAAAACCAGGAGGTATACATACATACACTACAAGACTCCACAACAATGGTGATATGATAATACATCACCCTGAAGACAGCCTCTTGTTTTGATTACTGTTTTTACATTTTCCCTGCTTGTGTCTGCATTTCTACTGCCTAACATTTCTTTTATCCATCTGGTTATTGTGATGGGTACATTAAGAGGTTAGATAAGCAAACAATCGCTATTTGTAATCCCGCACTAAATAAATTCGTTTAGGTTTTATAAATTTGGAGGGAACATAATTTTAACGAATCGCTATTCATATACATATTTATTTGCCAATTTCATTTGGACGCTTATGGATGAGAACATTACAAATACTTCAATATTTAATTTAATAAAGTCCAGTTGGCAGACTACTTGTTTCTCAACTTGTTGCTTACTGGCTTCAAAAATTCTATGCCAATTGAGGAGCAAGTTGCTTGAGTTTGTGTTAGTAAAAATTGATGTTTATCGCAACTTGCCCGCCAGTACTTGTTTGACTCGTGTGAACCTGTGGTAAGGCTAGAGCATAATGTAATATGTGTTGCCGTTGTTTTTAATATTTTTTTATTTTATGTCTATTTTAAGACTAGGTTTTTCTTGGACCTGAATATTTATAAGATTTCTGACCTGTCCTACACACTCAAGCATTTTATCGCTTATGACGGCATATTATAGAGAAGCAGGCACCACATGTAACTCCAGGATTGGAATCTTTTAAGGCCTATTCGGCGGGATCTTTTATTCTCCTATTCTGTTATTCTGCTATGAATTTCCATATAAAAGTTTGACCTGTGGACAAATCTTTAATGAATTATAATTTTGGCTAAAAACTGTTATAAATAAAATCTGCTATATCAAGAAAAAATAGATATTTAACTTTTATTTTGCCAACGAAATGTTCTTAAAAGAAGACGAATATAAGAAAATATATTAAAACACATATCATATAATGCAAATAAGAAAAGTATTGCCATGGTATTCTCTGACACATACAGTGGTGGAAAAATAATTAGAAACACACTTTTTTTACTTTTTTATTTACAAAAGGTAGATAGCCTTAATAAAACTAAATAAATATCAACAAATAACAAAAACAATGTTTTTTTATATACACTTTTATGAAAAATTTATTTAAAAAAATAAAAATTATAACATAAATAGCACTTTATTCGAAAAAAAAACTAAATAAAAGTGTGGAAAAATTATTAGAAACATCAGTTTACTGAAAAAGGAAAATACAAATAAAAGGGAAAGGGAAAGAAATTATATTTTCTACTTCAAAATACCTTTGTTCGATTGAAAAAAAATATTTTGTGGGGTAACCCTTATTAGCAATTACAGCTGCACACCGTTTAGGTAAACTAGCTACCAAATCATGACAGCGTAGAAGTGGGATATTCCGCCAAACTTCTTCTATGTTTTTGAACAACTCATTTGAGTTTTTTGGAAGTTTTGACTCCCAAACTTCTCTGGGTGTCTTAAATATTTTTTACCATCAGATCCAAACATATTAAATTATAATTCATCGCTCCGGAATACTTTTTTCCAAAACATGTGGCTTTTTGTGAGCAAGGCAACCCCGCAAACCTGCTTCCAGCAATCTGTTCCTTATTGTCCTAGATGTTACTCCTGCATTTAATTGGCATGACACAGCTGAATAAATTTCCTTGCTGGTTCGTAAAAGGATTGGCCTTGCTAAGTCTACAAATAAGTCTGTCCTCTTGGGCAGTTGGTTTTCTTGCACGTCTTTTCCTTTTGGGAGTTTTTATGCTGCCTGTCTCAGTATAGACCTTAATTGCTCCATATACCATCTTTTTGGAGCAAAGCAAATCCTTGGCGATGTCATCCATGGTAGCTTTTTACTTGCAGTACTTGTGAATGATAATCTTCCTTAGCTCTGGTGTGCAGCTCTTGTTTTTACCCTTTTTTTTAACTAGA
The DNA here is from genome assembly GCA_911387755.1 of Chrysotoxum bicinctum. Lineage (NCBI taxonomy): Eukaryota > Metazoa > Arthropoda > Insecta > Diptera > Syrphidae > Chrysotoxum > Chrysotoxum bicinctum. The sequence continues at coordinate 236,221,317 of OU426988.1, read as the reverse complement.
TAGTAAAGCTAAGATATTTGAACAAAACAAAAATGTAGCACCAAAGATTTACCGTTAAATAATATCACTTCTTCAATATTTGCTCACTGTTTCTAATTATTTTTCCAAGCTTAGATTTCAAATATTCTTTTGTAAGCTAGTTTGAATTCCCGATATTAAGAAACTAATAGGTTTATGAAACTTGCAAACCAAAAACATCCTGCACAATAACAGCAGAAAGAGAACTGTATTTTACCGTTTATCATTTTTGTGTGTGAAGAGCATAAACAATGATAAGAAAAGTACATACTATGTTTATTCTTTTCATTGTTTCTAATTATTTTTCCACCACTGTAGCTGGTAAAATCGTATTCCATTTTGCCATGGCACAAATATAAATGTTGTGTAAGAGGATATTTTTTTCTTCATCACCCACCTTAAATATGTGTCAGATGAAATATAAATATTTTACTTAACCACAGCTGATTGTGATAGCAGATTTTAGTTCAGTTTGATAACAGATTTCGTTTTCGAAGCTGTATAACAGACTTTTATAAAAGTTCGAACCTCTGAATACTAATCATAAAAGATCTCTTAAAGCAAAAAGCATATATAATTCATAACAGAAAGTTTATAGCAGAACAACAGTTGTGGCGGATAAGGCCTAAATAATGCGCGTGCAGAACTTTTGTTATGTAATTTAGCACATATTGGTTGCAAAGCTTGCTCCACGTTACGTATCACGTGCACGTCACCTTACGTTTAAGTTTGGTTCATTCTTTCTTGCATCAGTTTTTTGTTTGGTTGACCATTTTTTCCATTTTGTTGTTAATTCTAGTGGAGTGGATGTGCAGGAGCTTGCTGTTGTAGCTTAGGTTGCAGTAGCAGTATTACTGCTTTTACACGGAAGCGATTTTTAATCTTAGTTTCTCTTTTGGAGTCATCTTCCGCCTTATGTAACCCCGCCACCACACACGTCTCTCTCCGACGGGCTTAAAAATCGCAAGGTAATATTGCTTCGTTTAAAAGCCGTCCAACGGGCTTAAAAATCGCAAGGTAATATTGCTTCGTTTAAAAGCCGTCTATGCATCAGACATCACTTACTACGTTTATATGAGGTATTGAAACGAGCTTGAAGCCTGCTTCGACCCTTTGTAAACGGGTATTGAGTTGAAATGAGCTTCGTTCGTTCGACTCGATCTCACTCGCTCAGCGGTGTCGAGTCGAAATATGAGACGAAAAACCTTTGAGTATATATATAATATGGAGGGCTCGTTTCTATTCCAAATGCATGACCATCATAGGGGGCGCTGCTCAAATTTGTGTAAGACAAAGTTTTTTGACAGCGGCAACCAAAAAAAAGTTTTTGGCAGGATTGATTGCCTTGCGGGAAGATACTAAGTTAGAACAAAAGAATAGCATACAAATTAACAAACAAAAAAACATTTTATTATTCAATATTTTTGTATCATTAAACCACCAAATAAACACTAAAACTTTTTCAAGCTAAATATTTCTACAAATTTATTTTTTTAAATCCAACTAAAATTAATTACACCTTGAGTTCGTCTTCGAATTTTGACTCGTTTTTCGGTTGGAATTGTGCCAGTTCCTTAATTTTTACCTCATTACAAAGGTGACACAAACCACTTGCAGGGAGTGGATCACTGATGTCGGAAAAATCATTCTGCTGTTCATCTCTCTTAGTCGAGGCTAAATTACTGCAGTCCAGATGTTGAAAGATCTCCCGATTGTAGTCGCCATCCTTGGTAAATCCATTGTATTGGTCACATTGTGGGGAAGCTATTCGCCTCCAAGTAGGGAACTTTAGTATTTTGATCACAAAATAGCAATAAACAGTCACTTTAAGGCTAGCCGCGCACTAGCAACTTTTAGTTGCGAAATTGCTTGGTTCGAGCAACTAAAAAGTTTGTGTTTGGACACAAACTAAACGATTGCCTAAAATAAGTTCGCCATTTTATTGAACATATAATTATCTGCAAATTCACGGACATTCAACCAAACAGTTCATCTGTTTTCTATAAGTAACCAAACAGTTTCGCAACTAAAAGTTGCTAGTGCGCGGCTACCCTAAAGTTTGATCTTATTTTTAAGTATAATTTGTAAAGAATTAAAACAGTGACAAAGCTTATTGATATGCGGTTTTTTGCAAACAAGACTGCTAATTTACCGAGTGCCTCATATCACATGTGACGGAGAACGATGTGCGAGTAGAAGGTAAACACAAATTGACAACATACAGCTGTATCCTTAACTTACAGAAAGTGAGACAGCGACCCCTATCACAACTGCAAGTACTACAATGCATTAGGGATAGGAACGAGCCCTCCATATTAAGGGTATTCATGTAAGCGCGGAAAACCCTCGTAAACCTCGTAAACCAGATAATTTTATCTCCGCAGAAACGAGCTGTCAAAATTTGTATGGGAAAAAGTTTCTGCAAATCTCATAAAATTATCTCACAAATTTGCTGCGGAAACTAGAGAAGTATGGATTCTGACTTTTAATTTGACATTTCACAAAATCTTTCCCACATTTACGCAAATATTTCTTAGGGGGTGTTCATGAAAACATGCTGCGGAAAGTTATATCTTTCTACAAAGCGGAAAATTATCTCGTTACATGAATACCCTTATTATATATACCCAAAGCGAAAAACCTGGGTCGAGGAGTTGGCTTAACAAAATGTTTCAGAATCGCTCAACACCATTTTAACTCAACTCCAAATCGAGCTCTCAACTCAAATGACGAAAAACCTGGGTCGAAAATCCGACCCTAATCCAACTCGATCTTTCGATACTGCATATAAACGTAGTAACTTATCCAAATTCCAATTGGCATCTATCTGTCATTGATCGAAGTGCCGGTAAAATTTTAAATCTCAGTTTTAGTGCAATGTTAGAAAAAATATATACATAAATTATTACCTTCAGCTTCTGTAAAAACCCTATGGTTAAGGAACATTAATGATATCACTTAAAATAAACAATCTTATACATATATGTAGATGAAAAGTGGACATATACTGAAAATAAGAATGTTTAAAAGGGTCGAGCAACAAGTTATCTTAAGCTGCAAAAAAAAGAATTTGGGAAAAGTTCTTATTCGATGAGGAAAAAACCAATTGCCAAATACTTAACGTGCGAATCTCATTTCAAGCTGCAATCAAATGACAATTTGCATTAACATGCAAAAGTATCGGAGTTATCAAGGTAAGTCTTGTTTTTTTTTTATATTTTGAATTGCGTCTGCATTCTTAGCTACAAAGAAGAATGTATAAAAAATGTCTGAGGGTTCTAGGGCTACTATTTCGTAGCTAAGGTAGGTAGAAAGAAAGAAATGATGACCCTGTGGCCAAAATAGCGCTAAAGGGCGCCATTTGGAAACCCTAACTCGTACGAAACTGTGGATGGGATTGATATAGGAAATTGTGGACGTTCTTACGGACACATCAAGCTTGGCTTGAGTAAAAAAAAAGGTAGAATGTCGTAGGTTTTGATGTCTTTTATTGTGTGTTTGCATTTTCACAATAATCTAGGATTTGTATCACTCACTCAACCGGACCACCACACTCATTTGCACCATCTACAATGTGCCAAAGTAGGCAGCTTGTTGACCGGACCGCACCTAGCATGCTTTCCTGATATCCAGTAATTCAGCTTGAAACAAAAGCAAAATCGGGTAGCCTAATAGACCTAGATTTAAAGTCTCAGAGAAGATTCGCGAACCAACAGTAAAGATAGTTGTGTCGAAGTCTTTCGTCACGACGTCATCATCAAAGTTCTTTCTTTATGGAAAGATAACAAAAGTGCCCAGTCGTGCATAGAATTTAGCCTCTGAAGACTGCGGATAAGCTCCTGTCGGCTCAATTTAATACCCATGAGGGGAACCAAATGCAGACCTTTGGTTGTCTGGGGATTTCCTTAGCCGGGATAAGCTTGAGCTTCAACCTCTCCCAGTCGTTGCTAATCTTAGCGTGAATCCCTACAGAACTCGTCCATGCACGTTATAACCCTATATCCCCTGAGCATCTCGCTAGAGTCGAAATTAGGGTATGGACCTTCGATTACGAATATGGTGTGTAAAAATACCATTTCTGAGAGCTTGGTTCAGGAAGCAAAGGAGTACTATGGCTGGGACTGACTCTGATTCCTGATGGTTTGAGTTGTCCAAAAGTACCGGCGCTATTTGAGCTCCCCTTAATGGTATCTTGGCCGCCAAGCACGTGCAGCAAAATAGGCATATAAACCAGTGTTGCATATACGGACCAGATTTACTCGCAAACTATACAGACAGAATAGTCGAGAGAAACAGCGGTCTGTCGGACGAAAAAAATGAAGCAGAAAAATAATCATTTCTGCAAATTGTATGACTGCGATCATTCAACGTACATAGGTGATCCACAATTCCGTCCACTCGATCTCGACGAAGTGAAATCACTTTCTTAATCTGAAGTGAAAATTTTTAATTTTAGTGGGGGCTTAACCCCCATTTATTGAGCTTAATTCAATCTTTAAGTTTAACTTAAAAACTAACTTAAATCTGAACTTATAACTAAGAGTCGTGGTTGGACAAAAGGAAAGGAGTTTGAGGTTGCAGGTGCTGATATTGAAATCAAATGAATTTGGATTCAAATTAACCAACCGGAGCATATGGGTGAGAGGTTAATTAAGGCCATAGGAGGTGTGGTGGGATAGTAAATAGAAAAGGCGATGGTTTCTCAGGTTACATGTTTTAGGGCCATTTGCTGAAACGAAACTTAAATATTTATGTTCAACTTAAGCGCTTATGTTCTACTTTTTCCTCTACGTAAACTGTCACATAAGAGTTTATGTGGAACATAAGTATTTATGTTCTGTATCAGCAAATGGGCCTTAGTGTTGAAAGAAACGGAGTTGTAGATAGAGCAGCAGTCAATTAATCCAGAGATAAGCCGATGTATGAAAAGTATGTCAGCAATTTCTCTACGTTACTGTAATGAGTTAAGGTTTAACAGTTGGAGGCGGTCACGATAAGGGGTTAAGATCAAAGGATTATTCCACGGAAGGCATTGAATTGCAAAACGAACGAACGTTTTATGCCTTTTATTCTTGATATATGTATATCTTGATATGGAGACCAAACTTGAGACGCATACTAAAGTAAATTTCGGACAAACGTTATGTAAAGGGATCTTTTTACAAAACCTGAGTTAGCCTTATAGATTATTTCATCAATATGAAATAAAAATTTCAGTTCACGGTCACATAAAAGGCCAAGATCCCTTATCTTTTCTACTATCTGTATGGGTTGTTTATGAAGATAGTACAGACGGGGAGTCTTTTTTTAATGCGTTTACGTGAAAAGGTCATTGTCCGGCATTTGATAATGTTGAGCTCTAAGCAATTGTTGATACACCAGATTGAGAAACTTTCGAGATCTGTTTGGAGAAGAGATGTGTCTTCAGGTGCTGCGATGATTTTGAAAAATTTCGTGTCGTCAGCGTAAAGGGATATTTGACAATGTTTAATGACCATGTAAATATCGTTAATTTGTAAGGATAAAGAGGAGCGGGCCTAAATGATTTCCTTAGGGGACACCAGAAGTGGTTAGAATAGGATTGGAAAGCGCGGTTCTGAACCGTACACAATATTCAAGATTCTCTAGGTAAGAAGTAATCCATTGCAGGAAAGGGGGTTCAAAACCAATGAGGCTGTGAGAAATTTTGTCGAAAGCTTTGCTAAAGTCAGTGGAGACCATATCAACTTCATTCTCGTTTTCTAAGGCTCTGAGTGAAAGAAACAATTTCTACAAGGTTGTGGAGGTGAATCTGCTTTTTAAGAAACCATGCTGTGCTGGGGTAACTAAGGACCTGCAACGGAAACTAAGGAGTTCATATAAAAAAACGAGTACTTTCGAAAGTTTTTGGGATATGTGAAAGTTTAGCAATTGGTCGATAGTTTCTTAAGTAACCTTTCGGGCCTTTATTGTGAATTGGTGTTATGAACGATGTTCTCCATATCTTGGGAAATGTTCCCTGAGATAAGGATAAACGAAAAATTTTTGATAGAGGACTGAAAGAGAAGAAGAACATTTTTTAGGAAAATGGCAGGAAGACCAGCAGGGCCCGGAGTGAACTCATCATTAAGTTGAGAAAATTTGTTTTCAATGGCCGAAGGAGCAATGCAATCTGGTAAGAATGGACCCAGCGAAAAATTCGAAAAATTCAGTGAATAGGTCCAATCTGGTTTAAAAGAATCCTTGGAGATTGAGTCCTTAAAAAATGATGCAAAGTAATTAGCTATAATGAGATTATTATTGGAGGTTTCATTATTGAATGACAAAGAGGATGGATACCCATCTGACTTTCTTTTGTAATTAACGAACTGAAAGAAGGATTTGGGATCGTTTATAAAATTAGATTGCGTTTTATGTAAATATTGTTGGTAGAGAAAACCGTACAGTTCGTAGAATTGAAAATAAGCACCAAGTTACTTTGAGTAGTCAGTTGGGCGTTGAGAGAGTAGGAAAATTTCTCAAAGCTTGTTCCTTTAGTTATGCAGCGAACGTAGTCTACTTTTTAGGTACGAGTTATGGTAGAACGTAAGTAACAAGGGAGGATGCTAATTATCAACAGCTTCAAGAATTTAGGGGCAGAGAGTGACTGCTGAGTTATCTGGGTCCGTTGAAAAAATAAGGTCAAGTTGTCGGTCCATATTATTTATAACGCCACTTATTTGACAGAGGCTTGAATCAGTTAAATGATCGACAAAAAGACACCCTTTTGCCGAGGAGGGATTACAAATGTAATGTGATCCGTGGTCCGACACAGTCCATTTAAGGTGAGGAAGGTTGAAATCGCCACATATTACACCTTCATCTAGGGGTCGCATTGTCTTATTATATGATCGATCCCGCGAACAGGAATTTCATATGTTTGTAGAGGTTGGGAAGGTAGTATGTAGAAACATATAAGATAAACAGGGGTGGAATCGCGTAAGGTGATAGTTGACTATCAATTCGTTGACTGTCGTTTTTGCCTATACCTGTCTCTATCATATCAATTAAGAATTATAGAGAGAGCGATGCTCAAAACGACAATCAAAAAATTGATAATCAACTATCACCTTATGCGATTCCACCCCAGACGGTTTAAGAAGGTTTATTTTAACTGAAACGAAATCAACTTCAGACGTGTTTGCGATTGGGAAGAAGGATGAGTCAAATGTATTTTTGATCGCGATAAGGACTCCTCTGCATAGAGAGCCAACTGAGGTCCGATCATCATCTCGATAGACAAAAGAAGAGGGAAACAACTCTTGGTTGTTGATACTGGGAGTCAGGTTAGTTTCAGTTAAAGCGTAGTCATCGAAAGGGAGGGAGTGTGATTGTCTTGGGACTGAGTTGGTTTTGGATCGAAGACCTCTTACATTTTGATAATATATAGTTAGCGGGAGGTGCTGACCTGTTTGAGTGGAGTTTGAGTTAGGAACGAAAAAAACGGTTGTGATCATTTCTGTTGCGTTGCAGGTGAGATATACGCTTAGCCTGTAAGTATTGACGGCAAGTATCCAAATCATCCTTTACTTTTTGTGGAGGTAATTTAAAATTGTGATGATATTTGATGAATATCAAATATGGGCTTAGAACATTCTGAAGGTAGACCTTCCTGTTGGATGGAGACCAAAACGCTTGTTCTTGTTTTCCCTTCGTTACAAACAGAATCTGACTTATCGTGCAGAGAGGCAAAGAAAATGCTAACATTTTCATATACATATGTATCTTTTTGTCTCTGAGTTTAGACAGAGCATAGCGACGATAGCATACGAAAACATGCACGTGCCGTAACTATTCGGGACTGGTGGAAGTCTGATCATAGCCTCTCCGTGGCGGCCGCTAGAAACAAGCCTTTTAAAAGGTTTGGCTAATATGATCAGGCTGGTTCCTCAGGTTGGCGACAGGTTAATTCCCTGTCCCGTAAAACTTTTGAATTACGAGACCGACAACAAGCCTCGGAAACGGACTGATCACACGACGACAACCAATGCAACGAAAACTGAAAAACGATTTACGAATTTTCTTATGGAACGTACGTTCGCTCTATAGAGCTCGAGCTGCTCAGCAGCTAGCCGATGCCCTGTCAAAATATAAAGCTGACATAACAGCTCTTCAAGAAATCAGATGGACAGGGAATGGTGTTCTACAGAAGAAAGAATATGACATATACTATAGCTGTCATACAAAACACCATGTGCTCGGGGTAGGCTTCCTTGTCAGCGAAAAAATGAAGTCTACCATCATCGGCTTTAACGCTATAAGCGAAAGGCTATGCACCCTTCGCGTGCGAGGCAAATTTACGAACATCAGCCTCATTAACTTTCACGGACCTACGGAGGAGTCCTTAGACGAAGAAAAAGAGACTTACTACGAACAAGTCGAGAGGGCCCTCAATGCCTGTCCAAGGTATGATGTTAAAATCATCCTTGGGGATTTGAACGCAAAAATAGGTCGGGAGCCGGTATTCAGGCATTACGCAGGCACCCATAGTTTGCATGAGAACACTAATGACAATGGACTTCGAGTCTTAGAATTGGCAGCATCGAAAAACATGGTCGTTGCGAGTACCAGGTTCCCGCGTAAAGATATCTACAAAGCCACCTGGGTATCACCTGATGGAGTCACTCGTAACCAAATAGACCACGTGTTGATAGACCGTCGCCACTACTCGAACTTGATGACGGTACGAACGTACCGAGGTGCCAATATCGACTCGGATCACTATCTTGTTGGTATGGTTTTCCGAGGGCGGATTGCCTTGCGAAGACGCATTGCATCCGCCGATCAGGTTCGAATCAACACGGCTGCCCTGCGCAATGAAAACACCAGTAACACCTTTGGTAATGCGTTAGGACTCGCCCTAGAATCACTTGATTTAGGGAGAGTAAGTCCTGGAGCCAGTATGCTGGGCGTAAATGAGAAGTGGACACGCCTTAAGAATATTGTCATTAGTACTGCCAACTCCATCTTAGGCAGCAGTCGTAAAAATCGGAACGACTGGTTTGATGATGAATGCAAGCTAGCGACTGAACGTAAGAATGTTGCGTACCGAGCAATGCAACAATCTCATAGAACGCGGGCACGCGAAGAGGAATATAAAGAGCTCAGAAGAAAAAAAAAATCAGCCTGGGAGAAGAACCTAATCTGTGAAATAGAAAACAGCCGAGAGCGAGGTCCGCAACAGGCGCGGAAGTTCTACCAATCCGTCCGAAACATGACGCAGTACACACCACGCTGCACATACTGCAAGGACGGAGAGGGAGAAATCTGATCACCGATCCTGAAATCATACTGGAGCGATGGGAAGTGTACTTTAATGAATTGCTAAATGGTCAGCTCACTGCAGAAGTGGAGGCTCCACTACTTCAAGAAGAATACTCTATGTTGCCGCCACCAAGCATAGAAGAGGTTGAGAAGGCTATAGGCCGGCTTAAACAGAACAAAGCCCCGGGAGCCGATGGCATACCAGCCGAATTATTCCATCACGGCGGGCCAGCCTTACGTCAAGCAATTCTTGATATTATAGTACACGTATGGGAGCAGGAAGAAATGCCAGAAGACTGGCGAAAAGGTTTAATATGCCCCATACATAAGAAGGGAGATGTCACAACGTACAGCAATTATAGAGGTATCACGTTGTTGAGTACCGCCTATAAGATACTCTCCTCTATCCTACAAGACCGGATAACCCCATACGCTAAAACCGTCATCGGGCAATATCAGTGTGGTTTCATTCCAGGCAAATCAACAACTGATCAGATCTTTACCCTTAGGCAGGCGATGGAAAAATGTCTAGAATTTAACATCCCAACATACCATCTGTTTATAGACTTTAAGGCCGCCTATGATAGCATAGCCAGGGTAGAACTTTACAAAGCCATGAGAGAATTCGGCATCCCAAATAAATTGACACGACTATGTAGGTTGACCATGACCAACGTAACAAGCCAAGTAAAAATAGCCGGATTGCTATCCAGACCAATCAACATCTTTAATGGACTCCGACAAGGGGACGGTTTAGCCTGCCTCCTCTTCAACCTGGCGTTGGAGAAAGCAATCCGTGACTCTGGCAAGGCAACAAGAGGGACCATCGTCAACAGGTCCAGCCAGTTACTGGCTTACGCAGACGACATCGACATCATCGGAAGAACCGAACAAGCTGTACACGATTCCTTCATCCAGATCGAGCAGGCGGCACAAAATCTGGGGCTGCACATTAGTGAAGGTAAAACAAAGTACATGGTGGCGTCGAATGCGAGAGGAACAGTTGGTCAAACAATCAAGGTTGCGGAGCACGAATTTGAAGTGGTGCAATCCTTTAAATACCTTGGGTCAATAGTAGCAGCCGATAACAATATAGAAGAAGAAATACGCGGGCGGCTTCTCAAATCCAACAGAGCCTACTATAGTCTGTCAAAGCTCTTCAAATCCAGAAATCTCACCATAACTTCAAAACTGCTGCTGTACAGGACCATGGTCCTGCCAGTACTCACATATGGATCCGAGACTTGGGTGCTTAGCAAAAGGCACTCTTAGCTGCGTTCGAGAGAAAAGTCTTAAGGAGAATTGTTGGCCCCGTATGTGAGGAAGGACGATTCCGGAGACGGTACAATCATGAACTGTACGCAATCTACCTTGAAGCAGATATCGTGACAAAAATTAAGCTCGGTAGACTCCGGTGGGCAGGGCACCTAGCTCGCATGAGCGAAGAGGAACCTGCTCGGAAAGTTCTTTGTGGTACATTCTATGGTAGACGACAGCGTGGTAGACCATGCTTGCGCTGGAGAGATGGCGTAGACCAGGACGCCCGAAGCCTTGGGGTGCGCAACTGGATGGCGTCGGCTAGAGACCGGGATAGGTGGAGAGACTTGTTGAAAGAGGCCAGGACCGGAACCCGGTTGTCGAGCCGATGATGATGATAGCGACATTCAGTGGAATCTACAGTAAGTTTGATAATTGGTGGTAAAAGAGGGTCAAAAGAGTTTTCTGAATTTTTTTGTATAGAAGGGCCTTTGCGTGTAGAAGGAAAAAAGCTATATTTAAACTTAAATTTAAAAAAAATACTGAAGATGATGGGATTTCTGCCAATGCGTTCAAAGCGGTAGGCGATGACTTGATTCTGAGTATGCACAATTTCACATGCAATATGTAGTCGGAGGAAAACTCCTCTGCATTGACACAACGATATCAGCGCAGCACTAAGAATAACATACAAATCGCTGCTACTTTGTGCTACTACTTTCTAGGTACTCTTGTATTGATTAACACAGTAAAATTGTTACCTGCCAATGAACCATTTTTACTATCGTTAACAAGTTCACTGACTTTAATACTAAACCTCCTTCAAAGCAGAAATAATATTGCCTATCAAAATTATACAAAAAAATTTTGTTTCCATTTAAGTACATATACCTATGTTCTTTAATTGAGAATATTTTGTTTATTTTCAGCATACAATTATGAACAGATAACAAACTACGAAAGCAAAGCAAATATTTCATAACATAGAACGCTTGTGAATTAAATTTCAATAAATTCGAAGAAAATGTCCAAATATACGTTGAACCGGGTTTAAAACACGACGCCGGCTGGATAACGAATGTTATAAACTTGTTAATGTGTCTCTGATTGAGAGCTGGGACATTTTTGTCATTTAAAATGCGTCGCATCTAGTGTGTGTCGTTTCTAGCGTTTCCAATGCTATCACAAGAAAGTACAAAATGGCGAAAAGAAAATGTTTCCATACTACGGAAATTCATGATCCAACATTATAAGAGTTTTTTCGTGGACGGTTTTAATTTGAAAGTTTAGCATCAGAGCCGCATAGCGTTACGACTCAATTTCTCAAGTTTAAATGGAAGCACTTTAAAAAGATGATTTTTGTGGACAGCAGCGTCGGTATTTAAAAGATATCGAAACAAGAACATCCACAACATGTCTCAAGGTAATAATTTATTTATTTATCAAGAAGATTAATATATCTATTGAAATCAAATAAATATTTTAATAGTAGGAACTTAAAATTTAAATTTAAATGTTGCCTTATTTAAAATTATTTGTTTCTCATTTTCAGTTTGGATAACTAAAAACACTCGCACAACTTTGCGAAAAACAATGCGTCGTATGAGAAAAAAGACAAGACATAAAAACATCATTCGTGAGTAATAGATCTAAGTTTTCAATGTGAAACACGAACTTAGGTTCTATACCTAAATGCAAATCTGGACCAAATTAATTATAAGTTTAGTTATGTTACTATAGAAATATGCTTAGTTTTAAGATTTTTGAAAAGTATTTAGTATATAAGAGAGACTGATGTTCAATATTTTCCAAAATTTAACAGCTATTATTTCCATGAATTATTTTTAAGTGTGTGATTTCAATATTCTATTTAATTTAATTGTAATATTTCAGCTTGTAATTAGGCGATATTTCAAATGCGACCCCACTTCTAGTTCGGGCTTAACTAATTCTTTGGTTTCCCTAATCAAGGCATACAACCCTTTCAGACTAGGTGTTTTTACGCTTAATTTGTGTACTGATGAATCAATGTGTTCTTTAAAGTCTGGACTTATGGGGATTAATGGTCGAAATTCCTTGGCAACTTCTGCTATTTGTCCGCTACACATGGATTCAACTAGTTTCAAACTGTCATATCCAGAAGTCCCGCCTTCTTGTAAGATTTTGTCTCCACTTTTATAAAATAGCGACATAGATAGGTGGTCAGTAGTAGCAAAGATTTTGTCATGCCGGTTCTGTATTGCAAGAAAAGTATTGAATCTTGCTACATAAGTATCTTTCATCATGAGAATTGTATTGCGGTCTAATAGAAGATGATGTGTTTTGATCCAAACGAATCCTTCAACTATTTTTATTAAACCGAAATTCGGAGAATCCCACTCGAAATACAGAGGATTTTTTTGCTTGTCAATAATTTTACAATTCAGTGTCTTTTGCAAACAATTGGACTCGCTCTTAGTTGTACAATTGAGCAACAGCGTCATGCAATGCAAGTCCCAGAATAAATGACCCCATTTCAACTCATTCCTAGGGATATCAATCTTATTTGGTGAACTGAAAAATTTCTCAATACCAAGCCAACCTTTCAAAAAAGAATCCACTACCGGTTTAGTAATCTTCTCGCATTCTCTAGTCTTCTTTAGCAAATCACTAAAACATTTGGATGGAATATACGCATCATTTTGATTAAATCTGCTAAACCAACTCGTGAATGAAGAAGACTTTTAGTCGGGGTATTTCTTCTAGAGGACATATATAATTTTTTATAGACTCCCATTTTTTCATATCCCATCGTGGATTAGCTCTCTTATTTCTTAACCAATTTATAAGGTCATCAGTTTCGTCCGCTATTAACGGAGAATTCAAGGAATAGTCTACATTGCTCAAATGTTTCATAATTTCAAGTTCTTTTGATGATAATGGTTCGGATTGTAAAAACGGGTCATAGTCTTCTTCATGCAATAATCTGTCTAGATCATCATAACTTGAAAATTCATCTCCTGTTGAAAAGCTCATTTTTACTTATAAGTTTTTTATTATATCGGTAATAAAAGATTTTAACTGAATTTGAAGTGAATCATTAATTGGATTTTTTGTTGCTGGTTTTATTACTGTTTTTTTCATGAACTTAAAAAGTTAAACGAGATATTCAATTGATTTCAACCTGATTGAATGATCATTTTGAATCTATGTTCTAAATCTTTCTGGCAGATTATGCTCTTGTCTGACTCTGTTCATCATTCCCATTTCTATTTCCGATCTCTGTCCATTATTTTGGGATGTCATCAACATTCGGAAATTTAGACAATTTCGTCTGTAAAAAATGTATAAGGCAATGAGACAAATAACAGTAAATATAATAAAAACTCTTCTCAACCATACATATTTTTCGTTACTCTTAAAAGTAGGGATTATCAACCTGGTTTTGTTTCGAGTCGTTACATACTCTATATCGTCAACCAGTTCAGTGAAGTTTTTAACCGACACAATTACGGGATGATCTACCAAACTCAAACGTTCTCCAACTCGCATATAAGAGCTAAGCTCTGATGAAATGAGAATTCCAGGGGGTAAATTTATTCTTCCATCAATTTTGATTATCCCATTTATTGTCGTCGAGATAAAAGACTGTGAAGGAGATATCCAATCCAGAATATAAACATCAGATCCATCCATTGTTTTGCCTAAGAAATTCTCTTTGGTGTTCATAGATGAGATATCTATCTCCTCATAGATCCCTGTAGACATCAATAGGAGCCCAGTTTTTATTTTATAAACTGGACCAGGACCTGTATACAAAGGGGTTAAATAAGACAAATCCATGGAGGATATCAACTCACGATTGATCAGTTTTTGTATTGTGTCTTGGCATTTCATCTTGTAAATCAGATCTATTGTGACTACCTCATCTTCTACTACATGAGAGTGTCCAATGTTTAAACCAATAGTTGATCCCACATTACAGTTTGATAAATTATCAAAAGTCCATGTAGATGATTGTTTAACATTCTCTATCTGTATCCATTCCCCTGATGAAGTTCTGAGTCCGATCTTTCCACAATATTTGATCCTACAAGATCCTTTTAAAGGTGTGTCTTTCCTTCCTTCGATATGAATCCAATCATTATTGGGATCTTGTCCAATGCTGCCCATCGGAGCATACAATGGGGCCGCCTCTTCTTCCCAATTATTACAGTCGGGCTCGTTGGTTAGAGTGTGCTCGGTGATCCAAAGAATGTCTTGATGTATAGTCTGTGCAAATATCTCCGTGGTTTGACCTCCTGGGAACATCAGGTCTATGAAAGAGCCGGAATACGGGTCTACACTTACAGAGTGAGGTGTGATGATGATAGCATTTTTACTTACTGAGTTATCAGAATTCCATTGACAATCTTCTAGAGGATAATTTGTGTTTTCGGTGTTTCCACTGTCATAATTTTTGATCCCATCTAGACATTGTTGTTTGGTTGGGGTCTGATGTAGAATATTGTGGGAAATTGTGTGTGTTCCATACCAAGGACAAATACATCTGGTCACATATTCGATATTTTTGCATAAATAACCTGGGATTGTCAATTTAGTGTTATAATAAGGTCGGCGGACAATTAAATCATGATGAAAAATATCTAATGTGGGGTTAAAAGAGTGACCAATCTGTGGACAGAGTAGTTTGTCATATTTTGCCATACTCCATGAATTGTGAATGTGTGTTGGGTACAGATATGAATGAATGCTGTTGAAACAATGAAAAACAGTTATAATTGATAAAAAGATATGAGAAAAATTCATTTTGTCAAATCACTTTAAGTTTCTGTTGATTCTTTTGGTAAAATTAATAGAAGCAACAATTTTTAATTAATTTATTTAAGTCTTAGTTAGAGTGCTTGAAAATTATATTTTTATTTCACAAATATTCAACTCGCAACTGTAGGAAACGGTCTTCCCGGACTGGATACTGAGAATTTTCTGGTGTTGGGTTGTTCTCACACCGTACTCGTTATCTCGCTTACCGATGTTCAAATGTATATCGCTTGTGTCATAAATCTTGTACATTAATTCAATATAACTTTGATCTTACTAAACCTAGCGTACAATTCGAACTCTTCTTAAAAACTAACTTATTCATTCATTATGATGGTTCTTTAGGGGAAAAATAAGATGTAATTTTCTGGTGTCTGGAACCCAGATATCAATTTCATACATGATTGACTTCTTTCAATCTTTATCTGTAGTATGTGATTATATGTTACTTTATTTACAATTCTTTTTCCAGTCATGACATATGTAATTGGATGTCTTTTGTATTGGATTTCCATTTAATGCTTGGACGTTAACTTATTATATTAAATTAAGTTCGTGAGTCCCGATGTGGCGTTTAAAAAAAATTGTACTTATTCATAAAACAATACAACCGTTAGGATTGCTATCTTGTGCAATACTGCTCCCATTTTTTAAACATAATTTTATTCGTCACATTTAAAAGCAGAAGGAGTTAGTCATCATATCATTCCAAGGGTCTAGATCATTCTTGATTATTTCTGTTATAGATTTTTTACGATCAATACGTGACTGTCAGCGTTTAACCCGAAATCTATTGTTATTGAAATATAATCGGGGATAGAACCAAATGTTCTTCAGCTATGTTTTAGGGTTATAGAAGTTAACATTGAAACTTAATGAGGATTGCGTTCCTTAACTTATTATATTAGTGTCTATCTTAAACTGTGGTAAGAATTATCTTTTATTAATTTTTTTTGTTTAATAAGGCAGAACAGGTTTCTATTTGTAAACGATTTCTACATTTTGTTTGTATAATATTACAAGATGTACCACCATTTTCGCAGTACGAACCCCGAAAAAAGTATCATTGCTCCCGTCGTACTAAAAAAAATTGCCCTAAAGAGGAAGTAAATTCCTTTTGGGAAGAAGTAAAAACGCAGTTAAATAGCTTCGGTCCACCCTCTTAGGCCCCTCTAGGTGGAGAAAAGTAAATTGAATAGTTTAGTCTTAACTTATCTACAATTTAATTCAATTTTTAGGCGTGGTTAGATTGGAAGGCATACATCAAGAGGAAAATGTTTGAAAAGTCATAAGCCAGGGCTGAAGTGGGTATCTACCTTTACAGGTCATGCCGGGTAGTATGTTTTCAACAAATCTAAAATATAAGTGTTTCTTTCTCCGTCACGATATTTTCTTTCAAAATGTGCTTTTGCTGAACTTAAATTCCACACATGAGAATTATGATTTGATCCCGGATACTGTTGCGGGTTTCTTTGATGCCGTCGGGGTCTGTGCTGGCATGCTTGACCGGCCTCACGCTCGTCGGAGGGAGTAGATTCTTGACCCCTATCAAAACCGCGCAGACAAAAATCATGCCAGGCTCTACGTCGCGGTGTTATGACGTCACGAGAATATTTTCTTACCCACCCTGCCATGGTAACCTATCTCGCCTAAGCTACCCCTTTCCTCGCCATCTTTCATTTCCTCATCCCACTCTTACCATTTCCATCAACCCCCATCCTTTATCCTCTAAATTAAAAACCCATTTTAGATCAAATTATTATCTTTTCAATCATTATTATTAAATTCACGATTCATTTTTATTGTACAATTAATCTGATTTCAAACAAAACAAATTATAATTATACAAGTTAAATTAGTTAAACAAATCAGTTGAACTATATTTTTCAAATTATTAAAAGTTACCAATTTAAATCAATTTTAATAGTAGTATCTATGTACAAAAGCACATACGCAAGTTGAAAGTAAATTTCGTTTCTATTTTCCCCAGGTAAGCGCAATACGTATAGATAAATATGCGTGCACGAATATATGCACGAATTATCGTTTGAGTGCACTTCACTCAAAATTACCGATTTTTGACAATATTCCCCACCCCTTGAAAGTTTTTATATATTTTAAATGCAATTTAGTATAAAAGCTTACAGATAACTGACTCACCCTTATCTTCGGTGTTTAAAGCATCGAGCTGCAAATGATGTGGCCACAGCATCGAGGCTGATGAGATGAAATTTTCTGCTAATTTAAACACTTTACAAAGCTATAAAAATTATATAAAACGCTTTCAATAATTGTTAACCCTTAAAAGTGGACAAAATTTAGGTGCACACAAGTAGCATTGCATATATGGATATGTATATACATATATGTATACTAATTTTATACTACCTGTGGCTAGTTTCAAAAAATTTACTTCGCATCCGCGGTGTGTTTTAAATCTTTACGTTATTGTTTTTATAAAAAAAAATTAATTAAATGAATTTAAAAATAAAAATAGTAGTTGAAGTCGTTGCTTGCTGGATTTGAACCCAGAACCCCACGCCTACAGTTAAAACGCCTAACTCACTGGACCACAGTTGATACGAATTTTGTTGGTCCCAAATTCAATTTGAAGATTTAGGGACGTTTTTAAAGTAGTTTAGCTACACAAACAAAATAAAAATAAGTGAATTACTAATTTGACTCTGAATCATGGTCGGCCCATTGCGAATGGTCACAAAGTATCAGTTTAAATCCCAAACTGATCATTTTTTTTAACTTATTGAAAATATTTAAAAAAGAATATAAATTAATACAATATTTCACAATTTAATAAATATTATTGAAAACCATAACTTTGTACTGAATTAATTTAAATTGCACTTTAGTGACCACAGCAACAAACCGACGATATGCATTAATTCTAAGTAGTTTTGCACATATACCTTTCTTATGTTTTCTGTTCTGGCTTGTTAGTCTTTTAGAGACGTTAAATTCTTAAGCCTTAAAATGTTATTGTTCACTATTTTGTTCTAGGTAAATTAAAATTCTTTCACTTATGTAACTTTTACATACTTTTGAAATTGAAAATTAAGTAATTTATTTATTTATTTCATAAATCAGAGTTGAGTTGGAAATAATAAAAAAAAGGAAATTGACGTCCACAAAGTCTGAGTTGCTTGGGTATAGGCGTACTTATAACTTGTGAGAAAAATTCTTTTTCTTTCTGCAACAGTTTATTTTAGCCATCTACGACTACCAAACAGTTTGTACGGGACAAAATATCGCCGATCGGGAACGGTGGCGATACACGGTCTCATACATAATGTACATTTAATTTGAAAGGCAGGGGAGTAGTGGCTAGTTTAAGGACTCGTTGTAACAAAGAAAACATTTAAATTGTTACAATACCTTGCGTCTATAAAACGCACTCGCATCTTGTCACAAATTTAAAATTTAAGTTCACAGTCAATCTTAAAAATATATCTTGCATTTATACCACCATGGCATTTATACTGAAGAACCCTTTTCTTTTGTAGTACAGAAACTTATCTTCCGCCGCTGGTGCAATCATTTTCACATGAAAAATTTGTTTTGGAGTAGAAGTCAATCTTTGCTAGACGTTTCTTAACCTCCGTCATTTCCAATTTAATCCATATCGGAATTATTTGCGGATCGGGTCGATAGTTAGATATTTCCTTATTTGAACCTGATTTGTGAATTAGTGTAATAGCGGACTTCTTCCACCCTAAAGAAATTCCCCTTTAGAAAGAGAACTATAGAGAAAGCCGATGCAAATTTTGTTTTAAATAACTTAAATAACTAATTTTATCTGGACCAGCATTTTGCAGCTTAAGCCTCGTAAAGCTTTTTCAACTTCATTTTCACTTATGTATATGTAACGTCTGTTAAAAATAAAAATAAAAATTAAAAATTCAAAATTGAAGAAATCAAATTGGTAACAAAATATTGTAGAGTTATTTATTAATTAAATAAGTTTATATGAAGTTATATTGAAGATTCATGACCGGAACTGGGTGTATGATAATGGTGGACAGAACGACATAATTGATAGTGACGCTAGATGTCGTTATGTTGAGTTGTTAATAAAAGGCGTTGCCAAACCACATCTGAGCAACTTCCAATGATTAATGGAGTTTCAAAATTAGCTGCTTGGAAAGAAAGACGCTAAGTAGATCTGTAGATAGATTTAAAAAAGGCAGAATAAGCATTACAGATAGATAAATATCACCTAAATATTGCACAGTTTTATTAATTCCATTAGTTTTCTTTTTATTATTTATAAAAGACCAGAAACTTCTGGAGATGCATGATAATAACTCTTCTCTTTCTTCGTCTTGAGTTTCTTCTGAGAGTCGTTGAATGTTTTTGTTTATTGTATCTATGAATATTTCTTCATTTGTAATATGTCTTATGGATTTTGATTTTAAAAAGAAATAAATATTCATTATTAATAACGCAATTATTAGGTATTGTAACAATTGTGCTGAATGTTGTTATTAAATTATTGGTTTTAATTTCTTCGAGAATTTTAAATGTTTTTTTTAATATAATTTTGTCTTTCGTGTATTTATACCAAGTATCATTACTTAATACTCGTATTAATTCTCTATTTGGTGTGTAATTTTAACTTATTTTTATTCAGAATTGGTTCCATTTCCATTTTATGGTAAGTTTGATTACAAAGCGACATCCGTTGTATCTGGAGTGCTGCTTGAAGTAGTAGGTACTCTTCATCGTTCTCTTAAACTTCTTTTTCCCAAAAAGTGCTGGTGCGTATCTACAAACATAGAACCATTATATTCACTCTTTTTCTTTTCAAAATAAGCAAACGGCGCTTACTTTTGTACCGATTTAATGGTACATAATTAAAATATTTGTATCATTTTCAAAAGCTATTTGCTGTATTAAATCAGGATTCACTTTCTTTTCGCGTTTTGTCAGTATAAACATGAAATCAAAAATAATTGGTAAGATGACAGAAACGTCAATCGAAATCCTGGTTCTGTTCAGTGTCAACACTTCAACCAGATTTTCATTCGATGTAAAAGGCCTTTAAGTCTAATTATCTCACATCTATTGTAGACAAATTTTCCTATATGTAAATATTAATAGGGAGCTCTTCACTTCTTATCATAATATGTAAATCCTTGTTCGTCGTTCAAGTATTGAACATCAAGTCGCTTTCCTCGTCCATAATGTAGTAATATCGTTAGTATTAATGTTAATATGATTGGTAGAGATACTTTTCGATTTCTTACTGCGTCTGCTGCTATTTTACTTATGACTCAAGATGACTCAAATTATGTTTGAGACATTCAACACTCCATTGCCATTCAGGCTGTACTTTCACTGTATGCCTCTGGTCGTACCACCGGTATTGTGTTAGATTCTGATGATGGTGTTTCTCACACTGTGCCAATTTATGAAGGTTATGCTTTGCCCCATGCCATTCTTCGTTTGGATTTGGCTGGTCATGATCTAACAGATTACCTAATGAAAATCTTGACTGAACGTGGTTACTCATTCACCACAACAGCTGAGCGTGAAATTGTCCGTGACATCGTGACATCAAGGAGAAGCTCTGCTATGTTGCTCTGGACTTTGAGCAAGAAATGGCAACAGCCGCATCATCTAGCTCCTCGGAAAAGAGTTACGAATTGCCCGATGGTCAAGTTATTACCATTGGTAGTGAACGTTTCCGTTGCCCCGAAGCTCTATTCCAGCCTTCATTCTTGGGTATGGAAGCTTGCGGTATCCATGAAACCACATATAATTCCATCATGAAGTGCGATGTCGATATCCGTAAGGACTTGTACACCAACACAGTATTGTCCGGTGGTACCACCGTGTATCCAGGTATTGCTGATCGTATGCAAAAGGAAATCATCGCAGTGGCTCCATCAACAATGAAAATTAAGATCATTGCACCACCAGAGAGGAAATACTCCGTATGGATCGGTGGATCCATCTTGGCAGAGCTATCCACTTTCCAACAGATGTGGATCTCGAAACAGGAATACGAGTCTGGCCCATCAATTGTCCACAGGAAGTGCTTCTAAGCGTAGTAGTTCTCGCAAAACCGTATTATGTATTGCTAATTTTCATTTTTTAAATTATTATTACATATTAAATCATCATGGTCAGGTGATCCTGAAATCCACTTCCAAACTTTTCCTATTTCATCAATACCTCGTCTATATCTTTTTGTCAATCTAAGTTGTCCAAGGAGTGATTTTATTATTGTTATATCTATATCTCTACTAGGGTTTAATGCGTCGTCCTCATGATTTTCATTTAACGTATTTTTAAAGTAGTTTTTGTTTATTTCGGATTCTGTTTCTTGTAATACTTTCTCAAAGTAATTGAGATGTGTTATGTGGAATAAATTTCCAAAGTCACTATAAATTGCTGCGTTTCCATTTTCTAATAACAAATAATTTTCTCGTGTATAGTCTACTATGTCAGCGGTTGTTATAGTTAATGTCAATAGTAATATTAGAATTGTTGTTTCCATTTTCTGAAATGAAAAATATCTAACTTTTAATGTTATTTTTATGAATAACTCGTTTCTTAGTTCTAATCTTATTTCCTAAATCTTCTTCTACTATTTGTTTCCTATAGTTATTAACCATTTTATTTTTAATCAAATTGAAAGTTTTTGCGACCTTTAGTCCAAATGCGTTTCGCCCAGGTACGACAGTTGGGCTCATCAGTTAGATGCATTTGGACTAAAGGTCGCAAAAACTTTCAATTTGATTTTTAATCAATAGAGTCCACAAAAACAAAAACTATAAACACAATTTTTGTTGTTTTTGTATTTTTTGTTTCCCTTCTTCATTTTATTTTTATTTTTAAATTGTAATATCTTTTCGTAAATTACCTCTTTTGGTTTATATGTTTTCACTTGTTTCTTTTCATTATTTCTTTTTAACATTTTATCCTGTGCTTCTTTTAACTTTGCGCTTATATGACTATGATTAATTTTGTTGTAAAAGATATCGGAAGGTTTAGCATCTGTAACAGAATGTATCGTTTGGTTATACTGTTGTACTGCTCTTAGTAATGCTTCCGTTGTGTCGATTATTTCAAATTCATCTTTTAAACATTTTGTTATTTCTGTAAGTGTAGAGTGAATTCTTTCTACTTGGCCATTTGTTGAACTGTGACCAGGGTCGCAAAAATATAACTGTATTATAGTCTGTTCATTAAATTTTTAAATACTGTGGGTTGAAATCCTCTTTCGTTGTCTAGGGTTATCTTCTTACAATTAGGAAAGATTTGTAATATTTCCAAGACTTTATTTTCTAAATTTAATTTGGTATCTAGACACTTTACTATTAAGAATTTTGAATATGCGTCAATACATGTAAGGTATTTTACTTGTTTTGCAGAAAATATATCGATATGAAGGAATTCCCCCTCCTTCTTTGGAATTGGAGCCTCTCCAATTGGTATTGATTGTGGATGTCTGTCATATTTTAATTTATTACATATATCACAATTTCTTGTATATTCTTTAAATTGTTTTCTCATATAAGGCCAGTAATATTCATTACGGATTTGTTTAATATTTTCCCTATAGTTCCTATGAGCTCTTGTGTGTGTTTGATGTACAATTGCGGCTTGGTCGTCTTTATTTGGAATATCATTTGAGAAAATTTTAGTATATAAAAATTTATTACTGAAGGTTGTGGTAATTGTTTCCTTAATATCGTAAAGATCTTCAGGTGTGCAGTGAATTGCTACTACTCCTGGGGCCTGTTTCAGCGCTATTACATCAACTACATCTTACAACTACATCCTACAACTACATCAGTTACATTTTTCTGTTTCACGCATAAAACTGAAAGTGTTGTATGATGTAGCTGGAAAATGTAGTTGATGTAGTATATTTGACATTTCTCTGCATATTTTTATTTGGGCTTAGTTTTCATGTATTATTGTTTGATTCAAATCTCGTGAAAAAAAACTTAATTTAGAAAAAAAAATGGATTTTGATATAAATATTTTCGATGATGACTTTGAATTTGATATAAGAGTTGAAAGAAGAAGAAATGTATTTTTACAAAGAATCAATTTTAATTTGGAAGATCCATATTTTGTGGAGAAATTTCGAATGCCAAGAAATTGTGTCGAATTTTTGGTTGAACGATTGGGAGTATTTATATCTCGCCCAATTAATTGCAACCAATTTGCGATGTCACCGCTGCAACTAATTCTTTTAACTCTTCATTGGCTTGGAAATGGAAGCCAATATCATGGTGTTGGAACTATGCATGGTGTCTCAAAGGCATCCGTATGTCGTTGCGTTAATAAAGTGTGCTCAGTTGTTTCGAGTCGTTTATTACGTGAGTAATTTTCACAATAATAATTACTTTAAAGTCATTTATTTTTGTTTTATAAGCAGGAGAGGAAGTGAGGTGGCCCGAAAATTCAAACGCTGTAGCTCAAGATTTTTTTCATATAGCGGAAATGCCATTGGTTGCTGGAGCTGTTGATGGCACTTTAATACCAATAGAGGCGCCATCGGTTAATGAGCAGGCATTTGTCGATAGAAAAGGGCATCATTCTTTGAATGTAATGGTAGTTGCTGGTCCCGATTATCGCTTTTATGCAGTCAACAGTAACTATCCCGGCTCTGTACATGATAGCCGTGTTTTACAATGCAGTAAATTCTATAATAAATGGAATAATGAAGAGTGGCGGCCATTTCCAAATTCGATCATCATTGGCGATTCCGGCTACCCATTAAGAAAATGGTTGTTTACGCCAAACGTTCCTAATTCTGTTGAAGAAAGCCGAGCTAAAAATCGATTTTTAGCTAAGCTAAAGAAAACGCGACAAGTTGTAGAATGTAGTCTTGGTCAATTAAAAGAAATATTTCCTTGCTTAAATGGACTGAGATTAAAAAAGCCAGTAAGCTGCGCAAGAGTGGTAAATGCTTGTATTACATTATATAATATACGTAAAAGAATGGCATGTGAAGATGAAATCAATTTGTTGAATGATGATAATGATGTCGAGGAAGAACACGAAGGAAATAATGAAGACGAATATGATGATAGCGCCATCGAAGTATTGAAAAATTATATTAATCGTTTCAACTATTAGTTTTTTCTTAAACTTGATTGTAATTTAAGCCAATTATTGGTATACACTTACAATTTACATAAGTACATATGCGAAGTAAAAAAGTTCAAACTTCTTTTGAAGCTTACTTCTTGTTACTTAATTGTTGAAATTAATATATAAAGTAAGTAATTAGGCCTATTCGGCGAGAGCGGTATTCGGTATGCTAAAATCTGTTATAAAATCTGCTAAGAAATCTTTTATGAACTGTCAAACATTCCTTTATAATATAATATAAAATATTATAATAAAATATCATTTACATAATATGTTCATATATTTTTATTTGTTTGTATGACTTATAATTGTCATATAACTACTGCCTTATAATTGCCATAGTCAATTTTTCTATGGCCACAGTTGTAGCATTTTGTGCTACAGTTGCTTCTTTCCTCAGAAGTGCGGAGAAATTGATAGAAGTCATCATCTATAATTGTAGTACAAAAGCTATATTTTATAATTCCATCTATGAAGCAAAGCTTGATATATCTGCAAATTTAAAGAAGTCATTTATTAAACTCTGTCACTTCAAAGCTAATTCCATCTTTTCGAAGATTAAAACGTTTCTGAGTTTTAATTTAAGTCCTCTAGGTGATTCTAAAACCGGTTTTCAGATTAAACAAAATAAGAAAATTTCCGTCTACGACTAATTTTGGCATTTCATACGTAATTTTTGAACATGAAGAAAATAGTATTATATGAAATTTTTTTTAAATATTTGTTAAAATTGAAAATTGTTTTTTAAATTCAGCATAACACGACATATGTAACTCAGAACCGTTTTAATAATCCAAATAAGGCAAACGGTTTTGAAATGACATCGTTTTGTAACTAAGAAAGATTACATGAAATTCAATGAAATTTCACTGTTGAACATGAAGAAAATAGTTTTATATGAAATTTTTTTGAAATATTTGTTAAAATTGAAAATTGTTTTTTAAATTCAGCATAACACGACATATGTAACTCAGAACCGTTTAAATAATTCAAATAAGACAAATGGTTTTGAAATGACATCGTTTTGTAACTAAGATTACATGAAATTCAATATTGAATTGAAAAATATGCAAAAATTATAGTCCCTATTAAAAAAAAAATTCAAATTTATGATCTATCAATAATCGGTCTTTATTTAGGTGGAAAAAGTAAAACTACTCTGAATCTTCTGCAACAAAAAGCGGTGCGGTCAGTTTTGATACCCCAAGGTTCAACCTTATTTCTCTTTCACGGCACTCCAATCTTTTCTCGTAGCAACAAAGAGTTAAGTACTCCGCCTTTAACTCTTGCATCTTATCGTTTTTTTTTTGACTGGTCGATGGCTTTGGGCTTGTCCGTCTGGACCGCTTTTCTCCTGATGAAGAGTCTTGACCCGTTATTGGTTTTTCAATTATTGGAGATTCATCAGGGTCTTGCTTAGCGTCCTGACTAGAGTAACAGCCATCGGACTCAAATTCATCGAGTCCTTCTGCTATCTGCGAAGAAAAAAAAATTAGGACACACGCTTCATCTATTCTATCTATCTATCTATATTGTATCTATATAATTAAAAAAAAAGAATATTTTAATAATGAAAACATACATACCTCTTCTCCTACAATCGATAAAATTAATTTATCGTTTTCATCCAATAAATCTTTTTTTGCAGCACCACCTACGCCAGTCCTCTTCATTCTATCCACCTTGTTCTTTAAATTGAGAAAACTATGAATTACAACTTATTCAAAACTTAAGAAAGCAATTGCTTACCAAAGCGCTTCTTCTCCAATTTTGCCAAGTCACTCTTCGAAATTTTTCTCCACTTGACTCAGCTACAATTCCGTAGCTCGAGGCTATCTCGGAAACTCTATCCCAAGCTTGACAAATGTCTCTTTTGGATATGGTTGAAGAAAATTTTCCGAAAAGGATCTCTTTCGATGCATGTATTTCTTGTAATACAAGCATTTGTTGTTCTCTCGCAGACTTAAAAATACAAAAATTAACTATATAATATTTATAATTTATATTTAAATAAGAAATACTTACATTGGTATATTTTCGTTTGTATCCCGACTTCTTCTTCTTCTTCCTTTTCTTCGGCGCTGTTATGATCTCGATGTCGAGGGGATCATAACTCTCCCACGTATCTGCTTCACACTAGTGATCCGCCTGTGGGGTTCGCCGGGTTGACCTCAGAAATCGGCGGCAAGCCTCCCGGTTTTGTATTGTTCCATTTCTGAGGCCAACTGAATGCTGGTGTTTTTGCATTTGTTTGTACCAGGAGTGTTTAGGCCTACCTTTCTTTTTATTCCGAATTGGAACGTTGTATGATATTGCCTTTTTGACGGGGTTCTCAGGATCTCTCCTTTGAACATGGCAATATCAACTGAGTCGGTCGTGTTCAATTTTTTGGGAAATGGTATTCTTAACATGAAGGCTTCCTCGGATCTTCGTACTTCTAATTCGATCAAGCTTTGTAACTCCTGCTGTCATACGAAGCATCTTCATCTCAGCTGCCGTTAGCTTACTCTCATACTTTTTGTACATTGTCCAACATTGTGAACCGTATGTGAGTGCTGGACGCACAACTGAAGTGTAGAGCTTTCCTTTCAGCTTAGGGGGCATTTTTCGGTCACAGAAGATAGCAGAATTTTCCCGCCACTTCATCCACCCTACGCTTACGCGATGATTGATATCGTCATCACAAGTAGCTTCGTTATTTATCATAGACCCCAGATATTTAAAGTCTTCACACTTGGGAAGCACTACTCCATTCAAATAAATGTCTGGAATAGGCCTGTGTGGATCAGAAAATGGGCAGCATAGGTATTCTGTCTTTTTCGCGCTTATGCGGTACCCACTTCCTTCTAGAACATCCACCCATACGTCAAGTGCTCGTTGTAGGGATATCGGGTCTTCACTTATGATGGCTCCATCGTCAGCAAACAATAACTGATGTAATTTTGGATCCGTCACTTTGCCTTCAAGCAGGTAATCAAGAACTGTAATAAAGAGCAGGGGACTCAAGACACTTCCCTGGTGTACACCTACTGTGATTTCGAATTCTTCGGTGACTCCAGCTGCGCATCTTACTTCAGTAACTGCTCCATCATACATGTCCATAATTATCCGCACATAGGTTTCTGGAACTCCTCGTTGCCTGAGGGCCACCCATATTAGATCTCGTGGTTGCCGATCGAATGCTTTTTCAAAATCAACCAATACGACATGCAAATCCTCCAAAGAATCCCGATGTTTTTCCATAATTATTCTTATACTCTGGATTGCATCCGTGGTTGACTTACCCCCGACAAACCCGCACTGGTCATCAGATAGCCTAATTATTTTTCGCAGTCGGCTACCCAAGACTCGCTCAACGATCTTCATGGTGTGTGACATCAGCTTAATCGAACGGTAATTATCACAGCTTCGAGTATCACCCTTTCCTTTATAAATTGGAAGAAGGTAACTTTCCCTCCATTCGTTTGTATCCCGACATTGTTTTAAAATATTTTGTTTCCTAATAACGATATATATTTTGAACTCTTTTCAACAGGTTCTACATCAAACATTTATATTGTATCAATGTAGCAAGAATTTACTGTTAGTTGTACTACAACAATGTAGCTCAAAAAGCTGTGAAACAGAATCATACATTTTTCCAATAATTCCAGTGTATCATCCATATCTACACTGATGTACTACAACTGAAAATCGAAAGTACCTATGAAACAGAATTGATGTATTACAACAGTCAAAATGATACATTGTACTTGATGTAGTATCGCTGAAACCCTGGTTTAAGAAATTGTTTCAAAATATCCACTTTGGTTTTTTGGTGTATCATACTCTATTATGTGTCGTATTTTATTAGGAAAATTTTGTATTTTCTCATGTATTGTATATTTACCTTTGGCAATTAGAATTTGCTGACTAAACTCATTTAAAGCTTTGTTTGTTTCTTTAATTAAAATGTTATCATTGCTTTCAGTAGAATGTTGTGTAGCATCCGTGGAGGAACTACGAGTATCACTTAAATGATTCAAGTTTTGCCTAGATAGGGCATCGGCTACAACATTTGTATTTCCTGGTTTGTATATTATTTTTGGTGCGTATTCTTCGATAATTGAATGCCATCGCTTCATTTTCGCATTTGGGTTTCGTGCAGAAACAGCAAATGTTAGGGGTTGATGGTATGTATGTATTTCCAGATTAGTAACTCCGTAAAGGTAGTTTCGTAAATTTTTTAATGCCCATACAATGGCATAAAGTTCCTTTTCATTGGTTGCGTAATTTCTTTCGGTTTCTGTTAATGTTTTTGAAATGAATGTAATGGGTTTATCATCTTGTGATAACACTCCACCTATTGCGTCATTCGATGCAGCTGTTGTTGGTACAAATTTCTTTTCAAAATTGGGTTGAGCTAATTTTACTTCATTTATCAATATATTTTTTAATTCTTGAAATGCTTCAATTCCCTCTTGGTCTAAATGTATATTTGTTTTTTTTGAAACGTATTGGGACACTTTTCCGTTTTCTCCCTTTAAATATTTAGTTAAAGGTTTAGCTACAGCGGCATAGTTTCTAATAAACTTTCTATAATATCCTGTCAGTCCTAAATAACTTCTTAGTTGGCGTAATGTTCTTGGCATGGGGAAATTTTGAATTGAATAAATTTTTTTGGGGTCTGTTTTAATTATACCGTATCCTATTACGTATCCCAAAAATTCTGCTTCTGTTTTAAAAAATACTGATTTCTCTAGTGAAATCTTCATGTTAGCTTCTTTTAAAACGTCTATTATTTTATCTAGGTCTTCTTTATGTTCCTTCAAATTATTTGAATAGCCAATTATGTCGTCTATGTAAACATGGCATATTTTTCCAACATATTCTCGTAGAATATTATCCATAGCTCTTTGAAATATGCTTGGAGCATTTTTTAGTCCAAACGGCATTCTAAGGAATTCAAATTTTCCATTATTAACGGAAAAGGACGTTTTTTCAATATCTTTATTTTTGCTTTTCCTAAATTAGACAATATCACATTACTGTCTGGTATAGGATATTTGTCCGAAATTGTTTTTTCGTTTAATTTTTTATAATCAATGACGAGTCTCATTTTGTTAGAACCGTCTCTGTTTGTTCCTTTTTTTGGAACCACCCAGACTGGTGAGTTATACGGGCTTTTAGATGGTTTGATTATTCCATCCTTTAACATTTTATGTAATTCTTCGTAATAAATGAATTTGCCGACAGTGGATAGGGATACTGTTTACTCCATATAGGAGTTTCAACAGTTGTACGTATTTCAGCTTCAACATCTGTTCTGAAGGGTAATTTCATATCTATATCAGAGTGTATTCGCTTTATTCTATCTTTTACCTGTCCTATTAAATATTCTTCATCTAATTTATTTTAGATATTATTTATTGTATCACATTCCTCTTCTGGAATGTATATTCTTTCACTTTTATTTTTATACTGCAATGTTTTTTTCTCGAAATCTAATTTGATTTCCGCTTTTTTTAATAAATTGAAACCTATTAACAAATCTGAGTCTAAGTTTCCTATTTCATAAAATCTCACGTGTTGATCAAAAATATATACGTCCATTCCTGTATATGTAGGGTAGTCCTGGCGCTCTTCTAAAAAAGCATCTTCATTCAAATTGTTTATTCTTTCCTGCTTAATTGGGGGTTGAGCACTATTTTGTGCACTTTCATGTGCTCGTTTTTCAGGTTGGTACTGTGGCTTCTAAACTGGGGTCGATAATTTGGTTGAAAATTATTTGTTCGCTGAAAGTTATTATTAAAACTTGAGCTATGTTGTCTAAAGGGGTTATACTTTTGTTTTTCTTGGTCGAACCTTCTTGTTCATATCTTGCTATGGGTCTATGAGCTGAACTTCCAAGCACCATAGGTTCAAAGTTTAAAACTGTGCCGTGGTTGGTTAAAATATCGTTAGCGTTATGGGTAATTTTGTTTCTTAATATTGTTAATGCAGCAAAATACTTGCGGCTACCTTTCGCGTAAAGCGAGATTGAGTTGTATGCTGACTCGCGCCAACTTACATATAATCCTGAATTTCCTGGAAATTCTGGTAAAGACTTGATTACATCCAAAGTCTCATTGCAGTTTATATTTTCGTCTATTATCTGAGTCTTATATTCTGTTACTAAAGAAGTATTAGTAACTGCTTCTAAATTTGTCTTTAATGTTGCAATTTCTGCTTGTAACGAAGCAGTGCTTGCGGCTACTAACCTAGCAACTAGTTCTTCTGTATTAGTAGGCATTTTTAAATTTAATTGTTTAAATTGGTTCAGTAGTTCGTCCAGTATGTCAAAATCTTTTTTAATATTTTAATTCACACAAAAATATATTTTCTTAAATATACACTTCAATATTTTCTTAATATATATATATATTTAATAATATTTCTTACTAATAACTTATGGTTCCCACGATGTGCAGCTGGTTACTCGTTCACAATGTTTTTTTGTTTAGAGTCTATATCTTTATTGTAGATTTCACAGATTGTTATTTTCCATATCTTCCTTTGCTTGTTGGAAAACTATTTTAATTTTTTTCACTTTTTCTAGCAAATATCTGTTTTTATTTTTCTGTTCCTTTATTTCTTTTGAAATATTGTCACTAATATTTTTTAGCATTTTATTCCGAACTTTACTTTTAATTGCACTTGTTATTTTTTTCTTTTGAAGACACACTGTTGTTTATTTTTCAAGTAATAATTATTTTTTCGATAAACTTTATATTTCTCCTATTTATACAGGATACTTTATTTATTTATTTTCCTGTGTCTCTAGGATACTTTTTATATTTTATTTTTTTCAACTTTCTTGTTATTTGTTAAATTTTTCGCGTGAATTTTTTTCTCGCGAAGACCTTTTAATTAAAGAGAATACTTTATTTTTTCTGCTTATACTTTAATTAATCACTCATCTAGAGTAAATTTTAAAAAACTTTATTTATTCTTAAAAGCCTATTCTTTACAAGAGTATCTTAAAAACTCAACTGAGTTTCAAGAGCTGAACTTAAGAACTAACTAAACTATATCTGCTCATCGTAGATTGAAGATGAGGTGATGTCACCTTCTGGAATCTGGAGCTTGGAACCAAGGAATATCAATTTCATCCATGATTGACTTCCTTCGATCTTTAATTGTTGTACGTGACTATATGTCACTTTGTTTACGAATGCTTTCCGGTCATGCAGACACTTGTTTGTATTAACTCTATTTTGACACAATAGGATGTCATTACTATGGGGTTGTAATTGAATACTCTAACGTTAACTTAATATAATAATTATTTACATTAATTATGAAGATGATTTGCATTCCTTTTTATGTATTGAATGTAAACAATATAATCAAAGTAAAGGATCGGGGATCCTTAGTGTACAAAAAAATAGATTTACGGGACCTTGGCACGTCCCAAATTAAACAAACAGTTAAATCGTTATAAGAATTTACTAAGTGCGACTGCACTGTTTTAGGATACACAACAGAATGAATCAAATAATACAATAAATACATTTCAATGCTTAATCTAATACTGTTGATATGCAGTTCCCATGCAGACCGAGTGTTGCTCGGCTCGAGTTTCCCGGTGGGAAACAATCCAAAGCGGATGCCCGTGTGCATCGTCGACACTTTTTTCTGGTTGGGTCAATGCCTGACCGTGATAACTGCCGCCCCTTCAAATATCTGCGTCCCGCAGATTGCTTGCTGGATGGGGCAGCAACCTGAGCCTTCGTAGGTGTCATTGGCCCTTGGGGTAGGTCTAGGTGCTGGAGTCTGGTTCCGACGGAATGAGAATCGAAGCTCCGGGATGTTGGCTTTCGCATAGATCTTCTTCCATAATACGCAGATGATAGCTACGATTGTTATGACTAAACAGATTTCTGTAAGAATAGAGGAATTAAGATTCTTTTTAATGATTTTAATAAGTTCGATGTTCTTCATGCTAAGATCATGCACGTATTCCAAGTTTGGTTTAATCTTGTGGATCGTTATGTTTGCCAGGACTGGTGGAAGTGCTTGGGGACTTAACACTGTCTTGCTGTGATATGTCTTCTGCTTTATTTAGACCATCTCG
This sequence comes from Chrysotoxum bicinctum, assembly GCA_911387755.1. Lineage (NCBI taxonomy): Eukaryota > Metazoa > Arthropoda > Insecta > Diptera > Syrphidae > Chrysotoxum > Chrysotoxum bicinctum. The sequence goes on along the minus strand of OU426988.1, from coordinate 236,188,736 downwards.
TTGTCTAGCTGGATCAGGTAGGTACATTCTAGAGGAATAGAGGAATTTTTATTTAAAATAGAGCCATTGAAATTCGTAAGGAAAACTGTATTTTCTTCGATCATTTCTATAATTTCTTCGTCTGTCGTTTTATAGTTACATAATGCATTTCCACCCTTAAGAAGTCTGGAAATGCAAGAGTTTTCGGGAAGTTTTTTAAGTATGTTTTCTTCGCACACGGACGTGTTACCTATGTTAATACAATCTTCATTTAAACCATAGGTTACGTCATGGCTTAGTAAAAGTCTGGAGTAATCTAAATCAATTTGTCTATTGTTTCTAACTGCTGCACGAACAGTGACTAGGTGTTGTACCTTTGGGTCGATTTTTGGTATAGATAATACGTAAAGAAGTAATGTACCTTTACTATATACAGAAGGTCTCCCGTATTCGACAGCTTCTATAACATTTTGATAAGGTAGAGTTTCAAGTTCGTTAACTACAGTGTTAATATCCTCTGCGTCCAAAAGGTTACTATTTACGATACCATTCTTGGCCATTTGGCAAGCTCTTAATATCTCATTGACCCCTTCTTTTAAAATAAGTATCTTGTCGAGTAAGTCGTGTCTGAGTTTGTCCGTCTCGTCTTTTTGGATAGCGTTATTATACCGTTCAATCATTTTGTTAATTTTCCCTGTAATTTCCTGAGTTGTGTCAAATAATTTTTCGTTTATCATGTATTGTCGGTTGTTGTTTTCTGTGATGTCTCTTTGGTCCTTCAAAAGATTGTCCCAGTCAGTTGCGTCTGGAGAACCACCATTTCCAGGCGGTTCCTATCCAATTTATTGATCTAACTTTCCTCGTTCTTGCGTCTCTTAATTCAGCAATCCTATCTTTTCTCTGGTTTAAGTGGTAGCCAAAAATAGGTCGTAATTCTTTGTTCTTTAGGTATTTTAACGTCAGCTGTTCTGTCTCTTGTACAAGTACGTCATATTTTTGTAAGTCAATTTAACCATTTAACCAATTTTAAAACCCCATTCGTTACCCAGGCATTCTTTTCTTTGGTTGTCACCACCGGAGACTCGTACGCAAATATGTGCAAGGTCTGCATAGGAGTAAAGAGAACTACTAATTTGTAATGTAATTAAAGTTTATTAATCGGGAAATTACAATTTTATTTTAAAATCTAAAATTAGTGTACATAACATATTCATACATTTTTTCATTTTCATTTTTATTTTATATTTTATTCATATATATTTATTCTTAGTTAAAGAATTTTATTAATTAAATGTTTCATACATGTTTTTTTTTGTTTCTTTTTTTTATATTCTTTTTTTTGTTTATTTTTCTGAACTTTTCAGTATATAGTTTTTCTTTGATGCTCAATAGGTTAGCTCTCTGTTTAATTCTCGGGGTAGTCACTGGATCGAAGGGTTCGTATTGTTCCGCTTTGGCTTGTAAGGTTAAAAATTTTCAAACAGCCTACTAGGGTACGAAGACCAACATCACCATAATTACGATTAAGTAATTTTTTAGTGCACCGGCCCCTTGTTACTTGAGAGCCAACTTCAAAGCATACTTTGTATTGTTCTTTTAATGTTTTTTTTTTTTTTTATGCGGCTTGTGCCCATTCTCTTTTTTTTTCAATTTAAGAAAAGAAAGGTAAAAATACTTTGGATTTTTATTTATTTTAATATTATTTAATGTTTTTCAAATGGGATTTGTGGATTTTTTTTTACCACTTGATGTCGTTATCGTCACTTGGTTGTCTTTTGAAACAATTTCCTTCCTGTATAAAGGTTTATCTTTGCTTTTTATACCTTTTACAGCGACGTAAATGACATCCTCACTCTTATATTTCTTTGTCAGATACCAACCTTTTCAAGTTTCTCCTGACATTTCTAGCTACCATGTTTTTCGTTATAAGTCCCCTAAGATCTTTATTGATTTTTGATCTGATGTTTAAGAGATTTTGATAATTAACCCTTTGCGATCTGTTAAAAAAGACATCCGATGGTTTTCTCTTTATAACAGAGTGCACTGTGTTGTTATATCTGTCAACAGCCACATTAACGAGCTCTTTGACGCTTAAATGGCGATATTCCAAAATAGTAGAATGAACTCTTTCTATTTGGCCATTGACTTCGCTCCTATGAGATGGTGTCAGATAAAGTTTTATTCCTAGATTTTTTATTAGGTTTATAACAATGGGACTAAGGAAGCCTCTTTCGTTATCTGTGACTAGGATGAGTGGAACCGTAAAGAAATGTAAGATTTTAATTATTTTTGATCTGATAGTGATTGCAGACCTATCATTAATATGAAAAAATTTGGAAAATTTATCAATGACTGTTAAAAATTTTTCGTTCTGGATTTCCATTATATCCATATGAATTATTTCACGCGGATATTTGGGAATGGGTGTTGGTTGTAACTCCGGATTATGCGGGTGTCTATCACACTTGTTTCTCTTACAAATTTCACAAGATGCTGCGTATTTCCTTATATGCGCCATCATTTGTGGGAAATAGTATTTTTCAAGGATTTGTTCCCTGTTTTCTCTTGGAGCTCGGTGAGCCCTTTTGTGCTCCTCCTCGATGATGGAGAACCTACGGTCTTCGTTGGCGACGTCCTCAACCAGCCTCTGAGTTACTCTTATTTTATATTTTTGGAAATTTTCTAAATACACATAGTGAAGCATCCAAAGGTATTCTTCTGGGATTTTAATCACATTTATTACATTTGGATTTAATGTTCCTTTTAACGCTTCTATAAGTTTCGTTCTATCTAGCTGTCTATAGGAAAAGTAGTGTCGTTGGAAACCATGATGTGGTTGTTCATGAGAATGTAAGTCAATGCTAATTTTAAAAACCAATTGGTTTCTGAAAACATTTAGTGGAGCCACTGCATAGGGTATAAGATTGGTATTGTCTTGGTCAGCACTATGCATCGTGTCGGACTCAGATGGATATAGTTCTCGCAGTCCTTCATCAGCTGTAGCAGTCAGCAAGTTGTCTGTTATGTCGCTTCGTCCTTCGTAAGCCGATGCCGTACTTGTCTGTGTCAGTCTTTCACCCGCCGTTCCTGTACTTGCAGAATTAGCAGTTTTCGTTCGAGAAGAAGAGGAGCCTGAACCAGAGAACTGATTGACTTGCGTTGGAAGCCTAGAAAGAGCGTCTGCCACAAAATTCGATTTACCAGGAGTGTAAACCAACTCGTAGTTGTACTCTTCTATTCTGGCCTTCCAACGTTTGAGCTTTGCGTTATAATTTCTATTACTAAGAGTGTATGTTAGTGGTTGATGATCAGTGAATATCCTGATCTTCTTAGCTCCATATAGATAGTTACGCAAGTTTTCGAGTGCCTAAACAATGGCGCGAAGTTCTTTTGTGCCCAAACAATGGCGCGAAGTTCTTTTTCGTTGGTTGCATAGCCCTCTTCTATTTTACTTAGCGAACGGGAAATGAATGAAATTGGTCTGTCTTTACCGGGTTCGCCCTGGGACAGTACAGCTCCAATGGCATAATCTGAGGCGTCTGTCGTTAGATTGAAGGGCTTGTTGAAATCAGGGAAAGCCAATACATCTGCTGAGGTTAAGAGTTGCTTAAATGCTTCAAAGGCCCCTAATCCCTCATCATTAAGATGAATAGCAACTTTCTTAGACTGATTAGCCCTTACCTGAGAAAACTCGCCGCGGGTCATATTAGTTAGGGGCTTTGCGATTTTCGCATAGTCTCTGATGAACCTTCTATAATAAGAGGTAAGTCCGAGGAAGCTCTTCAATTCCTTCAATGTGGTTGGAGGGATGATAGCTTGAATAGCCTTAACCTTGTCGGGATTTGGAAGTATACCATCAGAGGTTACCAAATATCCCAGGAATTCGACACTTGTGTCCCAAAAGTGGGTTTTCTCAAGATTTACCTTCAATCCGGCTTCGTGTAATTTTGAAAACACTGTTTCCATATCTCTAAGGTGATTCTCCTCTGATTTGCTGTAGATGATTATATCATCGATATATACATAGCAAATCTTTCCGATAAGTTCCTTGAGGACATCATCAATCATACGCTGGAAAATAGCCGGAGCGTTCTTAAGTCCAAAAGGTAACCTAACGTACTCAAATTTTCCGTTCATTGTGGAAAAGGCGGTTTTGGGAATATCCCTTTCGTTCATGGCTATTTGGTGGAAGCCTGAGGTTAGATCAAGTGTCGTGAAAAGTTTGGCGTCGCCAAGGCTCGCGAGGGTGTTGTTGATGTGCGGAATGGGATAAGTATCGGAAATGGTTACCGAATTTAAACGTTTATAATCAATGACCATCCTATACTGTTTTTCACCATTTGGCTTGGGTTTTTTCGGGACAACCCATATGGGATAGTTATATGGACTGTTTGATGGTCGAATTATTTTCTCCTCCAACAGTTCATTTACTTGTCTTTCCACTTCTTCCCTCATGCAAGCAGGGTACGGATAGCTCTTCGTATAGATTGGAGTATCTATACTTGTTTTTATTTCTGCCCTTACATTAGTCTTGACCTTATCATTATTAACTGGGCCGAAAAGGTCTTCAAATTTGGAACACAGAGATTGTAGTTTCAACTTGGAAGATTCAGAGATGTTTGATATTACTAGATTATTCACCATATCGGATTTTTTATTTTTTAAGGGAATTCTTATTTTCGAGTTGATGGTCCAGCTCGTTCTTTTCCCTATCTATAATTGCCTTTAACCCCTTAAGGGTGTCATCGCCGATTATTCCATCGAACGAATCCAAGTTTGGTAAGACAAAGAAGGTTAACTCTAAATTGCACCCAAGAAAAGAAAAGAATTTTCCACAGACTTTGTTGCTAACAAGTATCCTTCCAGCGGGGCTATTTATATAGAACGGTTTATTTACAGGCAGAGGTACGGGTGCTAGTTCTGATCTTATAAAATTCTTGTTTGCACCCGTGTCAACAAGAAAATGTAAGATTTTCACATCCCTTGTACCATACTCTATGTATGGTACGCTGGAAATGAGGCTCCTATCATAAAATTTTCCTCTTGTTCGTTACTAATAGAACCGGATGTGTTTGGTTCATTGAGACTAACTGGTGTTTCTGCAATCGCATGGTGCAATCTTTGTTGCTTTCAAGGATAGTTATGCGAATCCGAAGCTTCGCGCTTGAACGGGTTATTATTTAATTTTATTTTGGTTGATTCTTGGTTTTAAGAGTACGGCGTTTAAAAACCTTTATATATACTCTTGTAAATTTTTGGCGAGCTGGAGGCCTTTTCATATAGTTCACGTTTCCTGTTGGCCCGGAGCCCAACTCCATTTTAACTGGAGGTTTCGGTCCAGTTGGTCTCGGTGGTGGCTGGGACTGTCTGTTCCTAAAGCTTGGTGTCCACGACGGGTTTCGCCGTTGACCATATGAATTTGTGTTGTTGGGAAACCTAGTTAATTGCTGTTGGCCATATCTACTTCTCTTATATGGGTATTTATCTAGGTTGTGTATGCCTCGGGAAGAGTTTTAGGCTTCTGAATTATTAGAAGTCGTGAAAGATCTCCACTCAATCCCCTAATGAAGACATCTAATGCCCTATCGCGGTATGTTCCCACGAGGGCATCAGCGGTTTCGCACGAATAAGTTTCACATCTTATTTTATTTATTATCAACGAGAATTGGTGGTTAACCGTCGCATAGAAATCGTCCACCCTCGGGTTATCTTGTTTCAATGAATTTAGTTGGTGTTCGAGGGTTCTTATATCCCTCTTGTCCGCATAATGGAGAGACAACACCCTTTTGATTTCGTCCCACTCCCCGTCGAAGATATTGTACGAGACTAGGGCGGCATCAGCCTTGCCCCTTATCTTCTGCCTAATGTATTGGAGTATTGCCCTGTACAGGGGCTTACCCCGAACAATTTCGTAATCTTTCAAAACTGTTTCTATGGTATGTACCCAGGACACATACTGTACTGGGTTTCCCTCAAAGACCTGTATTTCCTTTACAGGATCGGCCAATTTTGCAATCTCCCTAAGTTCTGATTCAGTATTTGGGCCCCGAAGAGGCTCTTTATTTAAAGAAGATTGAGTTGTCACCCCAATCAAATTCCTATCTTCTATTTGTTTAATTCTGTCCCCAATTGAATCTAACTGTTCTACCATTCCTACCCCCGTATTGTTCAAGCTGAACAATGCGCGTCTCAAATCCCCGCAACTGGTCAAGGACAGAGTTGACTGCTCCTGTCAGTTGTGTAACGGAAAAAAAGAAAAAAAAATGTTTGCTAGAGCGAACACTTTTCTCACCCAGCGGAGGTTTCGGCATGCTGGCATTATGTGCAGCTAGAGCTCAGTTGATGGGGGGGGGGGTTCTTTTCCGCTGTCTTCCGTCCTTATATATATATATAAAAAAATCATGCCGATACGGGGTACTTGGGGAAAGGGGACATAGCTTGTCGCTATAGAGAGTTAACATTGACTTTCAAAAAAAAATAAAAAATGTCGGCTGAAGCGCTGACGGAAGCGTACTCAAAGGGAAAGTAAACAGCTGAGCTGTTAAAATGAAGTAAAAAGGATAGGAAAGGCGAATCACATACACACAATAATAGTCTGGGTCGGTTGTTGATGACCCAGGGCTGTACCCACCCTAAACCACTGACTCATAGGTCAGGGCTCCATGGCCGTCAAAAGTCCCATCAAATTTGTTGTCGGCCCCAATCATGGCACAATCGCCTTCTTCGTTTACCTTACTTCACCTTTTCTTCACCTCTCTTATAGGGTTCACTCTTAGTACGCCGCAAAAGGTTTCCAATCCGGATTGCCGAAGCTTTGGCCACGTCGGGGGAAAAATCTTGCCGCCTGCTAAGTTAAGCTTTCTTTTTTTTTGAGATGACTCCGGGGGATACCACAAATCACACTTGCGGCCTGCCAATTGTGGCTTCCTTTTTTTTTTTGTGAGACTTTTCTGGGGCGTGTGACTCAACGCGTCCTGGACAAATTTAGTTGGCTGTAGGTGGCAGCTGTGAAAATGTTCTTTATAAGAATACCGAAGCTACAAAGTCTGTGTAACTTTTTCTTACCTGGTTTAAATTTATTGGGGTAAAGTTGATTAGTCAAATTGACTAAGAAATAAAGGTAAATCCGATCGAGAATAACTGATACGTATTTTTCTTCTAATGGATGGACGGTCGGACGAACCTTCTGGGCGAGTGGCTTTGAGTGAAAAGAATGTGGTTTTTAGTTTTTGGCGACGGATCGCTGAGTTTCGTTCAGTGAACGAAGGAAATAAGATGGCGCGCCTTCGTTCAGTGGACGAAAGAAACACTGAGCATTGGCAGATATTTGTTTATAAGGGGTATATGGAATTCCTGGTTGCGCGTGTCGCTTTGTAGTTCGGTGACACGCTACAGAGTGGTACCAGAAAATTATGTAATAAATTAGTTCGTAACTTGATTTTTATACTTCTTTTCAAATTTTATGGTTTTTTTTTTTTTTTTTCTTTTTTATGGAAATTCGCAAAATTTTAGATAGAGTTATCAAAGTGTGTGTGAATGATTTAAAATATAATTTTTCTTCTTTGACTTCAATAATTAAATTATAATTTTATCTTACATTAAATAGAACAGCATCAGCATCTTATCCTTAGGATTTTCTCTCTTTTAAAGTTGATGGACACTTAAGTTTCAATCAGTAATGCCACACCGGTCAAATTATAGTTACAGATGAATATAGTTTATACACTTCTTATCACCAGTATAGCAGTTTCTTGTATGTTAGTAGAATTTTTTTTGAATAATTGATGGACACTCTCAGTTCAATTTTTAGTTATAGGTTAAATTGTGTTTATTTTTCAGTTGCTTTTTCCACAAGTCAACGTTTTTTTTTTCTTCAAACCTTCGTTATATTACTTTACAGTATCTTTTAGGTTAAGGATCACTGGATTATTATTTTTTGTCACAAGTTCAACTTTTTATTGTGTTCCTTATTTCACAGTATATTTTAGATTAGAATAAATGGCACCTTTTTTTCACAATGTCAATGCCTTTAAACTTTTTCGTTACTACACAATATCTTTCAAATAAATTTTTCCACCAAGGTCACTTTTTGTATTCTTTAAAGGTTTTGATGTTCTTCTGATTGATTTCTTCTTTTTTTTTTATCTAGGACATTCGTGTCCCTGCTCGGGCGCCAGTAAAGGACCGGGGATCCTTAGTGTACAAAAAAATAGATTTACGGGACCTCGGCACTGGTCCCAAATTAAACAAACAGTTAAATCGTTATAAGAATTTACTAAGTGCGACTGCACTGTTTTAGGATACACAACAGAATGAATCAAATAATACAATAAAAACATTTCAATGCTTAATCTAATACTGCTGATATGCAGTTCCCATGCAGACCGAGTGTTTCCCGGTGGGAAACAATCCAAAGTGCGAAGCGGATGCCCGTGTGCATCGTCGACACTTTTTTCTGGTTGGGTCAATGCCTGACCGTGATAACTTCAATTATCATTATTTTTTTTTTTTTTTTTTCAACAAACCTAAAAAATATTTAAAACCCATAAATGAAAAGAGTAACACGTTCAGAAAGAAAACAAAAAAAGACATTTTTGGATGAGAAAATTGTAATAAAAAAAAAAACAGAAAAGAAAATTATTTCTAGTAAAATTAGTTGCTCTATAGTTCATATTTTGACGTTCAAACTGAATATACCTCTGGTTAAATTTAAATTTAAATTCTACGTTCTTCCTCAATAACCGATTTAAAGGTATTGCAAGTGTTGCATTTAATTCTCACTTCGGATTCTCGGGTATTCAAAATTTTTAATGGAATTTTCCCGTTTTTCACATGAGAGATAGAGCATGCCATACAAACTCCTTCACATTGTTCTTGTGAATCGAATATTCTTGTGTCTAAATGTTTGCTATTTAGCCAATAGGTGGCTTCAGATATGGGTGCAATGGTAAGTGAAAATAATTGTTCTGAGTTTAATATAGGCAGAGAAGTTTGGAAAACTTCTGAAGATAATTTTAATACAAAGTGTTCTAGATCTATTACTGCTCCAAAATCTGTAAGAAAATCAGCACCTATAATTCCATCTACAGGCACAAGAAATGAGTCTTGTACCACATGAAAAGTATAGGATGTTTGGCATTTTCCTATTATAAGAGTATTTATACTAGTTCCTAGTGTTATTAGATTACCGGAAATACCCTGTATTGTTATTTTATTGTTTTCATTTATTTTTATATTTTCATCCAAAACCCCTCGTTTTATTGTGCAAACTGATGCTCCTGTTTCTAATAAAAATTTTATATCTGATCTATTGCTAATTTTAAATTTTACATATGTGCCGTTTGCTATGCCCCCTGCACATATAGCTATGTGTTTTATTGGGCTTAGAGATTTCCTCCCGATAGGTCGGCTTCCCCCTCGGTGGGTTGTTCATTTCCCTCATTCGCAAAATATGTTGTTTCTCTGTTATTCCTCAAAGAGTTTGTTCCATTAACTCTTGTGTTGGAAGTAATTTGATAAGTATTCTGTCTAATGTCGCTTGCATTAGATTGGTTATTATTTTGTGTATTTCTGTTACTTGGATTGGTTCTATTAAAGTTATTATATTGATTAGAATTATTATTCTGCGGCGAGTTAAAACGTGGTTGGTTAAATGATCGTTGATAATTATTGTTGTTAAAATTATTTTGTCTGGGAAAATTTTGAGAGTAATTGCTAAGAAAATAATTTTGTCTTGGAAAATTTCGATTCATGTTATTATTATAAATGTTTCGGTAACTATTCTGAAAACTACGGGGTACAAAACCCTGACCTCTTGTTTGGTTTTGCGTATTAGAATAATTAAAATTATTGGCATATCTTATATTTTCTGTAACTTGGGCCGTACTTGGAGCTAACTCTAACAAATGCGTTATAGCATCTTGCATTTTTGTATGCCTTGCACTATCCAGAATTATCTTGTACCTATCATTAACCCCTTATTTTAAAAATGCTAACCCTCTACGTTCATTAGCTTCTGTTAATGTTTCTCTAGCTGTTTCCCTTTGTATGTCTATTTCTAATTCTGCCATTTTTGATATTAGATGTTCTATCTCTGACACGAATTCTCGCATTGGCCGATTTTTTTGACGTGATCTCTTTAGCTTAGCCTGTATACTTTATATAGTATCCTTGTCTCCGCATTTTGAAATTAAACTTGATTTTAGTTGTTGAAATGTTATAATCTTTGCGGTTCCTAATTCTGTTAGAGCCCTACCTTGAATTTTACATTTTACTGCAAATTTGATGAGCGTAGCCTTTGAAGTTTCATTTAGTGTATCATGATAAAACTCCATGTTATTCAAAAAATCTCTAATGTTTTCTGCTCGAGTTATAGTTCCAAACAAAACACGATTTTATATTTTTGGGCATAGCTTCGCCTTACAACTTTATTCAAAAACAAATGATCAAGATTACTAATTTGCATGCATTTTTATATCAAAAAAAAAAAAATGCATTGCATTTGTGTATCTCTTGAAAACATGAAAGGTGACATAGCAAGCATGTCATCAAAAAAATTTATTATTCACAAGAAAAAAATGTAATATGACTAACTGTTGTGTTTTACATTTGGTGAGAAAATAAATGGAACCGAAACACTACTCATTCCTTGAATGATATGTGATATTAGCTTTTTATGATTTAGATAAATGCTGAATTTTACATTTGATGGGAAATACAAAAGTAGATGATGTGACATTAAACTATTTGAAAGAACAAATATATATGTTTGTACAATTAAGTATGCTTGCTGAATGAGAAAATAAATTGAATTGAAACATGTATGTATTACTTATTATTTGAACAATATGTGATACTAGATTCTTATGATTTAGATAAATGAGTTATGGCTAAAACACATGTGCAGCATTTTCCCTGCAGCGAAATTTAATTACACAGGTTCTTATGGGAGCAGAATCATTGAAAGTCTGCATGCAGCGCTGCGCTGCACGATGTCTCTATTCCTAAATTTGCTGCCTAGTTTCATTGCAGCCATAATTGTAAAACAAAAATTTCCAAATAATTGCTATTTGGCATTACTGATATTGACAGATTGTTGACATTGTCTGTCATATTTGCAAAAAAAAAGTTTGTTTTTGTCTTTGGTGGAAAACTTGATATTGATACAATAATGGAAGAAAAAATAAAACAAATTCATTTATGACAAAACAAATCCGTACAATGAACAAGAAGTGAAAAGAATTTGTTTTGTCTCCGACTCGTATTTTTGTTTATTTTCAGACAGATGAAAGATTGTTACTGCTCACCAGTTACTGTTTGGGATAGGTAAATTGTATCCAACTAAGGACATGCTATACATAGCAACATCAACGCGAGGGAAACTACATGTCTAGTATAGTTTTGTTTTTCATTTGTGCTTTGTATCTTCTTTTGCTTTTCCTACTTATCACCAGGAACAATTTTTGAAAGTATAGGTGCAATTCTCTTTCATTTTCTGATTAATTAAATTTGTCCACGGCCTTGAAGTTTTGATCTGGAACAAATTATATTCATTTAAAAACTTGAGGTATTTCTCATACACGGCAATCAAAATCAAAATTTTGTCCTTGTTTGTTAAAATATCCATTTAATTTAAAATAAACTTATAAAACTTTAAGTACAAAACAATTTAAGCAAACAAAAAGAATGAAAATTTGGCAGATATCATTTTTGTTTTGAAAGAACTAGGCATCATTAAAGTTAGGAAGTATGCACATGTGTTCTGTCTGCAGCGCTGCATGCATCGCTGCGTGCAGACTTGCTGCACATCTGTTTTAGCCATTAAGTGTGTTCCGCGGGGTTGTCGACCTGTGGTGTCGTAACTCTCGCTTATCATTTTCTGGGCAATTAAGTATAGGCAACTTTTGCGCCTTGCTAAAATCGAATTCTGCCATTGTAATTATATTTTCTGTTTTATTTTCCTGTTTTTGTTCCTCTTCTTCTGATTCTTCCGAATTAATTTCTTTTATATTATTTTTAACTATTTCCTCGGCCAATTTTTTATATTCCTTTGCTTTAGACGTCAAATCAGATAAATATTTATGTTCTTAGCTATTTAAATCTTTTTGGTTGATACTTGTGAAATTTTCAATAAAACTATTCCAAAGTTCTAAAATCTCTCCTAGCTTTAAGTTTGCTCTTTAAACTTTTATAATAATTTCTTAAACTTCCTAAAAATTCTTCTAGTTTTTTGAAGTCCATATAAACAAATTTAATAGAGAAAAAAGATGAAAAACTAATATAAAAAAATGTTTTGATGTTAACAATTATATATATATTTTTACATTATTTGTTTTTTAAACAGAAATTCTTTTTATATTATTTTTTATTATTTGTTTTTTAATTTTATTTTCAAATTTTTTTTTTATAATGTTTATAAAATATTTTCCTATAATTAGAATTGAAATTATTATTACTACCATAGTAAAGTCGATGCCATAGTGTAATTCTTCTTTATTGTTGTTCTGCTGGCCGTTGTTGTTGATGATGACCTCTTCTTGTTTTGATTGGGTTTTACCCATTATTTTAAATTTTTCAGCGCGTCTTTAGCTGTTTGTAAAGTTTCCTCGAATAATTTGTCGGACTTTTTTTTTTCTTTCTTTTTATTTTGTTCGATCTTTCTTTGCTCTTTTTTCTTCAGACGGAGTTGAAGTAAGAACCTATTTCTTACTTCCGTCGATTGACCTGTTGTTACTGCTACCGACCTTAAACGGAAATTGAAAAGAATAGCTACAAGTGGAGTGTGATTATCTGGTCCTTTAAGGAGGCACGAATTTAATGAAATACCATTGACTTGGGCTGCCGCATCGAATACGAGTCGGATTTTTCCTGGTTTGTTTACGTCTTGCACTCCGAAATGAGGAAGGTACCATGTTTTTGTTTTGTGCTTACTTTCTTTTTCTTCAGTTAATTTATAGGCGTATCCTTTATCAATATATGTAGCTCGCAATTATTTATTTATATGCTTCTGCGTATTCTTAATCTTTCTTCATTTTATTTTCGAGAATAAATAATCTTTTTATAGCTAATTGATAGCTGTCTGGCAAATCTGTATCGTCTTCTTTCCATAACAATCCCGTTTGATAGTGGTTATTAATTTTCATGGTGGTGCTAGCTAGTAGTTGCAATGCTCTTCGGTCCTCACAGGAAACTAAACTCTCAGTTGGTTTTTTAACCCCAAAGTTTTCAATGCTGAAGTAATTATCGACAAGCTTTTCTTATTGTATATCATTTCTTTGCTCTTTGCTCTTTGCTGCTAAACAAAATTATATCTCGTTGTGTTGTTTCTTCGTGTCCTGATTTTGTGCTCCCGTAGACTAACCACCCAAGCTTTGTATTGGCTATAATCAGATTTGCGTTGGGAATTTTCACCTCCTCCTTAGATGCTCCTAAATACGCATGGTCAAGCCCAATTAGTATTTGCGGTCTTGCTTCAACGTACTTGATCAGTGGAAGTTCGACATAGTTTGGCTTTTCTATTGTTGTTTCATCAAAGCTTTGGGTCGGTAGGCATAAGTCTTTAACCGTATAGACTCCTGTAATAAATGTACTCAAGTTTTGGTTTAATTATTACTTCTCTATTCAATGAAGGACAGAATGCAACTGCCCACTGACATCTAACAATTATAATAGCTTACATACTAGTATACTAATATTCACTAATACATTTGCATTTTCCAATATATGTAGGTATATTGATTGATGTTACACTCCATTTAATTTTATCTTCTCCGCTCCGTCTCGGTCAGCACTCACATTAACATCCATGACGGATGTGTTCTTCGTAACTGTCTCTCTACCAAGCCAGCTTAACTTCAGCTTTTGGTCTTTTCCCTTAAGCTGTAATTTTTCGGCTAATTGTGAGGTCATGATCGTCACCGAGGACCCTTCATCAAACAGCGCGTAAGTGCTCGTTGTATATCCTTATTGGCAGTATTCGGAAAAATATTTTGGCATTTGTGTCTTTATTTCAGTTTAAAAGAGGACTTGAACCGGCATTGTCGTCATTCTTGTTTAAATTTGAACTTGCTTCCCCTTTCTCTTCTTCATGTAAGCTCTGGTGGTGAAACTTCTCACAGTTGTTTATCCCACATAGTTTGCGAAACCTGCATGTCCTTGTACCGTGGCCGTACTTCAGGCAACTGAAACATAATTTGTTTCGTTTCACAAATTCCCACTTCACTGGTATTTTTAATTGTGTGAAGTTCGTACATTTGAATACTGGATGAAGCTCTCCTTTACAGTATCGACACTTTTTAAAAACTACTTCTGTTTTTGTGGTTTCACTCGTATGCAACACGTTTCCCACTCTTGTTTTAGGATGAGACCAGGGTTCGGACTTCATAAATCGCAGATCGCAGTAAATTGACAAAGAAATCGCAGTAAAACCAAATTTTTCGCAGTAGAAATACATATATTTTTTTGATTAACAAAAAATTAACAAAAACAATTAATAAATATTATAAATTAAATTGCACATTATGTGTTCGAAAAGAACTAAAGTTAAATCACATTTGAATCGTTGATTGTTAAAACCACATAAGTGATATTTTGATTTTTTACCCAAAGAAAAAGAAACATATAAAGAAACCCTTTGTAAACATTCCCTAATGGCTTAAAAGTCGAAACACTCTAATAAGATTTTTGGATTTAGAAAATGACAATGACTACACGGCCAAAAATGTAGAATTTTTTGTGTCTTCTGTAAAAAAATTAAAATTTCACTTATGTATGTTGTTTTAATAATCATCGATTCATTTACATAGTATGTGTGTACAAATATACTCTTACTCGATAATGAAAATATTTAGTTTTAGCAAAAATATATGAAGCTAGGTAATCAAAATAAATGTACCATCTACAAATGTGTACTTGTTCAGAAACTCAATCAAATTAAATGGTGGTAAAAAAACATCTTCACCATTTTTGATTAAAGCGTGCGCAAACATTAGGTTTTCTACGGTTTGTACGTTAAGCCTATTTCTAAATTTACTTTTGATTAAGTTCATTAAAGAGAATTTCTTTTCGGCCGCTGCACTGCTATGAGGCAAAATCGTTAGAGATAGCATGTATTCCGAAAGATTGTGAAAAAGAAATTTTTCTACCACATTTATCTGGTCTTTTAAAGAATACCAAAACTTTGCAATGTCCTCTTGATTCATTGCATTTATATCATATAATAAAAATGTTCTCCATTTATCATTAATTATTTCCACGGATACTTTATTGAATGAAAATGCTTCAGTTATTTTTAAAATTGAAGGTACATTACCTTCTTCAATTTTTTTCGGAGTAAGGTATTCAAGCAAGATAACTTTACTATCTTCAAATGGAAATCTAGACTGAATTTGTTTGCAAAGCATAACGTAATAATTTAAAATATATTGTTTTACTTCAAAATGCGTCACTTCTAATAAAGTTCGCTCATGATTTCAAACTTAAGACCACAAAATTTTTTTAAAATAAAACATGAAAGTCTTGGTTTTCAAGATCGATTTTTGTACTAATGAACTCTTTTTTTATAAAATTGTTAAGCAATTTTAAGAAATGTTCCTTAACAATTAAATAAAGTAGATGTACATATCATAGTTTTTTCCGATTGGAATATTTTATTCATGTGATTTATTGAACTGAGAATGTAAGACAAAAAAAATAAGTAAGCTTTAGTTGTATCATTTAATTTTTCAGATATGCTTTCCATATTATTTTCTTTTTTTTTTCCTCAAATACACAAGAAAGAAATAATGCTTGAGTGGCACCTACTGCTCCAAAACTCTATCAATAGCAGCCTAAACGGACAACTATCGGGTTGAACTTGTGTTCATAATTTTATGCTCTTCTGTACTGAAATAATCGTGAAAGGTTTTGAAATCTGCAAGTCACTTAGAGCTTCTCAAAAAGAAATTAAAAATTGATTTTATTAATAACTATCCGCTTTTGCGCATAGGTTTAGAGAGTGACAAGTGCATCCTAAATAGAAAATGTTTGGTTTCAAAGCTTTGAGCTGTTGCATTACTCTGTTCAAAGTGCCATTCATGACCGAGGCATTATCAGTTCCTAAGCCAATTAAACATTTGCAATCTGATTTTTGCTAAAAAGTGAAATGATTCAAACTAAATCAGTTGCCTTTTTCGCACTGCATCTAATTTTATTTGTATTTGGTCTTGAACCCGATAAAACATTAAATAGATTTGGTAACGAACCCATGGTGGTGAATGGAAGGTAATTTGAAACCTGAATGGCTGATTTTTGAATTCGGCTTCTTTTTTCTTGTGGTACAGTGAATGTGCATGGCGCTCTAAATGCGTGAGATTATTTTCAAGGCTTTTTTTTGCATAACTTGCAATATCCTTTTTGAGTTTCATTTTTTTTCCAGCCGATTTCTGCTTACCTCACACTCTATTTTATATTTTTGCACATATATTTTTGGGATTGGGCTTGTGAATCCTCGTCGTTTTTACCTGGAGACTTTTCTGGGGATTTCCTAAATACTCAATCAAAAAAAAAAGAGAATAATAAGATATAAAAAGAATCTCTTTTTGTTTTGTGTTAATTACATAGCTGACAAGACTTGCACGAAAGAGACGAGAATCTTTTTAAATGTTTACACTTTGTTATGAGCACATTTATTTCTATGACCAGGGATGCCATTCAAACAAAATCTGAAAATCGCAGTAGATTGTAGGAAAAGCGCAGTGGTGCAGTAGATTTAAAAATTGAGAAAAAAGTGCAGTAGATCTACTGCTCTCGCAGTAAAGTCCGAACACTGGATGAGACTTAGTTTGAGTTGGAAGAACCGTTGTAGTAGCAATACATACAAGGTGGGCTCCTCGGCTTAACCAGTCATTAAAATGTTTAATTGTAGCGTATGGTTGTATGTATGTGCAGTTTTGGGCCCATTCCAATCTCTTGCTCATCGGCAGCTTGAATACTAATTCTTCTAGAAGTGAGGGGCTCGTTATGTATTGTTGCATGCCACTAGCTTCTAGAAATACTGTTAGGTTTTGGACCTTTGTCGAAAAGGGTACAAATTAAATGTTGTTTTTCAAGATAAATTTCACCAGAATATTCGTAAAACTGTTTCCTTCGCTAGCAGCTTTAGTTACGGAAAATTAAACTGTAATCTTTCAAGTCGCGTTATGTTTTAGCTTAATTCACCGTAAGCTTTCGTGATACATACAAATTACAGTTTTATTTACGGGCACTAATCTTATTGCAATGTATGTGGGCAAAATTTCTTTTTGTATAACGGCACTATTTTATTTCATATGGGCAAATCTTTATATACATATATATGGGCACTGATTTCTTAAGGCTATAAATGTGGGCACTCTCTTACATTGGCGAAGTTGATACTTAAATGTTTAGATGATTTTCTTCGGGGCTGAGCTGGCTGCTGGTGGCTAATTTATTTTCTAGGCTATGCTGGCTGCTTGTTGTTGCTAGCTGCTTATTGTTGCTGGCTGCTAATTGTTGCTGGCTGCTTATCATTGCTGGCTGCTTATTATCCTTAAGGCTATGCTGGCTGCTTATTATCGTTGGCTGCAATTTATTCTTCGTGACGACTAACTATACGAGAAATACAATTTATGTCACCGCTGGCTGCGGGAAATCCTTCCAGTAAGGTTTTCTTTCTTTTACAAAATGGCTGCTATTGTATTACTGCGTACTCATATGTAAATGGACGCATGGCTTTGTCAGGAAGAATACTTTACTTCACAAAAGAGAATAAAGATTGTTGACTTTTGTCCGGTTCGAGAGAATTCTTCTTCTAAATGAATATAACGCTCAGATTTTTTGGTTGATACGTTTATTCTCTTTTGGCATCTTTACTCCTGCACGTTTTCGAACTGACTCCTAGTTTTTTCTTTTGCAATTCTACTTCTTATTAATTTTATCTGTCAAAATTTAGTTCTGTTCACTCGTCAATTCGAGAATGGGCTGAGTTTAACATACATAAGTGATACCAAGTAGGTTTTTTCTTTTGTTATTTTTACATTTCATTTTCAAACAATTTAGATCAAGGTTCATTTCTTGTTTTAGTTTAATACATGTTTTGAAGTGTTATCTGCGACACCTGGTATGTCGGCTAATCTATTGAGCTCCAGTAATTCTTCTCTTCGCTTGACCTGGAGACCCCTTCTAGATTTTCTCTTCTTTACTTCCTTTTGAATTGGCAAAGTTCCTGTTTCTGATCTTCTGACTGTCCGCCGCCGTTTGTACTCTTCCATGGTAAGTGGCTTAGGACCAACGTACTTATCCTCCACAGATGTTTGTCACAGGAGCTCGTTCGCTTTTTTAATATAGGCGGCTGCCAACGCCAGCTGGTGAGTTGACATCAAAGTTGTTATTTTAAAGTTGTTTATGTAAAGTTGGTTGGTTCCAATTCAGTAATTTACTGAACTGGCAAGATCGCCATGTAAAGTTGGTTGATAGGTTTGAATGGTTATATATATTTGGATATAGGAACAAATCGCTTGGCAATGAATGCCTCAGCTCTGACCTCTGACTAATACACTCGAGGTTTTGTTCAGTTGTATTCCGTCAAGTATTTTCTAAATTCTTTTTAGCTCGCAATCTTCACAAAAGAATAAAAAAACGATCTTTCTTGGTTGGTGTTCAGAGAGAGAAGACGACTTTATTTAAAAATGCTATTGCTATTTATACATAATTTTTTAATGTTATCGAAATCAAATCCATACTTCGATTATTGGCCCACTTACAATGGATATTCACGGGTCAGCATAATTCTAAGGCTAGGGGTAAATGACCAGCTATCTTAAGTGGCATAGTTCGCTCGGCATAATGCTTAGTTAATATATTATGGTGCCCAAGCCGATGTCCGCTGAGCAACCCATTACTGTTCTATGTGTATGCACTTTGTTTACTTACGCCGTTCATGTCAGGGTAATATGATACTTATGGTTTTTTTTTTTGTTATTCATTGACTACGAGTCGGATATATGTGTATCTTTTTATTACCCTGAAGTAGAAGGCGAATCAATGCTTTGCATTGTATTTTGATTGTTATGTAGGTATCTGGTGCTTAATGCTATGCATATGCTGGGAAGTAAGTGTCAAGTATCGAAGTATGGCTTGATATGAAACAATTAATTAAGTGGTCGCTGGTGTGTTTCCTTCACAAGAGTGAGGATCGCAATTAGTTTTGATAAATCGCCGTTACGGCCTCTTGTAGAAGTATCTAATGCTCTGTTTCGATGACCTTTTATCAGTGGCGTGGGGTGGATAATTTTAAATGGAAAAACGTCTTAAAAATAAAAAAAAAAAATACAAATCTTAAAACTAAAAAAATTCTAGTTCTACATTCTACAAATGAATTCCACATTGACATTAATATTTCAATCAACAATGAGCTTAAAGAATAATAAAAAGGACTTTTCCTTGCAATCGTATGTGTCAAGAATATTAAATATATGATGCGACATCTGTGCAGGACTGCTGACGCGATGGCTAGTTATTGTTTTTCTTTATTTAGTGATAAAAAAGCAGAGTTTTCGATGTTGTAACTTAGACGGGAGATTTCAAACTGAATACCCGACTCTAAACAATCATCCAACCAAGGTTCCAAATAAAAGATTATCCACATATATATTCATACATATATTCATATATATCCGAAGTGTGGGTAGAAAAGTATCTTGCCAGAAGTCGCACCCAAGCGACTTCACACGGAGTAATCAAAAATACGTCAATTGATATCGCGCCCACGCAACTGTCGGAAAGAGGCAAATTAATTCCTCGATGAATGAAATATGATGCTAGCATAAACAATTTGAGTGGAGCACTTATTAATTTCTTATGTCCTGTCCATAAACAACCCTTAATGACGTTTGGTTAATTACTTTTGGGACAAGCACACAATAACACATTTCTACGGATTTTTTTTTTTTTCAAAAATGCAACCACAATCTGGAGGCAGTTAAACTTAAAATAATGTAATGAAAATTTAGGTATATACTAATAACACCATTTAGCACCTTTTTGTCGCTGAGCCCCTTTAGAAATTCAAAAAAAAAAAAAAAAAAAAATTGGACCCAGCCTAATGTAGGTGTCGTCCTCCTCGGTGGGACCTTCCCCAGTGAATAGAGAACTAAAAGGATCCTCTTGGTTGGTTACCGCAAGAACGGACGTAGGATTCACAGGAGCATTTGCTAAACCGATTGTGACGTTATAAGACACCCAATCTGTAGCCAAATCTTCTGTGATTTCCTGTGCTTTAAGGTGTAGGTATAATACGAGGGCGGGTCAATAAGTCCGTGACTTTTAGAATAAAACACAGATTTTTTGATAAAAAAATAATTTTATTTTTCAACGTAGTCTCTTGAGCTCTATACACTTTGTCCAACGCTTCTCCAATTTTTTTATCTCCTCCAAAAAAAAAAATGATTTGTCGAGGTCCTCAAAATAGGCCTTTGTTTGCGAGATGACTTCATCATTGACTGAAACAGCAACACTGCTCCTGTCAACAGGCATCTGTCAGTTGACTCCTCTCAAAATATAAACTTGCTGCGTCAGTTAGTTTGTGTTTGACAGCTATTTTTATCAGACTACTCACTAATTTGAGGAGAAAATGGAAAAAAGTGAATTTCGTAATGCTTATTAAGCATTATTTCTTGCGAAAAAAATCATTACCGAGACCAAGGCTAAGCTTGATAAATACTATGGGGACTCTGCACCATCGATTTCTTCTTCTTCTTCTTCCTTTGCTTCGGCGCTGTTATGATCTCGATGTCGAGGGGATCATAACTCTCCCACGTATCTGCTTCACACTAGTGATCCGCCTGTGGGGTTCGCCGGGTTGACCTCAGAAATCGGCGGCAAGCCTCCCGGTTTTGTATTGTTCCATTTCTGAGGCCAACTGAATGCTGGTGTTTTTGCATTTGTTTGTACCAGGAGTGTTTAGGCCTACCTTTCTTTTTATTCCGAATTGGAACGTTGTATGATATTGCCTTTTTGACGGGGTTCTCAGGATCTCTCCTTTGAACATGGCAATACCAACTGCACCATCGATTTCAATGGTAAAAAAGTGGTTTACTGAATTTCGTTGTGGCCGTACAAGCACTGAAGATGCCGAACGTCCTGGACGCCCAGTTGAGGTCTCTACACCCGAAACAATCGAAAAAATTCACGATATGGTGTTGGCCGACCGAAGATTGAAAGTGTGACAGATTGTGGAAGCCGTAGGGATCTCGCATGGCTCAGTGGTTTCAATTTTGAATGATCACTTGGGCATGAGAAAGCTTTCCGCAAGATGGGTGCCGCGTTTGCTCACAGTCGACCACAAACGCAATCGTATAACAACTTCACAGGAAGGTTTGGAGTCAAATCTTTTTCCACCAAGCCATTTCTTCAGGTTTGGGAACAAGAAGTAGTCGCTCGGAGCCAAATCTGGAGAATAGGGTGGATGAGGGATGATGGTGCAGAGTCCCCATAGTATTTATCAAGCTTAGCCTTGGTCTCGGTAATGTTTTTTTTTCGCAAGAAATAATGCTTAATAAGCACACGAAATTCACTTTTTTCCATTTTCTCCTCAAATTAGTGAGTAGTCTGATAAAAATAGCTGTCAAACACAAACTAACTGACGCAGCAAGTTTAAATTTTGACAGGAGTCAACTGACAGATGCCTGTTGACAGGAGCAGTGTTGCTGTTTCAGTAAAGAGGTCGGTATTGCCTCCTTGAGTACAATATTGTTAGTGAAGATCCCATGATAAACAGATTTGCGGATAGTCGCAAGATCTATCGGAGTGGATCTATTATGATAAAGAATTGTCGGCCTTTTGGTATCTCGTTGTCCGAACCAGGCCGATGGATACGAATGGGTTCTTTCAACAGTTGCCCTCCGGATTGGAACAGGCTCTTGTTGAGAGTGGAACTAAAGTCTTTCAACATTAGGATTTGCCATACTTTAAATAAACAAATAGGGAGGATATTAAAAGTGCAAAAGTATAAATTTTAACAGAAAGGATAGAAACAATAAGAGAACAAAGGAATAATGAACAGTGTGGCATTCGTTTGCATAGATGAGGTTGTTGTATTCCATCCTCTGACAAGTACCGAAATATGGCACTCACTTGTTCCCTTTGACTCAAACCTGATGTTTAGTCGATCATAATCGACATGAACCGAGATTCCCTAATTTCTGTTTTAATTCAAATCATTTTGAATATCGTTTTCTAGACCTGAAAAAATTGGATTATGTACTTGAACATTGCTTGCTCTAAATGTGATTCCATTATAGTGTCATACTTAAATAAAAAATAAAATATTGCGCAACAACTATATATATATACTAAAATTATTTGATTCCTCTACGAGGTAATCTGCTAAACAGCAATCTACACTTATAAGAAGCAAAAATTTTTTTCATCAATATAGTTGGTAACAAAAGAAACTAAATTTTCACTTTGAAGCATTAATGTTCTGCTTGCTGCGGTGTTCTATTAACGACTGGAAATGCCCACGGAGATTCTTTTTCTTCAATAATCTCTTTAAACAACATATCGTCAATTTCGGCCTTAAGCTGGGCTTTCCTTGCAGGTGAAATCCTGTAGGGGATATTGGAAATTGGTTTATGTGTTCCGGTATTGATTCTATGTTCAATGTAGGGAATAGGAGTTGTGATTTCCCCAAACAGGTCATTTTACTCTACATTTTGCAAGTTTGAAGTAAAAGATAGTTGCTGGATCATCAATGAAATGAAAAGCTCTTTGAGTGATGTCCAACACTAATCCACATTGTTCGAGAAAATCGATTCCAAGTAAAGTTCAATTTCCTTTGGCTTGGGTAATGCGATGACACGAATCGTTTCCCAATGATAATATCCACCACCGTGGAGCGAACAATTTGTTTCCTGGGAATTCCATTAGCCACAGTAACCCCTGCGTTCACTTTTTGGAATGAGCAACCGTTTTTAATGAGCTGTTCGTATAAACGTGCTCCTGCTACGCTGGTTCTAGCTGCTGTATCGATGTATGCTTCTCTTTTCAGACCGTTTATATTGATGTCAACAGTAGGAACATTCCTTTCGATGACTGTTGATTCGATTAAGTTGAAATTTAGCGTTGTTGGGCTATTAGCATTCTTGTTGCTACAAGTAAGGCAATTTGTTCTGCAGTAACCTGCTGCTCCGCAACCGTAGCAATTCAAGATTGGCTTTTTATTTGCTTGGCTTTAGTTGTTTGTTTTCTTAAAACACTACTCCGCCAAATACCCTTGCTTTCGCTTTTTTTCGTATCCTCAACCGGTATTACATAAGAGCTCCTGGAAAGTTTTCACCGAGTTTCTAAGAACTTCCCTTATAAACAGAAGAATTTGTCCAAAAATCATGTTTAGCATTATTTCTTCAGATATTTTATCTGTCAACTGAGAAAAAAGTATTCGCTTCTTGCATATAAATTCGTCAGTTGACTCGTAAAATTTTTGTTTTTCTTCGAAAAGTTCGGCATATATTCTCCATGCCGGTTTTGGTAGGCCAAAAGATGAGCGTGTTATGCCTGACTAAGAGGTTCACACAATGTAAGTGTAATGCCTGACTAAGAGGTTCACACAATTCAAGGAATATGTCTTCAGGCCAGATTTGTAAGGTTGGGTAGTCCCGCTGGTGTTTACGTCCGAAGTCTTTATTCACCCTTATTCCGATAGGCGTTTTTCAAAAACGCCAACTGTCGTTTGAGGAGTCGTGTCGTTTTTGTTTTGGTATTCCGTAAATAAAACGCCAGCGTTTCTCTCGCTCTTACATTCCACAATACATTCCAAACATCTGACATATCAAATTGTTTGCAAATTGAATAAATTGGTTTTGAAAATTATATTTGTGTGAATTTGTTTCAAACATAAGAAAAATGTACAGTGTAGAAAGTTACTTTTCTTGGAGCAGCAGTGACGACGAAGAAAAGAAAGATTTTATACTGCAGAAGATATATGTACATTCCATCTAAAGCAAATCCTTTTGATTTGGCTAGCACAAAGCATGTTATTAAATAAAAAAATATAAATGCAGTAGGTAATTCTACCACTGGTTTTGATTTTTTATTTTATCGCATTTGTTAACAGATTTAAACTTGCTGATGCCCTTAGATTTTTTGCAAAAGCGAGCTACCAAAAGGGGTTGAGAACGACTTCAATTTGGGACTATCCCAGCCAAGCCTAAGCAACATTCTTAAGGAAATACCTGCTCGCGTTTTATCTTTGCCAAGTTGTAATACGAATTCTTTTATTTTCCATTATAATCGGATAGATACATATTATATAGATAGATCGCTTGATATAAATATTTGTATATATACATATGGTATGCATATGATGGAGGAGAAAAAAATACTTGACTTTTGGATATGTGATTGTGACTGATAACAGTTCAAATAAAAATACAATTTTGCAGGAGATGCTGGGTACCTACTCGAGCCTTTTCTTGTAACTCCTTATAGATTTGTTATTTTCACCCTTAACAAAGAATTTTAAATTATAAAAACTAAAATAAATTAAAAAAAACTTATATTTTGACTCCTGTCGTCAACAAATTTCTAGACGACAGATTTCGGCGTTTTTACAGACGTTTTTTGTATGGAAACGACTAACGGAATACCAAAAACCATATAGAGAACACGTTCCACAAGAGAGAATCGACAAATTGACGTTTATTTGACGTCGAACGCCTTACGTAATACCAAATTCACACTGACGTTTTTATTTTGGCGTTCAACGCCTTACGGAATAAGGCTGATTATCTTCTTTTACGATGAATATTTTAACGATATGTGTGGTTATGATTCCAACACTATCATTCAAGAAACTTCACTTTCTATTATAACGACCAAATGTATTTAATTGAAATTGAAAAGGCTTATTTTTAGTATAAAATATATGTATTGAATGAATAACTGACAACTATATTATTACAGCTCTGATTTCTAATACGACATGCATTTTTGTTTCGCACCTCTATTTGAAGTTAATTTGTGCTGACTAACATAAATATAAATAGAATTATCTTTATGCTGACTGCGAGTGGAAATAATATGCAAAACAAGTTGCGTCTGGGAATAATATGCATAACATCCATAACAAGCTCACATTCCAAATGAAAGAATCATGGCACGCACCTGGATGGGAAGCATCCACGTATTGAATTCTTAGTTGATCATCACAAACTAGCATTACATTAAGGCTGTATGTTCCTTTTCTGTTGTAAAATAAATGTTTGTTTACGGAAGGGGCAACGATGCGAACGTACATTCCGTGAACACACCCAACAATGCCAGGAAAGTTGTGCTTTGTGTAAAAAGCCAACGCAACTTTTCTTTTTTTCTGCTGTCGTCTTAAATATGTGTATCCATTCTGGACATAGGTGCTCCTCAAAAACTTGCAGGACTTCGGCTAGCACTTTACTGAAACTAGGTTGAGATATACCCACATTAGAATCCTTTCCAACACCTGTTTGGTACCCTCCTTCAGCAAAGAAACGCAAACATGAGCTCAATTTTATAATTGGCGGTATTGCAAAACACTTTCTAGCTGGCTGACAGGACCTTCCAAGAACATCCAGCAAATATTTGAAGACAATCTTGTTAACTCTGAAATATTTTTGAAACCTAAAATACAAATAGTTTAATGAAGTATGATAACAAAAGTATAATTTATTTGTGTACATACAACCATTGAGGCAACTCCAGAGGATTTGAGGAATCCCTTATGGGTCTTTGATGTCGGTATCTGCTTCTTTCAAACTCCTCTTCATGCAGAATTCGTATTGCAATGCTGAACATTTTGTTGCTTGTGTATTTATTTATAATTAATTACAATGACTATGGTATGCTATGTGTATCTGCTATACACTGGATGACAATACCTCATATGGCTATATAGAGTATGTGTGCTTGTGTACCAATTGTACAGAAAAGGGTGGGCGGGGCGCGATGGTTGTGTGCTCGCCTTTCAACCTCATGATCACAGGTTCGATCCCTGCCGTCGGCGTCGTCTATGTCGTCTTTAATTCCATTAAAACCTTCTAAAAATTTGTTGTGAACGCCCGGGCTTCTTTATGGTCATTTACATGAGGAAATCCGAAAATGTAATAAGTCGACGTGTAAACCCAGTGTAAGCGGGTTGTGAATTAGTAAGGTGGAACAGCGCCATCTGTGTTTTGACAGGAATAGAAGGCTGTCAGAAACTGAAAGTGGCAGATGAGACTTGGCTAAACGTCAACCAACTAACACAATGACGTATAATACGTCATATATACTTAGAAAAACATAAGGATGTATTAGATCGGATGATGCGAACGGTTAGGGAGGAGAAAGTGCAAAAACAAAAAAAAGACATGTAAGACTGTAACACCGTATGACAGTAATGTCATGATTTTAAATTTCCTCCACGGGCGATCGGATGACATCGTATTTTTGACTAATAAAATTATTAATTATTTGTGAAACAATTTAAAAAGTAAGAGAAGTGAACTTGTGACTTGCACTTTCATTAACTAAATTTTGTTGAATTAAATGTGTTTTGTTTGTTGTTAAATAATTAATAACTTCACCTTCTTCATGTTTTTAGACTTAAAACAAAAAATTACTTAAGGTGTGCTCGGTGTAATGATTATTAAGTATATTTTTTCTGGCTATACAAAATTATTCGGTGAGTTAGATAAATAAAAAACTTTATTGAGAAAATTAGTGGTGATATATTGCATTATTATACAGGATATAATATATCACACCGTTGCGGATTTTTGGCGGTTCCAGTTGGCCAGTGGAGTACTGGGCCGCCACTCATTTTTTTGGTGGGCTCACAACCAAATTTTTTTTGCTGGTGTCATATGACAATATCCTTGTGGCAATTTTGTTAGCCATATAAATTAAACATAGAGTTTGACCACGGATATAAAGTAGACCTACCGTTTTATTCTTTAAAATCATTGTTGTTCCTGTTCTTTTTGTTTTGCGGATTAGCGAGAGTAAATGTTAAAATACGAGACGTGAAGTAGTTTTTTTTTTGTTGATAAAAGTTTTTTTTGCTATTAGTTTGATAGAATAATTCTTTATATTATTATTATTTATAATTTTTTTATTATTCCTTTTTTTTCCAATATTAATTTTTTTTTAGTTTAAATCTTTATTGTAAGTGAAAAGATTTGATTTTCAGGGTCCATCATTTTCATTACTCCTTTTTTTTTTATTGTTGTGCTCTCTTTCGCGTTGCAGTCCACCTCCTCAGAGCTCTAAGCAGGTAAGGCATTGATTTTCTGCGTTTTTTTGAACTTTTCAGAGTTTTATGATGGTCCGTTTGAGAAACTAACCCCTCTCACATTTTTTTTTGTTTTTATTATTTTGTTTGTAGCTGTAAAAATCCGATTTCTTTTTTTTGGTATTGAATCTACGTTGTCTAAATAAAAACTTCTAAGAACGTCTCCTTTGATGAAACTTTTTTTTGTTTTTTTTTTTTTTTTTTGATTTCGTAAAAGAAATCATGATGTGTTGAAGACGTAATTTTCAGGGGTGTGGATAGTAGCAAAGCTACTGCGGTGAAGATGGTATGATTCGAACGCGACCCTTTCACTACTTAGGGGAAATCTAAATATGGCCGCGGATTTCCAGGTTGAGTGGGTTAAGGATACGCTGCAACGTCACCAGCAGCGCCTTGTGGTGGTGATAGTCCGTCCGCTGTCGTCTGATAGATTTCTCTGGCCTGATCTGCGTTTTTTGTTGTAGGTGAGGTTAAATTTCAGGGACAATATCCCCCCCCCCCCCACGTCCGACGAGCTTACTGCCGTGCATAGCAAGCAAGCCGCGCCCCTTGAAATTTGACATTCCATCCTTTTTCTGACCTCTTCCTTTTCCATTTTAATATCCTATCCTTTTTCCTACCTATCCCTAATACCAACAATCCTCTTGCCTCGCAACAAAAATGGCGCCATTTGTCTCGTCTTATTTGTTAGATAAAATAATAAATCTTAGATATTATGTAGCTCACCAGTAGTCTGCACGAAATCTTGTTTATTTGTCCTGCATGTTGAATTCTTATATTATCCCTCGGCGGCTATCTGCAGATTTGATGAAAAATTAATCTGAAAGAAAAAAAAAATGAACATTAGTAAACAAACCAAACAAAAACAACAAAATGTAGTTCAATAATACCTGTATTCAGATGCTCGGAAACAGAAACGAAATAAGTCGGCGTCCTTTGCAATAAACGGGGGATTTAGTGTCCCGTTACGACCTTGGACTTAGCCCGGCGTAGCGTGGGTTGCTCCCCACTATGGCAATAAATAAATTACCCTACGAATAATTGAACAGTCTGTACTTTTTTGAAATAAATTAATGCGACGACCCCAAGTGTTTGTTGCTTCCGTCTGTGTTGTGTTGTTCTATTCTACTGTAATATTGTTTTAATATATGCAAATAATACAAACAAATTTAAATAGAATAATTAATTGACGAAATTAAAATACTTACCAATTTGTGAATTGTGACTTTCTTCGTTCTCGTACTTGTTGCAAATGGCGATGTTGTTGTATATTTTATTGTTTGATGTGTCGTTTTGTTATTCTTTGGAGTTTGTCATCTATTTTTTTGTTAGTCTTTGGCGTTGGCATCCATCTTGCTGACCCTCAGCCATTTTATTTATTTTTTATTTTATTTTTTGCTCACTGTAATATCATTTAAATGCCTGTAATCGAAGCACATTTGTTAAGAATTGTTCTTTTTCTATACAAGCCGAGCAAGACTCGCGTATTCATACGATGAATCTTCTATAATATCATTTTCGAGTAATTTGTTAGTATTTTTTTTGAGTTCGAGCCACTCATTGCAATACAATAGTATTGTCTTTAGTGGGATATAGGAGAGACCAAAACAATTAGACACGGATACAAATTAAACTACTTTAATTTGTATTCTTTAAACAAATATTTTTTGGAGGTGTCAACCTCTTTATTCAGAATTCACTTCATATGTTTTCTACTTCTAATAAAACCTATCCCCAAGTGCATCCGTTGCTGATGTTGTGCGATGTTCCCACAGGTATTGCGACTAACTCATACCGCGAATGTATAAAACATTCCTCTCCAACTAAACTGGCTATACCAACAACTGTCATTACAGTTGGCGTCGGTTCCATCGACCAGTAGTTCGACCTTTCACCACTTACTGACGATCCAGTGTACGTCGTCATTGGTGCTTCAACAGGTTCTTCCTCTTGCTGCTGTCGTTTCTGCGACGACGGTTTACGCGAGGAACTGCACACTTCACAAAAGTTGAGGTTATCTTAGTGCGTGTTCGCGGACCTGACCACAGTCCACTTAATGCAGCTTTACCATTCCATGATGTTCTAAGGATAGTATGTTTAGGAAGCCTGGGTTGAACACGAGTCAGCAAGTTTTTATAAGCGTGAATGTCTGTACGCAAATCTCCGGTGGTATAATTTTGGGGATATATTTGATCATCTGGTGCTTTTATCTGCCTTTATTGTTTTCAATACATAAAAAGAATTATAAGTGAGTCCATTAGTGGTGCGACTAGCTTCGAATGATGCTTCCGTTTTGCTTCCTGCAATCACTGGTTTCGGTTGTAGGGCTACTTCGGGGCCCTTTTGACTTTTATTATGAGTCTGTTTCACCACTTAATTTTCACCTTTTTTCTTTTTTTGACCACGGGGTGTTTTTTTTTAACAAACGCACTACGAGTATCATGTTCACGAAATCGTTATTTCGTGACCGGGAGTCGGTTAATAGCACTACGAAATGTCAATTTACGTAAGTCTTTTTCCTTTAGACAATATTTCGCGAGTTAGCACTTTCTTATTGAATTTTTTGCGTAACTTCACAAATACAAGCTAATCAACCGTTTTTTCTCCTCGCGTTATTTACCGTGGTCCCTGCTCGGGCGCCAGTTAAACTACATACTTTAATTTTTATTCTTTAACAAAATACTTTTTGGAGGTGTCAACTTCTTTATTCAATAACTAATTACAATTATGTTTTCTACTTCTAATAAAACCTATCCCCATAATGCATCCGTCGCTGATGTTGGGTGATGTTCCCACAGGTGGTATTAATTTTCATGTTCCGCTACGTGATAAAATGTGGTATTTATTTACTCGATGTTTATTGTATCCAGACCTAGCGTCAGCAAAAAGTGTGGGAATGATTGTTTTAGAGGAGAAAGGTTAAAGATCATAAATCATCTTTTGTTCTTCAATCTTTTTAGTGTTAACTTACGTATAAGAGACGGTAGCTAACAATGTGTAACACTCCACACAATAACAACGTTACATATATGACACTCAAGAGAGTGCTTAAATTCAAATTTTAAACGATCGGCGCGTCCCCTTTTTTGTACACTGCACAATTGTTTTTCTTTGTTTTTACAACTTTTTTTTTATTTACTAGGTATATTTATATTCAAACATAAACTGTATAAAATGACACGACACGTTGATTTGGTTTATAATTCTTTATTTTGTTTTTCTTTATTGTTTGAAATTAATTATTTAACTTTAGTTTTAACAATTTTCGTTTAGTAAGATACAGGTTTTACTTTTTTTTTTGATAACAAAACATTTATTTTATTTTAACACGAGTAAAAATGACTTGCTTCTTGATGGCTAGATGACGATTGAGAACGATGCAAGGCGGTGAGGATGAAAATGAAAAAACCAGTGTACCAACTTGAGAATAATTAAGTTCGACAAAAAGAAATAGGTGTAGCAACATTCGAATAAAATAACTTCGAATTTTAAGGGTTAGTGTTAAGTTAGTTTATGTTGACTTGTGTTTACACTGGCAATATTTGTGACCTTAACATAAACCATAAACCCGGAATATGGCACTAAACAGATTACAAACACACAAAAAACAAAAGAATTTTAACGATCGGTGTGCGTCGCACTGATCCTATAACAATTTAATTTTTTTTCAAATAATGTTTATTGTATCTATTATTGTTTATTCAGATATCGAGCCTTAACCGCCATTTTATCGTAAGCGACATTTTTTATAAAATCAAGTTAATTATGCGATTTGACAGCGAATGCTATTACGCATCTTTCCATATCATTTATTTTTCAATACAACTTTTTAACAAAAAGTTACACAGAAAACAAAATTTATCGTAAGCGACACTGATATTTTCTATTTACAGCTAAATATCGCAAATGACATAGTAGGTAGAGTGTTGTTGATATTTAATCAGCTTTGCTGAATTATCCAATTGATGCTACTTTTGTATCAGTGTACCCATCGGCCACTGTAAGGAATAGTTCATTTATAGGAGAGTGAGTAGCTATCATGTTTGGATGCCGGGAGAGTTCATGTACAATGGTCAGTTGCGTACGCAGAGAAGGTTAAGTATTTCAGAATGAAAACCTATTTAAAAATGCGTAGCAGGGCATAGTTCATAAAAACAAAAAGTCAGTCAGCATGTACCATCATAAATGCTTAGACAATATTGGTGAAAGGGGTTATATAATACGCAAAGTTTTTAAAAGTAGTTTTATTTCAATATTTATTTAGATATGGAAACAAATGTGGAAGGATGAAACCGAAAGTGCAATACCAGAAACTGTTCTAGCGTCGCTTCCATTTTGCAATCGGAATTTGTATCCTCATTTAAGAAAACATTTGAAGTTCTTTGTGTGCTACCATGTGACGTCTGCTAAGCCAGAACGTTCATTTTCAACTTTGAGACGATTAAAAACGTGGCTGAGTGCCACAACAACTGATACCAGGCTCAATGGATTAGCTTTGTTGAACTTAAACAAAGAAATCGAAGTTAAACCTAAAGATGTGGTGAATGCATTCGCAAATAAAAAAAAAAGAAGAATGGATCTAATTTTTTCACCAAATTACTCGTATCATACTTAAATCAGTTTTTTCAGATGAAAAATATAAAAAAAAAAAAAAGTTTACAAAGAAATAAATGAATAAAATTCATTTCATACTCGTAACTTATTCATACATATATGTGGTATTTGGTAGAAACATGATAATTCCATAAAATGATTTGCATCCTTACATTCACTTCATATCGAGCTCGAACCTAAACGGGTAAACCGATTTTCTTAAAATTTGGAACATAATTTTTCAAAGAATATTTTCAAAAGATTTCCAAATTTGAAGAAAATCAGTCAACCCGTTTCAGCCCTAGCTCCATGTAAGGTGGACGTAAAAACGCAAATTATTTTATGGACTTATAATGTTTGTACCAAACACCACAGTATATGTATAAGGTGGT
The DNA here is from genome assembly GCA_911387755.1 of Chrysotoxum bicinctum. NCBI lineage: Eukaryota > Metazoa > Arthropoda > Insecta > Diptera > Syrphidae > Chrysotoxum > Chrysotoxum bicinctum. The sequence continues at coordinate 236,156,471 of OU426988.1, read as the reverse complement.
TGATAATAAGAATGTCTTTCATTGTTTGATAGTTTTAGTGATACCTTGAGGTCAAACCGTATTTCTGCAGTAGCTAGTAATCAACATCTTGAATGATGTTATAAGACCAAGTTGAAAATTTCCCAAGCAAAGTACCTTGATTTGAAAGGGCTTTATGAAAAAAAACTATTCCTGAACGGTATCATGACGAGAACTTATCTTTGAGATTTAAACCTACGATCAAGGATGTCTTAAGTTAAACCGACGAAGAAAATAACAAAGACAACTAAATATACTTAAATACCCTTGAGTTTTTTTTTAATTTTTTTTTTTTAATTAAGAATATTTTTTGTCGCTATTTTTTATTAATTTAAAAATAAAATAATAAATTCCACTAAAAATAAACAAATAATGTGAATTTTTCATTAAAATAGGATTTTTTTTGTATTTTTTTAATTTTATCGTAAACGCCAAAATTTGATTATGAGTTAATAGTTAGTGAACACAAAAACTATCGTAAACGCCAAAAACGTTAAAGATAACGTAAATTTGGCAACATCAGTGTTCAGTTTATAGTCACTTAATTGCATTTGCAAAAATATAACTGAATACTGAAAATAAGCTCGTTCGGATTTGTAACTCAGGAAGAAAACAAAAAAATGTATTTCCTGTAAAATTTATATTTTGTCGCTTGCGATAATTTGGCGGTTAGGGCTCGATATGTTTTGGGCTTTCGAATCCCACTTCTGATTATAATAACCACTTTATAACACTTGAATTAATCTATATTAAATAATAATAATTGTCTTCAAGCAAGAAAGTCCAAGTATCGGTCCGGTCGTATAGCTGACCTGATAAAATTTTCAAACATCAACCTTACCATTTCACGAGGTGGTTTTTCTGTGCAAAGAATGGGAGCATTACCGTTTCGTTTTATAAAAGCCAACAAACAATCCGTTTGTGTTGCATCGCGCAGCTCAGGTTGTATTGTCTTCAATACCGGAACCAGATTGAGGGTAACGCTTAGGCCTTCTGAAAAGCTCCGAAAAAATCGGATTTATTCTTATGTGATCAACGTTAAGTTGTATTGCAGGACTTTCGACTATATCTTGATAGTCTGATTGCACAGAAGAACATCCAGGGAACGCATTACCATAAAGTTCTTGTAAAACTGTTATTGAAACCGAAGAATCTACACCATGGTCTGTACCATAACGGTATGTCTGTCAACCATCAAGTTATTCAGATAAGGCTTCTCGGAGTGTTTAGCGTCATCAAAGGCAACCATGGGAATCACGTCAGCTTCCTCCCAACCTCCTTAAATAGGGGCCGCTGCTATTTTTAGTCTGTTAGGTTCAGTTGCCATGGCAGTATTTATTAATTTAACCAAAGATTCAAACTCGACCAAGCTCCTGTACCCGTTGATATGGAATGAATTTGAATTTCAACTCAACCACCAACTTCACTCGGTCAAGCTGCAAGTGCAGACATTTCTCTTTCTTTCCTTATTCTACATAGCTGAGTGACTCACTCGCTTCAGTAGACTCCTAAATTATGTAGTACTACAGATGGTTTACATGTGGTTGGTGTTTGGTGTGACGCTTACTTTGTACATATTTGGTGCAAAGAAGACTGCTGTACCGAAAGTTGACTCTTTCTCTTTTATAAGTGAGTCGGGCTGGATTTCTCCGTCTAAGCAAATTTGCCCTGCAGTGGGTTCGGGCCTTGCTATTATAACTTGGCACTGACTTCCTATTTCCGCAAGCGTTGGAAACATGATGTCTTTAATGAAACGTTCCAAAAGTTTGCGATTTTTATCAACTTTTTTATTACGAACTACAAAAGAATTTCCTAATGAAGTTTCAATGCGATTCGTGGCGAACGCGTGTGGAGACAAACAGCTACGAATATGTTTTTCTGTCTTAATATGTTTTTTTTTGAAGAATTAACAAAATTATTTATAGGTATCAGTGAAACCCGTTCGGCTTCAAACACTGGAGGAATTTGAAAAAAAGAAGACAAGGAAAACAAAACATTTTATTAAGCTTGCAACTTCCAGTTAGCCACGTATATTTTAGGTAAAAGCATACATTAAAATGTGTTATAAAACCAGCCTTTCTTCAATAACTAATTTATATTCATAAAAGGCTTTTTCTTATCAACAAAAGATAGCTTACTAAATTTATTTGATTCCTCCAGGAGGTAATCTGTTAAACAGAAATCTACACTTATCAAAGACATTTCAAACAAAAATCTTAAACCGCGCTAAAATTAAGAATCTTTAAATTTTTATGTTATCAATATAGTAGAAAATAAAAGGAACTAAATCTTCACTTAAACCTTCACTTTCACTTCTAACTTTTCACAATTTTAAATTAAGTTTTTATCAAAATATTTAAAGTTATTGAACCAGTGCAACGCAGTCTTTCCTTTTCAAGTGGAGGTTCTAGGTGGTTTAACTTTTCTAATATAACAGACTTGGTCCGGGGAGTAGCCAAATAAACCTTTACCCAAAAGCAATGCTGCTCTGTAGTGCGTCTGAATTCTGAAATACTGAATGAGAAACTAATTTGAACTTCCAGCGAGTTGCTATATAAAGGAAAATTCAGTTTGGCTTCAGTAATAGAAGTGAAATATTATCTTTTTATTCTTTCTTTTTATACGAAAATAACTTGCCAATCCAATCATACTTCGATACTCGATAACGTTCTATCGATTTCCCACAAAATGTACAATCAGCATTTGGCCATGCTATGCACTTTAATTGTTTTCGGGCTAGCTTGTTTATGATGCACAATATAATTCCTAAGCCGATGACCATTCGAAATGTTTACAATTTGCACACAAAATACTCCTCGAGAACAAGTAGTGTCATATGAGTACTTTTGTGTATCTTGTCTTTTGTTCTATAGTTCGTGCACTGAAGGTGCCGGTTGAACTATATGAGTATCTACAGACATATCTTGTGCACAGAGTGTGCCAAAGAAAATATGAATAAATATTATGAATCGGCTCTGCTATAGCCGGCAAAGTAAGTGCATGCAATGGATATGGATGGGAAACCGAGTATCATGTATCGAAGCAAGTTAAATGTATTTTTAATTGGTTTGCGGCAAGTAATGAAATGATCGCTGGTGCGATCCCTTCACAGTCTGTTGAGTGGGACATTGAAGTGGGAGGTTGTCCCGTCTTCTATTCCGGTCTATCACCCAGTTTATAGGTGGTGTATTAAACATGCACCCTAAGCTGTGGTTGGTGTTAGTGACGCTTACTTTGTACATATTTGGTGCAAAGAAGACTGCCATACCGAAAGTAAGTAAGCAAATTTGCCCTGCAGTGGGTTCGGGCCTTGCTATTATTACTTGATATTGACTTCCTATTTCCCCAAACGTTGAAAAACCTGATGTCATTAATCTTAAAAGTCTTGGATAAGATAATTCAACGATAAAAATTAAACGCATGAATATTTATTCAATAATTTATTTATAAAATACAATATCCACTGTCACTTTTCACTACTACTCAAATTAAAGTAAACAATTTTTAATTTTACAATTTATTATTTTGCTTACACTTACTGGGATTGTCTACGTTGTTAACTGAATACAAATAGTAACCCTTCAAATATAAGATCTGTCGTCAAACGATAATCGCCATTATTTTGTTAACGTCCTGAAAAACTTAGTGTGCTGAATTATTGCATTGCATGCGGTTTTTGCGCTGACCGTCCCAGTCATTTGCATTCGTTACTATCATGCTCGGATATTTATCCTGCTTTGTCTTATTCATGAAATCTGCAAAAAGAATCAGGAGTAGAAAAATATAAGTAAATAAAAAATATAAATATACAAGTAGATATTGCAATCATTGTTTATAATGCTATAAATCTTGCGGTGACTTGTTTTGAAGACTTGTTTATCTGCAGATTTCCTCACTGCTGTATATTTCATCGCCATATCGCGCGAAATTAGGTTTCTTATTATTTTCGTTAAATTATTTGCAATATTTTTTTTTCTATTGTATAAACTAAAAAATGCAAGTTCCTAGAAAGAATATCGAACAGTTAGTTTTCTATTCAAAAATAATCTTTTGTATTAAAACTTACAAAATCAGCGCAGAACTGATCGTCCGTCTGTAACATTGTATTTAAATTCACCAGCGCTTCCTCTGTAGTCACCGGCAACTCAATTTCATATTTCTGAACGAAGGAATAGGTATTCGCGGTTAGCGAATTGCCATTATCTGTAAATTTGGCTTAATCCGAATTCTTAAACTCATCAATAGATTCTTTCACATCCCGCACTTCTGCTCTCAAAAATTTTAGGTCGGACTATATTCCTCTTATTTTTCGCATTATTTCCGTTAAAACTGAAAAATAAGTTTGAAAATAAAATTTCATTTATAATATTAGTTATTAAAAGTAATTTTTTTTTTTCAATCTTTATTTTTAATAGATGTTTAACACAAAGGAGAATTTTATTGACATTTAGAAGAAAAATAGTGAACACTTTCATATTGTTGGAGTTTGGACTTGCTGTACAACAGAAAAAAAATGTTTGCAATAAATCTTACAAAGATAATTAGGATCATAATATATCCCGAGAAATCGCTATGAAGTGAACCGCAGTGAGAAAAACTGTAGCCAAGTGTTCAAAATAAAATGCTGAACCGGACGACTGAGTAAGTCCATTTTCATAAATGTGAGACTTGCAAGGATCTTCAAAAATATTTATATTGAAAATCATGTGTCATTATAAATTTTGTGTTTACAGACATTCGTTAGTCGTTATAAAAAGGGCCTTACTCAGTTTGCCGGTCCAGCAATACGTATCTATGCTGAAAAACACGTCATTTTACAATTTATCATTTTGCTTACACTTATACTGGGATTGTCTACGTTGTTAACTGAACACAAATGGTAACCCTTCAAATATAAGATCTGTCGCCAAACGATAATCGCCATTATTTTGTTTACGTCCTGAAAAACTTAGTGTGCTGAATTATGCATTGCATGCGGTTTTTGCGCTGACCGTCCCAGTCCTTTGAATTCGTTAAGACGGTGTGCCCAAACAAGCATCAAGTTCATGCTCGGATATTTTTTCGTTATCCTGCTTTGTCTTATTCATGAAATCTGCAAAAAGAATCAGGATTAAAAAAATATAAGTACTCGTAAATAAAAAGTATAAATATACAAGTAGATATTGCAATCATTGTACAATCAAACTTACATAGTATAATGCTATAAATCTTGCGGTGACTTATTTTGAAGACTTGTTTATCTGCAGTTTTCCTCACTGCTGTATATTTCATCGCCATATCGCGCGAAATTAGGTTTCTTATTATTTTCGTTAAATTAATTGCAATAGTTTTTTTTCTATTGTATAAACTAAAAAATGCAAGTTCCTAGAAAGAATATCGAATAGTTAGTTTTCTATTCAAAAATAATCTTTTGCATTAAAAACTACAAAATCGGTGCAGAACTGATCGTCCGGCTGCAACAATTTATTTAAATTTACCAATGCTTCCTCAGTTGTCACTGGCAACTCGATTTCGTATTTCTCGACGAATGAATATGTATTGGCAAATTGCCATTTTTTTTGTAAATTTGGCAATTTGATCCAAGTTCTTTATTTCTTCAATGGATTCTTTTAAGTCCCGCACTTCTGCCCTCAAAAATTTTAAGTCGGACTCGATTCCGCTTATTTTGCGCATTATTTCCGTTAAAACTGAAAAATAAATTTGAAAAAAAAAATTAATTTATAATAAATAAACGTTCATAGTTATATAGATGTTTAACACAAAGGAGAATTTTATTGCTCTTTAAATGCAGCAACTATAAAAAAAATTACTTATTTGACATTTAGAAGAAAAATAGTAAAAACTTTCATATAATTTATATTGTTGGAGTTTGGACTTGCTGTACCTGGAAATATTGCACATTAGTAACATTTATTCCTACAAAACTTGGACATAATGAGGCCTATCGCGAATAAAATTTCCCTGGGAATTGTTCCCAACTTTCAAAATTGTCATCTCGAATAATCTCGAAAGTTTCCCTTGGAATTTATTGATATTGGGAATTAAGTTTCATAGTGACATTGGCTCTCATTTAAAAACGTCAGTCGCCATCTTACAATGAACAGTGCAGAAGTATTGACCTTTCCAATTTTCGAAGATGGGGAAAATTCCGAGGGAAATTTTGTTCACGATAGCCCCCAATATTACATACTTAGCCTCATCCCGGAAATCGGATAGTTTTTAAAAACTTCTTTCTGTGACTTTGGTGTGCTTAATGCTTAAAAAAAAACAATAAATTAATATAATACAAAAAAAAAAAAAAAAAACAATTAGGGCCAAGTAGTTCTAGGGTCGAATCACCGCATCAGTTAACGAGTAATACGTGACTGAATTATGTCAATTTGGCATTACCGCTCACGTTAACGAGCAATCTAGTACTTTAATTTAGAATTCTGTGATCAGTTATCGAACGGAATTTCATTCGACAGACTAAAAGTTAACTGTTGGTATGTTTTTGAAGCGAGTTGTCGTTCAAGATGTAAAAATTATAGTATTTATAATTTTATTACTGTATTTAAAACAAATTTTTTCTTTCAAGGTTAAATTTAAAACTCCAATTTTCTTCGGAAAATGTTATGTGGGTTGGACAAAGTTTTGACTCCATTTCGTTTACGACATGTTTTAATATCTTCGATAATGTCAATTGGCCCACCCCAACAAGATAATCATTGCCTGTTAAAATAAATGCTATTGTTATCAATCTATTTAAATAAATTTAAAACATCGTATTGTGCAAACAAATGTAGGTCCTTACCAACTGAGTGTTGATAGCCTCCACTTGCCAAGAGAGGGCAGCAGCTAATTGCAACGTAGCTGGAACTGCCGTTGACATATGCCCTTTGAGTTCTATCTTCGATAGCACAAAAATGAAGGCTTCTTTGCTGAGCCTAAACCTTTTGCTAAATCTTTTTAAAAAAAATTGTTGCTTTATCTACGAGTATTGACATACAAATTTATTTGTACTCACCCAGAATTAGGCAGAGACAATGGATTACTTTTGTCTCGTAAACGCCTGCGCTCTACTGCTTCGTTCTTTTCATTGTCTGAAATATTTAAGTTTCGTTGAATATAATTCACAAATGGTTTTTTTTATTCTCACCTTCAGAATCGCTAGATAGGAACAAAATATCCATAATAATAAATTAAACTTTTTTCTTTTTTTTTTAACCAATTCACTATTCGCATAAACACAGATGTTATCTGTCAAAATTATAGAGACTCGATGAAAATTAAAGAGGAGTCGATGTAGTAGATTATAACTACTACAATTATAAAAATCTAAACGTTACCCCCCACTACGTATGCCATCATCCCAATGTAGTCACTCGTTCGTTCGGTAACTGATGGAATTAACGCACTCGATGACTGATGCGGTAATTCGGCCCCTGACTTCACCTTTCTCCGGTTCTTCCACATTCTTTTGATTTTTGGCCTTTGGGTTGCTTCTTTTGCAGTTACCAGACTTATCTGAAATGTTAAAAATAAATTAATTAAAACAATTTTACAATCGACGATAAAAAAAAAATCAAATTAAAACACATTCTTATGTTTCTCTTAAAACTTATTGTTGACCTTTACGATTTGTGTTTGGTTTATATGTCAAATAACATTTATTAATACTCGTAGTTTGTCTCTCTTCATGTACATTGTGAATGAGATAAGAAGAAAGATGATGACATAAACAGTTGGCGAGCCATTAGCTAATTATGCCGGCAATGCAGTATCGAGCAACAATGATGCCAAGCTGCGTTTTTCGTATGGTCGTGTGTAAGCCTACGAAGTCAACTTTTAAGGATGAAATTAGCATTCTTGTTATGAGGATGGAGATTGTACGGAAGAACATTGAACCGCAGGAACATGTTCTTCCCAGTCCTTAGTTTTTTTTACTCTATAAATATCTTAGAATCTCTAGCGCACCCAGCGTAAACGCAATTAAAGTACATGAAAAAAAAATTCCACTGCAAATTAATGCACCATTATTTGTTCTTACGTCGCCTGTGCAGCAGGTTGTTGATGCAACGCAGTTCCTCTCGAAGTCTCAGTTCACCTGCAACTTGTTGTCCTTCTTTAAGTATAGAAATGATGATCGTTCGTCGTCTTTGGTAACGGGCTCTAACGCCGCCGCCGCACTGTGGTCCAAAATGACTTTTTTCGTTGCAAAAATCATAACTTTTGAACACGTGAAGCTATCGCAACAATTATTTTTCCCTTATAGGTAATTTCCAAGGCTATACAAATTGTGAATTTTAAGAGAATTACTTTACAGGGTGTTTCAGAATAATTGGTTGATGTAAGATTTTCTTAGAAAAAGGAGTTAACAGAATAAAGTCCGAAAGTAAACCTTTTAAAAACAGTCCTAAATTTTTAAAACTTTGTAAAAAAAAAGTTTTTGACTGTTCAATTGAATTCATAACAACAGTGGATGCTTAAAGTTAACGCACCAATTTCAGAAATATTTTTTAAGGAGTATTATAAAACAGTATTTTTTTATGTTGTGGGGCATCAGTTTATTCTATAAACTGTTTCAATGATATATTTTATATGAAACAGTGTACGAAAAAAGTAAACGGACGAAAAAAAATAAATAAAAAAAATCAAATAGAATATAAAATTAATATTAACAAAATAAAATAGAATACATTATAAATATTTGTTTACAATCAACTACTATAGATCTAATTTTCAGAAAAAAATTCATCGGCATCGTTATCATTTTCAACAGTTAATAGACCTATTAGTTGTGGGCAGTAACTCTTTTTCAACTCTTTTTTTGATCTAACGTGTCTTAAAGATGAAACAAGTGGATCTGATGATATAGCTAGCATATTAAATAAATCTTCATTTTGTCGTTTCCGTGAGACTTTGCATGTATTTGAGTATCGATATCGCTTGTAGTCTTTATTCCTTGATTCCTGTGCTTCTTCTGAAAGCTCCCCGATTGGCAAAATTTGATGTCTTATAAGTTCCCCTCCATGGTCCAAAATTTTGTGCAGAGTTGATGTCAGGAGTTTGTAGCTGTATTTGGCTTTTAAAAGATCCGAAGTGGTTTTGGTATACTCGTTGAATTTATCTACATTAATAGATTCTTTAGATGACAGCGCATTTAAAATAACTTGCAGTTTCTTTATAAGATCCTTGTCTACTCGGGTTATAGCTGACGTAACTTCTGGATTTTCAAAAAATCTTCGTGAAGTGTTTCCATCATTTGTGTTACCGAATCCTTGTTTTGGCGTAGCAATGATAAACCCGAGTTGTTCCCTAAATTCCTTTTGAATATCCGCTTTTCTTCTTCTTGTCGGTTGTCTCATCTTCTTGTTATAGTCCATAAGCTAGTTGAAGAACGAACTCCATACATCTTATTCTAGCGTGTAATGGTGAAATTCCAAATTCGTAGTTCCTCTCATCTGCTTCGGCTGAATCGTCTTCTTTTCGAAAATTTGTTTGTGTCCTTTTGCAAATTGGACATGACAATGTTGATTTTGTATTTGTTAGTTCATTTAACACTTTCCCGTCTATCATGGTTAGGAATAACTCATGTCGAACCATCACATTTTTTTTTCAGCAACAGTCACTACAGTTGCAAATTTTCTAGTTGGTTCCTTATATTTCCGACAGTTTTCTGAATAATATCACTTGACTCCTTTGCATATTTAAAAAGAATCGGTCTGCAAAAGTGAACTGATGACGGCCTTGGATTTTTCCAATATTCGGTTGATTCACTTTTAATACGAAGTGGAACTAGTGATGCCATGAACATGTTCGCATCAGATATTACCTGGCCATCTTCTCAAACTATTGTTTGCTTATATGTACTTTGTCCGGAAGATCCATCGCATCCCCATTTGCTCATCAAAGTAAGATTTGTTGGAAGTAAAAAAAGATCCTGATTGACTAGGCTATTTAAAATCCTCTTTGCTGTATGGTCCACCAAATCTTGGAGATTCACTTCAACAGAAGTTTCTGTTACTATCAAATTTGATGGAGTTGCTTGTATTTAAGCTTCCATTAATAAATTGTAGCTCGGAAACACATCAACGTTATGGCTTCTTAATGATTTTCTCATCAAATTATATTTTTCTTTAGAAAGCCCCATATCCAAGAACAAGGCTAGCGCAGTGGGACCATCGTATTTTATTGGATCCCTTTGAGGTGTGGGAATAATCTCCTTTATCCGTTAATGTTCAATAAAGTAATCAATAGTCTGTGTACATTATTTTATATTTTTTTTATTAATAATGGCATTTGTATAAAAAGGAAGTTAGTTTTTTCCTTTTTTTGAACTCTAGAACGAAATTGACCAACTTTAACTATAACTTTCTATAAGTCAAACTAGTTAGTGGAAATTTTTTTTGTTTGCTGTTTTCGAAGCTCCGTTTATATTTCTATTAGAAATAAAAAACAAAACTTTAAAAATAAAACATCGAAATTAGTATTTTTGCCAGGAAATTTTCCTTTTCGGACCACAGTGCGTCGGAGTCACCAATTGTGGGGTTTTAACTTTTCCCAACTTTTAGAAATAAAAGATTTTTAATTTAAACTTTAACAACTAATTTATTTTATTTTATTTAATTTTTAATGTTCAATATAAAAGAAAGCTGCCACCGCACTTTATGAATTCTGAATTTTGTCTCTCAGATGAATCGGTTCATTTTATTGAAATGAATGTTCGCCACCTGTGGCGCTAACTTGGAGCAGGGATGTAGCTTGAAGTGGGTTAACATTTTTGATGTGTTTACACGTAAGATTAACTTCGCTACAGTTCAAGCTTCTAAAAACCCTGTAAATGAAACTTAAATAAAAACTGATGCATTAATTTTTTGTGCTTCAAGCTTTTCTAGCTTTTCTATTGTTGGACATGTTAATTTCCTTCAAGGTTTCGGTTAATGAATTTATTTTTTGACGCTTAACCACACATTGATGTTCTCCCCAATCATCTTCAATGGTGCCTGGTGCATTTTTAAAGTTTTTTATGCATTTTTATGCACCATTCTTCTCCCAAATTTCCGTTTTTTTTATAATTTTCCGGGAAACAATAATCGATCATAAAAAATAAAATGAAGTCAAGATAAATACACAGAAATAAAACGTCGATAAGCTCTGACAAACTTTCCAAGTTAATTTTAAACGAAACTGTAACACATTTGGTTTGCTTTTTACACCCGATTTACACTATTCATAATCAATGTTCGGTTTACACCGGCTATCAACAGTTTTCACTGGCTATTAACAGCTTTCGCTGGCTATCAACGGCTGAGAAGAACATTCCAGCGCAAAAGATGACACCACCTGTGGGATCATCCGGTCATCCGCTAGTTCAACACTTTCATCAGGATTCTCAATATAAGAATCATAAACTGGACCAAAACCTTTATAAAGCGTGAAAAAGGTAAGCCTATAAGTCATATTTTCTTTACTACAAGAAAATACAGGTACTGCTTAGTTTTGACAGAATCAATTAAGACAACCTTCGCAAACGCTAATTAATTTATACGACACACAGTTTTGATAAAAAAACTTTATTTTATTTATTCAAAAATTATTCTAGTGTTATACAAATGGTTACAATAGTCTTAAGGTTCTAAGTGACTTAATTAAGAAGTTGATGTTCTAAGTGAAGTTATTCACTGGTTTAATATAAGTGGAGCTTGCTTGAATATGATATTCCTATTTATACTGTTTATGTGTTGACTTCTTACTGGTTGGCTTGTCTGACTCTGGTATTTTTCCTTTGGAGTACGTGACTATGTGCATGTTGCTAAATATAAATACTTTATTCTTTATTGTTCTTACTCATATGCTTATCTTGTATACTGTATTGTGAAATATGATTCACGTTCTAGGGCGTTGGTTCAGTTTGATGATCTCAGCGATGTTGGATTTTATTTTTATAAGTTGAACGTGACGTGGTATTAACTCGCTTGTAACCTTTTAAAATTAGAAGGCAGTTTAATAACTGAAGAAGATTGTATCTTCAGCTCGTCGTATTCTTCAAGTTCTTTTCCAAGAGCTATCTGAATTTTTGCATAGTCAAATTTATTGATATATTTATCATCAAAAACACTTAATTTTATATTTTTATAAGAATAGTTCAATTTACCTGAAAACTTATAATCCTCAAGTATTACATTGAGTGTAGAAATATGCTTGTCAGTTAATATACCAACTGATTAATTTTCATCAGCAATCAAATTTTCACCATTGAAAGTAAAATCAGTGTTAGCACCTGAGAATGAAGCCATTTTCTTCCTATATTTTTAACTTTGATTATTTTAATAGAATATAGATATTTCTTATTATTCGGAATTATTAATAATTGTATTTTTTCGCATGTAGGACTTTTCCTTACGTTTTCCCTTAGTACAACTGCGGGCTTCTTAAGGCCGACTTACGATTTTTCACTAAAGAGTTTTATTAGTTTTCTATGGAGTTTTTTCCCTTTACAGTTTTCACTACAGAGTTTCTTTTTAAATTTACTACAGTTGTTTTTTTTTAAATTTTTTTTTTATATTTTTTTTGCTTTTTATATATTTTTTTTTTTGCACTTTCGACGGGCTTCTTTAGACCGATTTACACGTAATATACTCGGTAATGTACTTACGCATTTTGGGAAACCAGAATGTCTGTTGAATTCGCTGCAGAGTCTTCTCGACACCAAAGTGCCCCATACTGTCATGGCAATGCTGAACGATCCTCCATCGAATGGCTTTAGGGACGACGAATTTAAGGGTTTTATCTTCTTTACGATAAAGCCGGTGATTTTGAAGTTGATAGTCCTGCTTCAACTGCTTTTCTTGTGGTGATTTTCTTTCTCCCTTCAGTACAGTTATGATATCACGAAGCTTTTCATCTTGCAGTTGCATTGTAAGTACCCAATCGTTGACGTCAATCTTCACATTCAACACAAGACCAGCGGGCTCGACATCTGTTGGCGGTTCAACTGGGCATCTACGTGAGCCAAACGACTGCCTTGGCGGTGAACAGCTTCGAAATCAAACTCTAAGAGCTTAAGCCACCAGCGCGCGATTTTTGATTTAAGTTCTTTATTCTCTTTTACTTTGGCGATAGCGGAACAGTCTGTTATGAGGCGAAAATGTTTACCCAGAAGATAAATACGGAAACGTTCCAACGATTCAACGACGGCAAAGACTTCGAGTTCGTAACTATGGAACTTACTTTCGTTGTCAGTACAGTGACGGCTATAGTAAAAGACAGGTTTCCAAGTTTTGTTGTCGGTGGATTGTAGCAAAACTCCGGCAAGTCCGAGGCTACTCGCATCCGTATGAACTTCGTGATGGGCTGAAGAGTCATACAGTTCAAGTAACGGTGTACTGGTTAAGATCTCAATGAGCTTTTTAAATGCGTTTTCTTGCTCAACACCCCAGCTGTATTTTTCGTTTTTGTGAAGCAATCTCGTCAGTGGTTTACTAATAAAAGCATATTCGGGTACGAATTTTCGGAAAAATCCCGTGAGTCCCAAAAAACGTCTCACCTCGGTCACGTTGGCTGATGTCTGGAAATTTGTTATAGCACTCACCTTTTCATTGCCCGGAGTGACACCATTAACATCAATGATATGGCCCAAATGAGTAATTGCGGTTAACAGAAAACGACATTTGTCAAAACATAGGGTAAGACCGTATTTTTCCAAGAACGATAAGAATCTATCCAGACGAGCGAAGCCTTCATCGACGGTCTTACTGGGAATGATGACATCGTCTAGATATGCCAAAACTTCACCGTGGCCCATTTCCATAACGATTTGGTTCATAATGTTCTGAAAGACGGTGGGCGCATTAACTAACCCGAAAGGCATGCGGTTGTATTCGAAGTGGCCATCGGTGGTGACGAACGCGGTAAACTGTTTGGAGGTCTCATCTATTTCGATTTGATGGTAGCCCATACGCAGGTCGAGAGTCGAGAAATATCGGTTTCCGGCTAGCTGAGCAAACTGCTCTTCCATTATCGGCATGGGATAAGGTGTTTTTACGGTGTTACGATTGAGCACTCTATAGTCGACGCAGAGTCGGTGTTCGGAATTCTTTTTTTCCACGAGGACAACGGGAGAAGCATAGGATGAGGTTGAAGGACGAATGATATTATTTTCTAGTAGTTCGGCGATTATATTGGCTATTATAGGTCGTTTGCGGAAGCTATGCGGTATGGTTTCATATTAACGGGTTCATTAGTTTTAAGGGTGATGCTCATTTTTGCGACAGTGCATCGACCAAATTCGGAAATGTTTTTGGCAAAGCTACGGCGATGAGATGAGAGTAGATTTCGCAAGTTACCTGTTTCAGTTTGCGTTAGATCCGACGAAATTTTTAATTTGCCAACCGATTCTATTCGGCAGTCATCTCCTTCGATGATAAGTCGATTACCCTCACGACATAGAATGTCTCGTCCCAGTAAAATTTCTTCACAAATGTAGTCGTCTTCGACGATAAAGAGATAAGTTGTATATCTACATATTATTATCGATTTCAAGATCTGCCTTAACTTTGCTTGTGCAAATATATTTGCCTCCGGCAAAACCGATGAGCGATTTTGAACAATTTAATATCTCATTAAAGTTATTTGCGAAAGACTTACGTACACGCGTATATTGGCTTCCTGGATCGATGAATGCGATAGTATCCAACCCGTTTATTTTAATCAGTTTAGTTATTTCTTCAGTTGATTGTCTTTGATTACAATTAAGCGGACCTTCGATTTTATGCACGTTGGATTTATTTTTTTTCGGACACGAATTACTTTTATGTGAAGTACGTTCACAATGAGTGCAGCGTTTATTTTCTTTGTTGTTCGGGACAGTTTTTTCGAATAATGTCCAAACTGGAAACAGTTGTAGCACTTCACCGTATTACGATCTTTCGCGGTCTCGAAATGTTTTTTAAAATTGGACGCGTCTGGTTTTTTAGCATTAACGATTTTTCTATCTTCGGGCATTTTATTTAACGTAAAATATTTAGTACTCGACCCGGCACTTTTAATTTCGTTATAGTCGCAATAATTATTTATGTCCATTAATAGTTGATTACATGTCGTGTAACGATTTGAAATTTTTTTCTTTAGGTCGGGTTCGTTTATGCCATTTATAATGTGACGCACGATGGCTACCTCGGGCAGTGCACCATTGTTACCGATTGACACCATTTTGTAAAAATACTCTTGTGATGTTTCACTGTGGCTACGTTTCATGCTTGCCATTTTTATGTGCACGTCCGCCACATTTTCACTACAGGGAAAATCAGATAAAAATTTTAAAGAAAATTGTTCCCACTCGGTAAACACTATCATCTGGGAATCGACCCAATATTTGGCAGGACCGTTCATCTTTTGCTGCACTGCGAAAAGCACGGATTGGTCATCCCATTTATATGCCGATCTTAAAAGGTTCACTCGTTTTAAGAATGCATTTGCATTTAGCGATTTACCCGACGAGGGATCGCGCATATTTGAAAAAACACTATAGTTTTGTTTCGATTGCACATCACTATCGACCGCAATGTTGTCGATTTTCGGTTGCACATCGCTATTCTGCACAATGTATTGTGGAACAATTTGCGGGTTCAATGTATTCGCGAGGTTATTGTTCGTGTGTGTATTGAGCGAAGTACACATATACGGATTAACATTCGAATATTGAGATACCGGTTGCGCTTGCGAGTACACATTGAATGACGGCTTCGGAGCATGTATATTATGCATCTGTGTAGGGAGTGTATTTACTCTGAACATGGACGGTACGAAAGAAGGAGGAGTAACCGGTGCGAGTGTGTGATACGTAGACAACATTGATGGATACGTGGTGAATTGTGCGAGCGAATTCGAATGCTGCGGAAGAGAAGAGAAAACTGGCGGTGGTGGTGGTTGCGATGACACTGGTACATAAGGTGTTTGCGATGGCACTGGTACATAAGGAGTTTGCGGAGGGGAATGCACAAAAGAAGCAGCTTGTGAAAACACACACGAAATTGGCGGGAACGAGTGCAATGAAGAAGACGCATATACCGGCGGCATATCTATATTTGTACGTACAGGCGGCGGTTGTTGAGGGAAAAGAAGAGACGATGTATCGTTTGGTTCGAATTGTGTTGGTGTTTTTTTGAACGGTTCTATTTCGTTATTATTATTTTTTAATTGCGCGATGGACATTTCTAAGAACTCAACCGATCCAACAAAACCCTTGACACGTTTAAACTTTCGTACTCTTCGCTATCACTACCGTTTGCTTCTAATCGAGAAATTAACACTGCTTTGCTACCCGTTGTCGCAAGACTGGAATTCGAGCACTTTTTGCGAGGAGCGTTTATTTTAAGTTTATGCAAATTTTCCATTTTATGGATGAGTACAGACGAATATATAGATATGTATATTTTTATTTTATTTTTAAAAAAGACACGATCTCGCTTCTGAAAACTGTCACTGATGGTTAAGAAAGAGAAGAAGATAAGGCACGTTAGTTTCAAGTGTCTTTATTTTTAAAAAGAATAAATAAGAAAATGAATGTTAATAGGTATAAAAAAGATATTGTCGCTAGCGTTGACGACGAGCTGCGCACGAAGACGAACTTATCACGTTGACGGCCGGAATCGGACTAACTTCTACTTCTCAGCCGTATGGTTAGTAGGGGAGAGTTATACATTAGGTTGTGGCTGTGTTGGTGTGACATATTTTTTAATATTTATGATATATTAAAAACTAATTTTTGTTGCATTGTATACAGCTGTAATACAAGAGCTGTATAAAAAGCATGCCAAAATTTTTAACCGTGTAGCGGATGAGCGGATTTTCGTACAGGTGCACAGTGCGGCTGAAGGCATTTTTATGTGTCCAAAAGTCCAAAATAAAAGTTTTGAGTTAGGGGCTTTTTGTAATGAGGCTGTCTTAAGGAGACCCCTAGGAGACGAAAAATGTTCGTAGTAGAGTCTCTTGCCCCAAATACCCCCCATAATCTTAGTCTGAATGTGGCTGCTAAGTAAACGTAGTCATGCGTCGTTAAGATAGGCTAATGGAAACTTCTATCAAACACGTGTAAAAGCTTTTATTTCCAAGCAAATCTATTGCAATAAAATGGATTTAACAGCTGCAGGTGCGTAAAATAAGTTAAAGCATTTCTGAATAAAAAGTCCTAAATAGTACATTGATAGACAGAGACATGTCAACACTATTTATTTATTGAAAATTAATTTAAATGAAAAAACACCATTAAATTTGAGTCAACTAATAAATTGTTTTGTTTATTTATTTATTTTTTACTTTTTTAAATTAATTTGTATGCATTTCGACCAATGTATCGGTCATCTTCAGCAACACGACTGAGTAATATAGTTGTCACTTACATAAAACAGAAAGCATTATTATATTGAATTATGTAATATATAAATAATGTGATGAAACAGTACAGATATAAACAATAATTATGTAAATTACATGTAAGTGAATAGACAGACTATTTTGTAAATGATTTTTAATTTTTAAAATGAAGAGTAAAAGAGAAAATAAGTTAAACACAATTGAACAAATCTGATTCTATATTTCCTTTATCTGCATTTAATGCAGAGTTGTCTATTTGTATATAATAGCTTTCGATGGCATCAAGCTTATTATTGTCTGAGGTGCTGGCGAGGAGGCGAACATCATTTAAAGTAATTGGGAAATGTTGTTCTTGTAATATATGTGCTGCTATTGCAGATTTTTTCGGATCATTGTTTTTTATATAGTTTTGATGGTCTTTAAATCTTGTTAAAATTGATCTTTTAGTTTGACCGTAATATTTTAGTCCACATTTGCATTTCATTTCATAAACTCCAGATTTTTCTAAGTTCTCTTTTTTGTCTTTGACACTTGTTAATTTGTTTTTTAGTTTGAATTTATTCGAAAATGTTAAAATCATTTTGTTGCGTTGGAACACTGTTTTTAGTCCATTCGTTATATCTGGTGCGAAGGTCATTGACACTCGACTCCTGTCATCTGGTTGTGTTGTTTTCTTTTTTGTGAAAAAGGTTGAAAGTTGTTCTTTTTTGTGTTTGTTTGAATGTTGACGAATTATTTTGTCAATTAAATTTGATCCATAACCATTTATATATGCTGTGTTCAATAAGTATGTGTATTCTTGTTTGTAATTTGTATAAGATAATGGTAAACTGACCAGTCTATGTGCCATAGAGTGGAAGGCTGATAATTTGTGTTGGATAGGTGCAAAGGCATTGCTTGGGATATATCTAGTAGTGCTGGTTGGTTTATGGTAGATGGCTATGTCAATTCGATTTGATGTATTTCTTATCAGTTTTAAATCTAAGAAGTTAATCATAGAATTTTCTTCCAATTCGTGGGTAAATTTTATGCTGTTGTGTTGGCTGTTTAAAATTGATAACAAATCATTTACTTTATTTCTTTTTACGATCGCGAAAACGTCGTCAACGTAGCGAAGCCAGGTTGATGGTAGATAACCTTTCTTCTTAAGTTCCATTTCGAAATCAGCCATGAATATCTCAGCAATTAAAGGAGAAAGTGGGTTGCCCATGCTCGTTCCAAAGTTTATTTTGAAAAAACGTCCTCTGAATTGAAAGAAATTCGTATTCATGCACATTTCAGCTGCTCGCTCATAGACCTTTACTTTTTCGATTGGAATATCTTGTTTAAGAAGATTGTTTTTGAAGATTGTTAGTGCTTTTGGAACTGGTATTGAAGGGAAAAGGGAAGAGACATCGAAGGAAGCCAATACTTCGTCGTTTGCTATTGTTATGTTCTTGATTTTTTCTGCAAATTCGATTGAGTTTTTAACCGATAGGCTTTCACAAGGTGGATATTGTCTCATTTCTTGGACCAGCCAACGTGAGATGTATGTGCATGGTGCATTTAGTAGTGCAACTGATAAGAAATACATCAAATCGAATTGACATAGCCATCTACCATAAACCAACCAGCACTACTAGATATATCCCAAGCAATGCCTTTGCACCTATCCAACACAAATTATCAGCCTTCCACTCTATGGCACATAGACTGGTCAGTTTACCATTATCTTATACAAATTACAAACAAGAATACACATACTTATTGAACACAGCATATATAAATGGTTATGGATCAAATTTAATTGACAAAATAATTCGTCAACATTCAAACAAACACAAAAAAGAACAACTTTCAACCTTTTTCACAAAAAAGAAAACAACACAACCAGATGACAGGAGTCGAGTGTCAATGACCTTCGCACCAGATATAACGAATGGACTAAAAACAGTGTTCCAACGCAACAAAATGATTTTAACATTTTCGAATAAATTCAAACTAAAAAACAAATTAACAAGTGTCAAAGACAAAAAAGAGAACTTAGAAAAATCTGGAGTTTATGAAATGAAATGCAAATGTGGACTAAAATATTACGGTCAAACTAAAAGATCAATTTTAACAAGATTTAAAGACCATCAAAACTATATAAAAAACAATGATCCGAAAAAATCTGCAATAGCAGCACATATATTACAAGAACAACATTTCCCAATTACTTTAAATGATGTTCGCCTCCTCGCCAGCACCTCAGACAATAATAAGCTTGATGCCATCGAAAGCTATTATATACAAATAGACAACTCTGCATTAAATGCAGATAAAGGAAATATAGAATCAGATTTGTTCAATTGTGTTTAACTTATTTTCTCTTTTACTCTTCATTTTAAAAATTAAAAATCATTTACAAAATAGTCTGTCTATTCACTTACATGTAATTTACATAATTATTGTTTATATCTGTACTGTTTCATCACATTATTTATATATTACATAATTCAATATAATAATGCTTTCTGTTTTATGTAAGTGACAACTATATTACTCAGTCGTGTTGCTGAAGATGACCGATACATTGGTCGAAATGCATACAAATTAATTTAAAAAAGTAAAAAATAAATAAATAAACAAAACAATTTATTAGTTGACTCAAATTTAATGGTGTTTTTTCATTTAAATTAATTTTCAATATATTAGAGTCATCGTTATTGTTCAATTTTATTAATTATACTATTTATTTACTTAAAAAAATAGTTTTTATCCATATATTTTGTATCCTGCGAATTTTGAACAAACAAACATTTCTTTTAATGTTTGTCTACGAATTTTTATCAAATTTGGAAATTATTAATTCATTAAAATAAAAATTTTGTTTTTTTTTTATTTTGTTAATATAAATATAAAAAGTAAGAATTTATGCAAACAAAGTTTAAAAAACCTTTTATTATTAAACTAATTTTGAATATAAGAAAATTCTTTAAAATTGTTCTAGAAAAAAAATTGGGATATTAATTTTAAGTATTTAAAAATAAAGATTCTAGCAAATATTTTCAAAAGTTAATCGCTCAAACTTTTTCAAGACATTGATTTTTCAAAAACAATTTTTTTTAGATAAAAAAATGTTTTTTCGTGTTCTCTATCATCGTTAAGTCAAATTTGATCAAAATCTCGAGTTAAATTTTTTCCACATGCAAAACTTGCAATTACATAATTTTGTAAGTGGAAATAAAATAAAAAAAATTTGGTACGCCAACCTTAAGTTTTTATTATTGTACGAATGAAATTAGGTTTCGAAATAAAATATTGAGCCGTTTTTGAGTTATCGAATTTTCCAAGACAAAAACAACAGTTTTTTTCCAAAAATTAAAAAAAAAATATTTTTAAAGCTTTGAGATGCAATGTTTTTTAAACTTACTGGTAGCATCTCTATAATCCCTATTTCGATAATGAGTAAATTGTCAAATGTCAAAATTTGAAAAAATGGTATCGAAAAACGAATTTTTATCTTTAAACGCGATTTGCGGCTAAACGGAGCCTCGTAGACCCCTCAAAGTTGACATTTTCAAACGTGATTTATGGCCAAACTATTCATCCTACAGAATTAAAAATTACAAATTCGTGATCTAGGGAGTGCCACCTTTCAATCCACGTATGAACCGAAAAATGCGAAAACGCTTAAAACGTATTTTAAGCGTGGAACAAAAAAATATTGTTTTTAAGTAAAGTCTCCTCAAATCGTGCGCTAGCTTTAAGTTTTATTACTGTACGAATGGAAATTAAATTTCGAAAAAAACTGCGTTGGTTTTTGAGATATCGAATTTTCCAAAAAGAATGCCCTTTTTTCCAAAAATTAAAAAAAAATATTATAAATATATAAGACTTTTGATAATGTTAAAATTTTCAAAAAAGTATGAAAATTTTTTGGAAAAAGGAAAATTTGTATACGCGTGAAAATATTTTTACTTGATATTTTTTCAAAAATAATTTTTATGTAAATAACTTTTATTTTAATGTTATCGTATTAACAAAAAATATATTTTACCTATTCTCCACCGGAGAATAGGAAATAAAACAAACCGAATTATTTTATTTAAAGGCAATTTTATTTTAGTTATATATGTCTGAAGCTTCAGATCCCTTACCGCTGGTGGGGGGAAATCTTTGGCTTATACGAAGAGACTGATGAAATATTAATGCGATGCGTACGATCAAATGATCTCTTTTTATAGTATTTAAATGCTAACGCAGCAAATCTTTGTTTGACTGCGGATGATGCGATGATTCAATTTATTTATGAAATATTTCTCACACAAGCTGCTTAGGGCAAAAAGTGCTGATATGCAATTTTATTCTTCTTTGTATACATTAGTGGTTTCGATCGCATCATCAAGTTTATGAAATTGAAAGTCAAGTGTTTGTGGGGGCGCACAAGTGGGCTCTGATATAACACCTCCCCCCTTAGAGTCTTCTAATGGTCGGAAAGTGACCTTTGGAAGATTTACATTATTTATTATCTTCCTATTTTTAGTTTTACATTTTAAATAGATATAAAGGATTACGATAAGTGTAATGATTAAAATTATCATGTACATAGTTAAATTTGTATGTTTGTGCTTGTATTTTAATTCTTCAATTTCTTTTAAATTTTGTATATTTTGATAATGTAATTCTTGAAAAGTTATATCTTTTGATTTGGTATAATTTATATTTTCAATTGTATTTGGAATTAAAGGTTCGTGTTTATAATTTTTTCTTTCGTACATTTTATTGTCTATTTCGATTTTACAATTTTCAAATTTAATAAGGTAGTTACCTTTAACAGTAATGTTTTGATTATTACAATTTTGATTTATTTCTTGTAATTTTACATTTATCAATACAAGATTATTATTTCCTATTTCTAATATTTTTTCGTTTACATTTTTTAATAGTTTACAATTCATTTGATTTTTAAATATATTTTCAATACAATCATCTTTTATTTCTGATAAATATTTTTTCATTTTGGTATTGTTATAAATTATTTGGTCTTTAGTCAAAAACATTTTATTACTAATATCTAATTGTTGACTATCTTCTAAATTTGGTATGGGTTGGATATATATTTGTTTGTATATTTCATTTGTAAAGTTTGGGATTTCGATTATAAATATGATAGTGTTTTTATATAAAGCAAGTTCTAATTTGATTTGTGAAAGTTTTTCAATTGTTATATTATTTTTGTCAAGTTCTGTTTCTGAAAATATATCTTTGCTTAAGATTCCTAGTCTCGATGTTAAAATTATATCTTTAATTTTGTCTATGTCATTTGTCAAATATTTTATATTGTCTTTAATTTCTATTTCTAATTTCAATTTGTTAAAATCTCTTTCTAAATCGTGTTGAGTGCGAATAGATTTTTCTATATGGTCGATAAATTTTTTAGTTTTGTTATTAAAAGTATTAGTTAGTAATGCAATTTGCTCATTAAAATGATTATTAATTTGTATTTGTGAATTTGAATTTTCTATTAAATTGTGTGTATTTGTTTCTATTAATTTAAGTCTTTCTTCTATTTCTTGTCTATCGTCGTCATCCATGGTTCCGTATAAAAATTTCATACCTGTACCTAAAATATTAATAAGTCCTCTCTTCTGTCTGTCATGTGGTATTATAGTTTCAAATTCTTTTCTAGTATGTTTCATTAAATTAATAATTTCGATGTTTTGTTCAGGTAAAAGTTGTATATGGTCTTCTAGTATTTTTAAATTTGTTTCGTACTTAGTTAAATTTATAATATGTAGTATTTTAGTATAGTTTTCTATTATTTCTATCTGCTGTAATTGTATAATTGTAAAACCATTACCGTGGTTGTAGTCAATTATTTGTATTTCTTGGGTTGAGATTATTGGTAGAATGAAAACCAATATGATGAATACCTTTGGAAGTAGTGGGTTGATCATATGAAGATCCGCAAGTGGCTTCTTTTGACGAAGTGTCATGCCTGTGAACAGGAATATTCTCTGTAAATTTCTTTAGTCTATGGAACTGATCTTTATGCAAAATTCTATGGGGTTTCTTTTTGAACCTATTGCCTTCTTTAAGAGTATATTTTTTTCCTTCTTTATTTATTACTTTAACTTTTTTATATTTAGGGGTTAACTTGTTTTTTATTTTATCGGGATCTGTTATTTTCACAAATTGTTCATTAATTTCAATATTCTTACGTTTTTCATTTAATTTATTAATTACCTTCGTTTTATTATCTTCTATTCGTTTAAAAATTATTTCTTTATTTATGACACCAAAATGGATGTCGAAAGGTTTTTCTCGAGTAGTTAAATGAATAATATTATTATAAGCGATTAGAGCTTGGACTGTATGATCGCTTGGATCAACTTGTTCACCAGATTGTTCGATTGAAATTAGGATACGCAAATGCTCGTTAAGAGTTCCATGCAATCTTTCAATATCTGAATTGCCTGTATGTCGATTGGCTGTACAATAATGTATTTGTATGTCTTTATTTACTAAGTAATTGTTTAGAGAATTTGAAACGAAAGCATTTTCATTGTCGAGAGTTATAAGGTTTGGTGTACCCATATAGGAGAATATCTTTGTTAACGCTTTTATAGTATCTATGTGAGTCTTATGTTTT
Organism: Chrysotoxum bicinctum; assembly: GCA_911387755.1. Classification (NCBI taxonomy): domain Eukaryota; kingdom Metazoa; phylum Arthropoda; class Insecta; order Diptera; family Syrphidae; genus Chrysotoxum; species Chrysotoxum bicinctum. The sequence goes on along the minus strand of OU426988.1, from coordinate 236,132,482 downwards.
ATAGGTTCTGCTGCGGCGTATTTGCTAAATTTGTCTATACATGTTACGTATTTCTTTTTCTTGTTTAAAAACCATATGTCAATGTGGTAATGTTGTCTTGGTCCTGTTGGTGTGGGTGTCTTCTCATATGGAAGTTTTATAGGATTTCTATCAATTTTTGTCATACATATTGCGCAATTATTTATTTGTTTGTTAATTAAAGTTTTAAGATTTGGTATATAGTATTTTCTGTTTAACTCTAGGTACACTTTTTCTATGCCTATATGATTATTATTTGTGTGTGTTTTTAATATTATTTCATTTGCTTCGTCTATTTTAAGATCCTGCAAGAGTTTTGTGCTTCTATGTAATTTTTTGTTATTTAATTTGTTTTCTTCTTTCCATATGTCTTGGAAGTTATTAAATGTCTTGTCATCTTTGACATATATACAATTTAGTTGTGTTGTATCTACTTCTTTTATTATTTCTATAAAATCTTCTTCTTTAAATTCTTTGCGTGTTAAAATAACTCTTCTTTTTCCAATATGTGGGTAAATAATTTGTTGACAATCATTTTCGTTGATTTCAAGTATTATCTGTCGATTATAAAAGTTAATCGGCTTTTCACTAATAGGAATAAGGTTTGTGTTATCTGATTCAGCACTATGTTGAGTATGTTCATCATTATCATTATTATTATCGTTATTCATCATGTTTATTTTATTCTCTATTCTTATACGTGACAGTGCGTCTGCCACTTTATTTTCTTTTCCCTGTATAAATTGTATCTCAAAATCATATTCTTCGAGTTTTATTTTCCATCGTTGTAATTTGCTATTTGGTTCTTTTAAATTACTAAGCCATACTAATGGCCTATGGTCAGTTTTAATAATGAATTTTCTTCCGTACAGATAGTGTCGGAATTGAGCGGTAGCCCAAACAATTGCTAATAATTCTTTTTCTATAGTGCTGTAACTACACTCATGTTTATTTAATGTGCGTGAAGCAAAACAAAGGGGACCATGGGATTGGCTTAATACTGCTCCAATTGCGAAGTTTGAGGCATCAGTAGTTAGTGTGAATTCTTTTTGGAAATCAGGATGCCTATTTATTAAATCGTCTGCCATTAAATTTTTTAATTTTGTAAATGATTCTATATAATTTTTATCTTTAATATTTATTTTTATGTTTTTTTTAAGGCATAATGTCATGGGTTTTATAATTGCGGCATAGTCACAAATGAACTTGCGGTAATACCCGGTTAATCCAAGAAAGGATTGAATTTCTTTTATTGTGGTAGGTATTGGAAATTTTTGAATGGTTTCAATTTTTTTTGGATTAGGTTTAATTCCATCAGGTGTAATTACGTGACCTAAAAATTCTGTTTCTTTTCTCATAAATTCAGATTTATTCAGAGAGACTTTCAAATTTGCGTTTTGTAAAGCTCCTAAAATTTTCTTAAGTGAACATACGTGTTCTTCTAGAGAAGTACTAAATATAATTATATCGTCAAGATAAACATGACAAATTTTTCCTATATATTCTTTTAAAACCTCATTCATTAAACGTTGGAATGTTGCTGGTGCGTTTTTGAGGCCAAAGGGCATTCGAATGAATTCATAATGTCCTGAAAGAGTTGAAAATGCGGTTTTTTCCCGATCATCTTCCTTTACTTCTATTTGATGAAAACCTTTGGTTAGGTCTAGAGTAGTAAAATAGTTACAATGTCCTAATTTGTCGAGAATAGAATCTATGTTCGGAATAGGATATTTATCCTCTTTAGTTTTTAAATTAAGTTTCCTATAATCAATTACTATACGCCATTCTTTGTTACCTACATTGTCTTCTTTTTTTGGGACTACCCAAATTGGTGCATTATATGGCGATGTGGAGTGTTGAATAATTTTAGATTCTAACATTTCCTTAATTTGCCTATTTACTTCAGATTTATGTATTTCTGGATAACGATATATTCTTGTATATATTGGAGAATTATCCTCTGTGGGTATTTTGTGTTTTACATGATTTGTGAATGTCAAATCGTCTCCCTTTTTATAAAATGCATTTTTATTATTCTTTATTACTTCTAAAAGTTTTACTTTTTCTTCCTTATTTAAATGAGTAGTTCTTATGTCTTTTTCCATTGTTGAATCAAGGATTGACATTTGTGGAATAATTTTACTAAAATAATTTATAGACTCTTCATACTCACGTTCCTCATTTGCGTTGAGAAACAGAGGTATATCCGTTCCATTTAATTTTAGTATCCTTTTTGCATAACAGATCTCGCCATTATTTGGGATAAGGATATTATTTCCAAGGATTCCGTTGTATTCTTCATTAAAGTTATACAATTGAAACTCACAATCTTCTACTACGGGATAAATAAATTTCTCTTTAGGTATAATAACGTCTTTATTAATAGTGATATGATTTCCTACTGTTCTTATGTTTAATGGATTTTGTCTAAATCTAATAAAATTTTCAGGTGCATCCTCTTCTCTGAGAAGGCTATTTGTAGCTCCAGTATCAATTAAAAGACGAATTGTTTTGTGTTCTTTAGTTAATTTAATAAAGGGTAAACTGGTTTTTGATCCGAGGCTGAGACACGAAAATTTACGTTCTCATAATCTTTTTCTTCTTCTACATAGTTAGTTGTTTTATCTAATCTTTTTATTTGAGATGATCTAGGATCTTCTTCCATAGGTTCAAATCTTTGGGGATACTGTCTATAATTATTTGGATTATAATTTCTGTTAAAGTTTTGATTCTGATCCGAATTATAATTTCGATTATTATTATAATTATAATTGTTATAATTTTGTTTTGGTATGTATGGCTTTGGTTGCCAATTATTATTGTTATATTTGTTGTAATAATTATTTTCTCTATTATTATTATTTCTGAAGGGGTTATTGGGGTTTTTAAAATTATTACTATTTTTTGCATGGTCATATTTATTTTCTATTTTTTTATTATAGTATTTTTGTTTTTCATTACTACTACTAGCATCGTTATTTTGTCTTGTGACAAATCCTGCTGAATTTAATTCATGAAGTGCTAGCTCCATGGTATTAGGTCTTAATGCATAGAGAATGGTTCTCATATGTGTAGGCAATCTTTCTTTAAAGATATTAAGTGCCGTCCTGTTATTGTGAGGAATATCTAGAGAATTATTTTCTTGAAGACATTTTTGATTTAATAGGGACAGAGTTTTTTGAATGTAATTATAAAATTTTAATACATCTCCTCTGTACTGAGAATTTCTCAATTCTTCATATAATTGGTTGCTATTTTTAAAGCCACCGAAATTTTCTATTAGCATAGATTTTATGTCTGTCCACTTCGTGAGGTGGGTATGAATTTCTATGCTTTGCCTAGCCCTTCCTATAAATTTAGATTTTAGCAAATTAATACACATTCTCTGACTTTGGTCATTGTACGTTTGTAACGTAGGAATAATGTCATCGACATTTTGAATGAATATTGGAAGATCTTCAGTTCTTCCGTCAAAATTTTGTAATCTTTCTATATATTTAAGGGGATTTAACACTAAACTTATATTACCTGCTGCTACTAGTGGTTGTTGTTGCATTCGTTGTTGTTGCTGTTGTTGTTGTTGTTGGGCTGGTGGATCCATGTTGATCTCTTGTAAATTCCTTTGTTGATTAAATAGTTGGTTTCTGCTATACTTCGATTGTTTTAATCGATTAAAGATGTCTTTCATACAGAACACGTTGGGGCTTTAGATCGTGCCACTTTCTTCCACGATGAATTATTTTTAAATGTTTCTTTTGTAAACGTTTGTAATATATTTTAAACTTTTTTTTTCTTTTTTATATGTATTATTTTTTGTGTCTTTGCTTTTCTTTTCTTTTCTTTTCTTTTATTATTTCATTTTATGATACTGCACTTTCTTTTTGTATTTTGTTTTTTTAAAAAAAAAAAAATTTTTTGACTATCCTTTTAATTTCCTTGCACTTTTATTTTCTTTTTGTATATTTTTATTATTATTTTTCTTTTCGTTCTCCTTCTGTTCTTTTCACTTTTAATTTTAATTCTTTCTCCTTCTGTTCTTTTCACTTTTCACTTTTAATTTTAATTCTTTGTTTTATGTTCTTTGAATTTTGCACTAAGCACTTTTTATTTTTAATTGATCTCTTTTTTATTTTTATTTAGTTTTTATTTTTTCGTTTCACTTTTTGTTTAATTTTCTTTTGATTGAATATATTTTTGTTTTCTTAACTCTTCACTTTTCACTCTCAGAAATTATTTCCTCTCTATAAGGTTTCATAGCATTAACCATATGCACTGGCTTTGGCTATTAAATAATTTCTTTTTGTTTTAAAATAATTTCGGTATCCGTTCGAAAATTATTTTTTTTTTTTTTTTTTTTCACTAAATGTTGTTAAATGCACCATCGATATTCGTTCGACAGTTTTCACTTTTCACTTTATTTAATGATAGTTCGTTTCACGGACTGACATTTGCTTTAATAGATTTTCGCTCTATTTGTTGTCAATCCTACCGACTGCGCCACTTTTATTTTAATGTTATCGTATTAACAAAAAATATATTTTACCTATTCTCCACCGGAGAATAGGAAATAAAACAAACCGAATTATTTTATTTAAAGGCAATTTTATTTTAGTTATATATGTCTGAAGCTTCAGATCCCTTACCGCTGGTGGGGGGAAATCTTTGGCTTATACGAAGAGACTGATGAAATATTAATGCGATGCGTACGATCAAATGATCTCTTTTTATAGTATTTAAATGCTAACGCAGCAAATCTTTGTTTGACTGCGGATGATGCGATGATTCAATTTATTTATGAAATATTTCTCACACAAGCTGCTTAGGGCAAAAAGTGCTGATATGCAATTTTATTCTTCTTTGTATACATTAGTGGTTTCGATCGCATCATCAAGTTTATGAAATTGAAAGTCAAGTGTTTGTGGGGGCGCACAAGTGGGCTCTGATATAACAAATATTCATAAATTTTAAAAAATGATGTACACCTTTATGCATATTTAAGAACTATTCAAAGATTGTCTTTTTATTTTTATATGTATTATACATTTGTTTTAGTATGAATTCTTTTCCACATCACCCATTGAGGTAGAAAACAAGATGCGTTTTTTTTCGAGGTTTCTCCAGTAGGCCTATTCCTCGTTACATTACTACTTTATATTTAATAAATGACTAGATTTATTTCACATTTAATAAATAAAGCAAATAAATTAAAAACAAATATAAAATATTAATATATTAAAATAAATACAAATAAATATAAACATCATTTAATTCTTAATCTAAAGGAATTTTCCCTTTAGCTTTTCCTTCATCTCCTTGTTGGTTTTCCTCAATTGCAGTATGATCAGTCCGATCAGCAGGAACTTGACGATCCTTTCCTGGTGTTCCGTTGAGCAAGCTGGTATTGGTATCCTTTCCTTTTCTCGTAAAATTTCATTTGTCCATCTTTCGGCAATCCTTTCAATAGTTTGTTTTTTCGAAAAATGTCCCAAAAACATTTTTTTGAAAAATACTGACCGTTTCTTCGAAACGGATCGAAGGAACTGTCAGTTTACCAAACTCTGAAGTTGTTGTCTTTGTATCGTAAGCTCTCAGTTCTATCAACATAGTCTGTTCCCTGACTTTGTTGACATCGTCGATCATGAACTGAGAGCAAGTTTCACAGTGCAACTTCTTTTTCAGTTTAACTGCAGCGAACCCTGAGTAATATGCTGCAGCTGCTTTCTGTAGCTTCAAGCAAGCATCCATATTACCCTCTACTACCAAATCCACGCTGACACCATCGCCCTCCAAGTTTTGAACTGTAAAACAATCAAAAAAATTGTTCTCTATTCTTTCTTCGAATAGGAAGTCATTATTTGTTGTATCGTTTTCAGTTTCGGCTTCATACTCCGCTCCATGGTACTGCTCCAGCATCTTCATATCCTGAATGTTCTGCTGCTGTTAAATGCTGGAAAATTATTTGTTTGAAATTTCTTATGAATCTCCATGCCGATGGGTTCCGTTCATAAGATCCTCTGTTTGAGCGTACCATTGAAAACAAGTTTTCGCCAACATCTGTATTTAGATGTGCAAGCAGAAAGTACGTCTGATCATCGCTCTTGTTGTGTTCCCACATCTGCTCGATGCCCAGAAGAGTTTGCTTTAATCCTTTAAAGCATGGCGGGATTGTCATAGTGCTGCTGGATTTCCACGTTGAAATCCAGTTCCTTGCACTTCTCAAGACATCACGAGTGTCAGTGGAATCCGATAGTACCTGCTTATTTGGGTTCCTAGAGTATAGTTGGCCTGTATTAAGGGTATCGAATAGGTCCTTCTTTCTCTTTATGAACCTAGCTGTCGACTCAGCAACTTTCTTATCTTCATCGGACTTAAAGAATCCAACACTCAATGCATACAGAATTCCAGAGTATACATTGAGGCTGAAAACCTGCGTGGCTAGCTTCACCGATAGTTTTTCAAATCGTGCTGGTCGGATATGGGCCGCAGTTAGCTTGAACATCGTCTGGAAGTCCGGGTAAGTCCGGATTTGCGTGTATTAGGCTCTCAAATGCGTCTTTAAAGGCCAGCCACTTGTGCCAACTTCCATCGAACTCTGGGATCTCGACTGGGGCCAACTTCATTTCAAGCTTGGAAGTCGGAGCTGGAGCGGGAGTGCTCGGTGTTGGTACCATGACCTGTCTGTCTCTAGTTTGCAGCTCTGCTATTCTACGCTCCAAGACAGCAGTAGCATCACTGTGCTGCGACTGAATCACATGCAGCAAGGCGTCGTGTGCAGTGTAATCTGAGTCGGTGTCCTTCACTTCGGCCAGGCACGCATCGTGGGCCGCCAAGAACTTGTCAAACTGCTGGTCCAGGGCTCGCCGTTCAACGTCAGTACGGATGACATCCCAGGCGGATATATCACCTGTCGTAATGCCAGAATGCAAGCGCTTAATGGCTGTACATGCGGCAGATCGCTTCGCTAATTCACTCCTATTGGTCGCAGGCTAATTCACTCCTATTGGTCGCAGGGGACACACAAATTTAACCAATGTTTATCGCAGGGGACACACAAATTTCACCAATGTTTGTCGCAGGGGACACACGTATTTAACCAATGTTTGTCGCAGGGGACGTAAACCACCAAGTTAACTGTCGCAAGGGACACACGAAAACCACTAATTAATTGTCGCGGGGGACACCAAAATGTTCACTAATTGATTTATCCTCACAGGAGGCACCAAAATGTCGAGGAATTAAACTTCCGAACACAGGGGTCGGGGTACTAAAAAAGGTTCCAAGTTTCCGAACACCAAGTTAATTTACTAAAATATGTTTATTCAATTACGAGTATTTACTATTTACAAATGTATTTTCTCTCTTGTTTAACCAAAAACGACGGCCAAGACCAAGTCCAAAAATGATACTGCGAGTGACCAGAACGAATGCCAATAAATTACAAACTAAGACCAAGTCCCAGTAGTGGCCTCGAAGCCACCAGCCAGTGTCCAAAAATGCAGCGTCACCACAGCTTCCATAGGTGAAGGGAGTCCAGTAGCTGGTACCATGCCCACGCCTTCGATATCCAATGGCACACCAGAAAGAATGTGCCGACACCAGCAGCTATTGCCATGATCCGTGGGATAGTCATCTGAGGGTAAGCCATCGACGTTGAGTTGTTTATTTGTTCTTCCAAGAACTATACTCGAACCTCCAGTGTACTGCTATATTTATCCATGCAAAATATAGGGCAGCAACGATCGGTTGGCGACAATAAGTATCTGGTATCCATAGTCCAGACTGTTAGCAACCCATGGTGCCATGCTATGCTATCCACTGTATACGATCCCTCATATGACTATACGGGGTGTGTGTGCCTGTGTACCTTGTGCACAGAAAAGTATCTCTTATCGTCACTGGCCCGTGGGTGACGATTTCGTTGGGTGATGTGTAGCTGATAGAAAAGTATCTATCGCCGCTGGCTTGCATGGTGATATCTATAGCTATAGATATACCCGAAGGTGGCATCAAAATGTGTCGCAATTCGATGGCCATCGAATGGAATTTATGAAATGATGCTCGGCTGGTGGTGGGTGCGGAGCGCACCAAGTATTTGGTAGACACAAATGATGTGTCAGCGATGACCCTGATGAAGGGTTTATTTTCTCGGTCATCGGTTGATGACCAGACATCCCTTTTTAATCCTGTTCAAATATCCTTTCCAATATCCGCCAGTCTACGACATCATTCTCAAAAGAAATTAGATGCTTTAGCAAAATATTTCTCACGCTCTTAAACATATGTGGGTAGTCATAGAGTAAGAAAACTATGACTTTCCAGTTCCACATATGGTTCGCTCTCCAGTAATTTTGCGGGTTTCAGTTTATTATATGCGGACACATTGCTGCTGCCTTGGTCGCAGCTTAGTGCAACAATATTCATTCCACATCTTATTACTCCAGTAATAAGAGTGACTAGCATCTGGGATAAAATTACGGAATCTGGTGATACAATGTAGTAGGCAATGGATTGTTTCCAGTTCTTGTTCAAGCTTCTAAGTGTAAATACCATTACCTTAGAGGCTATAGTTCTCTCCCTCCCGAATGTCGTCCTTTATGTTGTACTCAAGTTCTTTTTTGATGCACATCTCATCGAAGAATAGCACGCATTTTTTATCCATCGCTGTCATTTCCTTGGCTTTGTCCCTCAGCAAATCCTGTATCCTCTCACTCAGTCCCGTTGGTAGTCGGATTTCCGAGTGCCACCGGTAGATAGTGCTAACTGATGGCAGTTTGAATCCGGCGCTTAGCATAAAATTATAACATGCTGGGGACTTAAAGAAAAATTTTAAAGATAAGTCTCTTTCTTTAGGTCCCCAGGGTGTGTTCGGCTTGTGGAACAGTTGACTAAAGATGAATGTCCGCAGCTCTTCTGAGAATCCTTCCTTGTGGGTGTCGACATTTTCCTTTAACCTATATACTGATACTGGGTCGCGCCTAAGTTTTTTAGGGGTATCAAAAATATAGCGCGGAATAAAGCTTTCGCGTTTTATTCTACGCTCCATTTTATAAGAGGTATGACATGGAGAAGGGAATTGGGAAGGAGAATTGTGCGAAGAAGAAGGCACGTCTGGAAGAGAAAAATCTTGTATGTAGGTTTTTGAAGAGCTTGCAGCCATATTTATCAGAGATAAAGCTGGGCTGCAAGGGACAGGTAGTGGTGGGGGTGGAAGTGCGGAATCCGAAACCTGGTCTGCAGAGACAACCGTGGCTGCTTCCTAGTCCTAAATGCTTCCATTAAACGACTGCATGATGAATCGATAGCAAACTCTGTGCAATTACACACAGATTCAGAAGTAATGGGCAACGCGTACTTGGAAAGACATTTCATTGTCGATCTGACAATAATGTCTTTAGCATAGAAATGCTTTTCACACGTCTTGGATTGTTTCGGTAAATTCGTGGTGTGTGAAATATTCGCATGCTTTAATCAAACCGCCCTTCTATGGTCATTTGGTATCAAAAAGAACGAAATATAAGCGTACAACTTTTGCTGCTCACCGCAGTTTGCGTAGGCGCAGACAGATATTATATAATTTATATATTACAATATAATGTAAAAAACGAGAAATAGTATTAAATAAAACTTACTAAAGTTAAGACTTTGGAAATACCTGGAAAAACTACACTATTAAATCAAAACTATTGAAAAAACTACACTTGCCAAATGAAAAAACTACACTTTCTGGCAATTTAAATTTTTTAATTAATATTGAAAAAACTACACTTGCCAAATGAAAAAACTACACTTTCTGGCAATTTTAATTTTTTAATTAATATTGAAAAAACTACACTTGCCAAATGAAAAAACTACACTCTCTGGCAATTTTAATTTTTTTTCAGTTTAACTGCAGCGAACCCTGAGTAATATGCTGCAGCTGCTTTCTGTAGCTTCAAGCAAGCATCCATATTACCCTCTACTACCAAATCCACGCTGACACCATCGCCCTCCAAGTTTTCAACTGTAAAACAATCAAAAAAATTGTTCTCTATTCTTTCTTCGAATACGAAGTCATTATTTGTTGTATCGTTTTCAGTTTCGGCTTCATACTCCGCTCCATGGTACTGCTTCAGCATCTTCATATCCTGAATGTTCTGCTGCTGTTAAATGCTGGAAAATTATTTGTTTGAAATTTCTTATGAATCTCCATGCCGATGGGTTCCGTTCATAAGATCCTCTGTTTGAGCGTACCATTGAAAACAAGTTTTCGCCAACATCTGTATTTAGATGTGCAAGCAGAAAGTACGTCTGATCATCGCTCTTGTTGTGTTCCCACATCTGCTCGATGCCCAGAAGAGTTTGCTTTAATCCTTTAAAGCATGGCGGGATTGTCATAGTGCTGCTGGATTTCCACGTTGAAATCCAGTTCCTTACACTTCTCAAGACATCACGAGTGTCAGTGGAATCCGATAGTACCTGCTTATTTGGGTATCGAATAGGTCATTCTTTCTCTTTATGAACCTAGCTGTCGACTCAGCAACTTTCTTATCTTCATCGGACTTAAAGAATCCAACACTCAATGCATACAGAATTTCAGAGTATACATTGAGGCTGAAAACCTGCGTGGCTAGCTTCACCGATAGTTTTTCAAATCGTGCTCGTCGGATATGGGCCGCAGTTAGCTTGAACATCGTCTGGAATATGACTTTTGAATCCTGTTCAAATATCCTTTCCAATATCCGCCAGTCTACGACATCATTCTCAAAAGAAATTACATAGATGCTTGAGCAAAATATTTCTCATGCTCTTAAACATACGAGCATGTGGGTAGTCATAGAGTAAGAAAACTCTATGACTTTCCAGTTCCACATATGGTTCGCTCTCCAGTAATTTTGCGGGTTTCAGTTTATTATATGCGGACACATTGCTGCTGCCTTGGTCGCAGCTTAGTGCAACAATATTCATTCCACATCTTATTACTCCAGTAATAAGAGTGACTAGCATCTGGGACAAAATTACGGAATCTGGTGATCCAATGTAGTAGGCAATGGATTGTTTCCAGTTCTTGTTCAAGCTTCTAAGTGTAAATACCATTACCTTAGAGGCTATAGTTCTCTCCCTCCCGAATGTCGTCCTTTATGTTGTACTCAAGTTCTTTTTTGATGCACATCTCATCGAAGAATAGCACGCAGTTTTTATCCATCGCTGTCATTTCCTTGGCTTTGTCCCTCAGCAAATCCTGTATCCTCTCACTCAGTCCCGTTGGTAGTCGGATTTCCGAGTGCCACCGGTAGATAGTGCTAACTGATGGCAGTTTGAATCCGGCGCTTAGCATAAAATTATAACATGCTGGGGACTTAAAGAAAAATTTTAAAGATAAGTCTCTTTCTTTAGGTCCCCAGGGTGTGTTCGGCTTGTGGAACAGTTGACTAAAGATGAATGTCCGCAGCTCTTCTGAGAATCCTTCCTTGTGGGTGTCGACATTTTCCTTTAACCTATATACTGATACTGGGTCGCGCCTAAGTTTTTTAGGGGTATCAAAAATATAGCGCGGAATAAAGCTTTCGCGTTTTATTCTACGCTCCATTTTATAAGAGGTATGACATGGAGAAGGGAATTGGGAAGGAGAATTGTGCGAAGAAGAAGGCACGTCTGGAAGAGAAAAATCTTGTATGTAGGTTTTTGAAGAGCTTGCAGCCATATTTATCAGAGATAAAGCTGGGCTGCAAGGGACAGGTAGTGGTGGGGGTGGAAGTGCGGAATCCGAAACCTGGTCTGCAGAGACAACCGTGGCTGCTTCCTAGTCCTAAATGCTTCCATTAAACGACTGCATGATGAATCGATAGCAAACTCTGTGCAATTACACACAGATTCAGAAGTAATGGGCAACGCGTACTTGGAAAGACATTTCATTGTCGATCTGACAATAATGTCTTTAGCATAGAAATGCTTTTCACACGTCTTGGATTGTTTCGGTAAATTCGTGGTGTGTGAAATATTCGCATGCTTTAATCAAACCGCCCTTCTATGGTCATTTGGTATCAAAAAGAACGAAATATAAGCGTACAACTTTTGCTGCTCACCGCAGTTTGCGTAGGCGCAGACAGATATTATATAATTTATATATTACAATATAATGTAAAAAACGAGAAATAGTATTAAATAAAACTTACTAAAGTTAAGACTTTGGAAATACCTGGAAAAACTACACTATTAAATCAAAACTATTGAAAAAACTACACTTGCCAAATGAAAAAACTACACTTTCTGGCAATTTAAATTTTTTAATTAATATTGAAAAAACTACACTTGCCAAATGAAAAAACTACACTTTCTGGCAATTTTAATTTTTTAATTAATATTGAAAAAACTACACTTGCCAAATGAAAAAACTACACTCTCTGGCAATTTTAATTTTTTTTCAGTTTAACTGCAGCGAACCCTGAGTAATATGCTGCAGCTGCTTTCTGTAGCTTCAAGCAAGCATCCATATTACCCTCTACTACCAAATCCACGCTGACACCATCGCCCTCCAAGTTTTCAACTGTAAAACAATCAAAAAAATTGTTCTCTATTCTTTCTTCGAATACGAAGTCATTATTTGTTGTATCGTTTTCAGTTTCGGCTTCATACTCCGCTCCATGGTACTGCTTCAGCATCTTCATATCCTGAATGTTCTGCTGCTGTTAAATGCTGGAAAATTATTTGTTTGAAATTTCTTATGAATCTCCATGCCGATGGGTTCCGTTCATAAGATCCTCTGTTTGAGCGTACCATTGAAAACAAGTTTTCGCCAACATCTGTATTTAGATGTGCAAGCAGAAAGTACGTCTGATCATCGCTCTTGTTGTGTTCCCACATCTGCTCGATGCCCAGAAGAGTTTGCTTTAATCCTTTAAAGCATGGCGGGATTGTCATAGTGCTGCTGGATTTCCACGTTGAAATCCAGTTCCTTACACTTCTCAAGACATCACGAGTGTCAGTGGAATCCGATAGTACCTGCTTATTTGGGTATCGAATAGGTCATTCTTTCTCTTTATGAACCTAGCTGTCGACTCAGCAACTTTCTTATCTTCATCGGACTTAAAGAATCCAACACTCAATGCATACAGAATTTCAGAGTATACATTGAGGCTGAAAACCTGCGTGGCTAGCTTCACCGATAGTTTTTCAAATCGTACTCGTCGGATATGGGCCGCAGTTAGCTTGAACATCGTCTGGAATATGACTTTTGAATCCTGTTCAAATATCCTTTCCAATATCCGCCAGTCTACGACATCATTCTCAAAAGAAATTACATAGATGCTTGAGCAAAATATTTCTCATGCTCTTAAACATACGAGCATGTGGGTAGTCATAGAGTAAGAAAACTCTATGACTTTCCAGTTCCACATATGGTTCGCTCTCCAGTAATTTTGCGGGTTTCAGTTTATTATATGCGGACACATTGCTGCTGCCTTGGTCGCAGCTTAGTGCAACAATATTCATTCCACATCTTATTACTCCAGTAATAAGAGTGACTAGCATCTGGGACAAAATTACGGAATCTGGTGATCCAATGTAGTAGGCAATGGATTGTTTCCAGTTCTTGTTCAAGCTTCTAAGTGTAAATACCATTACCTTAGAGGCTATAGTTCTCTCCCTCCCGAATGTCGTCCTTTATGTTGTACTCAAGTTCTTTTTTGATGCACATCTCATCGAAGAATAGCACGCAGTTTTTATCCATCGCTGTCATTTCCTTGGCTTTGTCCCTCAGCAAATCCTGTATCCTCTCACTCAGTCCCGTTGGTAGTCGGATTTCCGAGTGCCACCGGTAGATAGTGCTAACTGATGGCAGTTTGAATCCGGCGCTTAGCATAAAATTATAACATGCTGGCGACTTAAAGAAAAATTTTAAAGATAAGTTTCTTTCTTTAGGTCCCCAGGGTGTGTTCGGCTTGTGGAACAGTTGACTAAAGATGAATGTCCGCAGCTCTTCTGAGAATCCTTCCTTGTGGGTGTCGACATTTTCCTTTAACCTATATACTGATACTGGGTCGCGCCTAAGTTTTTTAGGGGTATCAAAAATATAGCGCGGAATAAAGCTTTCGCGTTTTATTCTACGCTCCATTTTATAAGAGGTATGACATGGAGAAGGGAATTGGGAAGGAGAATTGTGCGAAGAAGAAGGCAAGTCTGGAAGAGAAAAATCTTGTATGTAGGTTTTTGAAGAGCTTGCAGCCATATTTATCAGAGATAAAGCTGGGCTGCAAGGGACAGGTAGTGGTGGGGGTGGAAGTGCGGAATCCGAAACCTGGTCTGCAGAGACAACCGTGGCTGCTTCCTAGTCCTAAATGCTTCCATTAAACGACTGCATGATGAATCGATAGCAAACTCTGTGCAATTACACACAGATTCAGAAGTAATGGGCAACGCGTACTTGGAAAGACATTTCATTGTCGATCTGACAATAATGTCTTTAGCATGGAAATGCTTTTCACACGTCTTGGATTGTTTCGGTAAATTCTTGGTGTGTGAAATATTCGCATGCTTTAATCAAACCGCCCTTCTATGGTCATTTGGTATCAAAAAGAACGAAATATAAGCGTACAACTTTTGCTGCTCACCGCAGTTTGCGTAGGCGCAGACAGATATTATATAATTTATATATTACAATATAATGTAAAAAACGAGAAATAGTATTAAATAAAACTTACTAAAGTTAAGACTTTGGAAATATCTGGAAAAACTACACTATTAAATCAAAATTATTGAAAAAACTACACTTGCCAAATGAAAAAACTACACTTTCTGGCAATTTAAATTTTTTAATTAATATTGAAAAAACTACACTTGCCAAATGAAAAAACTACACTTTCTGGCAATTTTAATTTTTTAATTAATATTGAAAAAACTACACTTGCCAAATGAAAAAACTACACTTTCTGGCAATTTTAATTTTTTTTTCAGTTTAACTGCAGCGAACCCTGAGTAATATGCTGCAGCTGCTTTCTGTAGCTTCAAGCAAGCATCCATATTACCCTCTACTACCAAATCCACGCTGACACCATCGCCCTCCAAGTTTTCAACTGTAAAACAATCAAAAAAATTGTTCTCTATTCTTTCTTCGAATACGAAGTCATTATTTGTTGTATCGTTTTCAGTTTCGGCTTCATACTCCGCTCCATGGTACTGCTTCAGCATCTTCATATCCTGAATGTTCTGCTGCTGTTAAATGCTGGAAAATTATTTGTTTGAAATTTCTTATGAATCTCCATGTCGATGGGTTCCGTTCATAAGATCCTCTGTTTGAGCGTACCATTGAAAACAAGTTTTCGCCAACATCTGTATTTAGATGTGCAAGCAGAAAGTACGTCTGATCATCGCTCTTGTTGTGTTCCCACATCTGCTCGATGCCCAGAAGAGTTTGCTTTAATCCTTTAAAGCATGGCGGGATTGTCATAGTGCTGCTGGATTTCCACGTTGAAATCCAGTTCCTTGCACTTCTCAAGACATCACGAGTGTCAGTGGAATCCGATAGTACCTGCTTATTTGGGTTCCTAGAGTATAGTTGGCCTGTATTAAGGGTATCGAATAGGTCATTCTTTCTCTTTATGAACCTAGCTGTCGACTCAGCAACTTTCTTATCTTCATCGGACTTAAAGAATCCAACACTCAATGCATACAGAATTCCAGAGTATACATTGAGGCTGAAAACCTGCGTGGCTAGCTTCACCGATAGTTTTTCAAATCGTGCTGGTCGGATATGGGCCGCAGTTAGCTTGAACATCGTCTGGAAGTCCGGGTAAGTCCGGATTTGCGTGTATTAGGCTCTCAAATGCGTCTTTAAAGGCCAGCCACTTGTGCCAACTTCCATCGAACTCTGGGATCTCGACTGGGGCCAACTTCATTTCAAGCTTGGCAGTCGGTGCTGGAGCGGGAGTGCTCGGTGTAGGTACCATGACCTGTCTGTCTCTAGTTTGCAGCTCTGCTATTCTACGCTCCAAGACGGCAGTAGCATCACTGTGCTGCGACTGAATCACATGCAGCAAGGCGTCGTGTGCAGTGTAATCTGCGTCGGTGTCCTTCACTTCGGCCAGGCACGCATCGTGGGCCGCCAAGAACTTGTCAAACTGCTGGTCCAGGGCTCGCCGTTCAACGTCAGTACGGATGACATCCCAGGCGGATATATCACCTGTCGTAATGCCAGAATGCAAGCGCTTAATGGCTGTGCATGCGGCAGATCGCTTCGCTAATTCACTCCTATTGGTCGCAGGGGACACACAAATTTAACCAATGTTTGTCGCAGGGGACACACAAATTTCACCAATGTTTTTCGCAGGGGACACAAGTATTTAACCAATGTTTGTCGCAGGGGACACACGTAAACCACCAAGTTAACTGTCGCAAGGGACACACGAAAACCACTAATTAATTGTCGCGGGGGACACCAAAATGTTCACTAATTGATTTATCCTCACAGGAGGCACCAAAATGTCGAGGAATTAAACTTCCGAACACAGGGGTCGGGGTACTAAAAAAGGTTCCAAGTTTCCAAGAGGGCACTTTTCCGAACACCAAGTTAATTTACTAAAATATGTTTATTCAATTACGAGTATTTACTATTTACAAATGTATTTTCTCTCTTATTTAACCAAAAACGACGGCCAAGACCAAGTCCAAAAATGATACTGCGAGTGACCAGAACGAATGCCAATAAATTACAAACGAAGACCAAGTCCCAGTAGTGGCCTCGAAGCCACCAACCAGTGTCCAAAAATGCAGCGTCACCACAGCTCCCATAGGTGAAGGGAGTCCAGTAGCTGGTACCATGCCCACGCCTTCGATATCCAACGGCACACCAGAAAGAATGTGCCCACACCAGCAGCTATTGCCATGATCCGTGGGATAGTCATCTGAGGGTAAGCCATCGACGTTGAGTTGTTTATTTGTTTTTCCAAGAACTATACTCGAACCTCCAGTGTACTGCTATATTTATCCATGCAAAATATAGGGCAGCAACGATCGGTTGGCGACAATAAGTATCTGGTATCCATAGTCCAGACTGTTAGCAACCCATGGTGCCATGCTATGCTATCCACTGTATACGATCCCTCATATGACTATACGGGGTGTGTGTGCCTGTGTACCTTGTGCACAGAAAAGTATCTCTTATCGTCACTGGCCCGTGGGTGACGATTTCGTTGGGTGATGTGTAGCTGATAGAAAAGTATCTATCGCCGCTGGCTTGCATGGTGATATCTATAGCTATAGATATACCCGAAGGTGGCATCAAAATGTGTCGCAATTCGATGGCCATCGAATGAAATTTATGAAATGATGATGCTCGGCTGGTGGTGGGTGCGGAGCGCACCAAGTATTTGGTAGACACAAATGATGTGTCAGCGATGACCCTGATGAAGGGTTTATTTTCTCGGTCATCGGTTGATGACCAGACATCCCTTTTTAATCCTGTTCAAATATCCTTTCCAATATCCGCCAGTCTACGACATCATTCTCAAAAGAAATTAGATGCTTTAGCAAAATATTTCTCACGCTCTTAAACATATGTGGGTAGTCATAGAGTAAGAAAACTATGACTTTCCAGTTCCACATATGGTTCGCTCTCCAGTAATTTTGCGGGTTTAAGTTTATTATATGCGGACACATTGCTGCTGCCTTGGTCGCAGCTTAGTGCAACAATATTCATTCCACATCTTATTACTCCAGTAATAAGAGTGACTAGCATCTGGGATAAAATTACGGAATCTGGTGATCCAATGTAGTAGGCAATGGATTGTTTCCAGTTCTTGTTCAAGCCTCTAAGTGTAAATACCATTACCTTAGAGGCTATAGTTCTCTCCCTCTCGAATTCACCAAAATCCGTATATCATGTCGTCCTTTATGTTGTACTCCAGTTCTTGCCAAATGAAAAAACTACACTTTCTGGCAATTTTAATTTTTTAATTAATATTAAACTACACTTACCAAATGAAAAAACTACACTTTCTGGCAATTTTAATTTTTTAATTAATATTGAAAAAACTACAATTTTATTTTTTTTTTTTTAATTTTTTTTTTTTAAATTTTTTTTTTTAATTTTTTGTCAGTTTAACTGCAGCGAACCCTGAGTAATCTGCTGCAGTTGCTTTCTGTAGCTTCAAGCAAGCATCCATATTACCCTCTACTACCAAATCCACGCTGACACCATCGCCCTCCAAGTTTTCAACTGTAAAACAATCAAAAAAATTGTTCTCTATTCTTTCTTCGAATACGAAGTCATTATTTGTTGTATCGTTTTCAGTTTCGGCTTCATACTCCGCTCCATGGTACTGCTCCAGCATCTTCATATCCTGAATGTTCTGCTGCTGTTAAATGCTGGAAAATTATTTGTTTGAAATTTCTTATGAATCTCCATGCCGATGGGTTCCGTTCATAAGATCCTCTGTTTGAGCGTACCATTGAAAACAAGTTTTCGCCAACATCTGTATTTAGATGTGCAAGCAGAAAGTACGTCTGATCATCGCTCTTGTTGTGTTCCCACATCTGCTCGATGCCCAGAAGAGTTTGCTTTAATCCTTTAAAGCATGGCGGGATTGTCATAGTGCTGCTGGATTTCCACGTTGAAATCCAGTTCCTTGCACTTCTCAAGACATCACGAGTGTCAATGGAATCCGATAGTACCTGCTTATTTGGGTTCCTAGAGTATAGTTGGCCTGTATTAAGGGTATCGAATAGGTCATTCTTTCTCTTTATGAACCTAGCTGTCGACTCAGCAACTTTCTTATCTTCATCGGACTTAAAGAATCCAACACTCAATGCATACAGAATTTCAGAGTATACATTGAGGCTGAAAACCTGCGTGGCTAGCTTCACCGATAGTTTTTCAAATCGTGCTGGTCGGATATGGGCCGCAGTTAGCTTGAACATCGTCTGGAATATGACTTTTGAATCCTGTTCAAATATCCTTTCCAATATCCGCCAGTCTACGACATCATTCTCAAAAGAAATTAGATGCTTGAGCAAAATATTTCTTACGCTCTTAAACATACGAGCATGTGGGTAGTCATAGAGTAAGAAAACTCTATGACTTTCCAGTTCCACATATGGTTCGCTCTCCAGTAATTTTGCGGGTTTCAGTTTATTATATGCGGACACATTGCTGCTGCCTTGGTCGCAGCTTAGTGCAACAATATTCATTCCACATCTTATTACTCCAGTAATAAGAGTGACTAGCATCTGGGACAAAATTACGGAATCTGGTGATCCAATGTAGTAGGCAATGGATTGTTTCCAGTTCTTGTTCAAGCTTCTAAGTGTAAATACCATTACCTTAGAGGCTATAGTTCTCTCCCTCCCGAATGTCGTCCTTTATGTTGTACTCAAGTTCTTTTTTGATGCACATCTCATCGAAGAATAGCACGCATTTTTTATCCATCGCTGTCATTTCCTTGGCTTTGTCCCTCAGCAAATCCTGTATCCTCTCACTCAGTCCCGTTGGTAGTCGGATTTCCGAGTGGCACCGGTAGATAGTGCTAACTGATGGCAGTTTGAATCCGGCGCTTAGCATAAAATTATAACATGCTGGGGACTTAAAGAAAAATTTTAAAGATAAGTCTCTTTCTTTAGGTCCCCAGGGTGTGTTCGGCTTGTGGAACAGTTGACTAATTATGAATGTCCGCAGCTCTTCTGAGAATCCTTCCTTGTGGGTGTCGACATTTTCCTTTAACCTATATACTGATACTGGGTCGCGCCTAAGTTTTTTAGGGGTATCAAAAATATAGCGCGGAATAAAGCTTTCGCGTTTTATTCTACGCTCCATTTTATAAGAGGTATGACATGGAGAAGGGAATTGGGAAGGAGAATTGTGCGAAGAAGAAGGCACGTCTGGAAGAGAAAAATCTTGTATGTAGGTTTTTGAAGAGCTTGCAGCCATATTTATCAGAGATAAAGCTGGGCTGCAAGGGACAGGTAGTGGTGGGGGTGGAAGTGCGGAATCCGAAACCTGGTCTGCAGAGACAACCGTGGAGGTTGGCTGCTTCCTAATCCTAAATGCTTCCATTAAACGACTGCATGATGAATCGATAGCAAACTCTGTGCAATTACACACAGATTCAGAAGTAATGGGCAACGCGTACTTGGAAAGACATTTCATTGTCGATCTGACAATAATATCTTTAGCATGGAAATGCTTTTCACACGTCTTGGATTGTTTCGGTAAATTCTTGGTGTGTGAAATATTCGCATGCTTTAATCAAACCGCCCTTCTATGGTCATTTGGTATCAAAAAGAACGAAATATAAGCGTACAACTTTTGCTGCTCACCGCAGTTTGCGTAGGCGCAGACAGATATTATATAATTTATATATTACAATATAATGTAAAAAATGAGAAATAGTATTAAATAAAACTTACTAAAGTTAAGACTTTGGAAATACCTGGAAAAACTACACTATTAAATCAAAATTATTGAAAAAACTACACTTGCCAAATGAAAAAACTACACTTTCTGGCAATTTAAATTTTTTAATTAATATTGAAAAAACTACACTTGCCAAATAAAAAAACTACACTTTCTGGCAATTTTAATTTTTTAATTAATATTGAAAAAACTACACTTGTAAAATGAAAAAACTACACTTTCTGGCAATTTTAATTTTTTTTTCAGTTTAACTGCAGCGAACTCTGAGTAATATGCTGCAGCTGCTTTCTGTAGCTTCAAGCAAGCATCCATATTACCCTCTACTACCAAATCCACGCTGACACCATCGCCCTCCAAGTTTTCAACTGTAAAACAATCAAAAAAATTGGTCTCTATTCTTTCTTCGAATAGGAAGTCATTATTTGTTGTATCGTTTTCAGTTTCGGCTTCATACTCCGCTCCATGGTACTGCTCCAGCATCTTCATATCCTGAATGTTCTGCTGCTGTTAAATGCTGGAAAATTATTTGTTTGAAATTTCTTATGAATCTCCATGCCGATGGGTTCCGTTCATAAGATCCTCTGTTTGAGCGTACCATTGAAAACAAGTTTTCGGCAACATCTGTATTTAGATGTGTTAGCAGAAAGTACCGTCTGATCATCGCTCTTGTTGTGTTCCCACATCTGCTCGATGCCCAGAAGAGTTTACTTTAATCCTTTAAAGCATGGCGGGATTGTCATAGTGCTGCTGGATTTCCACGTTGAAATCCAGTTCCTTGCACTTCTCAAGACATCACGAGTGTCAGTGGAATCCGATAGTACCTGCTTATTTGGGTTCCTAGAGTATAGTTGGCCTGTATTAAGGGTATCGAATAGGTCATTCTTTCTCTTCATGAACCTAGCTGTCGACTCAGCAACTTTCTTATCTTCATCGGACTTAAAGAATCCAACACTCAATGCATACAGAATTCCAGAGTATACATTGAGGCTGAAAACCTGCGTGGCTAGCTTCACCGATAGTTTTTCAAATCGTGCTGGTCGGATATGGGCCGCAGTTAGCTTGAACATCGTCTGGAAGTCCGGGTAAGTCCGGATTTGCGTGTATTAGGCTCTCAAATGCGTCTTTAAAGGCCAGCCACTTGTGCCAACTTCCATCGAACTCTGGGATCTCGACTGGGGCCAACTTCATTTCAAGCTTGGCAGTCGGTGCTGGAGCGGGAGTGCTCGGTGTAGGTACCATGACCTGTCTGTCTCTAGTTTGCAGCTCTGCTATTCTACGCTCCAAGACGGCAGTAGCATCACTGTGCTGCGACTGAATCACATGCAGCAAGGCGTCGTGTGCAGTGTAATCTGCGTCGGTGTCCTTCACTTCGGCCAGGCACGCATCGTGGGCCGCCAAGAACTTGTCAAACTGCTGGTCCAGGGCTCGCCGTTCAACGTCAGTACGGATGACATCCCAGGCGGATATATCACCTGTCGTAATGCTAGAATGCAAGCGCTTAATGGCTGTGCATGCGGCAGATCGCTTCGCTAATTCACTCCTATTGGTCGCAGGGGACACACAAATTTAACCAATGTTTGTCGCAGGGGACACACAAATTTCACCAATGTTTGTCGCAGGGGACACACGTATTTAACCAATGTTTGTCGCAGGGGACACACGTAAACCACCAAGTTAACTGTCGCAAGGGACACACGAAAACCACTAATTAATTGTCGCGGGGGACACCAAAATGTTCACTAATTGATTTATCCTCACAGGAGGCACCAAAATGTCGGGGAATTAAACTTCCGAACACAGGGGTCGGGGTACTAAAAAAGGTTCCAAGTTTCCAAAAGGGCACTTTTCCGAACACCAAGTTAATTTACTAAAATATGTTTATTCAATTACGAGTATTTACTATTTACAAATGTATTTTCTCTCTTATTTACCCAAAAACGACGGCCAAGAACAGGTCCAAAAATGATACTGCGAGTGACCAGAACGAATGCCAATAAATTACAAACTAAGACCAAGTCCCAGTAGTGGCCTCGAAGCCACCAACCAGTTCCAAAAATGCAGCGTCACCACAGCTCCCATAGGTGAAGGGAGTCCAGTAGCTGGTACCATGCCCACGCCTTCGATATCCAACGGCACAGCAGAAAGAATGTGCCGACACCAGCAGCTATTGCCATGATCCGTGGGATAGTCATCTGAGGGTAAGCCATCGACGTTGAGTTGTTTATTTGTTTTTCCAAGAACTATACTCGAACCTCCAGTGTACTGCTATATTTATCCATGCAAAATATAGGGCAGCAACGATCGGTTGGCGACAATAAGTATCTGGTATCCATAGTCCAGACTGTTAGCAACCCATGGTGCCATGCTATGCTATCCACTGTATACGATCCCTCATATGACTATACGGGGTGTGTGTGCCTGTGTACCTTGTGCACAGAAAAGTATCTCTTATCGTCACTGGCCCGTGGGTGACGATTTCGTTGGGTGATGTGTAGCTGATAGAAAAGTATCTATCGCCGCTGGCTTGCATGGTATTATCTATAGCTATAGATATACCCGAAGGTGGCATCAAAATGTGTCGCAATTCGATGGCCATCGAATGGAATTTATGAAATGATGATGCTCGGCTGGTGGTGGGTGCGGAGCGCACCAAGTATTTGGTAGACACAAATGATGTGTCAGAGATGACCCTGATGAAGGGTTTATTTTCTCGGTCATCGGTTGATGACCAGACATCCCTTTTTAATCCTGTTCAAATATCCTTTCCAATATCCGCCAGTCTACAACATCATTCTCAAAAGAAATTAGATGCTTGAGCAAAATATTTCTCACGCTCTTAAACATATGTGGGTAGTCATAGAGTAAGAAAACTATGACTTTCCAGTTCCACATATGGTTCGCTCTCCAGTAATTTTGCGGGTTTAAGTTTATTATATGCGGACACATTGCTGCTGCCTTGGTCGCAGCTTAGTGCAACAATATTCATTCCACATCTTATTACTCCAGTAATAAGAGTGACTAGCATCTGGGATAAAATTACGGAATCTGGTGATCCAATGTAGTAGGCAATGGATTGTTTCCAGTTCTTGTTCAAGCCTCTAAGTGTAAATACCATTACCTTAGAGGCTATAGTTCTCTCCCTCTCGAATTCACCAAAATCCGTATATCATGTCGTCCTTTATGTTGTACTCCAGTTCTTGCCAAATGAAAAAACTACACTTTCTGGCAATTTTAATTTTTTAATTAATATTAAACTACACTTACCAAATGAAAAAACTACACTTTCTGGCAATTTTAATTTTTTAATTAATATTGAAAAAACTACAATTTTATTTTTTTTTTTTTAATTTTTTTTTTTTAAATTTTTTTTTTTAATTTTTTGTCAGTTTAACTGCAGCGAACCCTGAGTAATCTGCTGCAGTTGCTTTCTGTAGCTTCAAGCAAGCATCCATATTACCCTCTACTACCAAATCCACGCTGACACCATCGCCCTCCAAGTTTTCAACTGTAAAACAATCAAAAAAATTGTTCTCTATTCTTTCTTCGAATACGAAGTCATTATTTGTTGTATCGTTTTCAGTTTCGGCTTCATACTCCGCTCCATGGTACTGCTCCAGCATCTTCATATCCTGAATGTTCTGCTGCTGTTAAATGCTGGAAAATTATTTGTTTGAAATTTCTTATGAATCTCCATGCCGATGGGTTCCGTTCATAAGATCCTCTGTTTGAGCGTACCATTGAAAACAAGTTTTCGCCAACATCTGTATTTAGATGTGCAAGCAGAAAGTACGTCTGATCATCGCTCTTGTTGTGTTCCCACATCTGCTCGATGCCCAGAAGAGTTTGCTTTAATCCTTTAAAGCATGGCGGGATTGTCATAGTGCTGCTGGATTTCCACGTTGAAATCCAGTTCCTTGCACTTCTCAAGACATCACGAGTGTCAGTGGAATCCGATAGTACCTGCTTATTTGGGTTCCTAGAGTATAGTTGGCCTGTATTAAGGGTATCGAATAGGTCATTCTTTCTCTTTATGAACCTAGCTGTCGACTCAGCAACTTTCTTATCTTCATCGGACTTAAAGAATCCAACACTCAATGCATACAGAATTTCAGAGTATACATTGAGGCTGAAAACCTGCGTGGCTAGCTTCACCGATAGTTTTTCAAATCGTGCTGGTCGGATATGGGCCGCAGTTAGCTTGAACATCGTCTGGAATATGACTTTTGAATCCTGTTCAAATATCCTTTCCAATATCCGCCAGTCTACGACATCATTCTCAAAAGAAATTAGATGCTTGAGCAAAATATTTCTTACGCTCTTAAACATACGAGCATGTGGGTAGTCATAGAGTAAGAAAACTCTATGACTTTCCAGTTCCACATATGGTTCGCTCTCCAGTAATTTTGCGGGTTTCAGTTTATTATATGCGGACACATTGCTGCTGCCTTGGTCGCAGCTTAGTGCAACAATATTCATTCCACATCTTATTACTCCAGTAATAAGAGTGACTAGCATCTGGGACAAAATTACGGAATCTGGTGATCCAATGTAGTAGGCAATGGATTGTTTCCAGTTCTTGTTCAAGCTTCTAAGTGTAAATACCATTACCTTAGAGGCTATAGTTCTCTCCCTCCCGAATATCGTCCTTTATGTTGTACTCAAGTTCTTTTTTGATGCACATCTCATCGAAGAATAGCACGCATTTTTTATCCATCGCTGTCATTTCCTTGGCTTTGTCCCTCAGCAAATCCTGTATCCTCTCACTCAGTCCCGTTGGTAGTCGGATTTCCGAGTGGCACCGGTAGATAGTGCTAACTGATGGCAGTTTGAATCCGGCGCTTAGCATAAAATTATAACATGCTGGGGACTTAAAGAAAAATTTTAAAGATAAGTCTCTTTCTTTAGGTCCCCAGGGTGTGTTCGGCTTGTGGAACAGTTGACTAATTATGAATGTCCGCAGCTCTTCTGAGAATCCTTCCTTGTGGGTGTCGACATTTTCCTTTAACCTATATACTGATACTGGGTCGCGCCTAAGTTTTTTAGGGGTATCAAAAATATAGCGCGGAATAAAGCTTTCGCGTTTTATTCTACGCTCCATTTTATAAGAGGTATGACATGGAGAAGGGAATTGGGAAGGAGAATTGTGCGAAGAAGAAGGCACGTCTGGAAGAGAAAAATCTTGTATGTAGGTTTTTGAAGAGCTTGCAGCCATATTTATCAGAGATAAAGCTGGGCTGCAAGGGACAGGTAGTGGTGGGGGTGGAAGTGCGGAATCCGAAACCTGGTCTGCAGAGACAACCGTGGAGGTTGGCTGCTTCCTAATCCTAAATGCTTCCATTAAACGACTGCATGATGAATCGATAGCAAACTCTGTGCAATTACACACAGATTCAGAAGTAATGGGCAACGCGTACTTGGAAAGACATTTCATTGTCGATCTGACAATAATATCTTTAGCATGGAAATGCTTTTCACACGTCTTGGATTGTTTCGGTAAATTCTTGGTGTGTGAAATATTCGCATGCTTTAATCAAACCGCCCTTCTATGGTCATTTGGTATCAAAAAGAACGAAATATAAGCGTACAACTTTTGCTGCTCACCGCAGTTTGCGTAGGCGCAGACAGATATTATATAATTTATATATTACAATATAATGTAAAAAATGAGAAATAGTATTAAATAAAACTTACTAAAGTTAAGACTTTGGAAATACCTGGAAAAACTACACTATTAAATCAAAATTATTGAAAAAACTACACTTGCCAAATGAAAAAACTACACTTTCTGGCAATTTAAATTTTTTAATTAATATTGAAAAAACTACACTTGCCAAATAAAAAAACTACACTTTCTGGCAATTTTAATTTTTTAATTAATATTGAAAAAACTACACTTGTAAAATGAAAAAACTACACTTTCTGGCAATTTTAATTTTTTTTTCAGTTTAACTGCAGCGAACTCTGAGTAATATGCTGCAGCTGCTTTCTGTAGCTTCAAGCAAGCATCCATATTACCCTCTACTACCAAATCCACGCTGACACCATCGCCCTCCAAGTTTTCAACTGTAAAACAATCAAAAAAATTGGTCTCTATTCTTTCTTCGAATAGGAAGTCATTATTTGTTGTATCGTTTTCAGTTTCGGCTTCATACTCCGCTCCATGGTACTGCTCCAGCATCTTCATATCCTGAATGTTCTGCTGCTGTTAAATGCTGGAAAATTATTTGTTTGAAATTTCTTATGAATCTCCATGCCGATGGGTTCCGTTCATAAGATCCTCTGTTTGAGCGTACCATTGAAAACAAGTTTTCGGCAACATCTGTATTTAGATGTGTTAGCAGAAAGTACCGTCTGATCATCGCTCTTGTTGTGTTCCCACATCTGCTCGATGCCCAGAAGAGTTTACTTTAATCCTTTAAAGCATGGCGGGATTGTCATAGTGCTGCTGGATTTCCACGTTGAAATCCAGTTCCTTGCACTTCTCAAGACATCACGAGTGTCAGTGGAATCCGATAGTACCTGCTTATTTGGGTTCCTAGAGTATAGTTGGCCTGTATTAAGGGTATCGAATAGGTCATTCTTTCTCTTCATGAACCTAGCTGTCGACTCAGCAACTTTCTTATCTTCATCGGACTTAAAGAATCCAACACTCAATGCATACAGAATTCCAGAGTATACATTGAGGCTGAAAACCTGCGTGGCTAGCTTCACCGATAGTTTTTCAAATCGTGCTGGTCGGATATGGGCCGCAGTTAGCTTGAACATCGTCTGGAAGTCCGGGTAAGTCCGGATTTGCGTGTATTAGGCTCTCAAATGCGTCTTTAAAGGCCAGCCACTTGTGCCAACTTCCATCGAACTCTGGGATCTCGACTGGGGCCAACTTCATTTCAAGCTTGGCAGTCGGTGCTGGAGCGGGAGTGCTCGGTGTAGGTACCATGACCTGTCTGTCTCTAGTTTGCAGCTCTGCTATTCTACGCTCCAAGACGGCAGTAGCATCACTGTGCTGCGACTGAATCACATGCAGCAAGGCGTCGTGTGCAGTGTAATCTGCGTCGGTGTCCTTCACTTCGGCCAGGCACGCATCGTGGGCCGCCAAGAACTTGTCAAACTGCTGGTCCAGGGCTCGCCGTTCAACGTCAGTACGGATGACATCCCAGGCGGATATATCACCTGTCGTAATGCTAGAATGCAAGCGCTTAATGGCTGTGCATGCGGCAGATCGCTTCGCTAATTCACTCCTATTGGTCGCAGGGGACACACAAATTTAACCAATGTTTGTCGCAGGGGACACACAAATTTCACCAATGTTTGTCGCAGGGGACACACGTATTTAACCAATGTTTGTCGCAGGGGACACACGTAAACCACCAAGTTAACTGTCGCAAGGGACACACGAAAACCACTAATTAATTGTCGCGGGGGACACCAAAATGTTCACTAATTGATTTATCCTCACAGGAGGCACCAAAATGTCGGGGAATTAAACTTCCGAACACAGGGGTCGGGGTACTAAAAAAGGTTCCAAGTTTCCAAAAGGGCACTTTTCCGAACACCAAGTTAATTTACTAAAATATGTTTATTCAATTACGAGTATTTACTATTTACAAATGTATTTTCTCTCTTATTTACCCAAAAACGACGGCCAAGAACAGGTCCAAAAATGATACTGCGAGTGACCAGAACGAATGCCAATAAATTACAAACTAAGACCAAGTCCCAGTAGTGGCCTCGAAGCCACCAACCTGTTCCAAAAATGCAGCGTCACCACAGCTCCCATAGGTGAAGGGAGTCCAGTAGCTGGTACCATGCCCACGCCTTCGATATCCAACGGCACAGCAGAAAGAATGTGCCGACACCAGCAGCTATTGCCATGATCCGTGGGATAGTCATCTGAGGGTAAGCCATCGACGTTGAGTTGTTTATTTGTTTTTCCAAGAACTATACTCGAACCTCCAGTGTACTGCTATATTTATCCATGCAAAATATAGGGCAGCAACGATCGGTTGGCGACAATAAGTATCTGGTATCCATAGTCCAGACTGTTAGCAACCCATGGTGCCATGCTATGCTATCCACTGTATACGATCCCTCATATGACTATACGGGGTGTGTGTGCCTGTGTACCTTGTGCACAGAAAAGTATCTCTTATCGTCACTGGCCCGTGGGTGACGATTTCGTTGGGTGATGTGTAGCTGATAGAAAAGTATCTATCGCCGCTGGCTTGCATGGTATTATCTATAGCTATAGATATACCCGAAGGTGGCATCAAAATGTGTCGCAATTCGATGGCCATCGAATGGAATTTATGAAATGATGATGCTCGGCTGGTGGTGGGTGCGGAGCGCACCAAGTATTTGGTAGACACAAATGATGTGTCAGAGATGACCCTGATGAAGGGTTTATTTTCTCGGTCATCGGTTGATGACCAGACATCCCTTTTTAATCCTGTTCAAATATCCTTTCCAATATCCGCCAGTCTACAACATCATTCTCAAAAGAAATTAGATGCTTGAGCAAAATATTTCTCACGCTCTTAAACATATGTGGGTAGTCATAGAGTAAGAAAACTCTATGACTTTCAAGTTCCACATATGGTTCGCTCTCCAGTAATTTTGCGGGTTTAAGTTTATTATATGCGGACACATTGCTGCTGCCTTGGTCGCAGCTTAGTGCAACAATATTCATTCCACATCTTATTACTCCAGTAATAACAGTGACTAGCATCTGGGATAAAATTACGGAATCTGGTGATCCAATGTAGTAGGCAATAGATTGTTTCCAGTTCTTGTTCAAGCCTCTAAGTGTAAATACCATTACCTTAGAGGCTATAGTTCTCTCCCTCTCGAATTCACCAAAATCCGTGTATCCGTATATCATGTCGTCCTTTATGTTGTACTCCAGTTCTTGCCAAATGAAAAAACTACACTTTCTGGCAATTTTAATTTTTTAATTAATATTAAACTACACTTACCAAATGAAAAAACTACACTTTCTGGCAATTTTAATTTTTTAATTAATATTGAAAAAACTACACTTGCCAAATGAAAAAACTACACTTTCTGGCAATTTTAATTTTTTAATTAATATTAAACTACACTTGCCAAATGAAAAAACTACACTTTCTGGCAATTTTAATTTTTTTTTTTATTTTTTTGTCAGTTTAACTGCAGCGAACCCTGAGTAATATGCTGCAGCTGCTTTCTGTAGCTTCAAGCAAGCATCCATATTACCCTCTACTACCAAATCCACGCTGACACCATCGCCCTCCAAGTTTTCAACTGTAAAACAATCAAAAAAATTGTTCTCTATTCTTTCTTCGAATAGGAAGTCATTATTTGTTGTATCGTGTTCAGTTTCGGCTTCATACTCCGCTCCATGGTACTGCTCCAGCATCTTCATATCCTGAATGTTCTGCTGCTGTTAAATGCTGGAAAATTATTTGTTTGATATTTCTTATGAATCTCCATGCTGATGGGTTCCGTTCATAAGATCCTCTGTTTGAGCGTACCATTGAAAACAAGTTTTCGCCAACATCTGTATTTAGATGTGCAAGCAGAAAGTACGTCTGATCATCGCTCTTGTTGTGTTCCCACATCTGCTCGATGCCCAGAAGAGTTTGCTTTAATCCTTTAAAGCATGGCGGGATTGTCATAGTGCTGCTGGATTTCCACGTTGAAATCCAGTTCCTTGCACTTCTCAAGACATCACGAGTG
This sequence comes from Chrysotoxum bicinctum, assembly GCA_911387755.1. Taxonomy (NCBI): domain Eukaryota; kingdom Metazoa; phylum Arthropoda; class Insecta; order Diptera; family Syrphidae; genus Chrysotoxum; species Chrysotoxum bicinctum. The sequence continues at coordinate 236,102,370 of OU426988.1, read as the reverse complement.
TCAGTGGAATCCGATAGTACCTGCTTATTTGGGTTCCTAGAGTATAGTTGGCCTGTATTAAGGGTATCGAATAGGTCATTCTTTCTCTTTATGAACCTAGCTGTCGACTCAGCAACTTTCTTATCTTCATCGGACTTAAAGAATCCAACACTCAATGCATACAGAATTTCAGAGTATACATTGAGGCTGAAAACCTGCGTGGCTAGCTTCACCGATAGTTTTTCAAATCGTGCTGGTCGGATATGGGCCGCAGTTAGCTTGAACATCGTCTGGAATATGACTTTTGAATCCTGTTCAAATATCCTTTCCAATATCCGCCAGTCTACGACATCATTCTCAAAAGAAATTAGATGCTTGAGCAAAATATTTCTTACGCTCTTAAACATACGAGCATGTGGGTAGTCATAGAGTAAGAAAACTCTATGACTTTCCAGTTCCACATATGGTTCGCTCTCCAGTAATTTTGCGGGTTTCAGTTTATTATATGCGGACACATTGCTGCTGCCTTGGTCGCAGCTTAGTGCAACAATATTCATTCCACATCTTATTACTCCAGTAATAAGAGTGACTAGCATCTGGGACAAAATTACGGAATCTGGTGATCCAATGTAGTAGGCAATGGATTGTTTCCAGTTCTTGTTCAAGCTTCTAAGTGTAAATACCATTACCTTAGAGGCTATAGTTCTCTCCCTCCCGAATATCGTCCTTTATGTTGTACTCAAGTTCTTTTTTGATGCACATCTCATCGAAGAATAGCACGCATTTTTTATCCATCGCTGTCATTTCCTTGGCTTTGTCCCTCAGCAAATCCTGTATCCTCTCACTCAGTCCCGTTGGTAGTCGGATTTCCGAGTGGCACCGGTAGATAGTGCTAACTGATGGCAGTTTGAATCCGGCGCTTAGCATACAATTATAACATGCTGGGGACTTAAAGAAAAATTTTAAAGATAAGTCTCTTTCTTTAGGTCCCCAGGGTGTGTTTAGCTTGTGGAACAGTTGACTAATTATGAATGTCCGCAGCTCTTCTGAGAATCCTTCCTTGTGGGTGTCGACATTTTCCTTTAACCTATATACTGATACTGGGTCGCGCCTAAGTTTTTTAGGGGTATCAAAAATATAGCGCGGAATAAAGCTTTCGCGTTTTATTCTACGCTCCATTTTATAAGAGGTATGACATGGAGAAGGGAATTGGGAAGGAGAATTGTGCGAAGAAGAAGGCACGTCTGGAAGAGAAAAATCTTGTATGTAGGTTTTTGAAGAGCTTGCAGCCATATTTATCAGAGATAAAGCTGGGCTGCAAGGGACAGGTAGTGGTGGGGGTGGAAGTGCGGAATCCGAAACCTGGTCTGCAGAGACAACCGTGGAGGTTGGCTGCTTCCTAATCCTAAATGCTTCCATTAAACGACTGCATGATGAATCGATAGCAAACTCTGTGCAATTACACACAGATTCAGAAGTAATGGGCAACGCGTACTTGGAAAGACATTTCATTGTCGATCTGACAATAATGTCTTTAGCATGGAAATGCTTTTCACACGTCTTGGATTGTTTCGGTAAATTCTTGGTGTGTGAAATATTCGCATGCTTTAATCAAACCGCCCTTCTATGGTCATTTGGTATCAAAAAGAACGAAATATAAGCGTACAACTTTTGCTGCTCACCGCAGTTTGCGTAGGCGCAGACAGATATTATATAATTTATATATTACAATATAATGTAAAAAATGAGAAATAGTATTAAATAAAACTTACTAAAGTTAAGACTTTGGAAATACCTGGAAAAACTACACTATTAAATCAAAATTATTGAAAAAACTACACTTGCCAAATGAAAAAACTACACTTTCTGGCAATTTAAATTTTTTAATTAATATTGAAAAAACTACACTTGCCAAATGAAAAAACTACACTTTCTGGCAATTTTAATTTTTTAATTAATATTGAAAAAACTACACTTGTAAAATGAAAAAACTACACTTTCTGGCAATTTTAATTTTTTTTTCAGTTTAACTGCAGCGAACTCTGAGTAATATGCTGCAGCTGCTTTCTGTAGCTTCAAGCAAGCATCCATATTACCCTCTACTACCAAATCCACGCTGACACCATCGCCCTCCAAGTTTTCAACTGTAAAACAATCAAAAAAATTGGTCTCTATTCTTTCTTCGAATAGGAAGTCATTATTTGTTGTATCGTTTTCAGTTTCGGCTTCATACTCCGCTCCATGGTACTGCTCCAGCATCTTCATTTCCTGAATGTTCTGCTGCTGTTAAATGCTGGAAAATTATTTGTTTGAAATTTCTTATGAATCTCCATGCCGATGGGTTCCGTTCATAAGATCCTCTGTTTGAGCGTACCATTGAAAACAAGTTTTCGGCAACATCTGTATTTAGATGTGTTAGCAGAAAGTACCGTCTGATCATCGCTCTTGTTGTGTTCCCACATCTGCTCGATGCCCAGAAGAGTTTACTTTAATCCTTTAAAGCATGGCGGGATTGTCATAGTGCTGCTGGATTTCCACGTTGAAATCCAGTTCCTTGCACTTCTCAAGACATCACGAGTGTCAGTGGAATCCGATAGTACCTGCTTATTTGGGTTCCTAGAGTATAGTTGGCCTGTATTAAGGGTATCGAATAGGTCATTCTTTCTCTTCATGAACCTAGCTGTCGACTCAGCAACTTTCTTATCTTCATCGGACTTAAAGAATCCAACACTCAATGCATACAGAATTCCAGAGTATACATTGAGGCTGAAAACCTGCGTGGCTAGCTTCACCGATAGTTTTTCAAATCGTGCTGGTCGGATATGGGCCGCAGTTAGCTTGAACATCGTCTGGAAGTCCGGGTAAGTCCGGATTTGCGTGTATTAGGCTCTCAAATGCGTCTTTAAAGGCCAGCCACTTGTGCCAACTTCCATCGAACTCTGGGATCTCGACTGGGGCCAACTTCATTTCAAGCTTGGCAGTCGGTGCTGGAGCGGGAGTGCTCGGTGTAGGTACCATGACCTGTCTGTCTCTAGTTTGCAGCTCTGCTATTCTACGCTCCAAGACGGCAGTAGCTGCGACTGAATCACATGCAGCAAAGCGTCGTGTGCAGTGTAATCTGCGTCGGTGTCCTTCACTTCGGCCAGGCACGCATCGTGGGCCGCCAAGAACTTGTCAAACTGCTGGTCCAGGGCTCGCCGTTCAACGTCAGTACGGATGACATCCCAGGCGGATATATCACCTGTCGTAATGCTAGAATGCAAGCGCTTAATGGCTGTGCATGCGGCAGATCGCTTCGCTAATTCACTCCTATTGGTCGCAGGGGACACACAAATTTAACCAATGTTTGTCGCAGGGGACACACAAATTTCACCAATGTTTGTCGCAGGGGACACACGTATTTAACCAATGTTTGTCGCAGGGGACACACGTAAACCACCAAGTTAACTGTCGCAAGGGACACACGAAAACCACTAATTAATTGTCGCGGGGGACACCAAAATGTTCACTAATTGATTTATCCTCACAGGAGGCACCAAAATGTCGGGGAATTAAACTTCCGAACACAGGGGTCGGGGTACTAAAAAAGGTTCCAAGTTTCCAAAAGGGCACTTTTCCGAACACCAAGTTAATTTACTAAAATATGTTTATTCAATTACGAGTATTTACTATTTACAAATGTATTTTCTCTCTTATTTACCCAAAAACGACGGCCAAGAACAGGTCCAAAAATGATACTGCGAGTGACCAGAACGAATGCCAATAAATTACAAACTAAGACCAAGTCCCAGTAGTGGCCTCGAAGCCACCAACCAGTTCCAAAAATGCAGCGTCACCACAGCTCCCATAGGTGAAGGGAGTCCAGTAGCTGGTACCATGCCCACGCCTTCGATATCCAACGGCACACCAGAAAGAATGTGCCGACACCAGCAGCTATTGCCATGATCCGTGGGATAGTCATCTGAGGGTAAGCCATCGACGTTGAGTTGTTTATTTGTTTTTCCAAGAACTATACTCGAACCTCCAGTGTACTGCTATATTTATCCATGCAAAATATAGGGCAGCAACGACTGTTAGCAACCCATGGTGCCATGCTATGCTATCCACTGTATACGATCCCTCATATGACTATACGGGGTGTGTGTGCCTGTGTACCTTGTGCACAGAAAAGTATCTCTTATCGTCACTGGCCCGTGGGTGACGATTTCGTTGGGTGATGTGTAGCTGATAGAAAAGTATCTATCGCCGCTGGCTTGCATGGTATTATCTATAGCTATAGATATACCCGAAGGTGGCATCAAAATGTGTCGCAATTCGATGGCCATCGAATGGAATTTATGAAATGATGATGCTCGGCTGGTGGTGGGTGCGGAGCGCACCAAGTATTTGGTAGACACAAATGATGTGTCAGAGATGACCCTGATGAAGGGTTTATTTTCTCGGTCATCGGTTGATGACCAGACATCCCTTTTTAATCCTGTTCAAATATCCTTTCCAATATCCGCCAGTCTACGACATCATTCTCAAAAGAAATTAGATGCTTGAGCAAAATATTTCTCACGCTCTTAAACATATGTGGGTAGTCATAGAGTAAGAAAACTCTATGACTTTCAAGTTCCACATATGGTTCGCTCTCCAGTAATTTTGCGGGTTTAAGTTTATTATATGCGGACACATTGCTGCTGCCTTGGTCGCAGCTTAGTGCAACAATATTCATTCCACATCTTATTACTCCAGTAATAACAGTGACTAGCATCTGGGATAAAATTACGGAATCTGGTGATCCAATGTAGTAGGCAATAGATTGTTTCCAGTTCTTGTTCAAGCCTCTAAGTGTAAATACCATTACCTTAGAGGCTATAGTTCTCTCCCTCTCGAATTCACCAAAATCCGTGTATCCGTATATCATGTCGTCCTTTATGTTGTACTCCAGTTCTTGCCAAATGAAAAAACTACACTTTCTGGCAATTTTAATTTTTTAATTAATATTAAACTACACTTGCCAAATGAAAAAACTACACTTTCTGGCAATTTTAATTTTTTTTTTATTTTTTTGTCAGTTTAACTGCAGCGAACCCTGAGTAATATGCTGCAGCTGCTTTCTGTAGCTTCAAGCAAGCATCCATATTACCCTCTACTACCAAATCCACGCTGACACCATCGCCCTCCAAGTTTTCAACTGTAAAACAATCAAAAAAATTGTTCTCTATTCTTTCTTCGAATAGGAAGTCATTATTTGTTGTATCGTGTTCAGTTTCGGCTTCATACTCCGCTCCATGGTACTGCTCCAGCATCTTCATATCCTGAATGTTCTGCTGCTGTTAAATGCTGGAAAATTATTTGTTTGATATTTCTTATGAATCTCCATGCTGATGGGTTCCGTTCATAAGATCCTCTGTTTGAGCGTACCATTGAAAACAAGTTTTCGGCAACATCTGTATTTAGATGTGTTAGCAGAAAGTACCGTCTGATCATCGCTCTTGTTGTGTTCCCACATCTGCTCGATGCCCAGAAGAGTTTACTTTAATCCTTTAAAGCATGGCGGGATTGTCATAGTGCTGCTGGATTTCCACGTTGAAATCCAGTTCCTTGCACTTCTCAAGACATCACGAGTGTCAGTGGAATCCGATAGTACCTGCTTATTTGGGTTCCTAGAGTATAGTTGGCCTGTATTAAGGGTATCGAATAGGTCATTCTTTCTCTTTATGAACCTAGCTGTCGACTCAGCAACTTTCTTATCTTCATCGGACTTAAAGAATCCAACACTCAATGCATACAGAATTTCAGAGTATACATTGAGGCTGAAAACCTGCGTGGCTAGCTTCACCGATAGTTTTTCAAATCGTGCTGGTCGGATATGGGCCGCAGTTAGCTTGAGCATCGTCTGGAATATGACTTTTGAATCCTGTTCAAATATCCTTTCCAATATCCGCCAGTCTACGACATCATTCTCAAAAGAAATTAGATGCTTGAGCAAAATATTTCTCAGCTCTTAAACATATGTGGG